>CM072802.1:36820000-38215000 GCA_037013495.1 Hippophae tibetana | reverse complement strand
TTAGTTTCTCTTAGTTTCTTTCTAAGTTTCTAAGCTTTTCTTAGTTTTTCTCTTAGTTTTTAGTTCAATTCTCTTAGGTTTAGAGTTCTTCTCTTTTTGAGAGGAACTTGTAATGTTTTTGTAATAATTTAGATTTTTGATTCAATATATGGAAGTGCAAATTCCGCTCGGAGGTTTTCTAGCAACGGAAATAGCGTCGAAGTTCTGTAAGGATTTTATTTTCTTTACAGTTATTTTTATGCTTTATTCTTACATGTTATATTCAACTTGTCTGTGGTTAAATTTAACTATGCTAGCTGTTTAGTAAAAATGATGTAATAACGACGTTGTTATGCTTGCGAAATATTAAATAGGTAAAAATCTTTAAAATGAATTGATTTTGTTTTTATTCAAGATTTTATATTAAGAATGTTAGAGAGAAATATATTATTTTTCATTACAAACTTAAACCCGAAAATTAGATTTTAAGGTTTAGTTATCCGGTCTAATTTAGAGTAGTGCTCTTTTATTTGTTGGTACAATCGCCCGGTAGTTAGAGTGAAACTCTATTTCAAAAGTTTTTATAAAAATTATTATGTGAAAATGTATTGACAACATGTTTTCAATAGTGGTTTTAAAACTTGAAAGTTAGTACTCGGATAATTAAATTCTTATGTTTAATTTGGACACCTTGAATAATGTTTAAATTGTCTAACCCCACCAAAGGTGGCATTTAAATGGTTCATTTTCAATCTCTTAGAAAAAGGAATTAATTTAATTAAGCATATTAGTTATCAACCCCACCCATAGGTGTTAATTGATTTGTTTAGTTAACAAAGAATATCTAACCCCACCAAAGGTGGTATTTATATAAAAAAGAGAGAATCAATAAAATATCAATTTATATCTTTAATAACCTAGTTAATATGAGCAAGCATAATTAATTTAGTTATTATATCCATAAATACTCCGCTAATATAAATGATAAAAATTTGCATGAACATTTATTGAATCCGTATATATGTTTATTTTTAGATAATTATTTATTGAATTTGTATCTATGTTTATTTTTATGTTATTAGATTATATTTAATTAATCTGTATATATATGTTTATTTTATATCATTAGATTAGGAACACAAAAACCAAACTATCGTGACAGGATGTTTAGGATTTAATTTCGTTTTTAAAAGTTTGAATAATAAATTAAAAACCACATACATTCCTTCCTTAGATCGACCTTGGGAGTATACTTATCATTTTCTTCGAAATGATTCGTGCACTTGCGAGAGTTTTATAAATATTAAAACCAAAGTATTTACGGGAATCGGCGATGCCGGTTTTCGTTAATCACCTATAGGGATGAGTTTGGTATATGCATGGGTTTGTTATATATGTGTTAAATATTAAGTTAGAGATTAAATTTAAAAGAATATTGAAATAATTAAAAGATAATTTACCATTAAATTAATCTTATGACATATATATTGATATATTCATAAATAAAATAAAAAAGAAACAGTTTTGTTTATATATACATACTTATTTGTGGGGAAGGTATGTGATAAAATGTATATGCTTCTTTCACTCTTCCCATTTGGTTTGAGATATATTAAAAAAAAACATATTATAAAAAATAAGATAATTAAAATTTATGATAATAAAAATAATGTTACGATAATATTTAATAAATTTATTAAATGAATTTAAATAACTATAGTTGAATTTTAATAGTATAAAATTAGACGACATGACGATATTTAATATAAAATAATATAAATTTTTTTAATAATAAAAATATATAAATTAATTATAAATAAGTTTTTTAGTATGCTTACATGCCATTATTTTATAGATGAAAAAAAATAGTTAATTACAAGTTTTAAAATCAGCTGTGCCCAATTATTAATTAGACAATCACTTTCATTAGCCCCAATTAAATGTCCATGAAAATCAGTTGCTCTCAATTAGTAGTTGAGGGATGGTTTTTACATAGGTATAACTATTTCTTTCTTTCTTTTTCTTATTTTTTTTTAAGAACTTATTGTTTTCCGAACTTGTATATAAGATTGAAGTCAAAAAGTTAAAAGATTAAAGATATAAAATCAATACCCCAGTTTAATATATAATTTTATATCTAGATTTATACGAGAGTAAAGCTAGAAAATTTAAATCTTAACTACTAAATATTGAGATTTATAATAAAAAAATAGAACTATTGATCATACGTCATATTTGTAAAAACTATTCCTACTTATGTGTCAATCTAATCTGAACCCTTATCAATTAACCATGTTTTTGTTATCTAATTATATTTTTGATGTGATTTTACGTGGGAATGACCTCATTTTTTGGAACTAATTAAAATTTCGTTTGTATAAAAGTGAGCTTGGAATAAAGTTTCAAATTAACTTATGGTGATGTGAGTATGGGTTAAGTAGTTTACACACATAGAATGTATAAGTTTTATAGTGTTTTAGTGGATTATATAGCTGATATGTTTTTTTATAAAATTAATATTAAAATCTAATTTTGGGTATTAAGTGGAAAACTAAGCTAATTTTTGTCATTTGTTAACTATATTATCAAATTTAAGAGGGTATAATTTTATTAAAATTATTATAATGATGATAAAAGATAATAAATAATTTTATAAATTTGATTAAATAACTAGTATATAAAAGAGAATTACAATGCAATACTTTCCTCTGCATATATTTAGGAATGTTAATATAATTGTGTTTGTGTTTAATTTTATATATTTTTAAATATATATATATTGGACAACAACTACTTATTATTTTAATTTAAAGTTTACGTTTTAAAATTTAAGGTTTAAAATTTAAGATTTAGATTTACGATAAAATAATAGGTAATTGTCCCCAAATATGAAATATACGAAATTGGCTAATATATATATATATATATATATATATATATTTCTATTTGCTTATGTGCAGTCTTAAAAAAAAAGGCTATTATTTTTACTTTAATTTTGTAAAATTTTAAAAAAAAATTATTTTTTATTATGAATAAAATATTATTATTTTTTAATACTTTAATTTACAGGTAAATAAATAAAGGGTTAAAATTATTTTTTGCTATCGTATTTATCATTAAAACTATTAAAACATTAAATAAAAAGTAAATTTTTTATCATAAAAAGTATTAAAATATTAAGTTAATAGTAAAATTTGTTATTTTTTAAACCTTTTATAAAATATAAAAAATTAAATGATATTTTTTTTAATTTAAAAAACTAACCCACGTAAATCTCCTAACATAAAAAAATTTACAATATAATAAATTATAAAGAATCCGAGCAATCGATCCTATGTCTTACATATTAAAATCATTAATGAGTACAATGTTTCGTCGCCCCCGGACCTTTTTTTTCTACTTTTATTTAAACTTTTTACACCACTGACTATTAAATGTCTATATAATAAATATATATTTTATGAATAATTATTTTGTATAGAATAATTATTTTGTTAAATTAATGATGATAATTGTATAAATAAATTTTTTTCTTTCTATTTTTTACACAAAAATAAAAAAATATTCATATAATGAATACATTTTTTGTGTAATTAAAGATGATAATTCATAAGATTAGAAATACCAAAATGTTCATATAATAAAAATATTTTTTATGAATATTTATTTTGTATGATGTATTTATATTTATTATATTAAGGGTGATAATTTTATGATTATCTATTTGATGAATATTCGATAAATTCATTTACGAGTAGATCATATTTTTGTTAAATTAATAATTTTTACTCTAAGATCATATCATATCTTATATTAATTAAAAAAACGTATCTTTAACAAATATAAATTTTTTTAAGCAAAAATATTATTCATGCAAAATTAACTTAGATGGTAAAAATATTGATTAAATAAGTTAATATATTGTTATGTTATATTTGAATTATTTATTTAATAAAATTATGCAGTTATTTTCAATATGATGGTAAATATTTATGCTTATATTGTATTTGGATTCTATTGCTCAAAAAATAATTATTATTATATATTTATTCATCACTAAAGTAACAAATTAATTATATATTTATTTTAAGAATATTTTTTTCAAATTATCTTATAAAATATTGTAACATCAATTTTTTTATTATAATAAAAGTAAATTAAAAATTTATATTTAAAGACTTACTATTATATAAAATAAAAAATTTGAAAAAAATAAAAATTATTACTAGACAATTAATTACTATTTATCAAATGACTTACTTTTTTATAAAATAAAGAATTTGAAACAGTGACAATTAATACTATTATATATTTATTAAATTTAAATGATCATTAGTAAGGATTCAAAAATTAGTAATATATATACATTTGAAATAGCAGTAAGAATATTGTTACTTGTTTTTGTTTAAAACGTTATAATTATTAACGAGCATAATATTATTAAGAGTTATACTCAATGGTAACATGAATGTTCGAATATAAAACAATAAATTTATGTATTTATCCCTAAGCTCGTATACTAATGTCAAATTCTTCAAAATCAAGAATCAGAGTTATTGGTAAGAAAAATAGTAAGAAGTAATTATTCAATTGATTTTATTTTTAATTTCGTATTAAAAAATATATATGTTGATTTTTTAATATGTTAAAAAATATAAATTTATTACGTTATAAAAAAAATATTTTTTTAAGTGTTAAAATTAAAACTTATTATGCACGGCATATTAAAGTTTGTTGGGAATCAAATTCTTTCAAAATTTTCGAGAGAAATATTAACAATAATTTAATAAATCTATCACTATTTTCAGACTTTCAATTTCCTATCCAAATTTCCCTTTCAAAAATATATATAAAAAGCAATTTTACAAAATCAAAGAGAGAAACTTACTTGTTGCAAAGGCCTTGTATTAGAAATGGTAAAACATCTGAGGCCGTATAAGGTTGACCTAGCTGGTTATGGCTAACAATGATTTGGACAACTTTGCATTAGTGAGTTTTAAGGTTAACATTATCTTTAATTGGTCCTTTCTTCGATAGATATTCTTACTCTTCTTTTTTTTCTTTGGAATTGCTCTATTGTTTGAACACATGCTTTTAGACGTTTCCATATATATGCAGAAGATCAATTTGATTGAACGTACGTCGTTTATTACATGGGTTCATGTTGGGCTTTGGGTTAGTTATGTAACGGTTAGATTAATGTATAACAATAATAAAGCCACGTTCATTTGCGATAGCATGTTGATGTCACAAAGAGAAAAGATTTCTCTCATTTGTGGCCAACTTTTATGCACGATAATGAAGCCACCTATGTCGGGTCTGCTGCTAGTTTTTTATTTTATTTTTTATATGGGTAATTAGAAAATATTAAAAAAACTTTTATTGTATTATAAGCCCTAAAATATGAATATTTTGAAATTTTTCTTCAACCTTTTTTTTTGTTGTTGTTAAGGAGATCAATCCTTTTCCCTTAATTTTTTATGAGATATATCAATCTTTTAACTTATTTATAAATTTTTAGGAGCGTCAATCTAATTTAACAAATCAAATAGTATTATGTTAATTTAACGTGTTTATTTGCATTATCGTATTGTGTTTGACTCATTTAATAAATATGTTAAAGTGGGTTAGTTCATTTTGCATTAATGACATATTCACATGTTGAATCAAGTTAGATTCACATGATAAATTCTTATTTTCTTCGTTCTTGACTGTAAATGAAGGTTGGTGTAAGGTATATGAGTATTGACAATATTCGTGAACATAACGTTTAAACTTAAACTTGTTTTTAGGTGCATTTTTATGTATATAATCGTCCTTATATATGCACGTTAAAATACATATTATACATTTAGGAATATTTAGTATATACATTGGTTGATCGATCGAATAGGTTAGATAGATCGAGTATCGATATTGTACAATTTATGTCCTCTCGTGTTGATTTTCTATATTATTATAGATCGATTGAAGTTAGGTTCAATCAATCAAGAGACTGAATAAATCGTATTCAATCTACCAGGTGTCGGGTTATATTAATTATTGTTGGATCGATTGAAAGGATTGATCGAAATGTTTTCGGTTGATCGATCAAGCCTGGATTGGATCGATCGAACAATTAGGGTTTCAACTTATGACATATTTGTTTACTCAAGACAAACTCTTCTTTTACCATTTTTGTCTTTATTAATTATTGTTTTATGAATTATTTAATGGACATAATGGCAATTGGTCTTTTACCTCGCATTTGGGCTTCATCTTTCTTATATAAACAACCTAATGCTTCATATTTCAACAAACCATGTTTATTCTATCATTCTAATTCTTTTTGTGCTCTCTCTCTCAAATTATTTTGCAAAAACTGAATCATATTTTGTTTAGGTTTCTTTTTTTAATTAATCTATTAAACATTGTATGGTTATACTTGATTAATTAATAAGCCTATTTATTTTATGATATTGTGATTACTTGTTCATATAGCTTCTTCTTGATTAAGTTCTTAAATATTTGGGTTAGATAATTTTATATGTGATCATAATTATTTGATTTGATTATTCAACTTTAAAGAAGCTATCATTAAACTTGTGCTTCAAATTTTATTTTAGGGTTGCTAGATGATTTAATTTAATTGATTTATTCTTGAATCTTCTAGTTAGGGTTACTCATTATTAAATCTGCTCTAGGACACACTTTACAATTGTGTTATTGTGCTAACTTTTTAAGTATTTGCTGAACAAGTTTGATTTCTTGTGTGACTTGACTTATCAGCACGTTGGTCTTAATCCGTACACCTAACTTATGAAGACTATGAAAGAACTAGTGGCTTGTAAGGAGATTACTCTAGGGCTTAGGTTATTTTCACCTAAAATATCATGTATGAAGTTCTTCTTTTTTCCACTTTATATTATTAACACACTATTGTATGTCTGATCACTTGTTTTTTTAATTAGTCATAATTTAAAAATGACCTATTCACCTCCCTATACTTAATTGTAGTAATGGGCACGAGGACGAGCAAGGATAGATTTTGATATAATTGTTCTCAAAGCCAAAATGGTAAATATGTACTACAAGTTTTCCAAAAATCATTATAGTTAAGGGACAATTTTTATCCACGAGTAACAGGATGGGACAATGGATTAATAGTATTGAGCATCAATATATGAGTAAGAGATTCAAGATTCAAATTTTTGAAAATTAAAATTTTATTGATTTAATAAATATAATTATCAGGTATATAAGGGGATGAATATCAGTATAATTATACCTATCCTATAACTATAACTTCATGATCAAATAATACCTAAAACCATCCTCGTTCTCGAAAATTAATTGGATAAAAATCAAACCGATGGTATAGATAATTGCGTATACTCAAACCTAAAGTTAAAATGTTCATTCCTAATTAATTGAATCTATAACTTTAAACTTTCAATTGGTATTAGAGCGGGTCACTAGATATACTTAGTGTCTGCCAAGGACTTTGTTATGGATCATTTGAGAGAGGGTTTGTCTACAACTCATGCTCCTTTCTTTGATGGGTCTAAGTATTCATATTAGAAGGCTTGTATGAGAGCCTTTCTACATTTTCTAGATGTGAGTGTGTGGAATTTGGTTATTTGTAGTTGGGAATTAATAACCGTTAGAAAAGATAATATTGTCATAGTTAAACCTAGGAATGAATGGACCACTGAAGATAAAAGTGTTAGTAATTGGAACCAAATCAGAATTAATGCTATCTTTAATGCTATGTCTGCTGATTAGTTTTGTCATATCTCTAATGTTGATACTACTAAGCATGCTCGAGATATTTTAGAGGTTGCTCATGAGCACACTACCCAAGTTAAAAGAACCAAACTTCACATGCTAGGCATTAGGTTTGAAAACCTTTGAATGAAAAAAGCTGAAACTTTATTTGAATTTTATGCTAAATTATGTGATATTTCTAACACTTCCTCAAATCTTGGAGAAAAAATTGAGGAGTTTAGGTTGGTTCAGAAGAGTCATTATTCATTACTAGATCACTTCCATGCATATGACACTACTATTGATGAAATCAATGATGTTGACACCATCAAAATAGAGGATATCGTTGGCTCACTTGAAAGCTTTGAGATAATCTTTCAAACTCCCCCAGAGAACAAAGGTATTGCTTTCAAAACCTCCAAGACTGATAATGATGATAATAAAAATGATGTGGATGATGAAGAATTGAAACTCTTATCCAAAAGACTCAAAACAATCTTCAACCAGAATAATCCACAAAGTAACTAGCAACCAAGTCGCTCAAAGGATCAGAATCCAAGTGAACTCAAACCTATGAGTTTCAAAGGTAAAAAAAAGTAAACCTAATGGCCTAAGTGTTTTGAATGCAATGAGATTAATCATATTGAAGCTAAGTGTGCTAACAAAAAGAAAAGTACTAGATGGGCTTTCAATACTACCTTTAGCGACTTAGAAAGTGAAAAAGATAGTTCTAATGACTTAGAAAATTATGGCACCAACAACTTGGAATATATTGCAACTACTTGTGGATGCTCTAGTAAGTCTAACTTTGATTCAGCCTATGGGGAAGGAGATTTTGAATTCCTGTTAAATAAATTTAGTACTTCTAGTCTTGATAAACTATTTATAGATTTAGTATATTATAAGAGACAAAAGAATAGGTTATTAGTAGAAGTACCAAATTAAATGATAAACTCAAATCTTATGAAATTAATTCATCCATCCTAGAAAAATAAAAAAAATGAGTCGTCTAAACTTGCTAATGGTTTGAGTTCAAGTCTTGCAAATCTTAAACAACAAAATAAGAATCATATGCATGAACTTGAACAATAAAAGGAAGCCATAAAAAGTCTAACAATTGGAGCTGAAAAGCTAAACAAATTTCTTAACTGGAAAACCTTTTGGAGACAAGAGAAGGTTAGGATATATAAATGAGCACTCTACGCCATCATCTTCAAATACAACTTAGTTTCTAAATCCTTTAACCCTTCTACTTTACATGATAAACGTGACTTTGATTATAAGGATGAGAGCTCTATACCTTTAACATAAAACACTACATTAGAAAGGCTTTCTAACTTTACTTCTACTGTTACTACTTATGCATAAAGAACTATTGCACCTAAAGTAGAAAATACTGTTAAGTTTGTGCTTGTTTGTCATCATTGTCGTAGGAAAGGTCATATTAGGTCCAAGTGTAGATTTTTTTGACTACTGCCCATGTTGATAATTACTTCCATACTTCTAGTTATAGGACTCATTAGTATCATTCATCTATACATAGTATGCCTAATAATCCTACTTGAATGGAAAGTCAACATATTTAATTCTAGGATTAATTATTATCATCCTATCATGCATGCTATATCTTCATTTAGGATGAATGAGTTAAATAAAGGCAAGTTCAAGAACATACTAGTGAAAACTAAGTTAATTAAGTCTCAACCAAGAAATTAAGAAACCACGGTTCAAGAAAAAATGGATTAGGAAAGATTGTTTCTTTCCATTCACTTGACCGTAATTTAATATTCACCTAGGTACTTTTGATTGTGTGCTTAATCAATCCTAGGTAAGTACCTTAGTATTATTGTTAGTTTATTATTTTTTTCTTGTTGTTTGTTTCCTTTTATTTAAAAATTATAAAATTTTAAAAAATAAAAATAAAAACAAGGAGGGTAGATTTGTTTTAACAACGAGATAGACTTTACATACTACTTCCTTTTACAAATTTGACTTATTATCTCTGAATTTTCATTGTGTAATGGAGTATTTCAATTTGTGCATTTACATACCTTTCACATATAGTGATGAGACAAAATCGACATCGGGTTAGTAACACCATTTTTACAAATACTTTGATTTTATATTTGTAAAATCTTCGCAAATGCATAAACCATTTTATAGAAAATGACAAGTATACTCCTAAAGTCGATATAAGGTAGTAATATATGTATTTTTTAATTTATTATTCAAACTTTTAAAAATAAAATTAAATCCTAAATATTTTGTCACAATATTTTGATTTTTGTGTTTCCTAATCTAATAACATAAAAAAATAAAGATAGATATGGATTCACTCTAACTACACGGCGATTGTACCAACAATTAAAAGAGCACTACTATAAATTAGACCAGATAATTAAACCTTAACATCTAATTGTTATATTTAAGTTTGTAATGAAAAATAATATATTTCTCTCTAACATCATTAATATAAAATCTTTAATAGAAACAAAATCAATTTATTTTTATAGAAATGTTTTACCTATTTAATATTTTGCAAGTATAACAACGTTATTATTATATCATATTTATAAATTACCAGCTATGTTAAATTTAATCACAGAAAAATTAAATATAACATATGAGAATAAAACATAAAAATAACTATAAATAATTCATTTTAAAATTACACCTCAAAATAATCCTTACAGAACTTTGATGATAATTTTGTATCTAGAAAACCTCCAAACGGATTTGCATTTCTATTTATTTAATCAAAAACTAGAAATTTATAAAATCATAGCTAATTCTTCTAAAAAAGAGAACTTTAAAACAAAAAAAAACCAAGAAAGCTTTCTAGAGAGTGAAAAAAGAGCTGAGATATTTTGTGAATTGAGATTGAGAAAGAGGCTCCTATTATAGGTGAGGAAAATACTAAAAAGGTGAGAAAATATCTTAAAATTAGTTTTGGATGTGTTTGGACAAGATGGTATACGTATGGGGTGACATTTATGGTGGGATGGGCAATACTATGTGCGGGATTTGCGATAGACAGGCACTGCAGCATGCGGGACTCTACATACACATACGCATATGGAATATGAGCATGCACATGGCATGTGCTGGCTGTGCACAATGTTGATTATTTTTCCATTTTTCTATTTTTTTGACTTTTCTCATTTTTTATCAACATATTTGTCATGTATTACCTCCAACGATTCTAAAACAAGGAAAATTTATTTAGAAATATGATAAAATTATACAAATATAAATATATTTAATCAATTAAAATATATTAAATCATGATAATTTTAGAGATTTTTAAGCACTCATCACACACTCACAAAACTCATATGTATATCCTGCTTGAACTTTATGATTTATTTTGTAAGAGTTCAAGACTTTAGCTAACTTTGACTACAAAATTATATTTGAGCTCTCTATTTTTCACACACTTCACCTAGTTTTGAGTGGGCTACCTACTGTGATATGTGCAACTATCATGGTGAGTAGATAGGGCTACTTTACACCTAGTGTAAAAGTCATCATACTATGTTTCTTAGTTGTACATTATTCTTTAACAAACAAAGGGGAAATAAAACATAAAAAAGCTTAGCATGCATGAAAAGAGAGAGTCATAAGTTGGTTATACAAAAATAAATAAATAAATAAATAACCAATCCCTATGTATAAAAAAGTGAAATAATTTGTTTTTTTAGTTCTTTTTGGGAAGATTTGTTTTATTTTGTGAAATTTAGGATTCAATTGCATTTTCCCATGATAGATGATGCTCTTTACTTTGAATATTTCATAACTGGTCATAAATGGATTAAATGTCATACTTTTGAAGTTCAAACATGGCATCTTATTTTGGTGATGGTCGATATGTCACTATATGTGTTATTATGCATGTGTATCTTGTCCAAGTACTTACACTTTTAATAGATAGTCAGAATTTGAATAAGATTAATTTCTCAATTAAAAGTTATGTTCGAGTCATGTTTAAATAACTCTACTACCCTCAATTAAAAAAATATATATATATATTTCAATTTTTATAAAAAAAAATGTATTCTACTTTATTTAGGGGTGTCATAAAACTTAGGGGGAGTTCATTCATTTGTTGCATATTGCTTTCTTACTCATATTAAATTTAAGCTTCATAGTTAAATTATATTTTTTATGACAAAAGGGGAAAGTATTTAATAATAAGAGAGTTATTAATTAGGAGAAGAACACATTTATTAATGTGTTATATGGAGAGAATACATAATGTTTAAGTGTGCAATTCAATATGTTACATAGGGGGAGTGATTTTAAGATTTAAATGTTCTAAATGTTATTATTCACTGCTTTTTTTATTTGTTCATTTTACTGTTACTATATAAATTCAACTAATGAAAAATGTAACTTTCGAGAAAAGTTGTGTGCCTATTTATTATTTTTATTTTTGGTGAACATATGAGCTATTAAGATTCTAGCGAAGATGGCTTCACTAAATCATCAAATAGTACTACTATGTAAAATTTAATTTTTCTATAAGCCTCATGTATCGAGAGAGAGATTTAATCATAAGAATTGCCAAAGGGGGAGATTGTAAGATATATGAGTGTTGGAGATATTTGTGAACAAAATATTTAAATGTAAACTAGTTTCTAGGCACATTTTTATATCCGGATTTAAAAACAAAGAATATTTCAAGTTTCAAGTCAATATATTTTAGGTATATACTCGTGCTTATGATTTATGTCCTCTCGAATTGATTTTCATATTCGTATAGATCGATCAATGTTGGGTTTGATGGATCGAGAGGTTGGATAAATTAAGCATTGATTATATTCGATCTACCTAGTCTCAAGTTTTATTAATTGTTGTTGGATCGATCAAAACCCTTTTTGATCGATCGACCTTCTTGGTTTGATAATCGATCCTGGTTTGGATCGATACAACGACTAGGATTTCAACATATAACATATTTGTTTACTTGAGCTAAACTATTCTTTCATCATATTATCCCTATTAATTATTGCTCTATGAATTATGTAATGCACATAATGGTAATTGGTCTTTAACCTAACATTAGGGTTTTCTCTTTCCCATATAAACAACATAAAGCTTCATATTTTAACTAATCAAATTCATTCTATTTTTCTAATTGTTTTTGTACTCAATCTTTCAATTTTGTTTTTTTGCAAAAACGGAATCCTATTGTGTTTAGGCTTCTTTCTATAATTTATCTATTGAATATTGTGTGGTCATATTTTATTGAGTAATAAGTGATCAGACACGAATTGTGTAAAATGAATTTACAAGTATACGTATTACAACAAGTAATATAATCATAAGAAAAGATTATTTCCACATAGATTATATTATTATAAATTAAGTTTTAAAACAAAAACAAATCAATTTTTTTGCTTTTTTATTTTAAGAAAACAAAATTACAAGAACTAAAAATAAATAACAATAATTAATTAAATTAGATATGGTAACTAAGAAGACATATGAGAAAATATCTAGAAAAACTTAATCCCCCTAATTTTCTAAAGATGTGCATCACTAAAATGCCTCCAATATAATTATGAATCAATTACATAATCAATTGAATCTAATCTAACATGTATTCCTCTCTCAAGTAAGCTACACATCATATAGTAGTCAACCTAAATGCACTACCATGTCAATTAAATTTCATATTACTCATTAAGTTTATCAATTATGAATTACATACATAAGAATCATATATCTCTATTTAGAAACTACGCATGTTATTTAATCAAGACAAACAATTAAATAATTCTCTCAAATATACTTAATTATCTCTATAGATCAATTGTTTGCCAAATAATTCATAGCATAAAAATCAAATTAAATAATATAATTATATTAAAATCATAATTGGTGTAAAATATTAAATCATCAAATGGTAAAAATTGAGTTTGTAAGACTCATACTAGATTAATAAATTAACTAGACATAAATTTGTTCATGGAGCTCATATTTTTCATAAAAAAGACATAAAAATTGATAAAAAAAAGGAGAAAAAGAAGAAACACAATTAATCTCTTGAATTGTAATACCAATTTTCTCTCGAATCTCCACCAAAATTATATTTTATTTTGAATATTTTTGTATTTTTCTCTCTTCTTGGCTCCAAAAATTGATAAGAAATATGTTAATTTTGACTTAATAAGGTTTATAGGGAAATTAGGGGTTAAATATAGCTCAGATGGAATCGGTATCGTTAGATTAGCTTTAGATCTAAGGCTGATATGAAAAAATAAAAAATTAATAGCACTAGCCAATAAGAACGCGACACTTGGCATGTGGTATTGACTAGGCAAATTAGAGAATAACATGTGGCATGTGAAGACTAGTTTGGTCAACGAATGCTAATTCAGCACCACATGCATAACATGATTCATGGTTACGAATTGCGTGGCACGATGGTGGAAGGAGTAGGCAAATATCCTGAAGACACGTGGCTGGAGATTTGATCATGGGTGAAGTTGGAATGAACGCCATCCTGACATATGGCATAGTGCTGCATCACATTGTACACATGATGATCTATGATTGGGCCTCTTTGTTTGCATGGTGTTTGTATGGATTTTCCAGTCAACTCCTATGCTTATTCGGCATACACATGGTAGCTTTTGATTCATCTTACGTTAAAAGGTGCATTTTCACTAGAAAGTCCAAAAACTATATTTCATCCATTTTCACTAGAAAGTTCATATTTTAATATTTTTAGCCCTTAAAATACTACTTATTGAATAAAATAAGAAAATATTAACTAAAAAAAGGTGCACTAATGACTCTACTTTCATAGAGTCATGACACCCCCAAACTTAACTCTTTGCTTGTCCTCAAGTAAAGCCAAGTCTAACTAAATAAATTGACATGGGTGGTATATTCCAAAGTATATATCTATTAATAAATGTATATTTAGTGAAAACTATCTATCTCAAAAGTCATACAATTCTATGATAAGGAGATTCATATACTTACTAATCAACACTCCACCTATAAAAGGATCTGTAAGGTTTTTAACGAATTGATTCATGTATGTGTTGCATATGATATTATCTAATGTACTCATAAAATCAACCTATATGAGCATGATGATCAATTCAATCTTAGAACAAGTCTCATAAGTCTATTTTTCATATCCCTTTTCACTAATGTAAATATACACTTAACTAAAGATTAATAAGGACTTTACATGCTTGCAATGCAAGGCTTAGGTAGGGTTTAACAAATAAAGACATTTAGGCTCTTTTCACACCTTAACCTTTCTTTTTATTCATCATGCACTTTTTAACTACAATTGAGCATTAACTTGATATTTTAGCTTACCCTCTCTTATCATTCTTTTCATATTATTTTATTCTACATTTTGTTTGTAACTTCATAACACCCTAAACTTATTTTCAATTTTTTTCTTTTTTTAGAGGGATAATTGTGTTGTGAGTTTTGCTTCTTCTTTTTTTTATTTCTCTATTTTTTATAGAGTGCATGACATTTCACCTCACTCTATAGCATAACACGTGATTGCAATTTTTTTCTTTTCAAACAAGTTCAATCAAAACTAGCAAGCATATATATCACATGATTAATGTAAGTATCTTAACAAGCATGTTATATTCCTTATCCTAGTAATGACAACCAATTTTTATCATTAAATTCATATGTTTTATATCAAGTATGCATGCATTTAGTTTCCATATATTTATCAATTTATACAAAATCATGATTAAAATCAGCCTAAAAATAATTTTTTTTTCTAAAAATTAAAAATTCATACTAAATGCTAAAGTAGAGATTGAAGTTCCCTCCCCTAAATATAAATTGCGCATTGTTCCAATGTGCACATATAAATATGAAAAAGTATAAAGAAAGAAAATTTCCTTAGTCTTGGCACACCACATATAAAGTTGAAATACTTAATCTTGTTGCGCCATTGCTCTCCATATTTATTCACCTAAAAAACAATAAAAATGAAAATATAAGTAAAATAATGTTGGGTTTCCTCCCAAACAACGTCATATTTAATGTCCTTGACTAGATGATCACATCAACTGCTAAGGTATATCCCTTTGTGTCTATTTACTTTTTAGTTTTTTTTGGATATAGTTTGAGTCTTATTTTTTCAATAATACTTTATGTTTTAAAAACATGGTTCTCAATTATCTTATCATGCCATATTTTTAATATCTTTTTGTACTTTTTGGAATTTTTATATGCACTTTACCATAGCTCATCCAATTTATGTATTTCTAAAATCTTTTTCACTTCTCTGTTGGACTCTTCTACTTGCCTACTTAATTCGGGATATGAGGGTCAAAGTGTGAAGTCTAAACTTTATGGCCCTTCAATATATTGTTTGAGCTTATTTCCTATCTCAAAACTCTCCAAAACCACTTTAGGTAAACAAATGAGAGGTGTAGTCTCTAAATAGTTCACACAATCAACAATATCAATCATAGATTCTACACTTTCAAAATTAACACAGATTGAGGTTTTTCTTGACGAGTTTGCTTCATTGTTTATAGAAACATGTGTAAAAATCTTAAGTATGGGTAAAAAAAAAATATTTTAAGTTATCGTCACACTCAGTAACATTTATATTAAAGCAATCATTAGTCTTATCAATCTCAAGGGTTTAAATGCTTTAAAAACATTAAACATTACTTATTCATCTTACACTTTAATTGTAAGCTCACATTTTTGTACATCAATGAGTGCTCTTCTCGTTACTAAGAATGGAAGTCAAGTATGATGGGAATGTTATGGTCCTCCTCCATGTCTAGTACAATGAAATCCGCCGGAAAGATGAACTTGTCTACTTTTTCTAGCACATCGTTGACCACACCCTGAGGTCTCTTAATCTATCTACCATTTTTAATGTTACCGAAGTAGGTTTGAATTTAAAAACCCCCAATATTTTGAAAATTGATAATGGCGTAAGGTTAATGTTGGAACCCAAGTCACACAATGCTTTCTCAAAGGGGATGTTCCTAATAGTGTAAGGGATGACAAAACTACCTACATCTTTCAGTTTTTAGGGTAGTTTTCTAGCAAGGATGGCACTACAACCTTCAGTTAAGGTTATTATTTCATTATCTTCAAGGCTCCTTTTCTTAGATAGGATGTCTTTCAAAAGTTTGGCATAAGAAGGAATTTTTTCAAGTGCATCTACAAATGATATGTTTATGTGACATTTCTTAAAGGCTTCTAAGAATTTTGAAAAGTGCGTATCTAAAATTTTCATCTATAGTCTTTGAGGCAAAGTAATAGTGGGTTTGTGGAGGTTACTCTTTTTTTACCGAGTTATTGTTTTTCCATTACTCTCTTTATCCACTAATTCCTAGCTCTCTTTATCCATTAATTCCTCTTCATCCTTGTTAGTCTCATGGTTCTCCTCATCTTTTTGAGTCTCATTTTCCTCATTTAAAGTTTTACCACTCCTCAAGGCTATGGTGTTGCAATACTCCTTACCTTTTGTTATTACATTTATAGTTGTGTCACTTTGAAGGTTACCTTAAGGCCTTTGACATATGGCTTGTGCAAGTTTCCCCATTTAGTTCTCTAAATTTTGAATTGAAGCCTCTTAAGGGGACACTTTTGTATTTATTTATTGGATGAAGTCTTTCATCATCCTCATTAAAGAATTTGTGTTGTTCTCAGTATGTGGCTTCTTCTCTTGGTTGTTGTGGTTGTTGAAAACCTAGTGGTGGAAATTATTGACGATTGAATTGATTACCACCTAGATTGTTGTTATTTGGACATTGGGATGTTGTCTCCATCCTAGGCTATATGTGTTTGAGTATGGATTATTGTTTTGATTCACATTACTCACATAGAATATTGATTCAGGATTATTTGGACAATTATCAAACAAATAAGCTACTCCACAAAAAAAAACACTACCCCATTGAATCTTGGACTTGGTTTATACTCGCTGGTGAGTTTTGAACCTTCAAAAGATTAATTAAAGATAAAACTTAAGTTGTAAGTGCTGTGATATCATTTACATCTTACACTTCGGTTACTCTTGTTATGGCTTTCATTCTGTCCATTGGAAATTGATAATTATTGCTAGTTATTTTCTCAAGTAACTCATAAGCTTGATTGTAAGATTTGGCTAGCAAAGCTCTATTGGAGGATGCTTCAACAATGGTTCTTGTTTGAGCATTAAGACCATTGTAGAAAGTGCCCATTTGGATCCAATGAAGGATACCATGTTGAGGACACTTTCTTAGAAATTCTGTGAATCGTTCCGATGCTTCATATAAATATTCTTCTTCATATTGTTGGTAGAAGGCAATCTCATTCCTAAGCTTGTCATTCTTAGTTTGTGAGAAGTATTTCATTAAGAATTTCTCTGTAAAATCATTCCAAGTTGTAATTTAATCAAGTGGAAATTTTTTTAGGCAATCTTAAGCATGATCTCACAAAAAGTAAGGGAATAATCTAAGCCTAAATGTCTCTTCGGTCACACTACTAAATTTGAATGAATATCTAACTTCAATAAACAATTTGAGATGAAGATGAGGATTCTCTATTGTAATCTACTAAATTGTCCAACTGTTTGTAGCATTGAACATCACTAGCTTTAGTTGAAATTGATTAGCTTGAATGTTTGGCCTTGTAATACTTAGATTCGGCCCTTCCAATATAGGTCTTGCATATTCGTTCAAAGCTTTATCCCTATCATCCATTAAAGGTATATGGTTGTTCAAATTTATCTCATTATTGTTTATTTCTAATGGATTAGCCATATTTTCACTTGGTTGACACTTCTAGTTTTCTTATTGATCTCAAAGTACACTCGATTTTGGGATCTAAAGGCAAAATTTATCCCTTACAAACACTACTCATGTAATAGACTCAACTCTGTTTCTAATAGCAATAAAAGAGATGTCTAACTAAAGGAAATTAACTAAAATAAATAAATACATAAAGAAATAAAGAAATAAAATAACTAACCAACTAGATAACTAAATAAATTAAAATTAAAATTATGAAAATTAAATAAAGAAAAATAACTAAAATAAAATAAGAAAAAAAATTAATTTTTAATGTTTATAATCCCCGACAACAATCAAAAAAACTTGATCGCATAGGAATTATGTGTAATGAATATATGTGTCATAACAAATAATATAATGATAAAAAATGATCATTCTCATAGAGATTATATTACCAGTAACTAATTTTTAAAGCCAAAAAAAAATCAATTTTTTTGTGTTTTTATATTCTAATAAAATAAAATTAAAAGAACTAAAACTAAATAACAATAATTAATTAAATCATACTCAGTAACTAAGAAGATATATGAAAAACTATTTAAAAATACTTAATCTTCCAATTTTCTAAGCATGTGAATCACTAAAATCCCTCCAATATAATTATAAATAAATTATGTAATCAATTGAATTTAATCTAGCATGTATTCTTTTCTCAAGTAAGCTAAACACCATATAATAATTAACCTAAATGCACTCTCATGTCAAATAAATTGCATATTACTTAATAAGTTTATCAATTATGGATCATATATATAAGAATCATGCATTTCTATCTCGAAACTACGCATGTTATTTAATTAAGACAAACAATTAAATAATTTTCTCAAATCTATTTAATTTCTTTTATAGATCAATTGTTGGAAAAAAAATTCATAGCATAAAAGTTAGATTAAATAATATAATTATATTAAAATCATAATTGGGATAAAATATTAAATCATCAAATGGTGAAAATTAGGTTCATAAGACCTCTAAATTAATTAACTAGACATAATTTTTTTATGAAACTCATATTTTTTCCTATTCTTAGCTCTAAAAATTGATAAAAAAATATGTTAATTTCTACACATTAGAGTTTATGGGGAAATTAAGGGGTTATATATAGCTCAAGTGAAATTTGGACTATAAAATTAGCTTCAGATCAAGGGCTAATATGAAAAAAGGAAAAATTAACAATGCTAGCCAATAGAAGCATGACACGTGGCACGTGGAATTTACTCAGAAAATTAGAGCGTCACGTATGGCATGGGAAGACTAGTTTGTTCAACGAAAGCTGAGTAAGTGTCACATGGCACAACGTGATTAGCAATTACGGATTGTGTAGCACGAAGGTGGAAGGAGTGAACGAATCGCCTAAAGATACGTAGCTCACCATTTGATCATGGACAAAATTAGAATGAACATTGTGCTAACACATGGCATAATGGTGCATATATGTGACCATAAATATTCGACATGCCAAATCAATTATATCTAGACTTTTAGCATATAAGATATACATAAGGCTTCAGAAAATACTTGATCATGATAATTCTCTACTAGATTTATAGGGGTATTTCCAACAAGGATACCAAGTCTACTCTACTGAATCTTTGTAAAAGAGAATGGTTTGACTTTCTATGTATAACGAAGCCTATGTAATATTTAAGTTCTCTGGATGATTGCTTTTTGCTGAAATCTTAGTTATACCTTTATTGGGTCTAACACATCCATAAAAAAGCTTTGTCATTTCTCTATCCCGAGAATGGTGGATGATACTTTGATTGTTCCAAGTTATCAGTAACATATAATAGTTACATACACTACAAATGCAATAATCTATTTTTTAAGTTTTTTTTATGGTAAAGGAATCTATTAAGCGAAGGAACTTTTGGGACTCTATGAGGTCTCTTTCTTTATTCTCCTTAGCTAGTGATAGGGGATTTCAATGCTATTGTCTCATGAAACTATGCAATACTATATATGTTAAGGAGTTAAAATGTAACTATATTTTATTGTAATCTATTTGATATTTGTACTAAAGAGGCCTTTTTATATATATTACAAAGGTGAACTCTCCCACAGTCTATCTTGCTTAGACTATTGGTTATGTTCTGAGTCCTCCCTTCACTTATAGTCCACGATTTATTTTTGTAGTCTCTCATAACATCACTCTGATCATAACTAACTTCTATTAATAGCTTTTAGAGCGAAGTTTTGGGAGAGGGCCTATTCTAGTTTCATGTTATGTGGCTTGAGAATCCTTGTTTCGTTGACGTATGAGTTATGTTGTGTGTTAGTGCTTATTATTGCCTTTTTATATTTTAGTAATTTTTGTTTGTGTTCAACATATGTTTTTGACATTTTTTGTGTTATTGTTTACAGGCACATGTTTTCATAATGTTGTGTTATTACTTTAATCTATCTTTGTTGGACGGATGTGTGATATGTGATTTGAAAGTATACAAGTTATGCAAGTAATATGGTGAGAAAGTACAAGTATCAATCTTTAAGAAGTGGGGTCTTTAGTAGTAGAATACCGATAATAAGTAATCATAATACTATTTAGGCCTATAATAGTGGGAAAATATCAATAATTAATATTATTATTAAACTAAAGCTATCTAAAATTTGCAATTTCAACAATGAGAAAAACTTAGGATTTGAGAATCGCCTAGCCACTTCATATGAAATTATAAACAATCTCTAAATGAATTCTATAAATATGATATCTAGCTACATGATTTAAGATGTTGATGACTCTTTCTAAAGTAATCATTTATGACTTCACATAAAAAATTACTTTTTCATGTTATTTTGATAACAAGACATTTAAACTCACATACAATCATGCTACATATATATTAGTCATACTTTCACACTATTCCAAAGCATATGATACTTAATCTATGAATACCCATATTTCACTTTTTCAATTTAGAACATAAAACTCAAAATCCTGCAATTAATGACCAGTTAATTGAAGCATTAAATACAAGATTAATTAAGATATCAATTAAAGAGAAAAATCGCGCAAATAAATTTGTTATGAACACATGTTACATGACTTGGTGCAACCAAAATCTTAAATAATGAACCTAGCCATTCATCATTTCAAACATAATTAATAATGATATAAATGAGTTCATGGAAAGAATCTACTTCATTGATGAAAAAATTGCAGAATTCAGTAAGGAAATCTCGCTCTAGAATTGATAAATCTCCAACTCCTTCCAAATGATCTGAAATGTAGTTCTTCTTTTTCTCGATTGTAGAGAAGATGGAATTGAATTTTATGTTCCAAATTACTGCTAATAAGGTCAAAAACTACCTTAATTTGTTTAGGAAATATATTACCTTTGATCCCATGCTTAAGATTGATAGTTGGATGTAAAAATAGGGTTAATGTGTCTATTTTAATCGTCTCAATTGATTGAGTCCCTAGCTTGATCGATCTATTCCAACCTAAGAGCATTTGATCGATGCTTGAGAAAAGCTCAATTGATAAATTTCATTTGGGATTGATTGAGCTCTGATAATAAAGACTACCCAAGAACCTTTGATCGAAGTCAAGCAAAGCTTGATCAATCGAGTGAGTGATAGTTTATAATTTTCCTAAAATCTTGTATCTTGTCCATTTGAGATCCAATTGATGTTTTTCCACCTACATTAGCACATTTATACATTAAATAAGATTTTTAATAATATTAACTCCCAAATAAGATAATAACGTTGTTTAGAATGACTAAATAACTTTATAAAATTAGATTATCAACATCTCTAAATTTAACTCTTTACTTGTCCTCAAATAAAGCATAGAAAACATATTTTTTCATTACACTAAAAAGATATGCATATTTACTAATGAACATGGTTCAACCTCTACATGTTTGGCAAAGATTGCATAAAATAGGACAAAGGATTTGAATGGCTATCAGTCAACTCATTTCAATGCAAGGTGTTTATGATGGAACAAATTTGTATGTGTATTATAAAATCAAGTAACTTATTGTACATATGAGATAGGTTCATGCAAACCATACAATTTGCATAGAGTTCTTAAACACATTTCATAAGTCCACTTATATCATCCCTCTCCACTAATTGATGAGTGCTCAAAAAGCACTAAAATAACCATGATTTTATGCACATTAATTGATTAAAAAAATATATATTTATATGTTTTATCATATATTTATATAAATTTGTCTTTTTCGGAATCACGGGTATTTTTATTGTTTTTCAGGTATTTTTGGGATAAAAACGCAACTTAAAGACTCAAACAGGAATACTGGAAGCAATACATCACAAATATATTAATAAATAAATGGGGAAAAGTCAACAAATATGGAAAAATTGGACAAAATGTCAAAAAGGAGAAAATCGCGTCGCCGTGCCTTAGCGCCCAGCCGTGCGCGCTGGTACTGTTCATCCGCCCCAAGCTGCGCGCGCTGGTACTGTTCATCCGTGCAAAGCTGCGCGCACTGGTACTGTTCATTCGCACAAAGCTGCGCGCGTTGGTACTGTTCATCTGCGCCAAGCTGCGCGCAGCTACTGTTCATCCGCGCGCGCCGACGCCCGTTTCGCCCCATTTTTCACGTGCAGTCGCCCTCATGACATCATTCTGACGTCATCAATGACCTCAGCAATTCCATTACGCGTTTTTACATTTTTTTACATGTTTTTAATCATTTTTTCTCTCCATCCTCACCTATAAATACTCCACTTCCCTTCACTTCAAAACATACCTTCAACACCTTCAAAACACACTTCTCTCTTCTTTCTTTCTCTCATTTCTTAGTTTTTAAGTTTTTCTTAGTTTCTTTCTTAGTTTTTAAGCTTTTCTTAGTTTATTTCTTAGTTTTTAGTTAAATTCTCTTAGTTTTAGAGTTCTTCTCTTTTTGACAAGAACTAGTTATGTTTTTGTAATAATTTAGCTTTTTGATTCAATAAATGGGAGTGCAAATTCCGCTTGGAGGTTTTCCAACAACGGGAATAGCGTCGAAGTTCTGTAAGGATTTTATTTTCTTTACAGTTATTTTTATGCTTTATTCTTACATGTTATATTTAATTTGTCTGTGATTAAATTTAACTGTGCTGACTGTTTATAAACATGATGTAATAATAACGTTGTTATGCTTGCGAAATATTAAATAGGTAAAAGTTTCTAAAATGAATTGATTTTATTTTTATTCAAGATTTTATATTAAGATTGTTAGAGAGAAATATATTATTTTTCATTACAAACTTAAATCTGAAAATTAGATTTTAAGGTTTAGTTATCCGGTCTAATTTAGAGTAGTGCTCTTTTATTTGTTGGTACAATCGCCCAGTAGTTAGAGTGAAGCTCTATTTCAAAATGTTTTATAAGAATTATTATGTGAAAATATATTGACAACATGTTTTCAGTAGTGGTTTTAAAACTTGAAAGTTAGTACTCGGATAATTAAATTCTTATGTTTAATTTGGACACCTTGAATAAAGTTTAAACTGTCTAACCCCACCAAAGGTGGCATTTAAATGGTTCATTTTCAATCTCTTAGAAAAAGGAATTAATTTAATTAACCAAATTAGTTATCAACCCCACCCATAGGTGTTAATTGATTTGTTTAGTTAACAAAGAATATCTAACCCCACCAAAGGTGGTATTTATATAAAAAAAGAGAATAAATAAAATATCAATTTATATCTTTAATAACCTAGATAATATGAGCAAGCATAATTAATTTAGTTATTATATCCATAAATACTCCACTATTATGAATGATTAAATTTGCATAAATATTTATTGAATCTGTATCTAAGTTTATTTTTATGTTATTAGATTATATTTATTAAATCTGTATTTATGTTTATTTTTATGCTATTAGATTATATTTGTTGAATCTGTATCTGTATCTATGTTTATTTTTATGTTATTAGATTAGAAACACAAAAACCAAACTATCGTGACATGATGTTTAGGATTTAATTTCGTTTTAAAAAGTTTGAATAATAAATTAAAAACCACATACATTCCTTTTTTAGATCGACCTTGGGAGTATACTTATCATTTTCTTCGAAATGATTCGTGCACTTGCGAGAGTTTTAAAAATATTAAAACCAAAGTATTGGCAAGAATCGACGATGTCGGTTTTCGCTCATCACTAATATAGATGTATATGGTTAGAATTTAATAGATCGATACATGGTTATAATACAAGTCTTAAATTGAGGTAGGTATATTGGAATATTTAGCTTAATTCACATCCTAAGTTTACTTTATCATTCATGTGTAAATAAATTTTTCTTCATCTTTTAGTATACCTTCTACTGCTTTTCTCATTCTCCTTTTTCTTCTTTTTTTCTTTATAAAAAAAGAGAGTCAAAACAAACAAATTACACAAAAGAAGATTATTCTAGATAATTGTTTTTACCAAAACTACTTATAAGTAAGGCTTACCTTATCCTTACAACAATTGTGATAAGGACATGGAAAGCCTTCATGCAACATTGATCCATCTAACTTTCACCTATTGTGGTAAATCCCCACAGATGTAGCCATGTTGAAGAGATAATTATCTCATTTGCAAACATATATGGGTGAGATTAAATTTATGATGGGGTTACCCATTATTGTAATAACTATTGATCAGAATGAAGAATATACAAATAGAAATCCTAGTAAGGAATTGGCCTTGTATGGAAAAACTTACCACTGATATCCAGTAAGGTGGTAAGACTTACCACTATATGGTAATACCTTACCACAACAATGATAAGTCTTACCTTGGAGATATTTTGGTAAAAAAAATAGAATTCATGGTAAGACATTAGCCTAGTGTGGGAAGGCCTCAAGTGTTATGATAAGATTTATCATTGTAAGGTAATGCCTTTCTACAATAGTGGTATGCCTTACATCCAAGTAGTTTTGGTAAATATGAAATTTAACCCAAATTTCCTATTAGTATAGTAAGTAACTCGAGTCACAATACTCGCAAACTTATTATTTTTGCTATTTTTCTTGTTCATTTTAAATTTACTTTGGAAAAATGGACAAAATTGCCCAATCACTTATGCATCATGCCTATCTCGATGTGAATGGGCACAACTAGGTGAGTCAATATCGATCTGTGCCACAAATCATGCATGAATCAATGCCAATCTAGGCTACAAATCCTACACATTTCAATGCATTATCTACCCAAAAAAAACCCCAATCACGCGCGTCAACACCCTAACACATGTCAGCCTATCCAATACGCATCTAAATCATTTTTAAAGATAATTTTACACTTTTTTAGCCTTTCCCCACCTATAAAAGGACCCTATCTCCCATTGTAAAAAAACAAAAAATAATCTCAACTCTTCTATCTCTAGAAAGCTTTCTTATTTTTTTTAGTTTGAAAGTTCTTCTCTTTTTAAGAAGAACTAGCTATACATTTGTGAATTTCTAGTTTTTGATTCAATAAACGAAAATGCAAATCCATTTGAAGGTTTTCCAACAACAAAATAAGCATCACAGTTCTCTAAGGATATTTTTGTGGTATAATTTTAAAATGAATTCTTTATAGTTTTTTTATGTTTTATTCTTATATGTTATATTTAATTTGTCTGTGATTAAATTTAATATTGTGGACTCTTTGACTAGCTAGTGATTTTGCTACATCATGTGATAATGGGGCTTTGGAAGAGAACCAGATCAATGATGAGAAATGGTTGCCTAACAAACACCACAATCAACAAATGAGTTAGAAATAAGCATCCATGATTCCTCCAATGACCATTTTTATTTCCTTATTTTATTTTCATATTCATTTTAAACAAATAATAATAAACATTAAAGTAATGAAATTATGAAAAGTTTAAACATGTACAATTATGGCACTCATTTTTGTTAGATTTAACTCTTGGATGTAATAGTTAGGTTTTAATGATATTTTTCAAATATGTGGGAATCTTGTGTTATTGAAGCAAACCTCAAAGGTTTTTTTGATATCATCCCAAAGTTTCAAGATGCTTGTAATGTGAGAAATTTTGGGTATGCAATGAGTGTAGTATTGACGTATCTTGGAGGTTTGGTTATAGTTACTTGTGTGAATGGTCAACTTATATGTATAAAGTTTTGTATGTTAAGTGTTGTGGTTTTGAACTTCATGGTTGCTTTTGATTCAATGAGCTATAGGATTATGGTACAACCAGTTGAGGCTTGGTGTTCTATCATCATAAGATGTGTTATAGGGTAGTGAATTTGAAGAAAGCTTCATGGTTAGTGTGTTTGATTTTAGATTTTATTGAAAGTTACACTTTGAATTGGAGTTAATGACATCACATGGCCAAATATTCAATCGATATAAGATTTGTTTCCATAGTCAAGTTGTTTTACTTGGTGTAGGTGGTCACATATTGTTGATAATAGAAATATGGTAGAGAACCCAAGCAATGGACAATGGTTACCCAAGGAATTAGTGTGAAGGTGGATAATTGTGATGTGTAATGCAAATTCCATGTAAGGCACCAATGGTTGGATTAGCTAAGCAAAGGATGTTTGTGAAATGTGGGGTGTCAGGATTAAGCCTAGCATCCTTGACTTGAATAATGATGACCGGGCACCCATAAGGGATCAATCTCACTCTTAGCGTGCATTGGTCCTTTTAAATTGCATTGTTGTTAAGTGGGTTAAATTAATTAGAATTAAAACCAAGATGTAGTTTTGTATCTAGGTTCATATGTATTGGAGTTTCCATAATCTAGGTTGTTTTCACTATTTTTAGTCATTTTTTATTGTACTACATTGTGTGGTAGTGGAGCTCAAAAGACGAGTTGCATTGACTTGATTATGATTGTGTTGCTCTAGCTATTGATATCGTGAGGTATTTTTATTTATATTTGTGATTAGTTATAAATTGTTGATTTTCTATTTTGCTAATTGTTTGCTACATGAGGTTGTCATTGCAACCCATTGGTATTACCATATAAGTTTTCGATGCTATGTCAATTTATCATGTTATATGTCCTATTTAATTGGTTGATTGTTATGTTAGTATAATCAAATCTAGTACCATATATGTCCCCAAATATGAGGTTCTAATTTTGATTGAAAAACTTTCTTTATATTTTTACTGCTTTCCTATATCTATATGTCTACGTTTGTATTGTTATTCTTATTTGCCCGTCTAATTTATCTACTTTTGCTTATTCTTTATTGTTATTTGTCTTTTAGATGTAGTGGGTTTCTTTTCAAATTTTTGAGCCAATGGACTTTTCTTAATAGCCACCACCATGAAAAAAAAACTGGGTGAATAAGAGCCTCACGTGAGGCATTAAGAAAGCTCATTTTATTTGCTTGGCCATTTGGCCATTAAGGATAGTAGCAAAATGCTTCAATGAGAAGAGAAAGTGAGCTTATTTGCGGTCAACAAAGTTTGGAGAAACCTATCTCAAATCTTCACCGTAATTTTAGTATTTGAGGTACCAAATTAAAGCCTTTTTCATCCTCTTTTCTTATTTTTATTTTTTTCCTTTATAATTCATTTTTTAGTATATTTTGGTTGATTGTTATTGAAAACTCATGTTATAATATTACTTTTTGGAAGCTTTAGTTCATGAATTTGATCTTCTCAAAATTATATTATATGGTGAGTAATTTTATGCATTAATCTTTTTAAAGAAAAATCTTAAATTTAAATGTAAGAACCTTAGATTTTCAAAGGGACTAGTGAGGAAGAAAAAACCATCTCCCCAAGAATCCAACATGGTACCAAAGGTAGTATAGTATCAAAATCTTTTTTTTTTTTTACTAATTATCATGTTTAATATTTTTCCAATTGGTTCAATAATATAACAAAGCATAACCATGAAAAGGAAAATTTAGAGATATTTTTTGAAGTACAAATCTACATACCTTTGATGGAAGATGAAGGAAACTTGGTATGAAAAGTACCTTAATGAACTTTTTTCTTAATAAGGACAAGCTTAAGGGTAACAAAGAGATAGGTATGGAAAAAATGTGCCTAGTATGCTTCAAAGTAGACTACTATCAAGGTACAAGAATATAAATAACAGACTACTACCTTGATAGTTTGACATCACATATTTCAAGATCTTTTATGATATTGGATGATAAAAATTGGATAAATCTAGCTGAAGACATTAAACCAAGCGCTTTGTGAGGGGCAAGTCATCAATATTTATTTTCTATACCTTTTTACTTATTTTTTTACATTACATATATATATGTGCTTACATTGGAGATAATGTAAGAATTATGTTTAGGGGAGTATTAACATATCATTATCTTTAATTTTTTTAATGATTTATTAGGTTTAAATGTTTTAGGATTATTTATTACATTCTTAGGTGAACAAATAGATTTGAAAACAACAATCATATGTTCCATTCTTGTTTTATGAGAGAATTGATCACAAATACTTCAAAACATGAAGTTTTCAATGATAATAAAAGATAATATAATCTTGGTATTGTTCTTAAATGAAGGGTATACTTTGTGATTATCTAGCTCAAAAATTGCATGCACAAGTAACTAAATTGGTGATACAATGATTTATATATTTGAATTTTTGAAGTGCTATGTTAATTTCTTAGAATATTATTTTAATTCCAGTGAGAATGATAAGGTTTCTATAAATTTTTCTTAAGTTTATCAAAGTGAATTCTAATAAGCTATTTTTTTGAAAAACGATTAAGGTATTAGAATTATCTTTTTTAGCCAAATTATCATATCTTTAATATTCTTATTCTTATAAGAAAAACTCCTTTGGTAAACCAGTTTGAGCCTAGATGAGTCAATTATTTATATCCACTCTTTACCCTTTGAACTAAATACATTATTCATACTCTATATTTTAAGAAAAAGTAGAGTTATAGAAAAAGATGATAGACTATGGAAACAATAGAATAGGATTTAAAAGTAACAAAATTGTGCTATAATTGATAAATGACTGACATATGTAAAATAACCCCTTCTACAATATGTACTTCACATATAAAAAAACAATAAAAAATTATATAATAATAAAGGGATATACTAAAAATAAATAAATATATATAAGAGAGCTAAGTATTTGGGAAAATAAGAAGAAGAATGGAAAAAAGAGAGAAAAAAGAAGCCAATAATAATGTTTGTGTTCATATAAAGAAATTTGACCATACTTTATTTACATGATTAGTCTTAGGATAATGTTATTTCATGGACTTGAGAACTTTTTTTTCTTTTCCCTTTCATTTGAATTGAACTAACAAGCATAACCTCATTACAATCAAATAAAAGGCCTTTTGATCGATGTTCAAGGAAATACATATGGGCTTTACTGGTTTAAACTACATAGATTGATTGTCATTAATAAGGTTATTGCATACACTCACTTTGAGCTATATTATTATGGTGAGTGCTAAAGTGAATGAATAGTTATAAATATTTGCTAATATTTATAGTATTTTGGAATATAAGTACTATTAAGCCCTAGAAATAAAATGTTAAATTCTTACTCTCTATTATGGGTGTTGGATTTGCTCAAGGACTAGTAACAAGTAGGTGTGAGGGAGTTTCATAACTGCTATTTTATACACACTTTTAGATATCAAATCCTTTATATTTATATGATTTTTATGATTATAATGAGCTAACATTATTTATTTTATATTTATTAGAAAAACATTAATTGTTTGGATTTTTTGGGATTGTTTTTAGATTTTTTAGATTTTATTTGATTAGTGAATTAATTTAGAAAGAAAGTGGACGTATTTAACTTATTCTCATTGTAGCTTATCCCTATCACAATTTATCTTATTCTTTTGACACATAATGTGCACTAAATACACAATAATATACCAATAATCTTAGTTACATCTTGATTTGATTTTTTTCTTATAAATACATAACAATGTCTCACAAATAAAAGAGTATTAGAATCAACAAAATCAATATAACGATTGCTACAAGATGTAAGAGAAATCAGAGAACACATCTAGGTCATCTTTTGGATGAGATTTTGTAGATCATCATAAGCTTTTCCTAATCCTCTTTTCTTTAGTTTTCCATGATAATAATGTTGATTCTTATGAAACTTAGCTAATTTAATAATGTGATTATAGGCAGTTCCAAGTCCTAGATTATGGTATAATTAATTTAATATTATGATAATTTTAGTTTTAATTTTTGATTTTTGATTTGTTTAATTCTATATTTGAATGTCAAAACTATATATGTATGAATGAATTAGAGTGATGAACTAATTTTGTGTATGAATATGTTTATATCTAGTCTAAGAGGTTAGTACATAACCGCTCATATTTTTATTCAAAAATGGTACCTTGTGACTGTTGTCACAAGTCAGATTGAATATATTCGCTAAAGGTTAAACAATTGTTTTAATCTTATCAATTTTAGTTGTTATCTTTAATTAAATCTAGTAAGCATACTTTTAAGTTTTTTAAGATGCAAATTGGTTAATAAACAAACCTTTAATCAATTAAATGGTAAGAATAGATGAAAAGTTTTAGGTGACTTAAACTTTTAAAGCTAAAATAAACAATTCAATAATGTTTTTAAATTATGAAAATAATTTTAAATTTAAGAAATTAATTTACATTTATGACATAGTTATTAGAATTGTAGGCTAGTAACGAGAAGAGTCACGTAATCATATATCTCTAATATTCTTTGTACAAATTATGTTATTATTTTATGCTATTATTTTTAAAAAATAATTTAATTTTTTTTTAATTTTAATTCATTATTGAGAATTAATATTATTATTAATCTTCCTAGGTAAAATAACCCTAATTCTTAAATTTATTCATCATTTATAAATATTTATATATTTTAAATCGTATCATATATAGTCCACTATCGCTTTAAGTTTAATATTGAGGGTGCAAATTTAGTCGCTCGTTCTTTGGCAGATTGGGCTATGTTCTCCTTCCTAGACTGATGTGCTCATTTTGTTTGTTGACCTAAAATAATTAGTCTGGTTTTTAAGAAACGGATAAAATGTTGTCATATTTATATATTTGCGCAGTTGTACTCAAAATCATAATTTTACTTGTAAGTTAAACTGTACGGTCTTAATTCTAGCCTTTGTACTATCTTATACAAATATACATTCCGTAAGTTAAAAATATTATTAGTTCTCAGTTTTTACAATTTTTTAAGTTACCCATTCAACAAGTTCCTTGTATTGAAAAAAATAAATTAAAATAATAATATTTTAAAAACTTATAATTATAAAAATTACTCGTATAACTAATTGATATATTTTTACTATTAAAAAAATTTAATAAATAATTTCATATTAAACCGTCATTCAAATTAACTTATGATCTTTTATATATATATTTAATATTTAATATCATTAAATTAGATATTATTTAATGTTATTAAAGTATTATTTTTATTTTAACTTATAATAAGATTATTTTGAAAAAAAAAACAAGAAAAACAGTAACTTTATAAGTAACTCATATATTTTTATTATTAAACAAAAGTTTAAAAAAAATCATTTTAAATTGTAAGATTTAATTTTTATTGTTATAAATGTAAAGTTACTTTTTTGTAGTTTTGTTTTCCTATAAGGAGAGGCAGGTTACTCAGCAAAACGTACTAGGCATAAAAAGCACACATATATAGACCATAATTGTTAAAATATTATTTAATTAATAATATAAAGCAGAACGAACATCTCTGCCTTTGATTGAAAGCTATTAAGGGGAATCACTTCTGGCAACAACAATATTGATAAAGGGGTGGTACGCATTTTCCTCCCTGATGATAGCCATTGTTCTTGCAAAAGTTGTTACAATCTGGTATATTTTCACATTTTCCATAACATATATATTCTGACATTCCTGATATGTCAAAAAAAAAATTATTTTCTAATATGTTTGTAAATCATAATAAAAAATTTAAAATCCAAGAAGAAAAAAAATGTCATTTTTGAATTAACTACACTATTCACTTGTATTTGAAACCCATATATATATATATATATATATATATCACAATTTTTACAGCTAGATCTCCAATTAAAAAGCATGTTAATGGCTACACACAAACCAAAAATAACAAATTAAAGTATAAGAAAATACCTACAAGAGTTCTAATTCACTCAAATCTTACCGAGTGAAAGGAAGAACATAGCAATCATAACTGCGATTATAATTTGCCTGTTGAAAATGGTACAGAGATGAGCTAAATTCATTTTTTTGTTTGTTTAAGTTTACTACACAATGAAGGGTGAATGCATGACATGTCTCACACACACATATATATATATATATATATAAAGATTTTGAGATTTCTTAATAAAGGAGCATTAATTACATTGCTTATAAATGTAAATCTAATCCATTTCTTAGATCTTCATAATTATGCCAATTGATATTTGACCAATTCATTCATACAAATTGGCAATACTTGAGAGATATCCTTTTACCGTAGAGCTAGTTTTGTATAGCTGACTAGTGGTATACATCCTATGGGGTAAGTGAAGAATAATTCATATGCCACATGGGATTCAGACATCATTGTGTCAGGTTTGGGCATAATTTTTCGAGACCACGATGGTGCCTCTGTGGCATCTTGGACTTTTAGAGTGCTTCAAGTTCATAGTCTCTTTGCTGTCGTGTTGCTTGCTTTGAGGGACAAGAAAAGTTTGCTTTTGAGATGGAAGCCCACCCATTCTTTAGATGTGTTGTTATAATTTTTTATTATAAACATTTTTAAATATAAAGTTTTTTATATTTATATATATTATTATTATAACGAGTTAAAATTATTTATTTTTTATTTATTTAAAAAAAATATTAATTTTTTGGATTATTTGAGATCTTTTGAGATTTTTAATGTTTTTTATTATTTTTATTTAACAATCGATTAACTTAAAAAAAAAATAGATATATTTAATATATTCTCCGTGTATTTTCTCTATCACAACTTATCATATCTTTTTGACACATGATGCACATTAATTTAATCTCTATAAAAATACCAACAATTTTAATTATATTTTAATTTAATATTTTATCTCTTATAAGTACAAAATAATAGCCCAAAAAATAAGAGAGTATTAAAATTAACAAAAGTAATATAAAAATTACTACAATGAACAAAAGAGAGTAAAGAGAGCATCTAGGCCAACTTTTAGAAGAGATTTTGGATATCTTCATACTATTTTCTTAATCCTTTTCTCTTTAATTTTTCATTATAATAATATTAATTCTTATGGAATATATCTAATTTAATAGTATAATTATGAACAATTCTAAGCCCTATACTATAGTTTGGTTTAATTAATTTAATACCATGATAATTTTAACTTTAATTCTTGATTTTTGAATGCCAAAACTATATATGTGTGAATTATAGTGATCAACTAGTTTATTGCATGAATATATTTATATCTAATCTAAGTTGTTTGTATATAATTGTTAATATTCTTATTCGAAATGATACCTTATGGCTATTGTCATTAGTATGATTGAATATATTCGGTAAAAGTTGAATGATTATTCTAATATTGCTTAGTTTAGTTATGTTCTTTTTAAATCTTAATGAAGTGAATAAATTAAATCTAGAAAGCGTATCTCCAGGTCGTTAAAGATTTAAGTTGATTAATAAGTTGGCCTTTAATCAATTACACGTTTGAGAAAAGATGAGAAGCCTTAAGCATTCCTAGACTTCTATAACTAAAGTTAACAATTCAAGAATAATTTTAAATTATAAAAATAATTTAGAACTTAACAATTTATGACATGATTATTAAAATTTGTAGGTTAGTGGTAAAAGAGTCCTATAATAACATATCTCTCAAAATCCTTTCACAACTTATTTGACTGCTTTATGTTATTTGCTCAAAAACAATTCAAAACCCTCAATTTTTAATTATAGTTAACTTATTAGCGAACTAGCAATTAAGAGTATTTATTGTTATTAATCCTCTTTAGTACGATAACTCTCGTTCTTAAAATTAATTATCACTTATACATGATCATGTATACATGCATGTTTTAAATCGTGTCAAGCTTTTGGCGCCGTTGTTGGAAATTGGTTTCACAATTTTACTATTAATTACTAGTTTTTTTTTCTAACTTTAATTTTTAATTTTTCATCTTTTGTTTATTGTTTTAATTTTTAAGTTTAAAATTAATTTTATTTATTATTGATTTTTTTCCTTTTTCATATAAGTTAATTCTCTTGAACTGTTGAATGTTAGAGAAAATGTACACATATGAATGCATGATACCTTACATACAATAAATTTTCTACACCATACTTTGAGCATCATTAGGACTACGCTAATATTATTGGTGGATTTTACATCACACATGGCTTTCCATTCTCAATATAACAACCTACACTATACATTGAAGATAAGTACTCTCTTAAAGATTTAGTAAAAACAATCATTGCTAACACTTAAAATTTTCTACAAGATATTCAAGTTTTCATGAAAACACTCAAAATTCATTCAAATAAACTCAAACTTTCATCAAAAACATTGAGACTCAAGTTGGCCAACTAATCATAGTTGTTGAAAGACTAAAATCACATGTAATTGTTGAGCTCTCTCCTCAAATAGATGCTAAAAACAACTATTTTAATTCTTAAAATTAGACATCACTTATATACTTATGTGATCTAAATTGTGTCACTCTACTAACCAGGGCTTTTTAGAGCTTTCCTTTAGTAGGTGACATTTTTCGTTACTTACGACCTAACGAGCGCATTTCGTTTTAAGTTTAATATTAGGGTGCTAAATTAGTTACTCATTCTTTGGCATATTAGGACACATTTGGTGGGTGAAATATAAGCAATATATAGTTCTTGCTTGTTATATATTATAAAGGTAATATAACTATAAACCGTTGCATTTTTTACTTTGAGAAAAAAATCGAACTACAAACATTTGTAATATACAACAAATATATTAACTCATATATTTTTATTATTAAAGAAATATTTTGATAAATCATTTCACATTAAACAACATTCAATTGGTATGGAATCTAATTTTATTGCTATAAATTTAAGATGTGATACTTTTTTTGTAATTTTCCTTTTTTTTAAATTTTCCAAATATAATTGGTTATATGTAGAATGGAACAAAAAATAATTGGGCGAAACAGGTTACTCAGCAAAACGTACTATGCCTAAAAAGCACATATATATATATAGACCATAATTGTTAAAATATTATTTAATTAATAATATAAAGCAGAACGAACATCTCTGCTTTGATTGAGAGCTATTAAGGGGAATCACTTCTGGCAACAACAATATTGATAAAGGGGTGTTACGCATTTTCCTCCCTGAGGATAGCCATTGTTCTTGCAAAAGTTGTTACAATCTGGTATATTTTCACATTTTCCATAACATATATATTCTGACATTCCTGCATTGATATGTCAAAAACAAATTTATTTTCTAATATGTTTGTAAATCATAATAAAAAATTTAAAATCCAAGAAGAAAAAAAATATCATTTTTGAATTAACTACACTATTCACTTGTATTTGAAACCCATATATATATATATATCACAATTTTTACAGCTAGATCTCCAATTAAAAAGCATGTAATGGCTTCACACAAACCAAAAATAACAAATTAAAGTATAAGAAAATATCTACAATAGTTCTAATTCATTCAAATCTAGCTTACCGAGTGAAAGGAAGAACATAGCAATCAAAACTGCGATTATAATTTGCCTGCTGAAAATGGTACAGAGATGAGCTAAATTCATTTTTTTGTTTGTTCAAGTTTACTACACAATGAAGGGTGAATGCATGAAATGTCATATATATAAAGATTTTGAGATTTCTTAATAAAGGAGCATTAATTACATTGCTTATAAATGTAAATCTAATCCTTTTCTTGGATCTTCCATTTTAAGGTAATTCAATTAAGAGTGATTAATGTCGGTTACATTCTCCATGCATGATTATGCCATTTAATATTTGGCGAGTTCATTAATTCACACAAATTGGCAAATACTTGAGAGAGAAATGGTAGGGAAATACAATTTAATTTATACACATTTTTTACTTACATTGCCAAATTTTAGAATTATTTCAAAATATGCAAAAGAGATTCATTTTTTCTAGAAAATTCTACCATCTTTCACTATATAAATAATGTAAATGTAAAAATGTTTACCAATTTATATATCTTTAAAATAACATATTCTTATTTTTATTACACACCCGTGTATGTACACATTCTATATAAGAGAGATATGCAAATAAAAAATGGCTCTGAGCATGAATTTTTTTAAAATTCAATATGTTATATGTTGTATTTTAATAATAGTTATTGACTTCATCTACTATCTAACATTTTTTTTCCTTTTTTTTCTAAAAAATAAGATATGAAAATGAACTCTTTCTATACTACAAAAAATTGGATCCTTAGATGCAATATATATTGCCACAAAAGCTAAATTTTACCACCAATTATGTTTAGTAAGTAATATTTTTTGGCCACCATATCATTGTTACAAAAGCTGATATTGTGGGGAAATTGAATTGGTAACCAAATACCATTAATTGACAGCATACATTTTTGCCACAAATATTTATTATTTCACCACTATCCATCCATGTTGTTTCCTTGCCTTCGCCACTGAATGACTATATAAGAGGCGTTATAGTTCGCTTCTAAAATAGCCAAGGTTCGCTACTAAATTTTTACATAAGCTAGAGCCGTTATATTTTAGTCCTAAAATAGTAATGATTTTCAAGTAAATGTAACATAAGAGAAAATATCTCACTATTAAAAGAGTAAATGTTCGCTACTAAATGTACACATAAAATGTAAAATATTATGCTACTATAATAGTAAAGGTTTGTCATTAAATATCTACATAAAAGAGAAATTTTTCAATGCTATAATTATAAAGGTAAATATGTACATAAGAGAAAAAAAAAATTGTTGTTTAACGTGCAAAGATTTGCCATTAAATGATTATATATGAGGCAAAATGTTTCGCTACTAAAACTATAAAGGTTCACCACTAAATGTAAATATATATAAGATGTAACAAAGGGTACACAAAAGACTATGGACTTATAGAAACGAAATTGGTAACTTTATAGGGTGGCATAATACAATGCATGATCTGTTTTCTTAGTTGGTAACTTTATAGTGTAGCATAATACGTTGCATCATCTGCATTGTAAGTACATAATAATGTAAAATAATAATAACTTTAAAAAAACTAAAGACAATATCCAAGTGCATCTATATTTTAAATAGATCAAGCCCTTTCAGTACATCATTGAACATATGAGTGATAAATTTTTTAACATAACCATAAGAAGTATAGCAAGCTCGAAACATAAACCATTTTAATTAAACAAGTTTTGTAAAGAAATTTGATGTTTTTTTTTATATTTTTATTAGTTTTCGTCAAATTTATGTTTTAAATAGAGATATCTTGAATTTAATATAAATTCTATTTGAAATGAAATCTTAAATTTTCTTTAAATATGATTTAAAATTACTCATCATTTTCATCTCATGTACTGGGGCATGACATGAAACCTCAAAGGCATCATGCTCTCTGCGTCTAGTGCCACCGGTATTTTAACATATACTTGCCCAAAGCTCCCTTTTCCTAGCTTTCTCTCGGTAGTGTATACAGGGGAGTTCCCAACCTGTACCAGAAAAACAAGAAATGAAATAAGATAAATTAAGCTTTTTTATTTGAAATAAATTGAGAATATTTCAAGCAAAAATCCAATTAAACAGCATGGCAATCAACCACATATGCTTGAGATTACAACAAGACGGAAGTGGTCATAAATCAATTTGATACACTCGTCTTGGCAACCAAATATTTACAAGGTATTTAAAAAAATGTGTGTTAGAGTAATGCGAGTCAATTACAAAAGTAGGCACAAGAAAAAAACATAAAAATTGCAGTCTAGTTGAGTCAAATTGATACGAATAGAAATTTCAGAGAAATAGGAGGAAGAAGAGAAGCTGAGAAAGAGAGGTAAATTGTATAATATTTCTTGTTATTTAATTCCAACCGAATTAGTGACACTCTCGTTCGTGCTTCTTGCTTGCATTTCTCGCCATTTGTGGTCCCCCTTTTGCTTGTGATTTATGCGCCACAGTTTGTGTCGAAGCTACTGATACTTATTCTCTGGCAGCCATTTTTACTTGTAACATTCCTTCCTCCCTTTTAGAATCCTTGTCCTCAAGGATGAAGTTGGGGTGTGAGTTGATAAAGATATGTGTGATGTTTCCCCATAGCTCTGGAACAAATCATCCTCCTACTAAAACTAGGAACTTGCTTATCTCAATCAATTTTGACCCTACATAGATTTTCAATCCAGCAATCTTTTGGCTTATAACGAATTCTAACTTCATTATAGTTCAAGTTATTATAATTTCTCTTGAGAATTGTGTTCCAGTTATAGAAGTATGACCAATCCAAATTGAAAACATCAATACAGGCTTTGGCAACTATTGGGCCCAAGCGGTTGCTAAACCCTTGTGGATGACTATGTTGGGTGATTCCAAAGGTAGTCATTGCTTGCAAGGCTAAATTAGGTGAGAAATCTATTCGGCTAACCATCCAAGTATGCACATAAGATGGGCAAGTAATATTTCCAGGTGTCTTCAGAATTGTGGAACCAAGAAAAATGCTTGAGGGCACCCCAAAGATGTAATAGCTCCCAATGTGGTAATACGTGACAAAAGGTTTCAATGTAGTTGCATCCACAACACCAGGTAAAATTGGTGGGAGGTTGTTTAAAAATACTACATTGTCAAGCGAGATTATGAGTTAGGTGGTTTCTTCAACAACTGCATCATTTGTTGTGAAAAAGTAAAGGAAATAACCTCTTATGGCCTGAACAGTCGCCAACCCTCCAAGTGGAATCCTTGAGGAACCAGTCCTAACTCCATTTGATTTAGTAGTGAAGATGGAAAAAAATTGGATAATAACATTGAAGCACCAAGATGTATAAAGTGCCAAAGCAGCCCCAACTAAGTCTCATCTCAGTTTTAGTTTTAGCCACGAAGTCATAGACCATCCAGGTCTAACTCTAGGCAATTCTCTTATTATCATAGAAACTGAACTTGGTATTACTGGCACCCTCTGCACTGACCCTACAACTAGCTGGTTGATGCTCTTGTTGTCCACTACAGAAGACTCTTCTTTTGATTGAGTGTAAGATTTATCAAGTAAGGAAAAAACTGGTGTACGGGTTGAAAAGTTCCCTTGGCCACTACTTTCTTGTCCACTACCCAAAACTATTTTGGCAAAACTCTGTTACAAAGATTGACTATGATTCCAACCTTGAATTGTTTCCTTCAAGACCATATTGATAGTGCCACTGCTTTGAATCATGAATGATTTGTTCATTGTCAAGCTCAAAGTATATAAAAGACCATATCTGGGACAATCTTGTATTTTTTAAGGGTCACAATAGCTTATAAAAGAACCTTCTCTTGTGAAGCCAACCTTTATGTTATTTACAGAAAGAATTCCACAATCATTGGGTAGCTCCTTAGCATAATACTTGGCAATAGAGGTTGATAACAGAGTCTTATGATGGCCCTTACTAGTTTCTACAATAATCTCAGTGGCCGAGTAGGATTTGGTTTCATGAACTAAGGTTTTCTGGATCGAAGTTCCTTTGCAAACTTTAAACTTGAGATTCCCGTGTTTCAATTTACAGAGACCATCATAGTAATATAACTTTCCCATTTGACCCTTTGAAAGCTGCCCTAAGAATTCCCACTGTGAAAGTAATGACATTCTTTCATGATCAATTCCTATTTCCTTATCAGAACTTAAATCTCAATTTTTAGAAAGTGACCCTTGAAGATTCCTCTCAGGCCTATACTCATAAGTAGGGATTCTAATACTCTTGTTAACACAATAACCTAAAAGGATCACCAAAAATGATGATATCAACCCACCTAGAATCTGTAGCTCATTTTGAAACCCTCCCTCTGTTCGCAACGACAAGGCTTCTAACTTTTTATAGCAAGTATAACCAGTATAACCAGAAAAAAATCCTTAATGGAAGAACAATGGAACCTAGTGACTAGGGAACATAAGCTGGAAATGTTTTCTTCATAATAGAGAGAATTAATGTTCACGAATAACACCTTCTTCCCATCCCAATTCTTTTCAGTAATCTGCCCCCAAGTGTTTTATTATTACCCATAGAAGAAGTTAGGGTACTGATGTTGCCTCTATGTAGTGTTATCTTAGCCTTAATCATAGGCTGATTAGGAAGGTAAGGTGAGATGGATATCTCCTCAGTTTTAGAGAAAACTCTGGGATGCTTCCAAGTTCTAATCATTGCTCGGGTTTTTGCATCACATTCAGTTTGACTCCAGAACGAAAAGGGTTCCTTCTGGAACAACCTCAAGGCTTCGATCACGCATCATAACCACAGATGAATTACTAGAAGTAGCCCTAATTGATACAAGAGCATATCATTTCTGTTTAGTCCTATCGTGCCACTGTTGCTAGATCTTACCAGGATCGAACATACAACCTCCTCAACCCTTATTTCTGGCAGTTCTCCAACCACCTCTGTGAGCACCTCCACCAAAACTCTAAGCCACTTGTGCAATTTTGCGCGACTGGCATCCCAACCATTTCTTCGTGGGTCGTTTCTAGAGATTTGTATAAAGGCTTGAAACTAAGCCTATTTGAATGCGTGAGGCTATGTCTAAGATATAAGCTTGCTTTGTGGGCCAATATATGAGTTGATTTTATGAGTCCACTTGATACATAGAGCCTTGGCTTGGGTTTTGTATAAATCCTCGTTCCTTTTCCTTGTAACCCAAAAACGCAGTTCTTATTAGCTTTGAGTTCTGTGGTTTTTAGTTCGTTCATCATGAAGGAATCAATGGGTGTAGCATTAGGGTTCTCAAATATCTCTGGTGATCACTACTACAAATATTACATATGGCCTCGGTTTTTAACCGTGATCATAGGTCTATGGCCACGGTTATAAGAACCGAGGCCTAAGTGAGAGAGACTATAGGTAACGATCTATGGTCTCAGTTTTTTAACCGAGACCATAAGATGTACCTATAGCCTCGGTTATTAAAAAACCGAGGCCATAAGGTGTACCTATGGCCTTGGTTATATGCTAACCGAGGCCATAGGGTGTATCTATGGCCTCGGTTATATGCTAATTGAGGCTATAGGTACACCCTATGGCCTCGGTTTTTCCAATAACCGAGGTCATAGGTACCCCTATGGCCTCGGTTTTACAATAACCGTGGCCATAGGATATACATAAATTAAAAAAAATATAATTAATAATTACAATATTAAAAATAAATATAAATTACAATAAAATTATTAAAAACAATATTAAAAATTATATTATATTAAAATTAAAAGTATAATTACATTCGAGAGTTTATTATACACTGAAAAATAACAAAAACTTACTATTACAAACTGACTTTTTATTATTAATTACAAGCATAAAAATATGCTTCAAAAACGATTATAATGATAATTATTACTTTTTAGCTAATTGAAAAATCTCTCAAATCTTTCTTGACTCCATCTTCTGTAAATGTATATTCGATTGCATCTTTTTTCAATTGAAATATTTATCTCCTACCTGAATCACCACCGACAACATTAAGCAAGAATAATAATCAAATGAATTGTAATTATAGAAACACATTAAACGTCCTCAAGGTTACCAACGCAGTGCAACGCACCAGCACCAGCGCAGTGCACCAGCACCAGCGCAGCGCACCAGCATAGCGCACCAACACCATGGGAATTGCTTAACAAGTAACAATATTTTGTCAGAGAGATCACATTCGACAGCAAACAACAAAGAAGAAGCAACTACCTCTTTCAAAGCCCAAACAAGAAAGGAACCATCGATTGGATGGATATAAGCATTAATATATAACAAGTTACTATCAAAAGTCTGCATGATAATTTGCATAGTTGAACTAGAAAGTCATTAGCATCTTCCCTGAAAAAACAAGTTACGTGTTATTCCAACCCAGATCAGCCAACAACAATTGATATACTGTAGGTTTCACTTTGTAGAGTAGAATTTCATTTGCATACAAGATTACAAGAACTAAAACACACAAGTACAGGAAATACAGAGAATAATACTTTGAATTAGTACACAATTAACCAAACTTAACCCCAGCTGCTTGGAAACAACTAAACATACCCTTGTAATTAATAAACTATGGGGCTTGAGATTATTGTTCTATTAAGAGGAATTACTAATCTGTTTATTTACACGCTTTCTTGCTACATGAGACTAGTTCACACAGTCAACAGAAAACAATAAGATCCTACCATATAGTCGCATCTAGAATTTCACCTATGTTTTCAGGCCTCCTTTTAAATATTAACCAATAACGTACTAATGCAAGACGATAATAATAAATTAATGAGAAAGAATAAAACAATATTCAAGATATGAACCATCCTTACCCAAGTTAGAAGAGTCAATCCTGAAATGAAGTACCTACAAAGTAGCATATTTCCACACAGAGAAGAGCTCGTCAGTAGTATGTAAAAAGAAAATATGCAACTAAAAGACGTCCATGACACAGTAAAGCATTAAAAAGTCAATTTAGCATTGAGGTAAACTTGTGATCCTAGTATCCACTTTGCACAAGCATATAGCCAAACATAATGAAAAGATAAAACTACTACTAATATAAGCAGATATATAGACCATACAAATATAATAGCCAGTCCATGATAAAGAATAATTTAAAATAAACATGGATGAAACAATAAGAAAATATTGGATGAGTAAAATAAATATATATTGTTGTGTTCAGATCAACAACATGGGAAGCGGAGCATAATTAGAAGCAAAGACCCCAGCATATATAACACTTATTACCTTCCTATACAATAAAGTAAAATTATGTGAGAATAAAAAGTTACTATACCAGTGCTTTACCCTGTATGCTCTTTCCAAAGTCTCCTCCTTAGCTCGTTTTAAAACTTCTCCCATATGTTCTGCAGCATCTTCCTCAATTTGTGACACGCACCTGGAAAATATTATCTTCCAGGAGTCAACCCATCAAATAAATATTTCCAAAATGATAAGAATAATAAATTAACAGCATCAAGAGAAAATTTTTATTATTAGGTTGATATGTAATATCATAAAATATAAAAATGATATTTTATCTCATCACAAACAAAAATATAAACAAGCAGACTAGTATCCAGGCCATCTCCTTGCGTAAACTATATGATGTTCTAAAAGCGGAATACCGAAGATAGACATGTAAACTGAAAAATAAATATCAATACAAACAGAGTGATCAGAAATATACAAGAGAAGAAACCCAATTTATTTCATAATAATTAATATTAAACAAGGAAATACACAAGCACACACGTTTATTATATTAATATATAATATGGTTGTCATTACTGCAATTGCTAATGCTTATGATAACAGAGTGTTATTCTACACATAGGTTGATTGTTGTGTTATTTAGTAGTTAACAAGCCAAGTCTTAAATTAATTACTATATAGAATCAGACAACATCACAGACACTGATTATTTATTATCAAAATCAAGAAGGTCCGGACCAAATTAAAGCAAAACATTTTATTTGATAACACAATTTGTTCAACAACTCTGCTTGTCAGGACCAAATTAAAGAAGAGAATATGAACAGAAACAAGTCAGAGAAGAGGAGAAGAGAGGTTATACTTACCTGAAGCTGAATCGCCAACAACGACAGGGTCGGGCGTTGAGTTGCGAAGAGGAGAATATGAACAGAAACAAGTCAGAGAGAAAAGAAGAAGAGAGGTTAGAGGAATTCGTCGACAATATCTTGAGACGCGGCGTGGCGCGGCGTGGCGCGGCGTGGGTTGCTCGGAGAGAAATCAATTAACGCGAACTGGATCTGAGACGCAGATTTAGAAAAATGATTATGGAAGATTAGGGCTCGCGTTATTGCCTGGGAAGGTAATATATTAACTAATATTATATATATATATATATATTATAACTTAACGCAGCTGTCAATATTATATATACATATACATATATATATATATTAATTAATGCGAGTAATTAATAATATATATATATATTGGTAATTAATATTATATATATATATATTAGCCGGAGAATTTTATTAATATTATATATATATATATATATTTTAAGTCGGTAATTAATATTATATATATATATATATTACTTATATATTAGCTGGGGAATTAATGTTATTAATATTATATATATATATATTACTTAATTAGTGTAATATTAAAATTAGAAAAAAAATGTAAAAAAAAAGATAGAAAAAAAGAAAGAGAGTAAAAAAATAAAGAGTGCAAAATATTTTGATGTAAAAATTTAATATATATATGTACGATAAAAGAAAAAAAAGATTAATAATAGAGAAAAATAAAAAAATTATAAAATAATTTTTGTATTTTTTTAAATGAATTACATAGTATTTTAATATTGAAAACTCTATATTATTTTAAATTTAATCATAGTTATTTAATAATTTTGTTATATAAATGTTTTTATATATATTTAAATATAGTTTTTGTAAATTAACTTATAGCCACGGTTATTGATAAAACCGAGGCTATATGTATACACTATAGCCTCGGTTTTTACCAAACCGTGGCCAAAACCCTATGACCTCGGTTTTTAAAATAACCGAGGCTAAAATTCTGAGACCAAAAGCATACATTGTAGTAGTGGATGCACAAAGAAGTGGGTGTAAGTTGGTGCGATTTTGGGGAAGCTGGTGTAGTTCTGGTGAAGGTGGTGGTTGTTGTTTGAAGGTTGAAGAAGTAGTAAGCATTTGAACTGTGTGTTTAAAATTAGAAGTCTCAGCTTGAAAAATTATAGTTGGGCATGGATTTGATTCAGATTTGGTTGTGAGTTTTGGGTTCAGAAGCATGCTGTGGGAGGTGCGAAGAGCTCGCAGTTTGATCAACACCGCTTGTATATCAGCGATTACTCGCTCGAATCTGGGTTCGTTTTGTGCCAAAATCTTAGATATTTCATTGAAGAACTCGGCGTCGGAGCGGTTGTCCGTGACCGGAATCGGCTTTGATACCATTGATACGAACAGAAATTTCAGAGAATTAGGAGGAAGAAGAGAAGCTGAGAAAGAGAGGTAAATTGTATAATATTTCTTGTTATTTAATTCTTCCCTTGCGTCTGCTTATATAGCCTCAATTTACAAGGGGATTTCCTAACTAATTCTTACACTCCAACCGAATTAGTGACACTCTCGTTCATGATTCCTACTTGCATTTCTCGCCATTTGTGGTTCCCCTTTTTCTTGTGATTTCTACGCCACGGTTTGTGCTGAAGCTACTGATACTTATTCTCTGGCAGCCATTTTTACTTGTAACAAAAATCATAGAATGGACTAGAATACAAACCAATTCTATAAATTGCAGACAACAAGAGCATCATATAACACATTATGTTGATTTGCTTATCATAAAATTAATATAATCGCAACATAATAAAACCATACTCAGAACACAAGAATAATTACTAAAATGAAACATACCAAATATGTCTATGATAGCGTTGAGAACAGGACAGACGGGAACAATAGTGTAGAGCTTCAAAATGTTTGGACCGAAACAACGTGATAGGTTGGGGTCACCAGTGAGGTGGAAAAAATGGGGAGAAAATGACTTATATAGATCATATTTTCTAGAATATGTCATTTTTACCTAAATAGAACACTTTTTATTTTTCCTATTAAAACAAATGTGAGTTTTACCCTTCATTTTATTATCTTTGTTTTATAATATTTCAAGAATTACAAATCATTTTATTAGGATTTGTAAAGCTTACCAATTAAATATTTCTCCCTTTTTATTCTTTGTTTTTATTAATTTTGTGGCCCTAATACCAAATAATTTTTAACACTGATTAAAAAATTTCTTTAACATATAAATATTGATCAGTTGTATAATTTTTGGATTTTTAACAAATAAATATTATTATTAACAAACATAATCTAGATTTATATTTTATCTTACATTGTTTTTAATGAATATAAACCTATCTTTATTTTCTGCTTCCTTGTATCTGATCTTTAGTTACTTTGTTAGAAGCCTTATCTTCCGGATTGTGAGTAATAGTTTTTTACCTTCAACCAATGAAGGATAATATCTCTATGTCTATTTAAGATAAAGAAAGATATTGGGTTTTGGAGAAAATGAAAATTTTATTCATTGAGCAAAATAAGATTATTACAACCCTAGTTTCTTGCTAATTTACTCCATAGTAATTTGCTTAGATATTATCTAAAGAGAGATGGATGTTTGGGTTCTGTGTTTAGAACTTGTTATGCTTTTCCTCCTCACACAAGAGTCTTTTTATAGACATAAGAGCAATTATTTTACATACTTATCTTAAAGACATGTAAAAGGATGAAGATTACATCTTATATTTATCTCTTTCCTTATTTTCTAAAATAAAGACACGTCGGAAGATAATGACTATAATTTATCTTATCTCTTTCTTCCTTTTAAAAATTCATGCTGATACTTATTTAATGAAAATCACTTACCGATATACATCCTTTTGATATTAGACATCTGGATCCCTCTTTATCCTAATACAATAAAAACACTTTTTGGTTGTGAGTTTTCCTTTTTGGTAGGTGGCAAAATTTTTGTTTGATTCTTTTAGTTACATCCAACTCATTGCATTTGAATGGTGCTTCATAATTGAAAATTTTATCAATTTCTTCTTAAATTATATTTAAGTTACTGTATGAAATTGTTATAGCCTTTATTGTAGAGTAATTTAACTTGATTTCAAAGGATGTTCCTATTTTCTTAGTTTCATGATATATTTGACTCAACATGTCTACTCTTTCCTAATTAAAAGCTTCTTTATCAAACTCTTCTTCTACTAGAATCTTAGGTTGGTCTACTATTCTTCCTAAAGATGCCACTCTTATTTTAATAAAATGATAAGGAGAGGTAGGATTTTCTTTGTGTCAATCCATTATGGAACTAAAAATCTTGAAAAGACAGGATGATTATTTACTTTTACTCTTTTCGTAAAAAATTGAAGTGTTTTTATTTTTATTTTTAGAAAAATAACTTAATTTGGTTAAATTATTACTTGGATAAATATTTTCAATCAATTACAGTAAAATAATTGGTACACAAGTTTTGGATCTGCTTCTTCAGTTATGTTGAATATGTTGCATACAATTGGTTTTCTCCTTGATGTATAGACTTTTTTTGTTATGAAATATTTCATGGTTTGAATTTGATTTTTCCTAATTTTCTTACTAAACTATAAAAATCAAGTCATTGGTTTGATTTTATATTTCTTTGTCTCTCCTTATCTTACTCGAAGATAATAAATATATCATTTATTTCCTTAAAGATTATTGGTCTTAGTATTTTACCTAGCATTGTCTACATATTTTCTTTTATAGCTGCTTAGTCTTATTGATTTAGATTTGTCTTTTGTATTTCTTCAAATTTCTTCTTTCTAATCACTATATCTTGTGAAAACACATCATCTATTTCCATTATTTCTAAGTTTTCTATTTTTTCTTGATTTTCCATTATTTTATTATTTGTAAGGTCTTTTCAAAATTTCTAAGCTTAGAATACACCAAGTGTTAACTCATATTTTCATAAGGAATGAAACTTTGTACTTTTTCTAGTTAGGTAAAAAATAATGTTTTTCTCTATTTTAGACTATTCTGGGTGAATGGTTCTATGATAATTGGTTCTATATTCTAATCCTACTCATCCTTTGAGTTTTTGAGGAAAAAAAACACTTTAATATGTATTCACTTGAACAGTTTGTATAATTCTTTTTTTATAACGATCACGGTGAAAAATAACTTCAAATCTTTTTATGATTGTTGTTATTTAATTGAAATTTTAATTATTCACTTAAAAAAATTTACAATGAACATTTTATAATCACCGTCAACAAAATTAACCTTTAAACAATTCATGACCATGGTTATATTAATGACCGTCCTAAAAACATTAGAACTTTTGATCTTCATTGTATCTTTATCTGCACATTTTCTATGATGTTAAGAATAAAAGAAGTATCGATCATACTTAAATTCTTTTTTTGCCGAGTGGGTTTTGGGATTTTGAGGCTTTTAATCTAGCCCTTTTTGCAAAGTAGGGTTTGCATCTTTTGATCGATGAGTCGATTCCCTATGTGTCTGGTAATTCAAGCTAAATATTTTCTACATGGCTCCTTTTTTTCATTAAATTCCTAGGGCATTGCCCCATAAACATATTTGAGGCTCGTATAGTTCATTTGGGAGGTTTGAGGTGAAGGGTTGGGGACGTGGTTCCATTTTTTCCTTTCCACATGATGGATTTGATCAATCATGATTTTGCGTCATTGAGGGAGGGTGACGAGCATGTGAATTTTCTCCCCATTGAGGTTGAGGGGATTCTTGCTATCCCTTATGCAACGGGCCGGCTTGTGATAGGATCTATTGGTTCTTTACTTCATATAATCTTTAATTAATCAAGAGTGGTTATAGTTTACTAATCAATAGTTGTTTGTTATTTCAGGCAAGTACATGATTTATTGCTTGCAATTTCTGGCCTTTTCTAGGATCCAATGGTGCGTGGAACTTTAAGGGACCCGCTTGTCTTATGCTCCTTGTTTGGAAATATGCAAATTATATTTTGATTACTTGTCCAACAGGAAAATAGCGGTTGCCTCAATTTACTAATAATGGGGATAATAATTGGAGATGATGTTTTATTGCATTGCCCACCTTTTACCGTAGAGCTACTTGTGTATTGCTGGCTAGTGATATACATCCTATGGGGTAGGTGAAGAATAATTCATATGCCACTTGGAATTTAGACATCATTGTGTCAGGTTTGGGCATAATTTTTTGAGACCATGATGTTGCGGTTGTGGTATCTTGCACTTTTAGAGTGCTTCAAGTTCATAGTCTCCTTGCTGCTGTGTTTCTTGCTTTGAGGGACAAGAAAATTTGGCTTTTGAGATGGATGCCCAACGATTGTTTAGATGTGTTTCTTAGGCTGTGGTATGATAATTATTTATTATAAACATTTTTGAATATAAAGTAATTTATATTTATACATATTTTATTATTATAATGAGTTAAAATTATTTATTTTGTATTTATTAAAATAATATTAACTTTTTAAATTATTCGAGGTTTTTTAGATTTTTACTATTTTTATTTGAAAGTGGATTACCTTAGAAAGAATTTGGATATATTTAGCTTATTCTTAATATAATTTATCTAATCGTAGCTTATTATATCTTTTTGACATGTAATGCACATTAATTCAATCTCCATCAAAATACGAGCAATCTTAGTTACATTTTGATTTAATTTTTTATTTCTTATAGATACAAAAGAACACCTTAAAAAATAAGAGAGTGTTAGAACTTAACAATTTATGATATGGTTATTAAAATTTATAGGTTATTGTTATGGAGAGTCCTATAATAACATATCTATTGAAATCCTTTCACAACTTACTTCACTATTTAATGTTATTTTCTCAAAAATAATTGAAACCCTCAATTTTTAATTTTAATTAATTTACTAACGAAATAGTAATTAAGAGTATATATTGTTACTAATCCTGGTGGGTACAATAACTCTAGTTTTTAAAATTAATTATTACTTGTATATTATCACGTATAATTTAGTGTTCTAAATCATGTCAAGCTTTTGGCGTTGTTGTCGGAAATTGTTTTCATAGTTTTACTTTTTATTACTAGTTTTTCTCTATTTTTAATTTTTAATTTTTCATATTTTGTTTGTTGTTTTAATTTTTAGGTTTAGAAATAATTTTATTTATTTTTAATTTTTCTTTCTTTTTCATATAAGCTAATTCTCTTGAAGTGTTGAATGTTTAGGAAAAGGTACATATATGAATGAAACATATCCTATTTACAATGAATTTCCTACACCATACTTTGATCATCGTTAGGACTATGCTAATGTTATGGGTGGATTTGCAAGCCAAAGCCATAGGTATGATCCATATTCTAATAGGTAAAATGTAGTACCATGGGATCATAAATAACTAAGCTATTCATACATGAATCCAAATAATTAGGAGTTTTACATCACACCTGACATTCCATTTTCAATATAACAACCTATTATATACGTTGTTGAAGGTAAGTCTCTTAAAGATTTAATAAAAAATGTAATTGCTAACACTTTTAAATTTTTACACGATATTCAAGTTTTCATGAAAAACACTCAAAATTCATTCAAAGAAACTCAAACTTCAATAAAAAATATTGAGACTCAAGTTGGCCAATTGGTCATAGTTGTTGAAAGACTAGAAGCACAGGTAGTTGTTGAGCTCCCCCCCCAAATAGATGCTAATTCTAAGGAGTCCATCAATGCATTATTTTGGAGAGTGATAAAAAAATTAAATGAACCTCAAAGAATCCCTCTGAATGATATATTTGAAGAAGGGTTTCAGAACCTCCTAGGATGCCTTAAAACTGAGGAAAGTCATACTACACTATTGGAGTATATCAAATTTTGGCAGTCTTCACTATTTGTCTAATCTAAAATATTATTTCATAAGATAAACATTATCTATTTGTTGTACAATATCCAAATATCACTATCTCATATATATATATATATATATATATATATATACTTAAGCAAATAATAATGAACATAAATAACATACATCAATACACCAAAACTAAAATTCTTGAGATTTATTTAAAATTTAGCATAATCTCCCCTATTTTTCTATCATAAGACATTTTGTAATAACATAAAGATATCACATTCTACTTTGTAGCATCCAAATCTCACAAGCTATACAACTAGTCATAAAGTCACCAAATAGTTTCTAAAATATTGAAATCATCAAGAAAATGTAATAATTTCTTATTACTACCAAATGAACAAAAATTCATATGATACAATATCAACGAACTGATCTAAGTCTCCTTTGAATATAGTACTCAAAATCCTTAGTCAAAAACTATTGATACTTAAGAGGAAAAACTTTAAAATAAAAATAAGATGGTAAAAATACTCAGTGAGTGGACAAAATTTAGTGAAAATTTATAAATTATACATGTATAATAAAACCGTAGCAATGGAACTATAGAACTAAAACATCCATTTACATAAACATACTCTCGAGTTTTATTAGAAATCTATAGAATTAGAAATAAACACAAAAATATTTACATAATCAAAATACTCTCAACCTTAGAAAAATAATAATTATTAGATGTATCTATTTAACTTTAATGATTCATTTGTAAAATTAATACAAGTTATAACTTGAAAATATTCACAAACTGTATTAATAATTTGGAGAAATATAAATAATATCAAATGAATTGATGGAAGCAAAATAAAAGAGTAGCTTATATAAAAAAATTATAAGAATTAGAAAAACCTTATCAAAATGGCACCTTGAGAAAAGTTGATCATATGTGTCCAGAGCTCATTGAAAACATAGACGGAAAAAGTCTTAATTATGTTTCAAAAGTTCGTTCTCAATCCTTATGCATTCAACCATGTTTTGGATTCTCTGAACCTATGAAAGTATAAACAAGAAGTTTGGAACATGAAATCGTCATTTTAATATGGTGTATTTTTTTAAAACCAAATGTATTATAAAAAAGGACCATTCAAATGTTAGAAGAAAATTTTACAAACTCTTGCTATGGATTTCAAAGGAACTGAGGATAATATTTTCCACTCACCGAATTTTATACCACAATGTTTCTCACGTAAGTATCGAGTTAATATCTCATTATATTCAATATAGATGACTTAGTTGATTGTTGATATGATTTACAAAAGTCATATTAATCATGAATAAGGACCTTTAAACTTTGATGTAAAGGAATATGTTAGCTAGCCTCAAAGATAAATTTTGGAAAGGTGATATTCATTCAAAGTCAAGGAAAAACTTACCACCATGATAACCACTTTAATTGTTTCTCATATACAATGTCTTTCATCTGTCAGATTTGCAAAATTGTTAGAATGATTAAGATAATATAGTTGAATGGTAGAGTTATCTCTATATAGGATGAAGCTTCATCAAGAAACAACTTGTGAGGATAATTGATGCTAGGATCAATAGAATTTGGAGATAAGGTGATAATAAATGGTAAATGTTTAAGGGTAAAATCGTAATACGGAGGATATTATTTAAAAGTTTGAATTGAAATGTACACCATGTACATATTTGTGATAAATGTAACATTTTAAATTTGAAGGACAAAATTTATTTTAAAGAGAGTAGAATTATGAAACCTCATTCCTTTTATAGAAATTATTTGAGTTAGTATTCTTAAATAATAATTTTTTGGGAAGATAGTTATTTTAGTGGCGTTATAAATAATATTTATTTTCTAATTATAGTATTAAACAATATTTATTTTAAAGAAAGGAGTGTTGCATGTAAGATTAATAATAAAATGAATTGTTTTTATTTATTTTAGATCTAGTGGGCTTCTTTTAAAAGTTTCGAGGCAATGGACTTTTCTTAATAGCCACAATCATGAATAAAAAGAAAAAGAAAAAGGAGCTGAGTGGATGGGAGCCTTACGTGAGGCATTAAGAAAGCACATATTATTTTCCCACCGATTCGGCCATATAGGATTGTAACAATTAGGAGAAAGTAGAAAATTTAGTGTATTAGGGATTTTAGTGATTTTAGAGAGAAGTAAAAAATGTTTGTAATAACTTAAATCTTATATTTTTCTCATTAAAGTGATATATATAACACTTAATAGATAAGTGTCCAGGGCTCTCATACAATTATACATATAAAACAACTCATATTAAATCAGGTTATTATAGAGGTTATATAAACATGTTATCAAATATGTGTTTATGAGGCCTTACATTCAAATGTGACCTAGGTCGTTAGGATGGTGTAACAGGTCGTTTAACCAGGTCTTGATGTTTAGGTCATTTGGCCAAGTCTTGATAAACATGTCTTGACTCATGTCTATTAGGTTGTTATATGCTAGCGACTATGCAGGAGTTACCCTTAATATGGGTGAGGTACCATAGGTTGCTTAGGTCGTATACCTGTTATTTGAATAATACCAAACATTAGCTCTCATATTCCCATTATGTATAGAAAGCCTGATTCAACGGGCTCTTTAATAGAGAGCAACTTATTCATATGGACTATCTAATACAAACTCTCCTAGTTACAATGTTAGCATGCCGTTAAAAAATATATTCCCATAATTAATCTAGTCACTAGGTAAACCTTCCAACTTCCCTTCCACCTTTATAAATAGTTAGAAAATTCACTTTTAGTATGTCTAATTTACCTTAGTTAAATTTGTTTTCAAAGGATCTCAGCCTTTTAATTATCTCTATATTACCATTTTTCTTCATCAACCCGTTTGAAAAAAATTTGGTTTGAATTTTAGCCTGTTTGATTAAAGACATCAATTGAGAACTATCCCATTTTCTACCACTAGGCCGAGATTCAAAATAGCTACATAATATAATTTAGGTAATTTCTTGCTCTTATTTTTAGTAATCATGTCTCATAAAGGAAAGGATGTGGTTCATTCCCCTCTAGAAGAAACCTCTCCAGTCATACTAAGAGTGCTCCTTTAAGGATGGATCCTCCCAAAGAAGGATCATGAGATTCAGGTCATTTTGTGACAAGCTTATCACAAGCTAAACGACCTTCTGAGATTTCTTTGACTCATAAAATGAGGCCTATTTTAGGTGTACCAGCCAAGGAGAATGTCCTTGCTTTCCCCACCTCATTTAGATCCCGTGTAGTTTCCTCATCATTTTCACAGTGTCTAGTGCATGTTATTAGGGTCCCTGTATCAAAAACTGCTAAGGTACCCTGTCCTAAGAAAAGGCATGATAATTGGGGTGAACCTATCAATAGGACCAAGGATAAACCCCAAATAGAAAATATGCCTAGCGTTCTAGATATGAATGAATTGATTGAGATTAGGCACAAATACGACATCCCTTCCTGTGTAGGATTGATGCTTGTACCTTGCCATTTATATGACACCAATGATCCCCTTGTGGGGTAGTGGATGATACATTTGGTGGCATTCAAAATTGGACTTCGTTCACTAGAGTGATAGTTCATGGTCTTCATAATTTTGATATCAACTTCGTCCAAATAAATCCCAATAGGTGATAAACTCTAACGTGTCTCTCCGTTGTTACTTATGAACACAGGGTAAACCTAACAAATGATGAATTTCGAAGTATGTACTACTTGAAGAAGAATGGCCTGGATAAATAGAGGGTATATATATCCTATGTTGTTGGGCATAAGCTACATCTTAAACTCTTTGATAACACCTCAAGCTGGAAGGATAAGTATTTTTATATTACTAAGGATATTTGTGGTAACGGGGTAGACTTACCTATCCCTCACACTTGCAAACATCACTTTAGTACCACCCAACCTCGTGCAAGTGAGCTGATGAACAAGTTAGGTCTAGGTGGCAAGGAAAAGATTAGGAGGATCGAGCTACATAATACCTCAGGTGAAAGCTATCGAGAAATATTGACTATAGCTCACCTGAAAAACTCCAAGGTGTGTAGAGAATACACATATGAGTATTCAAGCCATCATTTTGTTTAGGAGGTAACTATTTTAGTTTGTAGTTCGTACAATTTTACTAACATCTTAACTAACCCTATACATGTATGGACTACTCGCACATCGACCATATAAGAATGGTTATAGTTTACTAATTAATAGTTGTTTGTTATTTCATACAAGTACATGATTTATTGCTTGTAATTTTTGGCCTTTTCTAGGATCTAATAGTTCTTATTGTGGAACTTTAAGGGAGTCGTTTGTGTTAAGCTCCTTGTTTAAAGATATGAAAATTATATTTCGATAACTCGTCCAAAAGGAAAATATTGGCCATCTCAATTTACAAATGATGGGAATAATCTAAGGAGAAGATCATTTATTGCATTGTCCACCTTTTACTATCAGTACTACAAATTCAAGCTTTAATAACCGACTTAAAATTTGTTTTAAGTCAGTTAGATGGACCCATTTAAAATGAGAAGACTTAAAATGAGAAGGCTTAAAATTTAAAATTGGTTCATCTTGTAAACCGACATTAAATTATATTTTTTTAACATATTTTGCACATTTTCTCCTATCCCCAATATCTGTTTTAAATCACATAATAGCATAAAAAACAAAAAAAATATGTTTAAAAGAGTTTTTAAATAGTAAAAATTATTGAAAAATTAAATATTAATTAATTATTTGAGAATTAAATTTATTACAAAAAAATAATTTATATACAATACATACATATATATTTAACTTAAATTACAAATAAAGTGATGATGGCTCTTTTGTCATAGATTTTGTGATATTCCTACTTTATTTTAGAGAGAGGAAGCTTGGTTTACTTCTTATAATCACCTGTAATATCCTATTCATAATGACCAGGGAACTCTCCAATGAGATGAGATAGGTTGAAAACAGGTCCAAACAACAATTCATTCCATCAAACATCCATCAAACATGCCCAAACTTTAGAGACATAATAATGGAGAAATTAAAGCATTACAAAATTATCATGTTGTTGTCCTTCACTATTTAATATCATCATATTCTTCTCTCGATTCTTCTTGTGTTCTACCCATTCTTTTCATAAATTAAAGCATGTGTTCTACCCATTCTTTTCATAAATCCTCAAAAATTTGCATATCATAGCCAGATTTATTCCAACCAAAGACAAACATGTATTTAAACTCAAAATAAGAATGTAATATCATGAATTCACAAAAATTAATTTATATATGTTAAAAAAATATTAGTAAAAGAGATTACCACATCTTTAATTTAAATGTTGATATTTGAGGTGATTTCACTCATAAATTTCATGACAAATTAAACCATACAAGACTCTATCATTTTGTTCTGGAACCTACAAAAAACAAGTATACATGGTTTTCCATATTTGATAATCTTTATTATTCAATAGTAAAATTTATTAAATTATTAATATTTTCCTGTACATACTATAACTTTGTCCCATATAAGCTTATGTGACTTTTTAAGGGCAACTCCCATATTCTTGTTTCATAACTTGTATGTCATACCAAAGTTTAAAACATTTAGTTCTTTATTAAATATTACAAAGAACAATAGCTAACCATAACTCTTACATTTCAACAAATGCTTTTGTGTCTTTACTCAATTCTATTAAAGTTGAGTCACATTGTACAAATGAACTAATCTCGACATTTTAGTGTATTTCTTGCATTCTGGATACAACGGTTTTTTGGCATCTTTTAGAAGTTTTTAAAGGTTTTGGGATCATTTTCAATAGCATGAAACATATTTTCTATCTGTACATTCTAATAAGATGTATATAATTCACTCATATTCTTATTTAATTATTTCTTTCTCATGAGTATTATCAATACTTTCTCTATGATAACACTAACATTTATAACTCAAAAGAATACCACTACAGATAAGGTGATACTTAACCTTGTCAACACCATGAAATTCCTCATTTTTACATTTAACACATGGGCATTGAATCATACTAATTTCATTATTACTATTTGTACGAGTAAATTACAAGAAACATTTAACTTCATAAATGTAGTCCTACTCAATTCTACATTTTGACATCCAAGATTTGTCCATTTTCTATTAATGAAATTAAGCATATTAAATATGTATCCAACCAATATTTTTTTAAATATTATTATATATAAATATTCTAATTATTAGAATATCTATCAAAATATCATATAAAAATAAATACATAAAAACCAAACAACTAATCAACTCATAATAACATTAACAAATATTTCATATTAAAAATATATATATAAATGCATGTAATTAATAATAATAAATATTTTATACATATATACAATAAAAAATATTAATAAACCCATTATACATTATATACATATGAAAATATTATATATATATATCATATACATGTAATAATGTTTAAAAGTTTAATTTTAAAATAAATTAATATATATCAAAAACCTAAATACATAAAATTATTAAAATAAATAAATGAATAAAATACATTTTTCTCTTCTAAGTTTGAATAAAAATACACAACCTACATAACACAAAACATTATACACATAATCAATAACATATAATATACATTAAAACGAAAAACAAATATGAATAATAAGGGTAAAATGATTCATAAAAATACTTTCAAAAATAAATGAAGTGACAAAATGAAGAAAATGAAGAAAAAATGTTTGGTAAGTGAGAAAGTGAAGGAAAATGGGTATTAAAAATTTGAGTATTATGCTGAAAAAAATAGTGGATCTAGATTATATACACCAAAAATTAAAATCTTACCACATATGATTCATCAAATAGAGGAGAACTCCCATGTGGGGTAGCTATTGGATGTATATTCTCACCAAAATGTTCATTGTGGTTTGATTAATGGTAAAAATGCGCAGATTGCATTGGAGAAAATAAACCACTACTTGATTGAATATGCATTCCTGATATATAGTAAGGACCAATAGGAGGACTATATCCTATACTGGATATAGTTTGAGCGTAATGAGATTGCGTGGGTGGCATGCCTGGCATGGATAGTGTCCTTGATGTCATGGATGGTGGCATGCCTGGCATGGATTGTGGTATGGCTATCATAGATGGTGGCATGCCTAGCCAATATAAAATGCCCTGGTTGTAGAATGATGACATGCTTGACATGTCTTGTGATTGATATTCTTTTAGAGTGGCAATCTCACTTAACACTGAGGTCTTAAAAGAGTTGAATTCTTCTTCAATTTTAGTGTACTTCTCCTTACTGATCGTCTGAGGCTTTTGTTTTGGAATGTTAAAATACTCCATATAACCATCATATTGGCTACCTTCTCTAACATGACTAGGATGCTCACGTCCGAATGCATAATATAAAGTATCTCTCCCAAGCTCTTCGATTATTGCACCCTTGGATATTTTTTCTTGAACAGCTCTCTACAAATAATAAAGCACACAAACATATCATTCATTATTACATTAATTATTAAAAAACATTAAGACTTTTTATCAACCGAAATTACTAACCAACTTATTTAGTTATTATTCTCCTCACTTAGTCATCGATATTGAATTCTTCATTTTGGGAGTCTATGTTTCAATTTACAATTCAGTTCGGGTAACAGGTCTACCCAATTCAGCTTCCTACATAAATTATGAAAAAATTATTAACAATGACATGAAATTAAATTGAGGAATATAAATATAAAAATAATTATAAATTAAGACAAATTAATAATACCATTCTATATCTAACTTCAGGATTTGAAGACCTCCCAGTACGATTAGGAAGAATGTTATACATTTGTATATTCTAATGCTCTTCCCTAATAATTTGAAATTCATCTGAAAGTCTATAATCCACAAAGTCTTTCCAAACTTGAGGTGTTATCCAGGGGTGTCTTTCAGGGATTTTTTAGAGCTCTACCTCATCAAGTGGTTCCAAATATGGAAACACATAATTTCTTGCCAATCTGGAAGTCTTGTATTCCTTCCACGGCTTATTTGCAATCTTATAACACTTAATTTTCCAACTGTCATCGACTTTGTAACGATTCTGTAAAAACATAGTACAAAAAATTAGATATAATACAAAAAAGATACAATATATATATTGATTATAAAATATAAGAGACTTACACAAATGGTTATCCATATTTTGAACTTTTTTGCATCGTCAACCTGAGACCAATCATTTATATTGGTCGACCAATAGAGGATTTCAATTGTTGGCCATTTTCCCTTATTGGAGTACCAGTATCATTAAATAGAACATGTATTCTATCATCTGGGTTAAGTGGAGCATTAGGTATATTCGCACAACTCCTTCTTTTCAAATACCCGAATGGATCATTTGGATCTACAAGCTCTGTTATCTAAAGATCCATGAAATAAGTGCAATCAATGAAAAAATATAAATTAATTGAAAATTTTAGGAACATACATATATATAAGAGTTATTACAACAATATAGAACATATGTTGTGTTTAATTAGGTTGTTGATCGTATACATATATTCCTTCACAATCACTTCGAGCCCATGACAAATAATCATCATCATCATCTAGATCATCACATACATTAGGCAATTTATTTGAGAAATTACTAATATTGGTTAATGTATCAAGCATAGAGTCATCATCTTCTACAACATCACAATGGTAAAACTCTTTTTGTGGAGGCATTAACACAATAGATCATCTTGGATCAATTTCATCGCTCACGTAAAATACTTGTTTTGCATGAAGTGCTAATGTGAAAGGATCATCAGTGTGACTTATCTTGGATAAATTTACAAGGGTAAATCCAAAATCATCTATTTTATATCCAACATTGATAACATCTTCGAACCAATCACACAAGAAAACTGTTTCATGGAAGACCTCATAATCCAATTCCCAAATCTCTTGTCCATTTTCTATTAATGACATTAATTACACATATTAATTAATTATGTATCCAATGAATATATTTCAAGTGTGACCTCATAATCCAATTCCCAAATATCTTGTATTATACCATAATATGTTCTATCAGAAAGTACATGATTAACATCTTTTGAACTCGTAAATTGCATAGTTTGTGCAACCATATTCACACCACTATTTTGATTGACTCGGAATTTGTCCCTAGCTTGAGTGGTAAACCTTGATCCATTTATTTTGAAACTATAAAATTATTTGACATCGTAAACCATGTGCAAGCCATTGTAAACTTTCTAATATTTTATGATTGGGTTTCTTGAGTTCATCTCGAATCTATATATACAAAAACATGAAATGTGTTTAGAGCAAAGTTTTAAAATATTGAATAGATCTAGGAACATACATGCATGAATTTTTGTTTGTGACACTTACATGGTTATGAATTCAATTAATAAGCTCTCGATTATGTTCATCATACAACCATTTTTCTCCTCTCTTTTTTTATAACGAGGATCGATCTTCAATAAGTTTAAATGCTTCCTGTAATGTTGTTAAATATATATGAAGTTATATATCATCATTAATAGTTTAATAAAATCTGATTTTTGCAATCATGAAGCAATGAACATCACTTACTCTATGTACGATTGTGCCTCATTATTATTTACCAAAATGATTCGATGTGCTTTTTCCCATCGAGTGCGATCAATAAAATATTTCTTACTTCCACCAAGCATAGGGTTACCTACTTGGATCATGTGATGTTATAAGAACAACTTATGCATAGGATTCCTAATTTCATTGCAACCACTAAAGTATTTAGAACAAAACTCAATGGGCTCTTTAGCAATGTAGCGTTCAACCATGTATCCTTCAGGTCAATTTTTATTATTTACATATCCTTTAAACACTTGCATATATCTCTCAAAAGGATACATCCACCTTAAGTAAGTAGGACCACACAATTGAACCTCTCGAACTAAATGAACACACAAGTGAATCATTATATCGAAGAAAGAAGGAGGAAAATATTTTTCAATTAGACACAAAGTCTCTACAACATCTTTCTGTAAAGAATTTAACTCGTCAATTGATATAGATTTCTTGCATATTGTATTGAAGAATGAACAAAGCCAAATTATTGATAATCAAACATGTTTTGGAATAATTTCCCCATCAACCGACTTTAAATTCATTATAAGTCATTTTATTTTTCAAAAAATGACTTTACAGAGCGACTTAAATACCCCTTTTGTAGTAGTGTTTGTTATGTACTTGGATTTTAGGAGCTTGTTAACCTCCACTTTCATGGTAGAATACTCTTTCTTATTATATAATCTTATATTCTACCTCATGGGCTTGAAAATTGGGTCCATATTTTGATTATGTACAATGATTTGTCAATTAATGTTAGGCATGTCCTCCTTGGACCATGCAAATATGCCATTATTTTTTCCGAAGGAAGATATGTGATTTCTTTGGATCCTCCAATGGTAATGATGTACCTATGTGGATAGTTTTATGAGGCTCAGAATTAGACAAAATAATTGTTGTGTTTGTTCAGCTAGTTCAAATGTAGGAATGTTCCCTTTTTGGGAGTGATGTTCCAAGTCCAACACAATGGGAGATAGTATGCCATATAGGGGTTATAGCTTGGATTTATCATTAGAAACCCTTGAAGGTTTGATTGGTGATAGCTAAATGGTACCACCCTATTGGGACAATAATTGCATGTTCGAGGCCTTCCATCTGGCCATCCTCTTGCTTGCGATGTCTGGCCATATCTTGGGCAATGATTGATAAGTGCTTCAAAAACACTTATATTTCTTGATTTTACTATATTTATTTGTTATAAATAGATTTGATTATAGTATGTTTATATCATTTATTTATGTAAATCTATCTATTTGGAATCATAGATATATTTTGTTATATTTGAGGTGTTTTTAGCTTCAAAATAGATAAATTTGTCAACATATAAAAAACAACACTTGGAGCATTTATTTTGCACCCTAGGAACTTAAGATATTAAGGAATGTAAGCCTTATAATAAGAAACAATCATTTTGTAAGGTTTACAAGACACAATTCAAGAAAAGAAAAATGTGTCGCGACTAGGAAATTAGTGTCCCACGATGTATACTATATGTGATGAATTACTAGGCATGTTTAGCTTTTTGTGCAAACAACCAAATCTTGTGCCATGATGGGGAAAATCATGTGCACGGTGCAGAACTTAACTTTTCCCGAAGCCCATACACAGTGTCTTGCTTATAAATAAATCATTAAGGTTTTCGATTTATGATGAAAAAATTGGCAACAAGTTAGCAATAACAATTTTGTAGATACTTTGGCTTTATCTATGTAAAACTCTCACAAGTGCACGAATCATTTTATTGAAAATGAGAAGTATACTCATAAAGTCGATTTAAGAAAGGAATACATGTGGTTCTTAATTTATTATTCAAACTTTTAAAAATGAAATTAAATCATAAACTTCCTATCATGATACTTTGATTTTTTTTTTGTTTCCTAATCTAATAACATAAAAAAATAGATATGGATTCAATAAATAATAATGCAAATTCTTATCATTCATAATAATGGAGTACTCGTGGATATAATAATTAAGTTAATTATGTTTGCTCATATTACTTAGTTATTAAAGATATAGATTGATATTTATTGATTCTCTCTTTTATATAAATACCACATTTGATGGGGTTAGATATTCTTTATTAATTAAACAAATCAATTAACATGGGGTCGATAATTAATTTAGTTAATTAAATTAATTCCATTTTTTAAGAGATACAAAATGAACCATTTATATGCCACCTTTGGTGGGGTAAGACATTTTAAACCTTATTCAAAGTGTCCAAATTAAACCTATGAATTTAATTATTTGAGTACTAACTTTCAAGTTTTAAAATCATTACCGAAAATATGTTATCAATACATTTTCGAATAATAGTTCTTATAAAAAATTTTGAAATAGAGCTTTACTCTAACTATTGGGTGATTGTACCAACAAATAAAATAGCACTACTCTAAATGAGACCAAATAATTAAACCTTAAAATCTAATTTTCAGATCTAAGTTTGTAATGAAAAATAATATATTTCTCTCTAACATCATTAATATAAAATCTGGAATAAAAATAATAGCATTTTATTTTATAGATATTATTATATCATATTTACAAATTGACAACCATGTTAAACTTAATGATAGAATAATTAAATATAACATATAAGAATAAAACATAAAAATAACTATAAAGAATTTATTTTAAAATTATACCTCAAAAAAATCCTTACAGAACTTTAATGTTAATTCCGTTTCTTGAAATCCTCTAAACGGATTTGCATTTCCATTTATTGAATCAAAAACTAGAAATATACAAAAACATAGCTTCTTCTCAAAAAGAGAAGAACTTCAAAATTAAAAAAAAAGAAGAAATCTTTCTATAGAGATAAAGCTAGAGAGATAAATAAGAAGGATTTTTAGGGATGATTTTTACAATAGGGGAGATGGTCCTTTTATAGATGAGGAAAAGGCTAAAAAAGTGGGGGAAAAGAAAAACAATGATCTTGGATGCATTTGGACATGATGGCACACTTGTAGGGGCACTAGCGTTCACAATTGGGTGTGGATGTGTGAGATATTTCGTAGGACATGCACTAGCATGCATGGGACTGGGCGTGGATCCTCGGAGTGATATTTGCACAACAGCACGCAAGATAGGCTAGACATGTGCATGATTGGACATGGATTCTCAACATGACATATGTGTAGTTACACGCGGGACACACTCGACATGCATGTGATTGGGCATGGATTCTCGGCTTGAAATGCACGCGGGACAGGCTCGACATGTGCATTATTGAGCAATTTTGTCCCTTTTTTCAATTTTTCAATTTTTTTTGACTTTTTCTCATTTTTTTCACATATTTGTATAATAAACAAATACTACACTTTAAATATTATAATGTATTACTTCCAATATTTTTTTCGAGTCTTTAAATTATTTGTGAAGCAAAAATACCTAAAAATAGTATAAATACCCATGATTCTGAAAATACAAATTTAAATAAAATAAGATAAAATCATACAAATATAAATATAATTAATCAATTGAAATCCATTAAATCATGGTAATTTTGGTATTTTTAATAACTCATCACAACCGCCAACCAGTTTCTTGTTATTCCCTTAGCAAGAGACAGTTGCATTTAGTGTATGTAATAAGGTTTTAAACCCCTAGATTGCCGTAGTGGACGAGTTTAAGTCTCATAAGATTTTTTAGTAATGATACCCAAAAACATTAAACTAAATAAAATAATATTTAAAATAAAACAAAAAATAAAAAACAAGTAGAGGAAGTAAAATAACAAAGTAAAATAAAACAAAAAATATTCATGCTTAAAATTTCATTTAAGTTTTATAATAAAAACCTTTAAACGTAGATTATTCTTATTTCTTAAACATTCATGATTTACTATAATAATTAGTCAAAAATCACTTTCATATTTTAATAAAAATGTTTCATTCTCACTCCACCCAATTTCAGTGTTTGGAATCTGAATTCATTTCGACTCTACTCTACACTCAATTCATTGAATCCTATGGGTCCATAAATCATACTAAGGCGTATGCGATTAGAATTTATGTTTAAAAATGAACTAATAAGTCCACATACTTATAAAAGAAGAAAGACTCAAAATAATGTATTACTTTGATCTCATGAAAGGAATGAAATGTATAAATTATAAATATATCATATATATTATTTTCATGCATCATTCAAACTCATTAAACAAAAATTTCAAGATATATGACTTTTAGAAGTGTAGGAAAAATAAATGCAATGACTTCTAGAGGAATTATTTCCTATATTTCTATTGTACTAACCAACTCTCACAACTGTTTAAAGCTAAAAAGGTCGTAGTATGTATATTATACCATTTATTCTTTATCTCTCTATTTTTTAAATAGATTTTTCAACATATTTTTTTAGAGAGTGGAACCATGTACAGATTGTACATTTTTGTAGGAATTTGGTAAGTGGTTAAATTTTTGGCTTTATTGTTTGATTTTGGTTTAGGTAACCCTAGATATGTCTCTTTTTGGTAGAAGTCATGCATAAAATTGATAGTATATGCTTTTATCTCATTCATGCATGACTTCTAATATTAAGTAGAAATTGATAGTATATGCTTTTATGTGTTAAGGATTTTGATGTAGAACGCTAGTTGCATCCAACATTAGATTTGAATCATACAAATAGGTACTCTAACATATCCTAACAAGCAATTATTTTATACAATAAAATAAACAAAATGCTTATAAAAGAAAACAAATTAATAAAACAAACTAAATTTCTTAAAATTAAATTAAATTTCAATGATATGTTACCTCCCATCCAACGCTTAATTTAACGCCTTAGCAAGACACATCATTATGGTGCTAAGAATTACTCAACCAAATGCAATCAATTTTGGTAGTGTTGTGTGGTCCTTCTAAATAGAGCTTCATACGATGCACATTGACTTTGAATGTTGTTTGTGTCTTGGAATCGAATAGTTTTACTACTCCATATGCAAATACTTGGACTATTTTGAATGGCCCATCTCATCTTCATCTCAATTTACCTGGGAAAAATCTCAAAGAGATTTAAATACAATAAGTTTCATTCCAAGGTTAAGAGTCTTAGGAACTAGCATCTTGTCATGATAGCTCTTAGTACCCCCTTTGTATAATTTAGCAATCTCATAGGCATTTTTCCTAATTTCTTCCAACTCATTAAGATGGAGTAATCATTTTTCTCTTTTATCTAAGTCTATGTTTAACTCTTTAATTGCCTAATAAGCCTTGTGTTCAATTTCAACATGAAGTTGGCACACATTCCCAAAGATTAATTAGTAAGGGCTCATCGCAATGGGTGTTTTGTAAGATGTGTGGTATCCCCATAAGGCATTATTCAACTTAAATGCCTAGTCCTTCCTTGAAGGACGCATAGTTCGTTCCAATATTCCATTGATTTTCCTATTACTTACTTCCACTAAACTGAATGTTTGAGGATGATATAGAGTAGCTACTCTATGTGTGATATTGTACTTCTTCGATACTCCATCAAATATTTGGTTACAAAAATGGCTACATCCATAACTTATTATAGCTCTAGACATTTTGAACCTACTAAATATTGAATCCTTTAAGAATTTTAAAATAACATTAGCGTCATTGGTTTTAGTGGGGATAGCTTCTACCCACTTGGATACATAATCCACAGAAATGAAAAATATATTAAAGACCATTGGATCGATAAAAAGGACCAATAAAGTCAATCCCACATACATCAAATAGTTTAACAACTAAATTAGATGTCAAAGGAATTTCATCTCTTTTGCTTATGTTTCCTATTGTTTGATATCTATCACATTGTGCATAAAACATATGAGCATCTTTAAAAAGAGTGGGCCAAAAGAATCCATAATGTAATACCTTATATGTTGTCTTTTTTCCACCAAAATGGCCCCCATAATGAATTTTATGAAAAAAAGTCAGAATGCTCTTATGTTCTTATTCAGGTACACATCTCTAGATGACTTGAACTTGAATAATCTTGTATAAATAAGGGTCATCCTAGAAATAGTTTTTGAAAGTTTTAAATAACCTTTTCTTGTCTTGATATGAAGTGTTAGGTCTCAAAACACCAGTGGCAAGATAGTTTACAATATTAACATACCATGTGTTTGGTCATATTGAAAATAATTGTTCATTAGGAAAGGTTTCAACTATATCTTTTTTACTCTCACCTTTAAGAGAATTGAAGTTAGAAATCAACGTTGACAAATGGTCAGCTACTAAATTTTCACTACCTTTCTTATCCTTGATTTCTAGGTCAACTTATTGTAAGAGTAAGACTTACCTAATTAATCTTTGCTTGGCATTCAATTTACTTAATAGATATCATAAAGTAACATGATTAGAATGCACAATCACTTTATATCCTACTAAATAAGACCTAATTTTGTCTAAAGAAAACACTATAGCCAAGAATTCCTTTCAGTGTGGTATAATTCATTTGGGGGTTATTGAGTGTTTTGATAACATAGTAGATGACATTAAAATGTTTATCCACTCTTTTTCTGAAGATTGCTCTGATAGCATAATAGTAAGCATCACACATTATTTAAAAGGGTAAAGATCAGTTTGGTTCCATAATAACATGGGAACATGTTAGTTTCTCTTTCAACGTATTAAAGGTAATAAGGCAGTCATTGTTGAAATCAAAATAAACATATTTTGATAATAGGTTACATAATGGATAACTTATTTTAAAATAATCTTTAATAAATCGTCCGTAAAATCCTACACTTCCTAAGAAGCTTCTTATCCCCTTAATAGATGTTGGAGAAGGTAGTTTGGAAATCAATTCAAATTTTGCCTTATCAACTTCAATACCTTTATTTGAAATGATGTGTCCTAACACTATCCCTTGTTGAACCATAAAATTACTTTTCTCCTAACTAAGGGTTAGATTGCATTCAATGCATCTTTCTAAACCCAAAGTCTATTTATGTAAGATATCATCAAATGAGTTTCGAAAGATAGAGAATTCTTCCATGAAAATCTCAATGAATTTTTCCACCATGTATAAGAAGATAGACATCATACATCTCTAGAACATGGCGGGGGCATTGCATAACCCAAATCGCATTCTTCAAAGAGAAAATTTCTCAAAAGGACATGTAAATGTGGTCTTTTCCTGATCTTATAGTGCTATGGGTACTTGATAATATCTATACATTCCATCTAGAAAACAATAAAATTTGTTCCCAACTATTCTTTCCAACATTTGATCAATGAATGGAAGAGAAAAGTGATCCTTTTTAGTATATAATTTAGTTTCCCAAAATCTATACACATCCTCCATCCAGTGATTATTCTAGTGAGCATTAATTCATTTTTTTTCATTTTTAACAACTGTTATCTAAGATTTCTTAGATACCATATGCATTGCACTAACCCACTTACTATCGAAGATAGGATAGATAATTTCTTCTTCTAACAGTTTAAGAATTTCTTTCTTAACTGCCTCTTACATGTTTGAGTTTATTCTTCTCTGAGCCTCTCGTACGAGTTTAGCACCATCTTCCAAATTGATATTTGCATACACATGGTAGGACTAATTCCTCTTATATCCCCGATACTCCAACCTATGGCTTTCTTAAACTTACTAAGCACTTTTATAAGTTCATTTTTGTTTTGTTTTGGCCAAGGTTGAAGAAATTATCACTTGATAAGTTAATCTTTCTCCCGAAAACACATATTTTAAGGGCTTAGGTATGTCTTTGAGTTCATGTTATGGTGAATTGGCCTCTTTACTAGATGAGGAACTAGGTAGATTTAAAAGTGTACTACATTTTTCCATTAGTTCATCGCTATCTAATTTTTCAAGGTACCCTTTAGTTTCCTCATTTAAATATTCTTCGACCTCTTCAAGGTTAAGAATAGTTTTAAGCTTGTCTTCTATTCTGGTTCGAGAAAAGGTTCTTTGGACAAGATTATCCAAAGGGTCAACATTGACTATTTCATTGATGTTATAAATAGAAGGAAAGGGTGAAGAATCAAGAACTTTAAATGAGCAAAGTCTCCTAAGGCTATCATTGTCAAATTTCCATCTTGGATATCAATAATAGTCTTGGTGGTTTTCATAAATGGTCTACCAAGCAATATTATATGTTCTCTATCCAAGACTGAATTTTCTTGCATATCTGGAACCACAAAGTCAATAGGTATTATTAGTTTGTCTACACGTACCAGCACACCCTCAACTATTCCCTTTGGATACTTAAAAGATCTATTTTCAAGTTGAAGGGACATAGTTGTGTATTTTAAATCTCCTAAATCGAGATGTAAGAATATAGAGTAGGGTATCAAGTTTATACTAGCACCTAAATCAAGCATTACTTTACTGATCTTCCTATCCTTCATAGTTATGTTTATGATAAAATGTCCATGGTCTTCAAACTTAGGAGGAAGTTGGTACTGATAGTACTACTCATTCATTAAGTTCAAACCTCCTTTTTTTAGTGTTCAACTCTTTGAAATATTTAGCATAGGAGGGCACATTCATTATCACTTCTAATAATGGTAAATAGATATTTACTTTTGAAAGCATATTAAAAAGGTCATATAATTACTTATCTTATTTGGATTCTTTCAACTAGTGTGGAAAAGGAACTTGCAGTTGGTGTAGTTCTATTGTATTTTGAATTTTGTTGATGTGAGATGACTCCCCAATGAGTTTTTTTTAAGGTTTGTCAAGTTTAGCACTTTTCTTTCCTTTTTACGAGACTAGAACTTCACCTTCTTTGTTACTTGAACTACAATGTAGATCTTTAAATATTTTAGGTAAACTAGTATTGACTACCTTACCATTTTGAAAGGTTCTTACATCCTTCACTTATTCGAGTTGACTGGGTAAGTTTCCTAGTTCTTGTCTTTGCATTTGTTCAACTAGTTTCCCAACTTTAGCTTCAATTCTTTTAACCGAAGCCTCCATGGTGCTCAACCTTTGATCATTCATCAATTGGTTATCATGACTAACTTGAATAAAAGCATTCAAGCTATACTCTAAGGTTGCCTTAAAAGATTGATTTGATGGGTACATGTGATTTTTATATGACCTTAATGTTTGACATTAGGTGTAGGCTTGGTAATTGTTTGGTGTCCAATGATGGTTAGGGTGATTATATGTATATGTGTTTGGATGATACATTTGAAAGGAATTGACTTTCTCCATGGAATCCATACTAGAATCATAAGTATATGAATAATTACAAGTATTATGTCCAATTGAAAAACACACTTCACACACCTATTGATTTGGCATTTGGTGGGTGGTGAGAAGTTTCACTTGCTTAGTCAATTTAGCAAGTTGCAAGGTCATCTCGTTACCGGAGCCAACTTTATTGACTCCTACTTTCCTTCTTCTTGTACTTCTTTATTGGGAATTAGAACCCAATAGCTCATAGAGACTATAGGTTTCCTATACAACATTTTCTCCCATAGCTCATCCAAGAACATTATCAATCATGTATTGACTCCATAGTGTCAATCCATCACAAAAGAATTGGTTTTATAGATATGATGGAAAACTATGATGAAGACATTGAATGAAATGGAGTTTGATGGGAATAGAACCTACCCATAAACTTTGCATAGAATGCTTCCTAAGTATTTAGAAAACCCAACTATAGAGTAATGATCCATGACCAAGCTTTATCCTTAAGGGTGTATGGAAAACATCTCATCCTAATTTGGTCTTCATCAATTCTCTACAGTGGATAGTTTTGGACAATAACATAAAGTTATCTATTGAAATGAAAAAATGGTCTTTATTAAGGATACCATAAAAGGAAGGCAACATAGAATAATGAATCCTTTTCAATTCATAATTCCTTGTAGGTTCTTACAATTATATGCCAGAAATTGCATAGGCAATGCTTGGCATTGCATAGTCCTTCATCAGTTTCTACCTATCTCTAGCATCTCATGTGGCTACTTGTAGTCAAAATTGATCCTCCTCCTCTTACGTATCAACATCTAGCTCCAAAATTGAAATATAGTATAACTCTCTAAGAAAGATTTCTCACTTGACAAAATGTATAGGCTTAAGAAGAAAGACGCAAGGAACCTAACTTAAATGTTTTTTGTAACACTAAATTTTACAGAATGGACACAATTTTTGAACTTTAAACTTTATTCAAGGTGTTCAAATTAAACCTAAGAATTTAATTATTCAAGTACTAACTTTCAAGTTTAAAAACCATTACTAAAAATCTATTGTCAATACATTTTCGAATAATAGTTCTTATAAAAAGTTTTGAGATATAGCTTCACTCTAACTACCAAGCAATTGTACCAATAAATAAAAGAACATTATTCTAAACCAGAGCGGATAATTAAATCTTAAAATATAATTTTCATATTTTAGTTTGTAATGAAAAATAATATATTTCTCTCTAAAATTCTTAATATAAAATCTTGAATAAAAACAAAATCAATTTATTTTATAGAAATATTTTATCTATTTAATATTTCGTAAGCATAAAAATGTTATTATTATATCATATTTACAAGCAGCCAACCATATTAAATTTAATCATAGACAAATTCAATATAACATATAAGAATAAAACATAAAAATAACTATAAAGAATTCATTTTAAAATTATAGCTCAAAATAATCCTTACAAAACTTTGATGCTAATTTTATTTCTCTAAAACCAATAAATTGATTTGTATTTCCGTTTATCGAATCAAAAACTAGAACACATACAAAAGCATACCTAGTTCTTCTAAAAAAGAGAAGAACTTTAAAATTTAAAAAAACTAAGAAATCTTTCTGGAGAGAGAAAGCTAGAGAGAATGGAGGGATTTTTATGGATGATTTTTACAATGGGGAAGAGAGTCTTTTTATAGGTGAGGAAAAGGCTAAAAAAGTGGGAAAAAGAATTAAAAATGGTTTTAGACGCATTTGGATAGGATGGTACGTATATGGAGGATTTGGTGTGTGCGGTTGGGCATGGATTACCGGTGTGACATGCACGCAGCTACGTGCAGGACATGCTAGGTATACGCGTGACTGGGGACTTTTGTCCCTTTTTCCATTTTTCCAATTTTTTTTATTTTTCCTCACTTTTCCTCACTTATTTGTATAATAAATGAATACTAAACTTTAAATATTGTGATGTATTACCTTTAGTATTTTTCTTCGAGTCTTTAAATTATTTTTGAAGGAAAAAACCTGAAAAAAATATAAATATATGTGATTTCGAAAGTATAAATTTATATAAAATATGATAAAATAATACAAATATAAATATATTTAATCAATCAAAGCATATTAAATCATGATAATTTTAGTATTTTTAAGCACTCATCAGTTTATAACATCGATGCGTAGAATATTAGCTATCATTTATTCTTTAATTCTTAGATTAATTTTACTTTTATGCACAATTTAGATTTGATAAGAAAAAATAAGAGGCAAAACAAGTTTTTCAAAATCAAGAAAGAAGGAATATTGTTGAAAATTGAAGAACATTTTGAAGATCAAGATCATAATTTTGGAGTAGGAAACATCATCTATCTAGTGATGGTGTATAGATCTAATTTGTATTTATTTATTTTCAAATTACTCTTTTTGTATTGCTGAAATTTATTGATTTTAACCTACTCATCATGCAATTAATTTTAAGCATGTCTCGCTGATTATTATAATGAAAATTTAGTTTTGTTTTCACATTTTTTGAGATTCTTTAAGTGAACATTTTTAATATTTAATAAATGTAGGTAGTATGAATAACCCCTTTGAAGTCAATTGAATTTTCATTCATCTTGATATACACACTAGAAATATTTGCTTGATGATTTTGATTGAGGTATTGAAATTAGTAATGTATATATTCATAAAAGCTATCATTTGATTATTTTCATGAGATCAATGTTATGCACTTTTGATCCTTTCATGTTTATCATATGAAAACCTTTTTGCTTTATTCTTTACATATATTTTGTTTTCATATATCTTGTTGAGTGATTGAAATCATAGGATTAGTGTGAAATTGAAAGCATGTCTTATTATAAGGATTAGATTGGAAGCGAATTCAAATTCCTAACAAAAAGATTAGGTGAGTCAAAGTTGATATGTTTTTAATGGGACATGAATTTGTGATGGATAACTATTTTGAACAATAAGTTAAGATCCTTTGGGATGTTGAATTAACTTGTGCTCGAGATTTGGATTATTAACTAGAAAATAAACTAAACCATAAGAAGTTTTTTTATTTAGTTTTTATATGTTTATTTTAATTTCCATTCAAATTATTTTTAGCTTTAATTCTTGCATGTTAGCATGTTTATGGGTATCATCATAGAAAGCCCTCACGAGACTTAAAACTTGTCCACTAAAGCCACGTAGGGGTTTGTGGCATGTGCTAGTTGTATTCCTGGCCTTGCATATGATTTTGGTTTGGGACATAGGTAGGGTCCTTTGCCCTCTAAGAGGAATTGGGATGATTTGATTATAAGTATTTGCATAAGGGTCATTCTTAGGTCTAGTTTGATAACCCTCTATTGCATTCACTTGTTTAGGACATGTAATAGGCTCTCTTTGATAAGGGCATATATTAGCACCATGCCCATAATTACTACTACATATGCTTATTTATTTGGAGTGTTCTTAGTGGCTAGAAGTGCAATTTTCTTAATCAATTCTAAAATTTGCATAGACATTTCAATGCAAAAGTATATCTTATAAACTTTGGCTCTACCTACTCTAGCATTTTTTTTGTTGAGAATTAGCATCCAACATCTCATAGAGATCATAAGTCTCTAAGGCTATTATTTCCCATATAGCTCCACTTGCAACATTGTCAATGATGAATGAGCACTTTTATGTCAACCCATCATAAGAAAATTGTTTCTATAAGTATAGTGTGTAGCTATAGTATGAGAATTAAGTGAGGAAAATTTTGAACTAATCCCAAGGCTCGTGGAATGGTTCTCCTTCCATTTAAAAGAAACTCGTAATATTTACTCTCAAATCAAAATTCTTTTGATGGGAGTAAAATATAATTATCAATTTATTATAGACTACCTCCTAGGTTATCAAGGAACCTAGTGGGAGAGTTATCAGCCACATTTTAGCTCTATATTATGAAGTGTATTGGAAACATCTCATTTTCAGTTTATTTTCATTAAACACATTTAATGGGAATGTCTATACATTTGAGTAGAACACTCTAATTAAAGTCAAATGATCTTCATTAGGAATTTTATAGGATTAGGGTAACATGGAAAAATGATTAGCCTTGCATCTCTTCTTTATTACTATATCCTTTGGTAAAGTATCTATCATATTTAAAGGTTCTAAAATATGCTCTAGTGGTGGCTATAATGATTGATCAAGAAATATAAAAAATTTAAAAAAAATTAACAAACAAAATGAAAAAGTAATAAATAACAAAAAGAAAAAATAAAACAAAAATTAAGCAAATAAAAGAAAATCAATAAAAATAAAAATAAACGAGAAAGAAAAAATGAAAATAAACAAAAATAACTGGCCAAATTACATATACTCAAAAAATCACAAAAATAAAAAGAAAATAACAAAAATAACAAAAATAAAAGTAAAAGTAAATAAATAATAAAAATAAAATAAATAGATAAAATAAAATAACTAAAGAAATAAAAATTTATAACTAAAAGCAAATAAATAAATAAAAAAACAAAAAATCGTTAAAATTAATCAATAAAAGTATAAACACACCACAAATATTTATAAAAAACTCACAAAAGAAAAATCACGGATATTAACCATAAGTTTTTAAGAATTTTGATAGTAAAAATATAAAACGTTATTATTCTCTCACAATAATGTCAAAAACTTGATGCATAAATTTTGTATTTATAAAATAGCTCGTAAGTGTATGAATACCTTATAATAAGTAATAAGTATACTCTCAAGACCGATCTCAAGAGTAACTACATGGTTTTATAAAATAGCTCGTAAGTGTACGAATACCTTATAATAAGTAATAAGTATACTCTCAAGACCGATCTCAAGAGTAACTACACGGTTTTAAATAATTCTTCAAATTTCTTAAAACATTCAACAAATATGAAAATAAAACCTAAACATTTTATCACAATGATTGTGTTTTGAAAAAAATAAAATAATGATAAAATAATTAAAATAACTAAAGGTAGATTTAACTCAAAAATATTCAAGGTAGATATGGAATTTATAATCAATAGAGAACTAATGGAAATATTTAGCTAGTAAACCATGATTATTTAGAAAACTTTAGGTTAATTAAGTATAAATTCATATTATTGATTTTTCTTTTTAAATATAAAAAATGTCATCGATCGGGACATTCTTCTATAGTAATCAAACTAATTAATGTCTTTAATCAAGTTATTAATTGATAGAATAAATTATGTTTAATGTCTAAGGAAATAACAAACTATGTATTTCGATGCCTTCAGTCTGCTCATCAATATAAACTCATATTAAAGCTGTCTAAATTAGATATAGATGATGTATCTGATTCCTAATTTTTATATTTCAAAAACTTGATACATAAATTATAAATTTATAAAATAGCTCGCAAGTGCACAAATCTTTTAAAATAAACGATAAGTATAATGCCAAGGCCGGTCTCAAGAGGAACTACATGATTTTAAATAATTCTTCAAATTTTATTAAAAACTTGAACAAATAAGAAAATAAAACCTATAAATTCTATCACAATGATTATGTTTTGAAAATATTAAACTAGAGACAAAATAATTAAAATAACTAAAGATAGATTTAACTCAAACAAATTAAATCTTGAAAATAAATACAAATTAGATCTCAATACCAAAAGATATATGATGTATCCTACTTCAAAATTGTAATCGTGATCTTCAAAGTATTCTTCAATTTTCAGCAATCTTTTCTTCTCTCTTGATCTGAAAAAACTCACTAATGTTGCCTATTATTTAGTCTTGTGTAATCTAAATTGTGTATAAAAGTAAAATTAATCTAAATACAAAATAATAACTAACGGCTAAAATTCTATGTATATACATTATAAACCTAAAACCTTAATGTTTTATTTATACGGAGGGCACTATACACAAAGGGCTTTAGGCCAAAATTAAGTTTCATGCTACCAGACACGTTTATTTCCCGAATGGTACAAGGTTCGATTAGTTTGCACAAAACCAACCTAAGATGGTCTCTTTGTAGCAGAACATATTCCACATCGCGGTACAAAAACTCAATGTGCCCATTAATTCATCCCAAACAATGTGTACCATGGCATGTTTTTCTTTTATTGAATTGTTCCTTGTACACCTTACAAAATGGTTGATTCTTGATGTAATTAGGCTTATATGCCTTAATATTTTAAGCTTCTAAGGTGCAAAATAAGTGTTCCAAGTGTTGTTCTTTGTACTCCTAGTATTTTTTTGTGTGTTGACAAATTAATCTTTTTTTAAAGCTAAAAATATTTTAAATATAACAAAACATATTCATCATTTTGAACAGATAGATTTGCATAAATAACACTACTACAAAAAGTACATATGGTCTCGATTTTTAACCGTGACCGTAGGTCTATGCCCACGGTTATAAAAATCAAGGCCTAAGTGAGAGAGACCATAGGTAACGACCTATGGCCTCGATTTTTTAACCAAGGCTATAAGATGTACGTATGGCCTCAGTTATTAGAAAAACTGAGGCTATAGGGTGTACCTATGGCCACAATTATTAGAAAAACTGAGGCCATTGGGTATACATAAATTTAAAAAATAAAATTATATATTAATTACAATATTAAAAATAATATAAATTGCAATAAATTTATTAAAAACAATAATAAAAATAATATTATATTAAAATTAAAAGTATAATTACATTCTTGAGTTTATTATACACTAAAAATTAATAAACACAATGTACAATAGAAATAACTTGGGCATAGTATTTATTTTTATCTATTTTGAGACACAAAACACAATTCACCTACTGCGTGATACGCTTGTGCGCCTGGTGCCTGGTGCCTGCTACACTGGTGTGCTGGTGCCTAGTGCCTGGTGCGCTGGTGCCTAGTGCCTACTGCGCTGATGCCTGTTGCGCCTGCTATGCTAGTTTTTTGTTGCGCCTGTTGCGTTGGTGTGTGGGTGCACCTAGTGCCTGGTGTACCTATAAGGCTATGCAAGCAAGTAATAAGAATGAACCATAAACACAGTGTACAATAGAAATAAATTGAGCATATAATTTATTTTTATCTATTTTGAGGCTCAAAACACAATGCACATAGGTATCTCAAGGGTATTTATTTTTATCTATTAGTTAGGGTGCATATAAGGGTCTGGAAATAGGCATATGGAAACGTATATTGTAAATGATTTGTTATTTTATATAGAAAATTCCCCATAAACATAACTCGTATTAATCTTACCATAATTGGTTCAAATGCATGAATACAGAGTTTTATTTAGTTAACAAAATTGAAACAATAGAAACAATTGACTTTCTTACTAGGAAAATATGGGAAACACCACATATACAATGGAAGTATTAAACAGTAGGACTCGAGGTAGTTTTCTAGTTCAGACTAAATTCAAACCTACACAACATTCAGGCACAGACGTGCAGTGAATGCACGAGTTTCTAGGGATCGCCTGAGTTTATCCTCGTCCTCCTGTAAGATAATGTTAAATTAAGTGACAAAAATATTTTCGTGCATTATCAGACAATACAATGAAAACCAAGAATAAAGCAAGGTATGACTAAAAACACCTAAGTCAACAATACACGTGTATTTTCCTAGAAGAAAACATTCATTGGAAAAAGCTCAACACAATGCTATTGTATGGTGGCAAAGGTTTGATGAATATGATTACTTCAAAAACCTAGTTGACACTAAAATCTACAATCTTTATATTGTCATTTCGAGTTACCAAAAGATTTTCAAGGTTTGATATCTCCATGCATTACATTCTGATCCAGGAAAAAGAAATCAGCAACAAAATAGATAAAAATAAATAATATACTTAAAACACAGTGCACATATACTTACTATAAAATAATATTGCAACAATAATCTACAATGTAACTATTGAAATAATCTAACAAGGGACTTCAAGTAAATATTACCATAAATGAATTGTTATCAACAATAACTTGTGCAGTTCTCTCATTAATGAAGTTAATTAAGTACAATTATGATGATATAGCAAAAGAGACACTGATAAAAGAAATAGAGAATCTGAAATTTTAGTAGCATTGACCCAAATGGAATTAACTTGATTATCTGAGGCTTTCAATGTTTGTTCAATTAAGACGTTCATTTATGTTTTCAATTCTGATCATCCAAAGCCCATTCAAATTACATTCATAATAGCCATAGTGGCAAGCTAAAACTTCTCTGGTGAAACTGCTCTGTAACAAAAACTTGAAAATATACAATTACTCATTACAAGATAATTGGTAAATAGTATATCAATAAAAATTTCTGAAAATACTGTTTTCGGTCCTCTCTGTTTATTGTTACAGAAATGCTAGGGTGAAACAGGCACAACACTACCCAAAAACTCGATCGCCATACAAATTATGTGTGCAATGAATACGCAAGTATATGTATCGTAAAAAGTAATATAATGATAAGTAAAGATCATTCCCATAGAGATTATTTTAATAGAAACTAATTTTTAAAACTAAAAATAATAAAAATGAAATTTTTTTTGTGTTTTTATATTTTAAGGAAGCAAAATTAAAATAACTAAAAGTAAATAGCAATAATTAATTAAATCAAATTTTGTAACTAAAAAGATATATGAGAAAATATCTAGGAATACTTAATCCCCCAATTTTTTAAACATGCGAATCGCTAAAACCCTCCAATATAATATCAACTAATTACATGATCAATTGAATCTAATCTAGCATGTATTCCTCTCTCAAGTAAACTACACACCATATAGTAATTAATTTAATCACACTCTCATGCTAATTAAATTGCATACTACTCGTTAAGTTCATCAATTATGGATCACATATATAAGAATCATACATCTCTATCTAGAAACTATGCATGTTATTGAATCAAGATAAATAATTAAATAATTCTCTCAAATTTATTTAATTGCCTCTATAGATAAATTATTGGTCAAAAATTAATAGCATAAAAATTTAAATTAAATAATATAATTAAATTAATATTATAATTGGGAAAAAATATTTGAGCATCGCATGGTGAAAATTGGGTTCATAAGATCCCTAGATTAATAAATTAATTACACATAATTTTGTTCATAAAACTCATATTATTCATAAAGAAAGACATAAAATTAATAAAGAAAATAGTAGAAAAAGAAATACAATCAATCCCTTGAATTGTAGTATCAATTTCCTCTTGAATCTCCACTAAAATTGTATCAATTTTTCTGTATTTTTCTCTCTTTTTAGCTCTAAAAACTCACCAAAATTATGCAAATGGAGGCTAATTAGAATTTATGGAGTGATTAGGGGCTTAAATAAAGCTAAGGTGCGATATGGACCATCTGATCAGCTTCAGATCAAGGGTTACGATTAAAACAAGCAAAACTGATAGTTTTAGCCAATCAGAGTGCGACACGTGGCACCAAAAATTCATTGGCGAATCAGGTCAGAGTCAATACTCGCCGAGTCAGCAACCCATGGCATGACGTGATTTGCTGGAATGGATGGTATGGTGCACGGGTGGAATACATGGATCAATGGCATGGTGACACGTGGTATGATGCATTGATCAATTTCCGAACTCGAATTGAATGTCGTGTTGACACGTGGCTCGTGTTTCATCCTTCTCACACGCGGTGTGACGTGGTTCGCTCTCCGTGCTTGCGTGGCGTCTGCATGGTTTACCTAGTCAGCTTCTCTGCTTACGTGGCATAAAACATGGCAACTTCTGATTGGTCCTACGTTAAAAATTCCAGAAAAATTCCAAAAATTACATTTTCATCCCTTTCACTAAAAAATTTACATTTTATTTTTTTTAGCCATAAAAATACTATTTATTAAATAAAAAATTAAGTAAAAAAGTGCGCTAATAACTCTATTTTCATAGAGTCATCACACCTCAAACTTAAATCTTTGCTTGTTCTCAAGTAAAGCTAAGTATAACTAAATAAAATAACTTGGGTAGTATATTCATAAATATACTTCTATTTGTACATGCATATTTCACGAAAAATATTCTTCTCAAAATTCGTACAAGTCTATGATAAAAAGGTTCACATATTCATCAATCAACATTCCAACAATACAAGGATATGCAAGGTTTTTGAAAATTGATTCGTGTGTGTGTGCTGCACATGATATCATCCAATGCACTCATGAAATCAACCTATATGAGGATACTAATCAATTCAATCTTAGAGCAAGTCTCATAAGTCAATTTTTTACATCCCTCTCCACTAATATAAATATGCACTTAGCTCAAGATTAATAAGGACTTAACATGGTTGTAATGTAAGGCTTAGGTGAAGGTCGATAAATACAGACATTTTAGGGTCTTTTCACACCTTACCTTTTTTTTCATCATGCATTTTTACCCCTTTTCACTAAAAAAATTATATTTTAATTTTTTTAGCCATAAAAATATTATTTATTAAATAAAACAAGTAAATATTAAGTAAAAAAGTGTGCTAATGACTCTATTTTCATAGAGTCATCACCAGCACCAGGCCAAGCACCAGCGCACCACCCCCATGAACTAGTTATAACACACCACCATAATGAACCAACACCAGCACCAAGCCAAGCACTAGGCGACCACACGTTCCACAAAGCATACCAAGCGATCCTCCTAACAAATTTTCATAACCCATCTATGAAATATACAACATCCAAATTTCTCAACATAAGCAAGCCTTTAGATAGCTAGAAATAACCTCTATGTACCGGTCGAGATTTGCTACCGAGAGTCATTTATAAAGGAAAAGATTAGTTGATGTTACCAGAAAGATTGAAGCAGTGGCCAAGGAACTACTATGGAGAGAGTGGAATAGATGTTGGAATGCGGTATGAGAATGGAAAAGAGGCTAGAATGGAAAAGAGGCTAGAATGTTGCAACGCGAGAGTGGAACAGAGGCTGGAATGCGGTGGCGCGAGGCTGGAACACGGCGCGAGGGTTTCAATCAAAGAAGAGAATATACATGGCAGGCTAAGGTTTTGTGCGAGTAGTGGGGGAAAATTATATGATATATATATATATATGGGAAAAAAAGAAGAAAAATCAGAAATATTTTGGAAAAAAAGATGGAAAAAGGAAAAGAAAGAAAAAAAGAAAGAAAAAAGAAAAAAATTGATAAAAAATTTAGTGCTTGGTGTAAATTAAAAGATAAAATTGATAAAGTATGTCTATTGCCTCGGTTTTATAAAAACCAAGGTCATAGGGTATGTCTATGGCTTCGGTTTTAGAAAAACCAAGGCCAAAACCCTATAATCTCAATTTTTCTAATAACTGTGGCTAAATGAACATACTATCAAATGTATTTATTATATTGAAGCATAATAAAATCATGAAATATGAGTGCTTTTTTAGTCATTATCCATGATGGCATGACAGGAGTGCCCATAAGGTGACTCAAATAATGGATGGAAGTTAGTGTGATGTCTCTTTTTGGGAACCAATTCTTGGGTCTTGGAAGTTATGTTGTCATTTTCTTAGAAGGTCAAAATTTTGGAATGATTTCTTGAAGAAGTTTTCTTGACTTTTATGGTCTTTTCCAATGATTTCTTAATTCAAGACTCAAGATAACAATACAAAAAAATTTCTCTCTAGTTTTTATCAGTCTATAGAGCACAATTGGTTTCACCTTTTCTTCTTGTGGACCTGAGAACAAATAACACATAATTAGAACCTCGGATCACCACAAGGTGTGGTGGCCTTTCGTCCTCTGATGCTGAAGTAACTCCAAGTAGTTGAAGAAGGAAGAGACTAGTGTCTCTCTTAGTAATCTAGAGAGATGAAGAGAGATTTAAGGAGAGATTGTAGATTCGTATGTTTATCAATTATGTTCATGTTAGTTTATGAGAAATATACACAGTGAATATATATAGCATAGGAAACTATCTATTGATGATCCTTACCCATAGTTATAGACTTATTTTAGTGTTGGAACTATCTTTTTGTAATTATCTTATTGTCGGATAATTAAGAATTATTTTATATTGTAATAATAAATTATTTATATTAGTAAAAGATAATAACACATATAAACTTATAAAATGTTGGATTAGAAGCATTACATGGAATGGAGAAAATGACATTTTGGAGGTCAATCGGTCTCGCATTATGCAAGGAGATTATATGTAAAATTGGAAGTGAAATTTTATAGGCTAGATAGATTGAGATTTAGCTCGATATATCAAGACTTGGTTAGATTGATTGGCATTGCATATAGGAATTATTTTGCATGCAAAATGAGCAAAAAGAGTTTTAAACAATTATGCTCGATTTTGGCCGAGTATTATTGTAAATGTATTTTTTGGGGTCGTGTATAAACACCCATTGTATGCCCTAGACCACTAAGAGAACTTTGAACATTCTTGAGAGATCAAAAAATAGAGATAAGATTTTTCACAATTTATTAAGTATTATAGATGTATTAGATTTCTTTGAGCGTTATTTTCTGAAGTGAGTGTTTCTCTTCAAAAATTTTTACTATTTCATTTTTAATCTTCATTATTAAATAAGTACCCCAAATGTTGGATTAAATTACTATAAATTTGATCTATTAATTCCTTTATTGCTCTTTTCCTCTATTTTCATTATTATTTATATCAATTTTTAGGGTTTGATAGTGTGTTCGTTGAAATATATTGATTAGGTGTTTGTTTGAATATTTAAATTATAATTATATTGTTCAATATTACAATATGGTTAATTTCATAATAGTTACCATAATTACTATTTATCTCGTAGGCAGTATTCATTAATGCATTAGCCTTCCCACCTACGCTCCTGAAGATGAATCGTTTTTATGTTCATGAAACATCCCAATCCCTTGAAAAGCGTACACGTACGAGTCAGAAACACAACCGAATCAAGGAATTGATAAGAATGAAATGACACAGGACTTCCTTAAATTTTTCAATTTTCTTTTTAGTAAGAGACGGTAATAACAATGCATAATATTTTACGTCCACGTTCTTTATAGTTAGCAGTGTATTTAAATTATTTAAAATAAATAAATTTGATTGATTTAAAACAAATTATTTAATAACATTTAAATTAAGAAATCATAAATACTTACACTGAATTGTCAAAATTATTATAAGAACAATAATAACTTATTTATAGTCGTAAATTTTGTTGATCATTCTTTTTTAGGTCGTTTTAGTTTTTATGATATTTTAATTGACAATGTTCAATAAAATTTAATATTTGATAGCTTAAATTCTTTATCTTTTCAATCGCAATGAAACTCCAAATAATAATATTAGATCTAGATTTAGATATAGAAAAAAAACTTTAAAAAATAATAAAATATGTCTAATGTCATCTAAATCAGATTTAGGTGAATAAACTTTCACACTAGATAAAAACCTACCTGTAATGAAAAAATAACATTGAAATTGTTTTAATATTTATTCAAAATGAAAAATAAATAATGACTAATCTACCATATAGAAAGAAAATTCTTATATGAAAAGAATTTTCTCTACAGTAAAAAAATAAATAAATAAAAAGGTTAGGGACTTTTAGGATAGAGAAAAGAAGTTTCTTGTTAATACATATCTAAATTATTTTTAAAATAGTAAATATAATGATTTATTTTAGGGTAGAGATATTTAAAGTAAACTTTGCGAAAGGTGGCACAAAGTTTTACTCACATTTCTTATATTTTGGTAGGTGTTAATATATTTTAAAAAGATAAGTATTTTAAAATAAGGTGCATGATGAGCATAAAAGTGGGTTGAAATTTTATGTTATAATTAGCATGTGTCATGAACCTAAAGTATCAATGAACTTCAATTCATTTCTCGATATCGTTAGGGAAAGAAAAAAAAAGGAGCCATCTTTTTTAGCAATTATATCAATTAATCCTTGTTAATATTTATTGCTCTCAACTGTCCCATGCCTTCAATCTCCTATATAAACCCACATCAATCTATACAAAATTTTCATACAGAAAGAAAGGAACATATATTAGGGGAAGTGAGGATTAAGAAGACGAGAAGATGGCTAGGTTTTATGTTGTTTCTATGCTTGTTTTCATTGTTTTAGTGAGTTCTATTAGTGCACGTAATATGCCTGATGAGCAAACACTACTGCATGCTGATGATGGTGGCATCATGCCTACGCTGGATGGTGTTGTTGGGAATAGCAAAGCTTCTGGAGTAGGAGCGTCTGCTGGAATGGGAGGTGGTTTTGGTGGTTATGGAGGTGTTGGTGGTAATATGGGCGGTGGACTTGGTGGTGGTGGTTCTGGAGGTCTACCTGGTGGTACTGGTGGTGTTGGAGGTGGAGTCAGCTCTGGACTTGGCGGTTCAGCTGGTTTCGGGGGCGGAATTGGCGGTACTGGTGGCGGTCTTGGTGGTATCGGTAGCGGTCTAGGTGGTACTGGTGGTATTGGAGGTGGAGTTGGCGGTTCTGCTGGAATGGGTGGCGGGATTGGTGGTTCTGGAGGCATGGGTGGTGCTGGTGTTCCTGGAGTTCCTGTTGGTGGCTTTTTCCCTAATCCTTAATTTCCAGACTTTATTAAATAGTTAAATATTTAATTAGTGTACGTAATGTAAGAGCTTATTGAAGCTTATGTTGTACGAGTTTGTTTAATTAAGTGTTGTATTTCTTTTCAGGTCGATTTAGTTTTAGATGTACGTCTTATTTGAAGCGTGTTTCAAAGTTTGTTGTTCCTATGAAAATTTTATCATGTTTGTGTTTTTATCAAGCTATCTATGTCAACGTGTAATCCTAGCTAGCGTCAGCTTATGTTATGAAGTATATCAACTGTTTGGTATTATTAATTAGAATTAAACAAATTTGATTATCTTATTCGTTAGTTTTCTTTTTCTGGCGTTAATTAAACTACCTAATGAAGATAACTTTTTACCCAAACATATATACAAAGAAGTGAGAACGATAATCGTTGAAAATTTTGATGCTTGATATCTAAGCTGCGGGTTCTCTTCCTTTCTTTATGTTCTATCATCTCATAGCAATTAATAAAATTTATATTATTAAATCAAACAGAGGAATGCATGGTCATATTGGAATGCAAGAGTAATAATTAAATGATTTTACTATGTTAATTTTAAGTAATTTAAGGGATGAAAATATTATCACTATTGGCTAATTACAATTATCATTATCATAACTTTTTTATTAATAATTATATTTAACAATGATATCACTAATAAAGTATAAAAAGCCATACTATATATTTTTATTATGGCATTAAAAAATTAACTGTTTTTTCTTTCTATATATCAATATCATACACCAGTTAAAAATATATCTTTAATTAATTGCTCAGAGAATAACAATCCTCCTTGATCACAATATTGGTCAAAAGAAACACAAGATTTTAAAAGATCATTAATCATTTATGGTCCATCCACAGTTATTAACTTACAAACTTAAAAGAATAATTAAGTTCTTATTTAATAACGATTTATGATTTATGATAAAATAATTGGTTTTATGGTTTATGATTTTTTATAAAAATAATTATCAATATGTTTAGTAACACAATTTGCTTAATGATTTTAAAAAAAGAGTTAAAAATCACTTATAAATTATTTGTTAATACTTTATTTGTTTTTACAAAAAACTTAAAAAATTAAGCAATATTTTTGTTATTATTTTTAAATTTTATGTTTTTATCATGTTATTCAAATACTTTTTATAGTCGATAGGAAAGAATTCTAAAATGTATTTCCTTAATGTATTATATCAGGTGATACTACTATTTATAGAAACATACAAGGTATATAATAGCTATATTGGTGTAGTACCTACTACATAGAATTCACTTATATGTAACTAATTCTATTACATAGGTACTGCCAATATGTGATAATGATCATAGTCATATGCTAGTGCTCATTAGAAGGGTTACATGTGATAATGATCACAGTACTAGGATTCACTATCTAATAGTCCCCCTCAAGGTTATGGTAGAGGAAGAACCATGGGCTTTATCTTTAATGGAACAAAGTGTGTTTTACCATGTGGTTTAGTCATAACATCACCACATGTTCTTCTGTAGGTGTATAACAAACATCAAACTTGTTTTCCATTACCAAATCTCGTAAAAAATGAAAATCATCCTCAACATGCTTCATTCTTCCATGCATAACTGAATTTGTTACTAGAAGCCTTGCACTAATGTTGTTTGTGAACAAAATTGGTATTTGTTCCTCAATAACCTACAACTCACGCAGTAAGGACCATAATCATATGACTTCTGCTTTTGCAAGAGACAAAGCTCTCTACTCAACCTTAACACTTGATCGTACAACTACCTTCTATTTTGAGGATATCCAAAAAACCATATTGTCCCTAAAGTAAGTTCCATAACTCTTGATCATTGAGCTTTGTAATCAAGGTAATAATCACTACTAAAAAACACACATATGGCCTCGGTTTTTAATCGTGACTGTAGGTCTATGACCATGGTTATAAGAACCAAGGCCTAAGTGAGAGAGACCATAGATTGTTACCTATGGCTTCGGTCTTTCAATAACCGAGGTTATATAGTATGCATAAATTAAAAAAATATACAATTATTAATTACAATATTAAAAATCATATTATATTAAAATTAAAGGTATAATTACATTTGAGAGTTTATTATACACTAAAACCTAATAAATAAAATCTTAATATTACAAACTAACTTTTTACAATTAATGACAAGCATTTATAAGTGTAATACAAATCAACATAATCAAGTCCACAATGACTTCAACATAAGTGTAAAAAAATGAAAATACCAAAGGCACTGTTGCGATGGGGTGCTACGCTGGGGTGGTGCACTAGTGCTGGTACGCTAGGGTGATGCGCTGGTACTGGTACACTTAGTGCGCTAGTTTGCTGGTGCACCAATTGTCTTGTTATGCTGGTGAATCTGGTGCGTTGGTGAGCCTGATGTGCTGGTGTAATGGTGCGCCTAGTAAGTTGGTGCACTGGTGTACTAGTGTACTAGTGCACATGGTGCACTGTTTGCGCCTGGTGAAATAGTTTTGTTATGCCTGGTGCCTGGTATTATTGCACCTGGTGCGTACCATGAAAAAGAAAACAACAAAATAAAAACTAGAATAACATGTGTGCATAGATAGCAATCAACGTTTAATAGGTCACTTGCTATTAGCATCAATGAACTTAATTATGCTACTCAAAATTGAAGTGGAAAATGACTGTGTTTTGCTTCTTGCTTGAAACCCAACATCCACATATATAGATAGCACAAGTAATTTCACAAAATGGATATTTACTAAATCAACAACATTTCTTCCCAACGGTACCTTCAAGAATCGTTTTTCTTTTTCTTTGGTTGAAAGTAATCATTTTTCACCGAAAATAAAATATCTAGCACCACATGTTTGATCATGTGTAGAAATCAAACTATAGTTTGCAAATTAGATAGAAGCCACTACTGTCTCATTCCTAAGTCCCAAACCAACCACAAGGGTATAGTAATCTAAAAGCCTCAACAGGACAACAAGGTTTCACTTTTTCATCCAAACCTCATATAAATTTAACTAGGCAGATTTTTAAGTGGTCCTAAAATGAACACAAAATCCATATTCAATTTGAACTAGATCTATTTAAGAAGACTAGACAGTAGAATTTTCATCATAGTTACTGTACAACCTATCTAGCATCTAAGTGAAAAGGTTTTAAAATGCAAATATATATATTGTGAAGAAGAAACTTGGTTAGAAAAATATGACCAAAAAATGCAGTCAGCAAAGCCAAGACATGGTGAAATCATCATTCATGATAAACTCAAATTAATATAAAGAAATATTACAACAAAAAGAAAAAAAACTGATGTAAAGCAATCACAAGAGAACAAACTAGTAACAGAAAATTTACTATAAATTCGTAATCATTCCTACAACAAATAATACCATACCATCAGGAAATCTATGTGCAACTATATTCCTTTCTATTTCTAGAAGAATTAAGTTTTTTTCACCACATGTTATTAAAGCGCAAGTACATAAAACTTTGCTCGAAAACTTTGTGTTCATCATACATTATCATTGCAATCTAAGTGAATACAACAAAATAGAATTATCCTTTATAATTATACTGACATAATTTAAAATAAAACTTCAGATATAACCACATAACTCATCTGAAACATATATTAATCAATACAGAACCAAAGCCACATCAAAGAGAAGATATATCAATTATCAATATCACATTGTTAGATATCAGATATAACTCAGTATCTCTAGAGAGCCATCTTCATATGTCTTTCCATTATCCCATGTCTCAAGTGCTTCCAATTCATCATTGTGTTATTAAACCAATGATGAAATTGGGTACTGAAATGTCATCCATGAAACTAGAACTGATGATGTGACTTATATAGAATCTAAAAGAAGCTGAATTATAAAGGTAGGTTTGCTTCTATATGAATGTATGAGCACCTCACCAAACAAACAAATAAAGTTTTGTGTTAACTAAAAGAATAGACAATCAATAACTTTGAAACCTTACTTCTATTGTTGGAAGTTTTATCCCAACCCTGAATTAACGAAGCACTGTAAATTAATAATTTTTTTACCAAACAATAGCAAACATGTTGGTATCTAATCTTGAAAAACCAACAAAATGGGAACAAATATACAATTATGAAGTTATACACCCAAACAAATATACAATTACGCATTACAAGATAATTGGTAAATAGTATATCAATAAAAATTTCTAAAAATACTGTTTTCAATCCTCTCTGTTTATCATTACAGAAATGCTACGGTGAAATAGGCATAGCACTTGCACTAGGCACCACTACACCAACACCAGTGCACCAGTCCAACGAACCAACACCAGTGCACCAGCCCAACGAACCAGCACTAACACTAGAACAAGCACTAGGCAACCACACGTTGCACAAACCATACCAAGCGACCTTCCTAACAAATTTTCATAACCCATCTAAGAAATATTCAACATCCGAATTTCTCAACGTAAGCAAACCTTCAAGTAGCTAGAAATAATCTTTATGTACCAATCGAGATTTGGTACCGAGAGCTATTTATAATTAAAAAGATGATTTGATGTTACGAGAAATATTTAAATTGTGCCCAAGGAACCACTATGGCAAGAATGGAACAGAGACTAGACACATGGTGCAATAGTGGAAAAGAGGGTGGAACAGAGGTTGGAACGCGACCCGAGGCTAGAACAGAGAAAATATAGGGTTTTGAGTAGAGAAGAGAATATACATAGTAGGTAGGGTTTTGAGTAGGGGAAAATGAGAGATATATATACAAGGAAAAAAAGAAAAAAAATGTTGGAAAAAAAGAGAGAGGGATAAAGGGAAAAAAAGAGAGGGAAAAAGAAAAAAATGGAAATTAAAAGAAAAAATTGATAAATTTTTTTGGTGTTTGGTGTAAAAGAGAGAAAATTGAGAGGAAAAAAGGAAAAAAAGAAAGGGAAAAAAATTAAAAAAAACTTTGGTGTTTGGTGTAAATTAAAGAGATAAAATTGATAGGGTATATCTATGACCTCAATGTTGAAAGAACATGAAGTGTCTGATTTAGAGTTGTGAAATCACAAACCAACTAAACAAGAGTTCAATTTTTGAAACAAGCCCTAGAAACTTGCTTAAGACCATATAAAGCTTTCTTGAGTTTCCAAACCTAAGTAGGATGTATCTTGTTTTCAAATCTCTTAGGCTGAGTCATGTGGATAGTTTCCTACAAATCACCCTTTAAAAATTCACTGTTTATATCAAGCAGTTTAAAAGGTCAATTCATGGAAATTGCAAGAGTTAGAACCACCCTTATTGTTTGTGGCATGCCAATAGGATAGAAGGCTTGTGCATAGTCAACTCCGTGCCACAATCCCAACCTTATATTTATTAAGAAAACTAGAAATATGAAGTTTGGCTCGATATATCCACTTGTTACTAATAGGTGTTGAGATTTCTAGACAAGTAACCAATTCCTAGGTCTTATTATCAATAAAAGTTTTCAATTCCTTTCTCATAACCTCCTTCCATTCAGAAATGCCCTGAGCCTCGGTATAGAATTTATTTTGAGGTCAAAAAATGGTGGTCTCATTATCAACACAAGGCTTTAATAACCTAAATAATATGAACAAACATAATTAACTTAATTATTATATCCATAAATACTCCACTGTTATAAATAATAAAAATTTGTATAATTTTTTATTAAATCCATATCTATATTTATTTTTTTATGTTACTAGATTAGGAAACATAAAAAAATTAAAATATCGTGACATGTTTTTTAAGATTTTATTTCGTTTTTTAAAAGGTTAAATAATAAATTGAAAATCACATATATTCTTTCTTTAGATCGACCTTTAGAGTATAGTTGTCATTTTCTATAAAATGATTCGTATACTTATGATAGTTTTATAAATATAAAACCAAATTATCTGTAAAATCGATATTGCTAACCCGATGTCAATTTTGTTTTTCACATAACTTATATGACTTATAATGTTATTAGTATAATAATAATTTATTATTGATAATTTTATTTAATAATAATGATATTAAAATTTAATGAATAATAAAACTTAAGATCGATATTATCTAAATTTTTAATTGTGATATGAAAAAAATAAAAAATAGTTGTAAACTGGAATATCATTACACTTTATATAATCAATAATTGCGGCTTAAGAAACCCTACTCTGCGTTTAGTTAGGGTTGGATTCACCTGCATTTTGGAGTAAATGCGGTAATAAATTATATACTGAGATTCCCTTTCGCATGGACAACACATGTACGCCCTACTGCATGCATGCATGCAATAGTATTGTATGGTTTTTACGAGTGTCCCATGAATTGATGAAGTTATTTTTCTTGAAGCTTAATTATAGGGTAACAGTCTCAGGTATCTTTCTCTACATAGGAATTTTCACTCTTATTTTATGTACAGAAAAATAGGCTTTTGTGATTTAGTTCTATTAATTCAGCTAATTAGTTGTCGCCTCAATTAATTCTTCTACATTGCAATTAATTAAATTTTATTATATCAATTAATTTATTTTCACATCAGTTAATTAGTTAACGTAATAGCTAATTAACTCATGTGATAGAACTTAAGTATAATTTAGCTAATTAACTCATGTGATAGAACTTAAGTATAATTTTTACATGCAAGATATGTTGCCTTGTATATTTTAATTGACATAAAAATATAAAGATATCTTGTCTTTATAGTATGATTTGTAGTTTGTATTTTAAGAATCTTGCATCTTCATCCTTAAACTTAGATTAAACTTGTAATGATGAATACTTTATTCAGTACCATTAAATGCTAAAAAATGTCCATAAATAATAGTTTATTTAAAATAAAAACAAAATAAAAATACCATGAAATCATTCCATAACCAAAAAAATAGAAAATAAAAAAATAATAACAAATCTAATTTTGCTAAAATCATATTATAAATAAAATTCTTAAGATCTTAGCACAAAACAATTTGATTGGCTTTGTAAGGTTATGTTGTTGTCGATTTTTATCAACATAAATTAAGATTCTTCCCCTTGAATCTACAAGATAAAAAAACTCATTAAGACCTTAAACCATTGGATTGACCTTTAGCCTTCCCATGCTTACATTACTCTAGTTGACTGCATTATCGACTAAGCTTAGCCTATCGAGAACCCATTCGTCCTTGATGCCATTTGATTTGGGTATTATTCTATATACTTTTATTCATGAGGTTTGAAAGTTTAGGGATTTTAAGTTATCAATTAAAGGCTCCTTGCTTAGTTGAGAAATTCGAGGCAATCAATTGACCAAGATACTTCTATTTTATTGCTTTTCCATTAATTTTTGTCTATACATTTGATTGCAATACTAGAGAATCATATTAGTTTCTATACTAATTATGTATTTTGTATTGCATCCTATCTTTCTACTTGATTTACAAACCTGTATAAACGTTGTATTGAATTCTATCACAAAAGGTTTCATGTTGTAGGGTTGTATATCATTTCATTTCATGTTTTGCAACATTATCTTTTTTAAATTTTTTGTTGGAATATCTAAAATAACACCCCTAAAACTCAAAACAACAAAAATATTATCCTTAACTTGATTTAGTTAGGAAATGTTATTTTCGTTGTTATAAGTTTTATGGGTGTTAATTTTGTGGTTTTATATTTTTTGTGTTCTCTATTTCTTTTATTGGTTCATTTACTAAACATTTCATCAAATTCTTATAAAAAAAATCGAGTAGCATGAAGGAGAGGTAATGTCTTTAAAGGGCTAAAAGAGGTGTAAAATATTACTTAAAGCCCCAATAGGTGGTTTTTTTTATTAAAAAATGACTCTCATTGCGACCTGTTATAACAAGTCACCTCTTATAATCGATGTATGGTCAATAAAAATCAATATAATAAAATGTTAAAAATAAACAAAAAAAAAGTGATGGTCGATATAAAGTAAAAATATGTCAATATTTGGTCAATATTTTAATATCTTGTTATTACCAGTCACACAATTTGTTAAGGGTCCTTTTCAAATAAAAAACCACCTATAAAGCTTAAGTTATGTTTTCCACTACTTTTGGAGACAAATACTCGTGAAGGAGATCCTTTGATACTTTTCTTTCTTGATCTTGTCAGTCCGACTCATGCAACTACTATGAATTAGGGAAAGAGAAAGGAGCATATAATAGGGAAAGAGATGATTAAGAAGACGAGAAGATGATTCAATTTTATCTTGTTTCTATGATTGTTTTCATTATTTTAGTGAGTTCTATTAGAGCATGTAATATGCCTGATGAGCAAAAACTATTTCATGTTGGTGCTGGTGGTGTGATACCTATGCTAGATGGGGTTGTTAGGAATAGTAAAGCTTTTGGAGTAGGTACATCTGCTAGAATTGGAGGCAGTTTTGGTGTTTATGGAGGTATTGGTGGTAATATGGGTGGTAGATGGCTCTAGAGACTCACCTGGTGGTACCGGTGGTGCTAAAGATGGAGTTAGCACTATACTTAGTGATTCTGCTTGTTTTGGGGATGGAATTGGTGATATTTAAGGCTTAACTAGTGGAAATCTTGGTGAATGGTGGTACGGTCTTAGTGATACTAGTGGTGTTGGAGGCGGAGTTGGAGGTTCTATTGGAATGGGTGGCAGGATTGGCACCTCTAGAGGCATTGGTAATGCTGGTGTTCCTGGAGTTCCTATTGGTGGCTTTTTCTCTAATCCTTAATTTTCATACTTTATTAAATAGTTTAATATTTAATAAATGTATGTAGTGTAAGGAATTAATATATAAGCTTATGTTGTACTTTGAGTTTGTTTCATTAAGTGGTTTATTAGTGTATATGTGAGATTATTTCTTATTATCACATGTGATATCCTTTGGCTTTTATGTTTTACTTGTTCCTAAAGAGTTTTAGGGTATAAATAGGAACATGTGAGGGTTCTTCATATGATTATAGATGCAACACCCCATATTCTTTTCCCTAATTTCTTTCCTAAGGAAGTTAGTTTGTCATACTACCCAATTTGTGTGCCATGTGGTAATAAGCACTAGTTTTTAGGTGGTTAGGCCTTGATGTTAAAAATATCATCCATCTCATGCTTATAGTTTGTAGTTTTCTTATAATTTTATGTGAATATGGATTAAGACTGTTCTTCATCTTCTTCACTGCTTAATCTTGAATGGTATCATAGCTTTATTAAGGATCATGTCAATCCTATGGACATGGCAAAGAAATATTAATACCAAAATATGCTTTCAAATTCATCTTTTTCTCACCTATTACACTAGGCTTGCCTCCTAGTAATGTTGTTCACAATGGTGATCTACCAGTTGCCATAGAAAATAGAAGAGATGTTCTTGATGTTTTTTTAATAAAACTCTTTTAGCCCACCTTCCAATTTGTCCCTATTAGTGAAATTGGATGAGAACAATTACTTGATTTGGAAAGAACAAATCATGAGTTTCATTATGACTTATAGACTTGAATGATTCATAAATGGATCATTACCTTTCCTAAATTAGTTTCTTTATTTAGCAAGTACTATTCCATATCCTAAATTTGATACATGGATCCAAAATGATTCAATGTTAAAGGTTTGGATTTACAACATGGTTTCAACTGGTATGAGTGTAGTACTTATTGGATTCATTACATCTAGAAAACAATGGATATCTCTGGAAGAAAGATTTACGAATGCTACATAATCTTGAATGATGGAGCTTCGTAGCCAATTACAAACACTCTAAAGGGAGGGCTCATCAGTCAACGTATATCTCTTGAAAGCCAAAACACTTTCAGACAATCTTGCAGCCTTAGGTGAGATCATTTTTGAAAAAGAGTTAGTTTCTTATGTCTTGAATGGTCTTAGGCCTAGATATTTTACATTTTTCACCTCGTTTAACATGACTCAAACAAGACCATCTCTTAGAATCTTACATGGCTTACTAGAAAACAATGAAAGAATGCTTTCCTCCTCTAAGAAAATTGATCATGAGTCTATAATTCAAGCAAATATTGCTGGTGGAAATAGGCATAAGACTAGTAGAAATAGAAACTTTCATCCTAAACCATTTTCAAATAATTCTTCATCTCACAATTCTAAACATCTTCTTAGAATTTTCATCAATTTCTCAAGAATCAAGTGAGTGATTCTTCAATTGGAAATTCTTCATCCAAGAATGGGAGACATATGCATTTTAAAAGGAATGTAACAAATATATTTGTATGCCAAATATGTGAAAAATCATGTCATGTCGCCACATCTTGCTTCTTCTTGCGGTAAGTTTTTCTTGGCAAGAATTATTCTTCTGATTCTCACCCTATAACTATGCATGTTTTTGGATCTATGCCACAACATTCATCTAATTCAAGTGCCTGATTATTAGACTTAGGTGCCAATCACTATCTCACACAAGATTAAACCCAATTACCCTATGCATCTCCTTACAATAGATTAGGTAGTGTTATTGTTGGTGATGGTAATAATCTTTATATTACTAGTGTTGGATCTAGTACTTTAATTTCTCTTTATAATAGCATGTGGTCTACTAAATAATATTTTCATGCCTCACAAGCTTCCACTAATTTGTTATCTGTTTAAAAGTTGTGTGAAGATAACCAGATTTTCATTAAATTTTACTCTGATTAGTTTTCTGTCAAGGATTTGCATATTAGGAATATGGTGTTTAAAGGAAAAAGTGAAAATGAACTTTACAAAGTCCCAGCACAATGAACAATAGTTCATTGACAAAGCAACTAGATTTGTCTTTTTTCATGCAGCAAAGCTTTATGATTTAGATGCGATCAAGGTGTATAAGAAGTGGTATTATAAACTTGGTCATCCCTATTATGATACTACTTTGAAAGTCCTACAGACTTGCGATATTTCTTGTAAAGGCCTTACAAAGGAGTTAGTGTTTTGTAAGGCTTAATAAATTATCAATGCATATAAACTATATTTTTAGTCATCCTATAATAAGGCATTAAAGCCTTTTGATCTTATATATCTTGATGTATATACTTCTTCATAGCTTTCTTAGAATAATTAAAAGTATTTCATGTCCATTGTTGATGATTGTAATAGATACATTTGACTTTTCCCTTTGTACACAAAAGACCAATGTACTGATGTCTTTATGCCATTTACTAAGATGGTTGCAAAGCAATTCAGTATTTCTTTAAAGGATCTTCAAAATGGTGGAAGAGCTAAATTCAAACCAATGATCTCTCTTTTACAACAACATAGTATTTTTTTATAGGTACATATGTCCCCATACCTCATAAAAAATGGGGTAGTTGAAAGTAGGTAGCAAAGTATAGTGGAATGAGGCTTAGCTTTACTCTTCCAAGCTCATATGCCACTTCATTTTTGGAGATATGCCTTTAGGACTGATTTTTACCTACTTAGCTACCTACCTACCAAAAGTTTAAATGGTTTATCTCCATATGTGATATTATACTGGAAATGAGTGATATGGACTACCACAAGGTATTTAGGAAAATGGTACATATGCTTTGATATGGTAGCTGACAAATTTTATGTGAGTAATGATGAGTGCTTAAAAAGCACTACAATTACCATAATTTAATATATTTTCATTGATTGAATAGATTCATATTTATATGATTTTATCATATTTTTATTTAAATTTATCTTTTCAGAATCACATGTATTTTTATTGTTTTTTGGGTATTTTTGTTCAAAAATAACTTGGAAACTCGAAAAAAATTACTGGAGGAAATACATCACAAATATATTAAGAAAAGAAATGAGGAAAAGTCCAAAACGATGAAAACATTGGACAAAATGGGTCAAAAATGTCAAAAGGCCGAAATCTCACATGCAACCGCCCATCCTCATCGAGTCTCACACGCACGTCTGCCCAAAACACACCCAAAACAAAGACAAAATACGTCCAACACACACTTGTATGCAGTTGGTACACGTCTGAACGCGTGATGCTAGCATACATAGCCAGCACACGTAGTGCCGATTTTCGCGCATGCCAACACATGCCTATGTTGTGTCCCCCGCATGGCAGCCTATGCCTACACCGTATCCCGAGTGTGTCAAACGCCCATCTGTTGCACCAAATGCTCGTCTGTCGCAATTTTTGCACATGCTAGTCTATCCAAACGCATCCAAATTCAAATTTTGAAATATTTTCCCATCTTTTTGGCCTTTTCCTCACCTATAAAAGGACCCTATTCCCCTATTGTAAAACATAATATTTTCTCAGCTCTCTTTCTCTCATAAGAAAGCTTTCTTATTTTTTTTAGTTTTCAATTTCTTCTCTTTTTGAGAAAAACTAGTTATGTTTTTATAGATTTTTAGTTTTTCATTCAGTAAGCGAAAAGGCAAATCCATTTGGTGCTTTTTCAAGCAATAATTATTTTTTATGTTTTATTCTTATATGTTATGTTTAATTTGTATGTGATTAAATTTAACATAACTGGTTCTTTGTAAATATGATATAATAATAATGTTGTAATGCTTGCGAAATATTAAATAGGTAAAACATGTATTTATAATAAATTGATTTTGTTTTTATTCAAGATTTTATATTAAGGATGCTAGAGAGAAATATATTATTTTTCCTTACAAACTTAAATCTGAAATTTATATTTTAGAGTAGTGCTCTTTTATTTGTTACTACAATCGCCTGATAGTTAGAGTGAAACTCTATTTCAAATTTTTTTATAAGAACTATTATTCAAAAATGTATTAACAACATATTTTCAGTCATGGTTTTAAAACATGAAAGTTCGTACTCGGATAATTAAATTCTTAGGTTTAATTTGGACACCTTGAATAAAGTCTAATTAATTGATCCAATCTAAAGGTGTGATTATATGGTTTTCTATTTTCTTAAAAATAAAACTAAAATTTAATACTTAATTAATTAATAGGCTCCGCATAAGAATATTAGTTAATTAATATTAAACAAAATAATTTGGGCCCTCCTTAAGAACACTTTCATACCAAAAAAAGAAAATCAACAAATATCAATTATATCTTTAATAACCTAAATAATATGGGCAAACATAATTAACTTAATTATTATATCCTTAAATACTCCATTGTTATGAATGATAAAAATTTGCATTATTGTTTATTGAATCTATATCTATATTTATTTTTATATTATTAGATTAGGAAACAAACAAACCAAAATATCATGATAGGATTTTTTGGATTTAATTTTGTTTTTAAGATTTTGAATAATAAATTAAAAACCACATATATTACTTCCTTAGATCAACCTTGGGAGTATACTTATCATTTTCTATAAAATGATTCGTGCACTTGCAAGAGTTTTACAAATTATAAAACCAAAGGGTATCCGTAAGATCATAATTTGCAATGTCAGTCTTGTCTCATCAAGTTTTTGGTGCCGTTGTTGGGGACTTGATGTTGTCTCATAAAGTAGACATGTGGTGTTCAATGAAACATGTTTTTCCTATCAATTTATACATGTTAAAGCTAATTCTATTGCATTTTCCACTAAACAACCTATTATTGTGTCCTATCCAATCCATTCTTCCCTAAGTCATATATTGATCTTATATTGAACTATGATCTGTCATCATCATCTCTACCCAATCTAGCTACAATTTTGTCTTTACCTTCTGAATCTAGTCATGTTCCTTCAACTTCACCTTTCTCTTATACCTAGTCAAGTCCTTCTTCTTAGAGATCCTCACTTTCTGGTGTTGAACATGAACTATCACGTACTATTGTTTGAAGAAATTCTTCTTCCACTGATATTGTCCCAGTATAGTTATCTACTCCACTGAAAGTGCTTCCTAATACATCCAATAATTTCCAATTGTTTTTTTATATACCCATTTCCTCTTCTTCATTAAACTCTCATCCTATGACCACTAGGATAAAGCTAGAATTACTAAACCCAAGTCTTATTCCTTCACAATTCATGGTATATCTATACTACCCAAACATAAAAATTATAAGCATGCTTTAAATTTTCTTGTTTGGAAGCATGCTACGCTATAAGAATATAATGCACTCTAAGAAATTGACATATGGAAACTGGTGACTCTACCTCTTGGCAAAAATACCATAGGATGCAAGTGTATTTTTCATGTAAAATTGAAAGTAGATAGGACACTAGACAAATATAAATAGGCCCTCTTCAAATTATAGGAGTTTATTTCTTTAAGACTTTCACTCCTATGGTAAAACCAACTATAGTTAGGATTATGCTCACTTTGACACTTCACAAGGGCTGAGATATCTAGAAAATTGATGTCAATAATTCATTTCTAAATGGAGTTCTTGCTAAAGATGTGTTCATGATTCAACTGCCTAGTTTTGCAAAAGGGTAAGGGTTGGTTTGCAAACTAAAAAAAGCTCTCTATATACTGAAGAAAACCCCATATGCTTGGTTTGGAAATCTTAGTTCTTATTTTCTTTAGTTGGGTTTTTAATCTTGCACTTCAGATACCTCTTTATTTGTTCTTGACACCCCTTAATATTATCTATTACTCCTTATACATGTTGATGATATACTAATTACAGAAAGCTCCTCTCAACTTATTCAAGCACTTATTGCAAGCTTGATGCCTAATATAGCCTAAAGGATCTTAAGGACTTGACTTATTTTCTTGGAATTGAAGTCCACTTATAAAAAGACCTCATTCACTTAAATCGAGAAAATACATCTAAGACTACTTATGAAATATGGCTTTCTTGAGTCCAAATTCTATGACATTCATATGTCCACTATAAAGGCTTTGAGTCAATCTAATGGTACTTCCCTTTTTGATGTTGATGGCTCCTCATATCAAAGTATAGTGGGTGTTTTTTGATGTTATAGTTTAATTCACTAGACATTGTATTTTGGGTTAATAAACTTTGTTAATTCATATCCAAGCTCACTAATGTTCATTGAACTGATGCTAAAAGGTTGTTGCATTATTTGAAGGGTATGATGCATCTTGATCTTAAATTTTACAAGCCTTCTTATCTAGATTTGATTGCCTATAGTGATGTTGATTGGGCATCCATTCTAGATGATAGAAAATCGATTAATGCCTATTGTTTTTTCTTGGCAATAATATGGTCTCATGGAATTCATCCAAGAAACAAGTGGTTTCCATGTATGGCACTAAATCTATGTATAAGGCCGAGGCTGATGCAACTGTTGAACTTCTTCAATTTAGGTCCTTGTTCACTGTACTCAAAATTCTAGTAGCTGCTCCACCTTTGCTCCTCCATGATAATATCAATGCTTAACACTTAACCTATAATACAGTGCTTCATTCTCATTCTACGCATATAGAAAATGATTAAAATTTTATTAGGGATCATATCTCACATCATCAATGGATTATTCAACATATTTATTTTGAAGATCAAATCATGGATGCTCTCACCAAACCCTTAGCCTCCTCTAGTCTCACTTCATTATGCATCGAATTGATGGTGTTGTCTAAACTATCAATTTAAAGGGGAACATTAGTGTATATGTGAGATTATTTCCTATTATCATAAGTGATATCCTTTGGAATTTATGTTGTACTTGTTCCTAAAGAGTTTTAGGGTATAAATAGGCACTTGTTAGGGTTCTTCATATGTTCATAGGCCAGGTAAGGAGATATACTCCTAAAGGACTCGTCCTTAACTCGTACAAACAAGGAAATAAACACTTATATAAATCACACAATAAAATCATAGATAGTATAAAATCAATAAGTAGATAACTTGAATAACATATATATATATATCAAACAAAAAGCCAATAAATAACAAATGCTTTCTGATTAGAGTTTATACTTCAATATGTTGGGATATATACACAACAAACTCAAATTATACTAGCGTAATAATTGATAATACATAACACTCGATACAATGAGGTAAATCCATATAGAGACCTTATCTATATGGTAACATCCTCGTATTACTTAAGGAAAGCCCTCAATTGTAAAAATTTCACTAAATAGTAAACAAGTTAAAACACTAATAGATAATAAAACCATTATTACTTCTATTAGCTAGGACCTTTGTCTAAACTACATAATGTTTCACCTCAACTGCTGTTTCGTCAATTTTTTGGTTCAACACTCAAACTTGACTGTCCTCTACTGCCAACACCACACGATATGGTTTGATTGGTAACTAATGATCAACAACTAGAAGTGTATCAACTCATAACCTCACTAGACACATAATCCAATATTATTAATATCAAATCACATATGAGAGACACATAATCAAACCACGTACTCACACAAATATTAATTTGATAACTAATCACAAAAAAAACCATTCTTTAATGTATGGTCTCCAAAATAATTTTGAAAAAAATATATAAATCTCAGAGTGAATTTTTAAAGAGTTTTAGCTTTTTAAAATTATGGGTGAAGAGGAGAGAAAGAGTAAGCTATTTATGGGACTCAGATTTTCCACGTCGCTAGCAATCTCGCCAAGGGTACTAGCAAAGGTGTTGGTGAGGTCTTTGGCAAGGTGCTAAAAACTTTTATTCTTCTATTTCCAAAAATGCCAAGTACCATCTATAAATACTCATAAATGAAACACACCAAAGTAGTAAGACACCAGTAGGCTAGGAGTGTGCAACATGCAACAAACGAAATGCACGGGTAATCAAAGATAAGTTCTAATATAAAACATCTCAATCTTCCCAAGAAAACATGTGTCATGTATTCTAACAACAGTTACTAGGTAATGAATGACAAGTAAGAAGCATGAAAAAAGGAAGCAGAAGTAAGGAAACATAGAGGTAGACATGTGAAACTTGAGATTGCATACAATGTATGTAACATGTCATATTAACAGTCCTATATTATGCATGGTTTGTATAGGATTACTTCACAGAGAAGAAAGCACCACATAAATGTGCAGCATAATAAAAACTCATTAATACAACAAATAACAGGAAGTAAAACCAACATATCACTTTCCATGATAGTAGACACAAGACATGCACCTCTCACCTAAAAGTATGCATGTGATATAATAAATGAGTTATGAATTATAATTACAAAATCCTCAACACAAAGTAATCTACACAAAGTAGTTAACACAAAATACTAAATGAGGGAAGCAAACAAAACATGTTCAATGAATTATAGGATCTATAGATGATAAACAATACATTTAACAAAAAACTCCACATATCCATCAATCCATGACATATCTATGTAAGAATATGACTAAATTTTTAATGCCACGCATAGTGTATGATATGCAAAAAAACCATTTCTCTGTATGCCCATGATACGATTATGTGAACAACCAAGTGAATTGAAATATAGACTCAAGTTGAACCAAGCTTCATATGTCCACAATTAGTCTCTCCCTCCACTAATGTAAAAGCCAGCCAAGAAGTAATCAATAGGTCTTTCAAAGATTTTAATGAAAGGCTAAGGAATGGGTAGGGGAGAGAAGACATTTAGGCTTGGCCACATCTTTCTTGATCCAAACAAATGGATAAATTCATACTCATGACATTTATACGCTTAAACATGGGTTATTTTCTCTTTCTTCAACTTTAATATTTCATAAGCATAACAATGTTACTAATATCTCATACTATTTATAACTAGACATGAATAATTTAATAAATGATTAATAAATTAAACATGTAGCATGTAAAACAACACTTGGAAATATTAGGAAAAGAATACATTTAATGATACCTCAACAGAATTCTTAGAATTTCTTTTGAAAATCCTCCATATAGAATTGATGTGATGTTTGCTATATTGAATCTAAAAGCTATTACATGAACTAAATTTGTTCAACTATCAAACGAGATATGAACTTTAAACTATTAAAAGAAAAGCTAAGAAATGTAAAAAATCAACTAGAAGAAGGCTAATGGGATATGGGATATTTTTTTTTACAAAATAATTAGGGTTCTATTTATAGGGTGAGAAAAGGATGAAAAAATGGATCTTTTAACCTCGCATCATGGCACACAAGTTTTTGCACATCACATTACATCACTTTGGAACCCTATATTGCTTAAATTTCCTTTTTCTAATTCTTAAAATATATGTAACATTTTACAAATGTTTTCTTTTATCTTCCATGTTAAAATGGGCTTTTCAAATATAATTCTTTCAAGTTGAATCTTTTTAATACAAGAAATACCTAGAAAATAACATAATATATCTGTGATTTTAAAAAAGATAGATTTGCATAAAATGATAGTAAAATAAGCAAATAAAAATATATATAATCACTAAAGAAGTATAAAATCATGATATATTAAGTTTTTTGAGCACTTATCGTAACCTCTAACTAGCTTTTTGCTAGTCTCTTAGTGAGAATGACAAAAAACAAAAAATAAATACTAAAAATTAAACTATCCCAAATCATTTTCATATATTAACACAGTGAAATTTAGTGTATGTAACAAGATTTTAAACCCTTATTTTATGCTAGTGAACAAGTTTAACTCTCGTGAGGGTTTTTAGATATGATACCCGCAAACATCAAAACTAAAGCAAAAATTGAAAATAAAAACAAATAAATAACACGTAAACAAATAGAAATTTAAAATAAAATGTAAGAAAAATAAAACTTCTCATGCTTTTAAAATTTATTTTAAGTCTATAATTATGATCTATAACATAAGTCAATTCAATATTCTAAACATTCATGATTTATTATAATAATTAGTTTGAAAATCACTTTCTTATTCAATTCAAAAATGTATGAATATAAAATTTACCTAATCTCATTAAAAAGAATTCTAATTCATTTCAAGTCTAACCTCATAAGACATACTTTCAATAATAATGATCCTATTTATTCAAGCACTTATTCAAATGTATATGCGAAAGAGCTTATGTATAGGAATGAACTGATAGTTTGCATATGTTTAAAGAATAGAAAGCTTAAAATGATGTATCATATTGATCTCATGAAAGGATCTATAAAGAAATCATATATAATTTTCATACATCAATCAAATTCATCAAACAAAAATCTCAAGTGATAAACTTATTAAGAGATGAAGAAAATGCAATGATTTTTTGGGGAATTATTTTCTATATTTTTTTCTTTTGTATTTAACTAATTCTCATAATATTAAAGGATAATGGGTCATAGTATGTGGTTTATACTATTCATTTTTCTCTCTTTTATCATTCTTTTATCTCTCTTTTTTTGGAGATATTAATTTTTTAATAGAAAAGGCCCATGTATAATCATACATATATTATATGATAAGTGAGTATCTAATTTATTGGCTTTTATTTTATTGATTTAGGTAACCCCATATGTGTTTCTTTTTTAGAAGTCAAGCATGAATGAATAGAAAAGTATACACTTTCAATTTCTACTTAACTTATTCAATTTAAGCAATAAAAATAAATATACACTACTACAAAAAGTACATATGGCCTCGATTTTAAACTATGACCAAAAATCTATGGTCATGGTTATAAGAACTGAGGCCTAAGTGAGAGAGACCATAGGTAACGACCTATGGTCTCGGTTTTTTAACCGAGGTCATAGGTACACCATATGGCCTCAGTTTTTCTAATAACCGAGGCCATAGGGTATACATAAATTAAAAAAAAAATTATTAATTAAAATATTAAAAATTAAATCAATATAAATTACAATAAATTTATTAAAAAAATATTAAAAATCATATTATAGTAAAATTAAAAGTATAATTACATTAGAGAGTTTATTATATACTAAAAATTAATAAACACATTGTACAATAGAAATAACTTGAGTATAGTATTTATTTTTATCTATTTTGAGACTCAAAATAGTATGCCTGTTGCCTGGTGCACTGGTGCCCTGTTGCCTGTTGCCTGGTGCACTGGTGCCCTGGTGCGCCGGTGCCCTATTGCCTGGTGCACTGGTGCCCTGATGGGTCAGTGCTCTAGTGCGTGGTACGCTGGTGCACTAGTGCACCTGCTGCATGGGTGCACATGCTGCTCTGGTGCGCCTAGTGCCTGGTGTGCCTGCTACGCTGGTAAAAACAGATAAAATAAGAATGAACCATAAAAAATGTTCACAGTAGACTCAAAACACAATCTAACATAGCATAGCAAGCAAGCTAAAATGTATCACCAGAGGATTTTGAAGCCAATCACACAGAGGACTAATATATCAATGTATCACCAGAAACTTAGTTAGCACTAATATAACTAAAATGTAAATTCAATACCTAAATTCCAAGATGAAGAAAATATGGAATGAGGACTGACCTTTCCATACCTATATAGATCAGTGAAAAGATAGTGATATAAGCTAGAAAGATTATCCCAACACTTATAAGCAATAAAAGGAGGACAAATGTGACAACACACTTGTATCTACAAACTGAGCCAAACAGGACATAGTATCATATATTGTGAACAAGTAGATAGAGAAGTAACAAAAATTAAGAGCAAAAGAAGCTTGTAGGTTGAATCTGGTTTATCTCATAAGCTTTCAATGATTGATCAGTAGCTTGTTTACAAACCACAATATAAATCTTTAATTGCAATAAGAGAAAACCAAGATTCTACAACTTAAAGAAAAAAATGTTCTAAGTTCATAAGAAATAGAACTTGGACACAAAATCCACAAAGAACGTACCTTTGAGACAAGAGGATGAGAAAATGTGAGTATGGTGATCGAATAGAGGAAAACGGATGCCTCACAAAGTTGACAATATGACCATTTCTTCCTTCAATGCGTATAAAGAAGACCCCTACAAGAATATCTATATCAATTAAAGCATTCATTTTGAATGTTAAACCAAAAATGTGAAGCTATAATAGAACATCAGTTGTTGATGGAACACTACAATTAATATCTTAATATGTATTTGGATTTTGGCGTACTCATTATCCTGTCAAACTTATACTCACAGTAATAACAAATGTAAAAGGAGACATACATGTATAAGCAAAATCAGCCTGAAAAGATAATATAATTTGAAGGGTAATTGGATAACAACAACAAATAATCTCATTTGTACCTCCTGAAATACATATATACTTTCTGCACAAACCAAAAAAATTATGAAATAAGATACCATACTTGGGATAGGAACCAAATTCAAGAAAAAAGAGTTGAAATTTGTGATAAAAAATAGTTTTATCATAATAAGAGAGCTAAAGGGTATTTACCCTCTACTGAAGCCAAAGAACATCATAAACAACCTCCAGTAGTAACACATGTTTAACCAACACAACTGTACAAGACTTATGAAATTTTCATCTAAAGCTAATAAAAGAAAATTAAAGAATGAGCATTAACTTACCTTTACCAATATATAGCCAGAGAATACATCAATTGTTGGCAAAATGCCACTGCAATAGTATAAACAAAGAAAATTATAATCAACAATAGAACTTATATTTTTTTATCATAACAAAATAATTTATATGAGAACTCAAATAGTAAAATGAATTTACTTCTCTCAGGATTAAACAGCTGAGGATTAAACTATAGGATTCCATAAATTCAGACCAGTTATCACCCATTGGAGTAGAATTAAGATAGATAAAAACAGGGCCAAATACCTTCTTCCAAGGTTCACCAGCTCTAAACTTTAGATCTAGATCTTGTCGAACATAATGAGAACTAAGAAAAATCTATCAGACAAAAAAGAGCCAACATGACTAGAGATTACAACTTCAATGTAAATTAAAACAAAGAGTAATGATAGGATATCCCAAAACTTAAAACCTGGGTTCCATTAATCAGATCAAAATCATCCCAAAAATTATAAATAAGAATTTTCAGTAATGCGTTCATCGCTGAGACAAAACAACAAACAAGGAATAATGACATATTGGCAAAAAAAGAACAGATGTTGCAGCAAGAGGGAAAATAAGATGCAAACCATCCATGGGATGATTACCTAATAAACAAAATTTGAATATACGTACCTCAACTAGACTGAATTCGAAGAGTAGATCAGTCACACGATGAGGAAATACATATCCAGTGCGCGAGAGGGAAAAAGAAACAAGGGAATGAGACGAGGACGGGGAGACAAGAACGACAAGACGAGGACGGTGAGACGAGAATGGCCAGATGAGGATGGCGAGACGAGGACAGATAGCGAGATGAGGACGGACGTTGATATGAAGACGAATGGGAGACGAGACATAGAGCAGCACTTGGATAGGGTCAATTGATCATCTCTGAAAAGAAATTATATATATATATGCTCTGTACGAAAACCCTAGGATATATTAGGGACGAGAAAGGAAAAAAAAGGAAGAAAAAAAGAAAAGAAAAAAAGAAAAAGAAAAAAAGGAAAAAGGAAAAAAAAAGGAAAAAAGGGAAGTATAAAAAAATGATAAATTTTTTTGGTGTTAATTTGGTGTAAAAAGAAAGAAAAAGAGAGAAAATATTTGGTGTTAATTTGGTGTAAAGGAAAAAAATTAATAGGATATGTCTATGACCTCAGTTTTTAAAAAAACTGAGGCTAAATATAGGAGACTATATGTATGTATTGTAGTAGTGATATGACACTTTATTAGATTTAAAAATCCTAACATTCAATGCAAAGAGTAGAAAATATATTATCACTTAAAATGGGAAGATAATGGCTTAAAATATATTCTCACAAAGATAGTCTCTACTATTTGATTCCTAAACACCGATTTTGGATTAATCACATTTTCAATATTTAATCATGGAATACTAATTATGAAAAAAACTAACTAGTTATTATATTATTCTATGAAATATTTCTGAAATTAATCTAATAATCCAAAGACTTCATCATTTTCTTAAAATTAACTTTAAAAGACATGATAATTTTCTAAGAAGAGTTAAAAATAAACAAAATATTTCTAATTCAATAAAAATAAATAAAAGCACACAAAAAAGTAAATAAAAACATATATAAAATGTAAATATGTTAACATAAAATTTTAATTTTAACACATAATTTTGTAAATGTAACTTTTTCTCCACCCAACTTAGAATTTACATTTCTCTCAATGTAACAATTATGAATTAAAGATAAAGAGTAAAGAGAAAATTTTTACCCATTTGTTGAATTTGTTCAAGAGTTTGTATGGCATTGTAGGTACATCCGTTAATCCAAACATAGATATATTACATAGACAAACACTATGTATTTCTCACAAATGGTTATAAAATTTAACAATTCTAATAATGTTCACAAAACATATACGAAAAAAAATAATTAACATAAAACAAAAACAAATTTAAAATGAATAATTAAAATAAAAGAAATAATATTACCTACAAACAATGAATTGACTCGCATCTAGCATCATTTTAACGTCTTAGCAAGACGCTTCTTGGGGGATTTTCCTTTTTAGAATTAATATACTTAATTGTCTCTCGCCATTGAGTTTATTGAAATGAAAAAATCTACCATGCCTTAGGAATAGTAAAAGATTTATTCTGTTAGAAGTAGTGACATGGTTATGGGTTTTAGTTTACCCACTCCTAGATACAAGTATAAAGAATATGACCTTAAATTTGCACTTGTATCAAGATCTAACAAAACATTTTTCTCCTTTTTATTTTTAATCACTATGATGACATTTACATTAACATTTTAAGAATTTTTAGAGGTAATTTCAAAATTATTTGTATTTAAGGCATGGATAAAATAGGGTTTGTAGAAGAAAAAATAGAAAAATTTATCAGAATTTTATTTTAAATGCATTTATTTTACTTAAAAAATTTATCGTAGAAAAAATATAACATATCATATTCAAATACAGACTAATGTAAAAATATGTTTTTCTTCAACCCAATTGTATTACGAGATCCCATTCTATGGCTAGTTCAAAAAAATGTCATAGCTATTTTAAAACTAAATAAACAAAAATACTAAATAATAATAATAAAAGGAAAAAAAAGATAAAATAAACAACATAAAGAAATAACAAAGATAAAATAAAATAAGAAAATAACAACAAACAACAAAAGAAAAGAAAAATAAACAAAAAAATATTACAAAAAGACAAAAAAAATAAAAATAAAAGAAATAATAAAAATAAAAGAATGATAAATAATAAATAAGAGAAAATAAATAAAAATTATTTAGAAAAAAATTAAGTAAACAAAAAGTTAATAAAAAATACTAAGCAAAAAGAAATAAAAGATAGTTAATTAATAAATAATATTAAATAAAAGAAAAGAAAAGAAAATTATACAAATGTTAAAATGAAAATTTAAATAATTATAAAAAAATACTAAAAATAAATTAAGTTAATAATTAATATCTAAGTCAATCAAAAACTTGTTAGAAAAAAATTAAAATATTTATAGATTTGTTTAGTCAACTTGTAAAGTAGACGTAGATGTTAGATTGTTTTTTTTCATTTTTGAATTTTTTTGAATTTTTTTAATAGTCAACTAATAATGTTGACACAATTTTAGATTTCTTTTATCTTCAAATATTTTGAATATTTTTAGTTAATTAATAAATGAGCTAATAAATATTTGAGTTTTCATTTTTTTCATTTTTTATTTTTTATTTTTTTGAATTTTTTTTAAAGTGAAATGATAAATGAAGCTTTATATGTTTTTAGTTTCAATTCTTTTTAAAGTCAAATAATATATAAAACGTTGATTTGTTTTGAATTTAAGACTCCTTTATTGCCTTTTCATATTGTTTTTAAATTTTTTATACATTTTCTCAAGTCAATTAATAAATAAGAAATTATTTTTTATATAATTTTTTATTTTTTGTGATATCTATGAATCAATTAATAAATGAGACATAATTTTTTTAATATTTTTTGAATTTTTTATTAAATAAAAAAATAAAATATCCAATATTGAAAACATAAAAAGTTTATAAGATCTTGATAATAACAATTTAAAAACTCTATTTCTCTCCAAAAAAAAGGCACCAAAAACTTGATGATTGCAAAAAATAACTAGTTTTAGTGCTATTATCAGTTTACCTATCAATTACAACAAAAACTTGATGTGCCAAAATTAGGCGTACAATTTTTGTATAATTTATAAAATAACTCGCAAACATACAAATCACTTATATAAAAAAGCAAGTATACTTCCAAGGTACGTCTAAGTAGGAATCATGTAGCTTTTAAATCATTCAACAAATTCTTTAAAAAAAATTAAATAACCTAAACATCATGTCACAATTATTTTGGGTTGAGTTTCTAAACTAATAGCATAAAATAAAGATATTTTCAATAAATATTTAAACAATTAAACATTTATAATGCAATAGAGAATTTATGGGATATATTGGTTAGTTAGTTAGTCATGCTTATTCAATATTAAGTAGGATATGAAATATATGAATTAATATTATTGATTCTTTCTTATAGGTATGGAAATATCCTAAGATAGTGATTGTTTTCTTTGCTAATTAACCTTTATCTTACCACATTCAATTGGACCGAAAATTTAAACCTTAAGTAAATTATTCACCTTTTCTAAGAAATTACTAAACCATTTAACTTACCACCTTTAGTCGAGCCGACAATTTAAACTTCATCAAGGTATATAAGTTAGGTTTATGATTTAAGTATTCGAAACTAACTTTCATATTTTAAAACTATTATGAAGTATATGTCGTACATATATCTTCAGTAATAATTCTTATAAATTTTTTTGAAATATAACTCACTATAACTATACAGTTGACATAGACAAAAAGATTCAAAAGGGCTACTCTAAATTAGATTCAAATAATTTAAATCCTAAATCTAACTCTCTTGTTTATTATGAAAAACATTTCTTCAATATATTTTTCATTTACTAACTTTGGTTTAAATCTTAATGATAAAATAAAATTTAATTCATTTTATAAAAAAATGTTTAATCTACTTTAATATTTCATAAGTGTAACTACATTACTTATATCTCGTACTATTTATAGCCAAACATGTATAATTTAATAATGATCGATCAATAAATTAAACATATAGCATGTAAAACAACACTTAGAAATATTATGAAAATAATACATTTAAATATACCTTAACAAAATTCTTAGAGTTTCTTATAGAAAACCTCTAGATAGAAGTGTTGTGCTTGAATTGAAGCTAAAAGTTATTACATGAACTAAATTTGTTCAACTCTCTAATGAGAGAAGAATTTTAAAATACTAAAAGAAAAGCTAAGAAATGTAAGAAATCAGCTAGAAGAGAGCTAATGGGATATGAGACATTGTTTTTTTTACAAAAGAAATAGGATCTTATTTATAGGGTAAGGAGAGGAGGAAAAAGTGGATTTTTAAGTTTGGCGGCGTAGCCCAAAATTTTTCCTCGCCATAGCATACACAATAATGTTTTCACGTCACAACCCGCATCATATATGGGATGCATTTCATCCTTTCCTTTGGCCTTATGCTGTAGCTCGCAACAATTTCATGCTACGACACACTTCAAACTACATCACTTTGGAACCCTAAATTTCTTATATTTGCTTTTTTCAATTCTCTAAGCATATGTAATGTTTTACAAATATTTTATTTTAATAATCCAAGTTGTAATGGATACTTCAAGTATAAATATTTCAATGTTGAATCTTTTTAATACAAGAAATACGTGAAAATAACAAATATACCTATGATTTCAAAAAGATAGATTCATATAAAATGGTAGTAAAACAAGAAAATACAAATCTATATAGTCACCAAACATGTATAAAATTACGATATATTAAGTACTTTTGAGCACTTATATAGAACCTACAGAGATAATCTAGCAATTTAAAATAATAAGAAGAATGTTTAAAGGAGCAAAAAAATATTATCACTCAGAATGAAAAGATTATAGGCTCAAAATATCGGTACAAGATATTCTCCACTATTTGATTTCTAAACACCAATTTTGGGTTTATCTCAATCTCAACATTCCATCTCGAAACATATATTATGTCCAAAAAAATAGTTATCATATAATTTCATGACATTTTCAAGAAATTAATCCTATATATAGTGTAAAGGCTTAATCAATCGCTTAAGATAAACTAAAAGCCTGAAATTTTACAAAAAATTTAAAATTGACCCTAATTATCCCTAAATGAATAATAAACTAAAAAATAATTAAATTAATACAAATGTAAATGTAAACGCATGTTTAAATTTTTTTTTGAAAAACCTAAATTTGTGTAACTTTTCCTCCACCCTTAACCTAGAATCTATACTATTCGTACTATAACAAATGTAAATTTAAAATTAAAGAAGAGAAAGGTTATCCATTTTCTTTATATGATCAAGTTATGATGTAGAAAATTCACGTGCCTCCATCATCTAAACATTTGAATCACATAGGTAGAACATTGTTTGTTTCTCCCATATATCAATACACATTTATAAGTTTTAACATGTCTAAATGAAATAAACAAGGTTCACATAAACAAGAAATAAAATAAACTAACGAAAAACAAATTACATAAAATATAAAATAACATAAAACACAATAATATCTAAAAATGAAAACAATTAAAATAATGAAATAATATTACCTAAAACAATGGGTTTCCTCTTATGAAGTGCCATTTTAACATCTTATTAAGATGTAGTTGTCATATGGTGCTTATGCTTGTACACTTGTATGGACTAAATATCTTCTACGTTGTGTCTTCCTTCAAAATAAGGCTTCAGATGATGCATGTTAACCTTAAAAATTCTTTGTGTCTTAGGATTTAATAACTCCACCACTCCATTTGAAAATAATTGTGTAATTACATATTATCCATCCCATCTTCGTTACAATTTTCTTGAAAACAATTTCACATACGAGTAAGATGGAAGAACTTTCATTTGGGGAAGAAAAATACTTACAAAGTAGGCTTTTGTCGTGATAGTGCTTAGTGTGCTTTTTGTATATTTTTACATTTTCATAGGCTTTGTTACTATTCTCTTCGAACTCACTAAGTTGGAGTAACGAATTCTCTCCTACTTTATCTAAATCCATATTTAGCTCTTTAATTGCCCAGTAAGCCTCATATTTGAGTTTAACGGGTAAGTAACACACTTCCCAAAGATTAATCGGTAAGGGCTCATCCTAATTGGTATTTTGTTAGTTGTATGGTATTCTCATGAGGCATCATTTAACTTGATTTCCTAGTCCTTACTTGAAAGGCACACAGTGCATTCCAAAACCCCTTTGATTTACCAATTGCTTACTTCTACTTGACCTAGATTTCTTTAGTAACCCATCAAAAATTTTAGTGGGAATATCTTCAACCTATTTGTCAATAAATCAACAACAACAACTAGAATATAATCAGTACTAAAAGATAGGGGAAATAAACTCATAAAGTCAATCCATATACATCAAATAGTTCAATAACTAAATTAGATATCAATGTCATTTTATCTAGTTTGCCTATATTACCTATCATTTGACATCTATCACAATGCATGCAAAACATTTTGTACCCATAAACAGATTTGGCTAGCAAAATCTAGATTATAATATCTTAAGGGTTATTTTCATTCCACTAAAATGGCTCCCATAGTGAAGTTCATAAGAAAAAGTCGAAATGCTCTTATGTTCTTCTTCAAGCATAAACCTCCGAATGATTTAATCTTGACCAATCTTGAATAAATAAGGGTCATCTTAGAAGTATTGCTTATAATAAAGTAAAAACCTTTTATTTCCCTAAAAAGAAATGTTAGGTCTCAAAACACCAATAGCAAAATAATTTATTATGTTAGCATATCATGGGTTTGGACCAATAGAAAATAATTGTTCATCAGAAAATTTTTCAAATTTTTTTTCTTTACTTTCACTTTCAAGAGAATTGAATTCAAAAATTAACCTAGATAGATGATGAGTTACTAGATTTTCACTATCTTTCTTATCTTGGATCCTAGGTCAAATTCTTGTAAAAGTAAAACCGATGTTATTAATCTTGGTTTAATATTTGGTTTACTTAATAGATATCTCAAAGTAGCACGATCAGAATGCATAATTAATTTAGAACATAATAAGTAAGACCTAAATTTGTCACAAGAGAACACAACAGTAGAGAATTCTTTTTCAGTGGTGGAATAATTAATTTGGGCATCAATGAGTGTTTTACTAAGGTAATATATTAAATATAAACACGTATTCACTCTCTATCCTAACACTACTCCTATAGCATAATTAGAATCATCAAAAATAATTTCAAATGGAAGGTACCAATTAAGTGAGAAAATAATAGAGACATATGTTAATTTATCCTTCAAAGTCTTAGAGACGATAATGCAACCATTATTAAAATGAAAAGAGACTTCTTTTGACAACAAGTTATATAAAGGATGACTTATTTTAGAAAAATCTTTAATAAATCACCTATAGAAACTTGAATGTCCTAAGAAGCTTTTAATCCTCTTTACAGATGTATGAGTAGGGTGGTAGTTTAGCAATCATTTCAATTTTTACTCTATCAACTTCAATTCCTTTGTTATAAATTACATGTCGTAACACAATCCCTTGTACAATAAAATGAATTTTCTCCCAACTAAGTGTTAGGTTACATTCAATACATCATTTTAAAACTCAAGTCAATTTATGCAACAATCATCAAATGTTATTCCAAAAATAGAAAAATCATCCATATATACTTCAATGAATTTTTTTTACCATGTTTGAGAAGATTGACATTATACATCTTTGAATTGTGGCAGGTGCATTTCATAACCTGAAGGACATACTCTGCAAGCAACTGTCCCAAAAGAACATGTGAATGTGGTATTTTCTTAATCCTCTAGTGAAATAGGTACCTTATGATAACATGAAAGACCATCTATAAAATAGTAAAATTCATACCTAGCTAATCTTTCTAATTTCTAATCAATGAATGAAAGAGGAAAATAATATTTTTTAGTGAAAAAATTCAACTTCCTAATATCTACAAACATCCTTCATCCTGTGATTATAGTAGTGAGCACTAATTCATTTTCACATTTTAACCACTATTTTTCGGGATTAGTTTGGTACCATAGAATCAGACTAACCCCATCTACTATCAATAATAAGATAAATAACCCATACTTCCAAAAGTTTCAGAATTTTCTTTTTAACCACCTTTTTCATGATTGGCTTTAATCTCCCTTGGGCCTCTCTCAAGGGTTTAGCATCGTCCTTTAGATTGATCTTATGCATACATATAGAAGGACTAATGCATCTAATATCCCTAATATTCCAACCTATAGTCTTCTTAAATTTCTTAAGCACTTAGAAAGTTCTTTTTCTTGGATTTGGACCAAAGTTGAAGAGATAATAACTGGATAAGTTTCTCCACTACTACAAAAAGTACATATAGTCTCGGATATTTAGCCTCGGTTTTTTTAAAAATTGAGACTATAGAGTTTTGGCCTCAGTTATTTAAAAACCGAGGCTATAGCCATGCCCTATGGCCTTAGTTTTATCAATAATTGTGGCCATAAATTAAAATACAAAAATTACATTATATTTTTTTTCATTTTTTCATTAATTTAATTTCATATATTTTCTCTCTTTACACCACACACCAAATTTCTATATCTATTTTTTTCCCTATTTTGTTTCCCCTTTCCCTATTCTTTTTTTCTTCTTTTTTCCCTCTTTCCCTCTTCTTTTTTCTTTGTTTTTCTTCCTTTCCCTTCTCTCTTTTTCCACTTTCCCTCTTATTTTTTTTCTTTTTTCCCATTTCCTTTCTCTTTTTTCTGGCCCTTGCTCACTTTTTCTTTTTTCCATATTCTCTCAATGCTTTACTCGATCCTTCTCATTTTCCCCTCTCAGTGAGAGCGAATCAATTAGGGTTTGGAAATCTACGAGCATGAGGGAGATTTGTAAGTGTGAGAGAGAGAGCAAGAGTTGTTGAGTTAGAGAGATGAACGATGGAGATCTCAGAAAGGGAGAGAAAGTGCACTACAATTAGGGTTTTGAACTTGACAATTTCTCTGATATATGATCTATTTTTATAACCTTTTATTGTCATCTCCATTTTACTCAAGCATGATTGGGAAAAGAAGGGAAATAGCATTTATCCTTTTAGCTAAAGTAGGTATGATATTTGACCTATTTTTATAAACTTTCAAGTATGTTATTTCCTTTAGATTCTGACGAAAGTTTTGTTCTCTATATTTTTTATTATCTTATGTTTGTGTTTCTTATCTTGTGTTTGTCTTTACTTCTTAGTGGAGCTTTGTGATTTTATTTGTTAAAAGACCATGCAGCTCAAGCACTTAAAAGACTAGGAATAGAGGACTGCTTTGAGGGAGTGATATCTTTTAAAAGACTTGTATTTGTCATACTGCTTTGACTTTATTTAAAAAACCTTTAGAAAGTTTATTTTTCCTTTTTTTGGGACAGATTCTGTTAAGAAAGTTTATTTTATGAACTTGTCAAACATAAATATGTAGGTTACATTTATCCTTTTCAATCTTTTCAATATTATGCATTTTTCTTGTTCATTTTGTTATTAGTTTTTTTTGCATTCTATCTATTCTAGATTATTTGTGGAAGATGGAGTATGCATTTATTTGTTACTGTTTTAGATTATGCATTTTTTCCTATTCATTTTGTTATTGTTTTTTTTTTTGCATTCTATCTATTGTAGGTAGAATACAAAGATCGTTTTTCAAGAGATATTAGACTTGCATTGGAAAAAGCTCCAATGGTGCTAGTGCTGATGCATGGTGCCTAGTGCTTGTACCTAGCATTGGTGCTGGTGCTAATGCATAGGCACTAGTGCTGGTGTTGGTGCTAGTGCTAATGTATAGGCGCTGGTGCGAGTGCTAATATATAGGCGCTGGTACTGGTGCAAATACATAAGCACTGGTGCTAGTGTTAGTGTTGGTACTGGTGCTAATGCTGGTGCCTGGTGTTGGTGCTGGTGCTTGGTGCCTGGTGCTTGGCGTTGGTGCTAGTACTGGTGCCTGGTGCTTTGTGCTTGGTGCTAGTGCTGGTAACTGTTGTTCATCTTTTATATTATATGTCTTTCTAACTATGACATGTAAAACTTAGTGTATGATAAGATGTAAGTGGTGTGATAACTGTATTTTATATAGTTATTTTCACCTATTTTATTAATTTTAATTGCTATGTTGTTAATGTTTTTAGTTAATTTTCGATGAAAAATTAGTATTTACTATTTTTTATATTTTTTAATAAAAAATCAATAATTTTTATCGAAAACGAACTTAATTGAAAATTTGTGTCCAAAAATAGAATTTCAAATAAAAGAGTGTTTAATTATAATTTATAAAAGTCGAAAATATAATTTAAATTTAAATCAGGCTTAATTTTAATTTATAAAAGTCAAAAATATAATTTAAATTAGAAAAGGGCTAAACTGTAATTAAAGAAAGTTGAAAATGTAATTTGAAATAAATTTGTGGGTCAAAATGCAATTAAGAAAGTATATTTTTCTACGTAGGTGAGAAGAACCATGCACCATACACCACACGCGAAACGTGGACCGTCCGATCAAAGAAGAAACGACTGAGATTCGCGCGTCCAGAGCACACCCGACAGAATCGCGTGGGCGCAGATTCTGCTTCACGCGGCTCGGTGCCCGAGTGGGGCCCACTGGCCGCACAGACTGGCGTGCAGGGTGGGACCCACATGTCGCCTGCGCAGAATTTGCCCGAGGCGCATCGCTCACCGGTGGATCAGTTGAACGGTCCAGATTGAAGCATGTGGATCCAACTGTCACGCACCGAGCCACTCTTCGACAAAATCGCGTGTGTTGCGCTCCATCGTTTCTCCATGTGCCTGATCTGCCCGTCCAATAAAACGCTGACACGTGTCTCTGAATTTCTCGTAGCCAATCACATGGCGACACGTGGCATGCGTAGAAGAAATTATTTTTTAGAAACGCGCAGAATTGTTTTCAAGCATGATGTTTTTTTTTATTTCCCCCCATTTATTTGTGTCCCCCACTAATATAAAAAAAATAAAAAAGGAATAATTGAAAAGTTGGGGATATATGTAACGGAAATTTTTCATTTGGACGCGTTTTGTTTTAGTTTTTTTGTATAATTCTCTTCTTCTTCGTTTTTCATTTTATTTTGAGGAGAGAGGTCTCTCTCAAATTTTCAAGGATTTTCGAGTTCTCTGATTTGCTTTAATTATTTCCTTTTAAGAAGTTTTCATTTTTCCTCTCTGCGTGTCTCTTTTACACGCAGAAAGGTTTATTTTGACATTTTTGTTGTGTATTATCTTTGGGAAATTACAGAGAAAGAGGTTGATGAAGAAGAAGGAAATGGAAGAAATTATTTTTCATTGAGGAATCGTGAAAGAGTTTCTCCTAACTCATTTTCTTTTAATTTTTGTTTCTCTGCAATGTTTTATTTTTGTGGTGTTGTAATTTTAATTTCTGCTATGAACTAATCTATTTGTTCTAGGATTGCAGTGTTACGTAAATTATGAAACTTGAAGCAATTATTTTTGAATGATTTGTGGAACTGTTTTAAGTTGTTTATTTTACCTGCTTTAAATGTTTTTAATTATCGAAAGATTAATTAACTGATATGTGACACTTAAATAAACTTGAAAAAGGAATTTTTGTGGGTTGCTCGGGATAAAATAACGTATATACATAAGGGATAGAAATATACTTTTATTGTATGTGTAACTTTTTGAGAACTCAAAACTTAATAAATCTGGTTGAAATTAATTCTCATAGGAATATAGTGAATCATTTTAACTGGATGTGTCTGTATGGAGCTTGAAATAGATATATGGATAAATTAGAAGTTCTTGGTTAATAACTTAAAACATAAGATCATAAATCAAGAGAGAATAAAATATTCAAGTGAATTAATTTGGGTAAACTAGAATTTTCATAAAAATTGTTAAAAAGAAACAAAATTATTGATTAAGTCAAACTGCATAAAATTATTGATTGTTTGAATAAAATTAGGTTTAAATAATTTTAGTAATTAACAAGAGTTGGTAACATTTCTCTGTGGGAACGATAATTTATTTATCATATTATTACTTGTGACCGTGTATACTTGCACGTTTTTTGTGTGTTGCAAAACACACAACAAGTTTTTGGCGCCGTTGCCGGGGAATTTTGTTTTACCATTTTCATTGTTGATACTAATTCCAATTAATCGGATTTTAGTTCAAAAAAAATTATTTAATATTTGGTTTTATTGCTTACTGTTATTTTGTTAGATTTGTGTGTTTATTTATCTTTTTATTTATTTATTTTTATTAGATCTATTTATTTCTTATTTCCTGTTAGATTTTTGGATTAAGGGAAACGTTGTATGCGACGCATAAGAAATCTTGACATAGTTTCTTTAGATCTAGAAATCCATAGAACTATTTTGAATTTAAAGAAAAATAATAAACAAGACACCTTAGAACATCTAGTTATGGATAATGAAATTCCAGAAGTAGAAGAACCAAAATCCTTAAGAGATTATGCAGTGCCTATGGTTGGCGACCTTCATTCAAGCATAAGAAGACCATCAATTCAAGCTAATAATTTTGAAATTAAGCCTGCAATAATTCATATGATTCAAACTTCGGTTCAATTTGGAGGTTTACCCCATGATGATCCAAACTCCCATATTGCAAACTTTCTAGAGATTTGTGACACTTTTAGGCATAATGGAGTCACTGATGATGCTATTCGATTGAGAATTTTTCCTTTCTCACTTAGGGAAAAGGCTAAAAATTGGTTGAATTCATTATCATGTGGATCTATCACTACTTGGGAGGATTTGGCGCAAAATTTTTTGGCCAAATACTTTCCACCGGCAAAGACTGCACGGATGAGGAATGAAATCGCCACTTTTATGCAGTTCGACTCAGAATCATTATATGAAGCTTGGGAGAGGTACAAGGAGCTACTTAGAAGATGCCCTCACCATGGATTACCGAAGTGGCTTCAAGTTCAAACATTTTATAATAGTTTGATGGGACAAACTAGAAACATGATTGACGCTGCAGCAGGTGGTGCTCTAATGGGGAAATCAATTGATGAAGCTTACAACTTATTAGAGGAAATGGCTTTAAATAGTTATGAGTGGGCATCAGAGAGGATGTTGCCTAAGAAAGCAACTGGAATTCATGAGATTGATGCTATGACCGCTTTAACTGCACAAGTATCCGCATTAGTAAAAAAGATGGATACCATGGGTGTCCATTCTATTCAGAGTCCTTTTGTGGCATGTGAAATTTGCAATGGAAATCATGCCAGTGAGAGATGTCCTCACAACGCTAAATCTGTTAATTTTGTTTCCAATTACAATAGGAATCAAAACAATCCCTATTCCAACACTTACAATCCAGGATGGAAGAATCACCCTAATTTTTCTTGGAGTAATAATCAAGGCCAATCATCTTCTATGAAGCCCACTCATCCTCCAGGTTTTCATAATCAAGTCCCACAACAAGAGAGAAAGCCTTCATTGGAAGATATGTTTGCTCAATACATGGCTAAGAATGAGACTATTCTCCAGAATCAGGCAACATCTATTAGAAATCTCGAAGTTCAATTGGGTCAAGTAGCTACTGCTGTCAACAACCGCCCTCAAGGAGCTTTACCTAGTGATACCGAAGTCAATCCAAAAAGGGAAGGAAAAGAGCATTGTAAAGCAGTTACATTGAGAAGTGGAAAAGAGTTAGAAGAAATACACAAGCCCATTTCTCCGCCAACTCTTATTGTTAAAGCTATTGACCCAGAAAAACAAGAAAAAGATAATGAGAGGGTCGAAGAGAATGAATTAACAGAGAATCCTTTAAAAAAACCATTTCCAGATAATCTCGATCCTTATAATCCACCAATTCCATTTCCTCAGCGCTTCCATAAGCAAAAGTTGGATAAACAGTTCTCCAAGTTTCTTGAAGTATTTAAGAAACTTCATATTAACATTCCTTTTGCTGATGCCTTGGAGCAAATGCCCAGTTATGTGAAATTTATGAAAGACATTCTGTCTAAAAAAAGAAGGTTAGGTGATTTTGAGACAGTTGCTCTCACAGAGGAGTGTAGTGCCATCCTTCAGAAGAAGCTACCACCTAAGCTGAAAAATCCAGGAAGTTTTACCATTCCTTGCCCTATTGGTGAAATGTTTTTGGTAGAGCTCTATGCGATCTGGGCACAAGCATTAATTTAATGCCACTATCCATCTATCAGAGACTTGGATTAGGAGAAGCACAACCGACCACTGTGACTCTACAACTTGTAGATAGGTCGTTGAAACACCCAAGAGGCATTATAGAGGATGTGCTTGTCAAGGTTGACAAATTTATCTTTCCTGCAGATTTCATAATTCTTGACATGGAGGAAGATAAGAGATTCCTATTATTCTCGGGAGACCATTTTTAGCAACTGGTAGGACTTTGATTGATGTTCAAAAAGGAGAGCTCACCATGAGAGTTCAAGACCAAGAGGTAACTTTCAATGTCTTTAATGCTATGAAATTTCCAAGAGAATCTGATGATTGCCTCAGAGTTGACATGGTAAATGCTTTAGTTGAAAGCAATTTCAAGGAAAATTTGAGTACTGATGCTTTGGAACTTGCACTTGTGAATGACAATATTATTGATAACTTTGATTCTCTTGAATATCTCAAGTTACTTGAAGCATCCCCACAACTCTTTAGTCTTCAAGCTGAAAAAGAGGCATCACAAGTTGTAGCACCGTCTAAGTTTACCTATGTGAAGCAATCTATGGAACAAAAACAACTATTAGAGCTTAAACCATTGCCTAACCATTTGAGGTATGCTTATTTGGGTGAAATTTCAACCATGCTTGTGATTATTTCAGCATCTCTAGATGAAGATCAAGAAAAGAAGTTGTTAAGAGTGTTGAGAAATTACAAGCTGGCATTAGGGTGGTCTATCTCTGACATTAAAGGAATTAGCCCTTCACTATGCATGCACAAGATCTTGTTTGAGAAAGATTTCAAGCCTACTATTGAGCATCAGCGTCGTTTGAATCCAATCATGAAGGAGGTAGTAAAAGATGAGATTATTAAATGGTTAGATGCAGGTATTATCTATCCTATTTCAGATAGCTCTTGGGTCAGCCCAATTCATTGTGTTCCGAAGAAAGGAGGAATTACAGTGGAGGTTAATAGCAACAATGAGCTGATTCCCACAAGGAAAGTGAAGGGTTGGCGAGTATGCATGGATTATAGGAAGCTCAATAAGGCCACTCGAAAGCATCATTTTCCTCTTCCATTTATTGACCAAATGCTAGACAGATTGGCAGGACATTCTTTCTATTGTTTCTTGGATGGATATTCAAGATACAACCAAATTGCTATCACACCTAAGGATCAAGAGAAGACCATTTTCACTTGTCCATATGGAACTTTTGCCTTCCGAAGAATGCCGTTTGGACTTTGCAATGCCCCAGCCACTTTTCAAAGGTGTATGATGGCTATCTTCTCAAACATGGTGGAAAATTTCATTGAGATATTTATGGAAGACTTCTCAGTGTTTGGAGATTCATTTGATATGTGCTTGCATAACCTCTCTTTGGTCTTACAAAAATGCAAAGAAACAAACTTGGTTTTAAATTGGGAAAAGTGCCACTTCATGGTAGAAGAAGGTGTTGTTCTCGGCCATCTAATTTTGTCAAAGGGAATTGAAGTGGATAGGGCAAAGATTGAAGCCATTGAGAAACTACCGCCTCCAACCTCAGTGAAAGGAATTAGAAGTTTTCTTGGTCATACAGGATTCTATAGGCGATTCATAAAGGATTTCTCCAAGATATCTAAGCCTCTTTGCAACCTTTTGGAGAAAGATACAAAATTCACATTTGACGAAGATTGTTTTGAAGCTTTCCGGGTTTTGAAAGAAAAGTTGATCACGGCTCCCATCATTATTGCACCAGATTGGAACCTACCTTTCGAGCTCATGTGTGATGCCAGTGATTTTGCGGTAGGAGCTGTTTTAGGACAACGAAAAAAGAGAGTTTTCCATGCCATTTACTATGCCAGCAAAACTTTGACCGAAGCTCAACTGAATTATGCTACCACTAAAAAAGAATTACTTGCTGTTGTATATGCTTTTGAAAAGTTTCGTTCCTACCTAATCGGCACTAAGGTGACAGTTTATATGGACCATTCTGCTATAAAATATCTTATGGCTAAGAAAGATGCAAAACCGAGATTGATTAGATGGATCCTCCTACTACAAGAATTTGATTTGGAGATCAAGGATAAAAAGGGAACCGAAAATCAAGTGGCCGATCATCTATCGAGATTGGAGAATAATAATGGAGCCGTAGACAAGACAATCATTGATGAGACTTTTCCTGATGAGCGACTATTTTTCTTAGATCATAGAAGTGTGCCATGGTACGCAGACTATGTTAATTATATCGTAAGCAATGTGCTCCCACCTGAAATGTCTTTCCAATAGAAGAAAAAATTCTTACACGATGTTAAGTACTATTTATGGGATGAGCCTTACTTGTTTAAGCATTGTGCAGATCAAATTATCAGAAACTGTGTCCCAAGGGAAGAAATTGAAAATATACTTAAACATTGTCATTCTTCAGCCTACGGAGGCCATTTTGGAAGAGAAAGAACAGCAGCTAAGGTTCTTCAATCTGGTTTTTACTGGCCAAATCTGTTTAAAGATGCACATTTCTTTGTCTCACAATGTGACAGGTGCCAAAGAGTTGGTAACATTTCTAAGAAACACGAGATGCCTCTAAACAATATTCTTGAGGTAGAAATATTTGATGTCTGGGGAATTGATTTCATGGGGCCGTTTGTCTCTTCTTACAACAATCTCTACATTCTGGTTGCTGTGGATTATGTTTCTAAGTGGGTAGAGGCAATTCCATTGCCTACCAATGATTCTAAAGTGGTGTTGAATTTTCTAAAGAAAAACATTTTTACTCGTTTTGGCACCCCAAGGGCAATCATAAGCGATGGGGGAACTCATTTTTGCAACAAATCTTTTGAAACCCTCCTTGCTAAATACAGTGTCTCTCACAAGGTCGCAACTGCTTACCATCCTCAAACTAGTGGACAAGTGGAGATATCAAACAGAGAGGTGAAGAGGATCTTGGATAAGACGGTAAATCCTTCAAGGAAGGATTGGTCTAAAAGGTTGGATGATGCACTCTTGGCATACCGAACAACATATAAGACATCCATTGGGATGTCCCCATATCGGTTAGTGTTTGGGAAAGCTTGTCATCTCCCGGTTGAATTAGAGCACCATGCGTATTGGGCTATCAAAAATTTAAATTTTGATTTAGGAGCCGCTGGCGAAAAACGTCTCCTACAACTCAATGAGATGGACGAGATTCGTTTACACGCATATGAAAATGCCGAGATTTATAAGGAAAAAACGAAGAGGTGGAATGACAACAAAATCTTGCATCGACACTTTGAACCAGGACAGAAAGTACTCCTCTTCAACTCTCGTTTAAAGTTCTTCTCAGGAAAATTGAAATCTAAGTGGTCAGGGCCTTTCATTATTACCAAAGTACACCCATATGTGGCTATTGAGATTAAAGGTGAAGAATCACAAAATAGTTTCCAAGTGAACGGGCAAAGACTCAAACATTATTGGGGGGGTGACATTGATCGTCAAAAGTCCACCATTTTCTTATCCGATCCAACCTAAAGCAAGGATAAAGGCAGTTAAGCTGATGACTCTAAATCAAGTGCTTCTTGGGAGGCAACCCATATGTTTTAATTTTTATTTATTTTTTTATTGTCTTTTAGAACATGTAGTAGTTGCATATTTCTTCATGTTGTTATTTTGTTTTGATAGGTGCAAATCGAAGGAGGTAAAACGATTTTGGAATTCAATCTCACAAGTCAACTCACAATTCAGGGAAGTTTCTTTTAACACATCTCCTTTGTTCTTCAAATTTCCACACATTAGGGATAATGTGCATATTAAGTTTGGGGGTGTTGAGATTAAACTTATTGGAAATATTGCTTGATGTTGTTGCTTGTCTAGTTTTGTTTGTTTGGTTGATGGAACATTAGAAGATATTTTGCGTTTAATGGTGATCTAATTTTTGTTATGTTATTTCTTCATTTTAAGTAATACATAACTCCTTGAAAAATTCGAATATTGTCTAAGTGATGAATAATGTTTACACATGTCTCATTTTTACAAGAATAAATATTGATGAGCACTAGTCTTGATTTTTGAGTCGCCATGATAATTTAGAGAAGGTTTATGTGAGTATGGAATTCGATTAATACATGCGGTGTCACAGTTTTTTAGAATTTATTTGATTTTCTCTCGAGGCGAAATTATAGATAGCATTTAACTAAGAAAATGATTTAGGCCATCTTTGGATCGTTTGAGCCTTTCTATCTACCTTCACATGCTTTATCCCCCTTTTTGAGCTTCAAAGTTCTATATATATTTTTATTTCATTTCAAAAGCCTACTAATATATATATATGTGTGTGTGTGTGTGTGTGTGTGTGTGTGTGTGTGTGTGCAGATATATCTATTTTTCTCATCGAACTAACATTTGACAGTTGTTAGTAAATATTTAATGATATATCAGAAAAAAGAGGATACTGAAAAAAAAAATTCTGACAAGAAATAGAAAAGAAAAAAAAAGGTTATTGTATGTGATGTTAAATCCCAAATTAGGAAGTATCTGTTGTGATGATAGAAGATCTCTTGTTTCAATCCTAAAATGTTGTTTAGGAAAAATTGAGCTAAATATATCTTTTATCCTACCTTTACCTAAGCCATACATTACAAGCTTAATAAAGTCCTATTGATTTTTGGTTGTGTTTGTCTACATTAGTGGAGAGAGACATTAAAAATAAACGTATGAGATTTGTGATTTCATTAAAATCGGTTTGATTTTATATTTGTATAACATGATCCAGATTGCATGTGATGAAATATGAAATGACTTCACACACACACTACAATTCATTGTGAAAATGGAATATATTTTTAAATTGATTTTGATACTTAGATAAAATTCTTTTATTTCTTTGAGTTATGTAATTTGGAATGACTAAAAAGAAATATTTTGAAAATTACTATTTTAAATGCATTTATCTTTATTTTATTTCTTTCCTTTTGCTCGAGAACTAGCAAAAACTTAAGTTTGTGGGTGTTGATAACTGTATTTTATATAGTTATTTTCACCTATTTTATTAATTATAATTGCTATGTTGTTAATGTTTTTAGTTAATTTTCGATGAAAAATTAGTATTTACTATTTTTTATATTTTTTAATAAAAATTAAATAATTTGTATCGAAAATGAACTTAATTGCAAATTTGTGTCCAAAAATAGAATTTCAAATAAAAGAGTGTTTAATTGCAATTTATAAAAGTCGAAAATATAATTTAAATTTAAATCGGGCTTAATTTTAATTATTAAAAGTTGAAAAATTTAATTTGAAATAAATTTGTGGGTCAAAATGCAATTAAGAAAGTATATTTTTCTACGCGGGTGAGAAGAACCACGCGCCATACACCACATGCGAAACGTGGACCGTCCGATCAAAGAAGAAACGGCTGAGATTCGCGCATCCAGAGCACACCCGATAGAATCGTGTGGGCGCAGATTCTGCTTCACGCGGCTCGGCGCCCGAGTGGGGCCCACTGGCCGCGCAGACTGGCGTGCAGGGTGGGACCCACATGTCGCCTGCGTAGAATTTCCCCGAGGCGCATCGCTCACCGTTGGATCAATTGAACGGTCCAGATTGAAGCACGTGGATCCAACTGTCGCGCACCGAGCCACTCTTTGACAAAATCGCGTGCGTTGCGCTCCATCGTTTCTCCATGAGCCCGATCTTCCCGTCCAATGAAATGCTGACACGTGTCTCTGAATTGCTCGCAGCCAATCACATGGCGACACGTGGTATGCGTAGTAGAAAAAAAAATTTAGAAACGCACAGAATTGTTTTCACGCGTGATGTTTTTTTTATTTCCCTACATTTATTTGTGTCCCCCACTAATATAAAAAAAAGGAATAATTGAAAAGTGGGGGATATATGTAACGGAAATTTTTCATTTGGACGCGTTTTGTGTTTGGTTTTTTTGTAGAATTCTCTTCTTCTTCGTTTTTCATTTTATTTTGAGTAGAGAGTTCTCTCTCAAATTTTTCAAGGATTTTCAAGTTCTCTGATTTGCTTTAATTATTTCATCTTAAGAAGTTTTCATTTTTCCTCTCTGCGTGTCTCTTTTACACGCAGAAAATTTTATTTTGACATTTTTGTTGTGTATTATCTTTGGGAAATTACAGAGAAAGAGGTTGATGAAGAAGAAGGAAATGGAAGAAATTATTTTTCATTGAGGAATCGTGAAAGAGTTTCTCCTAACTCATTTTCTTTTAATTTTTGTTTCTCTGCAATGTTTTATTTTTATGGTGTTGTAATTTTAATTTCTGCTATGAACTAATCTATTTGTTCTAGGATTGGAGTGTTACGTAAATTATGAAACTTGAAGTAATTACTTTTGAATGATTTGTGAAACTGTTTTAAGTTGTTTATTTTACCCGCTTTAAATGTTTTTAATTATCGGAAGATTAATTAACTGATATGTGACACTTCAATAAACTTGAAAAAGGAATTGTTGTGGGTTGCTCGGGATAAAATAACGTATATACATAAGGGATAGAAATATACTTTTATTGTATGTGTAACTTTTTGAGAACTCAAAACTTAATAAATCTGATTGAAATTAATTCTCATAGGAATATAGTGAATCATTTTAACTGGATGTGTCTGTATGGAGCTTGAAAGAGATATATGGATAAATTAGGAGTTCTTGGTTAATAACTTAAAACATAAGATCATAAATCAAGAGAGAATAAAATATTCAAGTGAATTAATTTGGGTAAACTAGAATTTTCATAAAAATTGTTAAAAAGAAACAAAATTATTGATTAAGTCAAACTGCATAAAATTATTGATTGTTTGAATAAAATTAGGTTTAAATAATTTTAGTAATTAACAAGAGTTGGTAAAATTTCTCTGTGGGAACGATAATTTATTTATCATATTATTACTTATGACCGTGTATACTTGCACGTTTTTTGTGTGTTGCAAAACACACAACATGGTACATGATTGATTTCAAAGTAAGTTGTTTCAATATTTTTCCTCATTGTCAATTTTTTGGAGTTTAATTGCTCTCTAAACAAATTCATCTATTGTAGCACATGGGATGCTTATTTGAAATATGGTTAGTTGGTATTTCCTTTATTATATTATTTTTCTCTTGTTAACTCTCGGCTACTATAGTTGCTCAAGCACATCTTTGTTTAGTAATATATTTCATTCTATTATTTCAATGTTCTACAATATGTCTACATTTTTGATATGGTGATATATGGTTAAACTTCTAAATATTATATGCCACTTCAATTTTGAGTTAGCATAATTAAGTTCATTGATGCTAATAGTAAGTGGTCTGTTAAATGTTGATTTCCATCTATGCACACATGCTATTCTAGTTGTTTTTGTTGTTTTCTTTTTCATGGTAGGCACCAGGTGCAACAATACCAGGCACCAAGCGAAATAGTAATAGTCACCATACGTATCAGCATCTGGTGTACCAATGTAGTAGTACCAGGCACCAGGTGCACGAACACATCAGGCTCACCAGTACACTAGGCACACTAGCACACTGGCGTACCAGGCTCACCAGTGTACCAAGTGCACCAGACGTACCAGCGCACCAGGCGTATTGATGAGTGCTCAAAAAGCACAAAAATTACCATGATTTTATGCACATTAATTGATTAAAAATATATATATTTATATGTTTTATCATATATTTATATAAATTTGTCTTTTTTGGAATCACGGGTATTTTTATTGTTTTTTAGGTATTTTTGCTTAAAAACGTAACTTAAACACTCAAAGAGGAATACTGTAAGCAATACATCACAGATATATTAATAAATAAATGAGAAAAGGTCAACAAATATGGAAAAATTGGACAAAATGGGTCAAAAATGTCAAAAAGGAGGAAATCGTGCCACCGTGTCGCCCAACCGCGCCAATTCCCGTTCGTGCCCGTGCCCAGTCCCGCGTGCGCCGTGCGCCTATCCTGCGCATGCTCCACGCCCTTTCTACGCATACCGTGCACAATCCATCTGCCTTGTGCGCGCTCCCCTGGTGTTGTCTGCGCCCCATTCCGCACGTGCCACCTACCCATTGATGTCAACTGACGTCATTTTCACCTAATACGCATTTCCTCCATTTTTTATCATTTTTTCACCCACTTTTTATTCCTTTCCTCACATATAAATACCCTCATTCTCGTCACTTCATAGCACACCTCAAAACACATATTCTCTTCTCTTTCTTTCTCTCATTTCTTAGTTTTTTAAGGTTTTTCTTAGTTTTTAGCTTTTCTTAGTTTTAGAGTTCTTCTCTTTTTGAGAAGAACTAGTTATGTTTTTGTAATTTATTTTCTTCTCGATTCAATAAATGGAGTGCAAATTCCGTTTGGAGGTTTTCCAATAACGGGAATAGCATCGGAGTATTGTAAGGATTTTATTTTCTTTACAATTATTTTTTATGCTTTATTCTTACATGTTATATTTAATTTGTCTATGATTAAATTTAACTTTGCTTGCTGTTTGTAAACATGATGTAATAATAACGTTGTTATGCTTGCGAAATATTAAATAGGTAAAAATCTCTAAAATGAATTGATTTTATTTTTATTCAAGATTTTATATTAAGAATGTTAGAGAGAAATATATTATTTTTCATTACAAACTTAAATCTGAAAATTAGATTTTAAGGTTTAGTTATCCGGTCTGATTTAGAATAGTGATCTTTTATTTGTTGGTACAATCGCCCGGTAGTTAGAGTGAAGCTCTATTTCAAAAGTTTTTATAAGAATTATTATCTGAAAATGTATTGACAACATGTTTTCAGTAGTGGTTTTAAAACTTGAAAGTTAGTACTCGGATAATTAAATTCTTAGGTGTAATTTGGACACCTTGAATAAAGTTTAAATTATCTAACCCCACCAAAGGTGGCATTTAAATGGTTCATTTTCAATCTCTTAAAAAAAGGAATTAATTAAATTAAGCAAATTAGTTATCAACCCCACCCATAGGTGTTAATTTATTTGTTTAGTTAACAAATAATATCTAACCCCACCAAAGGTGGTATTCATATAAAAAAAGGAGAATCAATAAATATCAATTCATATCTTTAATAACCTAAACAATATGAGCAAGCATAATTACTTAATTATTATATCCATAAATTCTCTACTATTATAAATGATAAAATTTGCATAAATGTTTATTGAATCTATGTTTATTTTTATGTAAGTAGATTAAAAAACACAAAAAGAAAACTATCGTGACATGATGTTTAGGATTTAATTTTGTTTTTAACAGTTTGAACAATAAATTAAAAACCACATATATTACTTCCTTAGATCGACCTTAGGAGTATACTTATCATTTTCTATGAAATGATTCATGCACTTGCGAGAGTTTTATAAATATAAAACCAAAGTATTGGCAGAATCGGTGATGCCGGTTTCGCTCATCACGTACCAACATCAGCACCAACACACTAGCGCACTAGGCACCAACTCACTAGCACCAGGCCCAACACCAGCGCACCACTCCATCACAACACCCCAACGTAACAATACTAGAACACCACCACAATGTACCAATGCCTATGGTATTTGCCTTTTCTTTACACTTCTATTGAAGTCATTATGTACTTGATTATGTTGATTTGAAGTATACTTATAAATCATTGTAATTAATAGTAAAAATTTAGTTTATAATAGTAAGGTTTTATTATGTTTTAGTGTATAATAAACTCTCACATGTAATTATATTTTTAATTTTAATATAATATGATTTTTAATATTTTAATTAATAAATTTATTATAATTTATATTGATTTTTAATATTGTAATTAATAATTGTATTTTTTTTAATTTATACATACTCTATGGCCTCGGTTATTGAAAGACTGAGGCCATAGATATACCCTATGGCCTCAATTATTGAATGACCAAGGCCATAGACATACTATATCGCCTCAGTTATTGAAAACTGAGCCCAGAGACATGTCCTATGGCCTCGATCATTCAATAACTAAGGCCATATGTAATAGTTTATGGTCTCTCTCACTTAGGCCTCAGTTCTTATAACCGTAGCAATAGACCTACATCCATGTCTATGGCCACGGTTAAAAACCGAGGCCATATGTATGTATTGTAGTAGTGCTCATTCTCCTAAAAACACATATTTTAGATACCTATGAAAATGTTTTAGTTTTAGCTTAGAAGGAGTGACCTCTTCCATAGATGGGATACTGGGTAGATATAAGGGTGTACTATTACTTTAGCTATCTTTATATCCTCTATAGTGATGTTAATAATAAAACTTTGTAGGTCTTTCAACTTTAGTCGGTTGTTGATACTAAAGCACAACACTAGCAACCTTTGATACAACAACTCTCTCATTAAGCTCATACCTCTTTTTCTTAGTATTTAGTTCCTTGAAGAACTTAGCATAAGAGAGCATATTCTTGATTACATATAATAAAAGTGAATTTATATTAACCTTAGAAAGTATAGTACAAGGATCAGAGAATTGCTTATCTTGTTTTGATCCTTTCAGCAAGTATATAAGTGGTATTAGTGGTTGGCATGGTTCTGTTGTATTTTTCATTTTGGGAATGTCTATTGGCTTTCTAATTCTTTTCTTAGAGGGTTTATATTTACTGGACTTGTCTCTCCATCTTATTAAGAGCTCATATTTTACCTTCTTTTTTACCTGTATTAGATAGTAAATCATTATAAATCTAATTTAAATTTTTTTTCAACTACCTTACCTCTTTGAAGGATTATAACATCCTTTACTTGGTCTACTTGATAGGACAACTTTCCTAGTTCCTACTTTTGCATAGGCTCTTCTAGTTATCCAACTTGAGCTTGAACCCTTTTTATTGAAACCTCTAAGGAATCTAACCTATAATTATTTATCATTTGATTATGCCTAATAAATTGAATAAATACATTCAAGTTATCTTGTAATGTTTTCCTATAGGGTTGATCTTGTGAGTAAGGTTGGTTTACATATGACACTTATATTTGGTTTTGGGTATATGCTAGGTTATTGCTTGGTTTCCATTTTATTGTGATTGTAGGTATTAGAATGCTACCCTTGCATAAGATTAGCTTCCTCCGAGGTACCTACACTAGAATCACTAAAAATAGAACAAACATTAGCATTATGCCCGAATGTACCATAAACTCCACATACCTCTTGCAAGTTGCAAAGCCATTTTTTTCCCGGAATTAACCCTTAATATCCTTCCTCTAGAACTCTTTAGATGGAAATTAGTACCTAACAACTCATACAGCTCATTAAGTTTTCTATACTCCTTTTTCTCCCATAGCTTCTTCTGCCACATTATTAACCATGTATTGACACTATTGTGTCAATGCATCATAAAAGAATTGGTTCTGTAACTATCTTTGAATCTATCCTAAGCTTCATCGAAAGGCTCTTTAAATATTTGGAATAACGTTGTTATCTTTGCCTTCAAGTCGATAGTCTTTTAGTGGAAATAGAATCTACCTATAAATATATTGTAAATTACTTCCCAAGTAAATGAACCCAGTTGTAGAGTCATGAACCAAGACTTAGCTTTATACTTAAGTGAGTAAGGAAAACACCTTATCTTAAGCTTATCTTTGTCATTTCTCTAAAAATGTTTGTACAATAGCATAAAAAAATATTTAACAAAACTTAAACGATTTTCATTAGGGATACCATGAAATTTATATAACATGTAATAATGAATCTTTGTCAATTCATAATTCCTTACAGCCTCTTCTAGTTGTATGCAAGAAGTAGTGTTGCCAATGATTGACCTTGCATACGCCTTCATCATTTTCTGTTTTTCTCTAACATTGCCTATGATTGCTTGCACTTGAAATTGCATCTCCTCTTCTTGAGGGTCAATGTCATGTTTCCTTAAAAATATTTTCATCCTGTAGATGTTAATAATAAAAAGTATGATTTATTTTCTCAAAGATCTCTTACCATTTATGCACTAATGAAAACAAAAGTCAAGGTAATGGAGAACTTAGCACCAAAGTATGAAAAAAAAAAGAAAAAAAATAAACAACTAAGTAAACTAGGTACCTAAAAATAACAAGTTAAAGAAAAGTAAATAAAATTAAAAGACAAAATAAACACAATATGCAATAATAATGTATATAATGCAAACAATTTATGATACAACATTTTACGATACAATAATACTAGTTAAATAAATAATTAAAACAAACTTATAAAGTATATAATATAAGAAATAAATGTTAGCACACAAAAATACTAATCAAAATAATTAACACAAAAATTAAAATAAACTTAAGTAAAAAAATTAAAAAAAAAACTGATCTAATAATTAAATAAATAAAGAAAAGAAAAGAAAATTAGATTAAGTTAAAACAGTTAAATTAGTATATAAAAATACAAAAAAGAATTTTTTTAAAAAGAAATCAAGTTAACAAATAAATTAATTGATTAACTAAATTAAACTAAAAACATATGATATTCTTTTTTTAATTACTTAAGATCTCATTGATTTTTTTAATTTTTTATAAATAAAAAAACCATGAATATTTACAAAACAAATTTTTTTAAGATTTTTTATAATAAAAAATTAAAACGATATTCCTCCTCTACAATGGTGCTAAAACCTGAGGCACAAAACCTTGATCATTAACTTTTGTAAAACTTATAATAGCTCGTAGGTGCACAAATCACTTTGTAAAAAGTAATTATTATACTTTCAAGGTTAATCTAAGAAAGAACTACGTGATTTTAAATAATTCAACAAAACTCTTAAAAATGAAAAATAAACGTAAACATTCTACCTAAGTCAATTGTCTCACATGGACTAGTTGACTATAAATGATTAGAGAAGGCATACTTTATAATAGTATACTATGAAGGTATTTGTTGGGAGTTGAAATGATACACATAAACTCTGATAAGAAATTTTCAAATATCATAATATTAAATATTATCTAATTAATTAATTAAAATAATTATCTTATGGGATAATATTCATTGGATATGCTTAGTGTTCATTTGACCTTGCACTCATTGTAATCTTTTGACAAGTTAGGGATGACGTTGACTAATCGTAGGATGCCACACACACCTAGTGAAATTTTTCTTCAACATAGGAGTTAGTATTTTAAACAATGTTGAAATTAGAATAAATAAGAAAAATATTTTATTTATTTCATGTACTATTATATTCTTTAAATAAATTATTGTATAATCTCTTATTACTAGTGTATGCTTAAAACTCAAAATATCACTATATATCTAGGATAATTGGTTTTAAGTAAAATATTAATCAAAGTAATCCAATATGATTAATTAAAGTTATAAAATGGATCTTTAATTAAGTCACTAATACAATCCATATTTATTTAGAATAGAGTGACTGTTATCTATGGTAGTTAATGTAGACATATCTCGTTGCTAGTATTTTTTATAGTAGTTGATTATATCAAACTACACTAGACATAGTAGTTCATTTAGCTACTAATGTTATGTGAAAATTAATTTATTACTTTGATAATTTTTGTTTCAATTGACTACTAGTGATGTTCATATCTTTCAATAATTTATTTTGGCCAAAAATTGATAAATTTGATTAAAAACTTTAAGTCATGTGCACAACACATAAAGTTATAAAATCATTGTATTAGTCCCAACACACCCTTATAACTTTATAGGCTATGTAGATAACTTAAATTTTGATTAAATTGACTAATTTTTTATTAAAATAGTTGACTGAGAGACATTTTAATAATAAAAATTATAAACTGAAACAAAAAATATTACAAGTTGCACATTGAAAATTTTCATATAGCATTAATACCTAAATGAACTTTTCCCCACTAGACATATTAGAAATATGGTTCATATCAATTTACCCAAAAACAATTCTACATAAGTCACTTGATGGCGATGTAAGGGATGATCTTAATCTTGAGTGATTTAGTTGATCCCCTACTTGACACCATGGTATTTGACTCACTCGATGATGCTCATACTAGTGGGCTAAGATGCCTTGTATCTTGGTATCTCGACGTTAATGGTAGGTTGGAAGGTTATCTCATAAGATTCTTTGTATCTTGGTATCTCAATTTTTATGATGGGTTGGAAGGTTATCTCCTAAGATGTAAAATTCACAAAGTTGTTTGCAAATTTTATATAGTAGTTCTCTGGTTTAGAAATTTAGAGCTTTAATAATTGTGTACAATCTATAACATGATTATAGATAGTTATTCATATGCATTCGGGTATCGAAGAAAAACATATAATAAATGAGCTGTTGCATGAAAATTCACAAGGTACGCATATCGGGTCCATGTTACCTTTGAATAGTCAAATGAGTACAATTAGATCACGATCTGTGTATAGAAAATAAAGGTTTGATTTAAAATGGAAAATAGTTATGGTGATCATTCTTTAACTTAAATAAAAAGAATATATTAATGATTTGTTATCTTTAGATATGAAAAATCATTAATATATTAATTAATATCAAAATATCACAAATCAAGGAAATATTGCAATATTTCCCTTGATCCAAACCTATAAATAGACCCCCTATTAAGGTAGGTATTTTCTTTGCTATCTATACCATGTAAGTAAAAACTCATATCCTCTCTAACTTTCTTCGCTTAAATCCTTTGAGAATTGACTTAAGCATGTAGTGGATATGACACCTACTATCATTGTTCCTTTTGATTTCCATCAATTTTAGGATCTAGATCAACAATTTAGTGGTAACATAGTGAGCAAAGAAATTTGTTTCAACATCTAGTACTGTTTGTGGGAAAGAAATTTGGTGTTGTAACCAATCTTAGCTGAGAAACATACCAAGAACATTCATAGTGTTCCTTGCATTCTTTTTCATTTTCATCAACATTGTCCTCTATAGATGATGATTGATATGTTGGGATTCCATGATAAGTTCCCAACATGTTCCTAACACTTCCCACTACTATTATGTATGAACAAGCTAATCAATTCTCATGAGCCAATGGTCAAGTCCTATGTGCTCCTAGATGACTAAGTCCATTGGGAACATCCCAATCTATTCACCTATAGACCCCTAAATATGGCCATCTAGATTACGATAGAAAGGAAAGATCCCAATGAGGCATACTTTAAAGCACTTGAGTAAGAGCTCAATCCTAGAGTGAGTCACATTTTGATAACTCAACCAGCAGAGAAGACCTTGCTTCTTGTGTTATCATAACTAGAACCTTAAAACACTATTCCAGTTGGTAGCTCACTACCTCAAGAAGTCTAGAATGCACTATATGAGTTTTTGATATAGAACAAGGATTTGTTTTCTTAGTCACATCAGGATATGCTAGGGATAGATCTAGATGTTGTGGTTCATTGCATCAATGAAAATCCAAATGTCACACTAGTTAGATAGAAAAGGAGAGCATACAACTAGGAAATATATTATGGTATCAAGTAGCAAAATGGATAAGGTCGTAAAGGCTAGCTACATCACAAAAATTCATTACCTAAACTAGTTCACCAATGTATTGAAGGTGAAAAATGCCAATAGATAGTGGAAAATGTGTGTTGATTTCACAAACCTCAACAAGGCTTGCCTTAAGGATAGTTTCCCAGTACCCAAGATTGACTAACTAGTAGACATGAAAATGGGGTACTCTACATTTGTTTTCAAAGATGTATACTCAAGGTACAACAAGATTAAAATGTATAAGCCAGATAGAGAAATAATCATTTTTGTGACATATTAGGAAATTTTCTACTACTAAATAATGCCTTTTGGCTTGAAGAATACTAGAGCTACCTACCAATGGGTTGTCAACAAAATTTCCACCCAACTCATTGGACACACTATAGACGTCTATGATGACATGATGACAAAGAATGAGAGACACATTTAAGCACTAGGAAATAACCTTCAGTATTTTGGGGAAGTATAGAATGAATTTGAATCCCAATAAATGTGTATTAGGGGTAGGATTTGGGGAAATTTTGGGATTCATGGTAAGTAAGAAGGGATTAAAGCTAATAAAAAAAATCAATGAATTTTTCAAAATGCATTCCACTAATAATATCATAGAAGTACAAAAGTTGACTAATAGACTAGCAACTTTTAGTCACTTCATTTCTTGGGCCACTAACAAGTGTCTCACAATCTTAAAAAATATTATGGGAAATCACAAGTTTGAATGGAATCATGCATGTGAAAAAATCATTCAAAAACTCAAAATTTTCTTGAGAAATGTGAGAAACAATTTCTTGAGTACTTCTCGATTTTTGGAAACCCCATAGCAAGGAGAAAAACTCATTTTGTACCTTGTAACATCAGAATCAATGATTAACACTACTCTTGTGTGAGAATAGGACAAGATCTAGAGGTCGGTCGACTATGTTAGTAAATCCTTCTAGGGAGTTGAGCAAAGATTACTTAGAATTGAGAAGATGGCTTCACATTAATAGTGGAAGCAAGGAAGTTACAACCTTACTTCTAAGCCCACACTATAGTTGTCCCAAAGGATACACAAATGAAGAAAGTTATACCTAAGTTTTAGGTTTCTTTGAAACTTTTGAAATAGGCAAGAAGGCTTTGTGAGTTTGAAATCTACTATATCCCTCACACTATAATCCAAAGTTAAAATCTAGCTAACTTCATCACCAAGTAATCCCTATGAAATCTAATCCAAGTAGAGCCTACATGTCGATGGCTCCTCACAATATAAAAGCATGTGGGCAAGCCTTGTCTTAGTAACACTCAAAGGATACAATCTGCATTTGGCCCTTCATTAAGTTTCTTAGACTTATATTTTTGTGTTGGCTTCCTATGTACAAAACATGATATCTGTTATTTTACTTGGTATTTTTATCTTCCTTTGTGCAAGACTAATTACTATGGATCTATGATTTATACACATACATATTTATATACACTTTGTATGTGAGCATATTTACACACACCATGGGATTGTTTTTCCTAGCGTTTATGCTAGGTGGAGTGTTGATTTTTAATGAGCAAGCATGCGAGCGAGCTAACATTTTTTCTTGTTGCCTTTGTCATGTTTTAGGTGCAGGTATTTATAGATAGTACTAAAAATTTTAGGAAACAAAAAATGAAACTTTTTAGCATCTCACCACCAAGCTTTCCACCACCATTGGCCAGATAGTTAGTAAGGTGGCTGGTGAGGCATGCATTCCAAGCTCTATAAATAGCTCACTCATTTATCTTCTCTTTACTCATGTTTTAAGCTTAAAATCTTTGCTAAAATTCATACCAAGATTTATATCTATTTTAAAAATTATTTTTGTGAGATTATAATTAGGTGTAGGTTGTTTAGTATGGTTTATGATCAAATCATTTTCTGTGTGAATACGTGGTTTGACCATATGTCTCTTGTACACAGTTTTACATTAGTTGTGGACTGTGTGTCCCGTGAGGTTGTGAGAATATGCACTTCTACTTACTGATCCTTGGTGACCGATCACATCAATTTAGATGGTGTTGGTTGTGGAGTATAGTCAAGTTCGAGTGTTGAACTAGAAAGTGGCAGAAGCAGCAACTGAAGAGCAGTAGTAAGTAAGTAGGATATCACTCCCAATTGAAAGAGGTAATAATGGTTTTACTACCTATTAAATTTGTAACTTATGTATTGATTAGTGAATTATATGCTACTGAGTGTTTCCCTAAGCAAACGAAAGATGTTACCATATAGATACGGTCTCTATATAGGTTTACCTTGTTATATTGAGTGTTATGCATTATTTTATATTGTGCTAGTATAATCCATGTTTAAGGTGTGTATGATTTTACATACTAAAAACTAAAACTTATATTAGAAAGATTTTACATTCTTAATTGCTTTCTATTTGATATGTATATATAATAAAGTTATCTATTATTGATAATATATGTTTTGTGCTTTTTATGCATATACTACATAAGTGTTTATTTTACCTTTCTATATGAGTTAAGGCTAAGTCTTTCAAAAGCCTATATGTCCTTAACCTCTTCGATATTAGTTATACTAATTTTCTTGTTCAAACACACACTTTCTCTTGATAGAGTCAGGAAAAGGAGGTAATGTTGGTAATCCTGCACTTTTTGATAGATTAAATCATGTTTATTGGAAATCAATGATAAGGGCCTTTTGTGATCCCAAAAAGATCAAGTGTGGTTTCTTATTGAAAATGACTAAACCTACCCTACCAAAATCCTACCTAACAATACACGTGTGCAACAAGATTTACGATAGGACTTGCGTTGACGCCTACGGGATTTGTTGTAGATAGGAGCTAGTGAGCAAGGGCACATGGAGAACTCGGTGTCACATGCACATGACTTAGCATGGAGAGCACGAGACTTGATAGATGCACACACATGGTAGGCTAAACTCAGCATATGCGCACATAGAGCAGGCTAGACTCGTCATTTTTGACCATTTTGACCCAATTTGTCCAATTTGTCCAATTGTTTTTAGTTTTTCTCATTTGTTTTCTCAACATATTTGTGATGTATTACCTCAAGTATTTTTCTTGGTGTCTTTAAATTATTTTTGAACAAAAATACAAGAAAAATAATACAAATATAAATATTTTTAATTAATTAAAATACATTAAATTAAGATAATTTTAGTGCTTTTTACGCACTCATCATAACCCCCAACTAGCTTATTGCTAGTCTATTAGCAAGAAAAACGGTAAAAACTAAAATTTAAATATCTTAAATCACTTCCGTGGATTGACATGGTTGCATTTAGTTTTAGTACATGTAATAAGCCTTTAAACCCCTAGGTTTCCCTAGTGGACAAGTTTGAGTCTCGTGAGGGTTTTCAATAATGATACCTCAAATATTGAACTAAATGTAAAAATTAAAAAAAATAACAAAAATAGAAAAATAACAAATCAAAAACTAAAATTATAACAAAATAACAACAAAATAAAATCAAAAATTAACTTAAATAAAATAAAATAAAACAAAATATAAAAATGTTTCATGCCTTTTAATCTCCTTTAAGATCATAATTAAATTCTAAAGCATAAGTTAGTTTCAAATTTTTAAAAAATCATAGTTTATAATAATAATTAGTTGAAAATCATTTTTATACCTCATTTCGAAAATGTTTAAATTTAAATTTACCCAATTTTAGTGTCAGAAATTTGAATTCACTTCGAATCTATCCTTACAAGTCAATACTCTCAAAACATTAAATCCAAAGGATTTAAGCACTCATATTAAGGCATATGCGAATATAGAGTTTATATTTAGAAATGAACTAATAAGTTCGCATACTTATAAAAGAAGAAAGTCTCAAAAATAATGCATAACTTCGATCTCATGAAAGGAATCGAATGTATAGGTTTTCGTAAAGAAATCATAAAATTATTTTCATGCCTTAATCAAAATCATTAAATAAAATTTTTAAGATATATGGCTTACAAAATGGAGAAAGTGCAATGAATTTTTAGATATGTACTTCCAATAACTTTTTTTTTGTAATTAGCCTTTTGTCACAACTTTGTAGGCTATGTGCATCTATCATGTTCATCATTAAAGTCCACATAGACACATCGATGTGAACTTCTAACATCTCAAAAAATATTTTTAGTTTTAACAATTCTAAAATTATTCACATGCAATTAAACTAAAATAAACAAAATAAATTAAATAAATAAAACAAATAAAAGAAAATTAGCTAAAATGATGGATTGCCTCCCATGTACGCATAGTTTAACGTCTTAGTAAGATATAACTTGGGGGATTTCATTTTAAGTAAACTCAATGCCCTCACATCATTGACTCAATCAAACCTATAGGTAGGACAAGTTTGCCTAACTATAATGGATTTTCAAAATTTTATTTACTTAAAACTAGGGACATGATTGTAGGTTTTAGATAAATCACTTCTAGGTGCAAGTCAAATAACTAAGGCATCAAAACACATTTGTAACTAGATTTAACAAAGCAACTATCTCCTTTTATCACAAATTGTAATTAAAAACTTTGAAATTCTAGAGATAGTTTTAGAATTTTTTTTAACTAATCTAAAATTAAGTATTAAAATAAATACTAAATAATAAAAATAAAAAAATAAATTAAAATTAAAATAAAGTTAGTAAAATAAGAAAAAGAGGATAAATAAAATATCTATACAGATTTTACAATATATATAATACAAATAACTTTTATAAAAGTTTTGATACATATAATTATACATATGTAAACTATACATATTTATAATACACTCTATCTAATATATAATACAAACATATTTTATTTTATTTTTTAGAAAATAAAATAATTAAATAAATTAAAGTTTCAAATTTTTTTATTATAAATTTAAATATTAATTTTAAATTTTTGATTACTGTTCACATAAAAGTATCCGAAAAAGTAGCTCTTGATTTTTGATTTTTTTTAATTTAAATTGAAATTTAAATATTTTTTTATTGTTTATTTAGATTTTTTTTATAAATTTAAAATTTAAATTTTATATCTTAAATTTTAAAATTTTACATTTTAATTTAAAATTTAGAATTTTAATGTCAAATTTCATTTTTTTAATTTTATATTTAAAAATTTTTAATTTACTATTTATTTATATTTTTTAAATTTTAATAATTAAATTAAATTAGTTAAAATTTAAGATTTATTATTATTATTATTTAATAGTAAATCACAACGTTTTATTCATAAATTTTAGATTTATTTTTATTTATTTTTTAAGCTAAATAAAAAAATCACAAAATTTGAAAACATATATATTTTTTTAAATGTTAATAAATAATTTAAAAAGTTATTCCTTCCCCGGTAACAGCATAAAATATTTGATGAATAAAATGAATTCTCTAGCAACGACACCAAAAACTTAATGAGACAAAGTTGACATCGAGTTAACAATATTGATCTAAGGAAGGAATATATGTGATTTTTAATTTATTATTCAAACTTATAAAAATAAAAATAAATTATAAACATCTTGACACGATATTTTTATTTGTGTTTCTTGATCTAATAATATAAAACAATAAACAATAATGCAATTTTTTATCATTCATAAGAGTAGAGTATCCATGGATATAATAATTAAGTTAATTATACTTACTCATATTATTTAGGTTATTAAATATATAAATTGATATTTATTAATTATTTTCCTTTTTGTTATGAAATTGTCCTTAGGTGAAGCCCAAATACTTTTATTTAATATTAATTAACAAATATCCTTAGGTGGAGTCTATTAATTCATTAAGTATTAAATTTTAACTTTATTTCTAAGAAAATTGCAAACCATCTAATCAAAACTTTAGGCGGAGTGAGTTAATTAGACTTTAATCAAGGTGTTCAAATTAAACTTAAGAATTTAATTATCCAATTACTAACTTTTAAGTTTCAAAACCATTACTAAAAATATGTTGTTAATAAATTTTTGAATAATAGTTCTTATAAAATATTTTGAAATAGAGTTTAACTCTAACTACCGAGCGATTATACTAACAAATAAACGGGTACTACTCTAAATCAAATTGGATAATTAAACCTCAAAATTTAATTTTCAAATTTAAGTTTGTAATGAAAAACATTATATTTCTTTCTAACATTTTTAATATAAAATCTTGAATAAAAACAAAATTAATTTATTTTATATAAATATTTTACCTATTTAATTTTTCACAAACATAACAATGTTATTATTATATCATATTTACAAACAACCAACCTTGTTAAATTTAATCACAAATAAATTAAATATAACATATAATAATAAAACACAAAAATAATTGTATAGAATTTATTTAAAATTATACCTCAAAAGAATCTTTATCGAATTTTGATACTAATTCCGTTTCTGAAAAAACCTCCCCATGGATTTACATTTCCATTTATTAAATCAAAAATTAGAAATCTATAAAAGCATAACTAGTTCTTCTCAAAAGAGAAGAACTTTAAAAAACTAAAAACTAAGAAAGATTTCTAGAGAGAGAAATATGTAATTTTTGGGATCATTTTTACAATGGAGGAAATGGTCCTTTTATAGATGAAGAAAAGGTAAAAAAAAAGTGGGAAAATATCTCAAAAATTAATTTTGGATGCATTTAGACAGGTTGGCACGCAGGTGGAGTGACATTTTTGATAGGACAAACAATGACGCACATAGGATTTGTTGTAGATGGGTGGGTACTCACAGGACTCAGTGTAACATGTATGTGTGGCTTGACAGACGAGTACTATCTCTTAGCGTGCCATTTTTGCTACTTAATGTGGTGCGCACATAACACGCCAAATGCGCGCGTGGGGTAGGTTGGACTTGACATGTTTGACCGTTTTGACCAATTTTGTCCAATTTTTCCATTCTTTTTACTTTTTCTCATTTTGTTCTCAACATATTTGTGATGTATTGCCTTCAGTATTTTTCTTCGAGTCTTTAAATTATTTTTTATCGAAAATACCTGAAAAACAATAAAAATACTCGTAAAAAAATTTATAAAAATATGATAAAATCATACAAATATAAATATATTTAATCAAATAAATTACATTAAATCATGGTAATTTTTGTGCTTTTTAAGCATTCATCACTTATCAAATGGTATAAAAGCCTATGGTTATTATTTTAGGCCAATTGGTGAAATGTGTGCTTGATAGACTTAATTGAAATGAAATTCTCTAAGCTCATTGTTATGGTAGGCTCGTTCTAGAAATAAAGTGGTTAAATTTGAGGGACTTGAAACCTTGTCAAATAAAAATTGAATTAAAGTCAAAGTTCAAAATGGGATGTTGTACTTGGAAAACCTTGTGGGAGACTTTGGAACCTTGGAAGAATAAGTTGGGTTAAGGTCAAAGTTTAAGGAGACTAGCTATAAAAGTCTAGTTTGATTGGTTTTAGTAGAAGTATAAACCAAGAGAAGCCTAGTAATTGTTTTAGGGGGAATTGTTGAGAAGTGAGACCAATAAGTCCCTTATTGATAAAATACCAATGAAAGTTTGCGTTTATACGTGCATAAGTCAACCTCACCTAATAGGTTAATATTAGGGGATATGAGCTTATTTCTTTATAGAAGCCTATGAGAGATCTCTAATTACTTGTATAATTTGACATAATTTATCACTTCTCAACTTTAAGTTTAGTCTAATTTTATTTAATTTTTATTGATTTTAGACTTCATTATTATTATTATTATTTTATTGCAAATTTGAAGAAAATGGAGGTTCAAAATTTTAGAAGCATATCATATAAGTACTCTCAAATTTAAATGAATATTTATTTAAATCAAATTTAAATTAAGATTTATATATATATATATATATATATATAAGAAACAGAAAAGAGGGAGAATAGAAAACAAAAGGGGGAAAAAAGAAAAAAAAAAAAAAAGAGCTCCGCAGAATGAAACAAAAAAAGAAGAAAAAGGACAAGTGGCGTAGTAGAAAAGAGAAAATTGGAACTCCTAAAAGGAAAAGCATATTTTTCATTGTTTATTTTCCTTTCGATTCTTCTATGGAAAATTCATTTATGTTAAATTTAATTTTTAGTATGAACAATTTTTTCTTTATCCTAGGAAAGAGATGTAATTTAATTCTAAACTATGATTGATTTTCTATGTTAATTTGAATTATTTCTCTACATGTTTATCTGATTTATTTTGAGTTTATTACTTCTAATTAACTAGTCATTAATTAGATGACTTTAATCTTGTGATTTACTATCGAAAGAAGAAATTATAGGATAGATTTGGAATATTTCGGCGTAGGTAAATATAGAGATCGAAAGACTTATATGAACTTGTGTAGTTTTAAAATCATTGGTCTTAATGCTTTCTGGCTTTATTAAATTGCATACTCTTATGTAAATTAATGAACAAGAATATTTTTACTTGAGTGTCGAAAGAGGCTTTTGGATGGTTTTTTGGATATTTCTAACAAATAGAGAGAATTAAATTCAATTAGATAGATGAGTAAAGCATAGAGAGGAATTAAGTGAAATCAATTTCCTAGAATTTTTCTTGCCATTAATTGATCTTTGAACAATATCTTTCTTTTATTTTACGCATTTTCTTTAGATTGATTTTATTTTAAATTATAATTACGACAATCTAAGCGACTTCTATAAATAAAATTGAGATTAGTATAATTTTGGTATTTGTCAAAAGTAAGTTACCAATCCCTGGGGATGATACTTTTCTTATCACATTACTATAAAACTAAGATATTGTGTACTTGCAGTTTTGCATCGATCAAGTTTTTGGCACCATTGCCATGGATTTATTTTTTCTTATTTTTGCCAATATCGATACAAAATAATCTTAGTTTTAATTTTGAATTATATTTTATTTTGTTTTTTTTCCCTAGGTGTGTTTTTGAGGTTGGACGCGCCGTGCTAGAACTTAAAACATTATTATTTTTTTATCCAGAGATTGAAAGAACCTTTAGATCACGAAGAAAGAAGACATCAGAAGGTGCTACTTCTCTTTTGGAAGAAATGGCCTTAAAAAGTTATTAATGGTTAAGAAAGTTACTAGGATTCATGAATTGGAGCCATTTTCTTCCCTTTCAACTCAAGTAGCTTTTCTACCTCACCAAATTTCAACATTGACAACCCAAAGAATACCGTAAAGTGAAGAATATGTTGCAAATTCCAGTATGATAGTTTTGATGAATGAAGCAAGTCAAGAACAGGTTCAATACATCAACAACCGGAACTACAACTATCGTGGTAGTCCTATGAAAAATTACTACCATTGAGGGCTTCCAAATCATGAGAATTTTTATATAGAAACATAAAGAATGTGCTGCAACCTCTTTGAAGGTTTGATAGTCAACCAAGCAAGAAGAAGATGTCACTTGAGGATGCCATGGTTTCCTTTGTTGAGGAGACCAAAGCAAGGTTTAAAAAGAGTGATTCATGGTTGGATAACATTGAGACTCATTGTAGCAATATGGGAGCCATTATGAAAAATCTTGAAGTTTAATAACTCTATTATTTGTGAATTTGATTTACCTTGTGTTAGTGAAGAATTTATGCACTATGTATTTTCCTTAGGAGTATTGCAACAAGTTATATCATTTTGTAAAGAATTTGATAGGCAAGAGACAATGGTAGCAAAGACATATTCTTTAATCTCTAAGGAAAAAGTTCAACAAACTACAACTCCAGAGCTGAAGAAATTACCTGAGCATCTAAACTATGCGTTCTTGGGTGATAGTTACACCTTTCTAGTGATTGTTATGGTATCACTTACACTTGAAGAAGAGGAAAAATTACTACATGTGTTAAGGGAGCATAGAACAGCTTTAGGATGGACTATCTTTGACATAAAAGGTATAAGTTCATCCATTTTCATACACAAGATTCTAATGGAGGAACCTTATAAACCATCAATTGATCCCAAAGAAGATTAAATCCAACAATAAAAGAAGTTATGAGAGCCATAATTTTCAAGCTCTTCAATGCTAGAATTATTTATGCTATTTTAGGCAGCTCATGGGTATATCTAGTGCATGTTGTACCCAAAAAAATGGTGGAATGACGGTGGTGAAAAATGACAACAATGAGCTTATTTATACTAGAACAGTCATGGGTTAGTGTGTATGTATGCATTACCGTAATCAAATGTTAGATTGATTGGCTGGATATCCCTATTATTGCTTCTTAGATGGTTATTCTGGGCATAACCAAATTTAGAAGGATGCAATTTGGATTGTGCAGTGCCTAGCAATATTTCAATGTTGCATGATGGCTATTTTTCTTATATGGTGGAAGATATAATGAAAATTTTCATGGATTACTTTTTAGTTTTTGGTACATGTTTTGATCATTGTTTGCATAATTTAGCCCTTGTTTTGTAGAGTGTGAAGATAAAACCTTGTCCTAAATAGGGAGAAGTGTAATTTCATGGTTCAAGAAGGGATCATGCTTGACCATAGAGTGTCATCTAAAGGAATTAAGGTTGATCAAGCTAAAATTGCAACCATAGAAAAACTACCACCTCCAAATAATGTGAAGGGAATCAGAAGCTTTTTAGAACATGTGGGATTTTATAGAAGATTTATAAAGGATTTTTCTAAACTCTCTAAACCTTTATGTAATCTTCTTGAAAAATATTCTGCATTTGACTTTGATGATTTTTGTTTGTAGGCCTTTAATGTAATGAAGGAGAAATTGATTTCAACACCAATAATGACTGTACCTATTGGAGTCAAACTTTTGAAGTCATGTGTGATGCAAGTGACTTTGTAATTGGGGCGGTGTTAGAAAAAAAGTGAGACAAACTGTGTAGGATCATATACTATTTACGCCAAACATTGAATGAAGCCCAATTGAATTATACAACAACTGAGAAGGAGATGCTTACTGTGGTATTTGTGTGTGACAAAATTTGGTCTTACCTCATTGGTACAAAGGTGATAGTGTTCACTGATCATGCAACACTTCATTATTTGTTTGGCAAGAAGGATGCTAAGCCTAAGCTGATTCCTTGGATCCTTCTTCTTCAAGAATTTGGTTTGGAAGTTTGAGATAAGAATGGAAGTGAAAATTTAATTGTTGACCATCTCTCTCGGTTTGAGCAAGAAGAAGTAAAACCAGATTTTGAGATCCAAGAAGCATTCCCTGATGGGTAAATATTTTCGCGTAGGTAAATATAGAGATCGAAATACTTGTATGAACCTGTGTAGTTTTAAAATCATTAGTCTTAATGCTTTCTTGCTTTATTAAATTGCATACTCTTATGTAAATTAATGAACAAGAATATTTTCACTTGACTGTCGAAAGAGTCTTTTGGATGTTTTTTGGATATTGCTAACAAACAGAGACAATTAAATTCAATTAGCTAGATGAGTAAATCATAGTGAGGAATTAGGTGAAATCGGTTTCCTATAAGTTTTCTTCCCATTAATTTGATCTTTGAACAATATCTTTCTTTTATTTTATTCATTTTCTTTAAATTGATTTTATTTTAAATTCTAATTACGACAACCTTAGTGACTTCTCTAGATAAAATTGAGATTAGTATAATTTTGGTATTTGTCAAAAGTAAGTTACCAATCCATGAGGACAATACTCTTCTTATCACTTTACTATAAAACTATGATACTATGCACTTATAGCTTTGCACCGATCAAGCTCATAAGTTTATCGGTGGTTGTAATAACTATTGTAGCTACTCCAACAAGCTATGGTGCTATAAGAAAGGGTGTATAAAATTAAATACGTAGAATCAATATCCAAGCATAAGGATTAAAAACATGTACAACCACATGCATTATTTGGTTATGAAAATCCATTATTTGTAACAGTTGCACATATATTAATTGAACTATAGATCTAACTTGGTAACTGGGACCTAGAGGAAGTGGATAGGTCAAGCCATGAAATTTGTTGGGAGCTCTATTCCAACTCAACAAAGTAAGGCATCAAATCGTGAATCAAGCGAACAAGTATTGAAGTACACAATAAAAATAATTTTCTCAATTCATCCTACCATTCATACACATAATCCAATAAAATATTTTTCAATTAATAACATGAAAAATCATTGGACCTACTAAGAAAAACACATATGTTGATAGGATAAACGATATGAATGCAATACATAAACACTATCCTATAATAGTATACATTGTTATAGTACGTCTATAGAGGTTCTTATCTAGAATAAACAAGCTTAACATACAAAAGCATATAAATGTGAATAAACTATTCTACCCATATATGCTTGATGAATATATAACAGGAAATACATGCATGTTAGAAATAGAATGTAAAGCGTACATAAGGTTTTTCAATCGTTCAAAGCATCTTATGTTGTTAGGCATATTCAAAAAATCATGATTATACTATCACAAAATTTAAACTTGTTGCACAATCAAATAACATGTTAAAACCATGTATGCTCCTAACATATATGGAAACATCCATTGATTGCACAATAATAATAGGTAATAAGTCATTTCCTAAAATGAATAAACAATTTCTTCAACTCATCTACACTTAATTGGTGCCAAGTTGTCAACATAGCAACCATATCCAAGTAGATCTAGATGGTTCTAGAGCTCTATTGTCCCATGTTGTTACCTATCACCAATCACTCAAAATATCCTAACATGATTCCCATATAAGCTCATCACTTATGAGATCTTATACAATCTCCACATTAAATCCTCATCCATTGGAACAATTACAACCTCACAACATAATATATCTACTGGCAAACCATTACTATGAAAATTACTTAAAATGATATGGCTCTTCTATAGCCAAAATGCATCCTATCTCTTAATAATACCTTACTCAATCTCACAATTTGTAAAATCAATCCAATGTCTTAAAATATGGGAGATATTCTTTCTTATGTCCTACGTCCTATAGAGGACTCATTATTTCTCTTACACAACATTCATAAGGAAAATTGACTAAGAATGGACCGAGGAAATCTATTAAAACTTGGCAAAACTTTTCCAAAATTTTGGCCAAGATACGCAAAGAGATGAGATGTATTTATAGGAAAACTACCAACCTAATAGAAATTATAATAATGCCTCATTGACGTCACATTAGGCTTGCTAAGCTAGAAAAAAAAATCACCAACTATTAAGTAAGACCTAGGCAAACCTTATCAACACTCCTTCAATCAATTTTGAATGACAAAGAATTGGCCGAATTGGCCTTGAAAAGGCCATAACAATAAAATCGTAAAAACTAGCCTGGTATGATCCTAAACTATAAGTCACATTTTTTTATGTCTATTTTTGGCTCATCGTGTGTAAAATACGGTGCCTGTTTTATTCTTACTTAATGTTTTTGTCCTTTTCTATGTAAGATTGGTAACTATAGATCAGTAATACATATATACATAATTAGGAACACCTTCTATGCAAGTATATTTACACACACCATAGGGTTGATTTTTGTACTATGCATGCTAAGTGGAGTATTCTTCTATAGTAAGTGAGCATGCTAACGAGTTGATGTTGTCTGATGAGTGCTCAAAAAGCACTAAAATAACCATGATTTTATGTACATTAATTGATTAAAAAATTATATATATTTATATGTTTTATCATATATTTATATAAATTTGTCTTTTTCGGAATCACGGGTATTTTTATTGTTTTTCAGGAATTTTGGCTTAAAAACGCAATTTAAAGACTCAAAGAGGAATACTTGAAGCAATACATCACAAAAATATCAATAAATAAGTGAGAAAAGGTTAACAAACATGGAAAAATTGGACGAAATGGGTCGAAAAGGTCAAAAATGTCAAAAAGACGGAAATCGCGCGCCGCAGCCCAGCCGTGCGCGCAGCCCAGCGCCCCATGCCGCGCGCGCCCGCGGGCACTGTTCACGCGCGCCGAGCTGCGCGCAGCGACAGCCACAGCGCGCGCAGCGCCCAGCAGCAGCCCCACCGCGCGCCCAACGCGTTTTCGCCCCATTTTTCACGTGCAGCAGCCCCTGTGACATCATGCTGACGTCATTGATGACATCAGCAATTCCAATACGCGTTTTTACATTTTTTAATATTGTTTTAACATTTTTTTACTCATTTTTTCTCTCCATCCTCACCTATAAATACCCCCCTTCCCTTCACTTCAAATCACACCTTCAAAACTCACTTCTCTCTTCTTTCTTTCTCTCATTTCTTAGTTTTTAGTTTCTCTTAGTTTCTTTCTTAGTTTCTAAGCTTTTCTTAGTTTTTCTCTTAGTTTTTAGTTCAATTCTCTTAGGTTTAGAGTTCTTCTCTTTTTGAGAGGAACTTGTAATGTTTTTGTAATAATTTAGATTTTTGATTCAATATATGGAAGTGCAAATTCCGCTCGGAGGTTTTCCAGCTACGGGAATAGCGTCAAAGTTCTGTAAGGATTTTATTTTCTTTACAGTTATTTTTATGCTTTATTCTTACATGTTATATTCAACTTGTCTGTGGTTAAATTTAACTATGCTGGCTGTTTAGTAAATATGATGTAATAACAACGTTGTTATGCTTGCGAAATATTAAATAGGTAAAAATCTCTAAAATGAATTGATTTTGTTTTTATTCAAGATTTTATATTAAGAATGTTAGAGAGAAATATATTATTTTTCATTACAAACTTAAAACTGAAAATTAGATTTTAAGGTTTAGCTATCCGGTCTAATTTAGAGTAGTGCTCTTTTATTTGTTGGTACAATCGCCCGGTAGTTAGAGTGAAACTCTATTTCGAAAGTTTTTATAAGAATTATTATGTGAAAATATATTGACAACATGTTTTCAATAGTGGTTTTAAAACTTGAAAGTTAGTACTCGGATAATTAAATTCTTATGTTTAATTTGGACACCTTGAATAATGTTTAAATTGTCTAACCCCACCAAAGGTGGCATTTAAATGGTTCATTTGCAATCTCTTAGAAAAAAGGAATTAATTTAATTAAGCATATTAGTTATCAACCCCACCCATAGGTGTTAATTGATTTGTTTAGTTAACAAAGAATATCTAACCCCACCAAAGGTGGTATTTATATAAAAAAGAGAGAATCAATAAAATATCAATTTATATCTTTAATAACCTAGTTAATATGAGCAAGCATAATTAATTTAGTTATTATATCCATAAATACTCCGCTAATATAAATGATAAAAATTTGCATGAATATTTATTGAATCCGTATATATGTTTATTTTTAGATAATTATTTATTGAATTTGTATCTATGTTTATTTTTATGTTATTAGATTATATTTAATTAATCTGTATATATGTTTATTTTATGTCATTAGATTAGGAACACAAAAACCAAACTATCGTGACAGGATGTTTAGGATTTAATTTCGTTTTTAAAAGTTTGAATAATAAATTAAAAACCACATACATTCCTTCCTTAGATCGACCTTGGGAGTATACTTATCATTTTCTTCGAAATGATTCGTGCACTTGCGAGAGTTTTATAAATATTAAAACCAAAGTATTGGCAAGAATCGGCGATGCCGGTTTTCGCTCATCATTGTCACTTTTGTTTTTGGTTTGTTTCAAGTACTTGACAATTTTTCGAACAAAAAATATGACTTTTTACCACCTTGCTTCCAAGCTTTCCACCAAGCTCACTAAGGACTTCATCACAGGTGATGGTGAGGTGGTGATGAGGTGGCTGGGAAGGTGATTGGTAAAGGTGGCAATTTCAAACTCTATAAATACCCCCATTTCTCTTTATTTTGAATAAAAAAAAGAGTTGCCAAAGCTCTCTCAAATTGATTCTTGTCTTTCTATTTCTAGATCATTAATACCATGTGTGTTACTCGATATTAAGGATTCGTGACTGTGTGAGAAAAATCGATCTTGTGATTGGTGAGTAGTAAAGGCGGTGTTTGCAAGTGGGTTCTATGTGTTGAGCCATATGTTGGCTAGTGGTTTCCTTTGTACAAAATTTTCTTGGGTTGTGTGGGCTTTAGATAAGAGTCAGGTTTGTGTGTCAAACTAAGTCATTACGAAAGCAGCAAAGAAGAGTAGCAATAGGCAACTATGATAGAGATCCAAATGGATATTGGTAATGGTGGTTTTATTTCTCCCAAAGTGTAACTGGTTTATTGTTTAGTAAATTGTTTGCTATTGAGTGGCTTATTTAAGAAACCCAAGGATGTTACCACATAGATAGGATTGTGGGCTTACCTTGTTATATATGGTGTTATGCATGATCGACTGTGTGGCTAGTATAATTAGAGTTTAAAAGTGTATATCCCTACATGCTAAAGTTTATACTCTAATTGTGAAGCTTCTATTTTTTATTTATCACCTATTTTTTCATTTATTGAATTTATATTTGTTGCTATTTATACTGTGTCTTTTATTATATGGACTACATTTGTGCTTATTTATTTTTTGTTTATCTTCTTGTGATTTGCATATTTAAGTTGAGTCTTTAAGGAGTTAGTATATCCTCATCTTGATTGTGTAGCAAGTCTAGGACTCCTTCATTGTTGTTATGCATGACCTATAGGTATGTTAGTATCTTCTGTGTCTCCAGCATATATGTTCTAACATACTAGATGCATACTTTTATTAGAAAGCATGTTTATTGTATGTTGTCATATGCTTTATTTCCTTTCTGTGGAACATGCCTATAAGCTTTCTAATCATTACTTACCATAAATTAACCTTCCTAGTCCTCGATTAATGTATATTTTTTAGGTCTATTAAGTGGATATGAGTTTGTTATGAGTCTCTAAAGAGTCATTACCTTCTTACTTTGGTAGTGTTTTGAGCGTTCAACGCTTTAATTTGTTTGTTATGATGTGTATGATAACATGTTGTGAGAGTACAATCATCATCTATCGAATATGTTCACACATATGAGGTCTTGAAGTGATTGGAAATCATTTATATCCTTTTAGTAGGATTGACTATTTCACATGTTGAGTGTTGATTGCCATGTATGCATATTGCTAGCCTAGATAGGAGCCTATGAGGCATACCATCTCCTACGTGTCTATTGTAGTTTATTATTTCTTACTATAACTAGTTCTTGTTATGTGCTGAATTAAGAATGATGTTTGTGTACATATGCTTTGATAATTGTTTAATTCATGTTGTGAGACCTACTTGACCTAATTGATATAGAGCCCACAAAAATATTTCATGGGTTGGATTTCATTGTTCCTTTATATAGGTATCTTCACTTTGTATCAAAGTGAGTCACCCGTTTTTAGGCTTAATCCCTGGATGCTCAATCCTAGTGCTTTTTCTACCCCTACACACACCTTGAATATTTATGCCCTTGTATATTTTTGGTGTGGGCTGTTGTTGTTCTATGAGATTATTTATCTCCATGAACTTTTAGTTTTCAGCTTGTTTCTTGTTTACTTGTTCATGCATATCTCTTCCTTTCTCTTTTCTTCTTTATTATACATAGTATACTAATTACTTTACTTACTTCCATATTGGACTGTTTGATCCGTTACTAGTATTCTCTACTACTAGCTGCTTTGACATGCTCTTATTGTTTGTTTGTTTCACTTACTGCTTACTTCTTCTATGGCCATTTGCATATGTATCATGTCACATGTTTATCAACATGTAGTGTCAAAGTATTAAGATCTTTCTTCTTATAGTCTTATCATTTATATGACATGCCTTATAGAATGCATCCTTTTTGTTTTACTAGGTTCTTCTCTCTTATAGCTAATATGTTGGGTGTTAATTTTTTGTTTATCTCCTACTGATTATTGTTTATCTATTTCCTGCACTTCTTTCTCTTGTAGTCTTTTCATTTATTATACATAGTATACTAATTTTTTGTTGGAACTTGAGGCTTTCTCACTTGCTTAGATGTTTTTGTAACATCCCTTGTTTCTTCTCTCTCTTAGGGATGTTACTGCTATTGCCCATTAGTTAGTCTGTTTCCTGGCTTCTCTTGACTAGCAATGATGTGAGTGTTGTCAATGGTCTCTTTTAAGGAGATTATGTGTAGTGTGTTACCTTCTCTCTCTCTAGAGGTAACACTGTATGGTTTGTACTGATAATCTCTCTGGACACACATCCTTGTATTTTTAGCCTACATCTCCTTTGCGACCATCCTTATCATCTCGTTTACTTATTGTATTTATCTCTTTGACACTCTCTTCCTCTTTTTCTCTCCTTCACTCTCTTCCCTGGATTGTTCTATATGCCCATCTACCCTACTATCCTTTTCGCATGTAAAATAAACTTATTAGGGACCATTGATGTTATACGGTTGCCATGGATTCAACTTAGATTGAAATATGATTGTTTTACATGTGTATTCATTGAGTGTATGTATGGCTAAATTTGTGTATTTTATTTTAAATGAACTTTTTCTTACACATGCCATAACTTAGTGAATTTTTTTGACTATTTTGAGAAGCTTGTGTGCACCTCTTGCTTTGATGATCTGTATGTCTCTAACAAGATCTAGAATCCACTTTTATTGTCTCTTAAGGAGTAATCCTAGGTGTTACTTAGATAGAGAGAGGATTTAGGTCATCTTTGGATCGTTGGGACCTTTTAGGCCATTAATGTTTTCTCATTCTTACTCTCTCCTTTAGAGCTTTTATGTTAATCCTTATTTCCTTTACACTTGTTTATTATCCAAGCCCAAATGATTATTCCACTTACCTTATACACTCTTTGTTGAGCATGTAATTTGGGAGAACTTTTGTTTATCCTCATAGGTTATAATATATACAAAAAAGGAAGAAGGAGATAGGGAAATGAAAAGGAAAACGAAGTGTTAAGAATGTAAGAAAAGGGGAAAAGGGGAAAGAAAATAAAAAAATAAATTAAAATGATGATAAATATGGCATCACTGTATGAAAAAGATGGGGAGCATAAGTTGCTAAATTTTATATATTGTTTTTATAACATTCTTGTTTGTGAATGATGTTTGCGAAGTGAAGAGAAAAGAACCCTTGTTTGATGATATGTTTTATGTGTACTTGTACCCATAGGTTTGTACTTGGTTTGTCAAAGATATGTTTGAGTCTAAATATATCATTTCTCTCCTACTCTCACATAAACCTATCCATTCCAGCATTGATAGACCTATTGATTTCCTCTGAGTTAGCAAAATTATTGGAGAAATATTAAATGTAAACTTATGAAGTTTGGTATATTATGAGTCTATATTTCTATTTGCTTGGTTCACATACACATTTCTTGATAGTTTACAGAGTAAACAATTTTAGCACAACACACACTGAGCATGTAATCAAATATTTTTGCATGCCCTTACCTTAATGCTTCTTGGATTGATAACTATATGGATATATAAGTTAAGTGTATTTTTTATTCCCTAATGACCCTCTAGTTCATTGAACATGCTTAGTTTGCTTCTTTATTTTTGTATTACTTTTCCTAATTTGTGCAAATGCTTCTATTTTGGGAGAGTTTTAAGAGTAGGTTACATAATGTTTATTACCTCACATGCACACTTTTATGTCATTTCATGGTGTTAGAAGGAGTCCTGTGTGTGTTTGGCATCATTTTTCTTCGTTCTATTTATGAGTTTATATTATGCAGTTGCATTCTTATGATGCTTTCTTCTTCTTTACATCACTTTGTATGAAACATGCATAAATAATATTATTAGCACGACTTGTTGCATGCATTATTTTCAATCTCTTATTTCACGTATCTTTCTGTGTTTACCTACATCCTATTGTAGTGAGTTGTTGCATGTTTATCATATGCAGTTGATATCTTGGTAATTGTTGTTGAAATGCATGGCATATGTTTTCTTTAGTAGACTGGGGTGTCTATTCATATGTGTGTGCATAGTATGGGGTGAGGTTATAGGATTGAATACACCGGTGTTCTTCGAAGGAGATAGTTGAATCACTAGGAGTGTGACAACTAAGAAGATAGTTAGATCATAGTCAACTCCTTTTTAGGTATTCCCTAACACATGTTAGTGGTGTTGATGTTTGGAGGAAGATTTTTAAGTCACTAGGATTGTGACAACTTGGAAGATAGTTGGATGCCTAGCCAATGTCTTCTTGCATATTCATTGGCATATTTATCTACCATTGGTGTTCAACCACCCATCCTACTAATGTGTTGTTTGCAAATTGTGAAGTGATGAGTGCTCAAAAAGCACTAAAATTACCATGATTTTATGCACATTAATTGATTAAAATATATATATACTTATATGTTTTATCATATATTTATATAAATTTGCCTTTTTCGGAATCACAGGTATTTTTATTGTTTTTCAAGTATTTTCACTTAAAAACGTAACTTAAAAACTCAAAGAGGAATACTGGAAACAATACATCACAAATATATTAATAAATAAATGAGGAAAGGTCAACAAATATGGAAAAATTGGACAAAATGGGTCAAAAAAGAGGAAATCACGCCGCCGCACCACCACGCCGCCCAGCTGCCCAGCCGCGCCTGGCAGCGCCCAGTCCTTCGTGTGCTGCGCATGCCTTGCTCCTGTCCCGCACGCGCCGCTGCCATCCTTGCTCCATTTCCGCGCGCAGCCGTCCCCCACACCATGTTGATGTCATCACTGACGTCATCAATCACTACTCCGTGTTTCCGCCATTTTTTTAAACATATTTTCACCCACTTTTCCTTCCCATCCTCACCTATAAATACCCTAATTCCCTTCACTTCTTAACACACCTCAAAACACATCTTCTCTTCTCTTTCTTTCTCTCATTTCTTAGTTTTTTTAGTTTTATCTTAGTTTTTAGCTTTTCTTAGTTAGTTTCTCTTAGTTTTAGAGTTCTTCTCCTTTTGAGAAGAACTAGTTATGTTTTTGTAATTTATTTGCTTTTCCATTCAATAAATGGGAGTGCAAATTATGTTTGGAGGTTTTCCAGCAACGAGAATAGCATCGAAGTACTGTAAGAATTTTATTTTCTTTCTAGTTATTTTTTATGCTTTATTCTTACATGTTATATTTAATTTGTTTGTGATTAAATTTAACTTTGCTGGCTATTTGTAAACATGATGTAATAATAACGTTGTTATACTTGTGAAATATTAAATAGGTAAAAATCTCTAAAATGAATTGATTTTATTTTTATTCAAGATTTTATATTAAGAATGTTAGAGAGAAATATATTATTTTTAATTACAAACTTAAATATGAAAATTAGATTTTAAGGTTTAGTTATCCGGTCTGATTTAGAGTAGTGATCTTTTCTTTGTTGGTACAATCGCCCGGTAGTTAGAGTGAAGCTCTATTTCAAACTTTTTTATAAGAATTATTATCTGAAAATGTATTGACAACATATTTTCAGTAGTGGTTTTAAAACTTGAAAGTTAGTATTCAGATAACTAAATTCTTAGGTTTAATTTGGACACCTTGAATAAAGTTTAAACTATCTAACCCCACCAAAGGTGGCATTTAAATGGTTCATTTTCAATCTCTTAGAAAAAAGAATTAATTTAATTAATAAAATTAGTTATCAACCCCACCCATAGGTGTTAATTGATTTGTTTAGTTAACAAAGAATATCTAACCCCACCAAAGGTGGTATTCATATAAAAAAGAGAGAATCAATAAATATCAATTCATATCTTTAATAACCTAGACAATATGAGCAAGCATAATTAACTTAGTTATTATATCCATAAATACCCCACTATTTGAAATGATAAAATTTGCATAAATATTTAAAAATGTTTATTGAAAATTGGCATCGTCGATTCTGCCAATACTTTGGTTTTATATTTATAAAACTCTCGCAAGTGCACGAATCATTTTGTAGAAAATGATAAGTATACTCCCAAGGTCGATCTAAGGAAGGAATGTATGTGGTTTTTAATTTATTATTCAAACTTTAAAAACAAAATTAAATCCTACACATTCTATCACGATATTTTGGGTTTTGTGTTTTTAATCTACTCATATGCAAATTTTATCATTTATAATAGTAGAGTATTTATGGATATAATAACTAAGTTAATTATGCTTGCTCATATTATCTAGGTTATTAAATATATGAATTGATATTTATTGATTCTCTCTTTTTTATATGAATAGCACCTTTGGTGGGGTTAGATATTCTTTGTTAACTAAACAAATCAATTAACACCAATGGGTGGGGTTGATAACTAATTTGGTTAATTAAATTAATTCCTTTTTTCTAAGAGATTGAAAATGAAACATTTAAATGCCACCTTTGGTGGGGTTAGACAGTTTAAACTTTATTCAAGGTGTCCAAATTAAACCTAAGAATTTTATTATCCGAGTACTAACTTTCAAGTTTTAAAACCAATATTGAAAAGATGTTGTCAATACATTTTCAGATAATAATTCTTATAAAACTTTTGGAATAGAGTTTCACTCTAACTACCGTGCGATTGTACCAACAAATAAAAGAGAACTACTCTAAATCAGACCGGATAACTAAACCTTAAAATCTAATTTTTAGATTAAAGTTTGTAATGAAAATTAATATATTTCTCTCTAACATTCTTAATATAAAATCTTGAATAAAAATAAAATCAATTCATTTTAGAGATTTTTATCTATTTAACATTTCGCTAGCATAACAATGTTATTATTACATCATGTTTACAAACCGCCAGCAAAGTTAAATTTAATCACAGACAAATTAAATATAACATGTAAGAATAAAGCATAAAAAATAACTGCAAAGAAAATAAAATCCTTACAGTACTTCGATGCTATTCCCGTTGCTGGAAAACCTCCAAACGGAATTTACACTCCCATTTATTGAATGGAAAAGCAAATAAATTACAAAAACATAACTAGTTCTTCTCAAAAGGACAAGAACTCTAAAACTAAGAGAAACTAACTAAGAAAAGCTAAAAACTAAGATTAAACTAAAAAAAACTAAGAAATGAGAGAAAGAAAGAGAAGAGAAGATGTGTTTTGTAGGTAAGGATGGGAAGAAAAAGTGGGTGAAAAATGTTAAAAAAATGGTGAAAACACGGAGTAGTGATTGCTGACATCATTGAATGCATCAGCATGACATAGAGGGCGGCTGCGCGCGAAAATGGGGCGAGATGGCAGCGGCGCTCGCCAGCGTGCGTGGAACTGGAGCAAGGCGCACGTGGGAGTAGGGAGCTGGCGCACGCGTGCTGGGCGGCTGCTCGACGCGGCTGGGCACTGGCACGCGCGGGCTGGGCAGCTGCTCGGCATGGCGGCGTAAATTCCTCCTTTTTGACCCATTTTGTCCAATTTTTCCATATTTGTTGACCTTTCCTCATTTATTTATTAATATATTTGTGATGTATTGCTTCCAGTATTCCTCTTTGTGTCTTTAAGTTACATTTTTAAGCGAAAATACCTGAAAAACAATAAAAATACCCGTGATTCCAAAAAAGACAAATTTATATAAATATATGATAAAAAATATAAATATATATATTTTTTAATTAATTAATGTGCATAAAATCATGGTAATTTTAGTGCTTTTTGAGCACTCATCATGAAGCCGCTTATGCCTTTCTACAACATGTATAGATATGGGGTTCCGTGCTATGTATTGCATTAGGGAGATGTTTCTATCTATAATACTCTTGGTTTTTCTTTGCATTAAGGTTATTTTTTGTTTCATGATTTTACCTTGCTGTTATCTCCTTGTTATTCTTTGCAGTACTCGCTTGACTTTATGTGTGTTTGCTTTAATATTCTTTGCTACATTACAATAGTGTTAGGACTATTGTATTTCTATTTGAATTCTCTCTTTCATATATAGGTGTGGTATGTTGCATAATGTGTTTATGCTTACTTTGACTTTCCATGTCAAAAGGGGGAGAAGTGTATACAACTTGTGTTTGCTTGTACATTTTGTTTGACTATTTATTTGTTTATTTGTCTATGCATTGTATTTGTTTGTTCACATGTTAGTTACTGCATGGGATGGTAAATATAGTCTGTACTACATTATGTTTATCTAATATGCATACATTTAGGGAGAGTGTTGCATATGTTTAGTAAGAGTTTGCATATATATGTTGCATGTAGATTGTGTAGTTTGCATATTTGTATTATATGTAGATTGTATTTGTTTGTGCAACATGTTAATTGTGCCTATCCTATTATGTGCACCTATGTAGGGGTAACATGATAATATTTGAATAAACTATCAATTTTTACCTGTGTAGGGGTAACATGATAGTATTTGGATAGACTACACATTGTTTCTACATGATACGTTTACATGGTATGTATTTTTTTCATGTGTGTAAGTTACAGGTGTATAGTAAAGTCTTTAGGCTTCAAGTGTGCTCTTTGTAATGGTGCTAAATTCCTTATGATAAAGGATTTACTAAGTTGATTCATGAAGTTGGATGGGGCACTCAAGGTGGATAAACTTGGAATATGTGTGTCTTTTTGGTTCTGGTATGTGTTGTTGTATTATTCTTAGGAATAAACAATTGTAGGACATCTTCATAATCATCTCATTTTTGATAAGTTTATGTATCTAGTTGTAAAATATTTTGACACAAAAAGCCAAAAGGGGGAAAATGTAAGTCTAATTATTCTTGTGTCTATTTGTTAGTTTCCTGTGTGCAAAACATGGTGTCTATTTTATTCTTTGTATTTTTTTCCTCTCTATGTAAGGTTGTTTACTATAGATCAGTAATACATACATGTACATAGTTAGGAACATTTTGTTTGCAAGAATGTTTATACATACCATGGGGTTGGTTTTTGTAGTGTGTACTTTAAGTGGACTGTTGGTTTTTGACGAGGGAACGTGCAAGCGAACCGACATTGTTACTTTATTTTTTGGTTCATTTTGGGTACATGTATTTATGGAAAGTACTCTACAATATTTGGGATATAAAATGTGACTTTTTACCATCATACTGTCAATCTCAATAAGGACCTTACGCTATATGATGACAAAGTGGTTGGCAAGGTGGAAATTTTGAGCTATATAAATATCCCCTATTTCTTCTTGTTTCAAATCTAGAAAAAGTGGTAGCAATGTTCTGTCAAATTGACATCTATTCTTTCTATTTTTTGATCACTAATACCTTATAGGTTTCTCGATATTAGTGATTCATGACTGTGTGAGCAAAACCGTGCTTGTGAGTAGTGAGTAGTGAAGGTGGTGTTTGCAAGTGGGTTCTCTATTTTGAGCCGTGTGTCGGCTGGTGGTTGTCTTCGTGCAACATTTTCTTATTAACTTTACACCTTACTGGTTTTTGGTTACTAATCACACCATTGTGGATGGTATAGGTTTTTTGGGATAGTCGAGTTCGTGTGTTAAACCAAGTCATTGTGGAAACAATAAGTAAGAGGAGTAATATATAGTTAGGGAAGAGGTTCAGACTGATAGAGGTAATATTGGTTCTATTTCTCTTAGAGCGTAACTATTTTATTATTTAGTGGATGTTTGTTGCTGAGTGGTTGCTTTAAACAATCTGAGGATGTTCCCACATATATAGGGTTTTTATATGGGTTTACCTTGTTATAGCTAATGTTATGCGTGCTCGGTTGTGTCACTAGTATAATTAGAGTTTAAATAGCATATGTTCCTATATACTAAAGTTTAAACTATGATTGGAAAGCTTAGATTTTTTATTTATCATATGCTTTCCATTTATTGATATCTACATCTACTGTTATTTATATTACATGTCTTTGATTATATGTACTACTATTTTTCTTAGCTGTTTTGAGTTTATCACTCTGTGATTTGCGTATTTGTGTTGAAACCTTAAAGAGTCAGTATCTCTTTAGGCTGATTGTGTATTGGGTCTAGGACTCCTTCATTGTCATTATGCATGATCTATAGGTGTGTTAGTATCTTCTATGTCTCCAGCATATATGTTCTAACTACTAGATGCATACCCTGATTAGAAAACATGTTTATCATATGTTGTCATATGCTTTTGATAAATTAATCTACCTACTCCCTAATTAATTTATATTGTTTAAGTATGTTATGTGAATGTGAATCTCTTAAGGTATCTCATAACCCTTTCAATAGCATTCCAATGCTCTACACTAGATCTACTGGTAAATCTACATAGTAGTCCCACAACATAAGTTATGTTTGGTATAGTACAATCAGTACCATAATGTAAGCTACCAATGATGCTCGCATACTCAGTTTGTCTAACACCATCTCTGGTGTTCTTCAAAAACTTTACACTAGGATCATAAGGAGTACATGCAGGTTTGCAGTTAAAGTAATCATATTTCTTTAAGATCTTCTCAATGTAATGAGATTGATCTAGAGAAATTCCCTTTTCAGACCTAGTAATCTTTATACCAAGAATTACATTCGCTTCTCCGAGATCTTTCATATCAAAGTTAACACTTAACAAAGTTTTCACATTATTCACAACATGAATATTTGATCCAAAAATAAGCATGTCATCCACGTATAAACATATAATAGTGCAAATGTTATCTTCTAATTTATAATAAATGCATTTGTCACTTTCATTTATTTTGAATCCATGTGAGATAACTAGATTATCAAAATTTTCATGTCATTGCTTAGGTGCTTGGTTTAGACCATAAAGGGATTTATCTAGTTTACAAACTTTATTTTCTTGACCTGGGATAACAAAACCTTCTAGTTGATCCATATAAATTTCTTCTTCTAAGTCACCATTTAAGAAAGCTATTTTAACATTCATTTGGTGTACTACTAAATCATGGATAGCTACAAGAGAAAAAAATTACACGTATGGAAATTATTTGTGTGACTGGTGAAAAGGTATCAAAGAAATCTACATTTTCCCTTTGCCTATACCTTTTAATGACAAGACGAGCTTTGTACTTTTCAATAGTACCATCGGGTTTTAATTTCTTCTTTAGTATCCATTTACATACAATGGTTTTGCATCCAAGAGGTAAGTCAACTAAATGCCAAGTCTTATTATACTCAGGAGAGTCCATTTCATCATTTATGGCTTCTTCCCATAAGTTGGCATCTAAAGAAGATAATGTTTCTTTAAGGTATCAAAGAAATCTACATTTCATCATTTATGGCTTCTTCCCATAAGTTGGCATCTAAAGAAGATAATGTTTCTTTAAGAGTTTGGGGATCTTTCTCTAAGGTATAAACATAAAAATCAGATCCAAAATCCTTAAGGGTTTGAGCTCATTTACTTCTTCTAATTTCAGTGTTTAATTCCTCATTTTGTTCACTAGTTCTAGTTATGAGTAAACTACTACAAGACGAGCCCCCACTAGTTTTAAATTTAAAGGGAAACCTATGTTCATAGAATTCAGCATCATTTGATTCTATAACTACATGATCATTTAAGTCATAAAATTTATAAGCTTTACTATTCACAACGTATCCTATGAATACACATTCATATGCTCTACTAAAAAGTTTATTTTTTTTAAGATCAGAGATCCTAACATAGGCTAAACAACCCCAAGTTTTAAAATAAGTTAAATTAGGTTTCTTATTTTTCAAAATTTCATATGGTGAAATTTTACTTGTAGATTTAGGCACTGTATTTAGCACATAGCAAACAGTTAATAAAATTTCTTCCCACCAATGGGAAGCAGCACCAGAGTTTAATAAAATTGCAACAACTGATTCAGTAAAAGTTCTATTTTTTCTTTCAGCTTTGCCATTCATTTCAGGAGAATAAGGTGCAGTTTTTTCATGAATGATTCCATGAGTTTTATAAAAATCATTGAAAATATTGGAATCATATTCAGTGCCTTTATCACTTCGAAACCTTTTTATTTTTCTGTTAAGTTGATTCTCAATCTGAGTCATAAATATTTTAAACATGTCAAATGCTTCACTTTTATTTTTCATTAGATATACATAAGTATAATAGGAACAGTCATCTATAAAAGTTATAAAATAGTGTTTCCCATTTCTTGTTAAATTTCCATCAAATTCACATATGTCAGAATGTATTAATTCTAAAGGTTCAGATTCTTTAACTACTGTTTTATGTGAAGTTTTGGTTATTTTAGCTTGACAACAAAAATCACATTTTTCAAAATCATTCAAAGATAGTTTAGGAATTAGTTCATGTTCTTGATTATGCGTTTATTAACATGACAAAGTCTACCATGCCAAATATTAAAAGAACTCAACATATAAGCAGAAGAAAAGGTTTTATTGATTTTAACATTTAATTTAAACATACCATCAGTGGCGTACCCTTTCGCAAAAAATATATTATTTTTAGTTATAGTATATAAATCAGCTCCTATAGTTTGAGTAAACCTAGCTTTGTTAAGAAGATAGCCCAAAAATAAGTTATTTCTCATCTTTGGAGTATGTAGGGCATCCTTCAAGATGACAGTCTTTCTAGAGGTAAACTTTAATATCACCTCACTAGTACCAGCAACTTTAGTGGAGGGGGAGTCGCCCAGCAGCACTTTCTTATCCTCAGAAATAGAATAGGACTTGAACATGTCTCGATCATAGTAAACATGGCGAGAAGCACAAGTGTCCACCCACCACCCCTCGGATCCACCAACAAAATTGACTTTAGATATCATAGCAATAAGTTGATCTTCGGTAAGGTTCGCCTATGGCGTAGGATGATTCCTGTTTCGATAGTTCCTAGCCAAGTGGCCAGGTCTGTTACAACTATAACACATGAATGTGTTATTCCTTAAGGGGTTGAGGTTCATTCTGGGAAGGATAGTTACTATTTCTATTTTGGTGATTGCGGTTTTGGTTATTATTATGATTCTAAGTTTTTATATTTCTACCTTTAGGTTTTAGAATTGCAGAGGAGGGTTTCTTATTGGTACTATTGTTTGAGACTACGAGTACTTCATCTCTTTGGTCTTATTTTCGGGCTTCTTCTTCTATTCTTAAACAGGTTATAAGACTTTCTAAAGAAAATTCCTTAGTTTTATGCCTAAGTGTATTCTTAAAATCTTTCCAAGCAGGGGGTAATTTATCTATAATAACAACTACTTGAAATTGTTCATCTAAAGTCATACCTTGAGAAGTTATTTCGTGTGCTATCTTCTACGGTTCGTGTGATTGAGCTTCCACTAATTTTCCATTAATCATTTAAAAATTCATGTATCTACTAAAAACATATTTCTTAGTTCTAGCTTCCTCAATGTCGTACTTCTTTTGAAGTATTTCCCAAATTTTCTTAGTAGACTTATCAGAGTTATAATAATCATACAAGTCATTAGCTAAACCATTAAGAATATAATTTTTATACAGAAAATCATTTTCCATCCACGTGTCTAAATCCTTAGTTGCAACTTCAATAGGAGGATTAGACTGTATTGGTTTTTCAGTAGTAAGAGCATAAACAAATTTTTTCATGCTTAAGAAAAATAACATTTTTGTCTCCATCTTTTAAATTGTAGTCCCTTAAAATGGAATGGTTTGTTGAGATCAGCAGTTGATGAGCGAAAACTGGCATCGCCGATTCTTGCCAATACTTTGGTTTTAATATTTATAAAACTCTCGCAAGTGCACGAATCATTTAGTAGAAAATGATAAGTATACTCCCAAGGTCGGTCTAAGGAAGGAATGTATGTGGTTTTTAATTTATTATTCAAACTTTTAAAAACGAAATTAAATCCTAAACATCCTGTCACGATATTTTGGGTTTTTGTGTTTTTAATCTAATTACATAAAAATAAACATAGATCCAATAAACATTTATGCAAATTTTATCATTTATAATGGCGGAGTATTTATGGATATAATAACTAAGTTAATTATGCTTGCTCATATTATCTAGGTTATTAAAGATATGAATTGATATTTATTGATTCTCCCTTTTTTGTATGAATACCACCTTTGGTGGGGTTAGATATTCTTTGTTAACTAAACAAATCAATTAACACCTATGGGTGGGGTTGATAACTAATTTGCCTCATTAAATTAATTCCTTTTTCTAAGAGATTGAAAATGAACCATTTAAATGCCACCTTTGGTGGGGTTAGACAGTTTAAACTTTATTCAAGGTGTCCAAATTAAACCTAAGAATTTAGATATCCGAGTACTAACTTTCAAGTTTTAAAACCACTACCGAAAACATGTTGTCAATACATTTTCAAATAATAATTCTTATAAAACTTTTGGAATAGAGTTTCACTCTAACTACCGGGCGATTGTACCATCAAATAAAAGAGCACTACTCTAAATCAGACCGGATAACTAAACCTTAAAATCTAATTTTCAGGTTTAAGTTTGTAATGAAAAATAATATATTTCTGTCTAACATTCTTAATATAAAATCTTGAATAAAAACAAAATCAATTCATTTTAGAGATTTTTACCTATTTAATATTTCGCAAACATAACAACGTTATTATTACATCATGTTTATTAACAGCCAGCACAGTTAAATTTAATCACAGACAAATTAAATATAACATGTAAGAATAAAGCATAAAAATAACTGTAAAGAAAATAAAATTCTTACAGAACTTCGACGCTATTCTCGTTGCTGGAAAACCTCCAAGCGGAATTTGCACTCCCATTTATTGAATCAAAAAGCTAAAATATTACAAAAACATAACTAGTTCTTCCCAAAAAGGGAAGAACTCTAAAACTAAGAGAAATTAACTAAGAAAAACTAAAAACTAAGAAAACATAAGAAAAATTAAGAAAAACTAAAAATCTAAGAAAAAAGAGAAAGAAAGAAGAGAGAAGTGTGTTTTGAAGTGAAGGGAAGGGGGTATTTATAGGTGAGGATGGAGAGAAAAAGATGTTAAAAAAATGTAAAAACGCGGATTGGTGATTGCTGATGTCATTTGATGACGTCAGCATGACGTGGGGCGGCTACACGTGAAAAATGGGGTGAAACGCGTGTCGGCACGCGCGTGAATAGTAGCCGCATGCGCAGTTTTGCACGGATGAACAGTAACCGCACGCAGTTTTGCACGGATGAACAGTAGCCGTGCGCGCGGCTGGGCGCTGGCGGCGCGTTTTTCTCCTTTTTGACCCATTTTGTCCAATTTTTGCATATTTATTGACCTTTCCCCATTTATTTATTAATATATTTGTGATGTATTGCTTCAAGTATTCCTCTTTGAGTCTTTAAGTTGCATTTTTAAGCCAAAATACCTTAAAAACAATAAAAATACCCGTGATTCCTGAAAAAGACAAATTTATATAAATATATGATAAAACATATAAATATATATATTTTTAATCAATTAATGTGCATAAAATCATGGTTATTTTGGTGCTTTTTGAGCACTCATCAGCAGTTAGCATTTCAGTAGACATGGCAGATAGAATACGTCTTAAAATTGTTGAAATAAGTACGTTAAAATAGCATTGGAAGAATATTACCGATAATTTGAAATGAACTACTTGGATTGAGTTGCAGATTAGGTCTCTCTCTTTAAGACGTTTCGTGGCTCTACCCAAATTTGTGCAAGCAAACATAGTCTCGTCGTTCCTAGGATAAAACAACCCAGAATCTTTTTCGTTATCTCGGAACTTCACTACACTGATGAAGACCAGAATGCTACACCTAAAAAATTTTTTGCTCGAAAAACTGAAAAGTAACTTAGAAATGCTGAGAGAATGTTTTTCTTGGTGAGATAAGTTTGCAGATTGTTGTGTTGAAACTGGGAGCTGAGATCCTGTATTTATAGGTTTTAGAAACCGTGTGGCCATTATGATAATAATGATAATGTCTGGGAATGAAGAGAGTAACGACCATTTTCTTTTCTGAGTAATGAAGAGTAACGTCCATTTTTTGAATAAAGAAGATCAACTACCTTTTTTCTGTAACAACCATTTTCTGAGTGGTTTGGCACGGCACGACACGGCTAGTTGAACAAACGACGATGGCGGCACGCGCGTGTGTGTTATCACATTTGTCTAGATTCTCTCCCCTTCCACAAAAGTGAGTAACCCTTGGAGCCCAATCCCAATAGCCAACTATTCACTATTTATATATCTTTTAAGTAATGTAAAAGAACAATGTGTGACAATATTTCACTAATTGTCTTATACACATTCATCTTTTCCAACAACAACTAATCCTATTTACACATCATCTGGTATGTAATAGATTTGAATTGAATGGAAATAATGCTATTATCAATATATTTGATTTGAACAATGTATCGAAAATGAGGGTAAATTTGTAATTAATATTTTTGAGTCTAAATAAGAGATAAAAAGTAAAAAACAACATTTATTACATTTTAAATGAAGAACTATTGTTGGAATACATATATATAACTTAACTAAACTTTAACTTCTTCTAATTGGACATCTTTTTCAGAGAGTCGAACATACTCTCCAAGATATTCCTCAAGATGATTTGCTAAGGAGGACTTGTCAATATTTTCATGGTGATATGACTTACACACAAAGTAAAACACAGTCTGGATAACAAGCCCAACAAGAATCACCATAGACAACAACAACAAGCAGAGGAATGCTATAGGAACTATAACTAAAACTCCACCAACAAATGAAATTTCAAACAGAACAAGCAGAGCTAAAAAGCAAAAGCTTATTACAATGGAAAAACAAAATGAAAATCCCATTTTACCCTTTATCAAATCCTTGCTCTTAATCATAGCTTTAATCCCACTTGAATTTTCCATCACAGACACCACAGTTGCTAGATACCAAATTGTTCCAACGCACACAAACCCAATAAAGTACAACACCAATAAAGAGAAGAGTATAGCGAAAAACTTTGTTGGGCTCCAAAAATCAGCTTGACCAAGTATTGGGTGCATCATTAAATCTGCAACAAGATTGTAAACAAATATAATTGCAAAGCCCCAAATGAAAGTGAGAGTAAGTCTCTTCCAAACCTTGGTAATTACACGTAAGACCTTGTTGAAAGTGATTTCTTTGGATGTGTATAAGCAAGCAACGGTATAAACAACAGCAGATGTGGAAAGGAGAGAGAAAAGAAGAAGAAAAGTGAAGAAAGCAGCATTGGAAAGCTAAAAGAGAATGAATTGTGTATAAACTTCATGAGTGATTCTATCATGATCAGGATTACCTTTTGGAAATAAGGGCAAATCTTGTACACGAGACAAAAAGCCATAAAGAAAAATTTGGAAAACAATGAAATGTGCTAGTAATATGATTGAAAGAGGAAGGATAAAAGCTAAAGTGATTTTGCTAAAAATGTTGATTTTTGAGGAAATGATTCTGAGGGACTCTCTCAAGATTCCGAACATGCCCAGAAATTGAAGATCCTCTTGATCTATGTTCATGATTTTCTTTTACTTGTTTGAAACTATGGATATCGATGATGCAGATATGATAATGAAGTTGACTTTATGTTCTTTAACTTCTCAACTTGCCTTCTTATATTCAATAATGTAAGCGCTACTGACTTTGACGCTGATCCAAGTTGACTGAGAATTGAGAAGCTTCGTAGTATGTAACGTGGAGGAAGCACGTGTCTTGCACGTGAGAACATAACAGATAATTTGTAAAAGTATTTTGTTTCTATAATTTTATATTATATAAAAAATATGTGGATAAAGATTTTTTATTCTAGAATTTTTAAATTTTGAGATTATTTAATTTAAAATTTTCAGGAACCTACGTACAGTATAGTTAGTTTATATAATTTTTTTGATATATAATCTGTCAAATTATATTCTCTGTAATCTAGTGTATAATATATGCTTTTTGTCTTGATCTCTTGGTACATGTATGAAATAATTTATAAAAATATTTAAATTATTTATTTTATTATAGTTATATCTGTATGGGTAATATAAAAACATATATAATAATGTATATTTTTAAAGTTATAATTATACCCACAATGTATATATAATAATACAATTATATTCATATTTTTATTGATATTTATATATTGTAAATATAATTATAATAAATTAAATAGTTTAAATATTCTTACACATTATTTCATAAACTATAAATATAAAATATAATTAACCCCCAAACAAAATTTACTAAATTTTTGAATATTTTAGTACAATTATTTACTAACTTTTTTTAATTAAGGAGCGTTACTGTATGAATAGATGTGAAATGAGCGTAAACGGTTATGTTAATAACCATAATGATTCCACGTTAATTAGTTTAAGATACATTCCGTTAAAAATTATTAATTATGAGTTGATAAAAGTTTTCACACAATTTAGTTAATTTCTTATTTTTTAACATTTATTTAAAAATTAATTTAATTTAAAAAATTAAATATTAATTTAATTTTTTAGTTTACTATATTATTTAAAATATTGATATTAATTATCATTTTTAACTATTTAATACATGTTTTTAATTAAAATAAACACATATCAAGTAAGAATAAATAAAATTATATCAGTTATACAAAGTATTATGTGTTTTTTTTATTAAAATTATATTTTTTATATAATTATATGTGTATAAAATAATAATATAAATATACATTCGGGTTCGATTAACCACAATTTTGATATTGTAATAATCTCTCACTTATGTCTTATCGATTATGGTTATTTTTGGAAAAACCCCATCAAGTTTTAACTCATAACTATAATTTCAATTATCTACAGTTAAAATATTTATCTTTACATTATTGTTTTTTATTAATAAAATTAAATTTATATTATAATGCAAAAAATAGATTTTTAAATTACAACTTTTCAATAAAAATATATATAACAATAATATTTAAATTATATATTATAATAATACTAGAACTTTTTTTATATTGAACACTTTATACTCAAAAGTAGATTTAAATCACTACCTTTTAATTTTTCATTGTCATAGTCATCATGCATATTTTTATTTTATTAATTTTAAATTTATAATAATGTTAAAAATGAAATTTAAAAAAAAATACACATAATAATAATTATAACAATACTAATATTTAGATTTTTTTGTATAAGGTGTTCGACACTTATCCGTGTATTTAAATCAACGCTTTTTAATTATAATATCAAATTTATGATATAATGTGAAAAAATGAATTTTTAAAGCACAAATGCACACAATAATAATATCAAAATTATATATTGTAATAATATTAATATATACTTGATTTTGTTTTAAAATACGCATGAGCTAATAACTTAGTGTGATGACTTTCACATTAATTGTAAGATAGATTTCTCCATTCACTACGGTAAATTCATACATTATAGTAGATAACCCTTTCAAAACTAAGTGTCTTTCTATAGTAGTATTTTATAAAGTGAAAGAGATAGTTCACGCACAATTCTAACTAAAGGTTATCTAAGTCCTTAAATACTGATGTAAGCAATCATAAATTTCAAACATGGTATACAGTTGTGTACAATGAGTATGTGAGTGAGTTCTTGTTAACATTGATCATGAGATGTATGAAAATATAAATGTACAGAATAATATATTCAATTACACAATGAATAATCAATTGAGTTATAATTTGTTTTTGTGATTCTAAGTGATATTGGTACTTTATTTCAATGTTAAACTTCCTTGGGTGATTTTTTTTAAATAAAATTAAAATTAATAACTAAATAGACAAACTAAGATAAAAAAAATTAAAAACAAGCAACCAAACTAACATGTTTACCTAGGGTCAATCCAACATAGAATAATAATTCCTAGGTGAAGGAGAAGGATGATCAATTGATAAAAAAATGACAATATTTCCTAACCCAAACTTTAATTTTGATTTCGTTATATTTTTGGGTTTGGATTCATTTGACTTAGATAAGTTTTTGGATTTACCCTTATTTTGAACTTTTCTTTTCTTTTTCATCATTGATGAAGATTTAGCATTCATGGATGATGAAAATTTAGCATTCATATTTTAAGTAATAATTTTAAAATATGAAAGTTTGATTTATGATCTAGTTACCTAAATTTGATTTAATATAATTTTCTATTTCAATGATTTTTCAAAAGGATTTATTATTGGAAAATATATTGAGGATATATTTTTCATAATAGATTTAAGATCTGAAAGTTAGGTTTCAGATATATCAATTTTAAATTCAATTTTAACACCTTGAATAGAAGTTTAAATTAATAGTCTCGCCAAAAACATCAATTTAGATGATTTGTTAATTCTTTAGGAAGATAGCATAATTTAATTATTATCAATTAATTTATTCATGTTGAAATACTTTAATTGATATTGATTAGTAATGAAATTAATTTCCACCAAAAGACTTTTCATACAAAAAAGTAGAATCAATAATATTAATTTATATATTTAGTAACTTAATTAGTTTTGAATATGTGTGATTAACTAGCTAATCTATCTCATAAATTTTGCCGTTGAATAATTAAATATTTACCTATTCAATATTTGTTGAATCAAATTTACCTTAAATTTTATGTCAATAGAATAGGATTTTCTAAACCCAAACAATTATGACACAATGTTTAGGTTTATGTTTTTCTTTCAAGAATTTTATTGAATTGATTAAGAATCACATAATTTCTCTTTAGACCGACCTTGGAAGTATATTTGTCTCTTTTTAAAAAGTAATTTGTGCACTTGTGAGCTATCAAGCCTTTAATGATCAACATTAGCCTTACTAGTAACCCAGATTTGGTATGTATATTTGAGCTTTTTGTTATGGCGACTGATAGTGCCTCTTGAGATTCGTCGACACTTTCCCGTTTTGGTTGAAGACAAAGAATGTTTTTAATACTAGGTGTTGAGGGCAATTTTGTACATCCCATATGGAAGTCAAAAAGTGGTTTCACTCAACAGATAGCCTTATGTGCCAGGTCCAATAGGTGCCCAGCCATCAGATAAGTATAATCACAAGATCTTAAAGAGATAAAGGTCCAATAGTTATCCCTTAATTATCTTAACTAGATAATTGAGGATAGATGTCTACAAAGCTATAACAAGTCAATCCTATCTTAATAAGAGATATCCATCAAGTTAATTTTTTCTCCTATATATACTCATATATGTACACAATCATAATAACAAATTGAATCTCACAACAGAAAATTAAAACTAATCAATCTCTTTCCATATAATATACATACATATATATATATATATATATAACCCTTATCTTATAGTTAATAACTTAAGCATCGGAAAAGCCTAAAACCATCCCTCTATAAGGTGGTTTGAGGTCTTTATAGTTTTTTCATCTCATTGATCCACGGAGTACATTCCTACTTGGTGTTGACAAAAATTAGCATCAACGTCTCGCGTAGTATATAGGAAATAAGTATGTCCTGCTCAACTAAAATACTAAAAATAAGTTGTAGGACTCAAAAAAGTTCTCCAAGTTCCTAATATGCCAAGAAAGTAAAGATATTTAGAAATAGACCATGAAGTAGTAAAGTTTTATGAAAAGAAAACATCAGAGTCATATGATCCACCACTTTTACCTACCTAACACTCTAGACTTTTAAGATAGGTCATGGATTTAATAACAAGCTTCATCACTTAAACTTCTATCAATATTCAAGAGATCTAGCTTCCCATCTAGTAACTCATCCTTCCACTAGTCCTTTCAACTTTGATGGAGCCTATAAAAAATATTGGGGATGTATCGGAGTGGATCTTTCAACAATGAGCTCAATAGGTCTAAAAGGTGAGGAAAGCCCAAGCTTGAGCTAGCCTAGATCTGATGGAAACTACACTCTAGGCCATCTTTGAGTGCCTACCAAAGCCACCAACTCCTAGACTAGTTATCACCCTTGAAAATGTCCTTATGGCATCCTTCATGGCTAGAATGGGAGAGAGTAGGCCCAAAACCATCCCATGTCTAGTGGGTAAGATGATAGTGCACGATGTGACTAGATTCCCAAGACAAGTACCTCTGGCTAGGACATGGCCAGCTAGGAGTTACCATTCAGGACTAGCACTGCTGGCCAAGATATGCTTGGCTAGGGCCTAGTCACCCAGGATAAGTATTGTTGGCCAATGGATGGTCCAACTAGAATCACCGACCAAATCAACACTTACTGTGTGGCCTTTACTAGTTGACCAATCTTTGGTGGTGCAAGATGAACGTAAGATGCTTTCGCCCCATGACGTGCCATCCTCCATTATGCTTGATAAGGAACTTAACCTCTACCAAGGACATATTCTTACTTATTAACCAATTGAGTAAACATGTCTCTTAGCATCAAAAGTATAATTGTACACAGTCTTTATAAGACACCCTCTTTGTGCTTCCAATAAAAAAAGAAAATGATAAATTTATAAGTGATCCATACTTTGACAGCTCTGGCAAGTGAAGCATCCTCAATCATTGAAAAGAAAATCCCAACCATTATGTTATGGTGGCACTGCTCGAATAGGGATCCATATCCATATTTCTTTTTATCGAGTAGCCTCTAAATGGATTTGGAAATGTGTGTGTCCTTTGAAAAATATAACGCCATCATTTGAAAGATCACATATTGATAAGCTAGTTTCCAAGTGTGGTAGGCCATAACAAAGTGTAGTTAGCTTGTAGTGTAGCTATCATTCCAAGAAATGGCCGGCCAAAAGTATGGCTAGTTTCCCAGGATAGGGCCATAGAAATGTGACCAAACATATAAGTTTCTAGCATGATAGATCCAAGTTGTAGATCAAGCAATTATGCTTTATCTTATGCATACTATCTAGACTCAAGTACAAAACATGTTTCAAATCCTTATTGGCCATTGAGATTCACACAATGCCTAGAAGTCTAGAACATGTTTTGACTCCTTCAGGGCATGGAAGATTCATATAATGATTATAAGACATACACCTAAGAGGTGAATATGGGCTTAGAAGATGCCATAAACAAAGTTTAGAAAGGTAATTTCTATAAATGGACAAGGTTGTCGGCCCTACATATCATCTCATCCTAAGGCTCCAAATATAATGGTAGTGTTAGAAGGATAGAGGGTAGCATATGATGCTATATATGAAGAATCTACATTGGTTAGAAATAATACCCAATTAAAATAGAAATATAGATAGTGCTTCACCAACACTTTTATTCTAATAAGAATTGTGTTTGTAAGTACTTTGGCCACATATGTCCATACTTGGACTATTTGATAGGATAGAAAGTCCAACATCAAATCAATGAGCTGGTCTGAGTTGTTTGAACTTGAAAAGGTCCAAGGCCCTTGGTGTGATACTACTAGTGGTTGAGCATAATAAAAATTTTATTATCTATTAATGGCATGCATCCTTACTAAGGTAGAATAAGAACCATCAAAATAGGTGATTCTGTGCCTTAAAGCCCACACCACCAAACGATGCATAGAAGTTGGACACATTAAGTTGTAATAAGGCTACACCCTAATTATAAGCTTTGGGATCCAAGATAAAACTAACACAAAGAATAGATTAACTTGGTCTAATCACCTTTTAATAAGACTTAGACCTTGGAAAGGGGCCATGGTTCAAGAGCTCGGCCACCCTAGAACTGGGTGTAATAAAATCCTTAGTACTGTACCATGGAATGCACCCCTACTTAGATAGTGAATAAGAAGCATTCCAACCAATGAGTCTTACTCTCTAATGCCCAGACTACCAAATGATATGACTGAGCACAATAAAATCCTCAAAGTCCTACTATGGCATATACCAATGCTAAGGCAGTGAACATGAAGTATCCTAATAGGTAAGCCCTAAGAGTTTAGAGCTAGGCCACCAAATTTTCTACAGAATATGAATACATTCAGTTCTAAACTACATATACCCTAACAATAGGATATGCAGTCTAGGTCACAACTGACATGAAAAGCTACCTAATGAGTTTCATATCGCCCTATAGTTAGCTATAAACCTTGAAGAAGAGCCATGGCTTAAAAGCCATGCCATCTTAGGTCTAGGAACTACATTAAGTTCCTATGCATACTCATATTCACATGACTTTGATAATGAGACTGTAAGTCTCCAAGGAAATGTCCACTAAAATTTCCCTAAGTTGAGAACTATCTCAAGCTTGGACTTCTTGAACAAATTCAAGTACTCCAAGAAACGGGTGGGTACACTTAGAGGCTTAACCAAGCAACACTTGGACCAACAAGTTATCCCTAACTTAGAAAAATTTCAAAAAAACTTGGTAACACTAGAATAAAAAAGTAAGGCCACAGGTAAAGTCACAAGCGATTGAAACTGTAAACCATTAATTTCCTAGTCAAATAAATGCATGGACCAGAAATCAAACCATTATCAGGCTAAATAGACTAGGACCTGGAAGTAGGATAGCCAAGAATATGATTGATCAAGAGTATGTTCGACCCAGAAAATGGTTGGCCAATTATGAATGTTCATGGTCGTTCAAGGAATGGCTAACGAGGAATATAACTAATCATTCAGGAAGTAGTTGACTAGGAATATGACCAATTGAGAGTATGACTAGCCAGAAAAGTAGTCAACTAAGGAAGAAACAATTAGCCAAGAATATAGCAGGCTAGTTAAGAAATGGATTGCGAGAAGTGTAGTCATAGACATGCTTAGAAAGTCTACTCAAAAATTGAAGTTTGAGAATAAAAATAGAGCCACTAAGTGCATACACTTAAAGAATGTATAAAATATTTTTTATCAAACTCCTACACACCAACTCTTTCAAAGTTCTCTAGTAAAGTCAAGACCAATTTTCACAATTTAAGTACTAGAGCATTTTATCTCAAAGGCTTAAAAAATAATGGTCTCAAATTATAATATACATTAGATATTTCATCTATTCATCACTTTGATCTAGCCACTGTACAATAAATATGTGCAAAGTGTGTACATGATCTAACATCCATTTGTAATCGTCAAACCATGTGACTTAAAAAAGTTAGCACATTATTCCTCCATATAAAAATCCATATTCTTTTTTAGAATTGAATTGGGAACTAGGAATTCCCTTAAAATATTATATCCATTAAACAAACATGTAATGCCTTACTCCAACACATGGTATGATTTTGTTCACTTTAGGCCTAGGCTTGCATGGTTTTGTTTTGGGCTTTAACCCATAAGGTCTCATACCATTTAGAGTGGAATCTATATTTATGAATCATTACAATCCATTTTTCCTAACCAATGTGAGACTGCATAGCTTAACATGTATTTCCTTACTGTATCTTACTCAAGCTCAAGAGAGTGATAACTGTCTCAATCACCCCTGATAGAAGGCTCCCTATCCTTGTAGGCCTGCTTTCTAGTTAAACCTAGCTTTGATACCATTTTTAATTTCACACTCTAATAGATGGTATGATATTGTCCACTTTAGGCCTAGGCCCGTATGATTTTACTTTTGGGCTTTCACCTAAAAATCCTAATACCATTTATAGTGGAACCTATATTTGTGAACCATTACAAACATCTTTTCCTAACTATTGTGGGACTACACAACATACCATATCTTGCCTTACCCTATCTTACCCAAATTCAAGAGATTGATGATGTTCGCAATGTGTTATTAGGTCCCTAAATTGTTTACTTTTTCTCAAAGGTATATATGTATTTTAAATTGAATTAAATAATGAATTTAATTTTTTTAAATGAATCGTATGTTCTATATTTCTAAAAAATAAAAATAAGAAAAGGGTGGTGAGGCTCCGACGATAAGGTTGCGAGAGAGTGGCAAGGTGTAGAAAATTCTATGAACACAAATGAACCATTTTCTTTAATCCATATACAAGCTCATCCTTCTTTCTTTACAAGGTGTTATTTCTAAGTGTCTCATACATTTTTATGGAGTTCTAGGAAGCTTGATTTTGGTTTTGTTAACTTGTTTACTTTCTTTTTTTTTCTATGGGATTCAAGTAAGTAAATCCCAACCTTGTTTTTATTATTGTAGCTTTACAATAATATGTTTTATGATTATGTGGATTTATGTGATCATTGAATATCATGATAATATGATACATGCTCATACATTTTTATTTATTATGAAATATTCATGCCATGCACAAATATAGAAACATTAAACACATCTTAAAAACATAAATAAGAGAAAACTCTTATAGTAAAAAAAAGTGACCATGAATGTATGAAGTAAGATACATATTAAATAAATTGTCATAAAAGGTTCAAATAAAATGATAAAGTTTTATGTGTACCTATGTATTGAGGATGAGTAGGAAAGAGACATGGGAGGAATTTATAGACCCACCATTGTTAAATGAAATAAATGTAATCATATATAAGGAGGTTCTTCCTATGGCCACTTGAGATGATATGCCCTTTTTGGGATAGCTGATGTATGTGTGGGATGACTTGGTTTGAACATACTCATTTTATGTCTCGAGTATGCTATTACCATAAATCTCGTAGTTATAACAGGTTCTAAAAAGCATGGCCCACTAGTTATCAATTGCATAGATATCACACAAGAGCCATACTATGAAAGGAAATGAACATTTGTATGAAATATATATACATCCATCATAGTACATATTGTATACAGATTTATTTATTGATCGTTAGCTCATTAATGTGTGTTTCAACATTTTTAATGAAGAATAGTGATCATGGATGATAAGGAGAGAATAACTGGTGATGGGTGGAGATAAAGTAGTTTCCCAAACCAAGAGATTGTTGAAAACTTAACTAGTTGTGAAACCCTTTTTTGGTGATATGTTGTTTGAAATTTTGTTAATACTATCTATTTGGACTAAACTCATTTTATGATGAATGTTGTAAATGTTTCCTTGAAAATTAGTAAATAAAGAAAGAAAATTTCATTAGTTTCATTTAAAATAGTCAAAAAGGGTAATACTTACAAGTTTGTCGTTGGGGAGAATTTAGGGGAATTACAAAAAATATTTCTTAAATTCAAAAGGGCTTTCATTTGTTTGTAATGGGATTAGGATTGTTGGTTCACTCTTATGAAAGGGAAAGAAAGAAACAAAAGTTTATGAGCCTATAGAGTAAGTGATGAGCGAAAACCGGCATCGCCGATTCTTGCCAATACTTTGGTTTTAATATTTATAAAACTCTCGCAAGTGCACGAATCATTTCGTAGAAAATGATAAGTATACTCCCAAGGTCGATCTAAGGAAGGAATGTGTGTGGTTTTTAATTTATTATTCAAACTTTTAAAAACGAAATTAAATCCTAAACATCCTGTCACGATATTTTGGGGTTTTGTGTTTTTAATCTAATTACATAAAAATAAACATAGATTCAATAAACATTTATGCAAATTTTATCATTTATAATGGCGGAGTATTTATGGATATAATAACTAAGTTAATTATGCTTGCTCATATTATCTAGGTTATTAAGGATATGAATTGATATTTATTGATTCTCCATTTTTTGTATGAATACCACCTTTGGTGGGGTTAGATATTCTTTGTTAACTAAACAAATCAATTAACACTTATGGGTGGGGTTGATAACTAATTTGCTTAATTAAATTAATTCCTTTTTCTAAGAGATTGAAAATGAACCATTTAAATGCCACCTTTGGTGGGGTTAGACAGTTTAAACTTTATTCAAGGTGTCCAAATTAAACCCAAGAATTTAGTTATCCGAGTACTAACTTTCAAGTTTTAAAACCACTACCGAAAACATGTTGTCAATATATTTTCAGATAATAATTCTTATAAAAACTTTTGAAATAGAGCTTCACTCTAACTACCGGGCGATTGTACCATCAAATAAAAGAGCACTACTCTAAATCAGACCGGATAACTAAACCTTAAAATCTAATTTTCAGGTTTAAGTTTGTAATGAAAAATAATATATTTCTCTCTAACATTCTTAATATAAAATCATGAATAAAAACAAAATCAATTCATTTTAGAGATTTTTACCTATTTAATATTTCGCAAGCATAACAACGTTATTATTACATCATGTTTACTAAATAGCCAGCACAGTTAAATTTAACCACAGACAAATTAAATATAACATGTAAGAATAAAGCATAAAAATAACTGTAAAGAAAATAAAATCCTTACAGAACTTCGACGCTATTCCCGTTGCTGGAAAAACTCCAAGCGGAATTTGCACTCCCATTTATTGAATCAAAGAGCTAAAATATTACAAAAACATAACTAGTTCTTCCCAAAAAAGGGAAGAACTCTAAATCTAAGAGAAATTAACTAAGAAAAGCTAAAAACTAAGAAAACATAAGAAAAACTAAAAAAAATCCTAAAAATATAAGAAAAGAGAGAAAAGAATGTATTTGGAGGTTTTTGAAGGTGTGTTTTGAAGTGAAGGGAAGGGGGGTATTTATAGGTGAGGATGGAGAGAAAAATAGGTAAAAAAATGTTAAAAAAATGTTAAAAAAATATTAAAAAATGTAAAAACGCGTATTGGAATTGCTGATGTCATCAATGACGTCAGCATGACGTCACAGGGGCTGCTGCACGTGAAAATGAGTGTCGGCGCGCGCGGATGAACAGTAACCCGCGCGCAGTGCTGCGCGCATGAACAGTAACCCCGCGCGCAGTTTGTGGCGGAGCTGGGTGCTGGGGCGCGGCGGCGCGTTTTTCCCTTTTTTGACAGTTTTGACCTTTTTGACCCATTTTGTCCAATTTTTCCATATTTGTCGACCTTTCCGCATTTATTTATTAATATATTTGTGATGTATTGCTTCCAGTATTCCTCTTTGAGTCTTTAAGTTGGATTTTTAAGCCAAAATACCTGAAAAACAATAAAAATACCCGTGATTCCGAAAAAGACAAATTTATATAAATATATGATAAAACATATAAATATATATATTTTTAATCAATTAATTTGCATAAAATCATGGTTATTTTAGTGCTTTTTGAGCACTCATCAGTAAGCAAAAGAGACCTATAAATAATACCATCATAAGATGAAGCATGTCAACAAAAGATAGTCATATTTCAATATTTTGGACCTAAACATCATTATTAATTTCTTTTAATTTATTTTCTTTTTTTAAAAATCCTTTTTATACATAACCTCTTTTTATATTTCATTTTTTATTTTCCACTTTATTTATATATGCTTTTTTCTATTTATTTTTTATTAGGCCAAATATTAAAATAAGGGGTTTTTTATGTGTTGGATATTTAATTAATAATTTCACAATTGATATTCTTAATTATTATTCTAGCATTTTTATAGAGTCTACTCTCTATTTTATGCAACTCCTGTTGTTTTTGATCTAAAAGGTTTGACCATTGTATTTAATTGGTTCAAATGATAAATAATGAGTACAAACAATTGGCTCTAGGATCAAATTGGTTAACTACAATGGTTTTTCTTATAAGGATAATAAATTACGGGTATGCCAATTTAGCTAAAGGTTAATCCCATTATCCTAATCATTTTCAACAAATATATCTATCATTTTCCTTGATCAACTTAAAGAAAAGTTCTTGCATCGTCATCATATTTATTAAATTCATAACAAGATTCTAAGAGATTCATAACATCGTTCATTAGTTAAAGTACATTAATTTTCCTATCTCCAATTTAGCTCTGTTGCATGCACGTTTTATGAAAAGTTATTATGAAGTTACCTTTAGTAAGGAACAAGTTCAAGACCCTGTCAACATCCATTATCATTTAGATTTAACATTATTTAGCTAATTTCATCGAAGATGCCAAAAAATAAAGAGAAACGTATTATTAATTTTAAGCCCAGTTGTTCATCCTATCAAACCTAAAGAATGTAAAAAACAATAAAAGAAATAGTTTTAAAAATCTTTATGCCTCCTAAATCATATAAATGTGAAAACATACTAAAGTAATGAACAAAAACAAAACAAAATTAAAAAAAGAGATGTGTTTACCCTCCCTTACTCCTAATTCTTATGTTGTCCTCCATTTAAGCACATGAATCAATATAATGTAAAAATAATTAAAAGAGAGTATATAAAAAATTTGGTGGGTTGTCTCCTACAAAGTACTTAGTTTAATGTCATCAATTAGACTCAATCAATCCTTATCATCTACCACTATCAAAGATCTGTGTATGATTTTCAACATCAAACTTTGGAGCTAGCAACCTACTATACATAGCCTTGCACCATGGTAGGAGTCTTCCTTAGAGCATAGAAGATACATTCTTCCCCACACTTACCACCTTGTAATCCTTAAAATATTCTAATATGAAGTTCCTTAAGGTACTTTTCATACTAATACACTTACTTAATAGTCACGAATAGGTTCAAGGACTTGTAACTTGTTGAAGGTGGCCAAAAGTTCCCTCTTGTGATTCGTTGCTTTGAATTTTGAACTTGTTCAAAAAAGATAAAGCATACTCCTTAGTAACAAAGGAAGATTTGGGTACTACATTTGGTTCTACATTGGATTCTTATGTTGTTTTAGTCTTTTTTTTTTATCTCACTTTCCCTTCTTTGAATTTATCATTCTTACATACTTTTGGGCCTCCACCATTTACTATCTACTCTCCAAAGTAATTGCATTGATGGTCTCCCTTGGATTTAAATTGTTTGAGAGGGGAGCTTTCCATCTATCTGCACCTCCCATCTTTTCACAATTGTGACTAGTCGGTCAATCAACATCTTTAGGTTCCTCTTTAAAGTATAAGCTTCTTGTTTAATTTTAGAGTGTTAGTTCCTATGAAATTCACTAAGTTCTCAAGAAACTTATATTGAGTGAGTGGAGTAGGATGTGATCTTGGGAATAGAATGTCAGGTATGATGTTGAAATCAGTACAACATGTTTATATTAATAGCTCAAAATTTATTGATCTCATGATCTTACATTGTACATATTAGGATATGGGTCATACTTGAGCCTCTAATTTTCAAATCCATCACAACATTAATGTGCCTCAAATTACCTTTTTGTTGCTCAACGTTAGGTGCAAGGAATTTATTAAAAGTTTGTTATAATGGAGCCATCTCTTCTGGATCTAGTTTTACTCAACATTTCATGAAAAAGATTAGTAGCCAAAGGCAAATCAATCAATAAAAAAATATAAATTAAAAATTAAAATAAGAATAAAAAATTAATGAAAATAAATGAAAAGATAAAAAATTTAAACAAAAAGTAAAAAGTAAAAAACTAGTTTTTAATAATAAAAAAACAAAATCAACCACTAACAATGTTGCCAAAATTTTGATAGGACCCAAAAAGGAACATCAAAGATTAACCTTATTTCTCTTAAAAAATGTTCCTGTAATAGTATAGATAAAGTAATTATCAAACCCTTAGAAGATTGAAAATAATTTTAATATTAATAACTAGTCAACTAATTAAGTTAAGACTTTTTTGTATTTTTCAAAAAATAAAATAAAATAGGATGACAAAAAAAGAGAGTAGTAAAAACACAATGTTTGAGAGTAAACGATATGGGATGTGCATCTACGGATTATCTCCACCACTAAGACTTCAATCCAATCAATTATATTATTATCCAAATTAGTTTCTAAATTCTAAGCGTGATTTTTAACACACTTGTCACTACAATTATAAAAACTACCACTTACTAATTAATATACTTTAGCATTAAACATAACCAAAAGTCACGTTAGATGCAGAAATAATCCAAAATCTAGTTTGTTCTTTAACATTTAAATATAAAATTAAACAAACTATCAACTCAAAAATCAAAACTTTAATTGAATCTAATGCAAATCCAATCAAAGATTAATTGAAATTTAATAGTTATTAATTTCTAATTTATTTATCTAGTGTTTAAATTTAGATTTATGTTTTAATTATTTAGATTATTATTAATTACTTGTATTTATCTAGTTTTATATTCTAGACCTATAAATAAGACCTAGTATTCTACTTATTTCTTAGACTTAAATATGAATTAAATATTGTTTCTTTCCTTTTATTTAAAATATATCTTTCCACTAATTTCTATTCTTCAAATAGCTAAACCTAATTTGTTCAAAATTTCCACTCATTCGTATACTCTTACCCTTTTCATCTATCTATACATCTATAATACATCAATCTACTATCAAAACCAACATAATTTTATTTTTTTATACAAAATTATCTATCCCAATTTTTTTAAATCCAATCTAAAAAAATATATAGATTAGATCAAATTCAAAAATTATCACCATTCTTTCCTCCATACCTACCATCACCACCATTCCCATCACCGACCTCCTTGTCATCGTCAATGTTCCCTACACTATTTTGTTTCAAAATGACTCCATTTTTCTCTCACATAGGTGATCTCTTATCTACAAGTATAATCCATAAAGAGTAACTCATAATACTTTGCTTGGATTCTCTTCTTAACAACTATTTTAGGCCTTAGCTTAACATTTACACTACAAGTATCACCATTTTCCACATAAAAATGGAATTGAGGATAAAGTCCCCCTCTTCCAAAATAGTGATCCAAGTAAGTCTTTATAACTAGGTTACCCTTTCAAACTAAAATATTGGGATCTCTAGTCAACTAGGTCGGTTTTATTTGCAAATCCTTATTTTTTGATGGGCTTTAACCCAATTCTCCTCAATGATTTGCCAACTAACATTTGGTTTAACTCTTTGGTTATTGGATTTGCAACATTATCCTTTGATTTTAAATAGTCAACAATGATAAATCTAGTTGATAGTAGTTTTCTAATTATATTATAACTGTTATGTTTATATGGAGACTTACCATTATACATATTGCTTTGTACCTTGCCAAAAGCAAATTGACTATCACAATGGATGCAAATTGTAGCCATATACTTTGTTCACTTTGGAGTATCCTTTAAGAAATTACATAATCATTTGGCATATTTACTACGTTTATCCAAAGCAATAAATTTTGATTCGATTGTTGATCTAGCAATGCATGTGTGTTTAGAAGAATTGCATGATACAACTGCATCACTCAACGTTAATATGTAGCAACTGGTGGACTTTTAGTCTTTCATACTAGACATTCAATTTGCATCAATGTATCCTTCAAACATAGTTATATCTTGTGTAATACATCCCATACCTACATGTATACCACAAGTACCGAAGTAGTATTATAATACCTTTACAATGATCAAATCTTATGTTGCTGATATATCTATCAAATTACTTACAGTGTAAGTTATGACCTATCTTATACAACTTATTAAGTACATTAGACTTTCTATCACTCTAGAATATTCTAATTGAGATGCACTTTTACCTCTATTCTTGGATAGATGTAGATTTATATCTATTGATGTTCTAAGAATTTCATAACCATCTTTGCTGAATTTCTCAAGTATCTTAGGATATGGGGACATTGACTTAGAATGAGACCACTTGATACTCTTGATATGTTAATTCCTATAATTACAATAGTTGGTCTCATGTTATCCATGTAAAACCTTGAAATCAATATATACTTGGTAAATTCGATCATTGCTACCTATAATTACATGTCATCAATGTAAAAACATAACATGACATAACCAACTTCAATGTCCTTAACATAAATATATTTTTCACATTCATTAATCTAGCAGTCCATTACCTTCATAACATTATCAAACTTTCCATACCATTATTTTGGTGCTTTCTTTAAGCCATATAATGGCTTCACCAATTTATCAACTTTTCTTCTGGCCTAGTGGTACTGAATTACCTTTCAAATGTTCCATTTAGATTTCTTCATCTAAATCTCTATTTAGAAAGGTTTATTTCACATCCATTTGATATATATCAAGATTTTGCATAGTTACGATAGCAATTATTATCTTAATGGATCGTATTATAATCAAAGGAGAATATATGTCAAAGTAATCAAGATTATGTCATTGTTTGTAACACTTAAATACAAGTTTGGTCTTATACTTTTCAATCAATACTTATGGTCTTCATTTTCTCTTAAAAGCCCACTTAAATCCTAGTGTTTTACTACTTGGAGGTAAATCAATTAGTTCCTAACTATATTTTACATAATGGACTCAATTTCACTATTAATGGTCTCTTTTCATTAAAGACCTTCAGAAGAGTTCACAACCTCTTGATATGTTCGAGGTTCGTTTTGTAGTATTAGGTTACAAAATATGGACCATTGAATGTTTATGTCCTAACACTCTTGAAATGTTTGGATTTAACCTCACCCTTAACCTCTTGTTCAAGTTCTTGGTCTTCACTATCTTCATTCATAGTCTCATGAGTTTGTTTGGATGATCCTGCTTCCCTTGGAACTTACATGATATACATTCTCAAAGAATGGTGCATTTTTTGATTCTATTATCATATTCTTGGGTAATAGTCATGAATGTGGAGACTCCTAAGCACCAAAGAGACAGTAGGATGTGCAACCTATTAGTGTTATTGAGGTATAGATGTATTCTAACTACCTATATCAAAATTATATTATGAATAACTCTACTGATTCTCTATATAATGAGTACTATTGAACAAAAATTGGCAATGTTATTTTTGCAAATACTTTTTTTTTGTATTTGTAAAACTTTCACAAGTACACAAATCATTTTATAGAAAATGATAAGTATATTCCCAAGGTTGATCTAAGAAAGGAATATATGTGGTTTTTAATTTATTATTCAAACTTTCAAAAATAAAATTAAATCCTAAACATCTTGTCACGATATTTTGATTTTTGTGTTTCCTAATCTAATAACAAAAAAACATAGATATGATTCGATAAACAATAATGCAAATTTTTATCATTCATAACAATGGAGTATTTATGGATATAATAATTAACTTGATATTCTTGCTCATATTATTTAGGTTATTAAAGATATAAATTGATATTTATTGATTTTCTCTTTTTGGTATGAAAATATCATTAGATAGGGCCCAAATTCTTTTGTTTAATATTAATTAACTAATATCATTAAGCGAGACTTATTAATTAATTAAGCATTAAAATTCAGCTTTATTTATAAGAAAATAACAAATAATCTAATAATACCTTTAGGCAGAGTGAGTTAATTAGACTTTATTAGGATGTTAAAATTAAATCTAAAAATTTAATTATCCGAGTACTAACTTTCAAATTTTAAAACCATTACTAAAAATATTTCATCAATACATTCTTGAATAATAGTTCTTATAAAATAATTTTGAAATAGAGCTTTACTCTAACTATGGGGCGATTGTACCAACAAATGAAAGAGCACTACTCTAAATTAGATAGGATAATTAAAATTTATAATCTAATTTTCAAATTTAAGTTTGTAATGGAAAATAAAATAATTCTCTCTAACATACCTAATATAAAATCTTGAATGAAAACAGAATCAATTTATTTTATAGAAATGTTTTACCTATTTAATATTTCGCAAGCATAACAACATTATTATTATATCATATTTACAAACAGCCAACCATGTTAAATTTAATCAAAGACAAATTAAACATAACATATAAGAATAAAACATAAAAAATAACTATAAAGAATTCATTTTAAAATTATACCTTAAAATGCTCTTTACAGAACTTTGATGTTAATTCTGTTACTCGAGAACCTCCAAACGGATATGCATTTCTTTTTATTGAATCAAAAATTAAAAATCTAAAAAAAAAAACATAACTAGTTATTCTAAAAAAGATAAGAACTTTAAAACTAAAAAAAACTAAAAAAGAAAGCATTATAGAGAGAGAAAGAATTGAGAAAATTGTGTGTGTTTTACAACGGAGGTAAGGTTCCTTTTATAGGTGAGGAAAAAGCAAAAAAAAGTGGGAAACTATTTCAAAAATATATTTTGGACACGTTTGGATAGACTGGAACGCGTGTGGGGGGCATGATTTACGGCAAATAGGCATTTTCCGTGCACGGAATAGGCTTAGACGTGTGTTTCAACTAGGCACTTTTGTCCATTTTTCCATTTTTTTGAATTTTTCTCATTTGTTTCTTAACATATTTGTGATGTATTATCACCAATATTTTTCTTTGAGTCTTTAAGTTATTTTTGAACAAAAAATCTAAAAAACAATAAAAATATCCAGGATAACGAAAAGATAAATTTATATACAAATTTGATAAAATCATACAAATATAAATATATTTAATCAATTAAAGTACATTAAATCATAATATTTTTAGTGCTTTTTATGCACTCATCCAGTACTGCAAGGAGAAAACAACTAAGCACTTATAGGAGTCTTTGGAGTAAAAATATGAAACTTAAAATTTCGGTGGTAAGAACTTTCTATGGGTCACTATCTTGAATATAGAAAGCTACGTTTTTTATTGACGAAATTCAATTCCTAAAATAAGCATAAGCAAAAGGAGGTGAACTTTAAGTATCTCATCATTAGGTTCAAAGTTGAAGAAGATAACATGGCTTCAACAAAAATAGGGTAGACCTGCGTAAGAGCAATATTGTGGAGCATGGCAAAAGGTCTAGGAACAATAGTATGAATAAGAATAAGAAACGAAAAGTGTCCAAGTTTTGGTCTAATCTTTGTAGTTTTAAAAAAGGATTAAAATGAATGTGTCATAAGTGTCAAGGTATTGACACAATGCTTCCAATTGCAAGCTTACAAGGTGAAAAAGTAACAATGAGGTAAATATGGCTAATGACATTACTCAAAATGTTTTTGATATTGAACTTTAAGTTTTCATTTTTGAAGTGAATGAAATATGATCAATCTAGATAACGTGATGGATTGATACTTGTGCAATAAGGCACATATACTAAGACAAGTAGGTATTCACTAATTTTGAATCAAGAAAGTATAGAGATAAGCTCTTCACGAAAAATTCTACCAATTTAAGAACAAGATTAGATAAAACTAAGACGTTTTTGATTGTATAATTCTATATTAGAATTACAAAACCTTAGTCTATTTATATCAATAAATTATATATAAAATTCTAAATTGATTTATAGATTTTATGATAAATTTACCCACATATTTTAGAATATTTACTAATATTTTCCTTAGTTATTGTATAATTTATTTAATATTCTATATTTTACTAATTAAGTTATAAATTATAGTAGCTAAAGTATTAACCATTATCTGTTTTACAATTTTTTATCCTTTGTTTTTAAATTATTAGTATTTAAAATTCAAGTAATTATCTCTTATGCTTTTATGAATAAAGAAATAGATTATTAGTTTTTTAGATTTTTAGAATTAAGCTATTTAAAATATTAGATATATGCTCATTATTTTAGATAATAATAACAATAATACAATTTTTATTAAAATAAACTTAATAGTGATTTTTTTTTACATTTTAATAAAATACATGCAACACGTTTATTAGTAAGTAGTACATATAAAGTTAAAAATACAAATTTCTATACAAAACATTTGTAGAAATGATTAGCTCCATATACCACATGCATGTTGTCCTTACTAGCCAATTCTTATAGAATAAGACTCACTATATTGAAAAGATCCATCTTATTGAAGAATAGAAGGAGAATGAAGAAAAAAGAAAATTTCTTCATCGGCATTGCAAGTTTATTATTAGGAACACTCATGAAGGTAGTCTAGTAGATTAATTGGTCTTGGTAATTAAATAATATATTTATCTTTTTTTCCACTGATGGCAGAAATCGTATTTGTTGGTTTCATCATGAAATAAACAAGGCCCATTGTAATTGTTTACACTCCATTTACATTGGTAATTTGGACAATATAAAGGATTGTGATCATCATATATGTCGTAATAGTAGAGTTTATCATCCCACTGAAAACTACAATAGAAGAGTGTCATATAAATAAAATGTGGATTAAAAGAAAATCCAAAGCTCTGTCCATAACCAAGTGTACGAGGACCAAGGTCGTCATCTTTGGATTTACAATGAACTAAAAGGTATTGATGATGAGGCAATTCGTTCTTTATCTCCACATGTAATTTACCCTCACAAATGACAAAAAGTGCAAAGAATAGCAACATTAAGAGTCTACTCATCTTATTTCACTTTTGTTGTTGCTGGTCGGTGAAAGTTCAAAACCTTAATTTGATATTTATAGCCTCACATAGCCGTAATGTTATGGAAAGTTGTTTGTAGATTAGTTAATTAATTTATTTTTTATATTTGTCGTATTTATTTCCCTATGTGTAATGCACACTTAACCATTCTACCTTACCAAATCAAATATAAATTAAATGTATTTATGCAATTGAACGTGGAGTAAAAATGTGCTATGAACGTTTCATTTTTAACTAAATTTGACCTTTTTTTGATCAATAAAGATCTTCCTAAAACTAATTAAAACTAACTAATATAATGAATTATTATTAGTAAATATAAGATTTGTTTCAATAACTGTAGAAACCAAATTCCTTATAACAAAAAAAACAAAAATGGGTTTGTTTTTTGTAACAATAGAAAACAAATTGGTTATAAAAAAATATGGGTTTAAAACAAATGGTTTAAAAACGATTTACTATTTTTGGTGTGACCTCTTTTTATCAAGTACGTTACTTCATCAAAGAAAGATGACTCTAAAATCCTATGAATTAGGAAATCATAATTCTATCACTTAGAAGTTTTGGGTCATTTTCAATCCAGACCTCTCAAATTTTTGAAGATTTTGGCACATTTCAAAATAATTTAATAATTTTTTCCCAAATAATTTGAGCTCTCAAATAGGGGATTCGTTATATGGCATGAATATAGCGAGAGAAGAGTGTGGAATGGAATTTCTAACAGTACATAATGGGGTTGTATGCATGACTCTTGAATTTGAGATATAATAGAAGTCGTAAACCAATTCAACTTGTGTTTTAAACAAGACAAGTAATTAAATAATTTTCTTAAATATATTTAATTATTTTTATAGATCAATTATTGGACAAACAATTAATGACATAAAAATTAGACAAAATAATAGAATTAAATTGAAATCGTAATTCGGGAAAAATATTAATTATATCATCACATGTTGAAAATTGGGTTCATAAGACCTTTAGATTAATAAATTAACTAGACATAATTTTGTTAATAAAGCTCATATTTTTCATAAAGAAAAACATAAAAATTGATAAATAAAAGGAGAAAAAGTAGGAATACAATCATTCTCTTGAATTGTAGCACAATCTCCTATTGAATCTCCATCAAAATTGTATCTCTTTTTGAATTTTTTGTATTTCTCTCTCTTTTTGGTTCCAAAAATTGATAAAAAATATGTAATTTTTGGTTCATTAAGATTTATTAGGAAATTAGGGGATTAAATTAAGCTTAGGTGGAATCTGGTCCATCAGATCAACCTCATATCAAGAGCTCAAATGATAAAAGGAAGAATTGGTAGCATTATCGAATAAAAATGCAGCACCTAGCAGAGGGAAAGACGGATCCAATCAGTATGCGATGCGTGGCATTCTCGACTGGTCGTGGTCAATGTGCTCTAACTCATTGTCATGCTCATTGACCACACTATCATGGCATCCTATTGGGAAGATACACATGGCATGCTCATTGATCGCAATGTGAACTAAGAACGAATGCAATGCTAAAATGTGGCAAGGCTTGCATTATCTGGAAGACATGGCGTTGCACGATTGGCTTTTTTTTGCTTGTTTGGTATCCACGTGGCTTGCATGGTAAGCTCATTTGCTTATGTGACATATTCTTATTGGTCATGCATTAAAAAATTCATAAAAATCCAAAAATATTCAAAATATTTTAGAAAATTTCATTTTCATCCCTTTTCGCTAGACGATTTATATTTTAATACTTTTAATCCTAAAAATATTACTTATGAAATAAAACAAGCTAATATTAAGCAAAAAAGTACATCGATGACTCTATTTTCTTAAAGTCATCATAGTCTCAAACTTAACTCTTTGCTTGTCTTTAAGTAAAGCCTTGTGCAACTAAATAAACTTACATGGGTAGTATATTCATAAATATATATCTATTAATACATGGATATTTTGCAATAATTGTGTCTCTTAATAGTTGTATAATTCTAATATATATAAGCTCATCATCATTACAAATTTATTCAGGTGTGATTCTTAGATATGATATCATCGAATGCACTCATTAAATCAACCTATGTGTGCACGTTAATTAATTCAATCTTAGAACAAGTGTCATAAGTCTACTTTTCACATCACTCTTTACTAATATAAATATGCATTTAGCTAAAGATGAGTAAGGACTTTATATGGTTGTAATGTAAGGCTTAGATGAGGTCAATAAATTAAGCTTTCTATTCTCCTTCTACACCTTATCTTTTTTTTTTATATTCATCATGCACTTTTTAACTACTATTGAGTTTTTACTTGATATTTTAGTGCACCCTATCTTATCATTATTTTCATACTATTTTATTCAACATCTCTCTCTCTCTCTTTTGTAACCCTACAACACCTCCAAACTTATTTTTAATTTTATTTTCTCTCTCTTTAGAGGAATAATTGTATTGTGAGTTTTTCTTTTTGTTTTACTTATAGGGTATAATACATTTCACCTTACTCTATAGCATAACACATGATTTTGTTTTTCATACAAGCTAAATTTGTAAGGGTAAAGGTAATGCTTGTTGGGTAGACATAAAATGTGGCTTAAAGATATGAAAGGTTCTTAATTGGGCCTAAATGAGTGACTCAAGATATTAACAATGATGAACTTGAAAGGCTCAATCGATCCAAATAAGGCTTAAATAATCTCTTCTGATAAATACTATTTGGAATTTTGCCACAAGTGATGGTAAAATAGAATCTAAAATATGACAAATCTCGTCAACTCGCATACCTCACCACAAATTTTCTCTCAATAAAAACACCAAAATCAATCATGAACATGTGTACAAAATTTTGAACCAATCCAATCAAAACTAGCAAGCATATCACATAATTAATATAAATATCTGAATGAGCATGTTATAGTTCTTATCCTAATCATGACAACCAATTTTTATCATTGAGCTCATACATTTCATATCAAGTGTTCATGCATTTAGTTTTCATATATTTATAAATTTCTACTCAAATCATGATTAAAAACATCCTAAAAATAAAAGATTCCTAAAAACTAAAAAAGTACTAAGCATTAAAGTAGAGAATGAATTTCCTTCCCCTCAAACTTAAATTGCACTCTGTCACCAAGGTACACATATAAATATGGAAAGGGTAAAAGGAAAGAAAACTTTCTTAGTTTTGACACACTACATCTATTGTTGAAATTTCCCAATCTTCTTGTGCTATTGCTTTTCACATTTATTCAACTACAAAAAAAAAAGAATAAAAATATAAGTATAATAACATTAGGTTACCTCCGAACCAGTATTACATTTAATGTCATTGACTAGACGATCATATCAAATCTAAAGGTAAATCCCTCTATCCATTTACTATCGAGTTTTCGCAAAAATAGTTTAAGTCTTGATTTGTTCAATAATACTTTATTTTCAAGCTTAAAAACACGATGCTCAATTATCTTATCATGTCATATTTTTGTTTTCTTTTTGTACTTTTTGGCATTTTTATATGCATTCTACTATAGTTCATCTAATTTATGTATTCGTAGCATTCTTTTCACCTTTCTATTGGACCATTTTGCTTGCCCACTTGATTGTGGATGGTAGGGTAAAAATATGAGGTCTAACCTTAGTGTCCTTTCAATAGATTTTTTGAGCTTAGATCCTTTCTCCAAACTTTCCATAACCATATTAGGTATACATACAGGAGGTGTAGCCTCCAAATAGTGCACACAATTAACAATATCAATCATAGATTCCATACTTTCAAAATTAAAATAGATTGAGTGTTTTCTTGGTGAGTTTACTTTATTGTTCACAATATTATGTCTAATAGTCTTAAGTATAGGTGACTCAACATATTCTTTTAAGTTATCATCATGATTGGTAACATGTATTACAAAGCACTCATTAGCCTTATCAATATTAAGGGGCTCATATGCTTTAAAAACTTTAAATGTAACTTATTCATCTTGCACTCTCATTGTAAGTTCATCTTTTTGTACATCAATAAGTGCTCTTCCATTTACTAAGAATGGATGGCCAAGTATGATAAGAATATTATGGTTCTCTTCCATATCTAGTATAATAAAATTTACTAGAAATATGAACTTGTTCACTTTTATAAGCATATCTTTTACCACTCCCTAGGGCTTTTTGATTGGCTTGTTTACCATTTACAATGTTACTAAAATGGGTTTCACTTTACCAACTCTTAATCTCGTAAAGATTGATAATGACATAAGGTTAATGCTTGAACCTAAGTCATATAGCACTTTCTTAAAGTTCATGTTCCCAATTGTTTAAGGAATGTCAAAGTTATCTAAATCTTTCAATTTTTTGGGTAGTTTTCTAGCAAAGATAGAACTAAAACTTTTAGTTAAGGTTATTGTTTCATTATCTCCAAGCCTCATTATTTTATACAGGATGTCATTTAGAAATTTGGCATAAGAAATCATTATTTAAGTGCATCTATAAATGGTATATTTATGTGCAGCTTCTTGAAAACTTCCATAAATTTTGAAAAATACATGTCTAGCTTTTGTTTTTGCAGAATTTGAGGGAATGGAATAGTGTTTTTAGAGGTTTCTCTTGTTTGGTTGAATTATTTCCTTTTTGGATCTCTATTTATCCAATTTTCCTCCTCATCCTTTTTAGTTTCTTGTTCTTTCTCATCCTTTTTAGGTTCTTGTTTTTTCTCATCCTTTTGAGTATCATGTTCCTCCTCTGGAGTTTTACCACTCTTCAAGGCTATTTCATTGCTACGCTCCATACCTTTTCTTCTTAGACTTATAATTGTGTCAGTAAGAAGGTTATCTTAAGCCTTTGACTTATGGTTTGGACAAGTAGCCCCATTTAGGTTTCAAAATTCTGAATTGATGTCTCTTAAGTTTACACTTTTGTATTTACTGGCTGGAATGAACCTATTTGACTTGTGGTTTGGACAAGTATCCCTATTAAAGCATTTGTATTATCCTCATTAGATGGATTTTTCTCTTAAACTTAAGATTGTTGTGGTTGTTGAATACCATATGGTGGAAATGATTGATGATTGAATTGATTACCATCTTGATCATTGTTACTACTCTAAGAGAAATTTGGTTGTTGTCTCCATTCTGGGTTAAATGTTTCAAGTATGGATTATTATTTCGATTCATATTACCCACATATAATTTATCTCAATATTATTTCGACAATTATCAAACAAATGAGCTCTACCATAAAACACAAAGGACGCCCTTGAATCTTGGACATGTTTAATATTAGCTAGCGAGTTTTAGGCCTGCAAAAGATTCAACAAAGATGACATTTGAGCTGTAAATGCCATGATACCATTTACCTTATGCATTTTGACTATTGTTCTTGTGTATGCCATTTTGTCTATTAGGCATTGATAATTATTTCTATCCATTTTCTCAAGTAAATCATAAGGTTGATTAGAAGATTTGACAAGAAGAGCTCCATTAGTGGATGCATTAACAATGGTTCTTATTTGAGCATTGAAGCCATTATAGAAAGTCTTTGTTTGGATACAATGAGGGATACCATGGTTAAGAAATTTCCTTAGATATTCTTTGAGTCTTTCCCATGGTTCATATAAAGACTCCCCTACATATTGTTGGTTGGTGGGAAGTATTTCCTCAAGAATTTATCTACCAAAGCATTCCAAGTTATAATAGAATTAGGTGGCAAAGGGTTTAGCTAAGCTCGAGCAAGATCTTGTAAGGAGTTAGGGAATAATCTAAGCCTAAATTCATCTTTGATCTCACCACTAAATTTTAATGAATCTTGAACTTCAATAAACAATTTGAGATGTAGGTGAGGATCCTCTATTAGTAATCTACTGAAGTTTTCAATTGTTTGTAACATTTAAAATATCTTTGGCTTTATTTCAAATTGATTAGCTGGAATGTTGGCCTTGAAATACTTGGATTCAGCCTTTCCAAAATAGGTAATGCATACTCATTCATAGTTCTATCCATAACATTCATTAAGGGTATTTGGTTGTGTAAATTTAGTTTATTATTATTTATTTCTAATGGATTAGCCATTTATTTCACTTAGATGACAACTTATTCTTTTTTATTGATATTTAAGTATGCTCAATTTCGAGATTTAAATGCAAAATTTCCCCTTACCGAATCTATTCATGCAACAGACTCAACTATGTTTCTAGTAGCACTAAATAATTGTGTAAATTGAAATTAAATAAATAAATTAAAATAAATAATTTAATAAATAAATTAAAATTATGAAAATTAACTAAAATAAAAAAAATAAAGAAGTTAAAATAAATAACTAAATTAATTAAAATTAAAAATAAAAATAAAATTACAAAAAATAAATACAAATTAATTTCTAACATTTATAATACCACAAAATGGTGTCAAAAACTTGATCGACACGAATTGTGTACAATAAATACTCAAGTATACGTATCACAACAAGTAATATAATGATAAAAAATTTATTTCTACGGTGTTTATGTTATTAGAAACTAATTTTTAAAGCTAAAAACTAAAAAAAATCAATTTTTTTTTGTGTTTTTATGTTTTAAGAATGCAAAATTAAAAAAATAAAAATAAATAGCAATAGTTAATTATGTATACGTATCATATATGAGAAAATATGTACGAATACTTAATCCTCCAATTTTCTAAACATGTGAATCACAAAAATCCCCCCAATATAATTATCAATCAATTACACGATCAATTGAATCTAACTTAGCATGTATTCCTCTCTCAAGCATACTACATACCAAATAGTAATTAACCTAATCACATAATCATATCAATTAAATTGTATACTATGCATTAAATTCCTCAATGATAGATCACATACATAAAATCATACATCTTTGTCTTGAAACTATACATGTTTTTTTAATCAAGATAAATAATTAAATAATTTACTTAAATCTATTTAATTGCCTCTATAGGTCAATCGTTGGCCAAACAATTAATAGGATAAAAATAAGATTAAATAATATAATTTCATTGAAATCATAATTACTGTACAATATTAGATCATCACATGTTGAAAATTTAGTTCAAAAGACCTTAGATTAATAAATTATCTAGACATAACTGTATTCATAAAACTTATATTTTTCATCAAGAAAAACATAAAAATTGATAAAGAAAGGAGAAGAAGAAGAAATACAATCAATTTCTTGAATTGTAGCATCTATCTCCTTTGTAATCTCCACCAAAATTGTGTCATTTTAATTTGTTTTTGTAATTTTCACTCTTTTTGGCTCCATACTCATAACAAATACATAATTTTTTCCTTATTAGGGGTTATGGGGCAATTATGAGTTAAATTAAGCTCAATGTAATTTGGACAGTCAAATAAGCTTCAGATCAAAGGCTAAAATGGAAAAAGAAAATTTTAATAACACTTGCTAATAGAAAAGAGACATGTGGCAAGGGAAAAGGCGGATATAATCAGTGCACAACATGTGGCATGCTTAACTGGTTGTGGTTAGCATGCCCTGACTTAGTGGCATATGGTGCAATATGATTCACAGTTAAAGCTTGTATGGCATCTCAGTGGGAGGAATGCATGAATTAGTTAGAGATGCATCACATGCTTGTTAACTATGCTATGAACTGGAATGATAACTAGCATGATAACTGTTGTTGTAGAAGAACTCTACTAATTATAGTAAGTGAACTCTACTAATGGCAGTAGGTGAACTCTATAAATGATAAATGCTCAATCTAATTTCCTCTAAGCTTTATAACTATAGTCATTACAGTCTTTAACATTTGAAAAACTTTTTCAGATTTCTCGTCTATTTGAAGATAATTAGATGTGATATGAAACAATTTGGTAATCAAAGCTTCTTAGACACAATTCAACAAATGAGGAATAAATTTTGCATCATGATTAGGCACAATTGATCTCAGTATGCCATGTAACCATACAATGCCTATTATATAAGACGTCCACAAAGCATTCATCGAATACCGAGTCTTAACTAGAATGATATGAACGTACTTTGTGAGAAGATTAGTGATTATCAAAATGGAATTGTGACCTTGAGAAGTACGACGTAGGCCTTGACAAAAATTCATGGTTATGTTGTCTCATTTCCATTCCAACATCTGGAGTGGTTGAAGTAGTTCTATAGGTTTCTAATCCTCTATCATGACTTTTGACATATCTTTCACATTTACTAGAATTTAATCCACATCTCTTTTCATTCATCTCCACCAATAAGTTATCGATAAATTAAGATACATTTTTTGTAATTTTAAGATGTATCATAAATTTTATCTATATGCTGCACCAATAATCCTTTGCCTTAAATAATCATCTGGCATCACTATCTCTTTGTGAAAATGAAACACTCCATCAAAATTTGTCCATGCATTAATGACATTCTACACCATACTTCACAAATTTTAGGATCATTAGATTAAGTCACTTTTATATTCAGTAATAATGTAAGATTGGAGATGAGGATGTATAAGAATGCTTATCTCCCATCATCAAATAATTTTAATGTGTAACCTCCTTTTATTGAGTGTTTTGTCAAGTATCTGATATCCTTTGTGAAACAAAACTTGACTTGCGACTCAAAGGGTCCTCTATTATATTTGCTATGCTTGCATGATACAATTTACTCTTATTTACTTTTCTCGACCAAAAGAAATTTTAGTTAATACTAAAAGATTTATGTTGCATGTTGATGCAACCTACACTATATAAACACCTAGTTAACTAATTAAGGAGATGATATGTTTCCTCTCCCTCTCACTTCTTTTATTTTTACCTTATAAGAGTGGGTTAATTAGAAAACAATGAAAAACAATGCTGGCAAATAATAAGAAAACTTAGACTCAATCCTTGATGATAGAGTGTAAAAATATTGACGGATGCAGAATGAAACTTCAAGGATTTAATTTAACACACAAAGGTGTGAGTTAAATTATCCTATTAATTACTAGCTAAAATAATCTAAAAGTCACAATAAATATTTTTTTAAGATTGTTCCTATAAATAAATTAACTAAAATAACCAAATTAATGAAAACAAAGTTGAGATTTAGTGAGAAAAATATAACATTAATTGGTGTAACTTTCTTTGCTACTAATCCGAGTATATATAATAAAAATTTAAATTAATTCATTTTTTAATTTTAAATTTATTATATCATTTACTATACATTATTTGGTGGACTTTAGCTTTAAGAATCTAAATATGCTTAACATTCTTTATCTTTTTTAAATTTGTATATATTAAATGAGAAGTTATTTAATAATTCTAATTATTAAACGATATTAAATTTAATTCAATAATTAAATTAAGTTTTAAAAATATAATAACTAAAAGTAGATAAAATATAGATGTTACATGATATTTCAATTTAAATGAATTAAGAAATAAAATTATAAAAAATTATTAAGAAAATTAGTTATTATATACAAACTCTCTATATACTAATATATCAGTTCACTAGATAAATTAGTTGTATACCAAATAAATTAAGAAATCAATATTAGCATTCAAATATAAAACCAAACAAATCTCCAAAATAATTTCACGAAAACAAATGTGTAGCCTCAAATCGTAGTTGGTACCTAGTTAAATTCAACTTCTGACCCTAACAGGTAACCTTGTCCTAGAAGAGGACGAATAGGTCAACTCATAAATTTTTTGTGCAAGTCCTATTCTAACTCGACCATGTGTAGCCTCAAATCATGTAGTGGGTGACATGACCCCTAAAGGGCGCATGAAAGATTAACCTTAATTATGTCTCTTTACAAATGAGTCGGAATTAGTATAGGTAAAGTAAGAATTAAATAACAATAGATTAGAATACTTTTAATATTAATTACTAATCAAATGATTAAGTTAGTTAAAATGAAAATGGGGTTTTGTATTTTTTTATAAAATAAGACAAAATAACATAAAAAATAAAGTAGCAAATATATGATTTTTAAGAGTAAGACATGCACTATGCACTTACTACACTGTCCATACCATTAGACCCCAATCCAATTAAATATGTTATGATGCAAATTAGCTTCTATATTCTAAACATATTATATATGTTAGAATCCTGTTAATTGATAAATCTAGCATTAGAAATTTAATTTCACCTAAAACTCTTTACTTTTTATATGATTTACAATTCAATTTTTAAGTAATTTAAAAATTATTCCTACTAAATTTAATTCAATTATTATGTTACAATTAGAACATATTAGATAAAATTGAAAATGTTGTTCTACGTTGTTGAAAGCTAGATCCACATGATAATTTTTAACATGCATATATAATCTCAATTGTTATTAAAAACAACAATTAGCCATTCTAATTTTAAAAATTCAATTTTATAACAACATTATAATATAGTATTTAACATAACTAAAAATCAAATTGAATGTAAACCTTATCCAAAATCTAACAGGTTCTTTAGATGCTATCGATTCAAAAACCCATACTTTAATTGAATTGTAACATAAAATCAAATCAAATTGAAGTTTAGGGCTTGAAATTTCTCATAATTACATCAAGAAAATTATTTAATCATGGAATCAATGAAACTCAATAAAAAAAATTAAAAATCCATAAAAAGACTAGTTAAAGAAAAAAAATGTATTGAAAATATTTTAATTAAAGATCAATAAATGAAGCCAAAAGAGCCAAATCTATCGATCTTCAACATTCTTCTTAAATTTGCAATAAAAAATCCTTCAAGATGTATCAAATATGAATTTTCTTCATTTTATCTCAACTTTGGAAATTTTTTGGATGTTGATATTCTTTAAATGTGTTTTTATTATGTTATTTAAATGTGACAATTAGGTTTCAAGATGAGATTAAATTAGGAATATTGGATGACAGGAATAGAAGGTGATCTATGTGTCCATGTAGCATTCATTAGGCTAGTTAATGAAAGTCAATGCGATCGACACTAGTCAACATTGAAGAGGGAATTATAAGTACCTCCAATGGCTAATCTGAATTAATCTACATGATCCTAAAAGCATTCAAAAATTCTATAAAAATTTCAATAAATTTAAAAAAAATTTCTAAAAAATCTAGAAAATATATATTTTGCCATAAAATACAAATCAAACAATTATAGGACATGGTAAAAATAAAATAAGTATAAACTTACATTAATTACGCTTAAAAATATTTATAACATATTATTTGTTAAGCTTGCACACACTTACTCTTTCTTAGTCTTTTAGCAAAGTCACGACCCACTGTCACAATTTATGTTCCATAGCATTTTATCTCAAAGGCTTTGAAGTTTTATGGTCACAACTTCTAATATATGTTTGATATTTCTTATAGTCATATTTCATTCTAGCCATTAGACCATAAACATGTGCAAGGTATGTGTGATCTAGCATCCATTTGTAATAGTCAAATTATATGACTTAAACAAATTAATAGGGGAGAAAACGTCAATTCAGATCCCATTTTTTACAAATTTCTAAAGATAAGATTAAATTGTTTAATATTATAAAACTATAGCAAAGCAGACTCGTCAAATCTAAGTTGTTGGATTAGGTTCCAATTAAAAAAATTAGTATATAAATAAACTATGAAAATCTTAATCATTCAAGCATTATATCAATTGAGATGTAGTCTTGTGGTTGGTTTCATTAGTCATAACATTTGGGTTCTTGGTTCTATTCACAATTGCTGCATTGTTGTCTTTTAATGCTGATTATAATTGAATAGTGATCAATAATTTATATATGGACATCATTTAGTAGACTAATCTACCATCCTGACAGGAATGTGGGGATTTGAAATATAAAATTAACATATCTTTCTGATTCAAATTAATCAAAAAATATATAAACCTCCTAGAATCAAAATGAATAAAAAAAAATCCTATTTTTAGTGCAATGTAGATATCGATTCGATCCAGATTAGAAAATTATTCATCCTTATAAAATATCCGTATTCTTTTCAAAATATAATAGGAAAAAATATGTTTTTTTTATTAAAATTGTATCTCAATTCACCAAAAGTGTAGCGCCCTGCTCTACCATTGGTATGATATTATCTAGTTTGGGTCTAGGCCCTCCATGATTTTGCATTTCACCAAAAAGGCATTATACCATTTAGAGTGGAACCATAATTATGAACAGTTCCAATTCTTTTTTTTTTCAAACAATGTGAGATTGCATAACTTGTCATGCTGAAAGGTATAATACTAATGTAAAATTCTATCCAAATAAGCATGGCCATTAGATTTGAGTTGAAGAAGTTCCTTTTAAAAGAAATCTTCATCATACTACTTTTGTATGTCTTCAAGGGTGGTTAAGGTTGCTTCAATATTGCAATCCAAATTTCAAAGAACCTTTCTATTCTAATATTGCTAGTTTGAAAGCCTTAAGCTTACCAATAACAATTCCAATGGAGCAAGAATTGATCGATGTCAACCAAGTGTCACTTGCCAAGTCAAGAAAATTAGGGTGTTTAATACAAATACCAAGAAATTGAAATGGCCTATGCCCCATAAGCCTAGTCGTAGAAGTTGATAATAAGAGCAGTTGATGGTTGGAATGACGTTGAGGGAGCATGCAGCAAGAAATAATGGATAATGTGTCCAAGGAAGACTTGAAACTCTACCCATGAATCAAGCAAGATCGTACACAAGAGAGCCCTCCCTTGAAACAAGTGTAAAATTCATTTTAGTATCAATTTCTGAGTCATAAAGATACCTTAGCATTGAAATCCTTAACATATAGAGCATTACAAGAAGAGTACGTTGTTTCATAGGATCCAAGACTATCATTGAAATCCCCTCCCACCAACCAGTAGGATTGAAGGTTGGATATAGACCTGATAAAGTAGTAGAGATCCCTTCGTTTGATATAGGTTCCACCCTATACACCAAGACCATGGAAGTAGGTTGTGACATTATTAGGGTAGGTAATTGTTTAGGTTGCTGATATTGGAGAAAAATTGAAGTATCATCCACCACCAAGGGGTGGAAAAGAGCCGTCGTTTACTTATAGGATGTGAATTGGCACTAATAAAGGAATATCCAAATATGTGCTTAAAGTGATCATCCAGAATACTAAGAATTGACATAGGTTTTGTGATACATAGTATACATAGTATAACGCAGAGCAAGCCACGTGGACACCACACAAGCATGAAGAGCATATCACGTTGCGCTGCGTTTGAGGAGGAGAAACACGTGCCACGTGTCAGTACAACATTCAATCTGAGTTCGGAAATCAATCAACGTGGTATGACATGTGTCACCACGCTTTTGCTCGAAGCATTCCATCTGTGCGCCACGCCATCCGTTCCTGCGAATCATGTCTCGCCATGTGGTGCTGACTCGGCAAACGTTGATTCTGACTGGTCTCCCCTGCCACGCGTCACTCTCTGATTTGCCCAATGAACTTCTGATGCCATGTGTCATGCTGTGATTGGCTGAAACTATCAGTTTTGCTTGTTTTAATCATAGCCCTTGATTTGAAGCTGATCGGATGGTCCAAATCGCACCTGAGCTTTATTTAAGCCCCTAATCACTCCATAAACCCTAATAGGCCTCCATTAGCATAATTTTGGTCAATGTTTAGAGCTAAAAAGAGAGAAAAATACAGAACAATTCAAAAAATGACACAATTTTGGTGGAGATTCAAGAAGAAATTAATTATACAATTCAAGAGATTGATTGTATTTCTTTTTCTACTCCTTTCTTTATTAATTTTATGTCTTCCTTTATGAAAAATATGAGCTTTATGAACACAATTATGTGTAATTAATTTATTAATCTAGGTATCTTATGAACCCAATTTTCAACATGTGATGATCTAATATTTTTTTCTCAATTATAATATTAATTTAATTATATTATTTAATCTGATTTTTATGTTATTAATTGTTTGGCCAACAATTTATCTATAGAGGTAATTAAATTGATTTGAGAAAATTATTTAATTATTTGTCTTGATTAAATAACATGCATAGTTTCTAGGCAGAGATGTATGATTCTTATGTATGTAATCCATAATTGATGAACTTAATGAGTAGTATGCAATTTAATTGGCATGAGAGTGTGATTAAATTAATTACTATATGGTGTGTAGTTTACTTGAGAGAGGAATACATGCTAGGTTAGATTCAATTGATCATGTAATTAATTGATATTATATTGGGAGGATTTTAGTGATTCACATGTTTAGAAAATTGGGGGATTAAGTATTCGTAGATATTTTCTCATATATCTTTTTAGTCACAAAATCTGATTTAATTAATTATTGTTATTTACTTTTAGTTATTTTAATTTTTTTTCTTAAGATATAAAAACACCAAAAAAAAATTGATTTTTTTTAGTTTAAAAAATTAGTTTCTAAAAAAATAATCTTCGTGGAAATTATCTTTATTTATCATTATATTACTTGTTACGATATGTATACTTGCGTATTTTTTGCATACACAATTTTTGTGGCGATCACTTGGTCAAAATTAATTACTTTCTACAATATATGGATGACGAATTGATTGGATCGATCGAGCATATTTTAATCGTAGTGTTTGATTGATCGATGAGTTGATTTATTACTATACTACCCCCATTATTTAAAACTTTTTTAACCGATTTTATGGACTGGATAATAATATTGCTTAAACCTAGTGTTCAAATTATTTTATTTAACCAAAATACAGAACTTTCTGAAATAATAAAATATAAAAAATGGAAATATTGAAATAGGATTCAATAGATCTTCATCAATGAGATGCTCTTCGAGCACCTCTGAATTTTCATCAATAGATTTACCTCTCAAAACAAATCCTAGGTTATCAACCTCAGATTTACTTAGGAAAACAAAACTCAAAGGAGTAGACTGTAGTACACAAGTACCCAGAGCAGTTTACACTATTGAATCTGAGATGAACGAATCACCTCAGTTATCACCAATATTTCCTTTATCACCAACTCAATCCCTAGAACCTAGCCAAGAACCTAGGATAAATGAGTTAAATGTATTAACGGTAGATAATGAAGAATCTTGGGAAGAGAAAATCCTTAGAATATATCTAAACCCACCTAATAATAAAAGAATTAAACATTGGTTTTTTAAAACATATTCAGAACATTCTGGGGCTAGTTGCTTTAGGAAACATGAACGTTATATTAAAGAACATAGTAAAAATATAAAAAAATTCGAATGGTTAGAAATATATAGGGCAACCAAAGGATTAGATTCCCCATTGGTACATTAAAAGAAACATACATATCAGACAAATAGGATAAACCCTAAATCTGAAGAAACATTACCGGAGCAAATGTTACCCTTACCCAGGATAGCATATTTAAATCCTCATCATCAATAGTTAGTTCTGAACAGGCTAGCAAAATATTAATAGTTGACTTAGTCAAACCATCAACGGTCTTAATAGGTAACCTACCAGTTACTATTCAGGATCCAAAACAAGAACCAATAGTTAAACCTATAGTTCACATTGACCCAAAATCAGTCAACATTACTGTAGAACCAATAGCCATAGAACCTATAGCTATAGTTCCACAATATAAATTATTCCCTTCAATCAGTATCTCGGATGTCACAGAGGATGACTTTGATATGCTTTTCGAAAATGAACCAGTAGAGCCATTAGCTACAGATTTAGTAGTTTTGACTCCATAGATTAAAACCTTTTCAGAAATTAAAACTAACGAAATCACACTAGATGACTTCGATAAGTTTTTAGAAGAAACAGATGATCTAATTAACTAAGTTAATATGATAAAAAAAAAGAAGTTACCCGTATGAGAAACTCCAGATGGTTCAGTTGAAGCTGAACATCCTCCATTAAGACCTATTACCATCCCTTACCAGGATAGTCAGGTAGAAGCCTTTCCTCTTAAGAACCCTCAAGAGAACCAGGCAACCACCCTCAAAAACATAGTTACCCAAATAACTATACCAACATAAGCCTAAATACTTTAGGTAAACAATTAATTAGGATAGAGAAAAATCTACAAATAGATATTCCATCTACCTCTTATCAAACAGCAGATAGGATAGTTAAGAACCCTATCTTCAAACCATTCCAGGTCTCCAAACCAGCCTAGGAAGAAATAACATCAAAATTTGAAAAACTCAAAATTGGAATAATACCCTTAGATTCCAATTAGAAGACCAATTTTCAAACAAAATAGGACTAGTTGTTCCTGAGTCACCAGTGACATCAAAATCAGCCCAGAAACCATTATAAGATCTTAGCATTCTTAGCAAACTAGGATCTGAAATATCATCTGAGGTAGTTCCCAGGAATCCATTCCAGAACCAATTCCTCACTTACAAAAATTAGCTTGGCAAGAACCTAGCCCAGTTAGGTATCCTCACACCATAGGAACCCAACCTAGTCCGCTTGTCTAATCAAAATATAACGCATCTTCTATCTATGTTTGAAACATTGATGGAATGGTTGATCATGAGATATTAAATATCTTACAGCAAATGACCATGGCGTCAAATGCTTATAAAACCCAAATTGGTACAACTGATAAAACAGTTGTTGAATTACTAATAGTTGGCTTCTCAAGCCAACTAAAAGGATGGTGGGACCACCATCTTTCAAAACAACAACAGTTAGATATTTGCAATGCAATATTGATTATTGAGTGTGGTATCCCCATACTTTCCCATCAAGGAGATCCTATATAGGATGCAGTCTTCACTCTACACTTTATGGGAGATCCATCCCATTTAAAGGATAAAAATGCTAATCTTCTTTCTAACATAAAATGTAGGAAGATGAGTGATTTTCAAAATTATAAAACTACATTCCTATCTAGAGTTATGTTAAGAGATAACTCTATTCAACCATTCTGGAAGGAAAATTCCTAGCTAGACTTCCTCCACTCTTAGGTGAGAAAACCAGAAACAAAATCCTTAAAACCTATGGGAATCATATCATCCTATATGATCAACTGACCTATCAATTAATCAGTTTTGCTCAAAACTAGGGTCTTCAAATTTGTCAAGATTTGAAAATCCAAAAACAAATGAAATTGGAACTAAAAGTTTCCAAAAGAGAAATTGGATCATTCTACAAACAGTTTGATGGTAATCTCTCTATTGAAAAAACCTACAAGGGAACTTGCAGTAAAACTAACTCAAAACCTTATAAGGAATCACATAAAACTTATAAGAAATTTTCAAAATCAAGAAAACCATTCATTGAAAAAAGAATGAATTTTTATAACAAACCTTATAAAAGAAATTTTAATAAGGAATCAAACCAACATAAAAAACCCTTTAAATTTTTTAAAGAATTTAAATGTTATAAATGTGGAAAGAAAGGTCACATTGCAATTTTTTGCAAAATGTCTAAAAACCTTCACGAATTAAATCTTGAAGAAGACACCTTTGCCAAAATAACTGCCTTACTGGTAGATACATCCTCATCATCTAAGTCTGAACAATGGACAGACGACGAATCAAATCCCCAGGATGATGAACTTGCAACCATCAATTCAAATTCCTTTGATAAAAATATTAATGTATTAACTAAGGACGAAGATGAACAACTTCAAGAAACAATCCTTAAGTTAAATGATCCATCAATAACCAAACTTTACGTAGAATACCTAAGTATATGTTTGGAAAAATCACAATCAATAAAGAAAAAAATTGTACTTCCAAATACCAGCACATGCTATTACAACCTCACTGTTGTTCTCGAACGAAAGAACAAAACCATTAAACCAAAAAGTCAAATTCAAGACTTAAAAATAGAAATTAAAACTATTAAATTGGAATTCTACCAGCTTAAAGAAAAATTAAAAGAATATGATATTAAGTTCCAAATACTTAATAATGGAGAAAAAAATATCAACTTATGTAAGTGATTCTGATGATGATCTTGCTCAAAATAATCAAGAAATCCAAAACTTGAGAAAAATTACCACCAAGAAATATAAAATTAAGATAACCTTAATATTCTCTGATGAATCAAAACTAGAAACCATAGCCCTATTTGACACAGGGGATGATCATAATTGCATCACATCATCAATAGTTCCCAGAAGGTTTTACAAACCAACTGAAGAATGACTTAATTCAACCAATAAATCTCGAATGAGTATTATTGGGAAAACTAAGTTATCCATTCAAAAAGGACCATACCTTATCAAAACTCCATTTGTCATAGTATCTGACATAGGCTACTCTGTCATATTAGGTACTCCCTTTATGGATATCATTCCCCCATATTCTGTTAAACATGATAGGATTTCTTTCAAAATAAGAAGAGAAGCCTCCAGCGTCCCTTTCATTGAAGAACCAAAAACCAGAGATCTTAATCTCATCAAAACATATTCAATCTCTCCAAAAGAGATTTCTGTTCTTATAAACCATAGAGAAAAAGACCTTCTCTATCTTAAATCCAAAGTTCAATTTCATACTGTTGAGAAAGAACTTCAAATCCCAGAGATCATATACAAAATCTCTAAATTACAAACATCTTTTGAGAAAGAAGTTTGCTCTGAATTACCCAGTACATTCTGGGAAAGAAAACAACATATGGTAGACTTACCAAATGAATCATCATTTAAAGAAAAGGATATTCCTACAAAAGCAAGGCCTATTCAAATGAATTGTGACCTTGAGAAATTCTATAGAAAATAGATCGAAGATCTCCTATCTAAGAATTTAATCTCAAAATCCAAATCGACGTGGAACTGTGCAACCTTCTATGTCAATAAATCAGCCGAGATTGAAAGAGGAACTCCTCGACTAGTTATCAATTATAAACCTTTGAAGCAAGCCTTAAAATGGATTAGGTACCCTATCCCTAATAAAAAATACTTGCTTCAAAAATTATATTCTTCATCTATATTTTCAAAGTTTGATATGAAATTAGGCTTTTGGCAAATTCAAATTGAGCCTCAACATAGGAACAAAACTACATTCATTGTTCCATTTGGACAGTTTGAATGGGATGTTATGCCATTTGGGCTCAAAAATGCACCTTCTGAGTTTCAAAGGATTATGAATGACATTTTCAATCCTTACTCAGAATTATGTATTGTGTATATCAGCGATGTACTTATATTTTCAAAAGATGTCAGACAACACATCAGACATCTCAAAACTTTCTTTCATATCATCAAAAGGAATGCACTGGAATTGTTAGCCAAGAAAATGACTCTTTTCCAAACAAATATTAGGTTTCTTGGACACAACGTATCCAATGGAACAGTAATTCCTATCAATAGATCCCTACAGTTTACAACTAAGTTTCCTGATAGGATTATTGACAAAACCTAGCTACAAAGATTTCTAGGTAGCTTAAATTACATATTAAGTTTCTACCCAAATATTAATAGGTTAGAAAAACCTCTACATAATAGGCTTAAAAAAATTCCTGAGCCTTGGACAGAAGAACACACCAAAATTGTGTAAAAAATAAAAACACAGGTTCAAAACATTCCTTGTTTACATCTTACGGATCCAACACTCCCCAAGGTAGTAGAAACTGATGCCAGTGAGCTTGGCTATCGTGAGATTTGAAAACAGGTCCAAGATAATAATGAACAAATTGTTCAGTTTGTCTTTAGGCATTGGAATGATTGTCAAAAGAATTATTCCACTGTTAAAAAAGTACTTTCCATAGTACTTTGTATTTTTAAATTTTAATTGGATTTATTCAATCAATTTTTTTTTACTAAGGATTGATTGTAAATCTACAAAAGAAATTTTATTAAAAGATGTTAAAAATATTACATCAAAACAATATTTTTCCAGATGGCAAGCACTATTAAGTATTTTTTATTTTGATATAAAATTTATCAAAGGAGAAGAGAATTCATTACCTGATTTTCTAACTAGAGAATTTCTTCAAAACAGGTACCACGATGAGCAAGAAAAAGAAGGGAAAGGAGAAGAGTGAACCTTCAAACCTAACCATTACCAGCCTTAATCGGCTAAACCCATCATAACCTGGTCTCAGGTTACCCATAACCAATCATCATCTTCCAAACAAACCTTGGAACAATCATCACCTCAACTCACTTCTGAGGATTTAGAATTAAATAATTGCATCCATGAATGGTTGCAAAATATGGATTCTGAGAAAATCAAAACTGCATTTCGTTGTATCCCAGAAATTGGGGGACCAACTGTTTCATCAAATTTGGAAATCATACCTTCCAAATCAAAAAACATTTTCCCAAAAAACAACTAGAAAAATTTCTATTCCAGAAAGAGGAATTACGTCCTCAACTTATTTTCCTCCCAAAACAAAATCATCATTTGAGTATTTTAAGAAACAACCAACTCAGGTGGTAACCATTATTGAAAAAGAATTTTTTAACCAAAATCCCTACTTGGCCGCCCAAAGCTATTTTGGAAAAGGAACATTTTACCGGCCATCATTATCATCAAAAACTCCTCAATACTATCAGAGTAATTTGGAAATTGTAGGTAGTATGGAATTCAAATATTTCCATTACCCAAAATCAACAAAAGTACAATTTTCAACTGCCAAACTACATAAAATCATATCTCCAGCAGATTGGGGAAATGAACTATATAAACAACTGACATTCCCAGTCAATGCAACTCACTCCATTCCCCATTGTACATCGTACAACTATTGGGATTATCACCAGGCATGGTTTAATGCATTCCTTATCCAAAATAAAGATAACCAACATGCTTGGTTGTTTTTCTTTGTCAATAAGTTTATTAATCCAAACCGGTTCCCATCTTAGTTTTTACAATGGTGGAAACTATTCGGAAACCTTTCATCAATTCTTATATCTCCTGTGAAAGAGAGTTATGAATCTTTCCAGTCACATTATAAACTGATAAGAGTCAAATTATTGCATTTTTGTTATGATTTAAATGTTGATATTTGTGTGAAAATTGTGTTTACTTGATTATTTAATCCACAAATGTCATTTCATGGGTATTTCGTGTTTAAAGTGCAATTTCGGGTAAAATCATGATTTTGGAGAAGTTTGGGACAAAGTTTAATGATTGGGATTGAGTGAAAATAAAAAGAAAACAAAGTTTCAAAATTTAGAACTCCTGCCGTCGGCTAGAATAATCTCGCCACCGGTGAAAATCCTACGGAAAGCTGGGCGAAAATCTTCCCGATAGCAAAAATTTTGGTAAATTCATCTCGCCGCCGACCAAATAATCTTGCCGCCGGCCAAATGCATCTAGCCGCCGGCCAAAATCAGAAAACCAAAAAAAATTATTTTCCAAAAATCTCGCCGCGGCGAGAATAATGTCGCAGCCAGCGAGTTTCTTCCGAAAACACATTTTTGTGTTGTTTTGTTCCAAAATTGCCCCCCAAACCCTAGATCTATATATACAATATGATGGAGAAAGAGGGGGACGTCAGAGAGAGTAGATCTAAGTTATTTTTGGAGGAGAAAAGGAAATTTTGGAGAGAAAGGTTGGAGAAGCTTGAAGGATCATTACCATTGTTGCTACCAAGTCTTCATCTTCAAGAGTTTTTCATCTTTATCCTTAGCTTTTATTTTTTGCATTTTATTCAGATTGTTTGTTCATGGATTCAATTGAGAATATGTTTGTTCTTATTTTCGTTATGAACTAATTCGTTTTTGCTAAGGCTATGATGTAGTTAAATCAAGTAAATCTGATTTCTTTTGTTATTGTTATATGAATTCATTGTTTTCAAGTTGAGTATATATTTCCATGCTTAATGCTTTTAAATTTTTTATCAAGATTTAAATGATTTGTTGCATTATATTGAGACCGAGAGGAGATGTGTAATGAACGCTTCTTGTGATAAATATCGTATGTTGAATGCGAGTGTGAGAACTAATGCATGATGTATGTGGTTATTCTAGAAATTCCATAAATCATAATGTGCTTGTTTGTGATTAAATCTTCATAGAAATATAGTCGGTTTTCATAGATAAGTAATTCTAATATAACTCGAGAGAGAGTATTAGGTAAATTTGGGTTTTTCAACCATCACTTTTAGCTTTGATTCTCATATAACATGACTTGAAATCGGATTGAATTGATTTAGCGAAATCAAATGCCTTAGCTTTTTTAATCATTTGTGAACAACATTAAATTTTGTTATTTGCGTTTAGTTTTATCTTAATTTGCTTTTAAAACAATTTCAACAATTCGGTTTTCAAATAAAATTAGGGTTAGTCAATTTCGGTACTTAGTAACGTCATTCCTTGTGGGTTCGATATCCGTACTTTTTGTACACTTTATTACTTGAATGATTCGTACACTTGCGAAAATAAGCATCATAAACCATCAATAAAGGAAGCTAGATTCCCTCCTTTATGTATATTTTGTACAAAATTTTACCTCCCTTGGGTATGTCAATGTGTCTTATACCCAGAAGCATCAGAGGTAATGACTATTAATAGATCATTTCAAATTAAATAGTGGTCGTCATTTACGATCCCAAAAACACTCTTATTACCTGCTATTGAAAAATGGCTAACCCAAAAAGGTTACAGAGATCACCCGGTGGAGGAAATACAAGCATATTCACTATTATTGGCACAGAAGGCACACACAAATGCCCTAATTGCGCAAGAAAAAACCTAAGAAGAACTCTTGGACATCATCAAACAACTATCATCTAGGCAAACATCTCAGCCCTCAAAAGAAGAGTTGCCTGATTTGGATGAGACACAATCACCCGATAAAACAGTAACTCCATCACAAGCTTCAGAAGATGATTTAATTGACTTAGAGACCTCAACTGTAGATATGAACTTTTGGACCTCTAAAAAATAGGTGCAAAATATTATTATTTTATGTTGGGCCTACGTGTCCATTTATTGTTATTTTGGACCTGCGAGTTCATCACTAATACATTTTAGGCATACGTGTCCATTTGTGTTTAAATTGATTAATTAAGGACCTGCGAGTCCATTATTATTCATTGGCCCATAAAAGGCCCATTATTATCTTCTGAGGACAACTAATTGTTAAAATCAGAAAACAACAAAAATTTAAACGATGCCGACAAGGTTACTATAGATTTCACCAAATAGTACTCGACAACGTACTATTCTATTTTCTGTCAGGAATGATGAAACAACTACTGTTCAAAACACTGTAGGCATCTCCAATAGTATTAAGTAGTCGACAATCTACTGTTCGTTGAATAGTAACAACATCTTCCATAGTTCTATTACTTGGTTATTTAAGAAAAGCGAAGTTAGAAGAGAAGAGGTTCCAATTTTAACCAAGTTTTCTCTCTACTATTAAATTCTCTCTACTTTGATTCTGTTTTTAATTAATAACCTTTTAGTTTAATTATAAGTAAATATGTTTAATTTTTAATTTATTTATTTGTTTTAAGTTTTATTTTCTATAAGTAATTTATTTTCTCTATTAATATAATATGTATATATTGTTAACCCTGTGTTATTGATTCAAAGTATGATTCTCTTTGTTAATAACTCACCACATGATTCACGTGAAAGTCGGTCTTGTTATGCTTTTCATACGGTCAGGATTCTATTACGTAAATCCCATAAAAATGTTATTTTTGAAGTAAGAAAGGGATCCTTATCTTCTTTGTGTAACGTCTATTTCCCGGAGGTTGCGGTAGCCTTAACATAGAAATAATCTTTGTACAAACGTTGTGCACGCCACCTAACGAAGGTCCATGCTCGTTGTACATTTATTCCTCTTTTTTTCAGTATATCATTAAATGGATAAAATGATTTCGAATTTTTTAATTTTTTTAAACTTATAATTACAAAAATTAATAATAATAATTTATGAAATTGATATGTTCTTATTAATAGAAAACTTAGCCAAAAATTTGATATTAAAAATTGATTAGTGACGAATTTAGAATTTATATACTAAAAAATAATATTAATTACTTTTCAATTTTTACATATTTTTAATTTAAAAAAATATATTATATTTCTTAGTTTTAGTAAAAATATATATATATAAATTATTGAGTGTTTTAGAGATATTAAGTGTTAAAACTTAAAATTTAAAATTAAAGTGAAACACATTTATTTTATACATATAATTTGTTATAATTTTTTAAATATTATACTTAAAAATTCATATTGTACAAATTTAAGTGAAGAATGTATCCCTCTTCAATTACATATACATCCGCCTCACATTCCTTGCTATTCAACATGGAAAAAATTAGCTTTTTGGAGTGAGTGTTATGAGCATCTCTACCCTAGATTAAAAAAATATTTTCTTTTACTTTTTCTTGATGTATAATGTAAATAATGGTATAAATATGGGAAAATTTGATATTGGGCACCCTCAAATTACAAATTTTATTTCATATCTATGTTTAAATTGAATTGAATTCCAAGAAATGAAACTCATTAAATGTTAAATTTTAACTCGCTAGGCAGTGTTTAATATTATTAGTTTTTTTTATTTTTTTATTATTATAAATTTTAGTATTTGTTATCTGCGGTAATAATTCCAATTATTTTTTTAACGTAGAAACTAACATGCAAAAAGTGAGATTGGGGGAAGCGCTTTGACTACAAATTTATTGTGTATATAAACACATTCATTTCTTTGTACTTGAACAACAAAATATTCGAATTGAAGTTCTACATAAAATGGCACGTATACTCTATGTTTGTTCAGCCTTCTTGTTCTTGATTGCATTATGTGTCAGCCAATCTGTAATGCCTCCACCAATTTCTTCTCTAACACCATCACCAAGTCCATCCCCTTCCACTGATAGTGGCAGCAGCCGTGGAACCGGTACTGGTGGAGGTGGAAGTGGAGGCGGAGGCGGTGGTGGTGGTGGTACTGGTCGAGGTAGTACTGGCTCAGGTTTTGGTACAGGCAGTGGGTTTGGCAGTGGAAGCAGTGGTGCTGGTGGGGGTGGTGGAATAGGCGGTGGAAGTGGTAGAGACGGTGGCAGTGGCTCTGGCTTTGGTAGTGGTTCGGGTAGTGGTGGTCCAGGCTTTGGTGGTGATAGTGGCTTTAGAGGTAGCCCTGGCTATGGTGGTGGTGTCCCTATTGATGCCATTGGAATGGGAGCTAGCTAAGAAGAGTTTGTAGGGTCAATACTAGGTAATATTATGTTGTGTAATGTGGGTTAAGCTTCTTATTTTAGTGTGTGGGGGTACTAAACTAAAATTAATAAGAGTGCATCATATATCATCTATAACTTTTTTATCACTAATAGTAACAAGTTTACTAAAATTACAAGTTTATATTAATTGCTTTTGTGTTATTGTGATTGATTAAACTCAAGTGAGTACTTGTTATAACAAATAAATAGGTTGAAATGGAAGTAAAAGTTAATTTTATAAAAACTAAATCCTCTTGATCATTAAGTTTTCCCCTATTTGTATAAGACTAATTATATATGGGAAAATTACAAAAACTATCATTAATTTCATAAAAAAATAAAAATAATAACTTAATAATATTAAAAGATATATAATTCAATTATATTTAATATTGAATTGATATAAATGATATATGTTTTTTTAATTTAAACGATATTAAAGTACATTTAATATTAAATGATAATTAAAGTGTTATTTTTATGATATCAACTTTAAAATATACTGTTTTTTTCTAATTTATTTGAAATAATTACATTGGTGTCTTTTATACATGTACAAGGTTATTCATATTACTGTAATATAGAAATTATTCTTCTATAACTCTAACTCGCCCAAAAGCAATTATTTCTCAAATTAGAGGAAGTTAAGCCCGTAGATGTCAACATGAAGTTAATTACAAGTAGATAAACGATAACCAGAGCTAATTAAAGTCATGAGAAAAAAATACTACATATATGGATGCTAATCAAAGGATAATGTGACTTTCTCGTGTTTACAAACCTACCAACAATTGGTTCGTTTAACTTGAAATTAAGCAGATGATATATGAATCAAATTATATTTAAATTTATCTAAATCATATATATATGATATAATAATTAATTAATTTGGTTTAATTATTTAAAAATTTATAAACTTTTTTTACATAAAAGCTCAAACTATTTATTACAGTAAAAGTTTGATTAAGTTTTTTCAATCTAACCAAACAAACCACCCTTTCGATAGTCCATTTTTGGATTTGGACGCAGTATGACCTCCTTTTGTAACTTAAGTTATGTCTTGAACTCCCATCAAATTTATAACCTCTTAAAACAGAAGATAACATAAACTACATAATCATATCAAATTCACAATAATCATATCAAATTCACAATGAAAAAGAAAGTTGCATGAAGGAGCCAAGGTGAAACCATTAAAAATAATCATATCAAACTCACAATGAAAAAGAAAGTTGCATGCAGGAATAGGAGATTGAACCATAAATATTTTAAACGAGACTAAAATATATTTATCTCATCTATTATATTTATAATAATTTAATAACGTTAGATAATATATCATATAATATATGAAAATCGATAATTAAAGAGTATTAATTACCACTAACACCATAAATACATAACATACACATAAATATAAGAGTATACATAAAATTACTTATAAAGAAATACCACCAAAGCTACGGAGTCTTTCAATGATTCGCATCATAAAACTCACCCTAATACTTTTAGCAAATTCTCTCTCAATGTATCAATCATGCAATCTGCAAAAAAATCAACTTCCATTTTATTCCTAAGTAACGTCTTAATAAGCTTTATAGTTGAAAATGCATGAAGTAGTAACATAAAGAGTCAAATATTAACCAAATCAATCTATTATCATAAAATATATCCCATATTTTCTTAATTTAACTAAACTTTTAAAAATTTAGAAGTACTGGTCATATTTCAAAAATTTGGATCATGGATAAAATAAATATCGCAATCTCTCCTTTCGGGTGAAATCTTGATGATAGAGTTTCTTTTACAAGAATACAAATATTATCACTACTGAACATATTGAATACATTGGTAGATGAACAGTTGAACTAAGGGCTAAAAGTTCAATTGTTTCACCAAGGAATCTACTACGTGTCACTTGTCTTGTGAAATCTGAGGATATAAATTTTCGTTAGGACTGTAAATATCACTATTCTTGAATGCATTAATTAGTAGCATCAAGAGTTGAATTGAGGGTTAAAAGTTCAATTGTTTTATCAGAGAATCTACTACGCATCTCCACCAACTAAAAATCAATTATATTATTAAATATATCAACATGATAATAGTGTTCATCTGTAAAAAAAATTTGTTGTTGACATGAACGATTTGTGCCATCCATGTAGCCAATACTCCTAGAATATCAATATTATATCTTCCACAAAACGAGACTGCACCTTGCAAAAAATCTTTCCAACCATCAACTCTTAGTTTTTGAAGAAGTTTTGATGTACATGAGGCCAACCTTCTTGCATTTAGAATATTTTGAGTTTCATATTAGAATACTTGACATAACGTATTAGTAATGTAAGGTATACGAGTGTCGGTGATATTAGTGAACAAAAAGTTTGAATATAAACTAATTTCTAGATGTGTTTTCATGTCCGTTATTGAAGATAAAGAAACTTTCTAGTTTAAGTCAATATATTTTAGGTATATTTATTCTTAAGTTTATTTTATTTGCATAATTTAATATAATGTATCAATTCTTAATTTTAACTTTAGTCTAATTTTATTTATTTTTTATTGAATTTAATTTTCATTATTATTATTTATATTTTATTACAGATTTGAATATAACGAAGATTCAAAATTTTAAAAGCATATTATTTTAATAGAATCAAATTTATATTAATATATATATATATATAGAATATATATTATACTATTATATAAATATATATATATAGGAGAGAGAAGAGAAATAAAAAAAAGAGATGTAGATATATAAGTAAGAAGGAGTTGGCAATTGATATGGATATATATAAATATAAAAAGGAGGATGGCGGCGCGGAAGATATATATATATATATATATATATATAGGAGAGAGAAGAGAAATAAAAAAAAGAGATGTAGATATATAAGTAAGAAGGAGTTGGCAATTGATATGGATATATATAAATATAAAAAGGAGGATGGCGGCGCAGAAGATATATATATATATATATATATATATAAGAGAGAAAAAGCAGAACGGGCAGAGAAAAAAAAAAAAAAAGACACATAGCGTCGCAAGGAATAGGAGAAAAAAAGAGGAAAGAGCACTGCAGAAACGCACGGAGGAAGGAGAGACATCAACACGCAAAATTAAGGCTAAAACATATTTTTTTTACGAGTAAGTTTTCTTTCAATTTCTTTCATAATTAGTTTATGTTTAATTTAATTTTTAACATGAATTAATTTATCTTTATTTTAGGAAAAAAATATAATTTAATTTTAAACTATGTTTAATTTTTTATATTAATTTGAATTATTTCTTTTCATGTTTGTTTGATTTATTCTGAGTTTAATATTTCTAATTTATTAGTCATTAATTAGATGATTTTAGTCTTATAATTTACTATTGAAAAAGGGAATTATAGGATAAATTTAAAATATTTCGACATAGATAAATATAGAAATCGAAAGACTTGCATAAACCTGTGTAGTTTTAAAAGTCATTGGTCTTAATATTTTCTTTATTAAATTGCATTCTCTTGTCTAAATTAATGAACAAGATTATTTCCAATTGATTATCGAAAGAGACTTTTGGATATTTTTGAAGATTATTAACAAACAGAGAGAATTAAATTCAATTAGCTAGATGAGTAAAGCATAATGATGGATGAAGTGAAATTGATTTCTTAGAAGTTTTCTTCCCATGAATTTGATTTTCGAACAATATCTTTATTTTCTTTTTGTGTTTTCTTTAATTTTATTTTAAATTTTAAATACAACAACTTTAGTGACTTCTCTAGATAATATTGACATTATCATAATTTTGGTATTTGTCAAAAATAAGTTACCAATCCCTGACATTGATACTCTTTTTCTCACTTTATTATAAAACTATGATACTATGCACTTGCAGTTTTGTATCGATCATGTATCCCTATCTAATGTTTGGTTTTTTAGTATACATATAAGCCATCAAGATTCAACTGAAGATGATTTCATCAGACCATAGGATAGTAGCACTATGTAAAAAAATATTTGTTTTCTTGTAAGTATGGTGTCATAAGAGAGAGGTCTCGTCATACAATTATACCAAAGCAAAGAGTGTAAGGTATATGAGTATTTGTGAACAAAATGTTTAATATAAACTAGATGATAGGTGCATTTTCATTTCCACTATTCAAGTTAAAGGAACTTTCAAGCTTCAAGTCAAAGAAACTTTCAAGCTTCAAGTCAATATATTTCAGATATATGCTTGTTCTTAAACATATTAGAATACATATTACACACTTAGGAACATTTAGTATAATTACTACTCAATCAATCAAAGTGGTAGGTCAATCGATTGAAGGATTCAATCGATCAAGGATCAATCTTATATGATCTATGTTATCTCATGTTAACTTTCATATTACTATAGATCGATCAAAGTTGGATTGGATCGACCAAGGGATTGGATCGGTAACATGGTTGATCTACCTGGTCTTAGGTTTATTTGAATCATTGTTGGATTGATCAAAAAAGGTTTCAATCAATCAATCTTATAGGTTCAACCAATCGAGCCTGGATTGGATCGATCAAATCTTACATGTTCATATAGCTTCTTCTTAATTAGGCTCTTCAATGTTTAGATCAAATAAATTTTTGTGTGATTATAATTATCTGATTTAATTATTTAACTTTAAAGAAACTATTTTTATTGAACTTGTGCTACAAGTTCTATTGTAGGGTTGGTATATGGTTTAAGTTAACTAACTCATTCTTGAATCTTCAACATAGGATTTTTCATTATTGAATTTGCTCTAGGTCATGCTTTGCCCTTATGTTATTATACCAACTTTTCAGTTGCTTATTGAACGAGTTCGATTTCTCATCGGACTCGAGAAATTAGAACATTGGTCTAGATTCATACACCTATCTAATTGACACGAATTATGTGCAATGGGTATACAAGTATACATATCGTAAATATGTATTATAATGATAATAAAAGATCATTTCCACGGAGATTATATTACTAGAAACAAATTTTAAAATTAAAAAGTAAAAATCAAGACAAACAATTAAATAATTCAATCTAATTTATTTAATTTCCTTCATAGATCTATTATTGGCCAAATAATTAATAACGTAAAAATTAGATTAAATAATATAATTAAAATAAAATTATAATCATGGTAAAATATTATATCATCACATGTAGAAAATTGAATTCATAAGACCTATAGATTAATATAAGATAAATTTGACTCATTAGAGTTTTGGGGAAATTAGTGGGTTAAATTAGGCTCAGGTGGAATCTGAACCGTCAGATCAACTTAAGATCAAGAGCTGAGATGAAAAAGGAAATTAAATAGTGTTGGCCAATAGGATCACGACATATGGAAGGGGAGAAAAACTAGACTAATCAACACACGATGCGTGTGATGAGCGAAAACCGGCATCACCGATTCTTACCAATACTTTGGTTTTAATATTTATAAAACTATCGCAAGTGCACGAATCATTTCGAAGAAAATGATAAGTATACTCCCAAGGTCGATCTAAGGAAGGAATGTATGTGGTTTTTAATTTATTATTCAAACTTCTAAAAACGAAATTAAATCCTAAACATCGTGTCACGATATTTTGGGGTTTTTTGTGTTTTTAATCTACTTACATAAAAATAAACATAGATTCAATAAACATTCATGCAAATTTTATCATTTATAATGGCGGAGTATTTATGGATATAATAACTAAGTTAATTATGCTTGCTCATATTATCTAGGTTATTAAAGATATGAATTGATATTTATTGATTCTCCTTTTTTTGTATGAATACCACCTTTGGTGGGGTTAGATATTCTTTGTTAACTAAACAAATCAATTAACACCTATGGGTGGGGTTGATAACTGATTTGCCTAATTAAATTAATTCCTTTTTCTAAGAGATTGAAAATGAACCATTTAAATGCCACCTTTGGTGGGGTTAGACAGTTTAAACTTTATTCAAGGTGTCCAAATTAAACCTAAGAATTTAGTTATCCGAGTACTAACTTTCAAGTTTTAAAACCACTACTAAAAACATGTCGTCAATACATTTTCAGATAATAATTCTTATAAAAACTTTTGAAATAGAGCTTCACTCTAACTACCGGGCGATTGTACCATCAAATAAAAGAGCACTACTCTAAATCAGACCGGATAACTAAACCTTAAAATCTAATTTTCAGGTTTAAGTTTGTAATGAAAAATAATATATTTCTCTCTAACATTCTTAATATAAAATCATGAATAAAAATAAAATCAATTCATTTTAGAGATTTTTACCTATTTAATATTTCACAAGCATAACAACGTTATTATTACATCATGATTATAAACAGCCAGCACAGTTATATTTAATCACAGACAAATTAAATATAACATGTAAGAATAAAGCATAAAAAATAACTGTAAAGAAAATAAAATCCTTACAGAACTTCGACGCTATTCCCATTGCTGGAAAAACTCCAAGCGGAATTTGCACTCCCATTTATTGAATCAAAGAGCTAAAATATTACAAAAACATAACTAGTTCTTCCCAAAAAGGGAAGAATTCTAAATCTAAGAGAAATTAACTAAGAAAAGCTAAAAACTAAGAAAACATAAGCAAAACTAAAAATCTAAGAAAAGAGAGAAAGAAAGAGAGAAAAGAATGTATTTGGAGGTTTTGAAGGTGTGTTTTGAAGTGAAGGGAAGGGGGTATTTATAGGTGAGGATGGAGAGAAACAAATGTTAAAAAATGTAAAAACGCGTAATGGAAATGCTGAGGTCATTAATGACGTCAGCATGACATCACGGGGGCGGCTGCACGTGAAAAATGGGGCGAAAAGGCGTTGGGCGCGCGGAGGGGGGCTACTGGGCGCTGCGCGCAGCTCGGCGCGCGTGAACAGTGCCCGCGCGCTGGGGAGCGTGTGGATGGGCAGGTCAGCACGCGCGGGCGCGCGCGGCATGGGGCGCTGGGGCGTGCTGGGGCGCGCGGGCTGGGGCGCTGGGCTGCGCGCGCGGCTGGGCTGCGGGGCGCGATTTCCGTCTTTTTGACATTTTTGACCTTTTTGACCCATTTTGTCCAATTTTTCCATGTTTGTTGACCTTTTCCCACTTATTTATTAATATATTTGTGATGTATTGCTTCAAGTATTCCTCTTTGAGTCTTTAAATTGCGTTTTTAAGCCAAAATACCTGAAAAACAATAAAAATACCCGTGATTCCGAAAAAGACAAATTTATATAAATATATGATAAAACATATAAATATATGTATTTTTAATCAATTAATGTACATAAAATCATGGTTATTTTAGTGCTTTTTGAGCACTCATCGCAACCCCCAACCAGCTTCTTGCTAGTCCCTTAGCAAGAGAAGCGATAAAAACTAAAAATTAAACTATCCTAAATCACTTTCGTGGATTGAAACGGTTGCATTTAGCCTATGCAACAAACCGTTAAACCCCTAGGTTGCCCTAGTGGACGAGTTTGAGTCTCGTGAGGGTTTTCAGTAATGATACCCACAAACATTGAACTAAATAAAAAGAAACTATAAAAACAATCACAACACAATCAAAAATTAATTTAAGAATAAAAGAAAACAACATATCACAAAAATGTCTCATACTTTTTAATCTCTTTTAAGATCATAATTAAAATCGCAAGCATAAGTTATTTTAATCTCTTTAAACAATCACGATTTTATTATAATAATTAGTCAAAAATCATTTTCATATTTCATTTCAAAAATGTATCAATTTAATTTTACCCAATTTCAGTGTCATGAATCAGAATTCGCTTCGACTCTATTCCTCACAAGTCAATACTCTCAAAACACTGAATCCTATGGGTTCAAACACTCATACTAATTTATATGCGAAAGAGTTGATGTATAGAAATGAACTAATATGTTCGCATATGTATAAAGAATAAAGGCTCAAAGTGTTATTTTAACATTGATCTCATGAAAGGAATCAAATGTATAAATTATAAAGATATCATATATAAAAATTATTTTCATGCATAAATCAAACTCATTAAGAAAGAATTTCAAGATATATGCTTTTTACAAATGAAGAAATTGCAATGACTTTTTAGGGAATTACTTCCTATATCTTTCTTTTGTATTTAGCCTTTACTCACAACTTTGTAGGCAATGTGGGTCATAGTATGTAGATGATACTATATTTTTTATCTCTCTATTTTTTTTCAATATATGTATATTTTAGAGAGTCAACCCATGTACAGATTGTACATTTTTTTTGGAATTTGGTGAGTGGTTAATTTTGTGGCTTTTCTGTTTGATCTTGGTTTAGGTAACCCCATATATGTCTTTTTGTTTTTTGTAGCAGTCATGCATGAATGAGATATAAGCATATACTATCAATTTCTACTCAAATCATTTAATCTAAACAAAAATAATAATAAAAAATATATGATACTCTATTAAGATGAGAAAAAAATTCATACATTCAATACTAATACCTATAGAGATCATCTAATCATTTGAATAAATAAGAAATGTGTTTGGAGTAGAAAAAAATATATATTTCACTCTGAATAAAAGAAATTAGGCTCAAATTATATCTCACAAGGGTAGTCTCCACTAAAAAAAATTCATAAACACCGATTTTGGGTTTAATATAATTTCCACATTTTATTAAGAAATACTAGTTATGACAAAAACTAACTAATTATCAAAAACAATTACAAAATATTTCATGATATGTTTTCAAAAATTAATCTAACAGTACAAAAGACTTAACTATTTACTTAAATTTGATTTAAAGAAATGATAAATTTTTGTAAATTTTTTTTTTAATTTTTAAATTGTTAAATCTTTTTTTTTTAATTAAGCATGGTAACTTTTCACCACCCCCAACCTAAAACATACATTGTCCTCAATGTAACAACTGTAAATTAAAGATAAAGAGAAAAGAGAAGAAAGATTACCTATTTCCTGAGAATGTGTAAGTAGTAATGGAGAAATGCAGGTGCATCCATCATATTCATCATTAAAGTGTATACAGACAGATCGCTGTAAACTTCTAACATCTCAACAAATATTTTTAGTTTTAACAATTTAAAAATTATTAAACTAAAATAAACAATAAAATTAAGTAATTAAAAGAAATAATAGAAAATTACCTAAAATGATGGGTTGCCTCCCATCCAGCGCTTAGTTTAACGTCTTAGCAAGACGTAACTTGGGGATTGCATTTTAAGTAAACTCAATGTCCCCTCATCATTGAGTCAATCATACCTACAAGTAAGACAAAGTTGTCTACCTATACTGTTTCAAACATGCCCTATTGATTTTTAAATTTTTCTGTACCAAAAATTAAGGGCATGCTTAAGGGTTTTAGATAACCCACATCTAGGTGCAAATCAAATAATTAAGGCATCATAACACAATTGTACCTAGATCAAGCAAAGAAACTAACTCTTGAGATTGTAATTAAAACTTTAAAATTTTGGAGATAGTTTCAAATTTTTTTTTTAATTAAAATAACATAATCAGTATTAACCAAGAGTGCTTCCAGGAAAGAATGGTGGGGCAAAGGCTCCTTAAAAACCATACTCCTAGACAGAACAACGTTCCCAAGAAAGACTAGTGGCACAAAGGCATCCAAGAACTAGTCTCCTAGACAGAACTCCCTTAGATCTTTACTTTTCATGCTATTAAATTTAATTAAGTTCAGTTAAGTAAAAATCTAAGTTAATTAAGTTAAAAAAATTTAAGTTAATTAAGTTAAGTGAAGTAAAAATCTAAGTTAATTAAAAAGCTAAGTTAATTAAGTTAATTTAAGTAAAAATCTAAGTTAATTAAGTTAAGTTAAAAAAAAATCTAAGTTAATTAAGATAAGTTAAGTTAAAAAAAATAAACTAAAATAAACTAAAATAAAATTAAAAAAGGTAAAGGAAAATAATTTGTTTTTAATTTTGTTTTCTAATTTAAAAAAAAAATTATTTTTTTTTATTTTGTTTTCACTATTTATAAATGGTAATTTTATTTTACTATTAATGCTATATTATTTATTTATTTTTTATCTTAAAATTTTTAATTTTTAAATTTTTTTTTACTATTCATGAACGGTAAGTTTATTTTACTATTGATGAACGGTAAGTTTATTTTACTATTTACACTATATTTGAAAAAAAAAAACTTAAAATTTTTAATTTTAAATTTTTTTTTACTACTCATGAACGGTAAAATTATTTTACTATTAACGCTATAAATTTTATTTATTTTAAAATTTTTAATTTTTTTTTAATTTTTTTTTACTATTCATGAACGGTAAAAAAAAATTTCTTCAAATTTCAAATTTCTAAATTATTTTACTATTAAAAAAAATTTATTTTTTTATTTTATTTTTATTTTTTATTTCTTATGAAATTTGATTATTATTAAAACAAAAAAAAATCACAATTATTTACAGCACAAAAATGTTTTTAAAATTTGGTAAATAATTTAAAAACCGCTATTCCTTCCCCGGCAACGACGCCAAAAACTTGATGAGCGAAAACCGGCATCGCCGATTCTTGCCAATACTTTGGTTTTAATATTTATAAAACTATCGCAAGTGCACGAATCATTTCGAAGAAAATGATAAGTATACTCCCAAGGTCGATCTAAGGAAGGAATGTATGTGGTTTTTAATTTATTATTCAAACTTCTAAAAACGAAATTAAATCCTAAACATCGTGTCACGATATTTTGGGGTTTTTTGTGTTTTTAATCTACTTACATAAAAATAAACATAGATTCAATAAACATTCATGCAAATTTTATCATTTATAATGGCGGAGTATTTATGGATATAATAACTAAGTTAATTATGCTTGCTCATATTATCTAGGTTATTAAAGATATGAATTGATATTTATTGATTCTCCCTTTTTTGTATGAATACCACCTTTGGTGGGGTTAGATATTCTTTGTTAACTAAACAAATCAATTAACACCTATGGGTGGGGTTGATAACTGATTTGCCTAATTAAATTAATTCCTTTTTCTAAGAGATTGAAAATGAACCATTTAAATGCCACCTTTGGTGGGGTTAGACAGTTTAAACTTTATTCAAGGTGTCCAAATTAAACCTAAGAATTTAGTTATCCGAGTACTAACTTTCAAGTTTTAAAACCACTACTAAAAACATGTCGTCAATACATTTTCAGATAATAATTCTTATAAAAACTTTTGAAATAGAGCTTCACTCTAACTACCGGGCGATTGTACCATCAAATAAAAGAGCACTACTCTAAATCAGACCGGATAACTAAACCTTAAAATCTAATTTTCAGGTTTAAGTTTGTAATGAAAAATAATATATTTCTCTCTAACATTCTTAATATAAAATCATGAATAAAAATAAAATCAATTCATTTTAGAGATTTTTACCTATTTAATATTTCGCAAGCATAACAACGTTATTATTACATCATGATTATAAACAGCCAGCACAGTTATATTTAATCAGAGACAAATTAAATATAACATGTAAGAATAAAGCATAAAAAATAACTGTAAAGAAAATAAAATCCTTACAGAACTTCGACGCTATTCCCATTGCTGGAAAAACTCCAAGCGGAATTTGCACTCCCATTTATTGAATCAAAGAGCTAAAATATTACAAAAACATAACTAGTTCTTCCCAAAAAGGGAAGAATTCTAAATCTAAGAGAAATTAACTAAGAAAAGCTAAAAACTAAGAAAACATAAGCAAAACTAAAAATCTAAGAAAAGAGAGAAAGAAAGAGAGAAAAGAATGTATTTGGAGGTTTTGAAGGTGTGTTTTGAAGTGAAGGGAAGGGGGGTATTTATAGGTGAGGATGGAGAGAAAAAAATGTTAAAAAATGTAAAAACGCGTAATGGAAATGCTGAGGTCATTAATGACGTCAGCATGACGTCACGGGGGCGGCTACACGTGAAAAATGGGGCAAAAAGGCGTTGGGCGCACGGAGGGGGGCTGTTGGGCGCTGCGCGCAGCTCGGCGCGCGTGAACAGTGCCCGCGCGCTGGGGAGCGCGTGGATGGGCAGGTCAGCGCGCGCGGCATGGGGCGCTGGGGCGTGCTGGGGCGCGCGGGCTGGGGCGCTGGGCTGCGGGGCGCGAATTCCGTCTTTTTGACCTTTTTGACCCATTTTGTCCAATTTTTCCATGTTTGTTGACCTTTTCCCACTTATTTATTAATATATTTGTGATGTATTGCTCCAAGTATTCCTCTTTGAGTCTTTAAATTGCGTTTTTATGCCAAAATACCTGAAAAACAATAAAAATACCCGTGATTCCAAAAAAGATAAATTTATATAAATATATGATAAAACATATAAATATATGTATTTTTAATCAATTAATGTACATAAAATCATGGTTATTTTAATGCTTTTTGAGCACTAATCAGCGTGGTGGAAAGACTGGTCGTGGTCAATGTGTTCTGAGTCAGCGACATGTGGTGCATTATGGTTCACTAATGTGGATTGCATGGTACCCTAGTGGAAAAAATGGATGAATCTCGTGACAACATATGGAACGCGCATTGAACATGTAGTAAAACTTGGATTGAACACCATGTCGACATGTGGCAAGGCCAATATCACCCGATGCACATGGCACAGGTGCATACATTCATCAATCAATGTTCCAACAATAGAAAGATGTGCAAGGTTTTTGAAGAATTTATTCATGTGTGTGTTGCACATGATATCATCCAATACACTCAGAAAATCAACCTATATAAGCATACTAATCAATTCAATCTTAAAAAAATTCTTAAACGTCTATATTTCACATCCCTATCTACTAATATAAATACACACTTAAAGGGTGTGTGTATGTTGCATATGACATCATCCAATACACTCATAAAATCAACCTATATGGGCATACTAATCAATTCAATCTTAGAACAAGTCTCATAAGTCTACTTTTCACATCCCTATCTACTAATTTGAATATTCAATTAGCTAAAGATCAATAATAGCTTTACATGCTTGTAGTATAATACTTAGGTGAATGTAGATAAATGAAGACATTTAGGCTCTTTTCACACCTTATATTTCTTTTTATTTAACATGCGCATTTGAACTACAATTGAACTTTTATTTAATATTTTAGTGCATCGTATATTATCATTCTTTTCAAATTCTTTTATTCCACATCCTTTTTTTATAACTTAGCAACACATTCCTTATCCTATTCATGACAAAAAAAATTTATCATTGGGTTCATATGTTTCATATCAAGCATGCCTGCATTTAGTTTCTATATACTTATTAATTTCTACCCAAATCATAATTAAAAAATATACAAAAAAAATCTTAAAAATTGAAAATTCATACTAAATACTAAAGCAAAGAATGAAGTTCCCTCGATCCCCTAAACTTAAATTTCACATTGTCCCCTATATGCATATATAAATATGAAAAGGTAAAAGGAAACAAAACTCCCTTAACCTTGGCACACTACATCTATTGTTAAAATACTTAATCGTTTTGCACCGTTGCTCTCCACATTTATTCACCTACAAAACAAAAATAATAAAAGTATAAGTCAAATAACGTTGGGTTGCCTCCCAACCAGTTGCACGTTTAACGTCCTTGATTAGACAATCATATCAACTTCTAAGGTATGTCCATCTACGTCCATTTACTACTTATCTTTCCCAAAAATAGTTTGAGTTTTGAATTGTTCAATAATACTTTATGTTCCAATTTAAAGTAACCATGCTCAATTCTCTAATCATGCTATATTTTTGTTTCTTTTTGTAATTTTTGGCATTCTTATAAGCATTCCACTGTAGCTAATCAAATTTATGTATTTGTAGCATCGTTTTTATCTCTCCATTGTACTCTTCTGCTTGCCCATTTGATTGGGGTTGGTAGGATAAAGGTGTGAGGTTTAACCTTGGTGGCCCTTCAATAGATGGTTTGAGATTAGATCTTATCTCAAAACTCTCCAACACAACATTAGGTATGCATATAAGAGGTGTAGCCTCCAAATAGTTCACACAATAAACAATATTAACCATAGATTCCATACTTTAAAAATTTAAACAGATTGAGTTGTTTCTTGTTGATTTAATTTATCGTTCATAGCATCATATGTAATAGTCTTAAGTGTGGATAACTTAACAAATTATTTTAAGTTATTATCATATTTAGTAACATCTATTTTAAAGAATTCATTTGCATTAACAATAATAGGGAGTTCAGATGCTTTAAAAACTTTAAATTTTACTTGTTCATCTTTCATTCTCATTGTAAGCTCACCTTTTTGTACATCAATAAGTGATTTTCCAATTGCTAACAATGGACGTCCAAGCAGGATAGGAATGTTACGGTCATTTTCCATGTCCAATACAACTAAATCCGCCATAAAGATAAATGTGTCTACTTTCACTAGTACATCTTCTACCAAACCCCAAGGTCACTTAATTGATCTATCTATCATTTTTAATGTTACTGAAGTGGGTTTGGCTTTATGAACCTCCAATCTCTTGAAGATTGATTATAGCATAAGGTTAATACTTGAGCCAAAGTCACACAGTACTTTCTCAAATTTCATGTTCCTAATTGTGAAAAGAATGTCAAAGATACCCAAATATTTCCATTTGGGGTACTTTTCTAGCATGGATGGCATTATGTCCTTCGGTGAAGGTTACAGTTTCATTATCTACAAGCCTCATTTTCGTCGATAGGATGTCGTTCAGAAATTTTGCATAAGAAGACATTTGTTCAAGTGCATCTACAAATGGTATATTTATGTGTAGCTTCTTGAAGACATCCAAAACTTTTGAAAACTCTGTATCTAACATTTTATTTTGTAGTCTTTGCGAGAAAGGAATAGTGGGTTTGTAGAGGTTGCTCTTTATTGGCTAAAATTATTTCCTTTCCAACACTCTATTTTCAACTTGTTCCTCCTTATCAATTTTAGCTTTCTGTTCTGCCTCATCCTTTTGAGTCTTATGTTCCTTCTCATTCTTTTGAGACTCGTGTGTCTCCTTTAAAACTTTACCACTCCTGAAGTCTATAGTGTTGCAATGCTTCTTACCTTCTCTCTTCAGGTTTATAAGTGTGTCACTTGAATTGGTTATCTTAAAGCCTCTTATGTGGACACACTTGTATTTACTGACTAGATGAAGTATTTCATCAGGCTCATTAAAGAATTTGTATATTCCTTAGTAGATGGCTTCTTCTCTTGGGTGTATAATTATTGTGGTAGTTGAAAACCAAGTGGTGGAAATCATTAATGGTTGAATTGATCATCACCTTGATTGTTGTTATAACTCTAAGAGAAATTTGGATGTTGTCTTCACCCTGGGTTATATATGGTCGAGTATGGATTATTATTTCGATTCATATTACCCACATAGAATGTTGATTTAGTATTATTTAGACAACGATCAAACAAATAAGCTCCACCACAAAAAAATAAGACACCCCTAAATCTTGGATTTAGTTTATACTCCCTGGCGAATTTTATGCCTTCAAAAGATTCACTAAAGATGATACTTGAGCTGTCAATTCCGGGATATCATTTACCTCATGCACTTCGATTATTCTACTTATGGCTACCATTCTATCCATTGGACATTGATAATTATTTCTAGCCATTTTCTCTAGTAAATCATAAGCTTGATTGTAAGATTTGGATAGCAAAGCTTTATTAGTGGATGTATCAACAATGGTTCTTGTTTAAGCATTGAGACTATTATAGAAAGTCTATAGTTGGATCCAATGAGAAATATCATAGTGAGGAAATGATGAGTACTCAAAAAGTACTAAAATTACTATGATTTTATGCACATTAATTGATTAAAAATATATATATTTATACGATTTTATCATATATTTATATAAATTTGTCTTTTCGGAAAATGAGTATTTTTATTGTTTTTCAGGTATTTTCACTTAAAAACATAACTTAAAGACTCAAAAAGGAAAACTAGAGACAATACATCACAAATATATTCATAAAATAAATGAGGAAAAGTCAACAAATATGGAAAAATTGGACAAAATGAGTCAAAAATGTCAAAAAGGAGGAAATCGTGCACGCAACCGCCCAGCCGCGCTGACAACCGAGTGTGCTTGCACCTAGTCTACGCCCATCCGCGCGCGCCTGCGCCTAGTCTACGCCCATCCGCGTGCACCTGCGCTCATCTGCGTGCGCTGCCTCACCCATACCAACGTGATGTCATTAGTATGACATCATCATTCACTACTTCGTATTTTCTCCATTTTTAATCATTTTTCACCCATTTTTTCTTCCCATCCTCACCAATAAAAACCCCATTCTCTTCATAACTAAACACACATAAAAACACATATTCTTTCTCTTTCTTTCTCTTTCTTTCTCTCCATTTCTTAGTTTTTAAGTTTTTCTTAGTTTTTAGCTTTTCTTAGTTAGTTTTTCTTAGTTTTAGAATTCTTCTCTGTTTGAGAAGAACTAGTTATGTTTTTGTAATTTATTTGCTTTTTGATTCAATAAATGGTAGTGCAAATTATGTATGTAGGTTTTCCAACAACGGGAATAGCAACAAAGTACTGTAAGGATTTTATTTTCTTTACAGTTATTTTTTATGCTTTATTCTTACATGTTATATTTAATTTGTCTATTATTAAATTTAATTTTACTCGCTGTTTGTAAACATGATATAATAATAACGTTGTTATGCTTGCGAAATATTAAATAGGTAAAAATCTCTAAAATGAATTGATTTTATTTTTATTCAAGATTTTATATTAAGAATGTTAGAGAGAAATATATTATTTTTCATTATAAACTTAAATCTGAAAATTAAATTTTAAGGTTTAGTTATCTGGTCTGATTTAGAGTAGTGCTCTTTTATTTGTTGATACAATCGCCCGGTAGTTAGAGTGAAGCTCTATTTCAAAAATATTTATAAGAATTATTATCTAAAAATGTATTGACAACATGTTTTCAGTAGTGGTTTTAAAACTTGAAAGTTAGTACTCGGATAATTAAATTCTTAGGTTTAATTTGGACACCTTAAATAAAGTTTAAACTCTCTAACCCCACCAAAGGTGTCATTTAAATGGTTCATTTTCAATCTCTTAGAAAAAAGAATTAATTTAATTAACCAAATTAGTTATCAACCCCTCCCATAGGTGTTAATTGATTTGTTTAGTTAACAAAGAATATCTAACCCCACCAAATGTGGTATTCATATAAAAAAGATAGAATCAATAAATATAAATTTATATCTTTAATAACTTAAATAATATGAGAAAGCATAATTAACTTAGTTATTATATCCATAAATATTCCATTATTATAAATGATAAAATTTTCATAAATGTTTATTGAATCTTTATCTATATTTATTTTTATGTTATTAGAATTAGAAACACAAAAACCAAAATATCGTTACATGATGTATAGGATTTAATTTCACTTTGTAAAAGTTTGAATAATAAATTAAAAACCACATATATTTCTTCCTTAGATCGACCTTGGGAGTATACTTATCATTTTCTACGACATGATTCGTGCACTTGTGAGAGTTTTATAAATATAAAACCAAAGTATTGGCAGGATCGACGATGACGGTTCTCCTTATCAAGTTTTTGGCACCGTTCCCGGGGAAGGAATAGAGTTTTTAAATTATTTATCAAAATTTTAAAAACTTTTTGTTTATTAATAGTAAAACTTATCGTTCATGAATAGTAAAAAAACAAAAATTTAATAAAATTAAAATAATTTTTTTTTCATTAAAAAAACAAAAAAATAATAAACTTAAAATTTAAAAAAATTCAAATTTCAAATTTCATAAGAAATTAAAAAAAATTAAAAATAATAATAATTATTATTATTATAGCGTGAATAGTAAAATATTTTTTAAATTTGAAATTTGAAGTAAAAAAATAATAATAAAATAAAACTTAACGTTTATTAATAGATAAAAAATAAAACAAAATAAAACAAAATAAAAAAAAATAAAAAAAGTTTAATAAATTTTAAATAAAAAAATAAAATAATAAAATAATTTTTTTAATTAGTTTCTTTAAAAAAACATAAAATAAATAAAATTTAAACTTTGTTTTATTTAAATAAATAAATAAAATTAAAAAAAATAATTAAAAAACACTTTAGTTTATTATTTTCTTTTAAAAACAATAATAATAAAATAAAATAACTTAGGTTTTAACTAGTTTTGTTTAGTGTTTTGTATTAAAAAAACATGTAAATTTTCACTAAATATTTGTCTAGTTATTTTATTATTTTTCTTGAGAGGAGTTTTGGTAAGAGATCCTTAGGAAACCTCTTACACCATATGTAAATAATATTCATAAATTTAAACAAGTGTCAATAAGACTAGATTCCAACCATCAACCTATTTTTGAGCCCAATATAGAACCAAGCCTTAATCCTTTACTGGAACCAAAATAAATGGAAGAAAACTACCATGTTAGGGAAACCACCATGAAGAAGTTTGCAAGAGCAGTGATTGGCACGGAAACTGCTGCTATCCAGCTAGGTGAGGCTACTAGGAATTATGAACTAAAAAATATTCATTTTTCTATGCTTCCTTCCTTTTATGGGCTACCTAATGAAGATTCTCTTTCCTTCATTAAAGACTTCTATGCTACAGTCCAAACCTTCCCCCTCGGTATTCTAAACGAGGATCAACTTAGAATGAGATGTTTTCCCTACACCTTAAAGGATAAGGCCAAAGCTTGGTTGATGTCACTTCCTCCAGGTTATCTGATAACATGGGAGAACATTTATAACAAATTCATGGGAAAATTCTATTCCCACCAAAAAACATCAAAGTTGAGAGGAAAGATTGCTACTTTCTCTTAGATGGAAGGAGAATCATTCCCTGAAGCTTGGGATAGGTTCAAAAAATTTCTCACTCAATGTCCTCATCATAGTTTTCCCCTGCAGTTGCAGAACCAATTCTTTTATGATGGACTTACGCAACAATGTTAGTTCATTGTCGACAACGTTGTAGGAGGAGCAATGGGAGAAAAGACTGCCTCAGAGACGTAGAACCTCTTTGAGATGTTGGGTGCTAATTCCCAATAGAAAATCTCATGAGTGAGAAAAGTTGGAGTTCATGAAATCGATTCCAGCAATGAAGTTCAACAACAACTTGTTCAATTGACGAAGCAAGTTGTCCTTCTCACTATGTAAACTAATACAATGAACAGTATGGTTTGTATAGAAACATGGGACATGGTACTGAAGCCTGTCCATATCAAGGAGAAACAACAGCTAGACCTGAACAAGTTAATGTATTGGGAGCATATCAACAGAGACCAAGGTTAGATCCCAATTCAAATACCTACAATCCTGGGTGGAGAAATCATCCGAAATCAGTCAGGCCATCAATTCCACCCGCATATTCCAAGAAACATTCCCAATAAATCAACCCTGGAGGACAACTTGAATTCTTTTATTCAAGTTTGTAGAGATAACCAATCAATGGTTGGACTCAATGGAAGCTTCTATAAAAAAGGTGGAAGTTCAAGCAAAACAGTTAGTTGAACATTTTCAAAAACAAAGCAAAGACTAATTTGATGGTCAAATGGGGTAAAATAAATTCAATGAAGAGGAGACGACAAATTTTAGTCCTACGTGGGAGGTCACCCATTATTGTATTTTCCTTTGTTTTAGTTTTATTTTGTGTGTAATAAAATTCAAATGAAATAAATTCGTTTCTTTCAAAAATTGTGTCCATTATTTAAATTTAGCATTAAAACAAAATAAGATTTTCTCTTAACTTAATTTTTTTTATTCTAAAAATAAAATAAAATAATATATATATATATATAGGTTCCCTGCACCTTTTTGCTTTAAGCCTATACATTTTGTCAAGTGAGAAATATTTCTTAGAGATATCTACTATTTTTTAAGAGCTAAATGTTGATACACAATAGGAGGATAATCAATTTTAACTACAAATAACCATGGGAGATGCTGAAGATAGGCGGAAAATGATGAAAGACTATAAAATGCCAATCATTGGCAATGTAACTTTCGGCATACAATTACAAGAGGCTGGAAGGAATTATGAATTGAAAAAGATTCATTATTCTTTGTTGCCTTTCTTTTACGGTGTCCCTAATGAAGACCCTTTGCATTTCATTAGAGAATTCTATGTTATTGTCCAAACATTTCCACTACATGCAATTAATGAAGATCAACTTAGGATGAGGTGTTTTCCTTACACCCTCAAGGATAAATATTGGTCATGGTTCATTACTCTACAGTCGGGTTCTCTAAAAACTTGGGAGGTAGTATATGAAATGTTTATGGGTAGGTTCTATTCCCATTAAAAGACTATTGATCTAAGGACGAAGATAGCAACATTTTCTCAAATGTATGAAGAGCCCTTTCATGAAGCTTAGGAACGATTCAAACTCCTTTTCATGCAATGTCAAAATCATAGCTTTCCATTACAGCTACAAATACAATTCTTTTATGATGGATTAACACTATAGAGTCAATACATGGTTGATAATGCTGCTGGAGGTGCCGTGGAAGAAAAAAACTGCAGAGGAAACCTATAATCTTTATGAGTTGTTGGGTTCTAATTCCCAACAAAGAATTGCTAGAAGAAGAGCAAGAGTCAATGAAGTTGGCTCCGATAATAAGATAACCTTGCAACTTGCTGAATTGACTAAGCAAGTGCAACTTCGTAATTCCCACCAAATGCCAAATCAAGAGGTGTGTGAAGTGTGTTTTTCAATTGGGCATGATACTCATAATTGTTCAAATACTTGTGATTCTAGTGTCAATGCCATAAAGGAATTCAAATCCTTTCAAAGGTATCATCCAAACACCTATAATCACCCTAATAATCATTGGAAACAAAACACGAAGGTCGAATAAAAACCACCCTTACCCACCAAGCCAATCTTTTAAGCCAACCTTAGAGGATAGCTTGAATGTTTTTATTCAAGTTAGTCATGACAACTAATTGATGAATAATCAAAGGCTGAACACCATGGAGGCTTCGGTTAAAAGGATTGAATCTAAAGTTGGGCAACTGGCTGAACAAATGCAAAAGAAAGAACCAGGAAAGTTTCCTAGTCAACCAAAACAAGCAAAGGATGTAAGAACCCTTCTAAGTAGTAAGGTAGTCAATACCAGTTTACCTGAAATCTCTAATGATCTTCCTTGTAGTTCAGGTAATAAAGAAGGTGATATTCTAGTCTCGCAAAAAGGAGAAACAAGTGTTAAAATTAACAAGCCTTCTGAAAAACTCATTGGAGAGTCATCTGACATCCCCAAGATTCAAAAGACAACAGAACCACACCAGCTGTAGGTACCTTTTCCACACCGGTTAAAAGAATCCAAAGAAGATAAGCAATTCTATGATCTTTTTAATATGCTCTCTAAAGTAACTATCAATTTATCATTATTAGAAGTGATCATGAATGTGCCCTCATATGCTAAGTTTTTCAAAGAGTTGAACACTAAGAAAAGGAGGTATGAACTGAATGAACGAGTAATAGTATCGGAAATTTCTAGCGCTATACTTCAGCACAAACTACCCCTAAGTTGAAAGACCCTAGAAGTTTTATTATAAACATAGCTATGGGGGATCGGAAGGTTGCTAAAGCAATGCTTGATTTAGGTTCTAGTATAAATTTGATGCCCTACTCTATATTCTTACAGCTCAATTAAGGAGATTTAAAACCCACAACTATGTCCCTTCAACTTACAGATAGATCTCTTAAGTATCCAAAGGGAATAGTTGAGGATGTGTTGGTATAAGTAGACAAACTGATAATACCTATTGACTTTGTGGTTCTGGATATGCAAGAAAATCCAGCCTTGGATAGAGAGCACACAATACTGCTTGGTAGACCATTTATGGCAACTACTAAAACTATTATTGATGTCCAAGATGGAAATTTGACAATGACAGTCTTAGGAGAGACTATTCATTTTAAAGTTTTTGATTCTTCACCTTTTCCTTCTATTTCTACCATCGATGAAATATTCGATGTTGACCCTTTGGATAATCTTGTCCAAAACACCTTTTCCCGAACCAGAATAGAAGACAAGCTTGAAATTGTTCTTACACTTGAAGAGGTTGAAGAATATTTAGATGAGGAAATTAAGGGGTACCTTGAATGACTAGACAATGATGAAGTAATGACAAAATCTAGTACACTTTTAAATCTACCCAGTTCTTCATCTAGTAAAGAGGCCAATGCACCTGAACTTGAACTCAAAGACTTACTTGAGCACTTAAAGTATGTGTTTTTGGGAGAAGGAGAAACTTATCCAGTGATAATTTCTTCAACTTTGACCAAAACCCAAGAAAAGGAACTTATCAAAGTGCTTAAACAGTTTAAGAAAGTTATAGGCTAAAATATCGGGGATATAAGAGGCATTAGTCCTACAATGTGTATGCACAAGATCAACTTGGAGGATGGTGCTAAACCTATATGAGATGCCCGAAGAAGACTAAACCCAAATATGCAAGAGGTAGTTAAGAAAGAAATTCTTAAATTTCTAGAAGAAGGAATGATCTATCCAATTGCGGATAGTAAGTGGGTTAGTCCAGTGCATGTGGTACCAAAGAAATCTGGGATAACAGTTGTCAAAAATGAAAAAAAGGGAATTAGTGCCCATTAGAATAATCATTGGATGGAGAATGTGTATAGATTTTAGGAAACTAAATTTATATACTAAAAAGGATCACTTTCCTCTTCCATTCATTGATCAAATGTTGGAAAGATTAACTGGGCATAAATTTTACTGTTTTCAAGATGGATTGTCTGGATATTATCAAGTACCCATAGCACGAGAAGATCAGGAAAATATCACATTTACATGTTCTTTTGGGACATTTTCTTTTTGAAGAATTCCATTTGGGTTATGCAATGCCCCTGTCACTTTCCAAAGATGCATGATATCTATTTTCTCGGACATGGTCGAAACATTCATTGAGATTTTCATGGACAATTTCTCTGTCTTTGGGAACTCATTTGATGATTGGTTACTTAAATTGACTTTGGTTTTAGAAAGATGCATTGAATGAAATCTCACCCTTAGTTATGAGAAAGGTCATTTTATGGTTCAAAAAGGGATAATTTTAGGACATATAATTTCAAACAAGGGTATTGAAGTTGATAAGGCAAAAGTTGAATTGATTTCCAAATTACCTCCCCCTACATTTGTGAAGGGGATAAGAAGCTTCTTAGGACATGCATGATTTTATAGACCATTTATTAAAGATTTCTCTAAAATAAGTCATCCCTTATGTAACTTGCTATCAAAAGATGTTTATTTTAATTTCAACAATGACTGCCTTATTGCCTTTAATACCTTGAAAGAGAAACTAACATCTACCCCTATTATTATGGCACCAAACTGGTCTTTACCTTTTGAAATAATGTGTGACGCTTCTGATTATGCTATTAGAACAGTCTTGGGACAAAGAGTGGATAAGTGTTTGCATGTCATCTACTATGCTAGCAAAACACTCAATGATGCCCAAATGAATTATACCACTATTGAAAAGGAATTCTTGGCTATAGTGTTTTATTTAGACAAATTTAGGTCTTATTTAGTAGGATCTAAAGTGATTGTGCATTTTGATCATGCTACTTTAAGATACCTATTAAGTAAACCAAATTCCAAGCAAAGATTAATCAAGTGGGTCTTACTCTTACAAGAATTTGAACTAGAAATCAAGGATAAGAAAGGCAGTGAAAACTTAGTAGCTGGCAATTTGTCTTGGTTGATTTCTGACTTCAATTCTCTTAAAGATGAGAGTAATGAAGATATAGTTGAAATCTTTCCTGATGAACAATTATTTTCAATAGGTATGAACCCATGGTATGTTGATATTGTAAACTATCTTGCCATTGGTGTTTTGCGACCTAACACTTCATATCAGAACAAGAAAAGGTTTTTTAAAACTATTAAGGACTATTTCTGGGATGACCCTTATTTATACAAGATTGGTTAAGATCAAGTCATCCGGAGATGTGTACCTGAAGAAGAACATAAGAGCATTCTAACTTTTTGTCATGAACTTCCTTGTGGGGGCCATTTGGTGGTGAAAAGACAGCCCGTAAGGTATTACAGTCTGGATTCTTTTGGCCCACTCTTTTTAAAGATGCTCATATGTTTTATGCATAATGTGATAGATGTCAAAGAATATGAAACATAAGCAAAAGAGATGAAATTCCTTTGACATCTAATTTAGTTGTTGAACTCTTTGATGTATGGGGGATTGAATTTATGGGTCCTTTTCCCCCATCCAATGGTTTTCAATATATTTGGTTGCTGTGGATTATGTATCCAAGTGGGTAGAAGCTATCCCCACTAAAACCAATGATGCTAATGTTGTTGTTAAATTCTTGAAGGATTTAATATTCAGCAGGTTCAGAACGCCTAGAGCTATAATAAGTGATGGAGGTAGCCATTTTTGTAACAAGATCTTTGATGGAGTACTAAACAAGTACAACATCACACATAAAGTAGCTACTCCATATCATCCTCAAACTTCTGGTTTAGTGGAAGTAAGTAATAGGCAAATTAAGGGAATATTGGAATGCATTGTGCGTCCTTCAAGGAAGGATTGGGCATTTAAGTTAAATGATGCCTTATGGGCATACCGCACCGCTTACAAAACACCTATTGGGATGAGCCCTTACCGGTTAATCTTTGGGAAAATGTGCCACCTTTCAGTTGAACTTGAACACAAGGATTACTGGGCAATTAAAGAGTTAAACATGGATTTAGATAAATCATGAGAAAAAATGGTTACTCCATCTTAATGAGTTGGAAGAAATTAGGAACGAAGCCTATGAGAATACCAAATTATATAAAGAGCGTACTTAGTGCTATCATGACAAGAGACTAGTTCCTAAGACTCTTCACCTTGTCTCGAGTTTTTATTAATCGTTATTTGGATCAATCTAAAAGGCTTTCAATCGATCGATCTTTTTGGTTTGATCGATTGAGGAACTAGGGCTTCAACTTTAATCTAATTGTTTACTCTAAGAATTTCAATTACCATATTGTCCTTATTATTTACTGCTCTATGAATTATTTAATTGACAATATTGTAATTGGACTTCAACATAACATTAGGGCTTCAATATTTTCTATTTAAACAACCTAATGTTTCTTGTTTTCTTCAACCACATTCGTTATAATTTTGTAATTATTTTTGTGCTCTCTCTCTCAAAATATTTTGTTAAAACAAGATCGATTCCCATTTAATTAACAATAATATTACAAGTCTTGAACACACAATTAGTAATCAAAAAATTACTACAGGTGCCAAGAAGAGAGAAAGGAGAGAAAAAGTTCAAGAGAAGATTAAAGAACACACAAATGTTTTGAAGAATTCAAGAGACGATTAGTGCTACAAGTCAAAAGATTTTGTATATATCTTATTCTTATCATTTTTATCAGTTTTTATGTCTTTCTTTGTGAAAAGTATGAGTTTTATGAACTTAATTATGTGTAGCTAATTTATTAATCGAAGGCTTGATGAACCCAATTTTCTACATGTGATGATATAATATTTTACCCCAATTGTGATTATAATTTAATTATGTTATTTAATCTAATTTTTATACTATTAGTTGTTTGGCTAACAATTTTTCTATAGAGGTAATTAAATAAATTTGAAAGAATTATTTAATTGTTGGTTTTGATTAAATAACATGTGTAGTTAATTCCTAAGTAGAGATGTATGATTCTTATGTGTATGATCCATAATTAATAGCGTTAATAAGTAGTATGCAATCTAATTGGCATGAGAGTGTGATTAGAATAAGTAATTTATGGTGTTACATTCACTTAAGAGAGGAAAATATGCTAGGTTAGATTCAATTGATCATTTAATTAGTTGGCAATTATTTTAGAGGAAATTTTAGTGATTCAAATGCTTAGGATATTGGACGATTAAAGATTCCTAGGTTGTTTAATCATATATTTTCATAGTTGTTGAGTTTTGATTTGAGTAATTAGTTTTCATTTATTTGTGTTTTTATAATTTTATATTATCCAAATACTATTCCTAATAGTCACATTGGTACTCAGTTATAAGTTACATAACTACCCGTGGAATAAATATTTGTACTTAGCTACTTTATATTACTGGTATGAGTAGTATACTTATAGTTAACATGTCACACATGTTACCTATACACACAAAACAAACATATACCCCTTGTAGTCTATGTAAATACTATTGTGTTACCCCTACATATGTACCTACTAATAGGCTAAACATAGTCAAACATGTAGTAGAAGCATATGTAATATACACAACTCCCCCTAACTTCATGCAACAATCTCTCTTAATAAATGAAAGTCAGGCAACAAAATGCAATGCAATCCTACACTTACATCCTATAAAATCTACAAAATGCAACACATAATTATGTACACAAACTGTTTTCCCCTTTTTGACACAAAAAGTCAAAAGAACACCCTTATATGAGGAAAATAAGGCATATTGGAGTGCCATAATCCTAACACTATACAACACATTAGAGATGATTAAATAAACAAAATAAGCAATAACATATGCTATAACATTAACAAAAGAAATATAACGATACAACAAAACACAAATTTCTTCGAGCTCACAAAATTATGAAGAATATGGACTCTAGTCTCCTAAGAAGAGGCATAAAACCAATAGCCTTTCTCAAGGATTCAAATATGAGACAATCTAAAGGTTTATTAATTCTAAGACAATATAAAGGTTTATTAATTCTAAGACAATCTAAAGGTTTCTAAATACCCAAAAACCAATAGCATCAATATATGATTCTTTAGGGCTAGCCTAAATTTAGGAAAAATTCCAACACTGAAGAAGGTACCCAGATGACTAGTAGTCAAGTAGAGAAGAATTCATATCATGGTTTTATACAAAGTCTGCTCTACTTCTTTTCTAGAAGTACTTGAAGGAGTTTAACTTTGGTGAGTAAAGGAGTGCTAGAAGGTTTGGAATTCTCTAATCAAAACTTCTTGACATGATCCCATCTTTCATCTATTTAACTTAAAACCCAAGGAAAAAGTTTAACTCACCAACTAAGCTCATTTCAAATTTATTCTGCATAGTGGCAGAAAACTTCTAAGCAAGGGTATTCTTTGTAGAAAGAAAACTAATGTCATCAGCATACACTTGAGTGATGACAAATCATCCTAGTTTCTTGAAATAAACAAATTTTTGTCACCACCTCATCTCAGAAAACCATTATTGAGGAAAAACATAGTGAGACACTCATACCATGCTTGTGGCACATGCTTTAAACCAAACAGTGCTAAGTTCAATCTCATGACATGATTTGGAAAGTGAAGGTCTTCAAAACCTTTTTGTTGTTCAAAATAAACTTTCTATTTAATAACCCCATTGAGGAAGGCATTCTTCACATCTATCCAGTATAACATAAAACCAAAATAACATGCTAAACCAATGAGTAATCTGACTAACTTATGATGGGGATTTGGAGAAAAAGTTTCTTTAAAGTCAATTCCTTTAGTCTGTGTGTACCCTTGGGTAACAATAAAAGACTTATTTTTGGAAATCCTACCATTTTCTTCCTCGTTCTTGTGCAGCCAATGTGTACCAAAGACATTTTTATTTGTAAGTCTAACGATAAGACACCATAAATCATTTCTTTGGAACTAAGTGAGTTCCTCCTACATGGAATTGACCCAATGCACATCCTGTAGGGCTTCTTCAATATTTTTAGGGAGGATAGTAGAGGTGGAACACATATTAAAATCTCTTGAATCTGCATCTTGTTCTAACATCGCCATCAATATTACCAATAATATTATCAGTAGAATGAGAATTCTTTTCCCATTTTGGAAGAGAAGAATCTTCTTCCTGATATTCAAAAGTCATCAAAGGATAAATCAGAGAGATAGTAGAAGTCTCAACATTATCTATGGTATTTTCAAAAGAACATCATTCATAAAACACATTTTTTTCCTTTAGACTCAATAAGTTTAGTAGCACCAAAGTCATCACTAACTACATTGATAGATTCAATGACTACATTGATAGATTCACCGACTATATTGATAGATTCCATATTGTTAAAATTATTAGGTTGCATGCCCGATAAGCATGACTATTGTTTGAATATCTTATGAATATTTCAATATTAATTTTAGCCTCAAACTTGTCTAAATTCTCTCTATCTCAAAGAATGTAGCAAGTACTTTCAAAAACACAAAGGTGCTTCACATTTGGCTTCTTTTCGTGTATGAGTTCATAAGAATACTAACACTTGCCATGTCTCAAAAAACAACGATTCAAAGTGTAGGAGAAGGTATTTACAACTTTTGCACATAAATGCTTAGCCAAATTCTTGCTAGTCAACATAACTCTTTCCATTTCGTGAATTACTCTATTCTTTCTCTCAAAAATACCATTTTATTAAGAGCCAAAAACTCATGTTGAATACCTATGTCATGACAAAATAATTGAACTCTAAATTCTTGAACTCTTTCCTATGATCACTCCTAATTTTGATGATATTTCCAACTATTTCAAAATTCTCATTTTGGAGCTTAATACACAAGGTCTTGAATTTAGCAAATGCTTTTGATTTCCTTCTCATAAAAATAAGCTAGGTATATTTTGAGAAATCATCGATAACCACCAAGATATATTTTCTCCCACCAATACTTACAGTCCACGTAGGATCCATTAGATACTTATGAAGAAGTTCAAGAGGTCTAATTGTGGAAAGATTTTGATTCTTCTTTTGTTGACTTTTACTTTTCTTTCCCAATTAATAGGGACCATACATATGTTCAAGCAAAGTAATGAAGGTAGGAAAACCCCTAACAGCCTTAAGGCTTGAGATTTTCTTCAAAACCATGTAGTTAACATGACCCAATGGATGATGCCAAAGCTCTTATGTAATTAATCTTAGTGTGTTGCACATGACCTTAAAGGGGTTACTAACATAGTAAAATTTGTCTTATAAATTAGTAGTTTATTTCTTTCCTCCCTTATGATTTTAATCCTTTTTTACATGCATTATGTCCTTTTTTTGTCTATTTGATCTTTTTTATTGTTATTTTCCCATTTTATTGATCTAAAAAATTCAAAAATATTTGCGTTTGGTAGTTTTGCACTCTCTTTCTTTTGCCCCGAGACTTTCTGCTTGTTTTTCATCGTGCCTTGCCACACCCCTTACCTAGAGGCTCATCAGATATGAATTTTACACACTTATCACGGTAGCTCGTCAAGCACTTTGACAAGGAGGTCGGTGAGCCCATGGTAAGGTGTGTAGTCCTTATAAATACCTCCTTTTAGTACCTATTTCTCATAACTTAGATATTATATCCCTTCTCTTGTTGCTATACTAGTAGCTTTGACCCTCACTTTCTTACTAAAAATGGCCCCAAAGTGTACCCAAAGTTTGAAGAAGTCTAGGTCGTCTGAGCCTATTGGCCTCTCAAGTTAAGCACACATTCTTTATGAGCATCCTATTGATATCCATGACTTTTCAACTATTGAGGAAATGTTTGTTTACTTTTCTTGGATTTTCCTATGCTCCCTTACTTATTCTTATGATGATAATTTTGTTAAGGAGTTCTATGTTGAGAGGGTGTAGATTCATTTTTTCTAGAGATGATATTGTTAGTTTATTATCTCTTTCTGATGTTAATCACCCTTCTTTCCCCATCATCAATTTTGAATTTGAAAATATTGCTTCTACCTATCCTTCTAATGAGTATTATCTTCTTAATGAAAACAACTTAGTTAAGATGGTGAACAAGTTGGTTGAGCTAGGTCACACTTATAATGGTGGTGCTTTTATTATTAACAAAGATGTCCATATTTTTCATTTTAATCATGTTTTTAGTGTTGACATTCATCCTTATTTCCCAGCATCATACTATCACTCCATACAAAGGACACTTCTTTTAGGCTACTCTAAATGGTAGGACTATAGATCTAGTCAGTATGATTTATAGGACTATCATTTTTCATCCAATTGGTCATACTTCTCAGTCTTCATTCCATCATCTCTTTATAATATCTCTTTTTCTTTCACTCTCATTATTTTTGTCTAGTTGTTGCTCTCATCATTCATTGGCTACCCTTTCATCTTCTTCTTCACAGAATGCTACTCAGTCCATGAATTGTAATTCCATTCTAGTTTCATCTACTCCATCTACTTCTCTTCCTCTTAGTGATGAGTCTCTTGGTGTAATGAATAATCTTCTTCATCAAATGTGCATTTTAACCAGAATTGCATGGATATACAGAGGATTCAAGAATTTTCTCAAGCTGTGATGACTACTTACCACCATGTTCCTACATCACCTATTCATGGCTCACCTAACTCTTCTACCTCTATTAGATAACAATTAGCTAGTTCTAGAGGCTATACTCACTCAGGTAACTCCCCTATTGGTTCTCTCTCCTCATTTCTTAGAAACATTGGTAGAGATGAAATATACCCTATTATTATCCAAGTTGCTTACAACTACTTTGTACCTCTACCACATGTACCACCTACTGTCCATATAGTTTTTTTCTAGTCCTCATGTAGTAGTGTTCATATGGATGATGATATTGGAAAAGGTGATGAAGAGTGCTGGACATTTTTTCTTTTCATTTTAGTTTATTCTCCTTTTTATTTTTTGATTAATAAGAATGTGTTTAGTGTGCTTCTTTAATCTCTATTTTTGAATGTGTCACAACTTATTTGTTTGCTTTAATATTCTCTGCTATCTTGCTTAAGTGCTAGGAATATTGCATACTTATATGTCTTGCCTCCTTCATATATGGGTGTTCCTTTAAATTTCTAGGTCAAAATGGGGGGTGGGGAGTTTTTGGTAACAACTATGTGTTTGTTTCCATGATGTGTGTTGCATGGATGGTGAGTGTAGGATTTTATTGCATCTTTTTGCCTAACTTGCATTCACTTAGGGGTGGCATAACATATAGTTAGAGGGAGTTATGTACATTTTCCATGTTCCTACTATATGTTTTATGGGTTTTCCTATTGATATGCACCAGTATAAGGGTAACACGATAGTATTTGGATAGATTATAGGCTATTCTTCCATAATACATGAACGAGGTATGTGTTTGTTTCATGTGCATAGGTTACATGCGTATATTGAGGTCATTAAGCTTCAATTGTACAGTGTGCAGTTTCATTGAGACCTTAATGTTTCAACTTAATAGAATATGGATGAGTTGATCTAAGAAGATGGATGGAGCATACAAGATGGATACACTTATAGTAGGTTTGTTGTTTGGGTTTTTAGGTGCATTGATGTTTTGTTTATGGTAACAAACATCTTTAGGCCATCTTCATGATCATCTCATGTTCATTGTACATATATACCTAATTATGCAATGTTTTAACATAGAAAGCCAAAGAAGAATATTGCAAGTCTTGTAGTCCTTTATGTCTTTGTTGGCTTCCCATGTGCAAAATAGGGAGTCATTTTATTTTACTTAGTGTTTTTGTCTTCCTTTATGTAAAGTTACTACCTGTTGATAATTAATGCAATACCATATAGTTAAGTGCACTATGATTGAAAGCATGTTATACACACACAACAAGGTTGGTTTCTTAGTATGAATGTGAGGTTGTGAGTGGCCTTTTTTTTTTATTTTAGGTGTGGGTATTTAAGGAAATTACTTGATAATTTTTGGATTCAAAGATTTGATTTTTTGGCCCCTTGACGAGGCCCTTGTCAGATCCCTAATCGACTTCCTTAATGAGTGTGGTCATTGGTGCTTGGTTTATTTTATAAATACCTCATATTTTGTCTTTTTAAGCATTCTTTCTACATTGAAACTCTGCCAAAATTTACTCTAAAATTTTCTTCTATATCACAAAGTACTTTGGGTGTACTTTAGTATTTGTGCTACATTGTTGTAGGTAAAATATTATGCTAGAATGTTAAGAGCTCTTGACTATTATACAGATATTGTGAGAACAACACTCTAAGATTGGTTTGGGTAGTATTGATTGTGTTCCCAAATCAATGGTTGTTCGTGATATGTGGTGACTTGTAGTTGAGTGTAGTTTCCACGACTAGCATTTTACTATCTGTTCACTTTATTGGTCTTTAGTTACTGATCATACTACATTACGTAGTGTTGGCTTTGGAGGAAATTAGGATACATGTGTTAGACCAATTTTTTACAAAGGCAACAATAGGCACTTAGGGTAAATGTCCCAACTCATAGAGGCATTTACATTTATATTTCTATTAAGTTGTATCTATTTTATTACTTAGTCAATGTTTTTGCTACCGAGTGATTTCCATAGGCAATTCAAGGGTTAACCACATAGATAGGAGTTCTATATGATGTTATCTCATTATATCTAGTGTTATTCGTGCTTTATTACTTGGCTAGTACAATCTGAGTTTAAATTTTGTATGTTTCCACATACTAAGGTGTAAAATCTTATTAGAAAGCTTTTCGTAATTATTGCTTACTTTTTTGTATGCTGAATTATATGTCTACTACATAATACTAGTGATATAAGATTATTGATTACTACTTTCACTCCTATGAGTTTTATTTACTGCTATTGCAAGTTAGGGATGAGTCCTTAAGAAGTTAGTATCTCTTTAAGCTAGTTGTATCTTAGGTCTTAGACTCATTCACACATTTCCACTATGATTAGAAGAACTTATAATACCATTTATAATATCAAGGATCAAAATGGGAGGTGGCTTTATCAAAGAAATGACATAGGATCATGTTTCATTAATCATTACAATGAGGTTTTCCTTTCTTCTTCTGATTATGATACTAATAATTTGGACTTTAAATTAGCACAATTAATTTGTTAGTGTATTTTCTTTCTGAAGATAATGATTTAATTTGTAGCATCCCTAATAAAAGAGAAATCAAAGATGTTTTATTTGCTATAGGTTCCTTCAAAGCCTCTGGTCTTGATGGTATTCTTGCTTTTGTGTGTAAAAATTATTGGGACATTCTTGGTGGAAACTTGATAGATGATGTGTAGATGTTTATTAAGATTGGTTACCTCAATCCTATGTTAAAGAAGACTATTATCATTCTTATTGAAAAAGTGAGTAATCCTTCTTTGGTACATTAATTTATACCTATCTACTTGGGCAATGTCATCTACAAAGTTATTTCTAAGATTCTTTACAATCGACTCAAAGGTAAACTTAAAGATTTCATTTCTACATTTTAGTTTGCCATTGTTCCTAATAAATGGATATCTGATAATGTTATAGTTGCTCAAGAAATTGTCCATACTATTAAAAGGAAAAGAGGTGGAAGTGGTTTACATAGAATCAAAATGGATATACAAAAGGCTTAAATAGTATGAAATGGAACTTAATCATTAAAATTATTTGGGATTCTCTAAACAATTTTGCAATTTAATATTGTCTTGCTTGAACTCTGTTACTTATTCTCCATTACTAAATGATGTCCCCATTGTTAATATTATTCCTCAAAGATATCTTATACAAGGTGATCCTATTTTTTTATTATTGTGGTTGAAACTCTTTCAAGACTTCTTCTTTGTGTTGAAAATTCTTACGTTCTTCATGTTATCAAAATTGCCATAAATGCTTCAACTATCAACCATCTATTTTATGTTGATGATTGAATCCTTTTTGTCAGGCTAATTTGATCGAGATAAATGTGATTTAGTATAATTTTTAATGTTATTTTGCATGTTCTAGATAGAAAGCAAATATATCTAAATCCTACATTTTTCTATTCTAGTAATATCTTCTCTCCTCTAAGATCCCAAATCCAAAATAGTTTGGGTGTTGGGTGTTCCTGCTGCTACTAGTGGTGCAAAATATTTGAATCATAAATTATTTTTAAACAAACAGAATAGTAAGGAATTCAAAAGAGTTATTGACAATATGATTTTGAAAATTGACAATTGGAGATCTTGTCTTTTTTCCAACACTGGTAGCTACATACTTGAATTTGTATTACTCTCTCTCTCCATTTATTCTATGAATACTTTCAAGTTTTTGAGTTTAATCTATGAAAAATAAAATTATATTTTAAGAAAATTCTAATGGAACTTTGGTTCTAATAAGGAGAGTTTTGGTTCAAGGTATACAACTTTCAAAAGTTGGGATCAAATTTTTTTACCGAAGAATATTGGAGGTATGGGTTTTCATAAATTTGAAGATATTACTATCAACCTTCTTCCTACTCGAGGTAACATTAATCAAAGAATTATTTTACCTGATGTCTCTTGTCCCCTTTCTCATTGTAATACGGAAAGTATCAATCATCTTTTTACTTCCTATCAATTAACTATTTCTCTCTTGTCAATTTGGTATCCCATTTCTCGTTTGGCTAATTCAAATATCCTTTCTTTTGAGACTTTCCTTCAAGTAATCTTTGATAAATATAATACTTTTACACCTTCCCTTTTAACTCATTGTAAATTCCTTTTATCTATATGCATCTCTTTTAAACAAATTTGGATAATAAGAAATGATATTATTTTTAACTCTAAACCTTCAAATCTCAATTTTTTTGTTTCTAAATTAAATTCTTGGAATAGAGGACTACTTTATCTTAATAGTACAAAAGGCTTGGATTATTCTAATATTCAAGATTTTTCTCTTCCTTCTTCTTCTTACTCGTGGAGAAAATCACCTAGAGGTTCTAGTAAAATCAACTTTGATGTAGCTATTTATAATTATAATATTACTACTGTGGTTATTATTATGGATTATAATGGTCAAATTCTTGGTTGTTGGAGCATATTTTATCAAGGAAATTCTGCTAAAGAAGATGAAGTACTTGCATTATTATTTTCTCTTTAGCTGACCTTGCAATTTAGTTTCAAAACTACTTATGCAAAAGGTAACAATCATAATGTTATAAAGGCTATAATGCATGATGATTATATTATTTCTTTGGAAGCTCAAAATGTTATCTATCAAGCTAAACTCCTTTTTCCATATTTTAGTGTGATTTCTACTTCATGGATACCCAAAAAATTAAATAAAGCTACTTATAATCTAGCTAATTGGTCTTCTTATAGCTATGTTGAGGGTTTCATTAATAGTTATTGTAAGGACTAGGAGTGTTGGCTATTTTCGTGGATAAAATATTTACCTGTAAACTTGTTTCTAGGCCTGCTATTAAGTCTATTAAGAAAAGTCGAACAAATGCTCGAGTTCCAGATATTCGTACTTCAGGTATGTCTTTATAACTACGACACATAGGATTGCATTCATGCATTTTATAGCACATGTTCATAAATATGAAATTATCTTTGGTTCTAAAATATTTATTTAAACTTTAATCAATTTATGAAATTATTAATTAAATATTTTTATAATGTGTCTTAAGAAATGATTTTTTTATAATATTAATTTTTTTTCAATGGGTTTTTAAAAATTAAGCCCAAAATGCATTTAACCCTAGTTCATTGTTATTATCCATATATATATATATATACACACATAGGGTTCGGGTTAAAATACATGTGCTAAAAAAGAAAAGGCTTCCATTGAATCCAAATAAACAATCAAACTCTAGTGAAAAAAAGAAAACAACCGTGACATCAAAGGTAATTAATATATATGCAAAAGGTATTGAAAAAAGGAATAGTAGTATAGTTAGTTAAGTTATTACGGCAAAGTTAATTAATCTATCAATATAACTTACGACTTACGGTAAAGAATATAATGTAACGAGTCCTAGCCATATACCTTGATTTAATATATATATATATAATTGAAACGCAGAAGGCATCGGAAAAAAAGGATAGTGGTATAGTTAACTTACGACAAAGTTAACTAATATATATATTTGATATGCATTAATTAATTTAATTTTTCTTGGTTAGATTTTTAGATATTTAGATTAAATAATTTTATGAGCGATCATGATTATTTAATTTAATTATTAAATGTTAAAGAAGTTATTTTTATTGAAATTATGCTTAATCCTTTTTGCTTTAGAATTTGCTTGTTGATCTGATTTAAGGGAGATATATTTTGAATTATCTAGTTATGCTTATTTATTGTTAAATTCGTTCTAGAACACACACATGCACTTGTGTTTTTTGTGCTAACTTTTTTTTGTAGTTGATTAGTGAACGATCTGATTGGCGGGAAGCTTATTGGAACATTGGTTTGGAAATCGCTCATGCTAACATTTGAAACTGTGAAAATAGAGTAGGGGCTCGTATGTAAAGTACATTGGGGCAGTATCCTAGGAAGGATAGCATAAGACCAAATTTGTACTTGAACATTTGATTTTCATAGTGGAAAGTTAGGTGGTCCGGTAGACCGATGGTTTTCTTCTTAGGTCATGGTTGTGGCCTAGATTGTTTCCACCTAAAAATATCGTGTGTTATTCTCTTATATTCGTACTTTATTTTTACACACGATTGCATGTCTGGTCGCTTTATTTAGGTTATTAAATTATAAGTTGGTAAAAATTAAAAATAACCTATTCACCCCTCTAAGTTAATTAGGTTCATAATTTATTAACTTTCAGTTATGTCTTACCTAAATAGTTTTTGATATTGTTTGTAATGAATTTTAATATTAATATATATTTCCTTTCTTGAGCACACAAAAAAGTAACACTAAAATAGAACGAAAAGGAGAGGGTAAGGAGCATTCTAAAGCCATTATGATAAAAAGTGGCTTAGTAGTAAGAAGTAAACTAGAGAAAATAATTGATGTAAAAGAAAAATAAAATGAGAAAATTATAAGGCACAATGAAGAAGCAAAAGAAGAGGTGGTCCCTAAAGCAAAACAAGGTATTACCTACATCCCACCTCTTTCTTTTTCCTAAAGGGTACATCAGTAGAAGTTGCATAGGAAATTCTCTAACTTTCTTGTTATCTTTAAGAAGCTTCACATAAACCTCTCATTCATGGATGAATTAGAACAAATACCTTTATATGTAAAATTCATGAAGGATATATAGAATAAAATTTGGGAATTGTGAGACCATCATCCTTATAGAGGGATGCAATGTCATTATTAACAGAAAACCACTTATTAATAAGAAACCACCAACCAAATTGAAGGAACTCAATACTTTTCATATACCATGTACTATTAGGGAACATCCATTTTGAAAAGCCTTATGTAATTTGGGACCAAGCATCAATCAAATGTCTTTGACTATTTTATAAGAAGTTGGGACATGGGGAAGAAAAACCAACTGTGGTTATACTCTTGATGGCTAACCGATCATTGAAGAAAATTTATATTCCCTGCAAATATTTTAGTGCTAGACATAAAGGAACCCAAAGACGTCACCATCATTCTAGGTCACCCTCTCCTCGCCCTCGAAAAATCCCTAGTCAAAATGCAAAAAGGAAAGCTAACTATGAGGGTGAATGAACTAAAGGTAGCTGTCAATGTCTTTAAATCTAGCAATTTCCAATTTCAAATAATTAAGTCGATAAAAATTTCCAAGTTTTTGTATGTCATGAAATGATAGATGGCATGTTTAGGAAATTAACTTGTAAGGATGATTTTAAAAAATTCTTTAGTGAATTCATGTGAAATTTCTAAGCATGCAATATCTTTGTGTGAAGAAATGAGTGAAAAAAGGGTGCGTGGAGTAGCAAATATTGATCTTGATGTTTACTGCTCTATTGCTATTAAAAATGTTTATATATCCAACTTTGATAATAATAGTGATATTATTGACTTAGATGAGCTTAATAATGATTCCTATATTTAGAATAAAGCTAGTAGAGTTGATGATTTTCTAGAAGCTATGCCTCACATGTTATGTTCCAATGCAATTCTTGAGTGGGTAGAAGAAAAGCCTAGGCTTGGGTCATCAATTGAAGAAACACAAACACTAGAGCTTCAACCATTAATATCTCATCTTTGATATGCATTGTTGGGTAATAGTGAGACCTCAGTAGTGATTATTAAGAGAGAAAGCTAGTGGAATTGTTGAAGGAATGGAAATGAGCTATTGGGTAGACCATCGTAGATATTAAGGAGTTATCACCTCAGTTTATATGGAGAGATTAAATTGTATCATGATGGAAGTAGTAAAAATGGAGGTTCTAAAATGGTTAGAAGTTGGTATTGTTTATCCTATTTCAAATAGTGATTAAGTAGGCCTCATTCAGTGTGTGCCTGAAAAGGGAGCAAGATAATTGTGGCTAATGAGAAAAATGAATTAATTCCCACAAAAATAGTTACAAGATGGAGAATACATATGGACTATCGAAAGGATAACAAGAGAAATAGAAAAAAAAATTCCATTCCATTTCATGACCAAGTTTTAGATAGATTTGTAGGATACTCAATCTTTTGCTTATTGCATGGATACTCGAGATATAATCAAATTTCCATAGTATTTGAGGACCAAGAATAAACCACGTTCATTTTCCCTTATGTTACTTTTGCTTTTAGGAGGATCCCACTTGGACTATACAATCCTCCCATAATATTTCAAAGAAGTATAATATCCAGTTTTTCAACATAGTAGAGAAAAACATAGAAGTTTTCATGGATGATGTCATGGTTTTTGCACACAATTTTGATGTTTGTTTATAAAATCTACATTTTATGCTTCAAAAATTCCACTACATAGTGGAGGAATGTATAATACTAGGCCATAAGGTGTCATAAAAAGAGTTTAAAGTGCCTTTATGCTACCATCTTCGAAAAACCTCAAGGGAATTAGAATTTTCTAGGCCATGCTAGAGTCTATAAGAGGTTCATAAAGAAAATTTTCAAAATCTCAAAAAATCTATGCATTATTTTGGAAAAGGACATACCATTCAAGTTTGATAAAGTGTGCCTTTATGCATTTGAGAAACTAAAGAAGAGCTTAATAATGAGACCGCTAATTGTATCATCAAATTGGGAAGACCCTTTTGGATTAATGTGCAATGCAAATGATTTTTTCATTGGAATATTTATGGGGCAGTCAAGAGGTATAGTATTTCATGTTATCTATTATACAAGAAAGACCCTCAATAAAGCCTGGTCTTTGCATTTGAGAAATTTTGGGCCCACTTAGTCGACCCCAAAGTAATTGTGTATATCAACCATGTCATTATAAGATATTTTATTTCTAAGAATGATGTTGAGCCATAATTGATTCAGTGGGTGATTTTGTTTCAAGAATTTGATATAGAAATCTGATCCAAGATGGATGCAAAAAATCAAGTAATGGATCACCTATCAAGATTGGAAACGGTGTAATTAAATGACGAAGGGCTTCCTATTCAAGAAAACTTTCTAGATGATCAACTATAGGTAATGACAACAATTGAAATGCCATGATATGGTGATGTAGTGAACTACCTTGCATATGAAGCATTACTACCGGGGTTATCATTTCAAGAAAGGAAAAAGCTATTACATGGAATATGATTTTATGTATGAGATGATGCGTACTTGTTCAAAATATCTAGTGATGGTATGCTTAAGAGATGCATTCCATTGAAAGTGACACTATCCATTCTACATCATTGTCATGCATCAGACTAGGGAGGTTACATTGAAGTAACTCAAATGGTATCAAAGGTATTACAAATTAGACTTTTATTGGCTCTCATTATTTAGAGATGTTTTTGAATATATTAAATATTGTGATAGATTCCAAAAAGATATGAGATGCCCCAAAATGCTATTCTAGAAATGGAGTTATTTGGTTTGTAAGGCATTACTTTTATGTGTCCATTCATACCTTCCTTTTAGAACTCTTATATTCTTGTGGCTATGGATTATATGTCCAAGTGGGTGAAAGCTATCTCCATTCCAACAAATGTTGCCAAGGTACTAGCAAATTTCTTAAAGAAGAAGATTTTCACAAGATTTTGAGCTCGAAGTGCAATAATTAGAGATAGAGATATTCACTTTTGCAACAAGATCTTAAAGCATTATTAGCAAGCTATAGTCTTAAGCATAAAGTGTCTACCCCATATCACTCTTAACAAGTGGCCAAATATAAGAATCCAATAGAGAAAGAAAGAGAGTATAGAGAAGGTGGTGAGCACGTCAAAGAAAGATTGGTCATCTAAAGTTGATGATGCACTATGGGCCTCTACGATAGCTTCCAAAACTCCTATTGGCATGTATCCATACCACTTGGCATTGAATTGTCTTTTAGCAATGGAATATGAACATATAGCCTTATAGGCCTTAAATGAGCTAATTTTGAGTTTGGAAAGTGCCAAAAAGCATAGAATATTGCAACTCAATGAGTTTGATGAACTTAGATGGAAAGCTTATGAGAATGCATGATTATATAATTAAAAAAAACTAACAGGTGGCACAATAAATTTTATTGCTTTGGTCTTTTAAAGAAGGATAATAAATCTTAATGTATAACTCTCGATTAAGACTATTTTCAAGTAAGCTAAAATCATGATGGTCTAGACCATTTTTTCATAAAGGTATTTCAATCAGGAGTTGTAGAGATTATATACACTAAGAAAAATACCAAATTCACAATGAAGAGTCAAAGGCCGAAACATTATTTTTTGGAACTAAAATGAAAGAAAAGTGTCCTTGATTTATTTGAATGATCCTTGAAAATCTAAGAGGATCTAAACAAGGTCCTTAAATATTATGTTTGTTAGGAGGCAACCTAACTTATTTTTAGTACCTATTTTTATTGAATTTTTAGGTGAATAAAGTGTAGAGAGACTTGGCAAGCACATGGATATACTTGGTGATAAAGACCAACACATTAATGTTGATAAAGTTTTAAATTACCATATCTTTTACTTATCTTTACTATATTACACATTGGGAATAATATACAATTCATGTACCAGGGAGGGAAATTCCTTTTATCTACTTTAGGACTTATGGTTAATTTATTGTTTTTAGTATGTTGGTTTAGATATGCGTATAAACTAGTGAACACCATAGAAACCATCATATATGTGCAAGATAACTACGATATGAACCCTATGACGGAATTGGTGGTTTTAACTGTAATAAAGGTTAGTATGTGAGCATGCATGTGCTAATTGAGTTGTATGCTTTAGAATTTTTTGTTGAATTGCTTTAAAACTTTTGCACAATGTCATTGACTATTACTTGATGTGCTCATTGGGAGAATATTTGTGTAATTGATGCTTAGTTTCATGAGTTTTGTATAGATTTAGAATTCATTTTATTATCCCTTTATGCAAAATCATAAATGATATTAAACCATAACCATATATTGCGTCCATAGTCATCTATTTGATCCTATAATGTATTAGTTCTTCATTTAATCCACATCTTAGCTTAACCAAAGACATTGAAAATTTACTTAATTATGTCAATGCTTAAACCTAGATCAATACCACCATGTAAAGATATTGATGTACACTTTCAACCATTTATGGATGAGTTAAAGGAACTGTGGCATGGATTTGAAGCATATGATTTCCCCACAAATTACATGTTTCAATAACATGCTACATTTATTTTGATGATTAATAATTTTCCTACGTATGGATCAATTTTCAAATGGATTGCCAAAGGTTTTAAAGCATGCCCAGTTTGTCATGATGAAACTCTTTGTCATAACCTGTGTAGAAAATTGAGATACTTTTTTCATTGCCATTTCTTACCCACAGACCATCCTTGGCATAGAAAGAATCAACTTTTTGGAGATAGAAGAAAAAGGGAAGCTCCCAAAATGAAGTTTGCTAAGGAAATTTAAAGCAATTACATCATGGTGAATTCAGAAAAAAATACTAATTGTGTGGGAAGTACAAGAAAAAAGTGGTATTGATGACCATAATTGGACCAAGAATAGCATATGTTTTCAACTAAAGTACTAGCTAAACTAAAGTCAAGGCATAACTTAAATTTGAGGGATCCAAAAAAATATTTGTCATTCTATTTAGGGAACTTTGTTAAATATTAATCATAAAAAATTGACACATATAAGGTAGGATTGAATTTACAAGATGTTGGCATAAGGCATGAATTACACTTGGATAAAAGAGATGGCAAGGTGTACCAGCCTTCCACAATTGTTAATATGACACTTGATGAAATGCAAAACTATTGTTCATTTGTGAAATAAAATTTGTGCGTTGTTAGATATGTTGCAAACCTTTCTTGCAATGTGAAGGTCAAAGAAGACAAAATTTTAGGATTGAAAAGTCATTATTGTCATATCTTGACATAAAGATTGATTCTAGCTAGTGTACGACGTATATTAGACGGGGATGTCATACTCCAAGACTTTATAAGTTAATGAATAGGATAAGTTAGAACAAGGGATTGTTGTCATACTTTGCAAGCTTGAATTAATTTTCCCATCAACATGTTTTGATGTTGTGATTCCCTTGGCCATATATTTTCAACTAAAAGCTAAATAGTCGATCCTGCTGACTCTTGTTGGATATATCCAATGGAGCAGTATTTGGAAACATTAAAAAAATTTGAACATAATAAAAATCAACTGTAAGGTATTAATGTCAATGAAGCTTTGACGTTTTCTCAATGTATTTAAGTTGAAATTGAAAAAGCAAATCACATGACAAGAACGAAACATTGATAATAGAGATGTGACAAATGATAATTTAATATCAGGGTTTTCCTAGCAAGCATATCCTATAGGTGCAAAAAATGTTGAGCATTTTTCAATTGAACTAAAGAGTAACATGCATTAGTACATTCTCTCAAGTGTGATGAATTGGAGCCATATTTACAATAAGCCTTATAGTCCATTTCTCTAACCTTTTTAATTCTTAGTTCTTTATTTTGTTTTTCTTAAAATACATCACTTTTGTGAAATTAATTTAGAGAACACATTAATTTTAAGTCATTGGGGTTGTTAGGGCCCGAACTTGAAAACTTGCAGCTGAAAGAGATTCCCAACTTGGTTTAAATCTTGTGTAAAATACTATGTACGTACAACTTAAACCCATAATTAGTAGCCATATATAACCATGACTCAATTGTTGCCATTGGTTGAAGGACCTTGTATTGAAGCCTTTTCTTATGATGGTTGCATTGTGACTGTATTCGACATCTGACTCATACTGAAGGTGAGAAACGAATAACTCAAAATGTATGGTGTTATAGTATCTAGTTCACATGGCAGTGAATATCTTTATTTCCATGATGATTTGGAGGGACATGATTGAGATTATGTATTATGTATAAATATCTTTGTTTTTATTCAAATATAAACAGTTTGACACAAGTTTGAAGAAGAAGTGAGGAGTGAAAGATTATCTTTTCACTTGTGTTAACATTAGTTGGATATGGTATGGTGATGATTCAATAATATATATTGACCAGTCAAGCACAAGTATTGTATGTTCATAACAGAAAAAAATGGTGATAATGGAGAGTGGTGCAAAACATGACTTGAGGTTGAAGATGGAAATGACATAGCTGTTGAACTTTAACAACACTTTGATAATGCATATGAAGATAAACCAACTGAGCCATTAACTATAAATGACATGGATCTAGATGGCCCCCTTTATAGTAGGATTGATATGGGAGTTTTAGAAATACCAAACAATACATTAATTGTTAATAGCTATCAAGCAAAAAGATAATTTTATATATGATGATTATGATTTTGCAAAATGTTATAGTTCAAGTGAAGAACTATCTGAATATGATAGCACTTGATTTTTATTATAATTGTTGTAAGATGAATTATATGAATATATTTGATAATTTATGAATTTTTAATCTGTTATTTCTTATCATCAAACTATTATAATGCTTTCAATTATCTACTCGTTAGAATTATGCCTCAAGTTATAAAACACAAACAAACTAATGGGAGACAAGATATAAATTTTTATAGTCACATCCCCTTCACGTGGTGACAGGTCTAGTGGCAATGTAATGCAAAATAATTATGTTTTTCCTCCACGTGGACCTTATACACAAATTGGTAGAGATAAAATATATGGATTGAATGCTTATGATAGCATTTTTATTTTTATTTTTATTTGAGGGTGCCTTTAATCTTTTGATCAGCCCAATTAGATTCATTTTATAAATTAATTGGCATTATTTTAATTGATTCTCTTTTTACAAGAACAATATTTAATAAATTCATGCTTGCAAATATACATGAAGTGTTTTATACATATAATGTCTAAATGACACTAGTATAAAAATGACTTTTCTTTTAGGTTTTTAACTGCCAAGGTGTGGCTTTATTGGCAATAAAAAAAACCACTAACTTATCCACTGTAATCGTCATGGTAGAAAAGTATATCAAGTCGGTTTTTTAATAAAAAATGATAAAAAAAGGTGTATTCTAGCTTGTCAGTTTGTATAAAAAATGACAAGGAAGATGTAATCTATATTGTTTGTTTTTATAAAATCTTACAAGAAAAATTAGTGTTTGTCTAGTCAGTTTTTCCTAAAACCCACAAGAAAAAGTAAACATACTTTGTAATATTTTGAGATGCTATTTTTATTGTTTATTCTATCCTAAAAAATACAACCTAACAATATCAAATAGGCAACAAAATTAGATAAGCGTGTTAACAAACTACCAAATATTAACTTACATTATGAGCTATAAAATAGACTATATATACACTATGATTTACTAGAATTATGGCATCACTAAAACAACTTCCAACAAAGTCATGAGAAATAGTCTGAAACCAAAAAAGATGTGGTATTAATTAGTACATTAATTATTCATTCAAAACATTCGATTAGAACATGAACTCTTCAGTCCACTAAAAAAGAATCCTAATCGAACATTGCATTCAATTTCAATTGATATCATACTAAATTTTAAATTTTTAAGTAATATTTTACCACTTTTAATAAAAGCTTTAACTTAAAGGAATTGTGCCGACGTTGATCTTTTATATAGAACTTATTTACATTCGGACAACAATTGATGGAATTTTACCCTAACTATAGAAGTTTAATTTAAAAAAAAAGTAGTTTCAATAATGCATATAATAATAATAAATAATGAACATAGCCCAAAGAATTAGGGAAAAAATGTTAAGATTATATTTTAGAGAGGTTAGAGAAGAAGAATAACAATAGAAGGAGCTGGAATTTGTATAATATTTCTTATCCCATTCTTTAAATAACTATGACTATATATAGCCTTACAAGAAAATTAAAGAAATCAAAAGGATTGTGTGAAAGAAATTGGTGAGTGTGTGAGGGAGCATCTCTCAATAGCAGCCTAGTGGTCCCCTTCCCCCTTATGTAACCACCCCGGTACTGAAACGAAATCGGTTGTTCATGCTTGTAAAGTCACTCAATTCATCACATAACATTTCTCTCTCCCTTTAGAATCTTTGTCCTCAAAAATAAAGTGGGGGTATGTATTGGAGGGAAAAAAAATACGAGCGACATTACTTATCATCTTATCAATCATATGCTCAGTAGCATATGCTTTGAGACCATCCATCCAACTATCACCACCAACTCTGTCATTGAATTGTTCCTTCTTGTTCTTCCTCTTGAACTCCAGGGTAAGGTGGTTCACCATTCTGTTATTAAAATCTTCACCTTTGAGGTTAGAAATCAAAATATTCTTTTCTCCAACATTGGTAACTTTCTTGTCCAAACTACAAGCAATGGCAGCAATGATTGGCTCATTAAAGATACGCATGCCATTAAGACCAGCAATTACACCAACCTCCTTGGTGACATGATGCTGGGAGTCATTGAGACATGCAGGAACAATGACAACGACATTTGTTATCGTAACACTAAGGTAAGCCTCTACAATCTTACGCATCTTAATGAGAACCAGGGAAGAGATCTCTTCCGCATTAATTTGCTTCCCTTCACCCTTTTAGTTAACTACAATTATAGGCTTGTCAACCTCAAGTCTGTTATAATTCTTAGCGCTCAAGTTGGAAAGACTATAAATCATGTCCATATGGTCGTTGGTATCATCATCCTTCTTCAACTGAATTGGTTTCATCTTGAAATCAAGTGGGAACTTTTTCCAACCAAGTTCTAACTTTATGATCAACTTCTCAATTATTTTTGCATTATTAGCATATGTAATCGTGAGATCAGTAGCCTTCTTATCTGTCACAATTCTAAGAGGCTAGAATTCAGGGGGTCCTTACTCTGTCCATAGCTTCAGTTGATTTCTTTGGTTCTTAAACTCAATCAAGAATGTAAATCCTAATGGTCTCTACTTGAAGTATTGTTGCAGCCCTTACAAAGTGGAGGTGACCATGGTCAGCAGGTGAGAACTACATAGGTTGGGGAAATCGTTTAGGAGCAGGCCATAATGGTATCCTAGTACTAGTTGTAGCACCTTCAGGGAAATTATAGATCCATTGCTTCACTCGGTTAGCAACGTCTTCTCCCAACCGTAGGCAAGCTGAGGTAATGCAATCTTGAAATTTTTCACTTTTTTTTTGTCAAGGCACTCGAGTACATGTTCCCATTTACCTCTTGCTTGTGTATCACCCGCATTTCTTATTTCATTGATATATTCAACTAGATTAAAAAGGTATGTATTCACTTCACTAGGAATCTTCTTAAGAAAACCCCCCAACTTGGATCAGGCTCCTCCATCAATTGCTAGTTTGGGATAAACTCTGGTAGTGATACAAGTCTTTCCTTTCCCACCAAAACTCTCAATGATTGAATGATCAATTAAGATTCTTAATGATATCTTCTCATGAAGTGGATCTATGTGAACAAAAGCTCCATAGGTTGTTTTGTCAAGTCCTTCCCTCAAAGGAAACCTATTTTGATCACTACACATTAGAACAACATATTTATAATTGTTTCTTAATATGCAAAAGAACACAATAGTTTGTTCTTCTAAATTATTAGAAGCCAACACCAACAAACCGAATGGTCCAATTGTGTCGCCAGAAGAGGCATCCTTTTGATTGCATAGCAATTGTGGGTCAACTAAACTTTTGTCCATTGACTCAGCATTTTCTATATTCATCCCATCAAATGAAACTTCCACATCCATCTGTGAAGTTGTGATACCAGAAATTTCAAAAACCGATCCAACTTTGAGCTCCTTATCATAAATACTAACCTTTTCACCACGAAGTCTCTCAATTTTTTTGATAGGCCATTGTACTAATTTCTTTCTAGATTTACTTAGAAAAATAGTTCTAGGAATGGCCTGAAGACCAGCCCATCCTTTAACATAGGCATCTGAATCACTATATGATTCATTCACCCAACCCTATAGTATCCTTCTCCTATTAGCACCATTATAGAAGGTTTTGGAAGCATAAAAATTTCCATAATCATATCTGAGATATGTACTAACACTGATGAAGTTGAAATAAGACACAAATTATTCTGTTTCAGGCAGGTACTTCCGAAGTAAATAACAATCATGTTTGTTGTCAAAGAAGATTGTCTTCAACACATGTTTGTAAGATTCACCTTGGTCAGATGTCTCAACTCTATTTTTGTTACTAGTACTAACAGGAAAAAAATCTACACATTTCCATATTCCAATTTTTGAAGATAAGTGAAGAGAATCCTCAGACCTAGTCCAATTTATCTTAGAAACTTCCAAATTTTGGACACTCAGTAGGAGCTCCACATGTTGGGGAAGATCGATTCCACAATGCAATGCTTGAGTAGTTTCTATAAGCATATTACCTCTACTGCATATCAGGTCCTCGAAATGATGCTGCTTATCAACCATTTGTTTATGAGCATGTAGAAATCCCTTTGAGCTTAGCCTTCGTAATGTGAAAGAAGCAGAGAAGAACAAGGATAACTATGGAGCTATAGTTAAGACGCGAGCGTATCGCTTCTGGTTAACCTTAGTCTTACGGTGCCACCAATGCCAGATCTTAGTGGGAACGAACATGCGACCCCATCCCCCAACATTTATTTTCTAAAGCACTCTGGCCAACCCTAAAAGTACCACAACCAGGAACACTAGGGATACGAGGAACAATGCGTCTATTACTCCATGATTTAGCGGAGGCTTAGTGGCCAAACTTCTCGCTAACAGCATAGGGTTTCCATTTATTATTAGAGTGAACGAAGTTGGCAATGTCAGATTGAATCAACGCCTTCAGGGCATCAGACGCAGCAAGGGTTTGGGCGTTGTTAGCAGCCCTGTTACCTACAAGAGATGGGATAGTGACTTGAGGACAAGAATCGATAGCTACTGTGGAGGTTAACGGCACCAGAGCTTCTTCTACTTGGGTGCATTGGTTCTGGATGGGTGAAGGATGGATGTTCGAAAGTTTCTGAAAATGCAGTGAACATTTGAACGACATTTTGGAAGTTTGAAATATCAGTTTGAACAATTTTTGTTGGGTATGGATTTGATTCAGATCTGGGTGTGAGTTTTGGGTTCAGAGGTGTCCTGGAGAGGTGCGAAGAGCTTGTAGCTCGATCAACATCCTGTATATGCTCTGATACCATTGTTACGATTATATTTTAGAGAGGTTAAGGAAGAAAAATAATAGTAAAAGGAGCTAGAATTTGATAATATTTCTTATCCCATTCTTGAAATTACTATGACTATATATAGCCTTACAAAAAAATTAAAGAAAACAAAAGAATTTTGTAAAAGAAATGGATGAGTGTGTGAGAAAGCACCTCTCCCTAGGAACCTAGTGGTCCTTTTTTTCCTTATGTAACCACCCCTGCACCAAGCCACTCAATTTAGCACATAAAAAAAAAGTTCGAACCACAAGCCATAGGCATGTTATCGTAAAAGAGAAAATAATTTCACGAGCGTCCTTATTTTAAAAGACATTCAAGTGATAATCAGCTTCTCAAAATTTCACACCAAGTGAAGCTCAATACCTTTATGAAAGACCTTGATGACCTACGGTTTTTTCTTAGTCAACCCGTTAATAAGTGAATGATACCTATTTAGTGAAGTAAGAGGATTAGTAGAGTATTTTGCACTTTTTAAATTACAATATGTTTTCATTTAGAGCTTTTAGTTTTACTTGCACTCACATCTTATTTCTTTCTTTCTTTTCTTTAATATTTGACACACCACCGAATTGCATATCAAAAGTTAATTTCTAACTTCTCTTAAAATAATTGTTTCATTGGTAGTAATCAATATAGCTTAAATAAGGGTCAAATTCATGGATGTTTGTTAAAAATTCTACTTCCAAATTATTAGTTTATTTTAAATGTTAATATTATTAGAACTTTTTTCTTTAAAAAAAGTATTATTTTTGTGATAAAAGTTTGTCCATAAAAATCAAATAAAATAACTTGTTTTAAAATTCGCATTAAAATTTCTTTCTTTAAGCGTCAAAGTTTTTAAGTATTAAAAAATTAAATATATAAAATTTAAAAGATTAATCAAATTTTATTAAATTTATACCAAAAATTATATCAATTTACTAGCCTAAAATACTATTATAAAAGATATACTTAAAATTGATTATCCAAAATTCAAATGTTTTTTTTACTTGCCTTTTTAAATTTGGAAACGACTTTAAAATCTAATTTACAAATAAACATTTTTTCTATAAAAATCATAATTTCTCACAAAAATGTAAAGAAAGCACCTTAAAAAAAAGTGCGGGTTCTTGAATTTTTTTGCTTCTGCTCCTTTGTGTTTCAATTTTCGCACAAATTGAAATGTATCTTATATAATTTGATTAATATAGATATCTGCTGGTGCTTTTAAGAGGAAGAAAACAACCCATCATAAAGTGTAGTTAGCAGCTCCTTCTCAACTGAAACCCTACCAGTAAAATGGAAACCTACTCACACTGACACAAACCATTACTAGACGTTGAGGGAAATCACGTGAACATCATTGTTACCTAGCAGATAAACCACCAAAAGTTATCCTCTCTGTTGTCTTCATGGTCGAAGGTAGGATAACATTTTTGTTTGTGATTTTGTGTTTCTCCCATCGTTTGTGTCATTTTATTCTCTATTTAACATATCATTTCTCTGTATTTTAGGTTAACTTCACAATAGTTGATTGGGACGGTCACATTCCAATGTACCTATCCAAACTCATTCCTAGAATGGGTACCATGGACTTCTGCGTATTCATAAAGAAATTGGTGTCAGAGACTCTCTATCATTGAGGTAATCTCTCTTTAGCTCACCCATGCCCTCGTAAACTCTTAACTGAATATCTGGGGTTTTAAGATTAGTCAATATAGGTTATGGTTAAATGCCATGTTTCTAAATTATAATATTCCCAACCTATTTTTAGATTAGTGAAATTATGTTCGCACTAGACTATGAGATAAAACGTGGAGACCTAGCCCCTTTGAGTGAATCCGTATATCCTTAAGGAACTTTTTTTTGCTTCCTATGGGTACTCTAAATCATTGGTGAAGGTAAACATTGACCTTTTTCAACTTTTACTAGGTGTTACCTTAAACTTTTATATCTAAATTTTATGGGCTTTGTTAGTCCGTAAAATTTTAAGGTTGTTATTAGCACAATTTTTAAATTTTAGATGATGTTTATATGTTAGATAAATAAATTGAAATGAGACACTGATGAGAGTTATTGAATATGTTCTCTTCTTTTATTTATCTTTTTTACTTCAAAGTTTTTGTTATAATTTTTTAATCTACAATTTGTTGTAATTTAAGTAGTTTCATTTAGAAATGGAGCTAACAATATTTCGGTGCGACTTATGGCATGTAAAATGGTAATTAGAGTTAGACACACTGATAGATTGAGGATTTGCATTGATTCCAATTACTAATTGGATTTATTTCTCACCCAAAACAATTTATCACTAATGTCATCACTTCTTCGAGATAATGCTATGAAAAGTTTTATGGTTAGGTCAGATTAGATAGTTTTAGTTTATAAGGATTCCTTACAATGTCAAAAAAGATTAATGAGTGATCAATGCCAATGAACTCAGCTAAACATGCATTTCTATAAATTAAGCTTAAAAATTACTGATTTAACCACCCTAAAAGAACTTTGAATACTCTACTTTGATTTTTAGGGGTTTAATTGGATCAGAATTAGGTTGGAATTCCAAAGCATCACTTGTAAACATATACAGCTACTAGCATACTACCTAGTGGGTTTGTGGGAATCTCTGCTAGGATTCTTCTAAGTTGGTTGATGACTTTTGGTGCTAAGGTATGTATTTTTGCATTATTATAATGGTAAATTATTATATAGGTAAATTACAGCATCTTAATTGATATACTTTAAATATGTTTTCTCTTGATCAATGCAATATTTAGATTATGTTAATGAAAGATTGAACTCCAAGCATGTTATTGGCAATTCTAAACAATAGATTCCCATTTGAATTTTAGGTCCTAAAGTAGTTTTAGAAAACTCCCACATGTAATATATTTATTTTCTTTGTCTGTCTGAGTTGTTTTTATTGTGCATTGCAAGGTAAGTAGCTGCTGCTTATTCTGCTTTAAATAAGAAAGGTTTATGGCTAGATTTTCATTTTCTTTATTCTTTTCCTAGATCTGATTTTGTTATCCTTTAATACCTATTCTATGGATGGAAAGGGAGTAGCAAATAATAATTTTATCTCATGTTTTCTGTCCTATGGATTATTGGAAAAGAATAATAAAGAAAAAAAAAATACATTACACATCCTACTGACTTGTGTTATTTTCAATGCAATGGTCATTTTACTTTAACCAACACATGTTTACCTTTATTTTCGTTATTCAGGGTTACGAGGGTTATTTGTTAGTTTTGTAGATGCTATTGTTTGCTTACTTTCCTTTGCCAATCCTCTAATCTTCTCTTTGAACTTAGACAATTGCAAAATGGCTAAAATTGAACCATATCATTCATTATCTTATAGCAATGACACTATATAGATTTCTCTCTCTCTCTCTCTATTACTTGCATAGGTCTACTTCCTGATTGAATACTACACATTATTTCTAGCAAAATATCTGGAGTTTTATATACATAGTATTCTCTAAATATTCCTTCTAGTATTTTATTGTATTTTTCTTTTTCTCTTATGAAAAGGATTGTGATGTCATTATTATTTGATATTATAAGGAACCATATGTAAGTGTTTAGAGAAACGTGCTTTTCATTGGAATCTTTAAAGATATTTGTACGTCCTTAATCCCGTGAAGTTTTTCATTGAGGTCTATTGTAAACAATAATCTTTCTTAATCATTAGAGGTCTTGATGTTATCCATATGAAAGGTGCTAATATAGAAACAAAGTTTACTTATATTTTGCATTCTAAAGGTCTTGTATATAGAGGTCTTGTACTACATTATATTTTGCATTCTAAAGAGAACTCTAGGTTTGAAAGTTTGCTTATATATTCTGGTTTGTTTATTTATTTTTAATGTGTTTTATGGGTAAAGAATACAATGATAAGGAATCTTTTATGAAAGAAAGACAAGTACGATTAGAACCAAGTAATTATGATTATTGTATATATTTCATTCTTTTCATTTTTTCTATAATTTTTGGCATACCTATTTCATTTGCTTCCATTCTAGTAGTAACTTTTTGTAAATAGGGTCATAATCTAATTAATAGACTATTATACCATTTTCTTGCTCGTTATAACTAACATGTTATTAGTCATACTTCTCTCCATTATGTAGGGTAGAAAAGGTGACGAACATTTGAGGGGACTTTCATATTGTGCGAAATTATGTATAACTAGACATCACGAAATGTTAGTTTATTAATTTTTTTAATCAATTATAGAGATGAATGTAATATGCACTAATTTAATTTAGCTTAATATTCAATGTACACTTTTATACTTTGATTAAATAAAAAAAAATTCTATTACGTAGATAAAATCATCTCTATTTTTTATATATTTGTGGGAGATAATTTTGTTATAATTTTTTCATAAAATAGTTTTTTATATACAAATAATTGTCCCTATTTGTCCACAAATGTGAGTTTTGGAACGAAAAAATCGATTGTAGATTCCTAAATGGACTCAATATACATATATTTGGACAAAAATTGGTCACTTTTTTTTTTCCAAAATTGATAGTTTGAGACAACGAAACAAAATTGTCCAAAAGATAATTAAGAATATTATTATTTTTAAGGACAAATATATTATAAATTATGACGAATAAAATTAATCTTAAATTTAGTTTTTAGGGATAATTTTCCTGACAAATTTTTAATTTTTTACAATAAATATTTTTGTCCTAGAATCACTATATCATTATTTTTAATAAAAAATTTATATTATTCAAGGACTAATAATTCCATCCTTAAGATTATTTTTCTTTTGGGACAATCTTATTGTCTTAATTGACTTTACGTGACCTTCACCTCAGAACAAAAGTATGGATAAAATATTCTGTCCCTAATTTACTTTTTCGACAAAATTTTACGTTTTAAAGACAAAAAAACATTGTCCCAAAAGACAAGCTTTCTTGTAGTGAATTTTGAACAAAAATATTACAAATTATTCACTAATATAATAAATTAACAATAAACACAAACATGCAATAAATTAATAATTGATCATTTTAATTTATGCATAATTTTGAGATTTAAATATAAAATTAAATACATCAAGAATTAAAGTTTAAAATTAAAATATTTTATAACATTAAATTAATTAAATTATAACACAAGTCTTGAAAATTTCTTTACAATTATTTATAAGTGATATTTTGTACATATTTTTATATATAAATTCTTTTATATTTATTTATTTTTATTATTATAATGAGTTAAAATTATTTCTTTTATATTTATTACGAAAATATTAAGTTTTTAAATTTTTTATTATATTTATATGAATTTTTATTATCTTTATTTTACACGTGGATATACTCATACATATCTATTTAGCAAACAAATTCAACCCCTTTACGTCACAATAGTTGCCACATGTTAGATAAATATGAATTAGCACTATCTCGTGCCTATTAGCATTGTGTCATGTGTATGTGTATGTGTCATGTGTCATGTGTCATGTGTCACTTCACAATAGCTTTACCACTTTTACTCATGCGTGATATTTGGTGCAATAATCCTTTTCTAAGTCCAAAAAAGCCCAAATTTTTAAATAAATAAAAAAACATAATTATATGAAAAATTAAGAGAAAAAATAAAAAAAAATTTATGCTAGAGACAAGAACTAAGAAAAAGTTAGACTATTAAAAGAGTTTAACATCAAATTCAAAAACATCACTTATAAGATTTTTTTTCTTATTTTTTTTATTGTTTTATGAATATTATTATGAATTTATTAATTTTCATGAGTAACTAATTTTATAATTGATTATAAATAATTTCAAAACCTTAAATGTGAATTAAAATATGTAATTAAATCTATCATATTCTAGTATTCTACTTCTTTTTATTATGTATTAATTCACTTATTCAAGATTCGTATAGATTTTTTTGATTATTTAAGTGTACAATTAAATAATTATGTTAATTCATCATTAATCAATTTAGTCAATTCGGTGTGTAATTTCTTGATCCATTTAAATAACTAGTGATGCATTGCTTGCAATGAAAATTAAAATTCAAGATAATTAAACTGAGCTTATATATTTAATCTTGATCCGATCTTCTTGAAATTGGATACTTTTGGTAAATTAAATTAAAAGAGTGTATTTTAGGATGTCTATTAGAAAGAGTTTGAATTAATGGATTATTTAATTAATTCAATGAATATGTAAGAAGAGGTCGAAAATTTTGAGCTTGTGAATTTCTCTGAGTTAATATAATCATTTTTTTATTAATATCTTTATCGTAATCTTTAGATGTTGTTTTTACCTTATTAATCTTTAGTTGATAGATTTAATTTTCTATTTACATAACCAAAACGCCCATTTTAATAAATAGAAGCTAGTTTCTGAAATCCTCTATAAAAAGACCATTACTTAATATATATTAAATAACGACATCATAAACAATTTAAGGTATGGTTTAAATTAGCTATTCATCTTAATGCATCAATTTTTGGTGTTGTATTGAGAGTAATTTTTGTTAAATTAACTCTTATTTACTTTTATTTTAAAAAAATTACTTAATTTGTTTCTAGTCATTATTTATTTTTTAGTCATATTGAATGAACTAATAATGCTACAATCATATCAAATTCACACATTACACTTTTTCTTGAGCAAGCAATTCAGATAGATCTTCCCATTTCAAATAGTTCGAATCATTCCATTCATGTATAAATGGTTGTGAATATTCCTGATCAATTCTTAGGGAGGTAGCCACACTCGCTTTAGATCAACCACAATTACACATTCAATTGAAGTTTATCATGATTAAACTATTTTCTACTTTTTGAGGTCTAGCTAATAAGAATCCAAACAAGCATCTAAAGGAATTTCATGTGATCTGTTCTTGCATAAAATATAATGGCACTATTAAGGAACGGTTGAAACTTAGGGCATTTCCATTCTCTTTAGCAGATAGTGTTGAAGAGTGGTTGTACTACTTGACATCTAGGACGATAAATAGTTGAAATGAGATTAAACATCTCCTCATGGAGAAATAGTTTCTAGCCTCTAGGGCCACTCTAATCAAGAAAGAAATTTATGATGTTTAGCAGCACAATGGGAAAAAATATATATGAGTATTGGAAGCTGTTGAAGAATGCCCTCATCATCAAATAAGTGAACACTCTTAATCAAATACTTCTATGAGAAAATGATACCTATGGATAGAAGCATGATTGATGCGGTAAGTGGTGGAGCTTTGGTTAATAAGGCTCTTGAAACTGCAAGGAATTTGATTGCCAATATGGTTGCAAATGCTCAATAGTTTGGCACCCATTCCAACCCACCATAAAAGGTCAATTAAGTGGGAGTTCCTATTAATATTAAACAAAAACTGATCATCCTTACTTCAATTGTGCAACAATTAGTGATCAAACAAATTCATATAATTCAAGATCTTAATGTTGAACAAGCAAATGCTATAGAGGATACCAAGGATAACAAAGGCAAAGAAATGATCCCTTATTTAACACTTCAAATTTTGGTTGGAAGGATCATCCCAAATTTAGCTATTCTTGAGACAATCAAGCAACTTTCCCTTGTAATCTACTAGGTTTTCCTTATCCAAGGGCTTCACAACCTTATCAAGTGAGACCATAAAATCCCTCCCTTCATCTCAAGGAAATTGTTTAGAAGAGTAAACAAGTTTCGCATCCAATGTTGCTCAATTCCAACAAGATTTTATTAAGTTTCAATAAGACTCAGTCAAGTTTTAGCAAGACACAAAAGTTGCTATCAAGAATCATAAAAATGGTTTGAGTCAATTAGCCACTACAATTGAAAAATCAGAAGCATATGTATCTAGTAAACTTCCTTTTCAACCAATGGTTAATCTTAGGGAAATGCAAATATTATATCATTGAGAAGTGGTAAGCATCTTAAAAAAGCTCATATGGAGCAAACCAAATAAAATGAGACTAAGGATGAGATAATTCAAGAACAAGTAACCAATTCTGACAATGTCAAAAAAAGGCAACCAATAACAAAAAAAGCAAAACAACTACTTCAGGTACAATCTAAAGTTTCAATTTCTACTCTTATTTCTTTTTCTATCAAGTTTGCAAAAATAAAGGAGGAAAAGTTGCAATAAGTCTTGGATGCTTTTCAAAAAGTTCAAGTTAACATTCCATTGTTTGATGCCATCAAACAAGTGCCATGCTATGCTAAATTTCACAAGGAATTATGCACTAATAAGAGAAATCTCAAAGGCAATGAAGAGGTGAACATGGAAGAGAATGTGGTGATGGTCTTACAAAGGAAACTTTCACAAAAATTCAAGGATCTAAGTAGTTGGAACATACCATGCATTAAAGGTAACACTAAATTTGAAAGGGCTATACTTGATGGAAGAGCTTTAATTAATGTTATGCTTTCCTCAATTTATATTACATTACATCTTAGTCCCGTTAAATAAACTGGTGTAATTATTCAACTCATCAATTGATCTAATGCATATATAAAGGACTTTTAGAAAATGTTTTGGTTTAAGTTAATGAACTTATATTCTCGATCGATTTTTATGTGCTTAGATTGAGAGATGACTCCACTAGTAAATCCACACCTTTGCTTTTGGGTAGACAATTCATGAGAATTGCATAGACAAAGATAGATGTATATACCATAACTCTAGCTATTGAGTTTTATGGAGTTTTTATTCACTTCAATATCTTTGAAGCAATAAGGTAACCTACTGATTATAATTCTGGTTTTTATGTTGATGTACTTGACTCTTTAGCACAAAAAATGTCCGAAATCAAAAAGTAAATACCTATTGGAGGTTTCCATAAAAGACAATATGATAATTTAATACTCAAGTTATGAAGAAGTAGAGATAATGAAAGAGATTGACAATTCTCTTGACTCTTCTGTAGAGATAAACCCAAGGTATAATCTTTCCTATATTTCTCTTCCCATGTCTAATGAGAAACTTTTTCATTCCATTATACAAGCACCTACTTTAAAGCTCAAACCTTTTCCATAACATCTCAAATATTTATACTTAGGAGACATAGATACATTTCCCATATTTATAGCATCTAAGCTCTAAACTATTAAAGAAGATAATTTAATTTGTTTTTTAAGAGAATACAAATCAGCGATTAAGTGGACAATGATCGATATCAATTGAATCAATATATCTATGTGTATACACTGAATAACACTTGAAGATAAGACCAGACCAACGAGAGACCCACAAAGATGACTGAATTCACCAATGGTGGTAGTGTTTAAAAATGAAGTTATAAAGATATTAGAAGTTGGTGTAATCTATCCAATTATAGATAGCAAGTAGGTTGGCCTAGTTTGAGTAATTTCAAAGAAGTTAAGAGTTATAGTGGTGAAGAATGAGGAAAATGAACTAATTCCTACTCAACTTCAAACCGAGTGGTGAATTTGCATTGGTTTTCAGAAGCTTAACTGTATGACTTGCAAATATTATTTTCCTTTACCTTTTATCGATCATGTATTTGAACATTTAGTGGGTCATACTTACTATTGTTTTCTTGATGGCTTTTTAGGTTATAATTAGATTGTCATTGTTCTAGAAGACCAAGAGAAGGCCACATTCACTTGTCTCTTTAGAACCTTCACTTATAAATACATGTCATTTGGCCTTTGGAATGCTTCCTCCACCTTCCAAAGGTGTATGATAAGTATATTTTCCAATTTTATGGAGAGCATTATAGAAGTTTTTATGGATAATTTTACTGTATATGGGGATTCATTTGATAATTTCCTTAGTAACTTTATATTATTTCAAGAGAGATGCATAGAAACCAACCTTGTACTTGATTGGGGAAATGTAATTTCATGGTAGATCAAGGTATAGTTTTAGGGCATATGATATCATATAATTTGATAAATCTAAGAAAAATCTTATTTGTTCCTTATCACCTCTTACCTGTGTGAGAGAGGTTTGTTCTTTTCTTGGTCATGTAGGATTTTATTGAAGATTTACATAGAATTTCTCAATGATAAAAAGACATCTATGTCAATTGCTCTGTAGAGGTGGCATTTTTTTTCCATTGAAGATTTCCTCAAGGAATTTAATAGATTAAAAACATTTAACCATAACACATATCATTAAGCCACCTAACTCGAATATACCATTTGAGCTTATGTGTGATACAAGTGACTATGTAATTGGAGTTTTTTTTGGAAAAAAAGGGTTGGAAAGCTACCAAATTTCATATATTATGCATCATGAGCCCTAAATGATGCCAAACTCAATTTCTCCACAATGGAGAAAGAACTTTTGGCTGTGATTTTTTCTTTAGAAAAATTTCAATCATATCTAATTAGAACTAAAGTAATTGTTTTCTCTAATTATACAACTTTTAGATACTTGCTCATAAAAAAAGATGCATAGGATGTGAAGCTAAGGATAATAAGGTGAATTCTTCTTCTATAAGAATTTGACCTTAAAATTAAAGACAAAAAAGGAAGTGAAAATGTAATAGCATATCACCATAGTTGATTAATTCAAGAAGAGGAATTACTTTCAATAAGAGAGAACTTTTTAGATGGGCTTGAAACTACATTGTTTACTCCTTGGTATGCAAATATAGTGAACTACTTGGTCACTAAAAAGATCCCACAATACCTATCACAAGCTAGTAAATTCAAACCCATGAAGATTGTTAAATATATGTGGGATGACCCCTATCTTTGGAAATATTGCGCAAATCAATTTATAGGAAGGTATGTATCTAACATTAAGCTTAACTCTCTAAATTTTTTTCGTTCTTAAAAATGTGGTTGATATTTTGGAGTAAATTGAACCACTCTTAAAGTCTTAGATAGTTGACTTTATTAGCCAATGCTAGTTAAGGATACCTTTCACCTTTTAAAACGCATGAGACCATTGTCAACAAATAGGTAAACTTAGGCCCTAGGAATCAAATGCCATAAACTTCAATTCTTATTGTTAAAGTATTTGATGTTTGGGGTATCGATTTTATGGGACCTTTTTTCATCTTCTTACGTGTGTATGCTTGTGTATATATATAACTTGTTATGGAATACATGTCTAAATTTATGGAAGCTAAAGCAACTAGAAGTAACGACTCCAAATGTTTGATGGATTTTTTAAAGTCTAACATCTTTGCTAGGTTTGGAACACTAAGAGATATCATCAGTGATGGTGGACTATGTTTTCACAATATAATTTTTCAGGCTTTACTAAAACCATACAATGTAAATAATAGAATCATAACCCCTTACCACCCACAGATAAGTTGACAAGCTAAAAAGTCCAATAGAGAGGTCAAGCCCATCTTTGAAAAGACATTGAAACCCAATAGATAGGATTAAAACTTGAAACTAGATAATGCATTGCATAAATATAGAATTACTAAATGTCAATTTGGATGTCGCCATTCTTATTGGTGTATCATAAACCATTTCATCTAGCAGTTGAGTTAGAGCACCAAACATTTTGATGGTGAAACAATGTAAAATATACTTAGATGAAGTAGGAGAACACCAAAAGTCATAAATGAATCAGCTAGAGGATATTAGAAATGATGTCTATGAAAGCTCAAAAGTTTACAAAGAAAAAATGGAGCCGTTTCATGACAAAATGATATTGAGGAAAGAATTTTCCATAGGCTTTACATTTCTCTTGTTTTATTTATGCCTATATTTGTTTCTAGGAAAATTACGTTCTCGTTGGGTCGGTCCATTTATTATCATTAATGTTTTCTCTCATTGTGCAATTGAGATATGAAATCCAAGTACCAATAAATAATTCAAAGTGAATGGACATAGATTGATGCCGCACTATGAACTTTTTGCAATAATTATTATATAGGCATGACTCTAAACAAACCAATGGACTTGGACAAGGTAGAATATTGGAGGTACCATTAGATTAGCGTCGTTAAGCTAAGTATTTTGAAGGAGGCAACCCACCATATTTGTTTTCTACTCCTTTTTACTTATTTTTACATTACATATGCATATACTTACCTTGAGGACAATTTAGAATTAGGTATGTAGGAGTGTTAACGTGCCACTATCATTTTTTTGTTTTTGTTTTTGTTTTATTGGATTTAGCATATTTTAAGATTAGTATGCTCTAGGTAGAATAATTTTTTTTCATTTTAAGTAATTATTTTATTACCTTTCTTAGGATAGTTAGGATAAATAGATGGGTATAGAAACAATCACATGCTATCTATTTAATTTTTGGCATTGATGATGAAATTAACTAAACAATATTAGGTTAGAAAGGATAATGAATATTGATAGAGTATTGACCTTGTTCCTAAGTGAAGGTAACTTTATGATAATTTTGCTCAAACTTGCGTGCATAATAGCTAAATTGGTGATAGAAGCATTTATATGCACAATAGCTAAATTTTAATGAATAAGAATAGGTTGCTAAAACTTTTCTCCAAGTTTATCAAAGTAAATGCTAAATTTATTTCTTGAAAAATGATTAAGGCAATAGGATTAATTTCTATGGAAAAATTATTGTCCTTTTCAAGACAATCATTTTAGTGAAACAATATAGGCCTACATTATTTGTATCCATTCCTTACCTTTTGAACCAAACACATTGGAAATGCCCTTTAATTCAATAATAGATTCTATGAAAATGCTATAATAATATTTAAGAGTGTCAATTGTACTATAATTGACTAAATGTCCAATGTATAGAATGACAAGCTAAAAAGAAATTACAAAAAGGGACTATTATAAAAAAATGGCATAAAAAATGAAGAAGAAGCCAATAATGATGTTTAGGTTCAAAACAATGAAATTTGACCTTATTTTATTGACATTATTAGTTTTATGATAGTATTGTTTATAGGCCTTTTCTCTAATTTTGTGGACTTTTGAACTTTTGTTTTTTTTTTTCCTTTCATTTGATTCAATTGACAAGCCTAGGTATATTGTAACCAAAATGAAAATCCTTTTGATTTTAGGAAATACTTTTGGTGAGTGGAGATGCAAGTTTAAGGAAAAGGCTATGATATATGATGATTGCTTAAAAAACACTAAAATGACAATGATTTAATGTACTTTAATTGATTAAAAAAATGTATTTGTATGATTTTCTCATATTTTTATATAAATTTTTCTTTTAGAATTATGGATATTTTATTATTTTTTAAGTATTTTCATTCAAAAATAATTTAAATACTCAAAGAAAAATACTGGAGGAAATACATCACAAATATGTTGATCAAAAAATGAGAAAAAGTCAAAAAATGGAAAAATAGAAAAAATTGCGTGTAGCCAGTACACGCCTGTGCCTATCTCACGCCGAGAGCCAGCTTCTGTCTACAGAACCATGCTCGTATGTCACCTTGAGAGCTAGCGCCCGTCTACCGAACCCCGGTCATATGTCACGCCGAGTCTTGTATGCAGCCAGCACACACACGCATGTCAAACTGAGTCTCGCGTGTGCCCGCATTTGTCTGTCATTAATCGCGCATGCGTTAGTATCCGTATCGCAATAAATCTCACCTTACATGTGTACCAGTTTGTCCAAACGTGTCCAAAATCAATTTTTGAGATATTTTTCCATTTTTTATACTTTTCCTCACTAATAAAAGGACCCTCTCCCCCAATCTTAACTCACACAATTTCTCAACTCTTTTCTCTCTCTAGCTTTCTCTATCTAAAAAGCTTTCTTTGTTTTTTTTAGTTTTTTTAGTTTTAAAGTTCTTCTCTTTTTGAAAAGAACTACCTATGATTTTGTAATTTTTTAGTTTTTGATTCAATAAATAGAAATGCAAATCCCTTTGGAGGTTTTTCAGAAACGAAACTAACATCAAAGTTGTATAAGGATTCTTTTGAAGTATAATTTTAAAATGAATTTTTTACAATTATTTTTATGTTTTATGTTTTATATGTTAGATTTAATTTGTTTGTGATTAAATTGAACATGTCTTGCTATTTATAAATATGATATAATAATAACGTTATTATACTTGCGAAATATTGAATAGTAAAATATTTCAATAAAATAAATTGATTTTGGTTTTATTCAAGCTTTTATATTAAGGATGTTAGAGAGAAATATATTATTTTTCATTACAAACTTAAATCTAAAAATTACATTTTAAGGTTTAATTATCCTGTCTGATATAGAGTAATGACCTTTTATTTATTGGTACAATCGTCTCGTAGTTAGAGTGAAGCTCTATTTCAAAATATTTTATAAGAAATATTATTTGAAAATGTATTGACAACATATTTTCAAGAATGGTTTTAAAACTTGAAAGTTAGTACTTGAATAATTAAATTCTTAGGTTTAATTTTGACACCTTGAATAAAATTTAAAATGTCTAACCCCACCAAATGTGACATTTAAATGGTTCATTTTCGATATCTTAGAAAATTAATTTAATTAACCAAATTAATTTTCGACCCCACCTATAAGTGTTAATTGATTTGTTTAATTAACAAAGAATATCTAACCCTACCAAAGGTGGTATTAATGTTAAAAAAATAGAGAATCAATAAATATTAATTTATATCTTTAATTACCTAAATAATATGAGCAAGCATAATTAACTTAATTATTACATCCATAGATACTCTACTATTATGAATGATAAAAATTTGAATAATTATTTATTGAATCCATATCTATGTTTATTTTTTTATGTTATTAGATTAGAAAACACAAAAAATAAAAATATCGTGACATGATTGTTTAGGATTTAATTTAATTTTTAAAAGTTTGAATAATAAATTAAAAATCACATATATTCCTATATTGACTTTGAGAGTATATTTGTCATTTTTTATAAAATGATTCATGTACTTGCAAGAGTTTTACAAATATAAAATCAAAGCATCTGTAAAATCAATATTGCTAACCCATTGTCGGTTTTATCTCATCAATAACCAATTCAACTCTAAAAAAATTAGTGATGTTTTATAATGAAGTATAATGTGTCAACCAATTTAAGTTATATGATTGAATTATTACTAATTGATATTACACCTCACACACTTTGAGCATGATTATTGTACAGTAGTTGCAACGAATTGATGACTAAAGACAATATCTAATGTTTATTGGAATTCAAAAATTTAATATTGTTAAGCTCGAGATATAATGTCAAAAAACTTATTCTCTTAATTATGTGTTGACTTTGCTTGAAGACTAGAGAAAAGTAAGTATGAGAGACTTTGGCTATTATATACACATTTTTAAATATTAATTCCTTTAAATTTATATATATATATATATTATAAGCTAAAATTATTTATTTTATATTTACTAGAAAAATATTAATTATCTTGAATTTTTAGCAAGCAAATTCCATTTCTTTTAGGTTATATAGGTTTTCATGTGTCATATAGGTTTTCATTTCCACATTTATGTCTGTTTTTCATCTTTTGTCATAATGGAGCCCATGGGACACATAAAAATTAATGAAAGATGGTAATATATCAGATCTAATTTCATCATGTGATGATCCATTCCAATCCGTTGTTCAAAAGATACAATTTATTCTAATATGTTTTGATATGCCATTCAGATGGATCGAATTAGGTATTGATATGTGGATATCCATGATCCAATCCAAATGTTTCTAGGTCTTTCATTTTTTAAAAAGACTAAAACATTATTTGATGCGATGCATTATATATTTTAGATTGATAAATTAAAAAAAATTAAAAAAACATTATATATTATGGGAAAATACATTCTTACTTTTTTCAAACAACTTATGAGAAATTAAAAAATAATATCATTTATAATAAATATAATAAGAAATAAATAGTTATTATATAATGAAATTTAAATTTTGGATTAACATATTTGAAACAATAATAGATAGATTTATCAAAATTTTAAGAGAAAAAAAAGGGTTTCAAAAATTATACAATAATAGATAAATTTATGAAAAGTTCAAGAGAGAGAAAAGTAGATTTATAAAAGTGTAAGATAGAAAATATTAGGAAAATATATTAGAAATGTGTGATTCTAGTTCTAAATTCTAGTTTTAAAAATATTTAGATTTGGATCGATCCATCCTGATCCATCATGATTTAAACCAATCCATTAATTTTGTATGTGGATCAAGATCTGATTTCATTCGAAAATGATTCGTTTTGATTTGATCCATAGTGAATCACTTGCAACAAATACCCATGAAACTTCGATCCAACATATCTTTTTGCCATCCCATAGTGTGGATGTTTAGAGTCTTTTATCATTATCTCTTGCCTATTTAAAAGTGTGACATGTGTCACCTTTATACATTAGCTTTAACTCCTTTGCACGATGTGAATCTCACATATGCATGATTTTCAGAGCAATAATCCTACTCTAACTTTAAAAAGACTAGTTCTTATATATAAATATAAAAAAAAACCCATAAAATACAATTAGTATCAGAATTGCATGAAAATTAAAAGGAAAAATTAATAAAAGAATACAATTTTTTGTTGAAGGTAAAAAGTAATAGCAAGTTTCAAGAGGCAATTAAAAGAGTTGAATATCATATGCAAGAACATCAATCTTAGGGCTTCTTCTCCTTTCTTTTATTGTTTTCATGAATACTATTATGAATTTATTGTTTTCCATGATAGATAACTTTATAATTGATTGAGGGTGATTTCAAAGCCCTTGACATGTGTTGCAATTCTAATAAAATATGCTATATCCTAATTCTCTATTCTTTATGTATTAATTCTAGGATTCAAGATTGAGAGTTCGTTTAGTTATGGATCCAAATATCTAGTCAGCAGAAGTATGGTAAATTAAAATGTTGTAAGCAGGAAATTAACCAATCATGTGTACGTAAAATAATGTAGAAATAAAAATATTATCGCATGAGACTTTTAGCAAGAAATAACCTAGGCCATACCAATGACCTAAGATGAAAGACATCAGTCCACCGAACCACCCACCTATGCACTATGAAAAATAAGTATTCAGTTACAAGGCTAGGACTTAAAGTACCCATTGATGAGCGAAAACCGACTACGTCGATTCTTGCCAATACTTTGGTTTTAATATTTATAAAACTCTCGCAAGTGCACGAATCATTTCGAAGAAAATGATAAGTATACTCCCAAGGTCGATCTAAGGAAGGAATGTATGTGGTTTTTAATTTATTATTCAAACTTTTAAAAACGAAATTAAATCCTAAACATCCTGTCACGATAGTTTGGTTTTTGTGTTCCTAATCTAATAACATAAAATAAACATATATACAGATTAATTAAATATAATCTAATAACATAAAAATAAACATAGATACAAATTCAATAAATATTTATCTAAAAATAAATACAAATACAGATTCAATAAATATTCATGCAAATTTTATCATTTATATTAGTGGAGTATTTATGGATATAATAACTAAATTAATTATGCTTGCTCATATTATCTAGGATATTAAAGATATAAATTGATATTTTATTGATTCTCTCTTTTTTATATAAATACCACCTTTGGTGGGGTTAGATATTCTTTGTTAACTAAACAAATCAATTAACACCTATGGGTGGGGTTGATAACTAATATGCTTAATTAAATTAATTCCTTTTTCTAAGAGATTGAAAATGAACCATTTAAATGCCACCTTTGGTGGGGTTAGACAGTTTAAACTTTATTCAAGGTGTCCAAATTAAACTTAAGAATTTAATTATCCGAGTACTAACTTTCAAGTTTTAAAACCACTATTGAAAACATGTTGTCAATACATTTTCACATAATAATTCTTATAAAAACTTTTGAAATAGAGTTTCACTCTAACTACCGGGCGATTGTACCAACAAATAAAAGAGCACTACTCTAAATTAGACCGGATAACTAAACCTTAAAATCTAATTTTCAGGTTTAAGTTTGTAATGAAAAATAATATATTTCTCTCTAACATTCTTAATATAAAATCTTGAATAAAAACAAAATCAATTCATTTTAAAGATTTTTACCTATTTAATATTTCGCAAGCATAACAACGTCGTTATTACATCATGTTTACTAAACAGACAGCATAGTTAAATTTAACCACAGACAAATTAAATATAACATGTAAGAATAAAGCATAAAAATAACTGTAAAGAAAATAAAATCCTTACAGAACTTCGACGCTATTCCCGTAGCTGGAAAAACCTCCAAGCGGAATTTGCACTCCCATTTATTGAATCAAAAATCTAAATTATTACAAAAACATTACAAGTTCCTCTCAAAAAGAGAAGAACTCTAAAACTAAGAGAATTGAACTAAAAACTAAGAAGGAAACTAAGAAAAACTTAGAAACTAAGAAAGAAACTAAGAAAAACTCAAAAACTAAGAAATGAGAGAAAGAAAGAAGAGAGAAGTGTGTTTTGAAGGTGTGATTTGAAGTGAAGGGAAGGGGGGTATTTATAGGTGAGGATGGAGAGAAAAAACGAGTAAAAAAATGTTAAAAAATGTAAAAACGCGTATTGGAATTGCTGATGTCATTAATGACGTCAGCATGACGTCAAAGGGGCGGCTGCACGTGAAAAATGCGGCGAAAATGTGTTGGGCGCGCGGAGGGGCTGCTGCTGGGCGCTGCGCGCGCGCGTGAACAGTGCCCGCGCGCTGGGGGGCGCGCGGCATGGGGCGCTGGGCTACGCGCGCGGCTGGGCTGCGGCGCGCGATTTCCGTCTTTTTGATATTTTTGACCTTTTCGACCCATTTTGTCCAATTTTTCCATGTTTGTTGACCTTTTTCCCACTTATTTATTAATATATTTGTGATGTATTGCTTCAAGTATTCCTCTTTTAGTCTTTAAATTGCGTTTTTAAGCCAAAATACCTGAAAAACAATAAGAATACCCGTGATTCCGAAAAAGACAAATTTATATAAATATATGATAAAACATATAAATATATATATTTTTAATCAATTAATGTACATAAAATCATGGTTATTTTAGTGCTTTTTGAGCACTCATCACCCACCCAGGTCATGTCTCCAAGTAACCTACTTACAAACCGCTGCTTTGATGACAGTCTCTATAAGATAGGTATTCGTATTCAGACTAGAGTTCTGACAAACTTGAGTCCCACGAATTAATCAAATGTGCATCACTGTCAACTGAAAGATTAGCACATAAACACAATTACAAGTGTGTGTCCTATAGCTGATTCAATAATGAAAAATCCTAACTAGTTGATTTAAACAATATATCATATATATCTAAAACAACTAGCAACTCTAAAACAATCTGTTAAAAGCAAAATAGAAAAATTATTATTACACGCTTATTAATCCATCAAATACAACCACAAATGTTTGATAAATTAGCTTAATGAAAAAGCCTACTTGAAAACCTTTAGCAAAACAAAAGAGAGAATAAAAGATGAAGCGAATAAGCATAATTAAGCTATTATGTTTTTGTTTATAAAAGTGTGCTTAAATTTGTATTTATAGAATATTTTGAAGCACATTAGATCAAAATGTAATTACTATATTGTCCCTAAAATTAGTTAAAAAAATATTTAAGAAATAAGGATAATACAGTAAAAATCCCATTCAAATCGTATTAGAAATACATTTTTAAATTGAAAGTTGACTTCTCGATTTTTCCACTCAATTGCTTGATCAATTGAGTACATTGGTCAATCAATCAAACAAACGTTCCATCGATCCAGAATACTTTTAACCAATATTTAAAAATAGGTGGATCTATCGAGTACATCCCTCGATCAATCTAGTCATATATTTAAATTATATTAATCACATATATTACTCAATCTATCTAGTCTATGCTCGATTGATCGAGTGGCTCAAATTCATATTTTTCCTTATTATTTCTAATATAAAATCTAAGTTGCACATGAATAGAAATATACCTGATATATGGGACACATATTCTTCTAAGACACACCTAGAAACTAAAATTATAAGTAATAGCATAAAAATATATTCAATAATATAATTAAATTTAAATTATAATTGGGGTAAAACATTAGATCCTCACATGTTGAAAATCGGGTTCATAAGATCCCTAGATTAATAAATTCACTACACATAATTGGGTTCATAAAGCTCTTATTTTTCATAAAGGAAGACATAAAAATTGATAAAGAAAATAGAAGAAGAAGAAATAAAATCAATCTATTTAATTGTAGTGCTAATCCCCTCTTGAAGTTTTACCAAAATTGTATCTCTTTTTGAATTTTTCTATTTTTTCTCTCTTTTTAGCTCCAACAACTGACCAAAATTATGCTAATGGTGGCTCATTAGGGTTTATGGGGTGATTAGGGGCTTAAATATAGCTCAAGTGTAATCTAGACCGTCAGATCAGCTTCGGATCAAGGGCTAAGATTAAAACAAGCAAAACTAATAATGCTAGCCAATCACAATATGACACATGGCATATAGAGTTCACTAGGAAAATCAGAGTGTGACGCATGTTAGGGGAGATCGGTCTGAATCAACACTCATGAGTTAGTGCCATATGGCATAACATGATATGTGGTAATGGATGGTGTGGTGCATGGGTGACACATGAGGAGCAATCTTATGACGACACGTGGTGTGAAGGTTTGATTGCTTTCCGAAGTTAGATTGAACGCAATGCTGACACATGGCACATGTTACTTTGCTCCTCACACGCGGTAATCTATGATATGTTGTCTCTTCTTATGTGGCGTCTATCTGGCTTGTCCAATCTGCTCTTCTACTTACGTGGTAAGTCACGTGGTAACTTTTGATTGGCCATACGTTAAAAATTCATAAAAATCCAAAAAAATCCCAAAAAGGAAAAATATATATTTTCACTAAAAAGTTTATATTTTAATATTTTTAGCCCCAAAAATACTATTTATTGAATAAAATAAGTAAATATTACGTAAAAAAAGTACGCTAATGACTCTATAGCATAAGACATTATTGCATTTTTTGTTTTCTTTTCATACAACTAAAGGTGCAAGGGTAAATGTAATGCTTATTGGGTAGGCATAAAATGTTGTTTAAAGATATGAGAGGTTCTTTGTTAGGCTCAAATGGGTGAGTAAAGATATTAACAATGGTTAGCTAGAGAGGCCCATTTGATTCAAATGAGGCCTAAATCATTACTTTTGCTAAATACTATTTAGGATTTCTCCTGAAGGGATAATCAAACTGATTCTTAAACTTGATATATCTCATCAACTCGTATAACTCACTACAAATTTTCTCTCAATAAAAACACCAAAATCAATTATGAACATATACATAAAAATTTAAATAAATTCAATCAAAACTAGCAAGTATATCACATGATTAATGTAAGTAGCTTAATAAATTAATTACATTCCATATCCTAGTGATGACAACCAATTTTTATCATTAAATTCATATGTTTCATGTCAAGCATGCCAAAAATTATATTTTCATCCTTTTTCACTAAAACGTTTATATTTTAATATTTTTAACCCCAAAAATATTATTTATTTAATAAAATAAGTAAATATTAAGTAAAAAAAGTGCGTTAATGATACTACTTTCGTAGAGTCATCATAGCTCTTCCTTTTTGGTGGATTTTTCAATTAAAGTTCTAATTTTTCTCCCACTTTTTTCCATATGAATAAAAAATATAATCATGAAACAAAGAAAATAGGTTGAGCAAGCAAATAATGTATTTAATGACTAAAAAGAGGAGTACATATGGTTTAAAGCTAAAACAGAGAGCTAAAAAATATTATGTTTTCCAAGAATGAATAAACTCTCCCTAAATTCTATGACTCTTCTAAATAAATTAGAATGAAACAAAAAATATAAAAATTAATATATATATATATATATATATATATATATATATATGATTTTTTTAATTGAGAGTAGTAGATTTAGGTTAACATGACCAAAACAGTACACACAAATTATGAAATTAATTTTGTTCGAAGTATGACTATCCATTGACAACATAAATATATGTAGACAAGACACACAATCATACTAACACATATGATGACATATCAATAATCACCAAAAGTGAAATATGAGTTGGAACTCCAGTAGGATGCCAATTTGTTCATATAATCAATTATGAAAGATTCCAAAGAATGAGTATCATCTATCTTAAAAACTTTATAGTTGAATTCATATTTGCACAAAATAAAGTTTACTTACCAAAAGAGAACTTTAATATATATTTTTTTGTATTCTCCTCTTGTATTAATTTTTTTTGAAGAATTGGTTATTTATTTCCTTTTTGTATAATCAGTTGTATCTTTTTCTTTTTGTGCATGCAAAATATTTTGTATTATTATTTTTCCTTTAATATTATTATCATTATTTTTTTTTTGTAAGGAAATATTCACAAGCTAGTACACCTATTATGATGACTTTTGCACTAGTTGTAATGTAGCCCTCTTCGCTCAATATGGTAGCTTTAACACATCACCATAGTTACCCTTTTCAAAACTAGGTGTCTATATATAGCAACATTTTATATAGTGAAAGATAGAGTTTAACCATAATATTCACAATCAAGTTTATTTCATGCCTAAAATCTCATATAATTAATTATATACATCTAGCATGATATAAATATGTGTGTAGTGAGTATTTGAGTAGGTTAATGTCAACATCAATCACCAGATATGAAAAATATAAGTCAAAATATCCATTTGTACAAGAATCAACCGTGTTAGTTGTCATAGGAATATTCTTTGGACTTACCTTTAAATTTCTCATTCATCCGAAATGAATGGTAGGATAATGATAATTAGTCCTAAAATTAAATTCATTGAATTTCACTTTCCTTTTTGGGCCAACAAGTTCATGCTTTCTAGTAGAATTTTTTATCATGTTATGATAATTTCCATTATCCTATAATATGATACAACATGAATTAATGGATGATAGTTATGAGTCCTTCTATGTGAAGCATGTAAAGTGTTATTACACTTAAGAGCATTAATCAAAAATCTACGCTTGGCCCTAATATGACCTCTCCTACCACAATGATGACAAACATGCATGAACTTAACACATTTTTCAATCACAAGTACAACTGTTCTTTGTGTATAGTGAGTAACATTAGGAATAGGGTTAGAAGGCCTTACCATAGTATTTTTTGATGTCAAAGTTATATATGTATCTTGTGAAGTAGAAGAGTTGGAGGGTTTCACAAACTTAGTTTTTTTAAGATGATGGCGTAGAATTCTTATCTAAGTAGCATAGTCATTTCTTGTCTCTAACAGGTTTTCCATAATTAAGGATTTTGTTTAATCTTTTCATAGCTTCTTTTGATTGTTCAAGTTTTTGCATAAGATTCATATTTTCCTATTTAACAGTGGAAAGACTTGAATTTAAAATATTAGCACATTCAAACAATTCAATTTTTTTTCTTTTTTTATAATTGAGAAATTTATTTCAACGGATTTAGGTGTGTCATTTAGTTTCATTACTTCCCTTTCGTATCTTACATAATCTATGAACACTTCATTAATTCTAGTAACATTAAATTTATTGAGTAAAAATTCAACATTACTTTCCTCAATATCTTAATCAATGTTAGACGTACTAGATTGTCCACCAGAAGTTGTAGTAAATTCCAAGTAGTTGGGGCCAAATTTAACTGGATTATTATTACCACTATCAGAGTCACAAAGTGTAGCGTTAAAAGCTCTTTTAGTGTGGTTCTTTTCGTTTGCACAGTCAACTACAAATTGACTAAAACCCATACATTCAAAGATTTCTTACTGTTAGAACTTAGAGATTTCAGTTCTCTCAGATTTTGATCCTTTTGACAACTTAATTGTCCATTATTTGGAGGATTCTTATTGTTGAGGATTTTGTTCAATCTATGGGTTAAGAGTTCCCATTCTTCAACATCATTGTCACTATCTTCAATTATAGCAGTTTTGAAAGTGATACCTTAATTCTTTAGTAGTTTTTGGAAGCTCATCTCAAAGGTTTGAAATGAGCAAATGAGTTCCTCTATTTTGATGGTATCTACATCCTTGCTTTTATCAATGGTAGCAACCTTTGCATGGAAGCAATCTGGTAAGGAGTCAAGAATTTCTCAAATCCTAAAATCATCAATTTTCTCTCCAAGATTGGCAGATGTGCCAGTAATATCACAGTCTAATATAAAATTTAAATAAATTTTCATCCTTTTCATTCTAATATTCTCAAATTGAGTACAAAGCATGTGAAGTTTATTCATTTAACTTGTGAGGTACCCTTATAGGAAACTTCCAAAATATCCCAAGCATGCTTAGTAGTTCCAACATATGAAATACAACAAAAGTTGTCATACACAACACTAAAAATAAAATTAATTCCTTATTTGATTCTAGTTACTACCATTTTTATCTTGATTGGTCAATTTGTTCCTAGGCATGAGAGTAACAATATTATCTTTGGTAATCGTAGGTAACTATAAAGCATAGAGTTTTAGATACTTTCATCTATAGATCGTAGAAAGGCTCTTATAGAAGCCTTCTAGACCCATCAAAGTAAGATGTATGGGTTATAGACGAACCCTCTCTCAAATAATCCATAACAAGGTCCTAGGTAGCTCTGATACCAAATGAGAGTTCATTTAGATATGGATCTAAATATCTAATTAAGATAAAAATGGTAAATTAATATTTCGTAAGTAGCCAAACAACCAATCAAGTGTATGTAAAGTAATACGGAAATAAAAATATCAGCAAGCAAGATTTTTAGATGGAATAAACCTAGGCTACACAAATGGCCTAAGAGGAAAACCATTGGTCCATCGAGAAACCTTATTATCCACTATGAAAAATAGGTATCTAGTTACAAGGCTAGGACTCATACTATCCACCCAGGTAATGCCCCCAAGTAACCTACTTATAAGCCGATGCTTTGATTAAAGTCTCTACAAGATCGACATTCAAATCCAAGCTAGCATTCTTTCAAACACGAGTCCTACAAGTTAATCAGACTTGCACCGTTATCACCTAAAATATTAGCATATAAATACAAGTACAAGTATGTATTCTAGAGTAGATTCAATAATGAAAAACTCTATATTAGATAAATCGAAAACAACTTGCAACTCTAGAACAATTTGTTAAAATCACAATAACATAATTGTTATGGTAGGTTGTTAATCCATCAAACACAATCACAAATGCTTGATAAATTAACTTAATGAAAAAGCCTACTTGAAAAATATTAGCAAAACAAAAGTCAAAATAAAAGATGAAGAGAATAAACACAATTAAGCTCTTATGTAGTTGTCTCTAAAACTATGCTTAGCTTAGTGTTTATAAAATATTTTGAATCATAATAGATTAAAGTGTAATTTTCATATTGTCCATAAAATCAGTTAAAACATGTTTAAGAAATAAGGGTAATATGGTAAAAATCCAATCCAAATCGTATTAGAAATACTTTTTAAAAAACTGAAAGTTGGCTGCTTGATCAAGTACATTGGTCGATCGATAGAACATCCACTCTATCGATCTAGAATATGTTTAACACTAATATTTAAAAACAAGTGGATCGATCGAGTACATCCCTTGATCAATCTAGTCATATAGTAAAATTAGAATAATCAGGTTTATTACTCGATCAATCGAGTGGCTCAAATTCACATTTGTCCTATTGTTTCTAATATGCAATTTAACGTGTAAAAGAATAGAAATATACCTGATATATGATCATTGAGGCATGATACTTTCTACAACTTAAAATATTCTTCTAAGTCAAACCTAGAAACTAAAATTACAATTAAATATTTGGTTTCACATATATCGCCAATGCTAAAATAAATCTAACAAAGATTTGTATGGATTTTCTTGATTATTTAAGTTTACAATGGAATGATTAGGTTAATTAATTATTAATTAATTTAGTTAATTAGGTATGTAATTGCTTGATCAATTTATGTAACAAGTGATAAATTTCTTGTAATGACAATTAATACTCAAGATAATGAATTCAAGCTTGCGTGTTTAATCTTAATCCAATATGCTTCTTGAAATTGAATACTTTTGATAGAATAAAATTTAGAAAGCATATTGTTGGTCTTCTATTATTAAGAATTTTATATTAAGAACTTGTTTAATTCAATGATCAGGTAAGAAGAATTTCTCTAAGTTGGTATAATCAAAGAATAAGATATTAGGATATGCTTTTGTTGATGTGTAATACATGCTAGTGGTGGAAAGTGATACTACAATCATTATTTTATTTGAAACTTTAACATAATCTTTAGATCTTGTATTTACTTTATTAATCTTTAGTTGATAAATTTAATTTTCAGTTTACAAGACCAAAATCCTCTATTTTAATAAATAAGAGTTATTTTTCAAAATCCTCTACAAAAAAGATTTTTCCTTTCTACGTACTAAATAACGATATCTTAAATAATTAAAAAAAAGGGTTCAAATTGACTATTCATCTTAACACATAAATCATATTAATTGTTTAGTTATGCATAGAATTCAAAAAATCCAATTAACAAACAAAAGTTTCCATTATAAATAAAAAAAGCATAGATAAATAATATACGTTTGATGAATTATAGGAGCCAAATGGAACAAAAAAATCATTATCCAACTTCTTATTCAATAATATTCATTTGATTTAATAGGGTGTTATTTTGGCATCTACATGGGAAAATTTAGGTTTTTAGGCAGAAATTAAATTGAGATCATTGGATGAGATAAAATGGATGTAAATTTGCATGTTCACATTTCATAAAGAAAAGAAAATTGGATCAACATAGTCAAAAAGTGGTTAGAATTCAAAATTCATACGTGTAAAGGGCTGTAAGGAACATGCACCAATCGTGGCACGCAATAGTTGGTGCGGTGAGGAACACATGCATTTGCATAACTCATGCTATTGGAACAAGAATCGCTAGAGCTAGGATGAATGATGTGGAACCACATGGTAGTACAATCTGGATGACATAAGGCACACAAAGGTGAAGTCGACTGGGATACCGATCTAAGTTGATCCAAGGGTCATCCTTAGTTAATCTACATCATCCAAAAAATTCTAGAAAAACCCTAATAGATCGAAAAAAAATTGTATTTTTCTAATAAATACACAATAAATAATTTTAGTGCATGAGAATAATAAAATAAATAATAATATAAAGGAATTGATGCCTAAAATATTTATAAAAAATCTATCAATATATTTCATTATAGGAAGCCCTTCATTTTAATTTAGATGATCCAATAATTTTGTCTTATGAACACTCATATAATCGAGTTTAATATAACCCGTCACAATATTGCACCTAAAAATTATCGAATAATGAAGGGTGAGCTAGTGAAATTTTAAAAAGGCTCACCCATACAAGTATTTTCATTTGGAACATTGGTCTTAGTGTTGTGACCAATATGATGACTCAAAATTTAAGGTATTTTTTGTTTCAAAATTCATGCTAAATCATTAAATATTATTGAAAATTTTGTTTAATTAGACTACCTAATTATCATTTAGAAAAGATCATTGATAAGTAAAGATAATTGTAAAAAGGTTAAGTATGTACATAGAGGTGGCTTTATATCTTTCCCACAACATACTAGAAAGAGCGTATTATATAACTTCTTGTTAGTGTTATTAAATTTATTATCATTATCAATTTTTCTAAGGGATAAGTAATTATACTAATTATAGGGGCCTGAACCTAGAGTCTGACATCACATAATTTTCTTATTTCATAATGTCTATAGTAATTTGAAGAAAGGTTGAGGCTCAAAGCACTATAAATTTCTTATGTAAGTTGTTAATATATGTTGTGTGTATTTTGATATTTTCCATCTTATGTTATGTATGACTTGTAAACCCTTTTTAATAAAAGGTTCTAGGTGACATACCTTAGTTTGTACACCGAGAAATACCAACTAGGTTGGTACCTCTATAGCGCCCTCCTTATCTAGCCCCACTACAAGTATTATTAAATAGGAAAAAAGACATACAAACATAATCTTAGCAAAACCTATAAGTAAACTTGTTGTTAGCATCCATATAAATGAAAGGGATAGGGAATAGTAGAGCATCCCACCACTAAGTATCGATAGAAATACTAGGAGCCTTAGAGGCTATCTATCAACTACAACATTAAGCTCTCTATAAATATGAGAACAATGAAAATACATGTAAGAAATGTTCTCTAAGTTATCAACCCAAGTAGAATACCATCTTTATGACACTGAAAGTAGCAAATCTAAAAGAGAGTTAGTACATAAAAAGAGTCCCACTCCAACTAAACTTTCTACTACCCAAATGTGGTCAAGCACATCATTAGATAAACGGCTATTGCTAGTTCTTACTAGTTGTGACTCCTTCATTAATTGAGTGTGTCCCAAATCTATTATCTATACCCATCCCTATAATTGTAGAGCGAATCTCTAAGGCAATGTCAAGATAGAGGCATAGCAAAGCCTGTAATTATTTCTAATTGATGAGTGCCTAGCCAATTATCCATCCATAATTGTACTAAAGATTCTCTACCAACTAACCATCTAGATTCCTTTAGTAGGATCAAATAATAAGGTCGCAAATCAAGGCTGATAAAAGATTGTGTTTAAGTTTTCTATGAAAACTCTCTAGGTGAACTTTTTTAACATGGATTCATTTATATGACCATGGCCCTATAAATCAAGGCCCATTCCCTTAAATAGATGTCAATAATTCTTCCAATCAAAAGATGTTTCAAATGACTTTTTTCAAATTGTCTAAGACTACATTCAGCCATTTATATATTTGAAATAAGTGAAGAAACACACGCTTAATGATAGAAGATATCAAAAATTTGTGCTTGCCAAAAAGAGGGTATGTCTTTTCTGCACTTCTATTTTTCCATGAACTTTAATTTATTAACAAATCCTTGAAACCAACATTTTCTTAAAGCCCACTAAAAGAAACCTAAGTAGGACAAATAAGTACCCCCGGTATGAATCCTATATCTTTCTGAACTTATAAATATGTTTTTGAGGTGCATCTTTACCAAAGTAAATGAGAGATTCATCCAGACTAATTTGCCAACCCAAAAGAACCCAAAATATGTCCATACAAAGGAAAAATCTTGGATAGAGCCTTAAGGTTTGCTAAAGAAGCATAACCAAAGATGAAAAGGTTATCAGTATATAAAAGTATTTGGGTGTGAGAGTGCCCCTAGCCAAAGCAATTGGAAGAAAGCATTATTGTCGACTAAAGGGTAAAGGTATTTGCTAAGAAAATCTTTGGCAATATAGACAATAGAGGAGATAGAGGGTTTCCCTATGGGATGCCTCTACAATAAGACAAATAACCCTAGAGTGAACCATTAACCAAGATCGAGATTCTCGCTGTCGTAAAAAGATCTCAAATTCAACCCAGAAAGATGTTGTCAAAACCAAAGCACTACATCACTTTTAAGATGAAGTCTTAATGCATGGTATCAAAACCCTTAAGAATATCAATTTTGATAACAACACTACCCCTTTGACTAGAGAGCTACATTGTGTTGAAGCATTAACCATACAATCTCTAATGTTTCAACCAGAATGAACCAAAATTGATTTCGGGACATAATGTGAAAATAGATAACTCCTAGACATCGACAAAAATCTTGTATAACTTACAAAACTTTTCTAGCTAAAATTTGATAAAACTTTTGATCATGATAATCCCTAGATAACTCCCAGACATTGAAGAATACTATTTGGACAATAGAAAAATAAATCATAAAACTCAATAACTTTGAAGATATATGAGAAAATGACCTATAAATCTTAATTCCCCAATTTCCTAAGCATGTGAATCACTAAAATTTTCCCCAAAATAATTACCAAATCAATTACATGATCAATTGAATCTAAACTAGCATGCATTCCTTTCTCAAGTAAACTACATACCATATAGTAATTAACCTAATTAGAATCTCATGTCAATTAGATTGCAAACTACTCTTAAAGATCATCAATTATAAACTACATACATAAGAATCATACATCTCTCCCTAGAAACTATGCATATTATTTAATAAAGACAAAATGTTAAATAATTCTCTCAAATCTATTTAATTAGCCCCGTAGATCAATTATTGGCCAAACAATAATAGCATAAAAATAAATTTCTATAATATAATTGAGTTGAAATTACAATTGGGGCAAAATATTAGATCATCACATGTAAAAGTTTTGGTTCATAAGACCCCTAGATTAACAAATTTGCTAGACATTATTTTTCTCTAAAAGCTTAGATTTTCGTAAGGAAAGACATTAAAACTAATAAATAATGGAGAAGAATAAGAGATATACTCAATCTCTTGATATGTAGCACTAATCTTCTCTTAAATCCTTCACAAAGTTGTGTATTTTTTAATCTCTTCTTCAACTTCTCTTCTTATCTCTTCTTGGCAGCTTCTAGGGTTTTTGATTCTTAATTGTATCTTTAATTTGTGAAAGATTCATGTTTTTTGAAAGGAAAAATGACCTAATATGGACCATTAGACCATCTCTTAAAATGATCCAAGGGTTGAGGATTAAAGCTAAGAATCAATGTTTTATTAGAAATAAAAAAATTTCTAGCACGAAAACACGTCGTGATGCCAAAAGAAAAGCATGCCATGATATCCTTTGATCACCAATGAATGTCCATCCATGGATTGCATGTTGAGGTGCCAAACAAAAAAGAATTCTGCAAAATGGTTTTCCATTTTTGACTTATTTTCATTCTATTTTCATTCATTCCACATAAATTGATGTAATTAAACACAAATTTAAATTTTCATCATATTTTAACACATAACAAGGAAGATAAGTGGTTTAAAAATGGCTCAATAACTCTACTTTCGTAGATTTATCACACCCCCAAACTAAACTCTTTACTTGTCTTCATATAAATCCAAGTCTATCTAGCTAAAATGATACGAATAGTATGTTTAAAAATACATATTGATTAATGCATACATGTTCCATAAAAACTACCCCTTCATAACTTGTACAATTCTATGACAAGAAAGTTCACATATACATCAATCAACATTCCATTAATGCAAGGATTTGAAAGGATTTTTATGAATTTATTCGTGTGTATTGCACATGATGTCATCAATGCACTTATGGAATCAAATTCTATGAGCATACTAACCATCTAAGTCATATAAAAAGTTTCTTTGGTCAATTTTTCACACCAATCTCCACTAATGTAAATAAACACTTAGCTAAAGAACAATATGGCTTTACATACTTGTAGTTTAAGGCTTAGGTTTCCTTTTATTCATCATGCAATATTTAACTATAATTGAGCTTTCATTTGATATTCTTGTGCATCCTATCTTACCATTCTTTTCATTCTTTTATTCTAGATCTCTTCTTCTCTTTTATTTTTCCTTATATATATATATATATATATATATATATCTTCACAATATCCCCAAACTTATCTTTAATTTTATTCTTTCTTTTTGCATGGAGGGATAATTGTGTTCTGAGTTTTTTTTTCCCTTTTTTATGTGAAGGAATATGGTGAATTACATTTCACCTCACCCTATAACATAACATATGGTTACATTTTTCATGCAAACTAAACGTGTAAGGGTAAAGGTGATTAGGCTAAAAGAGTGACTTAAACATATGAATGATTTTTAGTTAGGCTCTAAATAATAACTAAGGATGTAAACAATGGTTAGCTTGAAATGCTCAATCAATCCAATTAAGGCCTAAATCATTTCTCAAGCCAAATACTACTTAAGATTTTGCCTCAAAGGATGATCAAATATATACTAAAACATTCTCATCAACTAGCATAATTCACCATAAATTTTCTTCCAATAAGAACACCAAAATCAATCATGAGTATATAAATAAAGATATGAATCAATGCAATCAAAACTAGCAAGCATATCACATGATTAATGTAAGTATCTTAATGAGTAAGTTACATTCTTATCCTAGTTAGGGATAACCAATTCTATCATTAGGGTCATATGTTTCATGTCAAATATGCAGGATTTATTTTTCATGTATTCATCAATGTCTACCCAAATTATGATAAAAAACATCCTAAGAAATGAAAAAAGAATCCTAAAAAATAAAAAACACTAAAGTAGAAAATAAAGTTCCCTCCCCTACACTTAAATTGTACATTTTCCTCAATATGAACATGTGAATATTAAAAAGAGTGAAAGGAAAGAACACTCCCTTAGTCTTGACACCCTACATATGTCGCAAAATTGCTCAATCTTTGTTGTGTGATTGCCCTCCACATTTATTTACCCAAAAAATAGAAAACATATAAGTAAAATAACATTCGGCTACCTCTCAACAAGCACCACATTTAACGTCCTTGGCTAGACAGTCATATCTACTCCTAAGGTGAATCCACCAAGGTCATCACAACTTTTTCATTTGGTAGTGAATCTCTGTGATGTTGCTTTACTCTATGCCTAATAACTATGAATCATTGTTTGTTTTTGTCCTCTAATTCAATGGCTCCATGGTTGGTTACCTTAGTGATAGTAAATGAGCTAACCATCTAGTCTTGAGTTTACCTAAAATAGTTTGAGTTTTGAATTGTATAGTAATACTTGTTATCTCGAATCAAAAGTGTGGAAAATTTTCTTATCATGCCATCCTTTTGTTTTCTCTTTGTAAGGTTTTTCATTATCATAATCACTCCACCGTATGTCATCTAATTTATTTATTTGAAGCATCCTTTTCTCGCCAACTACATCGATGGACATGTTCAATTATTTCAATGCCCAATATGCTTTATGCTCCAATTCTACCAGTAGGTGACATTCCTTTCCATAGACTAGCCTATTTAGGGTGATACCAATTGGTGTTTTAAGTGTAGTTATGTATGCCAATAAACATTATCTAACTTATAGGCCTAATCCTTTCTAGAATTATTCACTATCTTCTCCAAAATTCTTTTCACCTCTCTATTGGGCACTTCTACTTTCCCATTTGTTAAGGGATAATAGGGGTAGATACATTATACTTAATCCCATACTTAAACAATAAAGAATTAAAATATCTATTACAAAATTGCCAACCTTCATCACTAATGATAATCATAGGAGTTCCAAACCTTGTGAAAATGTTTTTCTTTAAAATTTCATGACAACTTTGGCATCACATTTGTTGGTAGCTATGGCTTCTACCTACTTTGACATGTAATCTACACCTACTGTTATGTATTATTTATCGAAGGATGAATGGAGTGATACTATAAATTCAATGCTCTAAACATCAAACAATTCCACTTGAAGTATATTATTCAAGGGTACCTCATCTCCCTTAGAAATAATACCCATTCTCTGGCATCTATCATATGTTTTTACATAAATTAGTATCTCTAAATAATGTAGGCCAAAAATAACCAGATTGAAGTACCTTAGCTGTTGTTTTTATGCTTCCAAAGTGGCATCCATAGTTTGAGATGTGGCAATGGTAAATAATACTTCCAACTTCGTTGTAAGGGATTGATGAGTGCTCAAAAAGCATTAAAATAACCATGATTTTATGCACATTAATTGATTATATATATATATATATATATATGTTTTATCATATATTTATATAAATTTTTCTTTTTCAAAATCACGGGTATTTTTATTGTTTTTCAGGTATTTTGGCTTTAAAACGCAACTTAAAGACTCAAAGAGGAATACTGGAAGCAATACATCACAAATATATTAATAAATAAATAGGGAAAGGTCAACAAATATGGAAAAATTGGACAAAATGGGTCAAAAATGTCAAAAATGTCAAAAAGGAGAAAAACGCGACGCCGCGTCGCGAAGCTGCCTAGCCACGCGCCCCCAAGCTCAGTCCCACGCGCGTCTGCCTCCCAATCTGCGCGCGCGCCAGCGCGCTGCTACTGTTCACGCGTACGCCCCTGCACGTAGCAACAACCATTCCGCGCACGCCCAGCAGCCCTCCGCGCGCACCGACGCCCGTTTCGCCCCATTTTTCACGTGCAGCCACCCCCATGACGTCATCAATGACCTCAGCATTTGCACTACGCGTTTTTACATTTTTTTACTCATTTTTTCTCTCCATCCTCACCTATAAATACCCCTCCCTTCACTTCAAAACACACTTCTCTCTTCTTTCTTTCTCTCTTTTCTTAGATTTTAGTTTTTCTTAGTTTTTCCTAGTTTTTAGCTTTTCTTAGTTAATTTCTCTTAGTTTTAGAGTTCTTCCCTTTTTGGGAAGAACTAGTTATATTTTTGTAATTTTTTAGCTTTTTGATTCAATAAATGGGAGTGCAAATTCTGCTTGGTGGTTTTCCAGCAACGGGAATAACGTCGAAGTTCTGTAAGGATTTTATTTTCTTTACAATTATTTTTATGCTTTATTCTTACATGTTATATTTAATTTGTCTGTGATTAAATTTAACTGTGCTGGCTGTTAATAAACATGATGTAATAATAACGTTGTTATGCTTACGAAATATTAAATAGGTAAAAATCTCTAAAATGAATTGATTTTATTTTTATTCATGATTTTATATTAATAATGTTAGAGAGAAATATATTATTTTTCATTACAAACTTAAACCTAAAAATTAGATTTTAAGGTTTAGTTATCCGGTCTGATTTAGAGTAGTGCTCTTTTATTTGATGGTACAATCGCCCGGTAGTTAGAGTGAAGCTCTATTTCAAAAGTTTTTATAAGAATTATTATCTAAAAATGTATTGACAACATGTTTTCAGTAGTGGGTTTAAAACTTGAAAGTTAGTACTCGGATAACTAAATTCTTAGGTTTAATTTGGACACCTTGAATAAAGTTTAAACTATCTAACCCCACCAAAGGTGGCATTTAAATGGTTCATTTTCAATCTCTTAGAAAAAGGAATTAATTTAATTAAGCAAATTGGTTATCAACCCCACCCATAGTTACCAAAGAATATCTAACCCCACCAAAGGTGGTATTCATACAAAAAAGGGAGAATCAATAAATATCAATTCATATCTTTAATAACCTAGATAATATGAGCAAACATAATTAACTTAGTTATTATATCCATAAATACTCTGCCATTATAAATGATAAAATTTGCATAAATTTTTATTGAATATATGTTTATTTTTATGTATGTAGATTAAAACACAAAAAACCCAAAATATCGTGACAGAATGTTTAGGATTTAATTTCGTTTTTAGAAGTTTGAATAATAAATTGAAAACCACATACATTCCTTCCTTAGATCGACCTTGGGAGTATACTTATCATTTTCTTCAAAATGATTCTTGCACTTGCGAGAGTTTTATAAATATTAAAACCAAAGTATTTGCAAGAATTAGCGATGTCAGTTTTCGCTCATCAAGTTTTTGGCGGCATTGCCGGGGATGGCATCAAAGTTTTTGGCAATCCCGATTCTGCTCATCAGGGATACATCTTTTCAAAATACCATCACCACATTCTTTATAGAGGTAAGGGTCATCCCAAAAATATTGTTTTACATCATAAATTTTTTTTTCTTTTGTTGCCATGGGAGGACGGTTGGAATGATGCTAGCAACTAGAAATTTTGCAAAGTCTACATATAATAGGATGTCAATTTGAGCCACTGAATGAAGTTTATCATCTAGGAAAGATTCCCTAATCACCATATTACCATCCATATTCACTTCCCTCTCTAATCTAGATATATGGTCTACCACCTAATTGTTTGTCCCTCTTTTATCACAAATTTCTATGTTAAACACTTGTAGAAGAAGAACCCTAATTAGTCTTGGTTTGGCATCCTTCTTTGTCAAGAGATACTTATTATAGAATTATCCATGTAGAAAACTAATTTGGTCCAACCAAATAAGATCTAACGTTTTGAAAGGCATATACAATGGCTAGGTGTTTCTTATCTGGAGTGGCATGATTCATTTGAGCATCATTGAGATTTTTTCTTGCATAATATATGGCATTGAACATCTTGTCTCTTTGTTGGCCTAAAATAGACCCAAAAGAAAAATCATTTGCATCACACATGAACCCAAAGGACTTGCTCTAATATGGTGCTGCTATAACTTGAACTGACACTAATTTAGCTTTAAGCACTTGAAATGCCTCTAAACATTTATCATCAAAAATGAAAGGCACATATTTTTTCAAATAATTGCATAACAGTTTGGAGACTTTGGAAAAATATTTGATAAATCTACCGTAAAATCCCACATGCCCAAAACAACTCCTAACTCCTATCATACTAGTAGGTGGTGATAGCTACTCAGTCACTTCTATCTTAAATCTATCCATATCAATATCTTTAACTGAGACTATGTGGCCCAAGATAGTACCCTCATGTACTATGAAGTGATACTTCTCCCAATTTAAAACCAAGTTGGTTTCTTCACATCTTTGTCACACTAGGGAGAGATAGTGTAAATACTTATCAAATTTGTTCTCAAAGACTAAAAATTCATCCATAAAGATCTCTAAATGCTTCTCTACCATGTCTAACGAGATAGCCATCATACAACGTTGAAATGTTGGGAGTGCATTGCATAACCCAAATGGAATTCTCCTAAAAGCAAAAGTTTGTTAAGGACATATGAAGGTTGCGTTTCTTGGCCTTTGAGTGCCACGATGATCTGATTATAGTTGAAATATCCATATGGAAAACAAAAGAAGGAATGATTGGCTAATTTATCAAGCCTTTGATCCATAATTTGGAGAGAAAAATGGTCCTTTCTTATAGCTTTATTCACCTTGAAAAAATCCTCACAAACTCTCCATCCCGTGAGAGTCCTTGTAAATGTTAACTCATTTGACTCATTTTCCACCATAATGAATCATCCTATTTTTGGTATGTATTGGACTAGGCTTACCTATTTACTATTTCATATTGGGTAAATGATACTTATATCCAGCCACTTAATAATTTCTTCATCACCTCTTTCATAATAGGGTCTAACAAACATTATGCACCTTGGTAGGCTTAGCAACATCCTCTAATAAGATTTTGTGCATGCATATAGATGGGCTTACATCTTTAATATCGTCAATATACCAACCCATAGCTTTTTTGAATTTATTGAGCACCTTCAATAGTGACTCTTTTTGCTCCATACTTAGATTAGCAAAAATTATGACTCGAAGTATCTCATTTACACCCAAAAATGTATAACAAAGATGGTTTGGTAAAGGTTTGAGGTTTAACTTGGATGACTTTATAATGGATGGTTTTAGCCCAAATCCTGACTCGAGACACTCCAAAATCTCATTAGATACACCTATGGGGTATATATCAGCCAAATAGTTTAGATAATCAACAATATCTACTAGTTCCATAATTAAAGTAAGTTAAGTTATTCCCTAATGAATTTATTTCATTGTTCACAACATCATGTGTTAAAATCTCATATATGGATTGTTTAACAGATTTAGTTAAATTATCATCATGAGCGTGTGTGACTAATTGATTTTCATAGTGCTCATTGATGAGTGCTCAAAAAGCACTAAAATAACCATGATTTTATACACATTAATTGATTAAAAATATATATATTTATATGTTTTATCATATATTTATATAAATTTGTCTTTTTCGGAATCACGGGTATTTTTATTGTTTTTCAGGTATTTTGGCTTAAAAATGCAACTTAAAGACTCAAAGAGGAATACTGGAAGCAATACATCACAAATATATTAATAAATAAATGGGGAAAGGTCAACAAATATGGAAATATTGGACAAAATGGGTCAAAAGGTCAAAAATGTCAAAATGGAGAAAATAGTGCGCTGGTACTGTTCATCCGCCCCAAGCTGCGCGTGCTGCTACTGTTCATCCGCCCCAAGCTGTGCGCGCTGGTACTGTTCATCCGCGCAAAGCTGCGCGCGCTGGTACTGTTCATCTGCGCCAAGCTGCGCACGGCTACTGTTCATCTACGCCAAGCTACGTGTGGCTACTATTCATCCGCGCGCGCCGACGCCCGTTTCGCCTCATTTTTCACGTGCAGCCGCCTCATGACGTCATGCTGACGTCAGCAATGACCTCAGCAATTCCATTACGCGTTTTTACATTTTTTTAACATTTTTTTACTCATTTTTTCTCTCCATCCTCACCTATAAATACCCCCTTCCCTTCACTTCAAAACACACCTTCAACACCTCCAAATACATTCTTTTCTCTCTTTCTTTCTCTCTTTTCTTAGATTTTTAGGTTTCTTTAGTTTTTCTTAGTTTTTCTTATGTTTTCTTAGTTTTTAGCTTTTCTTAGTTAATTTCTCTTAGTTTTAGAGTTCTTCCCTTTTTGGGAAGAACTAGTAATGTTTTTGTAATTTATTAGCTTTTTGATTCAATAAATGGGAGTGCAAATTCCGCTTGGAGCTTTTCCAGCAACGGGAATAGCGTCGAAGTTTTGTAAGGATTTTATTTTCTTTACAGTTATTTTTATGCTTTATTCTTACATGTTATATTTAATTTTTCTGTGATTAAATTTAACTGTGCTGGCTGTTTATAAACATGATGTAATAATAACGTTGTTATGCTTGCAAAATATTAAATAGGTGAAAATCTCTAAAATGAATTGATTTTTTTTTATTCAAGATTTTATATTAAGAATGTTAGAGAGAAATATATTATTTTTCATTACAAACTTAAACCTGAAAATTAGATTTTAAGGTTTAGTTATCCGGTCTGATTTAGAGTAGTGCTCTTTTATTTGTTGGTACAATCGCCCGGTAGTTAGAGTGAAGCTCTATTTCAAAAGTTTTTATAAGAATTATTATCTGAAAATGTATTGACGACATGTTTTCAGTAATGGTTTTAAAACTTGAAAGTTAGTACTCGGATAACTAAATTCTTAGGTATAATTTGGACACCTTGAATAAAGTTTAAACTGTCTAACCCCACCAAAGGTGGCATTTAAATGGTCCATTTTCAATCTCTTAGAAAAAGGAATTAATTTAATTAAGCATATTATTTATCAACCCCACCCATAGGTGTTAATTGATTTGTTTAGTTAACAAAGAATATCTAACCCCACCAAAGATGGTATTCATACAAAAAAGGGAGAATCAATAAATATCAATTCATATCTTTAATAACCTAAATAATATGAGCAAACATAATTAACTTAGTTATTATATCCATAAATACTCCACCATTAAAAAAAGATAAAATTTGCATAAATGTTTGTTGAATCTATGTTTATCTTTATGTCAGTAGATTAAAAACACAAAACCCCAAAATATCGTGATAAGATGTTTATGATTTAATTTCGTGTTTAAAAGTTTGAATAATAAATTAAAAACCACACACATTCCTTCCTTAGATCGACCTTGGGAGTATACTTATCATTTTCTACGAAATGATTCGTGCACTTACGAGAGTTTTATAAATATTAAAACCAAAGTATTGGCAAGAATCGACGATGTCGGTTTTCGCTCATCACTCATCAGCATGTGCTTTATAGAATTAACAAGCACATATTGTAAAGCATCACTAGGGAACATGTTATGAAGAACATCAGTGCATAGCTCATTAGTAACACTTATCTTAAAGCAATCACTAGTAATATAAGTATTAGGAAATTTAATTACTTTAAAAACATTAAATGTTATCTATTCATCATGTATTGTCATTGCAAGCTCACCTTATTATACATCAATAAGTGCTCTTTCGATTGCTAAAAATGGATGATCAAGTATAATAAGAATGTCACAGTCCTTCTATATATTTAGTACTATGAAATCTACCAGAAAGATCATCTTTCCACATGTACGAGCATATTTTCTACCACACCCTAGGGTTTCTCGATTGACCTATTTTCCATTTTTAATGTTACTAAAGTGGGTCAAATCTCTTAACAACTAGTTGTGGCATAAGGTTGATGCTTGCACTTAAGTCACATAATGTCTTTTCTTAGACAAGATGTCCTTCATAAATTTGGCATATGAAGGCATCTATTCAAGTGCATTTACAAATTTTATGTTTATGTCTAGCTTCTTAAATATATCCAAAAAAATTAAAAATTAATTGTCTAATTTTTCCTTCTAGAGTCTTTGGGAAATGAAAAGTAGGTTATAGAAGTTGCTCTTTGATGACTCTATGAAAGTAGAGTCATTAGTGCATTTTTTTTACTTAATATTTACTTTTTTATTTAATAATTAGTATTTTATGGCCAAAATATTAAAATATAAACTTTCAAGTGAAAAGGGTGAAATTTTATTTTTTGGATTTTTATGGATATTTTATGAATTTGTAATTCAAGGGCAATCAGGAGCTGCCATATTTCATGTCATATGAGTAAAGGAGCTTACTTGGCAAGCCACGTAGACTTCACACAAGCAAGGACAGTGAATCACGTTACATCGCATGTGAGGATGAAAAAATTCATGCCACATTTCAACACGTCGTTCAATCCGAGTTCGAAAATTGGTCAACCCTCCCTGCCACATGTCGCCAAGCCATTGCTCCTCGTGTTCCACCGGTACGCCATATCATCCTTTTCCATGGATCACTTTGTGTTGCATTGAGTTGACTCAACGGGCATTAACTTTGACTGGTCTCCCTTGTCATACGTCGTGCTATGATTCGCCTAATGATTTTTTTGTGCCATATGGCACGCTGTGATTGGCTAGCACTCTCATTTTTTCTTGTTTTAATCTCAACCATTGATCTGAAGCTGATTTGATCATCCAAATCGCACCTAAGTTATATTTAAGCCCCTAATCACCCTATAAACCTAAAAGGGCCATCATTAGCATAATTTTGGTCACTTTTTGGAGCTAAAAATAGAAAGAGAAAAAAAATACAGAAAAGTTGAATAAGGGAGACAATTTTGGTGAAGATTCAAGAGGAGATTAACATTACAATTAAAGATATTGATAGTATTTCTTCTTCTACTTTTTTTCATCAATTTTTATGTCTTTTTTTATGAAAAGTATGAGCTTTATGTACACAATTATGTGTAGTTAACTTATTAATCTAGGGATCTTAGGAACCCAATTTTTACCATGTGATGATATAATATTTTACCTCAATTATAAATTTAATTTAATTATTATTTTTATGCTATTAATTATTTGGCCAACAATTTATCTATAAAGACAATTAAATAGATTTGAGAGAATTATTTAATTATTTGTCTTGATTAAATAACATGCATATTTTCTAGGTAGAGATGTATAATTCTTATGCAGGCGATCCATAATTGATGAACTTAATGAGTAGTATGAAATTTAATTAGCATGAGAGTGTGATTAAATTAATTACTATTTGTTAAATAGATTTTGGTTTTTTTTCTCATATTATGTACTGATCGAATATAGGTTTTAATTTTAGTATAATAGAAAATGAGTAAATTTTGTAAAAAAAAGTTAAAAATTTAAAGTCGGTTCAACACGTAAACCGACTTTAAATTTTAAGTCATTCCATTTAAAGTCGGTTCACGCTAAACTCACTTTAATAGTCCATTTTTGTAGTAGTGGTGTAGTTTACTTGAGAGAGGAATACATGCTAAGTTAGATTAAATTGATCATATAATTAATTGATAATTATATTGGGGAGATTTTAGTGATTCACATGTCTAGAAAATTGGGAGATTAAGTATTCGTAGATATTTCTCATATATCTTTTTAGTTATCAAAATTGATTTAATTAATTATTGTTATTTACTTTTAGTTATTTTAATTTTGCTTCCTTAAAATATAAAAACCCAAAAAAATTGATTTTTATTTTTTAGTTTTAAAACTTAGATTCTAATAAAATAATCTTCGAGCAAGGATTTTTTTTCTTATCATTATATTACTTGTTACGATATGTATACTTACGTATTCATTGCACAAACAATTTGTGTGGTGATCACTCTTCTTTGGTTGATCACTTTCTTTTCCTTAACACATTCTCTTATGGCCTAGAAATATTTTCAACTACTCTAAGGCCAAAAATGAAACTCTTCAACCATACACCATGTGATGTAGCCTCAAGTATGACACAAACTCAGCCTCCATAATAGAGGTAGCAGTCAAGGACTACTTTGCACTTCTCCAAGAAACGACTCCACCAGCAAGCATGAAAATGTAACCATATGTTGATTTGCATGAATCAACATGGCTAATAAATTCTGTATCATAGTAGCTAATTACTTCTAGATCGTCAATTCATTTATACATAAGCATATAGTCCTTGGTTCCTTGAAGGTACTTCATCACTTTATTTGCAGCTCTCCAATGCTCCAAACCTGGATTACTCTGATATCGTCCCAATATTCCAAATGCAATGTCAGACCTTGTGCAAACCTGAGCATACATTAGGCTTCTAACAGTAGAAGCATATGGAATCTTCTTCATTTGTTCTCTTTCAAAATCATTCTTTGGGCATTGATCGAAATTGAACTTATTACCCTTCACAATGTAAGCAAGACTTGGTGAATAACCTTTCATTCGAAATTTCTCTAAAACCTGTTTGATATAGGTTTCTTGAGATAAACTCAAGATGCCTCAAAGTTTATCTCTATGGATCTTAATGCCAATGACATAAGATGCCTCACCCATATCTTTCATATCAAAAAATTTAGAGAGGAATTGTTTTACCTCATGTAGCAAACCCTTATCATTGGTTGCAAGCAAAATGTCATCCACATATAAAATTAGGAAACATATCTTACTCCCACTAACCTTCTGGTGTATACATTGATCCATAGGGTTTTCAACAAATCCAAATGAAGAAATTACTCCATGTAATTTAAAATACCAATGGCAGGATGCTTGTTTTAGTCCGTATATAGACTTATTAAGCTTACAAACCAAATGTTCACCATCACCAGAGAGAAATCATTTAGGTTGTTTCATATAAACCTCTTTTTCTAGAATTTCGTTGAGAAATTCTATTTTTGCATCCATTGTTGCATCTCAAGGTCAAAATGGGCTACTAATGTCAATATAATGCATAAGAAATCTTTCTTAGATACAGGGTAGAAAGTCTATGTATAGTCAATTCCTTCTTTCAGAGTGAATCCCTTAGTAACTAATCTGGAATTCTATCTCTCATTGTTTCCCAACGAGTCTTTATTTGTCTTAAAGACCCATTTGCATCCAATGGATTTTGCATCATTAGGAAACTCAACAAGGTTCCAAACTCCATTACTCTTCATGGAACTTATTTCATCCTTTATAGCATCGTACCACAATTTAGACTCTTTGCAACTTATGGCTTGTGCAAAGGATTTGAGATCATTCTCAGCTCCAATGTTATACTCAGATTCTTGTAGATACACGACATAATAACTAGAAATTGTTCACCTTTTAGTTCTAGTAAATCTTCTTAATGTCGCACCATCATCTTCTTGGAAAGTATGAAGTTCAACTTATTGTTCAAAGGTTTCAAGAATCTCTTGAACAATTTGATCTATTGGAATGCTGTCAAAAACTTATGAAATTTCAATGATTGGTTATTCAACACCAGCTTGTACTTAAGAGGTGTTGTGAATAACAATCATTCTATCTCCTGAAGTTGAAGGTTGAGACTTTAAATGATCAAATCAAAAACTATGTTCCTGATTGGACCGCTCCCACTAATTAGGTCATTCTCAAAAAACTTTGCATTTCTTAATTCCACAAACTTAGTGATTTGAAATGGATAATAAAATCTATAGCCCTAAATTGTTCAACATATCCAACGAAATACCCACTAATGATCCTTGGGTCTAGTTTTCTCTCTTGTGGATTATAAATCCTCACATCAGATGGGCATCGTGAAACGCATATATGTCACAAACTCAGTTTCCAACCTTTCCATAATTCAAATGGCGTCTTTGAGTCAACCTTAGTTAGAACTTGGTTTAATATATACATAGCCATCTTTAAAGTTTCAATCCAAAAGGATTTAGGAAGATTGGAGTACCTAAGAATACTTTGTACCATGTCCAATAATGTTTGATATCTCCTTTCTGAAACAACATTTTGGTCTAGTGAACCAGGCATAGTATATTGGAAAACTATCTCATGCTTTTGAAGAAACTTAGCAAACAAAGCTGGTGCTTGTCCATTCTCAGTATATCTACCAGAATATTCACAGCCTCTATCTAATCTCATGACATTTATTTACTTTTCTGCATTGTTTCTCTACTTCATCATTAAAGATCTTGAAGGCATCTAATGCTTCTTTCTTATTAAGAAGCATGTAGAGATACATATATCAAGAAAAATCATCAATAAAGGTGATAGAATATTTCTGACCTTGTATGTCCGTGTCTTAACAATATATATTAGTATCTATAATTTCTAATATGCCTAAACTTCTATAGGCACCTTTCTTTGATAGGTTAGTCTACTTTTCTTTATTGTAGTCCACACATGTCTCCAAAATTAGTAAAATTTAGAGTACTAAGTACATCTTTCACTAATCTTTTAATTCTTTCTATGGAGATATGTCCTAATCTCCTATGCCATAATATAGAAGAGTCCTCATCAAAAATACACCTTTTAGTGACGGCTTGAACATACATAGCGTTATGAGTGGAATTAATTAGTAAACTAATGAAGTAAAGACCATCAGATAAAATGACATTCCCAACACAATCAGATTTATTAAACAAATGAAAGATGTTTCTGAAAAGTGAAAGGAATAACCAGAAGGTATAAGTCTTGAAATTGAAATCAAGTTTCTTGAGAAACTTGGAAGATAAAAAGTTTTTTCTAATTCTAAAACGAATCAAACTACTTAAAATCAAAATGCATGTCCATACAGCCTCTACATATGATCCCATTTTGTTGCTAAATAAGATGTATTCCTCACTTCCTACTGCATTCCTTAGGTTTCTCATACCCTATAAGGAGTTTGCAACATGGATGATAGATCCAGAATCAATCAACCAAGTGTTAATATTAATATTAACCATATTATATTCATAATAAAAAAACGAGGTTGGATTACCTTTACCCTCGAGCCATTTTTGAAATTTGATACATTCCTTTTTCATGTGTCCCTTCTATTTACAGAAGAAACACTAGGCTTTTTTCTTAATATAAGCTTGAGGTGGAATTATTCCTTTCCCTTTCTATTTGTTTTGAGATTTGCCTTTCCCACTGGTGAGTTTTCAGGAAGAGAAATTCATAATAAGAGTGCATGTCAAAGCCTTATCTGAAGTGACGAATTGATCATCAATGGCTTTTAGTAGGTTCTTAACATTGTTACGCTGATCAATAGAACCACGAATACCAGTAGAGATTCTTAGTCTTAATGAACAACATGCTAAGACGATTAGATCGTTCCCATTAATCATAAAGTGTGATATTCGTTAGAGTGCTAGTTTCAGTAATTTTAGGTGGTTCATTTTTCCAAACAGTATAGTCAATATCCATCCACCCTAGATGAAGGAGAATTATTTTCTTCCATACTTTATAATTATCCCCTTTCAATTTGGGACTATCACATCGAATATCAAAGAAATTCATAGGTTAAGAAGCTACGATTAAAGATTATATACTTATTAAAATTTGAGACCTAAATAAAAGTCATTCTTTACCAATGTAAATCATGGAAAATATGAATCTAGTGACATAAAATTTGCTTGTGGGCTAAAGTTCTAATTCAATTAGATTCATCTTAACTTTACGATAAAACTATCAAATTATGTTCATTTTTCTAATCCGTGTAAGTAAATTAGAAAATATAATTTAATATTCTATCTTAATTAATCATACAAAAATATAATAAAAATTATTGTGGGATAAGATTTATTATATTACATATGATTAATCACAATTAATGTTTATTTTCTAAATGTGATCATAAATAAACCTTATTATATAGTTTTAATTAATTAAAGATGTTGTGACTACTCCCTAATTAATTAAACTACATGAATTACTTAAATATTAATTAAATCCTTAGGCTCAATTATTGCATAAAACCATATGCAACATTAATTTAATTCCAAATATACAAATATTATCTAACTTAAGATTGTATATCTAAAGAAATGACAATAAATTATTCCAACAAAATAAGTAATATAAGCACAAATTAAATTTATAAAGAGTCATTAACAATTAATTCCATTATGTATAAATATTTAAACATAAATAAATTTTAATGTTCAAAAAATTATTTAAAAAAATGTCACATGTATAAAAAATATTCTACACACCAAAAACCTTAGTTAAACAAATAAATCACATTAAAATTATATTTTTCAATTCAGTAAATAAATAAAACAAATTCTGAATATATATAAGAAGGCTTCAGTATATCAAAATAACACAAATCTACTGTAGTCCAATGGTCAGAACGCTCTATTCTCACGCAGGACCTGGGTTTGATTCACGAAAATGGCAAAAAAACATTTTCTTCCTCTTCTTCTTGAAATGACAAGTCGTTTCCTTCATCTTCAACCTCCAGTTGGGTCACGTGACCTGGTTGCAACTTGAATGGATGCCTAATAGTTTTTTGCGATTTTGGCAATGAAAATCGATGTTCTTTTTATCAAAATTATCAGAATTGAATTTACAAGTGATTCATAGTCTCAATTTGAATCAAAAACGTTATTTTAAATAAAAAGTTAATTTCATCATTCCAATGAACATGAATGGAAAATTGGAATGATGTTCTTCATAATTTTTCACCTTTTAATTAACAGAATCATTGGAATATTAATACTAAAATAATTTATAATTTCCATTTGCATTTGCATCAAAATTGAGCCAAATAAAAAACCAAATTTCAAGGTTCTTAGTAAAATAGAGCAAAACATAGATGAATATAAATTGATCAAGATAGAGGTAATATGGGCTCTAATACCAAATGTAAGCAAAATTTATCGACCCAAATGCGGAATAAACAAACTAAAGGGATCAAAAACAAGTAAAGCAAGGATCTTACCTTCAGCTATTGAAATTTTTCTTTAAGCTCTAAAACAATCAAAATTGTTTTGCTCTCTATGTTAGGAACTTCTAAGCTCTTAATAGTACTCAAATTAAATGATGTATTGTGCTGAGATTGTGTTGGAATTATGTGTTGAGCTTGGGGACCATAACATTCTTTTATAGTTGTGCATCTCATCAAAGTATCGGCATAGTTACCAACTTTCATCCATAACCGATGAGTTATGGCTCTTTAATGGCATAAACGTTTGGACCACACTTGAATGATCCGTTAACGAAAAACAGATTGAAAATTGGAGAACGAAAAGATCGGTTACATAAAATTCATTAAATATATGATAATCTACTACTATGTCATCTAACTATAGTTCTATTCAATACTTCAAGAAAAAATTAGTATAAAAAAAATAAAAATAAAACAACTACAAAAAATAAAATTAAATAAAGAACCCGAGTAATAAGAAAATTTTAAATCAATCCCTAATAATACGACATCAAAATTTTAATGAGTCTAAATTAGACTATTAAATATTTAACCTTACTTTTTACGTTTTTAAAAAAATTATATCGTTGTAAATATAATTGCCGATAAGAGTCAATAAAAATTAAACTATTAATTACTAGTCTAAAAGTTAAATCATAAATATAAAAATAAAACAAATATGAGGTTTTTGAATATTTTTGCATAAAAGTAAAATAACCTACAAAAATAAAAACATAACAAAAAGTATAAATTTTAAAATTAATAAAAATACTATTTGATTATGGGATTATCATTGCTACTAAATTACAATTAAATTTACTATGTTATGATCATTCATTTTTACAATCTTAAATTTATTATATAATTTTATGATATTTTTTTGTTTTTTTCAATTTTAGTTTTAGGAATTAAGTTTGCTAACCTTATTATTAATCAACTTAACCCATGAATAACCTAAAATTATGATTATTAGATTTAATATATTTATTGACTTATAATAAAATAAATAATAACTAAATTAGATGAAATTGATATAGTTAACAATTTTTAACATAAACATTTAATTCCAATTGCAATCAAAATTACAATTTATTATTTCAGTTACAAAAATTAATAATTTCATACTAGATTAATAATCTAACAATAAAAAAAACTAACTATAGAATTAATTGTATACCTAATTTAAAGAATAAGTATGATTTGATATTCAAACATGAAATTAAATATATCACAAAATGAATAATTGAAACTTTATTCAAAATATAACACAATTCGTATTAAATTATAATTTAAGACTAGTAATTAACCATAATCACAATTAGTTAGAAATTAAATTCAACACATACAGAAAGATGACTAAACAATTCATAAATATGAAGATAAAGAAGATACAAAAATCCTATTTCAATTAGACCTCAATCCTAAATACATCAATCTATAAACTTGTTGATTTTTTTTCTTGAAAAGGTATTCAAAATGTTCTAAGATAATTTTTCCATCTACTTTTTCTAAATTTATCTCACAATTTCCTTCAAAATGATATTTTGTGGGTATTTATGTGAATTTTAAATTGCATTTTTATGATCATATTAAGTTAGGATCGTTGCATGGAATCAATTGCAGGGTTAATAACCCGCCACATGCCACAATAATAGATCAGTACGTAGATAGTAACCACGTGGAGATTTTGAGTTAAACGACTATTGGACAAACAGGTTGTTTGGCATGGGTTGGAGAAGAACGACGGGTCACATATGAGGCCCTGGAGAAAACGATGCGTCGTTTGTCTCGTCGTCTGGCATTAGGTGGTTGAAAACGTCATCGTTTCAGACGCTTCTTTTTCTATGTACATCCTCAGTCGTCTAAGTACATCTTCATTTCTATGTACATCCATTTGTTAAATAAAATTCATAAAAAAATCATAAAAATTCAAAAAAAATCCAAAATATTCTAAAAACTCATTTTCTCATAAAATATAAAATAAATCATTTATAACACATTAGAACAATAAAATAAATATAAATATGTAGAATTTAATAACTAAAAATATGAATATATTATGACTTATCAATAATATTTAAAATTATTTTTAATACTTTATGTCAAACACCTAAATAATTCTTTTAAGACTAATGAAAATTAAAAAAAACTTTAATTGGAGAAGTACTTCCACACATTAATGTTCATCATTGCATGAAAAAGTAACCTTAAAATTTGCGTGACTTTGTTTGCTTACCTAATTTAAAAACTTGTATGATAAAAAATAATATTTGTAAAATCTATGACAATATAATTAATATTCGAATAATATTTAAGGGTAACTTAACAGTTTTAATGTGAAATGTTGGAAGGATTAAATTCTAAGAGAACAAAATTGTTATATTTCTCATAACATCAATACAGTTACAAAGTATATAAAAATTAAAATTATGATCATATCTTCTTAGCTAGTTAACCTCTGCAATAAAAATATATAACGAAAATGAAATGCATTTGATTATATTACCAAGAGAAATCTTTTTTCCAATAAATTTCATCGTTGCTGAAATAAAACCCATCTTCAGTTACCAACCAAGAACACTTCCTCAAAAGATGACACCGAATAATATCTCTTGGAACTTCAAAAGCTTCAAAACTCTTCCTCTTTTTATCCCACTTCATTGTACAAACAAAACGAGTTGTTCCCCAGAAATTTGTTTTCAATCTCCAACTAAAATCATCTCTTTCTTGAAGTGCTCTTCCTCCTAAATCGCTGTCTTGAGATGAACACCATATCACCAAAGGTAGTGATGAGTTGTTTGTGAATCCGTTAATAACTCGGACATCAAACTCAGTGGCATAGAAGTGATTGTATGGTTCTGATATTGATATGAACATTATGAAAAATGCAAGGCAAGATATCAGAAGAACACTTATTACAATCCTCATTTTTGTTTTCTACCCAAAGAGATCAATCGATGTTATGGAAATGAGAGTGTTTGTGTATAATGTCTATTTATAAGGTGTTTATTTTTTATTTTTTATTAAATATATACTTCTAACGTACAATTTGCTTCAGAAAATTAATTGATTAATATAATTTCTAATTAAGTGCCTACTCTTTTTCCACATGTATTTTTTATATATATAATAATATTATTACTTATGGAAAAAAAAATACAACTTGATAGACAAAGTTTATTTATTTCTTTGTGCTACCATGCTAGACAAAGATTTATTTACTACCTTTAATTAGTAGTATAGCTAGTTTGAAGCTCCCTGCCATGCGTATCCCACTTCCAAATAATGGTGGGTTCCAGATTTTATTTTGATCAATTGGTGAAAAGAGACATCTCAATTAAGTTGTTAACTTATTAACACTTTATTTGCTAATTTTTTTATTATGAATATTATTAAATATATTAAAAATATATAAAATAAATCTTAACAAAACTTATAATTAAATTTGTTCTTATCATCAAAATAAATAAAAGACCTAATAATTAATGTGATATTCTACCACCAAATTGTTGTACAACTCCTAAAAATCCAAGAAACTATACTATAAACTGCATCATTATCTTTATATATAAAAAAGCCTCAATGTTGTTGTCCCTTTTTTCCTCTCTGGCTTATTGCTTCCTCCCTTTGCCTCTTTTTTTTAGCTTTAAGTTTATCATTGTTTGTTTGTAAGTTAATAAATATTAAAATATTTTTATAATAGATAATAGTTATATAATTTACATTTGATAATTTTATTATATATTAATCGTATATTATTAGTTTTTAATTATTATTTTATGGATCATAATTTTTTTAAATTAATCGTATTTTTTCATATCAAGATTATAGTATATCTAATTTCATTAATAAACAACCTACTAACCTACTTACTTTTAAGCAAAAAAAATGTTCATAAAAATGATTATCAAGTTTGATCAAATTTTATCTATCTTTATCATGTTAAGTTCACATATCTATTCCTATTATATTTAATTTATTTCTTAAATCTAAGTAGAACATATATCTATACATATTATTTATAAAATAATTATTATTTTATATATATTTATCATTAAAGTAATAAATTAATTAATTTTTTATTAATAAAATAATAATAATTATATATGTAATCTTCACTAAAATAACAAATTTATAATTATTTGTTTTCAGAGTATTTTTTTACATTTTTATAAAATTTTAAGATTAATTTTTTATCTTATCCTAATTAAATACTTCTCTTCTTCTTCTTCTTCTCTTTTTAAACTAAATTTTTTTAAAATAATAATTATAATTATTATTTAATTAATACTATTTATTAAATTTAACAGATCAGGCTGAAAAACAAGTCATAGTACTAAACATGGGTTCGAGGTTTAATAGAGTAAAATTTGATTAATTGTTTTTTCTTTTTAATAAGATGTGATGTATGAGCACGTTATATATTTAAAAACTTTTCTTTATGATCATCTGTTGGATAAATTTGACTTGATTTTAATGGTATCAGAGAGAAGGTGCTTAACTGTTTATTTAGGTAATGAAAATCGACTGGGGAGAAAACCCATAAAAGGGCAGATAATTTATTTATTATAACTTTATAAGCTGAAGCTAGTCAAATCAGAACCCAAATAGAGATCATGGTTGTCTATATCAACAAACTTTTCAAGTCCAAATAAAATTGCTTATATATATACCATGTTTGGGTAGCAATTACATGAAATTTAACCCTCAAATTATTTAGCTTGCTAGCATTGCGCCTATTCAGTTATAGTAATAATGGAGTTTATCTACGTGACCAAAATGGTCAAATTCATCAAAAGATTCAAGTATGACAATGAATATTTTTTTGAATCACAGGGAAATTAAGGAAATCTACTAGGCATTCCTCAATTATTATTGTCTTTTTCTAAATATGATTAAAATATTTATGTATATCTCATGGAGGTGGAAAAATTCAAAATAACTTATATGATATAATTAAAGTAATTAACTTATTTTCTAAATATTTCAAACACAAATCCTATTAAATTTATATTTTAATATTATTTTTTATTAAACTTGACACAAACACGATATAAAATGATAACCCTTTGAATATAATGTTTGTTTTATTGACTTTTTTTCCCGAATTAATAACACGCTAATTAAATTCGAGAATAACTTCAACTGAAAATGACCAACATGATAAGAATATATATATTAATAGATTGACTTAACACAACCAATTTATCAAATGAGTTGACATGATTGATTGAATTTATCACCTATATTCTATTGCATATTCTCACACCAATTTTTGCATGTTTTCCTATGAAATCATAAAGAGTTTTGTGTTGTCATCATTCATGTGATAAATGATCTAGACAAAAAATTTAATAAATCATCTTGATCTTTAATTAACTTCATCCCAATTTATCCTAACACAATATTTTCTGTAGAACATGTTTACTATACAATGGACTTTTTTTGGGTGAAAAAGTAATGGTACTTGAAAATAATAAAAGAAAGAATGAATCAGTAAAGGAATTACAATACTTAAGACCTTCAATGTAATGCAACTTTCTAGTCAAAAGGGTAATGTAGCTCTCAAAATTGATACTCGTAAAGCTTTTGACACCATGTGTTGGGACTTTATTTTTGGGTTAGATTGAAGATCTATTCACCTCAGTAAGAATCATGACTTGGTTAATAGATCACTTAGAGGATATTTTTCTTACTCCAAGGGCGTCCAGAAGGGAACCCTCTATATCCACTTTAGTTTTGTAAAGCATAAGACTTTTTGAGTAGGTACCTTGGGCTCTTGGTAGATAATAAGTGCTTTGAGCCGACTTCCTCTCCCATAGGCATTACAACATTGAGCCATTTTTTATATGATGATGACCATCTTATTTTTGATCGGCTTGTCCATTGAATCTCTATGTTTTGTCTGAGGCTTTATATATATATGCCCACCTTTCAGGACTGGCGGTAAACTTGAAAAAATCTTTCATTTATTTTGATAAGTTTATGCCTTGGAGTAATATTCTATCATTTCAAGCAATTTATGGGATGAGCAAAAACGCAACGGTTTCAAGGGTTAGTTGATAAATGTTTTGCAAATATAGTAGCGTAGAGGAAAACATCCTCTATTTTGCAAGGCATAAATGTTTTATCACTTTAGTTATTCAAAGTATGTTTCTACATTCTTTTTAAATAATAATCACCAAAAATAGTTATAGATGATTTCACTAAAAGCATCTACAATTTCTTTTGATTGGGAAAATTAGATAGGTTAAAATTGGTTCAAGTTTCTTGAAGGGACTGTTGTCACTTCCTCGAGGAAAATGGTCTTGGTATGTGGGATCTTTATCTTTCAATTGATACCTTGTTAAGAAAGTTTGTCTTGTAAATTATCACAAGGAACTCTAGTATAATTCTCTACTTATGTAATCGATATTTAAATAAAGAAAAAAGCTTCATGCTTTTCAATCTGACCCTATTTATAGCATCATTAATCAATTTTTTAGAAGAGTCTAGGTTTTTAGTTGGCAATAATTCCTCACTACCATTTTGTGTCAATAATTGGCTAGGAAATCCTTATAGATCCACCGTTATAGTTATTAGTAGGTAACTTTTGTAGGGAAATAAATGACATCTACCATAATCTTTTGAGGACTCCTACCTTGATATTTCCTCAAAGGCCTACTCGGTAGTTGTTGGAAAAAGTATGAACACTAGGATTTGGAAATCTAAGAAAGGTTATTATGGATCAATAAGTTATTTTATTGAATCTTTTTTTATCTAAGAATTATGTTCTAAGAACAAGGGGAATCTCTTTCTTTTTTTTTTCTTAGCAAGTCTAAGGAATATTCCCATTCGTAGGTCCGAGATGTACATCTATTAATTGAAAGGTCCAAATGATCAACTCTGCAATTACTTGTTAGAATCCATAGTTCTTCTTCGATCAAAGAAGGAGTCATAAGTAGCAAAAAAAAAGACTCTCTATAAGCGACCAGGGCATATAAGAGTTATGTTAGGGTAATTTGGGTCCCTTTCATTTTTCCTTTCATTTTTCCTTCCTAATCCATTCTATTCTGGAACGTGATGAGTGCTCAAAAAGCATTAAAATAGCCATGATTTTATGCACATTAATTGATTAAATATATACATATTTATATGTTTTATCATATATTTATATAAATTTGTCTTTTTCGGAATCACGGGTATTTTTATTGTTTTTCAGGTATTTTGGCTTAAAAACGCAACTTAAAGACTCAAAGAGGAATACTTGAAGCAATACATCACAAATATATTAATAAATAAGTGGGGAAAGGTCAAAAAAAACATGGAAAAATTGGACAAAATGGGTCAAAAAGGTCAAAAATGTCAAAAAGGAGAAAATCGCGCCCAGTTGCCCAACCGCGCGCCCAGCCAAGCGCCCCAGCGCCCCAATCCGCGCGTGCCCCAGCGCGCCAGACTTCCAATTCGCACCCGCCCCAGCGCGCGGCTACTGTTCACGCGCGTCGAGCTACGTGCAGCGACACCCCCCCCCCCCCCCCCCCGCGCGTGCCGACGCCTTTTCGTCCCATTTTTCACGTGCAGCCGCCCCCATGACGTCATGTTGACGTCATTAATGACCTCATCATTTCCATTACGCATTTTTACATCACTAAATTAATGATTTATGTAGGGCATTAATTATTTGATAATACTATTCTTTATATTAATATACATATATAAGAGAAAAACTTTGAGTTACTTAATAATTCTAGTTCATGACAAATGAGCACCCCTTCAATATTCTTAAAAATCCTTCATTATATAACTTATCTTTCGAAATTATAACTTAACCTACCATTATGTTTTCAACAACCACTTCAATCTCAAGTTCAAGAGAATAGGTCACTAAGTGAGGATAATATAGATACTTTAATAGGAATGATGAAAAACTTTATCCATTCAGTAAATACAAAAGTGGATCACATAAAGTATACTTATATGGCTTTTATCCTAAATTTAGAGATCTAAATGGGGCAACTTGCCCAAACCATAAGACAAATGCCTTAGGGTAATCTTCCAAGTTACACATAAGTAAACACAAAAGGAAAAGGTAAAGTGCATTGCAACATTATAACCTTAAGAAGTGGTAAAACATTAGAAGAAAACTAGGAAGTTAAAAATGATGAAGAGGAAAAAGTGAACAAAGAAACTATTAAGAAAGAAGTAATTCAGCTAAAGAATAGCAACTTCTACAAACCTACTATTCCTTTCACTCAAAGACTACAAAAGCAAAATTTAGATAAACAGTTTTTAAAATTCTTAGATGTCTTTAAGAAGATGCATATAAACATACCATTTACAGATGCGCTTGAACAAATGCCTTCATATGCCAAATTCTTGAAGGACGTACTATCTAAGAAAATATGACTTAGAAATCATGAGACAGTAACCTTGACTAAAGGTTGTAGTTCCATCCTTGATAAAAAATTACCACAAAAATTAAAAGATTATGGTAGTTTTGACACCTCTTGTATTATTAGGAATATACACTTTTTCAAGGAACTATATGACTTAGGTGCTAGTATTAACCTTTTGCCACTATCAATTTTTAAGAGGCTAGGGATTGGTAAAGACAAACCTACATAACATTACAAATGATAGAAAGGCCAATCAAGTGACCTCGGGATATGGTGGAAGGCATTGGTGAAAGTAGACAAGCTCATCTTTCCAATGGATTTCATCATACTAGACACATGAGGGGAAGACCATGACATTCTTACCATATTTGATCGCTTATTTTTAGCAATTAGAAGAGCACTTAGTGATGTACAAAAATGTAAGCTTACAATCAGAATGCAAAATGAATAGGTAAAATTTAATGTTTTTAAATTAACTAAATTTCTTGATATTTATAATGCTAGTTATTGCCTTAGAATAGATGTTATTGATGAGCTACCCACTAATATGCTTCATAACACTTTCTCTAGTGATACTTTAGAGTATTTTCTTGTTAATTATGTGAAGACTTATATTAATGGACACCATGACACTCACTTAAGAACATACACTCATGATGAAAATTTAACTACATATATTGAACTACTTTCACTTAAGACTAACACTTGATACTATGGACAATGAAATAGATTCACCAAAAAAACTAACACTTGATAGCTCCCTTATTCTCAATGGATGGTTTTAATTTTCCAAGGCTAATGGAGTTATATATCCTTTCACTCTTTTTCATATTCATATGTTCATATTGAGAATAAGGTGCAATTCAAGTGTGGGTTAGGAAGCTTCATTCTCTACTTCATTTTGTAGTATTATTTTTTTTATTTTTTATGATGTTTTTTTATCATAATTTGGCTAAAAATTGATGAATATATGAAAAATAAATGCATGCATATTTGACATGAAACATATGAACCAAATGATAGAATTGGTTGTCATGACTAGGATAATGAACATAAAATGCTCGTTAAGGTATTTACATTAATCATGTGATATGCTTGCTGGTTTTGATTGAATTGATTCATATTTTTATACATATGCTCATGATTGATTTTGGTGCTTTTATTGGGAGAAAATTTGGGATGAGTTATTCTAGTTGATGTGGTATACCAAGTTTTAGAATCTACTTGATCATCCCTTAAGGTGAAATCCTAAATAGTATTTGGATTGAGAAATGATTTAGCATGTAACTGTATCACTTAAGCATTAAGCCTTAATCCTAAATATCTATTAATCTACACCCACTTGAGCCTTACATTACAAGCATGTAATGCCTTATTGATGTTTAGCTAAGTGCTTATTTTACAATAGAAAATAGGGGTGTAAGAAATAGACCTATGAAAATTGTTATAAGACTTACTTGATTTGTATGCTTATACAAGTTGATTTCATAAGTGCATTGAATTACATCATATGCAAAACACACATAAATAAATTTATCAAAAACCTTGCATATCCTTGCATTAATGGAACATTGATTGATGAATAGGTGAACCTCTTTGTCATATAATTGTATTCATTTTGACAGGCATAGTTTTTATTGAATATGCATGGATTAATATATATAAATTTGTGAATATATTGTGCACGTCATTTTAGCTAGACATATTTAGCGTTTCTTGAGAACAAGAAAAGAGTTAAGTTTGAAGGTGTCAAAACTCTATGACAGTAGTTCTATTAAACCTCTATTAAACCACTATTAAACTACTTAAATTTAATTTGTATTTAATTATATCAATGTAGGTGGAATGAAAGCATACAAGTGAAAACGAGTCAAAAATGGAAAATATATTAGGACCATGCTAAGGCGCATATTATCTTATACCGCGTGCATCGACTATGCCGCAATGCACAATCTATGGGTAGGTATTTATTGGTGATTAGAGAAGACCATGTTGGGGAATGCCTTTTTTGGTGCCGCGATGCACATTTGTAGCTTGGCACAAATCTTATTTTTAATCAAACATTGATTCTCAACTTTAATCTTCAACCCTTCAATCATTTTAAGATATGATCTAATTGTTTATATTAAGTCCTTTTTCATTAAATAAACACCACTCTTTTACAAATTAAAAGAAAAAATTAAGAATAAAAAACCCTAGCAACTACCAAAAAGAGAGAATAGAGAGAGAGAGAAAAAGTTCAATAAGAGATTAAAATAGACACAACTTTTTTGAAGAATTCAAGAAAAGATTAGTGTTATAAATCAAGAGAATGAGTGTCTCTTCTTCTTCTTCTTCTTCATTCTTTATCAATTTGTATGTCTTTCTTTATGAAAAAAATGATCTTTATGAATATAATTATATCTAGATAATTTATTAATCTAAGTTTCTTACGAACCTAATTTTTTTGCATATGTGATCTAATATTTTACCCCAACTGTGATTTCAATTCAATTATATTATTTAATCTAATTTTTATGCTATTAATTGTCTAACCGGTAATTAGTCTATAGAGACAATTAAATAGATTTGAGAGAATTATTTAATTATTTATATTGATTGAATAACATGCATAGTTTCTAGGCAGAGATATATGGTTTTTATATGTATGGTCTATAGTTGATGAGTGTAATGAGTAGTATGCAATCTAATTGACATAAGAGTGTAATTAGGTTAATTATTATTTGGTATGTAGTTTACTTGAAAGAGGAATGCAAGATGAGCTAGATTTAATTGATCATCTAATTTGTTGATAATTATTATGGGGGCAATTTTAGTGATTCATATGTTTGGGAAATTGGAATATTAAGATTCCTAGGTATTTTCTCATAAATCTTTGTAGTTGTTGAGTTATGCAATTTAAAATTAGTGTGAGAAAAATTGTACTTTTGAGTGGTAAGTATTCTCGAGATGGTTTTTGTGAGTGGATTTTATGTATGAGTCAGGTGTTAGCTGTTAGTTAACCTTGTGCAACATTTTTTTATTCAATTTACACATTATTTGTCTTTGATTTCTGATCATACTACTTTAGGTGGTGTGAGCTTTGGAGAAGATCCAGGTTCGTGTGTTGAACCAAGTTGTTATGAAAGTAGCAAGCAAAAGCTAAAATAGGCAGTTAGGATGAAGGTCCCAACTGATATATGTAATTATGGTTTTATTTCTTTTAGAATTGTAACTAATTTATTATTCAGTGGATTGCTTATTATTGAGTGATTTCCTTAAGCAACCCGAAGATGTTACCACATAGATAGTGTTTTTATGTGGGTTTATCTCGTTATATCTAAAGTTATGTATGCTTAAATGTGTGGTTGGTATAAAGAGAGTGTAAATGGTGTATATCTCTACATATTGAAGTTTAAATTCTCATTAGAAAACTTTTCATATTTATCACTTGCTTTCTATTTACTAAATTCTATATATGTTACTTTATTATACTACATGTATGTATTCATTTATATTGGAGCTATGATTATCTATAAGGGGTTTTTTTTATCTCTCGTGGTTGTGAGGTTTAGTTGAGCCCTTAAAGAGTCAACATCCTTAACTTTATTGTGTATTAAGTCTAGGACTCCTTCTTAGTAGACATGCATGTTTATATTGTGTGTTAGTGTAATTTTCCTTTTATCTACATACATGCTTTGGTAAGTTTCTAAGGGGTTTGTATCTTCGTGTCTTGGATGTGTACCAGGTGTCGACCTCTTTGGTAGGGTTTGCTATGTATGTTTGATTACATGTTGTGAAAGAACAATTATCATTTACCAAATATATTTCCATATACGAGGTCCTGAAGTGATTAAAAATCATTTTAGTTTTTCTGTATGTATATTTGTATCACAAGATGTGTATTATTTTCCTTGTATGTATATTTCCAATTTGTACAGGAGCCAGCAAGGCATATTATCAATAGTGTGTATTTTGCAGATTTTTTTGTTGCATTTGCTAGTTGTTTTTGTTGTGTGTTGAATTAAGCTTTTGTTTTGTACTTCTTCTATGTTAATTACTTTATCCATATTATGAGGCCTACTTAGCTGAATTAATATAGAGCTCATCAAAAGATTCCATAGGTCGACATTTACAACGCTCATATAGGTTTTGGTTACCTATTTTAGTTGAAAGAGCAATTTTTCTTCATATAATTGTTCCTATGTATAGGAATCTTCAAAAGCAAACTAAGTGTGATTTTCTCTTGTCTTAATTTGAGTCCTTTAAAATGACAAAATTGAGATCTTTAATGAATTTTATCAAGATTTTATGATATTCATAATTCTAGTTTGAATTTTGGAGAACAAAATAGGGTAGCTTATGTTAATCCAGAAATCGCGCAACTTCTTAACCGAACCTTTCAAAATGAATGCCATTACCCTAAAGAAGAGTAAGAATGTTGATACTTTGAATATTGATAAGCTTGTTTGATCAATACAAACTTATGAGATCGCATTTAAACCTTCCAAGAAGAACAAGAAAGTTTCCCTTAAATGTACCAAGAAAGACATTTATGACAGTGATGAGGACATAGGCTTAGGAAGCTCCAAAGGAAAAAGAATACAAAGGATTAAAAATTGAATAAGGGACAAACCAATAAACTCAAGAATATAAAATCAAAGGAACTCAATCTTTTGGGTTGAAATAGTAAGAAATCTAAATTCACTAATCCTTAATGTTTTACTTGTAGTGATTTTAATCACATTGCTACAAAGTGTGAAAACAACAAGAAGAAAGTTGGAAGAACATTCAATATCATACTCAGTGACACAAAAGTGAGCATTAAAATGCAAGCAAACCAAAAAATGGTGAAACCAACTATCGTACCTTTACTACAACTACCAAAGCGCACTTTCATGACACCGACTATAGCTCAAATAATGATAAATTTGACTCTTCTATTCTCCATAAATTTAATGTTAAAAGTTCTAAGGAATTCTTTCTTGATTCCCTAAGTGCTTGGAAAGAAAGAGTTAGACTTCTTATTGAAAAGTAACTAAGTTGAAGATATGATTAGAGTCCATGAATCAAACTCATCCATTGTAGAGAAAGCAAAGTCTGAGCATATTAATGATTTTGAGTCTGAGTCTTGCAAGTTTGAAAGAAGGAAATAATAAGCTTGTTATATAAAATAATATATTGGTGTAAGAGCTCAAAGGTTCAAGTGAAGCAATATCTACTAACCATTAAAGCTCAATGTTTGGATAAACTTTTGAGCACATACAAGTCATATGGTGATACACATGGCTTGGTTATATGGATGAGAGCTCCCACCTTTAACATCAAAGTCCACATTTGTAAGACCTTAACCCTACTTATATTGGCTGTGCACAAATTCTCACTACACCTATAGTTTCTAAAACTATTAAATTTGTGTTGCTATGTCATCATTTTGCTAGGAAAAGTCACATAAGAACAAAATGTAGGTTTTTAATGAATTCTTATCGATTTAAAAAATATTTCCATGTTACAAATAGTAGGATTCGTTATTATCAATCATCTATGCATACTGGACAATCTCTTAGAATGAATGAAAATTACAATTATGTGTCCAAAATTTCTACTAGGAAGCATGATGTTCTAGTTTCAAAAAAGTAAGAGAAAATTAATGCATTTAATTATTGGATTCATTATCATCATCCTACCATGTATGTTGCACATTCATATAGGATGATTGTGAAAAATAAAGTTAAGTCCAAGAACATACCTATAAATCCTAAGGTAGTTAATTCCCAATCCAAAGATATAAAAAAACTAAAATTCAAGAAAAATGGACAAGGAAAGATTTTATTTTTCTATCATTTGAATTTTTTTTGTTCACTTTCTAAATGCTTAAATTACCGTAGGTGAGCATCCATGTAAGTTTACATTTATTTTATTATTAGAATTATTTTTTTATTTTTTTTGTTAAGGATTTTAATTAAAACAAAAGGTAGAATCTTTTGCAGCTATCAAGCTAATGAACTTGTAGAAATGTATATAAACACAATCTTGTCTTTAGTGGTTTCACTCACTATGATTACCTAGTATATAACTGATTTTACATTGTCACTTTATGTGCACACTTACAATTCTATATGTAAAGATTAATGTTGACATGAATTTGTTGACACATTAATTGAATAAACATGTATGTTATGTTTGAGGTTTATGATTTTCTCTTAGAAGATTAGAGAACTTGAGTTAACCTTGACTACAAAATTATATCGTCATATTCCTAAGGAAGGTATTGAGTTTTGAAAATACTACCTATTATGATGTATAAATCTATCACATTGAGTTGGGAGGGATACCTCACAACTAATATTAAAGTAATTATAATAGGTGTAAGGCTCCAGTATATAGAAAAATATGTCAAAAAAGGGAGAATAACAAAAAATATATAATATATAATAATTTAAAAGCGAATATTCATGTAATAAAAATATATGTTGTTATCATGCATGAAAAGAAAGAGCAAAAAAGGTTAAAAATTTGTGCCTTATTATATTTATAACTCACTTAGAATTACATTTATGCATTCATGAGCATATTTTAAAATAATTTTTATGTTTATCAAATTATTATAGCTAAAACGTAGGCTAAGAGATAGCCTAAAATATAGGTTAAGATATATCTTAAAATATAAGATATAATATAAGCTCAAATATAAGATATAACTTAAAATATAGGCTAAGATATAATCTAAATTATAGTGCAAAATATAGGTTAAAAATAACCCAAATTTCTATATTTCATGACTCAGATTCAGATTATTTTTTACCTAGAAATCTTCCAAATTGGAAAAATTATATGTTGGTAAAGATTATAGCACATTGAGTGAACTTTGCAATGATGTTTAATTCACCTTAATGAGACATCGTTTGCTCAATAAAACTTTTCAAAAATAACACTTCTTCAAATAGGAGTTTTTATCAACAATGAGTATTACTAATATTATTTGAAATATGTTTGAAATATGATTGTCTCTATATAATGATCTACTTTTATTATTCTTATAAATACAAGCCATTTCTTATTGTTAAAAGATATCGCACAACTTACAACCATATAAGAATTATATGCTTTCATTTCCCATTAATTTCATAGTTTTCATTGATTACTTTCTATGATCGAATAGCTTCTCTCTAGAACTCTCTCATGCTTCCATCAATTCATCACATGGGTGTTCTTGATTTATTGAATTGATTGTTTAGGTTTAAAGAGATATTTTTGTTTATCTTGATTTATATCTTTTGTTCTAAATTTGTTAGAGATTTTCCTTTATTGATTTATTTGTTGAACCTGTTAGCTTATGATTTATTTGTTATATAATCATTCGAGAACACGATGTGAACTTGTATTTATGTGTTAGGTTTTTTGCACGTTATTTTGTAAATGTGTCTAATTGATGAGAAACTATTTTTAATGTTAGTCAAAATCTATACATGCTAATCTTGGAGGCTTAAAAAATAGATCAATAGCTTGTAAGTAAAGTAAATTAGGACATTATCCTTGGAATGGTAATATAAAATTGAGTTTGTACTTGAACATGTAATTTTTAGATTGGATAGATTAGTTGGTCCGGTGGAATGATGATTTTCCTCTTTAAGTTATTATTGTGGCCTAGGTTATTTTTACCTAAAAATATTGCATGTCAATATTTTGCTTTTTGAATTTACTTTTAATATGCGATTACATGTCCCATCATTACAATTATTAGTTAATTAATTTAGAATTTAGAATTTTAAAATAATCTATTCACCACATTTAAGTTGTTAGATCCATAAATTTAAAAATTTCACACATGATATATATATATATATATATATATATATTGGGCTTATCCAAATGCTTGAGGTTCTTTTCATCATTTTCTCACGGTACTACTTCACTATCGGTCACAAGTAAGATATGAAAATCCATTTTTAGTACGATCTTTTCATTCTAATTTATTAGATGGCCGGTGAATTAGTAGAATTTGAAAATCACTTTATAATATTAATAATAATAGATCATATAGCTAAGGATATAGATTAATTTCAAATAGAATGTAAAGCATTTCAATAGAAGTTGGAATGCTCATTCCTCCCACACTTTTCAAAAATACGCTGGAATGTTTTATTTTCCTAACACATTATATAATAGTTTATTATTTTTCTCATTTAAAAATAAAAAAACTCTTATTTTTTAATTTTATTTCATTTGTAATTTTATAAACTTTACTTTAATATTTATCATTATTTGGATTTTGTTGCTCAAACAAACATAATAATAGTAATATTATTTCCATTGAATTTTATTCCTACTGTAATTCACAATCCTATTATATTTCCTTTCTACAAACCAAACATATATAATAGTTTTCATAATTCTTTTAAATAATTTAAATAGGATAATTAATTTATTCTATAATCAATGTTTTAAAGGTAAAATATACTTTTTGATACCTAGTTTTATCACTTTTTACACTTTGATCTCTTAACAAAATGTTTATAACAAAATGTTTAGTTCAAATTTAAATATAGTGGATTAAATATGTTAAACTTTATAATTAATGATTAAATAACTTAAAAAATAAGTTTTTATATATATTAATTTTGATTAATATAGTGTAATTTAGTGTAATTTTAAATTTAGATTGAAATTATGAAATATGAAAAGTTAATGGATAAAAAATGACGAAAGTTTCGTTTAAGGGATTAAGTGATAAAGATAATTGACAAGATGTATAGTACACCTATGTTTTAATGAATAATATAAAAATGTTAAAATGAAAATTATAATTATTAAAATTTAGAAAAAAACTAAATGTATATTGCTTGTTTAGTGTATATATATATTTTGACAAAATGGCACAATATTGATTTTAGAATGAATGATCACTTAAGTTTGTTATTTTTAAGGAAAAGACAATTTAGATCCTTATCTATCACTTGGGATAGCACAAGTTTTTTTTTTAAATGTAATGGATTTGTATTACTTCACTTTTTATAATGATAATAGACTTTAGTTTTCTTTTTTAAATTTATACTATCTTAATTAATAAATTCAAAATTAAAATATAATTTTATTAAAAATAATATATATATATATATATATATAAATTACACTTTTTTCTTTATTTATTTAGTAATCACTGCATCTTAATTATAGTTCATAAATAATGTTGTCACCCGTCTATTTATAAATTAATAAAACTAATAATTTAGCCATTATTCTCTCTCCCCCCTTCTATTTTGGAAAACTTAGTCGTATTTCTTGGGTTTATTTGTCGGTGCACAAGTGTTATATTAAATGAGTTACCTTTTTAGTCCATTATTATTTTTTACTTCAATTCAATAATCAAATTACACTTAAATTTTGATCGAAATTGATTTCTTTTAACCTTGATTTACATGTAAGGGTAATTTGTTAACATGTTTTGTTTTGTTCACTTTTTAGATATGATGTTTTTGGTTTAAGCATTATTGTAATTCAAATTGAGAAATTAGCTCTCCCTCTTTGTAGTGCAAGCTATTGCAAGCTTGAAGACTTGGCATCCTATTAACTTGAAGAATTATAGATCAAGGTTATGAGAATTAAAAAAATAAAAGACATACACTCGAAAAACGTTTGCTCTTGTACTATAAATGGTTATTAAGAATTCTGGTGATAGTTTAATGTATGTACTTTTTTTATTTGATTATTTTGTAATAATCATGATTTGAATGTATAAATATATATTTCTAAAAAAATTATAAGTAATATAGTCTTTTATGTCTGTGTTGTCTTTTCATGTGTAGACATGGAACGTGTTTACTATACTTAGTATATTTGTCTTCCTATTATAAGATTAGTTACTATCAATAAGTAATACATACATGTGTATAGTTAGGTACACTTTATATGCAAGTATATATGTTTGCACTCACTATAGGGTTGGTTTTTGTAGTGTGCATGCTAGGTTGAACTTTGTGGTTTTCATCGAGTAAGTTGTGAGCGAGCTGACGTTGTCGCTCATGTTTTTGTTTCGTTTCAGGTGCAAATATTTATGAAAATTACCCAATAATTTTGGAAACAAAAATTGAAAGCTTTGGCACCTTGACGAGAACCTTCACTAAGGCCTTGGTGAAATTGTTCATGAGCTTGGATAACTTCTATAAATACCCTCATCTTCTTGTTTAATATCTAGAAAATATGTAGCAGGGTTCTGTCAAATTGATATCTCATTTTTGTATTTCTGGATCACTATTACCTTAAGTGTTGTTAGGTATTAGTGATTCGTAATTGTGTGGGAAAAACTGTGCTCTTGAATGGTGAGTACTCGAGGTACATGGTTGTCGCCTAGTAGTTTCCCCCGTGCAACATTTTCTTATATGAGGAGCTTATGCAACTATAAGCTATGTGTCAATAGGTAGTTACTTTTTTGCAACTTTTCTTATATAAGAACAACTTTGTGAGATTTGGTTGAGTTGAATTGTAAAGTTCTCATACCTTTGGCTATGTGCAATAAGTGGTAGATTGTATGTCCCACTTTTGTTATGAGTAATTCATGGATTCACTGTGTGTCCCACGGTGGTTATTATTTTCTCATGATTGAGGGTGGTCCTTCTGGTAAATATTTTCATATTATACTTTACTGATCATTAGTAGCTAATCATATCTTACTAGGAGTGCTAACTTTGGAGGAAAGTTAGGTTTGTGTGTCGAACCAAGTCTTTATGGATGTAGTAAATGAGGGAAGCAATAGGTAGCTCGGACAATGGTCCCGACTGATAGAGGTAATTGGGGATTTATTTCTATTATGGTTGTAATTGTTTTATTTCTTAGTGGAATTGTCTACTACCGAGTTGTTGCCATAAACAACTCGAGGATGTTACCACATAGGTAGGGGTTCTATGTAGATTTACTTCATTATATCTAGTGTTGTACATGCTCTATTATTTGACTTGTATAATTTGAGTTTAAATTATATATGTATCTATATAATGAGGTTTAAACTCTAGTTAGAAAGTCTTTAATATATATTGCTTGCTTTATGATTACTGGTAATTTATCTACTGCTTATTTACTTTATGTTTGTGGATATTTGTATTGTTGGTATGATTACTAGTTAATTATTACATGTTTGTTGTTATGCATAATTAGATTATTGTGTTATTACAATTTGAGTTTCTATCATGTATGTGCAAATTTATTAGATTTAGACTCTAATTACAAAGCTTATTTGTTTTATGTAGTTGCATATTTTCTTTCCTTTACCTGTAGCATGTTTATAGCTTTCTGATTATTACTTTTGTAGTATTAAATTAATCTACATGTTTCTTAATTAATTTATATTACTTTTGATGTTTGATATGCATATGAATTTGGTATGAGTCTCTAAGGAATCAATATCTCCTTACCCTGATTATGTACCAGATGTTAGATTCTTTCTCTTGATAAGCTGTGTTTTGTTTGATTACATACTATAAGAGTACAATCATCATTTATGTAATATGTTCCCACATATGAGATATTGAAGTTATTGAAAATTCTTTATAACTTTTCAGTAGGTATGATTATTTTGCATGCTATGTGTTGTTTCCTATGTTTATGTATGCTGCTAGCCTAGACAGAAGTCTGTGAGGCACATCAACACTAATGTGTTTACTACAATGTGTTCTTCCTCACTATTGGCTATTTTTGTTGTGTCTTAAATTGAACTATTGTTTTATACTTCTGCTGTGTTATTTGTTTAATTCAAGTTTATGAGGTCTGTTTGGCCGAATTGTTATAGTGCTCGTGAAAAGATTTCATGGATTAGTATATTTGAGTCAGAAGAATGATTAACCTTCGTGCAATTATTTCTACATATGAAATTCTCAAAAATAAAAATAAAAATAACTACAACAATAGAACACTTTTTTAATAGAACTCTTAGAAATACAACTTATAAGGGTTATTAAAAACAAACAAAACAAAAACAAAGAACCAACTCTAATCATGTAAGAGCTTTGTTTTAATGGTAATTATCAAGACTTGAAGTCGTGAGGCATTATTTAACACCAAAATATTTATGGACGATTCATGAAATAAACATATTTAACCATGAGACATTAACTAATTCCAATAAATAAGCAATTTTTTAATGAAAGATTGAATTTTTAAAGAGAGATAAAAATAGATTTAAAATACAGATAAGAAAGAGAGAATTTTGATGTCAGCAATACATGTATGGATATGGAGTGTTGAGTTATCTCTCCCATAGAGAGTTCTCATGTATCAATACTTGAATAGCAAAATCGGCATCGCCGATCCTGCCAATACTTTGGTGGGGTTAGATAGTTTAAACTTTATTGAAGGTATCCAAATTAAACCTAAGAATTTAATTATCCGAATACTAACTTTCAAGTTTTAAAACTACTATTGAAAATATGTTGTCAATACATTTTCACATACTAATTTTTATAAAAAAAATTGAAATAGAGCTTTACTCTAACTACCGAGCGATTATACCAACAAATAAAAGAGCACTACTCTAAATCAGACCGGATAACTAAACCTTAAAATCTAATTTTTATATTTAAGTTTGTAATGAAAAATAATATATTTTTCTCTAACATTCTTAATATAAAATCTTGAATAAAAATAAAATAATTCATTTTAGAGATTTTTACCTATTTAATATTTCGTAAGCATAACAACGTTATTATTATATCATGTTTACAAATATCCAGTAAAATTAAATTTAATCACAGACAAATTAAATATAACATATAAGAATAAAGCATAAAAAATAGCTATAAAGAAAATAAAATCGTTATAGTACTTTGATGTTATTCTTGTTGCTGGAAAACCTCCAAACGGAATTTGTATTTCCATTTATTGAATCAAAAAACAATTAAATTAAAAAAAAACATAATTAGTTCTTCTCAAAAAGAGAAGAACTCTAAAACTAAGAAAAACTAAAAACTAAGAAATGGAGAGAAAGAAAGAGAGAAGAAGATGTTTTTGAGGTGTGATTTGAAGTGAAGAGAATGAGGGTATTTATAGGTGAGGAGGGGAAGAAAAAGTGGATGGAAAAATGATTAAAAATGGAGAAAATGTAAAGTAATGAATGATGATGTCATACTGCTGACGTCATGGCAGTGTGGGGCGCGTCGCACGCGGATGGGGTAGATGGGCGCAGCAGCAAGCGCGAAATGGAGTAGATGCACCCGCAGATTGGGCGATGTGGTGCGCTACTGGGCGCTGATGGGTGCGGGTGCATGCAGATTGGGTGATGCACGTGCATTTCACACCGTGGGTGGGCATGCACATTAAAGCATGGGTCGGTGTGGTTGCCTGCGTGATTTCCTCATTTTTGACATTTTGACCCATTTTGTCCAATTTTTCCATCTTTTTTTTACTTTTCCTCATTTACTTTATGAATGTATTTGTGATGTATTGCCTTCGGTATTTTTCTTTGAGTCTTTAAGTTACCTTTTTTAAGCCAAAATACCTGAAAAACAATAAAAATACCTGTGATTCTGAAAAGATAGATTTATATAAATATATATCTTTTTAATCAATTAATGTGCATAAAATCATGGTAATTTTAGTACATTTTGAGCACTCATCAATACTTATGGAGTATAGAAAAAGATTTCTGAAGTGTGAGGCATGAATAGATGCACCAAAACATTGTATCTAAGTTGGCACTTTAGTAGCACTCTTATTATCTAGTCTATAAATATGAGCATTATTTTATAGAAAAAATTAAATATACAAATCAATCTTCAATAAAACTTATAATATAGGCATACAGTTAGCGTTAAAAAAAAATACTAACAAATTGTAAGATATCCCACCATTATATCGCAATACAAATATGAGAAATCCTAGACTAACTAAACTATCATCTATAACATTAACCTCTCTTTTTATATGTAAGAGTGAAACAAATCAAATTTATATAAGAGCAAATAATATGTTATATAAATTAAATTAAAAAAGTATAAGATAATACAAATTATTAAAATAAGGGGTCATTTTTATAGAAAAATATTTTAGATGTTTGTTACAAGCAGTAACATACACTGAAGTTGTATTATCAAAACCCATGCCTCTGAGCATCATACCAACCTACAGGAGGAAATCAATAATTCATTATCAATCACCAAATGTTACATAGCAACCACTTCCAAAAGACATCTCAAGCACTTGCTATATGTTGATACGTTATGCATCTTAACTAAGCAAACACAACAACTATACCAAACTTACCCAACCAGAGGAACTGTGGTTCCCATCCTTCAAGCTACAAATCAACAAGATTTTACATATACTTGACCATTTCTGGAAAAATTAGCACATCATCATCCACTGATTCAGTCCCATCGCACACAATTAACTTCGCCTCCATCGCGAGACGATGACGGCCAAAAGGCGAAGTGAACCACTAATTCCACCAATGTGCGCAAAGTCTATCATCCCATAGGAGTTGAACCACTAATAGTGACGCCACAGCCAATGACGCCACAACCAGTGATGCCAACAAAGAAACGCCTCAAGAGCTTTCTTTCTGGATTGATTAGCTAGGAAAAATAAAAAAGAAAAAAAAAAGAAAGAGAGAGGGTTAAATGAAAGGAGAGAAGGAAATAAAACTAAAAAAGAAAAAAAGAGAGATAAAGGGAATTAAATGAAAAGAGAGAAAATGAAAAAATGAGACCGAAACTAAATGTATATATTGTAGTAGTGTTCTGATAAAAAAAAAAATAAGTATATATTTCTTGTAAGTGTATAAAGTATTACTAATATAATAGACTAATTTTTTGGGAAAATTGATTTTTCAATAAGTTTTTAATATAATATGAGACTTAAAAATTTTGTGTTTAAATCCAATAAAGTATTATTGGTTATTCTTCCATTAGTTTAAGTTTTTTTAAAGAATTTGTGACCAATAAACTCTAACATCAAATCTATTAACCTCAATTGTTAAATTTCAAATATTTGATATGTATGATACATAGAGTTATGTAAAATGTATAAAAAATTGTTGGCTCTTCTCCCCGTATATAACTTAAACTTTTAAGAGTATTAGTGACTTTTCAACATATTTCTAACAATTTCAATGTGAAATAAATCTGTATTTAAATATATGAAATAAATATTCTATTAGGCCAATTAGATTAAAAAGGAGATGATAATTTCATATTATTAAAATAATGTATCATTTTAGTCCTACCAAATTTAAATTTTTATATTATATAATATAAATATAGATAGGTAAATTAATAATATTATTGACTTATTATGTTAAATACATTTTTATACATACAAATTATATATAAATGGATTTGGAATCCACCCCACTACAAAGTAATAAAAAAACATTAATTAACTTCGAGTTGCAAGACATATTGGCATTATTAAATTATAGTTATATGTCCAATTATTCTTGTTATATATAATTACATTATTTCAAGCATGCCATATGATTGCGTAGAAGTATGATTATATTTATTAGTTTGTGGGAATATGAAAACAAGCAGCTAGTTTAGAATAAATATATAAATTAAATCTTTCTTTATAGCAGATAATTTTTTAAACTTGGTAATGAAATATATATAATTCCGCATGACAAGTATGCGACAAGAGTTAGGTGATATACATAGAAATCAAAAGGATCCATTAGATTATTATGCTAAAGTTGTTTGCCCATAATTGATAAACACTACCAAATTTAGCTTCATCTCCAAGGATATAATAAGCACTTATTAGCACTTTGATTTGCGAAAAGGCGTACCCAATTTGATTAGAAATAGTTGCAACAAGATCTGTCGAATCCCTCTTACATATTGAAGATAAGATGAGAATGAGCTGATCTAATTGAAGATAATAAAACATAATAATGGGGATAAATTCCCTTTTCTTTTGATGAACAGTCACAATCTATATTTTAATTAATTGTGTTTAAAATAAGTGATAACTTGGTATTATAGAATAATAAAATTAAATATTGGTATATTTTTTTATAGAAATAAATATCCGATAAAAAATGGAGAGAAAAAATAATTAGATTAATAAAAAAATATACTTTAAAAATAATAAATAATATTTTACTATTAAAATATTATCTATTTTTATATATAAAAAGAGTATAGATACTATAAGGAGGGATATTGCATAGGAAAATGATAAGTCTAATAAATCTTGTATCAGGTTCCATTCCATCCACACATCATTCAATAACTTTCTGCAAAATATTAGAATTGTTAAATTTATTTAGTTAATATCATTTGATTAATTTTTCTCACTTATATTATTAAATTATTAAATTTATTTTATTTATATTATTATTTTTAAGTTTTATCTAATAGTATTATATTAATGATATTTTAAAAACAATTTTAATAATTAAATGAAAGATTTAAAATAATTTAAATAATTAAGTTATATATATGTAAAACAACATTTAACTATTTTACCTCTCATATCGTTAAACATATATTAATAAAATAATATAAATTACATAAATATAATAATTAGGTGGTATAAATAATATGAAAAATAATTAGATCTTATGATTTAAAATAATTTAAATAATTAAATGATAGATTTAAAAATCTCGTTTTAATTACTTGATAGAAAAATAATAATACTTTAATAAAATATTATTAAAATCATATAATTTATGTTTAATTAAATTTGTTTATAAATTAAAAAATTAGATGGTATTATTTTTAATTTAAGAGATTGAATGATTAAAATAATTTAATTTAAAATGTTTTTATGATATTTTTATCTTAATTCAGTGTCAAGACTTAAAAACATTTAATAAAGACATGGCTGATATATCAATGATGTAATAAATGCTCACCTAACTCAAATGAATGCTCTTAAGAATAAAAGTTTTCCTAGTTGCAAAAGAATTGCATATAAAATGCATATATATAAACATTAAATGAATCACTAATATTAATTATAGTGCATATATAAGTTCTAACTTTTTTATATTATGATTGATATTTTCACGGATTTGAAATTGACAGTCTTTTCTAAGTTGTAACTTGAATATCTTATGTTTATCTTTATTTAGTCACGTGCACCCAAATCCAATCATCAAGTTTATCTTTATTTCCTCACGTGCGCACATTCATGAATCCTTTTCACTATTTCAACTTTCCTTTTTCCATTTTAACTAGTATTCTCATTAACATTTAACAGAAACTTTCCTTTTCCCACTTTAGCTAATCCTCTCATTAACAAGTAATAGTAACAAGTACATAAGAGTCCATGGATTACAACAAATAATTTCAAATGGTGAGCATGGAGTGGTAGAATATACTCATATTATAAGAAATTAAACTCAATAAATATGATATTGTAAATTATAAATAATGTAATTTTATGAAAAATTAATAACTTTATGATAAGTTTATCACATTACATTATTCGATGTGTTTGTTAAAATAAACTTATATAATAAAATAAAAAATCTTAAATATCTTAAAAAAATTATTAAAAAAATTTAAAATAAAATAAAATAATTAAGTTAAAGAATTAAAATTTTAATTAAAAAGTGAGACAATTAATGACAAAATATGAGTAATATTTAGTCAACTAATCAATTATAAATTGAATTAATTATGTGAATTTAATAATTAATCATAAGTTGGTAATATTAATTTTTCTACTAAACCTAAAAAAACCCAATGATGATGGTAATTCTCAATTACAACTAACCAATTTATTCCTTTTATCTAAACTAATTAGCTAATTGGATCATTATAAGAAAAACATATAACCAAGTTCAGATTAATTATTGTTTTTTCAATAAATATTTAGAAATCCTAATGATCATGGAAATTTCATTTACTATTAACTAATAAATTTCTTTAATCCAAACCATTAATTAATTAATTAATAAGAACATATATAAGGCATAAATCATCCAAAATAACACAATAATAATGTAATTAATTTAGATTCTTGTATAAAAGAATAGCCTAGATGATTTTTCTAACAACCCAACATCATCCACAAATACTCTCATTAATCATAAATAAAATTTAAATCTATTAATAATTTTAAAGATATCAAAAAAATAATGACAAAAAATAATATTAATCTTTATTCAAATAATATTCCATCTAAAAAATCAATTAAATCAAGAAATAAAAAATAAAAAACCACCAATAAATTTTACCGTACATAAACAAATTCGATATCAAGAATTTAACTACAAAAGTTATAATCTTTTTAATAAAATTAACAATAAGAACTAAATAATTATATACCCTTGAACAAACAATCACTCAATGCTTTGAATTAGTTGATTATATACATCTCAATTAACTCTATTTTTTAATATAAATTACAATAAATTTATCAATTATAATATTAAAAGTCATATTATATTTAAAGACTACAATTACATTTGAGAATTTATGCACTAAAACATAATAAAACCTTACTAGCTAACTAATTAAATGTTCCAAAATATGAAATACATGCAAAACAAATTCCAATAACATTACTAATGAAATTTTCTTCAATCTAAATCAATCTAAAAAATGTAAATAAGAGCATATAGATGGTCTAACTAGCTAGTTATTGCTATAAGAATCGATTTGTGAACTCTACCGACTCATTTTTCATCTCATCAATTTCCAATCAATATAAGTCCATTCATAATTAAGCTACAATGTACACACATTTTAAATTATTATTAGCTAGCCACTTATTTTGATAAAGAAAAAGTTGAAATCAAAATTTAAACTAGAAAAGAAAATACAAAAAATAATTCAAATTATTACCAAGTCAATCATAGAAGCAACTGAAACGGTAATAATTATCTTGATAAACATAAGGGCATAATTCCCACAAGTCACCAAGTCATTTTACTTCGAACACTACATATTAGAACAAAAAATCAATTGTAAGCTTGATATAATCTAATTAAAAATTTATTACATAGAGGTGATCAATAAATTGTGTAAGTACTTCTAATCAATATACATATATATGAGAAATCTTAAAATGTTAAAATTATAGAGTTTAATGAACCGTGCATTTATAACTTATACTCTCATTCTATACCATATTAGCAAACCTTGAGCCATTCAATTTTGATGACTATTCAACATAATATGAATCCTATATATTAAAGAAAGAAAAATAAAAAGAAGTTATTTGTGAAGACAAATTAAAACTTAATGTTTCCAAAAATATAAAGTTAATAAAAAAAATATAACTTACACATTCATAATATTTTTAGTATTAGATAACACTTCACCCTACATTGAATCCAAATAATATATGGTGTTTTTCAACGGCTCAAACACAATTAAAATCCAATGTACCTACATCAATTTATAATGAGATATATATTTGTAAATGTCTTTGATCGCATGACATAATTTTTCATAAAGGTTACAATAATTCATTACCATTCATTATATGGAATTATCCATTTATCTTCCTTTTTAGTATTTTCCATCCTTTCAAAAACTTGTCTCGCAATTTGAGTAGATGTCTTATTCTTCTAAATGGAATACAACCAACTTGGGTCAATGAATCTAATAACATTATTCAAATGATTCTTAATCAACTCATCATAGCATCATCGCCTACGAAAAAAGTTAACAATTTAATGATAAAATAATAGTAAATAGTCAAACTCCACCAACTCAAACTTGTCTAGATTTTGAAGAAAAACATAGGTGGAAAGGTATGACATTCAAAAAAATATGGAAAGTTGAAAAAAATAATTCTCACCAATGGAGGGAAATGAAAAAGGTTAACTAATAAAAGGGGTTAAAAGGAAAATGTTACTAAATCAGTAGATCATGATTGTTGGAATAAAAAATCAATATTTTAGGAATTACATTATTGGAAATACCTACACATTCGTCACATCTTAGATGTCATGCATATCGACAAAAATGTATGTGAGAGCTTGATTGGTACATTACTTAATATATCTGGAAAAATGAAGGATGGAATTAAAACAAGACTGGATTTAATGAAATTGGGCATATGACCTGAATATGCACCAAGGGTGGAAAATGATAAGAATCAAACATAATTTCCACCAGTATCATATACAATGTCAACAAAAGATAAGGATATGTTTTGTAAATGTTTGGCGAGTGTGAAAGTTCCTGATGGTTACTCGTCCAATGTAAGAAATTTTGTGTCTATCACCGATAAAAAATTTTATGGATTGAAATCACATGACTATCATATCACATGTTTGATTATCAATAATTTGTCATTGTTCATTCTTTAATAAAATATGAAATAAATCTATATCAATTTGCAAGTTGAACTCTTTACAAAAAGATGTTATGGAGAATTTGTGTCAACTTGAAAAATATGTTCCTCCTTTTTTAGATATAATGATTCACTTGTATCTTCATTTAGTTCAAGAGGTTCAATTGTGTGGTACTACTTACTTAAGGTGGATGTATCTTTTTAAGAGATACATACAAGTCTCTAAAGGATATGTAAATAATAAAAATCATCCTAAAGAATCCATGATGGAACATTACATTGTTGAATAGGCCATTTATTTTTGTTCTAAATACTTTAGTGGTTGCACTGAAATTGGGAATCCTACACACAAGTTGTTCTTAGAACATCACATGATCCAAGTAGGTAACTGATGAACACAAGTCTGGCATTGGGTTAGCAATACCGATCTTGGAGATACTTCGGTTTATATTTGTAAAACTCTTATAAGTGTATGAATCTTTTTATAGAAAATGATAAGTATGCTCCCAAGGTCAATCTAAGAAAAGAATATATATGGTTTTTAATTTTTTTATTCAAACTCTTAAAAATGCAATTAAATCCTAAACATCCTATCTCAATATTTTGATTTGTGTTTCCTAATCTAATAACATAAAAAATAAATATAGATATGGATTCAATAAAAACTAATGAAAATTTTTATAATTTATAAGAGTAAAGTATTTATGGATATAAAAATTAAGTTAATTATGTTTTCTCATATTATTTAGTTATAAATATATAAATTGATATTTATTGATTTTACCCTTTTTTGTATGAAAGTGTCTTTAGGCGGGGCCCAAATTCTTTTCTTTAATATTAATGAACTAATTTCCTTAGATGAAGCCTATTAATTATTTAAGTATTAAATTTTGGCTTTATTTATAAGAAAATAGAAAACCATCAAATCACAGCTTTAGACAGTGTCATTTAATTAGATTTTATTCAAGGTATCCAAATTAAACCTAAGAATTTAATTATCCGAGTACTAACTTTCAAATTTTAAAAACATTATAGTAAAAATATGTTTTCAATACATTTTCAAATAATAATTCTTATAAAACTTTTGAAATAGAGTTTCACTCTAACTACCGGGCGATTGTACCAATAAATAAAAGAGCAATACTCTAAATCAAACTTAATAATTAAACCTTAGAATTTAATTTTTAGTTTTAAGTTTTTAATAAAAAATAATATATTTCTCTCTAACATCCTTAATATGAAATCTTGAATAAAAAAACAATTTATTTTGTAGATATGTTTTACTTATTTACAAACAACCATCCAAGTTAAATTTAATCAAAGAAAAATTAAATATAATATATAAGAATAAAACATAAAAATAATTGTAAAGAGTTCAATTAAAATTATACCTCAAAATAATCTTTACAGAACTTTGATGCTAATTTCGTTATTGAAAAACCTCTATACGAATTTACATTTTCGTTTATTGAATTAAAAACTAGAAATCTACAAAAGCATAGCTAATTCTTTTCAAAAAGAGAATTAAGAACTTTAAAAATAAAAAAAACTAAAAAAAAGAAAGATTACTAGAGAGAGAAATATGTGATTTTTGGGATTTGAGGGATGATTTTTACAATAGGCCAGAGGGTCATTTTACAAGTATGGAAAGGGCTAAAAATGTGGGAAAATATCTCAAATATTGATCTTGGACACATTTGGAAAGGTTGGCATGCATGTGAGGAAAGATTTGTGGTGAGATAGGAGCTAACGCACTCAGGTGGCCGTAAGACTTGACATGACATACACACGACTCGCCATTGCGTGCATGGAACACATGCAAGAATCGACATTTTTGACCTTTTTGAGCATTTTGATCCATTTATTCCAATTTTTCCATTTTTTTTTTACTTTTTCTAATTTTTTTCTCAACATATTTGTGATGATTAGCCTCCAGTATTTTGTTTTGAGTATTGAAATTATTTTTGAAGGAAAATACTTAAAAAATAATAAAAATACCCATAATTTCATAAAGAAAAATTTATATAAAAATATGATAAAATCATATAAATATAAATTTATTTAATCAATTAAATAAAATTAAATCTTGGTAATTTTAGTGCTTTTTAAGCACTCATCACAATCCCAACTAATTTTTGGCTAGTTCCTTAGGAAGAGAAGTGGTAAAAACTAAAAACTAAACTATCCTAAATCCTTTCCGTGGATTGAAACGGTTGTATTTGTCGTATGCAATAAGCATTTAAGTCCCTAGGTTGCCATAGTAGATGAGTTTGAGTCTCACGAGAGTTTTCAGTAATAATACCCATAAATATTAAACTAAATGTAAATATTAAAAACAAAAAATAAAAATACAAAACTAAAATTATAACAAAATAAAAACTAAATAAAATCAAAAATTAACTTTAAAATAAAATAAAATAAAACAAGAAAACAAAGGAAAATAAAACAAAACATGAAAATGTCTCATTCTTTCTAATCTCCTTTAAGATCATAATTAAAATCTAAAGCATAAGTTATTTTCAATTTCTTCAACAGTCATAGTTTATAATAATAATTAGTTGAAAATCATTTTCATACTTCATTTAAAAAATGTTTCAATTTAAATTTACCCAATTTTAATGTCAAAAAATCGAATTCGCTTCAACTCTATCCTTACAAGTCAATACTCTCAAAACATTGAATCTTATGAGTTCAAGCACTTATACTAAGGCGAAGCAACTGCATTCACATCTTCCAAACATCTACATTTAGAGGCATGCAAATAGAGTTTTCACATACTTATAAAAGATGAAAGACTCAAAAATAGTGCATAATTTCGATCTCAAGAAACGAATCGAATGTTTCAGATTTCGTAAAAAAATCACAAAATTATTTTCATGCCTCAATAAAAATCATTAATTAATTTTTTTAAGATATATGCCTTATAGAATGAAGAAAGTGCCATGAATTTTTATGGATCTACTTCATATAACTTTCTTTTGTAATTAACCTTTTTTTCAAAACTTTGTAAGCTATGTGGGTCATAGTATGTAGATTATACTATTTATTTCTCTCTTTTTCTCTCTTTTTTAATATATATATTTTTTTAGAGAAAAGACTCATGTATAATTTTTACATTTGTTTTGTATGATAAGGTGAGTAGCTACATTTTTGGCTTTTGACTGTTTGTAATGGTTTAGGTAACCCATATGTATTTCTTTTTTTCTTTTTTGTGTGGTATAAGTCATGCATGAAGGAATAAGTCATTCAATCTAAGTAGTAAAAACAACATATGACACTTTATTAGATGTGGAAATCCTAACATTCAATGATAATACTTATAAAGATCATCTAAATATTTAAAGAAATAAGAAATGTGTTTTGAGTAGAAAAAATATATTTCATTCAGAACAAAAGAAATTAGGCTCAAATTATATCACACAAGGGTAATATCCATTATTTGGTTCCTAATCACTGATTTTGGGTTTATTATAATGTTCACACTTTATCATGAAATACTACTTCTCACAAAAACTAACTAATTACCGTATACTCCACGATATGTTTTCAAAAATTAAACAAAAGATTTAACTATTTACTTAAATTTAATTTAAATAAATAATAATTTTTTGTGAGAAATGTTTTAAAACTAATCCTAAGATTTAAAAGTTTTTAAGAAGAACTAGTTAGGGTTTTATAGATTTCTAGTGTTTGATTCAATAAACGGAAATGCAAATCCGTTTTTAGTTTTTCCATAAATGAAATTAGCATCAAAATTCTATAAGGATTGTTTTGAGGGGTAATTTTGAATCAATTATTTACAGTTATTTTTATATTTTATTCTCATATGTTATATTTACTTTTCTGTGAAAATATTTAATATGGCTGGCTATTTATAAATATGATATAAAAATAACGTCATTATGCTTACGAAATATTACATAGGTAAAACATTTCTATAAAATAAATTGATTTTTTTATTAAAGATTTTATATTAAGGATGTTAGAGAGAAATATATTATTTTTTATTAAAAACTTAAATATATAAGAAAATTATATTCTAAAGTTTAATTATCAAGTTTAATTTAAAGTAGTGCTCTTTTATTTGTTAGTACAATCGCCCAATAGTTAGAGTGAAGCTCTATTTCAAAAGTTTTTATAAGAATTATTATTCGAAAATGTATTGAAAACATATTTTCACTATAATTGTTTTAAAACTTGAAAGTTAGTACTCAGTTAATTAAAATTTTAGGTTTAATTTGAACACCTTGAATAAAGTTTAATTAACTGATTCCACCTAAAGTTATGATTAAATGGTTTACTATTTTCTTAGAAATAAAGTTGAAATTTAATACTTAATTAATTCATAGGCCGCCTAAGGATATTAGTTCATTAATAATAAACAAAAAGATTTTAGGCCCCACCTATGGATACTTTCTTACCAAAATTAGAAAATAAACAAATATCAATTTATATAATTAATAACCTAAATAATATGAGCAAATATAATTAAATTAATTATTATATCCATAAATACTCAACTCTTATGAATGATAAAAAATTTACATTATTATTTATTGAATCCGTATCTATGTTTATTTTTATGTTATTAGATTAGAAACACAAAAACCCAAAATATCATGATAGGATGTTAAGGATTTAATTTCGTTTTTAAAAGTTTGAATAATAAATTAAAAACCACATAAATTCTTTCCTTAGATCGACATTGGGAGTATACTTCTCATTTTCTAGGAAATGATTCATGCACTTGCGATAGTTTTACAAATATAAAACCAAAGTATTTGCAATATCGATATTGCTAACCGGACGCCGGTCTTATCATCATCAAGTTTTTGGCGCCGTTGTTAGGAAAAGAATATCATTTTTAAATTATTTATCAAAAATTTAAAAACTTTTTGTGTTGTAAATAATTTTAATTTTTTTTATTTTGTTTTTAAAAAGTGAAAATTAATTTATGATTTTTAATTAAAATAAATAAATTTTTTACTAATTTATGATAGGATGTTAATTTATGTTTTTTTTTTACTTTTTAATTTTTATTAATAAAAAAATGAAAAATATTTTAAATTTTAATTTTAATGTAAAAAAATTAATTTATTAACTTAATTAGCTTAAATTTTAATAGTATGAAAAGTAAATATCAAAGAGAGTTATGTCTAGGATACTAGTTCTTAGAAGCATTTATGTAATTAGTCTTTTCTAGGAACGTTGCTCTATTTAGGAGGATGGTTTTTAAGGAGGCTTTGCCCTACCCTTATTTCATATGAGCACTATTGGTTAATACTAATTATGTTATTTAACTTAGAGATTATAATAAAATAAAATAAAAAATTCCTGAAGCTATATCCAAAATTTCAAAGCTTTAAATCATAATCCATGATAAAAGAAGGTAGTTGCTTTGTTAGATCAAGTTACAACTATGTTTTGATGCCTTAGTTATTTGACTTGAACCTAGAAGTGGGTTATCTAAAACCCACAATCATGTCCCTAGTTTTAAATAAATAAAAGTTTGAAAATTCATAGGCATGACTTAAAAAATATAGGTAGAAAATTTTTTCCTACCTGTAGGTTTGATTGACTCAATGATGTGGGGATGTTAAATTTACTTAAAATTAAATCTTTTAAGTTAATTCTTACTATGACATTCAACTAAGTGCTAGATGTAAGATAACTCATTATTTTAGGTAATTTTCTTTTATTTCTTTTATTTATTTAATTTCTTTTGTTTATTTCATGTGAATAATTTTAGAATTATTAAAACTATAAATATTTGTTGAAATGTTAGAAGTTCATCGTGATCTCTCTATGTGAACTTTAATAATAAATAAGATGGATGCACCTGTGTTTCTCTATCACTACTTTCACATTCTAAGGAAATAAGTAATTTTGTTCTATTTTCTCTTTATCTTTAATTTACAATTTTTACATCGAGGAAAATGTAAGTTCTAGGTTAGAGATGGTGAAAATACTATGCTTAATTTCAAAAAAAATAATTTTAAAAACTTTTATGTTGAAATTTTCATTTTTATTGTGTTTGATTTTATTTTCTTTGTGTGTTTTAGTAATTTTTATAACTTTAGGATTAACTTTAAAAATTTTCTCATAAAAATTTATTATTTCTTTAAATCAAATTTAAGTAAATAGTTAAGTCATTTGCTTTGTTAGATTCATTTTTGAAAACATATCTAATGAGTACTTGAAAAATACTAAAACTATCATGATTTTATGTACTTTAATTGATTTAAAAGATTTATATTTATATGATTTTATCATATTTTTATATAAATTTGTCTTTTCAGAATCACATGTATTTTTATTGTTTTTTAGGTATTTTTGCTTCAAAAAAATAACTTAAAGACTCAAAAAAAATATTGGAGGCAATACATTACAAATATATTTGAAAATAAATGAGGAAAAGTCAAAAGGATGGAAAAATTGGACCACATGAGTCAAAAATGTCATAAGCCAAAATCCCACGCATAGCTACCCATCTGCGCTATACCGCATTGAGTATTTTCTTGCACAACGCTGATGTATGCGAGCATATGCCCAAAAAACGTTGAACTCACATGCGCATCTCACTGAACTCACCCACATCTGCGCTCACTTGTACCCATTTGTGCCCAACTGCACCCCATCATATCGAACTCGCGTGCGCCATTCCCTATGTTTTATGTCAGTGCATGTCTATTCTGCATCATCTCTTATGCCATCATCCATCTATTATGCATTTTATCCCACTATTTTACCCTTTTCTTCATCTATAAGTACCTCTATCTCCTCCATTACAAAAAACACACCTCAAATACATTTTCTTAGCTATTTCTATCTCTAGTTTTCTTAGTTTCTTAGTTTTTAGTTTTAAAGTTCTTCTCTTTTTAAGAAGAACTAGTTTTTGTTTTGTTTTGTAAATTTCTAGCTTTTTGATTCAATAAATAGAAATTCAAATCCGTTTGGAGGTTTTCCAACAACAAAATTAGCATCAAAGTGTTGTAAGTTTTTACAGTTATTTTTATGTTTTATTCTTATATATTATATTTAATTTATCTGTGATTAAATTTAACATGGCTGGCTATTTGTAAACATGATATAATAATAACGTTGTTATGCTTGTGAAATATTAAATAGGTAAAAATCTCTATAAAATGAATTGATTTTGTTTTTATAAAAGATTTTATATTAAGAATGTTAAAGAGAAATATATTATTTTTCATTATAAACTTAAATCTAAAAATTAGATTTTAAGATTTAATTATCTGGTATGATTTAGAATAGTGTTATTTTATTTGTTGGTCCAATCGTCTAATAGTTAGAGTTAAGCTATATTTCAAAAGTGTTTATAAGAATTATTGACAACATATTTTCAGTAATAATTTTAAAACTTGAAAGTTAGTACTCGGATAATTATTCTCTTAGGTTTAATTTGGACACCTTGAATAAAATTTTAAACTATCTAACCCTACCAAATTTGGCATTTAAATGGTTTATTTTCAATCTCTTAGAAAAAAAGAATTAATTTAATTAGCCAAATTAGTTATTGACCTCACCCATAAGTGTTAATTGATTTTTTTAATTAACAAAGAATATCTAACACCACGAAAGATGATATTCATATAAAAAAGTGAATCAATAAATATTAATTTATATCTTTAATACCTAAATAATATGAGCAAGCATAATTAACTTAGTTATTATATCCATAAATACTCTATTGTTATAAATGATAAAATTTTGTATAAATGTTTATTGAATCCATATCTATGTTTATTTTTATATTATTAGATTAGAAACACAAAAACCCAAAATATCATGACAAGATGTTAAGGATTTAATTTCTTTTTTAAAAGTTTGAATAATAAATTAAAAACCACATATATTTTTTCCTTAGATCGACCTTGGGAGTATACTTATCATTTTCTATGAAATGATTCATACACTTGCGAGAGTTTTACAAATATAAAACCAAAGTATTTGCAGGATCGACGATGCCGGAGCTGCTCGTCAATATCAAGGAGTATAAGGTAATTAGTTAGTTTTTGTCAGGAGTAGTTTCTCTTAATTAAGATGTGAAAATTATATTAAGCTCAAAATTAGGGTTTAGGAATCATATAGTCGAGACTACCCTTGTGAGAAATATTTTCAGCCCATTCTCCTTTATTCTAAGTGATAAATATTATTTTTTCTATTCTAAAGCACTTTTCTTATTTTTAGCATTATTAGATTATCTTTTTAGAACTTAGCATTGAATGTTTGGATTTTTATATCTTAATGAAGTGTTATATATTTATTTTTCATTTGCTTAGATTAAATTATTTAAGTAGAAATTGATAGTATATGTCTTTCTTTATTCATGTGTAACTTCTTTAAAAAAAGATATATCTAGGGTTACTTATACAAATACGAACAGAAAAGCCAAATATTAATCACTCACCTTACCATATTAAAAATGTACAATCTATACAAGGGTCCACTCTTGAAAAAAAATGGATTATGTTATAAAAAAAGAGAATATAAGAGAAAAAAAAGAGAGGAAAATTAATGAATAGTATAATCTATATATTATGACCCAAAAGGCCAAAACAGTTGTGATAAATGGTTTAATGCAAAGAAAATATAGGAAGTAATTCCTTAAGAACTCATTGCATTTTTCAACATTTTCTAAACAACATATTACTTGATATTTTTATTTGATGAATTTGATTGATGCATGAAAGTAATGTATAATATTGTATATATTCTTACATTTGATTCCTTTCATGAGATCAACATTAAAATAACCCTTTGAGCCTTTATTTTTATACATATTTGAACATATTAGTTCATTTCTATACATAAACCTTTTCACATATAAATTAGTATGAGTGTTTAAACCTATAAGATTCAGTGTTTTTGAGAGTATTGAATTGTGGCGAATAGAGTCAAATCGAATTCGGATTCCTGACACTAAGTTTGGCTGAAATTAAATTGATACATTTTTTATATGAAATATAAAAATAATTTTCAACTAATTATTATAATAAACCATGAATTTTTAGGAAGTTAAAATAATCTATACTTATGATTTTAATTAAGAAATTTAAAAGAGATTATAAGCATGAGATAATATTTTTATTTCATTTTTTTATTTTATTCTAGTCTTTTTACTTTATTTTAAAGTTTAGTTAATTTCTTATTTCATTTGTTTTATTTTGTTTTCATTTTGTTTTGTTAATATTTGTGGGTATCATTACTGAAAATCCTCATGAGACTTAAACTCGTCCATTATGACAACCTAGGGGTTTAATGGCTTGATGCATACGGTAAATGCAACCGTGTCAATCTATGGAAGTGATTTAGGATAGTTTAATTTTTAATTTTAATTTTAGTTTTTACTACTTCTCTTGCTAAGGGACTAGCAAGAAGTTGGTTAGGATTGTGATGAGTGCTTAAAAAGTACTAAAATTATCATTATTTAATGTACTTTAATTGATTAAATAAACTTATATTTGTATGATTTTTTCATATTTTTATATAAATTTTTCTTTTTGAAATCATGAATATTTTTATTGTTTTTCAGGAATTTTGTTCAAAAATAACTTAAAGAATTGAAGAAAAATACTAGAGGTAATACATCACAAATATGTTGAGAAACAAATGAGGAAAATTCAAAAAAATGGAAAATTGGAAAAAATAGGTCAAAACGGTCAAAAATGTCAAAAATACCCATTCCCACGAGCACGCAGCCAACACATGCCCATCAAAACCCCACGGGTGCACACAGTTATCAAAAACTAGTGTACGCTTGTGCTTGTCTTGTGGGCACCAATGCCCATCTACCATAAATCTCGGCCCCTACACGTGTGTCAACTTATCCAAACGCATCCAAAATTAATTTTTGAGATATTTTCCCACATTTTTGGCCTTTTCCTCATCTATAAAAGGACCTTTTCCCCATTGTAAAAATCACCCCTCAAATCCCTAAAAATTCCTCCTCCTCCTCGCTCTCTCTAGTTCTTAGTTTTTTTTTTGTTTTAAAGTTCTCTTCTTGAGAAGAACTATTTATGCTTTTATAAATTTCTAGTTTTTTATTCAATAAACGGAAATACAAATCCAATTTTAGGTTTTCCAAAAACAGAATTAACATCAAAGTTCTACAAGGATTCTTTTGAGGTATAATTTTAAATGAATTCTTTACAGTTATTTTTATATTTTATTCTCATAAGTTATATTTCATTTGTTTGAGATTAAATTTAACATGTCTAGCTAAATATAAACATGATATAATAATAACTTTGTTATGCTTACGAAATATTAAATAGGTACAATATTTTTATAAAATAAATTGATTTTGTTTATATTTAAGATTTTATATTAAGGATGCTAGAGAGAAATACATTATTTTTCATTACAAACTTAAATGTGAAAATTAGATTCTAAGGTTTAATTATCATGTGTGATTTTGAATAGTGTTATTTTATTTGTTGATACAATCGCCCCGTAGTTAGAGTTAAGCTCTATTTCAAAAACAATTTATAAGAATTATTATTCGAAAATGTATTGACAACATATTTTTAGTAATTGTTTTAAAACTTGAAAGTTTGTACTCGAATAATTAAATTCTTAAGTTTAATTTGGACACGTGGAATAAAGTCTAATTAATTGACTCTACCTAATGTTGTGATTAGATGGTTTGATATTTTCTTAGAAATAAAGATGAAATTTAATACTTAAGTAATTAATAGGTCACGCCTAAGAATATTAGTTAATTAATATTAAACAAAAGATTTTGCTGGCCCTGCTTAAGAAAACTTTCATACCAAAAAGAGAAAATCAATAAATATTAATTTATATTTTTAATAACTTAAATAATATGAGCAATCATAATTAACTTAATTAGTATATGCATAAATACTCCATTGTTATGAATGATAAAATTTTGCAATATTGTTTATTGAATCAATATTTATGTTTCTTTTTTATGTCAATAGATTAGGAAATAAAATAAAAATACCATGAGAGGTTGTTTAACATTTATTTGTTTTTTAAAAATTTGAATAATAAATTAAAAACCATATATATTGCTTCCTTAGATCAACCTTGGGAGTATACTTGTCATTTTCTATAAAAATGATTCGTGTACTTGCAAGAGTTTTATAAATATAAAACCAAAGTATCTAGAAAATCAGTATTGCTAACATAATGCTAGTTTATCTCATCAACAGGACTTAGTGTGACATTCATAAGACTTGGCATGACATGCGTGTGGCTCGGCTGGTGGGCACTGAACTCGATATTTTTGAGCTTTTCGACCATTTTAACATTTTTGTCCAATTTTTCCCTTGTTTTGACTTTTACTCATTTTTTCTCAACATATTTGTGATGTATTGCCTCCAATATATTTTTTCGAGTCTTTAAATTATTTTTGAACGAAAATACCTAGAAAACAAGAAAAATACCCGTGATTCTAAAAAGAAAATTTATATAAAAATATGATAAAATTATGCAAATATAACTATTAATGATGCCTAATTGATATATCTTGAATAACATTACAGAATGCATTTAAACTTACTGAATATCGATCCTCGTTATAAAAGGAGAGGATAAAAATGGTTTATGATGAACATAAGCGAGAGCTTTTTTTTTTTGCAACCATGTATGTGTCATATACAAAAATTCATTTGTACTTCTATATGGTGTTTTAAAACTTTCTTTTAAACACATTTCATGTTTTTATATAAATAGATTTGAGTTGAACTCAACAAACCCAATCATAAAATAATAGAAACTTTAGAATGGCATGCACATGGTCTAAAATTCGATGTCAAATCACATTCTAGTTTCACATTACTGGTTCGAGGTTTACGAATAAAGCAAGAGACAAAGTCCAAGTAAATTAGAATAGTGGTGTGAAGATGCTTAAAAAAATTAGAAAATTTACCAATTCAAAAGATAGTAATCCTATAATTTCTAATAGAAAATATTATGGTATAATTCAAGAAATACGGGAACTCGATTATGAGGTCTTCCATGAAATAATATTCTTGTGTAATTTGGTCGAAGATGTTATCAATATTGGATATAAAATAGATGATTTTTGATTTACCCTTGTAAATTTATCCAAGTTAAGTTACACTGATGATCCTTTCAAGACTTGGACCATCATTAATTTATGATTAAAGATCTAAATAATGTGAATAAGAAATAAATCATAACTTTTATTTATTTAAAACATAGAATTTTTCTTCAAATCATTGGATTATCTTTACAAAGAGAAATAAACTATATAACAGTAAAATTACCCTTTCTTGCTAAAAATGATTCTAGATTCTTGAATGGGTTGTCACTATCTTCTTTGAATCGTCAAATCATCTTTACAGACGGAAGGTTTTTTCTCCATATCTTTACGTGGTAGTGAAATGGCTAACATAAAAACTAATCTAAAACTACTCCTACATTCTACAGATTGTTGGAAACCAAAAAAAATGAAAAGCTTAGAAATTGAGGTGATGGTGTTAAGGTGTGTTTTGTGAAGAGAATGAAGGATGCTTATATAGGTGCGGAAAAGGAGATAAAAATGGAGAAAATAGTGGATAGTTAAGGGAATGTTAACATGTTTAGTGGTACACTTTTTAAATCTCCACACCTACATCAATTCCATATGCATTCAATTACGATCTAAGAAGGTCATGTCATGTCATATAAATCACATCATCGTAGTTCGTGTTGTTTTGTTGTGTCCAAATATTTGTATGTCACCTCCTTAAATCTTGGTAAGTAAATATGTAAAGCTTACATATGTTTGTTCTTTTATTCTTCTAAGATGTCATTGAATGCTTTCAGGTAACATTCTTCAATTTTTTATCGTATTAACCAATTTAAAGCTAAAAATACCTAAAAAATAATAAAGCATACCCTTTATTATGAAAACATAGATTTGTCAAAATAATGATAAAATTATGCAAATTTAAACATATTTTTTATATGAAAGTGTAAATAAATCATGTAATATTAGTACTTTTCAAGCACTCATCAATATCACAACTACCAGCTTATATAATTTGATAACAAAATTCAAACAATTCCAAATAAATTTAAAAATTCACTAAACTTCTATACACCTGTAAAACGACAAATATAAGCTCAAAGTAGCAAAATTCATAAATACTGTGAATCTATTGCTTAAAAATATAACAAAATACTTGGAAAATATTTGTTTAACAAACTCTCCAAACCTAGATTTTTCTAGTTCTCAAACAAAAAAAATGGAAATTAAATAAAATCCTAAAAGAAAATATACAAATTTAAATCATAAAAATTTTCTTGCCTTAATATCTTTATTTTTCATAACCAAGTTTCATGCACAACTAAGTTCCATCTCAACATATCAAAATCCATCATATAACTTAAATTCCTATCATTCATTCATATCCTAATACCCCAACATATTCATATAAAATCCTCTAAACTCAATGTTAAGAATCTGAATTTTCTTTGAGATTAAGCCTTATTGGATTCACTAATTAAAACACACCAATCCTAGGTTTAAAAGTTTAAATGTCCTTAAATGGATCTCATGGAAGGAATAATCATTAGGATTTTTATTTTTAGTTTAATTTTTAGGTTTAAAAGGTCAATCCTAGGTTTAAAAGCTTATTGCATACTCTAAATGCAAATGTGTCAATACACGAAAGTGATTTAAGATAATTTAATTTTTAGTTTGTATTTTACTTTTTATCGCTTCTCTTGCTAAGAGACTAGCAAGAAGTTGGTTGGGGGTTGTGATGAGTGCTTAAAAAGTACTAAAATTGTCATTATTTAATGTACTTTAATTGATTAAATAGATTTATATTTTTATGATTTTATCATATATATATTTTATATAAATTTGTCTTTTAAGAAATATAGGCATTTTTATTGATTTTCAGATATTTTTGTTCAAAAAATTAATTTAAAGACTCGAAGAAAAAAATATTGGATACAATACATCACAAATATGTTAAAAAACTAAGGAAAAGTCAAAAAATGGAGAAAAGGACAAAATTTCCCAAAACCCGCTTCAAAGCTACCCATATTGTGCCAGAGCCTGTGCTCAGCATGCCATGTCATGGCTATATCTGTACGCACACATACATGTCCCTAGCACACCCATGCCGTGTCAATGTGTGTCCCTGCATGCATCATGTTCTGCCATGCCGCCCAATACCCTCACACGTGTTCCATTTTTGTCCAAATGTGCCCAAGACCAATTTTTGATATATTTTTACATTTTTTTAGACTTTTTCTCACCTATAAATCCTATCTCCCCCATTATAAAAAACATACCTTAACACCTAAAAAATCAGCTCTTCTTTTTCTCTAGCTTTCTCTCTATAGAAAGCTTTCTTATTTTTTTCTTAGATTTTTTAGTTTTAAAGTTCTTCTCTTTTTGAGAAGAACTAGTTACGTTTTTGTAAATTTATAGTTTTTGATTCAATAAACGGAAATGAAAATTTGTTTGAAGGTTTTCTAGAAACGGAATTAGTGTCAAAATTCTATAAGGATTCTTTTAATGTATAATTTTAAAATGAATTATTTATAGTTATTTTTATGTTTTATTCTTATATGTTATATTTAATTTGTTTGTGATTAAAATTAACATGATTGAAAATTTGTAAACATGATATAATAATAACGTTAGCATGCTTGTGAAATATTAAATAGGTAAAACATTTCTATAAAATAAATTAATTTTTTTATTCAAAATTTATATTAAGGATGTTATAGAGAAATATATTATTTTTCATTATAAACTTAAATTTAAAAATTAGATTTTAAGGTTTAATTATCAGGTCTGATTTAAAGTAATGTTTTTTTAATTAGTTGGTACAATTTCCCAGTAGTTAGAGTGAAACTTTATTTCAAAAGTTTTTATAAGAATTATTATTCGAAAATGTATTGATAACATATTTTCAAGAATAGTTTTAAAACTTGAAAGTTAGTACTAGGATAATTAAATTCTTAGGTTTGATTTGGAAACTTTGAATAAATTCTAAATAATTGACTCCACATAAAGCTGTGATTAGATGGTTTTCTATTTTTTTAGAAATAAAGCTAAAATTAAACATTGAATTACTTAATAGGCTCCACCTAAGGATATTAGTTAATTAATATTAAAAAAAAGAATTTGGGCCCCACCTAAGGATACCTTCATACCAAAAGGAAAAAATCAACAAATATTAATTTATATCTTTAATAACCTAAATAAAATGAGTAAACATAATTAACTTAATTATATATATATATATAAATACTCCACCGAAATGAATTATAAAAATTTACATGATTGATTTAGAGTAAGGTTGACATTTTGAAAATGGACAAAGAAGTTGTGAGGGTTAAATAAAGCTTTCTATTTGAGTTGTAATCATTGTTGGTATTTTACATTTAGTCTTCTATTAGTAATTTTTGCATATATTTGGGATTTGGAACTTTGCTTTTAGTTCTTTTTACTGTTACTTTATATATGTATTCAAGTAAAAAAGAAAAGAAGAAATAATATAAATAAATGAAGTCATTTTTTGGTAGTAGGTTATGGTGGTAACAAAGTTGAAGAAAAGTTAGGGGTACCAAATTGGGTATATTAAAAGTTTTAAAAAGATCCTTGATTGATATTTGCACTTGTAGATTATTGAGCCTAAACATGTCCTATATCATATCCAAATCCAAACCTTAAGTTTCAAGCTTTTCAAAGTCATTTTGATCTTTGGCTAATTTATTATCTGCATTAGTGGAGAAGGGTTCAAAGGACCAACTTATGGAGACATGAATTTAGGCATAAGGATCATGACTCATCTTGATTTGTGGAAATCTCAAATGATTAACTATGAGCATCACAAAAACACATATGGAGTATTTTGAATGAGTTTGGGATGTTTAAGCTAGCACTTAAGAAAACTTAATTTGGGTTATGAATTGAAGGTCACTTCTTTCCAACTTTGATATACCAATATTTTTTTGTTTACTGTTTTGCATTTTAGTTTTTAGTTAAAATTTATATTGTTAGAGGTTTTATTTTTTATTTTGTGATATTTCACTAAGTGTTTTAGGATTTACTTTCTTCATAGGAAGCAAGATGCTAAGTTTGGGGGAGTTGATAGCTTTAATTTATTAGAGTAATATTAGCTTTTATATCTTAAAACTTACATGGTTATTAAAGAAAATTTACACATTGTGCTTAAATGGTTATTGATTGTGTCATTTTAGAATTAAGCTAACTCTTTAATAATGGAGTATGAATTTACCCTGTATTTCACTAAAACAGCAAAAATTAGCATGGTTTACAGTTTACCTTTGCTACAGTAAACATGCCCAGGAACTGAGAAACGTAAAAACAAATTATAGTTGGACTTGGGTCAGTAAGAGGACGAAAATGGACAACTAAAGACTCACTTTCTAATGGGAAACTTGGGGGTTAGTAAAAGACTCTCACCTTACTTCATTTAAACCTTAGATCAACATATGAAAGGAAATAATTAATCACATCAGCTGGAGGGTAGGGATCTTGGGATCTAAAATTCAATTTTTCTTTCTTCTTTAAGAGAGCAAGAAAAAGGTAGAGGAAGAAGACACACTAGCCGAACAAAGTAAGAGATTATTAGAGATTTTGGATTCACTTGAAGGAAAAGAGTGGAAAAGGGGTTTGCCTGTCGAATGTTCTCTTATCTTATTTTTTTTATTTTAATTCTTTGTAATCTCAAATTTAGACATATTTTTATATTTCTAAATTTTTAGTTGATTTCATGAACATGAAGAACTAAATATCTTCTATCTAGGATTGTAAATTGACAAGCTAATGTAGTCTCTATTTTTCTTTATAAAAATCTATGATATGCTTTGGTGAAATAGTGCTAGTTATTCAAGCTTGCTTTACCATTGAATTTCTATTTGTTGCTTGATTAATAATTAATAGGATATTAGGACTGAGATTAATTCTAGAAAGGTTATTTGAAGTTGAATGAAGCTGGAATAATGTGGATTTAATTTAGATCTAAGGAATGATGTCAAGTTTGTAACTAATATAGGGATATTTAGTTGTCTCATGTAACCCAAAAGGATTGGCTCATGCAATGATTTCTTAACCTCATATTAGTATAGGAATATGTTTAGTTAAGACTTAAGATGTATAAACATCATAGATTCGGGAGAATCCCTTGTAAATCATGAATTCAAGTTATTGATGTGTTTTGCCATAGCATTTTTATAGCAATTGTGTTCTAATTGTAATAGTTTGTTTCGTTTACAATCCTGGTTAACTTAATCACTTGAAATCCTTGTAGTTTTTTTTTTTTGGTTAACCTCATTTGAGTATTCTTACTCTTCTCCGTTTGCTAATTATTAATTTCCTTTTGTTTTGTTTTGTTATTTTATTTTATTATTCAAAATCCAAAAATTGATCTTTATTTTGCTAATTGTTACATTGTTTTCTATATACTTACATAGAACTCTTTATAAACGTTTTATGCAACACTATCCCTCCCTTGTATGTGTGTAATGTTGTTATGAAGTATCTTGAGATAGGTTTCAAATGAAAACCATCGATAGAGGAATCACCCACACATGAGCTTAAACTACTTCCTAGTCTCTACACTATGCATTTTTGGGTAATGGGGTGACACTCCTAGTTATTATCTCATGTAGCTTGAATCAAAAACAAGAGGAAAAGTTGCTAGGTATATTAAGGTAATTTAAGAAAGCTATAGGTTGGTCCATTGCAAACATCATAGGCTTAAACCCATCAATGTACATACATAAAATATAGCTAGAAGAAGGTACAAATCGTACTAGAGATGCTCAATGCATGTTAAACTCATCAGGAGAGTGGTTGTAAAGAAATAAGTAATTAAATAGCTGGATATTGGAATAATCTATCCATTCAATGATAGTGAATGGGTTAGCCCAATTAAATGTGTACCTAAGAAGGGAAGAATGATTATGGTAGCAAATGAATCAATTGATATCTACAAGAGGTATTATAGGTTGGAGAGTATGTATGGATTTTCACAAGGTAAACAAAGAAACTCGAAAGGTTCATTTCCTATACCATTCATGGTCCAAATACTTGATAGGCTAGTAAGGCATTCTTTCTTTGTCTTCTTATTCTGTACTTTGGCTAAAATCAAATAATTGTAGTGATAAGTGCTTGAAAAGCATAATATTACTTCATTTATTTGCATTTAAATGTTATAAATACATTTGAATATGCATGATTATATCATTATTTAAAGTAAATCTTCGCACGCTGCGACCCATGACATGGATAAACTTGGGTCATAGCGTGCGAAATTTTTTCCCTCATGATTCACTTTTCTCTTCCATTTTTGACTATATAATCACTTATTTTCCTATTGTTTGGACACACTAAAATCTGATCAAAGCATCAGTTTTAGATAAAAAAAATTATTCTTGTTCATTTTTTGTTTAATTTCTTTTATATGCAATTTAGGTTAAGTTATCACAAATAAGAGATAGTAAAAAAGAGTTATTCTAAATCAAGTGATATGAAATTTTTTGTTGTAATCTAGAAAATAATATGAATATTAATACCTCTTATATGAAGCTAGACACATCCGTCTATCTATATTTTAGTTATAAATCCAATATATATTCTTATTTATTTTCAACAAACAATGTTGCATTTATTAAATTTGTTACAAAATAATTTATTAATAATTAATTATTAATTATTTTTAGCATGTTTAGTTGATTCTGATAAGGTGATTTTAGTTATGTTGATATGCTTGTGTAAATTATTTAGGTAAATAATTTTAATAATTATTAAACTTAGATTATTTTTATTTTTGAGATTTTTACAAAATATTTTACTGAAAAATATATTGAAGACATTTTTCGTAATAGATTTAAAATATGAAAATTAGGTTTTAGATAAATCAATCTAGATCTAATTTAGACAGCTTGAATAAGAATTTAAATTATTGGTCTGACCGAAGGTGTCAAGTTCAATGATTTGTTAATTTCTTAGATAATAAGGATAAATTAATTAAGTTAATTAAGGGCTTAGCCGAATGTATTATTTATACATATAAAGAAAAATTAATAACCTGGATTTATATTTCATCAAGTTAATTAATTCTATCAAACATAGTGAACTATCTAAATATCCCATTAATTCTCTATTGCTTTATTACTTGCACATATATGTGTAGTTTGTGTGAAACAATCAATCTTTTATACTTTAATTATTTTTTCATTAGGTTAGAATTTTCATAACCAAATATTATTATAGAAAGTTTAGGCTTATTTTCATGTCTATTTCTAAGATAGTTGTTGAATTATTTAAAACCATGTAGTTCCTCTTTAGACCGACCTTGAAAGTATACTTGTTTCTATTTATAAAGTGATAAGTGCACTTGTGAACTATTTTTACAAATACAAAATTTGTGCATCATGTAGCACATGAATACCAAGAGAAAACCAAATTTACATGCCCTTATGAAGCCTTTTCTTTTAGGAGAATGCATTTTGCATTTTGCAAAGCCTATAACCTTCCAACATTGTATGGTGGCTATTTTCTCAGAGATGGTGGAAACAAAATCTTAAAATTTTTATGGATGACTTGTCCTTCTTTGTGGAAAATTTTAAAGAATGTCTACACCATCTATCTCTTGTGATAATGAGATGTGAAGAAACCAAGTTAGTGTTAAACTAAGAAAAATGTCACTTCATAGTGCAAGAAGTTATTATTTTTGGCCACAAGGTATCCTTGAGAGGTATTGAGGTATGTTTCCAAGATTGAAAAAATTGAGCCAATGCCACCCCAATTAGTGTGAAAGGATTAGAAGTTTTTTTGGGAAAGTGTTTCTATTTGAAGTTCATTAAAGACTTATAAAAAATATCCAAACTGCTATACACTCTTTGAAAAAATATATGCCATTTAAATTTGATGATAAGTGCTTAAAGGCATTTTAGGTATTAAAAGAGAAGGTAGTATCAAAATCAATCATGGTAACTCCATATTAGAGTGAACCATTCAAATTGATGTGTAATGCTAGTGACTTTGCTATTAGGATACTTTAGGGTAGTGTAAAGACAAAGTTCACCATGTGATTTGTTGTGCTAGCAAGATCTTTGATGATGAACTAATGAATTATGCCACTATAAAAAAAGGAGCTGCCGGTAATGATCATCAATAAATAGTACTATAAACTGATTTGCATATACCATTTGAATGACACCTATCTTGAGTTAAAAAAAATTGGCACTGATGCTCGGTCTACTTTTAGATTATTTGGCCTCATAAACTTGGGGTATAGAAAACTATTTTATGTATTTAGGGTTCTAACTCCTTGTGGATCATTATTTTCTAACATAATTTGTTGTTGATAATGTTTTAATCTTTCTCTTCTTAACCGGTGTAGAGTTCTTTCTATCTTGATATCAAAAGGTTCAAAATTATTACCTATCAATTTGGGCATATAACATAAACATTAAAAGAAAAGTTAAAAATCCAAATTACTGTAGTAATGCCTGTTATTGATATCATTTACAAAGTAATTAAAAAACCCATATAATGGTGCTAAAAACTTGACACGATAACCACAAGTACATGGAATGTGCAAGTAATATAGTTTATTTTAAAGTGTGAATGTCAATCCCATAAAGAGCTTAAATTCTATTTAATTATGTACCAATTGAAGATTACTAATACTATTTTGATAGAGGAGAAATAAGTTGGAGAAAGTTATTATACGAATAGCTAAACTACTAAGTAAACAAATATTAGAGAAAGATCTAGGAACCTTAATCCCCCAATTTCTTACCCATGTGACTAACTAAAAATCCCCTATGTAATTGAAATAATAATAATAAAATAAAGTGAGTCTAAACTAGGACGTAATTCCTCTCTTGAGAAAACTATGTTCCATATAGTAATTAACTAGATCACACACTCATGCTAATCAACTTACATCATATTCATTAAGCTCACAATTATCAAATCCATGTGTATGAGTCATACATATTTACCAAGAAGCACCATGTATGCTATTTAATCATGACAATCTATCAAATAATTTTCTTGAATATATCTAATCACCTCTATAGACTTGGCCAAAAACTTAATAGGTGTAAAATCATATTGAATAATATGATATAAATAACAATCACAATGGCCTCAAAATAATCAATTCGTATAGTAAAAAATTGAGTTCATAAAAATTATAGACAATAAAATCTAGCCTTTACACATCTTAACCAAATTCATAATTTCAATATAAAGATCATGGAAACTTACAAAAGATTAAGAAAGAAATACAATCAATATTTTGACTTGTAATGGCTCTGTCTTTAATCTCCTTTAATTTTCTTGATCTTCTTGCTACTAGTGTGTGGTTTTTTCTTAGTTCTAATTCTATGAAATCTTTATATGTTCTTCTCTATGAGTTGTATGTTAATTATAACCTTTCAGTAGTGTTTAATAGGTTGAAACACATTTTAATTTGTCCAGGATTCGTATTAGTTGTATTAGCCTTATCTAATGACTGACATTAATAGTTGGATGTAAAAATAAGATTGACATGTTAATTTGTACCTCCCTCGATCAATCGAGACCCTGCATTATCAATATAAGTGTATCATTGTCCAACCTGAGAGCATTTGATCAAATCTGAATTGATCGGTACTCTTTTGAATCGATCTAACATTCTACATTATTCATCAACTTGATGCCTTAATCCTTAAATGATTGAGTCCTTTCTTGATCTATCAACCCATGGCTTGATCTATCAAGCCCTTTTAGATAATAAATTGTTCCAAATTGATCATTTTGGCTCCATTTGATGTCATTCTATATACATTAACATAATTAAGCATAAGATAGGAATTTTTAACAACATTTATTTTATTATAAAACAAATAACTAGCCTTTTTTGGCTAAATAATACGATGTAGAGTTATGTGATGCCTACAAAGAATTCATTAAGTCTTTCCATAAAAAAGCCTAATTTATGAGTTCTTCTATCTTGAAAAAAATGTGCATGTATATAATATTCCTTTTAAATCTTTTTTTAGGTCAAATGAAGCCTAATTTCAGTAAAGGACAAGTTAAAGGAGGAAATTTTCACTTCAAGAGTATAGATACACCTCCTTTGAAAGAACAAGTCACATCTTGCTAAGATGTTAAAGATAGCAATTGGTGTGAGGAAACTCATCGTATTTGGTGGTAATTGTGTTTTGTTTTTAGTTGCATTTATTATTCATTTTTTCTATTTATTCCCTTTAAATGCTTTTATGAAAATATACTTAATTAGATATATTGATGACAATGTTTAGTGTAGATTTTGGAGGTATTAGTTTAAGGATTGGTTCATTCATATAATCCATAAATCATGTTTTTTTTTGTGATTTCCATACATAGGAGCAATTACCCAAAGGTCAATTATTCTTCTAACCCAAATAGGTATTTGGGACCTAGATTGGTAGAAAGCCTAACCCATGGAATCTTTTTGGGAGCTCTATTCCAACTCAGTCGAGCAGTCATCACAATATGTTTATGTTTTTACTAATCCTAAACATGCTATCATGATATTTTGGTTTATGTGTTTACTAATCTAATAACATAAAAAAGATATAAACATAGATATGGATTCAATAAATAATCATGCAAATTTTTATAATTCATATCGGTGAAGTATTTATGGATACAATAATTAAGTTAATTATGTTTGCTCATATTACTTAGGTTATTAAAGATATAAATTAGTATTTGTTGATTTTTTTTGTATGAAAGTGTCCTTAGGCGGGGCCCAAATTCTTTTGTTTAATATTAATTAACTAATATCCTTAGGCAGGGCCAATTAATTAATTCAGAATTAAATTTTATCTTTATTTCTAAGAAAGTAGCAAACCATCTAATCACATTTTTAGACGGAGACGGTTAATTATACTTATTCAAGGTATCCAAATTAAAACTAAGAATTTAATTATCAAAGTACTAGCTTTCAAGTTTTAAAATTATTACTGAAAATATGTTATCAGTACATTTTATAATAATAATTCTTATAAAAACTTTTGAAATAGAGCTTCACTCTAACTACCGGACGATTGTACCAACAAATAAAAGAATACTACTCTAAATCATACATGATAATTAAACCTTAAAATATAATTTTAGATTTAAGTTTGTAATAAAAATAATATATTTCTCTCTAACATCCTCAATTTTGCTCCAGTTAGCTATGTTTGATGATGGTTTCACCTATATTAACATAATTAAACATATAGGACATTTCAAAAACATTCATCCCAAAATAAGTCAAATAGTTAGTTTGAAGTTACTAAATAATGCTACTTTTATAGAATTATTAGTTGTTGATGTAGAGACATCTAGTAAGGTGTAAGTAAAATAGTAGATTTTATAAGACCGGACAAAATATGTTTAAAATACTATAAAGATATATTTAACCTTTAGTAGTTTAAACATATCAATTCATGACCATTTATTGGATGATCTTACTCTTGAGTGTTATAAACTGCCTTTTTTGTAACATCTTAACATTTGACTTACTTGATAATGCTTAAACTAGTGAGCTAATATGTCTTGTATCTTGGTGCAATTTCATTACAATTGGATTGTAGGTTATCTCAAAGATGAGGAATCCACTCTATCAATTTTAGATGTTAGAAAACATTTTTGTTTTCTAACAACTTAGGTGTTTGATCGCCTTTATACAATCTCGTGATATGATCGTAGATTATTGTCCAATAAGAATTATGAGTACTTAAAGACAAGACTTAAATAGTATGGTAAAACAAAACATTTACCTATATCTTATTACAAACTAGCTAGTTATGGAGGATCAATATGCAAGTAATAGCTATACCAATGAATTAATCGATATTAAGAAATTGTATAAAAATAGCATTATGTTTCAAGAGTTCAATTCTAGGCTTATATTGGAGTAATTCTAGGATTTTATGAGATTAAAAATCTAATTAAGAAGTTAATTAAACGTAAAGTTATGTTTAGCTTGAAATGAAAGTTTTATCGGTTCCCAATTCCCAAGTCCACTCCGTAACTATGAAAAAATGACATTGTATTTGAATAGATAAGTAATTAAGTATGAATTAATTCCTTGACAAATATATTTAATTATATATGTTGATAATTTGTGAGTATCATAATTGTCAAATTTATAAAAGGAGTAAAATTGTAATTTTACTAGCCAAACAATTATTCTATTTGATTAATTTATTCACATAATATTTTGTTTGGCTAAATAATTATTTAATAAATTAATGAAAATTAATGACATCGACATGCTAGACGAAAATGGCTTGTTGGACAAGAAGGAGAATAAATACATATTTAATCTAAGTAAATTGGACATACCAAATGCATGAGTTCGAAAATGGAGTGCAAATGAGCATTGAGGAAGTGTGGGAACTGATTCCCAATTACATTTAGCTTAGTAATATGCATAGTGAGAGAAAATAAGAATTGCATTCTTCTTCCTTCTGTGATTGCTAAAATCACCATATCCATATATATATATGTGAGAGAGAGAGATGCCACTATGTGCTATGAGAAAAAAAAATTCTACCCCCTCAATTGAGAAAAAACAATTTTGTGAGACAAAAATTATACAAATATTTATAGTTGGTACCATCTTCAAGCTTTGGCCAAATATTGAATTTTTCATAGTCAAATTGATATATAGGAACTTCCATGAATCACTCGGAAATTGAATTTTGAGAATTTTGATAAAAAGAACGCTGAATTTCGTCGTTGGAATAGCAATATACAGCCAGGTATCCGTTAAGATAAAAACGAGTCGAGTTGACCCGTCTGGAGGTTGAAGATAAAGTTTTTAAAAAGAACAAAAAATGATTTTTCTGGTAATCGAACCCAAATTAAACAAGTTTTGTGTTGTTAATTTCTCGGACTTGACCCTTAGTCTCATGGCAGAGAATCAAAAAACGAGACCACCAGGCTACAACACATTATGTGTTGTACAATGTGTAATACTTTTATATATATTAGGTATTTAGTTTTATTAAAACAAAATAAATATATATATATATATAAAATAATTCCGAATATAATTTTAATTTATGTTTATCATATGTATAATATTTATTATACATGTTATATTTAAATAATTTTTGGGCACATTAAAATTTTATTTAAGTACATTATGCTTAAATTATTTGTTTTGGGTATTTATATGTATAAATTTTGAAATTAATTATACATATAAAATTGAGTTAAATAATTTATGCATAATAAAATTAATTGTTAATTGCTCTTATGGATTTAATTAGTGCTTATATTATTTATTTTTTCTTATATAATTTATTGTCATATATGTAATTTAAGATAAATAATATTTGCACATTTGAAATTAAATTAATATTGCTTATGGTTTTATGCAATAATTGAGCATAAAGATTTAATTAATATTTAAGTGATTCATATAGTTTAATTAATTAGGAAGTAGCCACAACATCTTTAATTAATTAAAACTATAATAAAGTTTATTTAGGATCACATTTAGAAAAAAAATATTAATTGTAATTAATCATATGTGATATAATAAATCTTATCCTACAGGAATTTTTATTATATTTTTGTGTGATTAATTAGGATATAATATCAAATTATATTTTCTAATTTACCCACAAGAATTAGGAAAAGGAACATAATTTGATAGTTTTATCGTAAAGTTATGATGAATCTAATTGAATTGAAACTTTAGCCCACATGCAAGTTTTATGTTACTAGATTCATATTTTTCATGATTTACATTGGTAAAAAATGACTATAGTTTAGGTCTCAAATTTTAATAAGCATATAATCTTTAATTGCAGCTTCTCAACCTGTAAATTTCTCTGTTATCCACTGTGATATTTCCGATCTAAAAGGGGATAATTATAAAATATGGAAGGAAAGAATTCTCCTTCAACTAGGGTGGATGGATATTGATTATGCTATTAGGAAAAACGAACCACCTAAAATTACTCAAATGAGTACTTCAGAGAATATCATGCTTTATGAACAATGGGAACGATCTAATCGCCTTAGCATGATATTCATTAAGACTAAAATCTTTGTTGGAATTCGTGGTTCCATTGATCAACATACCAATGTTCAAGACTTGCTAAAGGCCATTGATGATCAATTTGTCGCTTCAGATAAGGCTTTAGCAAGCACCCTTATTATGAAGTTATCTTCTTTAAGACTTACCAGTGTGAAAGGTATGCACGAGCACATTATGCAAATGAGAGACATTACGGCTCAACTTAAGCATCTCTTGGTTGAGATGTCAGAATCCTTCCTGGTGCACTATATCCTTAACACTCTCCCACATCAGTACGGGCCATTCAAAATCTCGTACAATACACATAAGGATAAATGGTTAATCAATGAACTAATGACCATGTGTATTCAAGAGGAAATGAGGCTTGTTATGTAATTTGGTGAAAGTGCAATGTTGGCTACAACGTACCAGAAAGGAAAATCTCAATACAAGCATAAAGGAAAGGCGATAATTCCACCTCAGGCTAATATTAAGAAAAAATCCAAGTGTTTCTTTTGTAAAAAGAAGAGACACATGAAGAAGGATTGTATCAAATTCTAGAAATGGCTTGAGAATAAAGATAATCCAACCTCATTTGTTTGTTATAAATCTAATATGGTTAATGTTAATATCAACACCTGGTGGATTGATTCTGGATCTACAATCCATGTTGCAAACTCTTTACAAGGTATGTGAAATCTAAGGAAGCCAGTAGGAAGTGAGCAATACATCTTATCCGGTAACAAGATGGGCTCACATGTGAAGGCTGTAGGGACATGTAGTTTGATGTAGTGGTTTTATTTTAGAATTAGAAAAGACCTTTTATGTTCCAAGTTTCTCTAGAAACTTGATTTCAATTTCAAGATTTGTACCTTATGGTTATATCTTTCACTTTTTAGAAACATCTTTCAGTTTATTTAATAAATTTGATTGTGTTTGGAATGGTATTTTGTCTGATGGTCTTTATTGCATTAATTTACGAAATAATGTCACTCATAACACTATGCATGTTCAAGATGACACTAAAAGGTGTATTATTGACGAAGACTCTTCTATGTTATGGTATAGGAGATTATGACATATCTCCATAGAAAGAATTAAAAGATTAGTGAAAGAAGGGGTACTTAGTACTCTAGATTTTACTGATTTTGAGACATATGTGGACTACATTAAGGAAAAGCAGACTAACAAGTCAAAGAAAGGTGCCAATAGAAGTTTAAACATATTAGAAGTCATACATATGGATATATGTTTCCCAGACATGGACATTCAAGGTCAGAAACATTTTATCACCTTTATTGATGATTTTTCTCGATATATGTATCTCTATATACTTCATAATAAGAGCGAAGCATTGGATGCCTTCAAGAGCTTTAAGGTTGAAGTAGAGAAACAATGTGGAAAACAAATAAAGATCGTGAAATCAGATAGAGGTGGTGAAAATTATGGTAGATACACTGAGAATGGACAAGCGCCTGGTCCGTTTGCTAAGTTTCTTCAAGAACATGGGATAGTTGCCCAATATACTATGCCTGGTTCACCAGACTAGAATGGTGTAGCAGAAAGGAGAAACTAAACACTATTGGAAATGGTGCAGAGTATGCTTAGTAACTCCAATCTTCCTAAATCCTTGTGGATTAAAACTTTAAATACGGTTGTGTATATATTAAACCTAGTTCTAACCAAGGTTGTCTCAAAGATTCCATTTGAATTATGGAAAGGTTGGAAACAGAGTTTGCAACATATGCGTGTTTGGGGATGCCCGTCTAAAGTGAGGATTTATAATCCATAAGAGAAGAAGCTGGACCTAAAGACCATTAGTGGGTATTTCGTTGGATATGCCAAACGGTTTAAGGGTTATAGATTTTACTGTCCATCTCACAACACTTGGTTTGTGGAATCAAGAAATGCAAATTTCTTGAGAATTACTTGATTAGTGGGAGCGATCGATCCCAGGGCATTGGTTCTGAGAAAGATCATTCAGATGCTCAATGTGCCACTTCAAGTAATGGAATGATCGTTATTGTTAACAACACGCCTCAAGTACAAACGCGTGTTGAAGAACCAGTCTTGGAAGTACCATAAGTTGTTGATCCTGATCCAGTAGATGTTGAACTTCAACAGATGCCTACAACTGTTGAACAACACGATCCTGCTCCTGAGGAGAATGTTGATGCAACATTAAGAAGATCTACTAGAGTAAGGAAATCAGTGATTCCTAATGATTATGTTGTGTATCTACAAGAATGTGACTATAATGTTGGAGCCGAAAATGATCCTAAGACATTTTCACAGGCAATGAGTTCTGAGGTTTCAAACTTATGGTACAATATCATGAAAGAAGAGATGGATTCTATGGCATCTAACCAAGTCTGGGATCTCGTCAAGTTGCTTGATGGTCTGAAAGCCATTGGATGTAAATGGGTCTTCAAAACAAAGAAAGACTCACAAGTCAACATTGAGAGACATAAGGCAAGACTCGTTGCCAAAGGATTCACTCAAAGGGAAAGAATCGACTACATGGAGACATTTTCTCCTGTATCTAAGATTCACTTCGTGTAAGCTTAATAAATCCATATATGGATTAAAACAAGCTTCCCGAAAATGGTATTCTAAATTTCACAATGTTATCACTTCATTTGGTTTTGAAGAGAACGTCATGGATCAATGTATATACCAGAAGGTTAGTGGGAGTAAGATTTTTTTCTTGGTCCTATATATGGATGATATTTTGCTTGCAACCAATGATAAGGGTTTTCTACATGAGGTAAAACAATTCCTCTCTATAAAATTTGATATGAAGGACATGGGTGAGGCATCTTATGTCATTGGCCTTAAGATCCATAGAGATAGACTTTGAGGCATCTTGGGTTTATCTCAGGAAACCTACATCAATAAAGTTTTAGAGAGATTTCAAATAAAAGATTGTTCACCAAGTATTGGAAGCCTGATGTATGCTCAGTTCTGTACCAGACCTGACATTGCATTTGTTGTTGGGATGCTAGGGAGAAATCAGATAACCCAAGTGTTGACCATTAGAAAGCTGCAAAGAAAGTAATGACGTACCTACAAGGAACCAAGGATTATATGATCATGTATAGACGAACCGATGAACTGGAAGTAATTGGCTACTCCGATGCGGACTTTGTTGGCTGTGTTGATTCACGAAAATCAACATCTAGTTACATTTTCATGCTTGTCGGTGGAGTTGTGTCTTGAAGGAGTGTGAAACAGTCCTTGACTGCTACTTCCACTATGGAGGCCGAGTTCATATCATGTTTTAAGGCCACATCGCATGGTGTATGGTTGAAGAGTTTCATTTCCGGGCTTAGAGTAGTTGACTCAATTTCTAAGCCATTAAGATTGTACTGTGACAACTCAGCTACTGTATTTATGGCTAAGAACAAAAAAAAGTGGTAGTCGTAGTAAGCACATTGACATTAAATACTTGGCCATAAGAGAACGTGTTAAGGAAAAGAAAGTGGTCATTGAACACGTAAGCACTGAGTTGATGATTGTTGATCCTTTGACTAAAGGCATGCCACCAATGAAATTCAAGGATCATGTAGAAAAAAATGGGAATTGGTTCCACTTTGTAAATGTATATATACAATTAATTAATGAAACTCTTATATATTGTGATATTTTCTCATATTCATGTGCACCTTAATTTATTTGAGAAAATATATATTGGACCAAGAATAAATATAGGGTTTATTCATTAAGTTTCGTTACCACATAAAGTATAGTACTTGAGAAACTAAATACATTGTAATACATGGAAGATAATACTCGCTCTTAGAGGACATATCGCTATAATTCATGTGTTTTGTTACTCAAGAGAATTTCACTTAACGTTTGCACCAAGTGAGAGAATGTAAATCAAAGTGGTGCAACGTAAAGTGAACCGTGACGACGATTCGGTTTCGTCAGAATCGTACGTCAATTCCGAAACTGAACAAGGTTCTTGATGGAAGAACCTTAATAAAGTATCGGGTTCTCTCACTCTTAACTGCAATAATTAATATACACCATTAATACGGAGAGAATAAGTGTGAGAAACCAATGAGAGCATCAAATTAAAAATCTATTGAAATTCCCGTGTAAGTATTGAAATTTGATAAATGGCAAGAGATATGTTTTCAATCCAATTTTGTTTCTGCTACATTTAAATTATACGTTCATATAATTTTCTGAACGTTTCTGGATTGAATTGTGATTTTACAAATCATGGTATCAATCCTATTAATTTTAATTTATGTTTGTATTTATTTTTTTTGCTTTAAAATAAATTATTAATAACATAATTAAGATTATAATGGGTCTATCTAAACTAATATCACAAGTAATAGTAAAAGTTTAAAGAAATATAAATACTTATTTTATTCATGATTCTGTTCTTACTAACCCAACATGCAGTTATGGACAAATAAAAGAAATAATTGTAATACTAGTATTTTTTTTTTCTCTTTCTTTCTACAAATATGCATGGTGGGAAATGCGGGTCTACAAATTTATAAATTATTTCATTAATTACTTTCATACTACTCCCTATATCTTACTTCCGTTTTTTTCTATTTTATATGATACAATTATAAAATTATTTATAATTTAAATATTAGTTCTTTTATACTTATATATATTATTATTATTATTAAAATAACTTAAAATTATATATTTTGTATTCATTAAAAAACTATTAATTTTTTATATATATTTTTTAATTTTATGAATTTTTTATGATTTTTAACGAGATAATTCCAAATTTAAAAAACACTCGTACGCATCTCATGTCCAAATATTTTCCTATATACAAAGTTGCCAAGTGTCAATTAATTAGATTATCACCTTTCAACTTTTCAACAATACGTACGAAGTTGAAGGCGTGGATCGATTAAGCGTATAAATTGACAATAATCAGTGCTTATACTTCTAAAATATATTAATATTTTTAATATATATATACAAAACAACACTTCATCAAATGAAAGGCAGTATTAGAGTTGCATAAAAATTAAGGAAAAAATATAAAAGATACAAAAATTATATAATTAAACTCGAGGTAACAATTGAGAAGAAGACACTTCAATAAATAATTAAAGGAGTTAAAGATTAGATTTAAAAATAAAAACTATAATATTTCTTTTCCTTGTGTATTGTTTTCATGAATAATATTTTCAAATTATTATTTTTTATAAATAGCTAGTTTTATAATTAATTGTGAGTAATTTTAAAACCCTAAATATAAATTGCAATACTTAATAAGATTTGTAATTTTTATTCAATAATTCTTTTTGATTATGTATTAATTCTCTCTTTTAATTGTTATATAAATTTATTTAATTATTTAAGTGTCAATTAAATAATTAAATTAATTCATCATTAATCAGTTTAGTTAATCAGGTACATAATTTCCTAATAAATTTAAATAATTAGTGATAAAGTATTTGCAATGAGAACTAATACTCAAGATAATTAAACCAAACTTGTGTGTTTAACATCTAATTTTCTTCTTTAAAAATTAATAATTTTGATATATTAAATTTAAAAAGCTTATTCTAAGTTGTTTTTAAAAGAATTAGATTAAGAGATTATTTAATTCAACAAATCTGTAATAAGAGGTGGAAATCTTTACTTTTGTAAATTTCTCTCGGTTAGTATAATCAAAGAATGGAATAATAGGATATGTCTTTGTTGATTTACAATACATGCTAGTGGTGGAGAATGATCATACAATCGTTCTTTTATTCGAAACTTTATCATAACATTATATTTTCTTTTTCTTTTTATTAATCTTCAATTGTTAGATTTAATTTTAAGTTTACAAAATAAAACCCGAAATGACCCTTACTTGCTATTAAAGTAATGTATAAATTTACTATTCATTTGAACACGTATCAATATTTGACGTCGTATCACTATGAATTTTTTTTAAATAACTCTTATTTATTTTTATTTATTTTATACATATAAAAATATAAAAGATTAAAAAAATAAAAAAAAAACTTTTCTTTATTTTTATTTTAGTTCGTATTTGTATTTGTGCTTGTTTTAGTTTTATTTAATTTATTTATAATCTTAAGTTGCTTTTCATTGTTACACTAACTGAACTCATGTTATAATCTGATATCATATTCACAATTATTAAAGCAAATAATTCAGATAGATCTTTCAAGTACAAACAACTCATCTAAAAATTTGAATCATTCCATCCATATAGAAATGGTTGTGAAAAATTCCAATCAACTCTTCGAAAGATGAAAACACTGATTTTAGATCAACAACTATGTATTCAAAATAATGATAGTGGTGATAATCTTGAATTGATGCCTAGCATGATTCATCTCTTGCCTACTTTTTCAAGTCTAGCTATTGAGGATCCAAACAAACATTTAAAGAAATTTAATATGGTCTTTTCTAGCATGAAACCTAATGGGCTATTGAATAATAAGTAAAACTTGGAGCATTCTCATTCTCTTTATCAGATAACGCTAAAGAGTGGCTGTATTACTTACCATCTAGGACAATAAATATTTGGAATGAGATGAAGCAACTCTTTTTGGAGAAATATTTTCTAACTTCTACGACTACTCTAATCAGAAAAGAAATTTATGGTATTCAATAGTACAACAAGAAGAATTTATATGAATATTGGGAATGATTCAAGAAATTATGTACAAGTTTCCATCATCATCAAATAAATGAGAACATTTTAATTCAATACTTCTATAAGGGAATGATAACCTTGAATAGAAACATGATATATGTAGTAAGTGGTTGAGCTTTAGTTAATAATACTCTTGAAACTACAAGGAATTTGATCACAACTATGGCTGCAAATGCTTAATAGTTTGGCAAGAGTTCTAACCCACCACATAAGGTAAATGAAGTAGGAGTTCCTAGTAATATTGAACAACAACTTAGCACCCTAACTTCAATTGTGCAACAACTAGAAATCAAACAAGTTCAAGCTTATGGAATATGCACTGACATTGGATACCTCATAGACGTGTGTCCTATTATTTAAGGTCCTAATGTTGAACAAGTAAATGCTATAGGAGGATACCAAGTACAAAGAGACAAAAAAATATGATCCCTACTTGAAGAATACAATTTTGGATGAACGATCATCCTAATTTTAGCTACTCTAGAGGCAATTAAGCAGCTTCCCCTAGTAATCCACCATGTTTTCCTTTTTCCAAGAGGCCAACAATCATGTTAAGTGTGACCAAAAAATCCTCCTCCATTGCAAGTTAAATCTTTAGAGAATTTAGTAAATACAATAGTATCTAACATTGCTCATTTCTAACAAGAAACTATAAAGTTCCAACAAGAATCACTCATGTTTCAATGAGATATAAAATCTACTGTTAAGAACCTTGAAAATGGATTCAGTTAGTTAGTTATTATTGTTGGTAAACTACAAGCACAAGGATCTAGTAAAATTCCCTCTCAACCAATGGTCAATCCTTGAAAAATGGAAATGCTAAATCATTAAGAAATGATAAACATCTTGAAGAAGTTCACGAGGAATAAACCAAAAAAAATGAGACTAAGAATGAGATAATTTAAGAAGAAACAAGCAAATATGACAAAGTAAAAAACAAGACAATCGATAACAAAAAAGAAACACAACCATCTAAGGTACAATCTAAAGTTCTAAGTTATACTTATGAACCCTTATTCCTTTTCCTATCAAGTTTGTAAAATAAAAGGAGGTACACGAGTATGACATCTTGGAAACATTTTGAAAAGCTTATGTTAACATTCCATTGTTGGATTCCATCAAGCAAGTACCACGCTATGCAAAATTTCTAAAGGAATTGTGCACTAATAAGAGCAAGTTCAAGAGAAATGAAGTGGTGAACATGAGAGAGAATGTGTCACAGTCTCACAAAGGAAACTTTCACAAAAATGCAAGGATCCATGTAGTTTCACTATACCATGCGTTATAGGTAACATTAAATTTAAAAAGGTTACACTAGATGTAGAAGTTTCAATTAATGTTATGCATTACTCAATTTATTCTACTTTAAATCTTGTCCTCCTTAAAGAAATTGATATAGTTATTCAACTCGTCAATTTATCTAATTCTTATACAAAAGAATTTTTGGAATATGATCTACTGTAGGTTAATGAACTTATCTTCTCAGTTGATTTTAATGTGCTTGATATGAGAGATAACTCTACTATTAAATCAACACTCTTACTTTTAGGTAGACCATTCATGAGAATCACTCGAACAAAGATAGATGTGCATTCTGGAATACTAACTATGGAGTTTGATAGATAGGTTATTCGCTTCAATATCAATGATGTACGCTAGTGGTTATAATTATTATTTTTCTATTAATATACTTGACTCTTTAGTGCAGAAAATGATTGATGTCAAAAGTATAGAACTATTAGAGGTTTCCATATGAGACACCATGAAAACCAAAACTTTAAGTGATGAAGAAGGGAATATTGACATAGTATAGGAATTGAAGGAGATTTTTCCTTTCTTGACTCTAATCCAGAGATAAACCTAATGTATAATCTTTCCTAAAATTCTCCTCCTGTGTCTAATGAGAAACTTTTTCCTTCCATTATGCAAGCATCCATTTTGGAGTTCAATCCTCTACTATAAAACCTCAAATATGTATACTTATGAGATGGAGACACATTTCCCGTGATTGTATCATCTAAGCTTGCAAATATTCAAGAGGAGAGCCCAATCTGTGTGTTGAGAGAATGTAAATTAGAGATTGGTGGACAATCGCAAGCTAGAAAATTCAAACCCAAGAAGGTTGCTAAATAATATGTTTGAGATGATCTCTACCTTTGGAAATATTTCCCAGACCAATTGATAAGAAGGTGTGTACCTGACATTGAGTTTATATCTAACTTTTTGTCATTCTTATGCATATGGGAGGATATTTTGGAGCAAAACAAACCTCTTATAAAATCGTAGAGAGTGGATTCTATTGGAAGAACTATTTAAGGATGCCTTCACCTTTTGCAAAATATATGACCATTGTAAATGAACATGTAACTTGGGACCTAGTAATCAAATGCCACAAACTCTAATTCTAATTTTTAAATCTATGACATTTGGGGTATCGATTTCATGGGACATTTTCCATATTCTTATGGTAATATATATATTTTATTTGCTATGGATTATGTATCTAAATAGGTGGAAGCTAAAACCACTAGAACTAACGACTATAAAGTTGTTATGAATTTTTTGAAGTCTAACATCTTTGCTAGGTCTAGAATACCAAGAGCTATTATCAGCGATGATGGATTATATTTTTACAATAAGAAATTTTAGGCTTTAATTAAAAAGTATAATGTCAACCATAGAGTCGCTACTGATGAGTGCTCAAAAAGCACTAAAATTACCATGATTTTATGCACATTAATTGATTAAAAAAATATATATTTATATGTTTTATCATATATTTATATAAATTTGTATTTTTCAAAATCACGGGTATTTTTATTGTTTTTCAGGTATTTTGGCTTAAAAACGTAACTTAAAGAATCAAAGAGGAATACTAGAAGTAATACATCACAAATATATTAATAAATAAATGGGGAAAGGTCAACAAATATGGAAAAATTGGACAAAATGGGTCAAAAGGGTCCAAAATGTCAAAAAAGAGAAAATCGTGCCGCCGCGCCGAGCCCCGCGCGCGTAGCGCCCCACGTCCACGCCAAGCCGCGCGCGTTGCCCTTCCTTCCACGTGCCGATGCCCATTTCGCCCCATTTTCGCGCGCAGTCGCCTCATGACGTCATCAATGACCTCAGTAATTGCACTTTGCGTTTTCACATTTTTTTAACATTTTTTCACTCACTTTTTCTCTCCCTCCTCACCTATAAATACCCCATTCCTTTCACTTCTAAACACACCTAAAAACACATTCTCTTCTCTCTTTCTTTCTCTCTTTTCTTAGATTTTTAGTTTTTTTTAGTTTTTCTTAGTTATTAGCTTTTCTTAGTTAATTTCTCTTAGTTTTAGAGTTCTTCCCTTTTTGGGAAGAACTAGTTATGTTTTTGTAAATTATTAGCTTTTTGATTCAATAAATGGGAATGCAAATCCCGCTTGGAGGTTTTCCAGCAACGGGAATAGCATCAAAGTTCTGTAAGGATTTTATTTTCTTTACAGTTATTTTTATGCTTTATTCTTACATGTTATATTTAATTTGTCTATGGTTAAAATTAACTATGCTGGCTGTTTAGTAAACATGATGTAATAACGACGTTGTTATGCTTGCGAAATATTAAATAGGTAAAAATCTCTAAAATGAATTGATTTTGTTTTTATTCAAGATTTTATATTAAGAATGTTAGAGAGAAATATATTATTTTTCATTACAAACTTAAACGTGAAAATTAGATTTTAAGGTTTAGTTATCCGGTCTGATTTAGAGTAGTGCTCTTTTATTTTTTGGTACAATCGCCCGGTAGTTAGAGTGAAGCTCTATTTCAAAAGTTTTTATAAGAATTATTATCTGAAAATGTATTGACAACATGTTTTCAGTAGTGGTTTTAAAACTTGAAAGTTATTACTCGGATAACTAAATTCTTAGGTTTAATTTGGACACCTTGAATAAAGTTTAAACTGTCTAACCCCACCAAAGGTGGCATTTAAAGGGTTCATTTTCAATCTCTTAGAAAAATGAATTAATTTAATTAACCAAATTAGTTATCAACCCCACCCATAGGTGTTAATTGATTTTTTAGTTAACAAAGAATATCTAACCCCACCAAAGGTGGTATTTATATAAAAAAAAAGGAGAATCAATAAATATCAATTCATATCTTTAATAACCAAAATAATATGAGCAAGCATAATTAACTTAGTTATTATGTCTATAAACACTCCACCATTATAAATGATAAAATTTTCATAAATGTTTATTGAATCTATGTTTATTTTTATGTATGTAGATTAAAACACAAAAACCTAAAATATCGTGACAGGATGTTTAGGATTTAATTTCTTTTTTAAAAGTTTGAAAAATAAATTAAAAACTACATACATTACTTCCTTACATCGACCTTGGGAGTATACTTATCATTTTCTACGAAATGATTCGTGCACTTGCGAGAGTTTTACCAATATTAAAACCAAAGTATTGGCAAGAATCGGCGATGTTAATTTTCGCTCAATACTGCCCAGCCGCGTGCGCCCAAGCCCACACCCGCGCGTGCATTCTTGCATTTCCGTGCGCACCACGCGCACTCCTACTACCTCACGTGCGCGCACTCATACTGACTCGCGCGCGCGCCGCTTCCCATTTTGCGTGCATCCGCCCCATGACGTCATGATGACGTCATAAATGACCTCAGCAATTGCACTCCGCGTTTTCACAATTTTTTAACATGTTTTCACTCACTTTTTCCCCACATCCTCACCTATAAATACCCCCCCTTCTATTCACTTCTAAACACACCTCAAAACATATTCTCTTCTCTCTTTCTTTCTCTCTTTTCTTAGTTTTTAGTTTTTTTTAGTTTTTCTTAGTTTTTAGTTAATTTCTCTTAGTTTTAGAGTTCTTCCCTTTTTGGGAAGAACTAGTTATGTTTTTTGTAATTTATTAGCTTTTTGATTCAATAAATGGGAGTACAAATTCCACTTGGAGGTTTTCCAGCAACGGGAATAGCATTGAAGTTCTATAAGGATTTTATTTTCTTTGTAGTTATTTTTTATGCTTTATTCTTATATGTTATATTTAATTTGTATGTGATTAAATTTAACTCTGCTGGCTATTTATAAACATGATGTAATAATAATGTTGTTATGCTTGCGAAATATTAAATAGGTGAAAATCTCTAAACTGAATTGATTTTGTTTTTATTCAAGATTTTATATTAAGAATGTTAGAGAGAAATATATTATTTTTCATTACAAACTTAAACGTGAAAATTAGATTTTAAGGTTTAGTTATCCGGTCTGATTTAGAGTAGTGCTCTTTTATTTTTTGGTACAATCGCCCGGTAGTTAGAGTGAAGCTCTATTTCAAAAGTTTTTATAAGAATTATTATCTGAAAATGTATTGACAACATGTTTTTAGTAGTGGTTTTAAAACTTGAAAGTTAGTACTCGGATAACTAAATTCTTAGGTTTAATTTGGACACCTTGAATAAAGTTTAAACTGTCTAACCCCACCAAAGGTGGCATTTAAATGGTTCATTTTCAATCTCTTAGAAAAATGAATTAATTTAATTAACCAAATTAGTTATCAACCCCACTCATAGGTGTTAATTGATTTGTTTAGTTAACAAAGAATATCTAACCCCACCAAAGGTGGTATTCATATAAAAAAGGGAGAATCAATAAATATCAATTCATATCTTTATAACCTAAATAATATGAGCAAACATAATTAAATTAGTTATTATATCCATAAATACTCCACTATTATAAAAGATAAAATTTTCATAAATATTTATTGAATCTATGTTTATTTTTATGTAAGTAGATTAAAACACAAAAACCCAAAATATTGTGACAGGATGTTTAGGATTTAATTTCGTTTTTAAAAGTTTGAATAATAAATTAAAAACCATATACATTCCTTAGATCGACCTTGGGAGTATACTTATCATTTTCTTCGAAATGATTCGTGCACTTGCGAGAGTTTTATAAATATTAAAACCAAAGTATTGGAAGCACTATTTAAGGATGCCTTCACCTTTTGCAAAATATATGACCGTTGTAAATGAACATGTAACTTGGGACCTAGTAATCAAATGCCACAAACTCTAATTCTAATTTTTAAATCTATGACATTTGAGGTATCAATTTCATGGGACATTTTCCATATTCTAATGGTAATATGTATATTTTATTTGCTATGGATTATGTATCTAAATAGGTGGAAGCTAAAACCACTAGAACTAACGACTATAAAGTTGTTTTGAATTTTGTGAAGTCTAACATCTTTGCTAGGTCTAGAATACAAAGAGTTATTATCAGCGATGATGGATTATATTTTTACAATAAGAAATTTTAGGCTTTACTTAAAAAGTATAATGTCAATCATAGAGTCGCTACCTTTATCACCCATAAATAAGCGTACAAGGTAAAGTGTCCAATAAAGAGATCAAGTCCATCCTTGAAAAGACAATCAAATCCAATACAAAGGATTTAAACTTGAAATTGGATGACGTATTATAAGCCTACAGAATTACATATAAAACTCCAATTGAGATGTTGCCACTCTAATTGGTGTATGGTAAATCGTGTCATCTACCAATTGAGTTGGAGCATGGAGAATTTTGGGTAGTGAAACAACGTAACATGCACTTAGAAAAAATTGGAAAACATCAAACATTACAAATGAATGAGCTAAAGGAAATTATAAATAATGCCTATGAAAGTTCAAAAGTTTGCAAAGATAAAAAATGGCATTTCATCATAGTAAATATCAAGGAAAGAATTCACCATTGGTGATAAAGTTTTCTTATTCCATCTATGCCTTATACTGTTTTTAGGTAAGTTACATTCTCCTTAGGTTAGTTAGTTCATTTATTATTACTAATGCTTTCCCTCATGGTGCAATTGAAATAGGAAGGCCAAATACCAGGAAATAATTCAAAGTTAATGGAAACATATTGAAGTCATACTATGAACCTTTTGCACCAATCAATATAGAGGAGGTGACTCTATATGAATCAATAGATTTGGATGGTTAAAGAAACTGTTTGGAAATTCAGACCGACCCAAATTCTAGACCTTGTAACCTACCCAAGGCAATTCCAACCCAAGACAGAAGACGAGTCTAGTCCAACCCAAGACAGAAAATGAAGTACCCTAGACATCTCATCCATGGGATATACCAAGCCCAAAGTTAGCTCGGTCTTTGTATGGCCCAAGGTTAGATCGAGCCTTATTCAGACCAAGGCCAAGATCAACACAAGCTCACTGACAACATGAGTAATACTACATCCCGATGTCTGACACATTGTACTTTAAGTTAATCATACCCTCCTCGACTACAATATCAAGATAAGTAACTCAACGCCCTATTATCCCCAGGCTAATGGTCAAGCAGAATCCTCCAACAAGTTACTAATCAATTTATTAATGAAAATGCTAGAAAAACCAAAGTGAGATGGGTGGAGGAGTTACGAAGAGCATTATGGGCTGTTAGAATAAACTCTAGAGGAAGAACAAACAAGACCCATTTCTCCCTAATATATGGAACCAAGGTAGTCATACTGATGAGCGAAAACTGGCATCACCGATCCTGCCAATACTTTGGTTTTATATTTATAAAACTCTCGCAAGTGCACGAATCATTTCGTAGAAAATGATAAGTATACTCCCAAGATCGATCTCAGGAAGGAATATATGTGGTTTTTAATTTATTATTCAAACTTTTAAAAACGAAATTAAATCATAAACATCGTGTCACGATAGTTTGGTTTTTTGTTTCTAATCTAATAACATAAAAATAAGCATAGATACAGATTCAATAAATATTTATGAAAATTTTATCATTTATAATAGTGGAGTATTTGTGGATATAATAACTAAGTTAATTATGTTTGCTCATATTATCTAGGTTATTAAAGATATAAATTGATATTTATTGATTCTCCCTTTTTTATATGAATTCCACCTTTGGTGGGGTTAGATAATCTTTGTTAACTAAACAAATCAATTAACACCTATGAGTGGGGTTGATAACTAATTTGGTTAATTAAATTAATTCCTTTTTCTAAGAGATTGAAAATGAACCATTTAAATGCCATATTTGGTAGGGTTAGACATTTTAAACTTTATTCAAGGTGTCCAAATTAAACCTAAGAATTTAATTATTCCAGTACTAACTTTCAAGTTTTAAAACCACTACTAAAAACATGTTGTCAATACATTTTTAGATAATAATTCTTATAAAAAAATTTGTAACTACCAGGCGATTGTACCAACAAATAAAAGAGCACTACTCTAAATCTGACTGGATAACTAAACCTTAAAATCTAATTTTCAGATTTAAGTTTGTAATAAAAAATAATATATTTCTCTCTAACATTCTTAATATAAAATCTTGAATAAAAATAAAATTAATTCATTTTAGAGATTTTTACCTATTTAATATTTCGCAAGCATAACAACATTATTATTATATCATGTTTACAAACAGCCAGCAAAATTAAATTTAATCACAGACAAATTAAATATAACATGTAAGAATAAAGCATAAAAAATAACTACAAAGAAAATAAAATTCTTACAGTACTTCGATGCTATTCCCGTTGTTGGAAAACATCCAAACGGAATTTGCACTCCCATTTATTGAATCGAAAAGAAAATAAATTACAAAAAGATAACTAGTTCTTCTGAAAAAGAGAAGAACTCTAAAACTAAGAGAAACTAACTAAGAAAAGCTAAAAACTAAGAAAAGCTTAAAAACTAAGAAATGAGAGAAAGAAAGAGAAGAGAAGATGTGTTTTGAGGTGTGTTTAGTTATGAAGAGAATGGGGATATTTATAGGTGAGGATGGGAAGAAAAAGTGGGTGAAAAAATGATAAAAAATGGTGGAAACGCGGAGTAGTGAATGATGATGTCAACATGACGTGGGAGGCGGCTGCGCGCGCAGATGGGCGCAAGTGTGTGCAGATGTCTGTAGGTTGGTAGCATGCGCGCGCAGATGGCAGCAGGCTGGCGCAGGCACGGTGCGCGTGGAAGGGGGATCTGGCACGTGCGTTGCTGATTACGCTGCGCGCGATGGCCGACGCGGTTGGTTGGTTGGGCAGCGTAATTTCCTCCTTTTTGACCCATTTTGTCCAATTTTTTCATATTTGTTGACTTTTCCTCATTTATTTTATGAATATATTTTTGATGTATTACCTCCAATATTCCTATTCTTTAAGTTACGTTTTTAAGTGAAAATACCTTAAAATAATAAAAATACTTGTGATTCCGAAAAGACAAATATATATAAATATATGATAAAATCATATAAATATATATATTTTTAATCAATTAATATGCATAAAATCATGGTAATTTTAGTTCTTTTTGAGCACTCATCACATACCTACCAAAGTAACAATCCCTACTCCTAGATCAACCCTAATAGAGGAAAAAACGAGATTAGAAAAGTAGTCAAGCTCACCATAGCGAAGGAAAAAAGGGATGAAGCCTTGAGAAGGGTGCTAAAACAAAAAAGAACAATATCAGAGTATTATAACAAAATCGTGTGATTTAAGACATTTTTTAGGGGTGATTGGGTTCTTAGAAGGGTTTTCCCCAACTAAACAGAATGGATGGTCGATAAAATGAGTGCCAATTGGGAGGGGCCTTATCAAATAATGGTGATAATGCCAGGAAGGGCCTACCTATTGAAAAGCATTGAAGCCAAGGAAGAGGGCACAAGCTAGAACGCCAGACACTTGAAAAAATACAATTTCTAAAAACACATATCTTTTTTTTGTAACAACAAAGCACAACGTGTATCTATGAAATAAATTTTTCTTTGCAGCAATTGATCATTCATACAATATTTTTCCATTATAAATGGTATTAGGGAAGGCGTACCTAGATAAATAAATCAGATAGGGTGCCATAACAAGCCAAAGAGGTCGAGCAACCTACGCCGATTAGGAACCAGGTCGGAACTCGACTAGTTAAAAAGAAATAAAAATATAGAGCACCCTGGTCAAGAACTAGGTCAAACTCTTTCCATTATAAATGGACATCAAGGGTGGTGCACCTAGATAAATAAATTAGGTAGGGTGCCCTAACAAGTTGAAGAGGTTAAGCGACCCACCTCGGTCAGAAACCAAGTCGAGCGTTTTCCATTATAATGGACATCAACTAGGTTGCACACCTAGATAGATGAATCGGGTTGGGCACCCTAATAAGATGAAGAGAGTGAGTGACCCATCTCAGTCAAGAACTAGGTCGAGAACCAATCAAAACATAATCTCAACCACTTAGATCCTACCAAATACCTTACAATTGCATTATACCAAACAACCAATTTACATTACACACAAGTCACTCTAATTGTTCATTATTAAAATTATGAATTATTACACATCGCTCATATTGGCCTTTATTCATATTATATATATATACACTACACACTCTTCAACTGCTTGGACACACAACCAGTATTAGGATCACTATTTTCCTCAACCAAAGGTAACAGTTTGGCATGAATCTCAACAACTTTCTCACGTGCATATATCACAGGTTCAAGGTGTGTGGCCATCATGGAAAGCAACCCCCTCTCCAGATCCTCGGTAACCTCCATAACCTTGAGAAAACACTTTCATATTGCTTCATATAAAATCTTGCCTAGTGCGATTCACGGTCAACAAGAGTGGCCATACTAGCCAAAGTCCTCTTTTCTCGAGCTTGGGTTTGGATTAATTGCTCCTTACAAGCAGAAAGTTCACACATTGTCTCTTTAACGTCATGCTTTAGTTTCACGACCTCGACTTTAAGAAAATTAACTTCATCCTCAAGCTTACCATTAGTAATATGAAATGCCCAAACTAATCACCTATTTGTTCGATCAAATCTATAAGGTGCGGAAAAAAAGAGTTGGAGTTACGAGCTTGTTTCTCAAAAAAGTGAATCAAATTGTTATTCTCCAACCCCTTTTTATAGGAAAGAAAAATTATATAAGATTTTATTCTCTTTTTCCTTACATAAAGGACAAAAGGCATGTCAACATCATAAATACATAATAAATAGTCAAATTAATCCATTTATTCAATATCTTTCACAAGTACAAGTAAAATATTGCATCTATACAAGCCAAAGAGACATCGACCTTTCAACAAAAAAGAAGAAGGTAATAAAAAAACAATGCTTAAGAATCAACAGTTCCTACCCTAGAAATATCGGGGCCTTCCTCACCACCAGAGGAGCCCAACCCTTCTCCTGCATCCTCAGTTGAGTAGGATTCATTATAGGGCGGTGTAATGGGGATATCTAGAATGTGATAGTAATATTCCCCCAAATCTTTCCTTTTGGCCTCTATCTTAAAAGTATCCATCGCTAGCTCATATGCATGCTCGATACTAAAATCAAGATTATGTGCCATAGCGTCCACATTAGTTTTGGCTTGACATCGTGCTTCCTCAATAGAGGCCTCAACTTGTTTGCGTACCTCCCAAGTCCCTTCCTCCAGCTCAATCACTCTACGAACACTTACATTAAGCTCAGAGACTGCTTTTTTCAGCTTTTCCTCCTTATCAATGCTCTCGCTCTCCCATTTTGTTGCTCTAACAAGCAGAGTGGGGTATTTTATGTGCAAGGATGCATGAGCCTATTTCTCCTTAACAAGCTAGGACTTTAAATAGCCCATATTGTGAGCTCTATTGAAATCAAAAATCAACATTAACTACACACAAAAAAGTGAAAAAGGTTAAGAAAACAAGAATTTAGCTCACACTACAATGCGTTGAATACTACAAATAAAAATTATAATGCACATGACATAATTGATGGCGAATGATCTCACCAACATCGGTCCCCTCATAAATAGCTGCGAGTTACTCCTTGCACCCTTCCATGGAGATGTGGCTCATACAATGATCAAGCTACTCGAGTGCTAAGGCCTGATTAAGCATGACCTCATCAACTCCAGTAGTAAGGTCTTCAACAATGGCCTTCCCCCTTTTCAACTCTCTTAAAGGATTTCTAGGATATTTGGGGCCAACGAGGGAAGTTGAGGTCCTGGGGTGCCCTGGAAAAAGAGGAAGAACGTTCACAAGATCAGGGTCATAGGCAGTTTCATTGGCCCCAACCTTCTTTTTTTTCAGAGAAGAGGTACAACCTTCATGGGAATATTTATCGCTCTTCTTACCCACTGAGGATCCTCCCTCAGAAGAAGGACATCCACCAATTGGTAAGCTAGTTCCTCCCGATGCAACCTTGCTCTTCATCCAAGCAAAGAGTTTATCAGTGGTTAAATCCATGTGATCTACCGAATAAACAAAAAAACACGGGTTAAACACCTTAAAAAAACATGTATATATATAAATGATATACGGGGGTTCAAAGAAACTAATATTCACCATCCTCCTACACCACCTCGAACCGTTCCCTAACATCTGTAGGATGAGTTCAACGTTTAACAAAAGCTCGGGCACTAGAGGAAGTTCAGGGTTTGTAAGTCAACCTAAGAGGAGGCTATAGGGAGACTTGCCTCATTAACCCGCACACAACATAATGTTGAGTATTTAAAAGGGCCCTCCAATTCATTCTCTCGAGAATATAGTTTTGGATATCAGCCAATCTCTATTTTGCATCAAGACTCAAGGTCGTGCTCAGAGAGGCCATATTTCTAATCACAACCTTAGTATCATTCCATACACATCTTACCAATCTAGTATCACTTGTAGGGGACTCCCACCGACTTGATACATAGAAAAAATATTATTTCCAAATTTTCTAATTTTGAAGGAGCGACACGTTCACCCCACGATAATGTTTCACCAACATATACACCCTATGCGGGTCTGTGGGGTTCTATTTTAGAAAATATTCCTTGATAAACTCTACCATCTCTAAATTGACCCTAAGTTCTTGACATATAAGGGTTAGGCAGAGTAGGTATCTCCATTCATTAGGCATCAATTGCCCCGGTGTAAGCTTTATCCGAGCCAAAAAATTCCCGATGAGGGGATACAAAGGAAATCTTACCCCTAGCTATAAAGCTTTCTCATGGAAAATCGTCCACACAGCCGGAGGTGCATCACTATCACCTGTCCCTTCAGAAGGAATCATTATCTGAATTGAAGGAAGGATGTCATAGGTCTTCCTTATTCTCTCTTCATCTTGGGGCAATAATGCACAATTCTTAGGAATGGCCACCCAGCCCCTAACACGACCTATCGGCTCGCCAGATCCTATATTCCTATTTTTTCTTCTCCAAGTCCTAGACACTGAAATATGAGTATGAGACACACTCAGTTTTACAATTGGCATGGTCTGGCGGGAGGGAGAGGTAGATAGCTATGGAATTGACTGACGCATTTCAATAGAAGAAATCGAGCTAGAGGACCCTAAGCTTCCACTAGAATACTAAGGACTCTCCCACGAGCCAGAGCCAGAAGTAGATGTCTCTTCTCTATACATTTCGATAAAGGCTACAAAGAAAATAAATAAAGACAAAACAATAGCATATGGTAAGGAAGAAATTGTTCCCCTTCAATCCGACCTGAAAAGTAAGTAGAAAATTGTTAGGTTCTCAAAGCTTGGATGTGAAATAGCCGAACAAAGAATATTACATTACGAGTTGAATTCTTACCACTAAACCAAAATCTTTCACTATTTCTCAATTTTATAGGTAAGCAATAATAAGTTCTAACCCAAGCACCCATTTATATAGGGGCATTGGATTTCTCTCTCCAATCAATTGACAAGCATTTATGGTAAGAGTCAAACGGTTCATATCCTATGCCCGGTATTCACTCTTCCACCTCAGGGCAAAGCCCGAGTTGAAAGAGTGGGGGGACTTGATGTTTGGACATTCAGACTTACCCAAAGTCCATACCTTGTAACCTACTCGAGCTAAGTCCAGCCCAAGACGAAAGAGCCAAGTCCGGCCCAAGACGGAAGATAAAGTACCCTAGACATCACATCCATGGGACAGACCAAGCCCAAAATCAACTCAATCTTTGTATGGCCCAAGGTTAACTCGAGCCTTATTCAAACCAAGGATAGCTCAAGCCTTATTCAAACCAAGCCTAATATCAGCATAAGCTCACTAACAGCACGAGTAATACTAGATTTGGATCTCTAACACATTGTACTTTAAGTTAATCATACCTTCCTGACATGTAGTTACGTGTACATGTTATATACTTGACACTTGTACCTATAAATATGCTATAAATAGATGGACCATTCATGGAGATCCACACATTGACCCTTTCATACGCATCTCTCTCTAATTTCTCTCTATAAGCTCATTGATAAGGTTCTGGGTCTCAACATAAATATTTGAAGCTACATCAGGCTAGCGACATTAAGCCAAACATTTTATGGGAGGAAACTCACCTAATTTGTTTTTACTCCCTTTTTACTCAATTTTACATTACATATATTCATGTGCTTACATTGAGAACAATGTAAGAAATAGGTGTGGGAGAGTGTTAACACATCACTATCTTTATTTTTTTATGTTTTATTTGTTTAGTAGACTTTATGATGCATGTTTTAGAATTAGTATGTTTTAGGTAGCATAAATTTTTTCGTTCTAGGAAGCATAAATTTTTCATTTTTAGTATATATGGATAATTATGATTAACAAGCTTAAAATCAATCGCATGTTATGTATTTTTTTTTGACATATGTGATAAAATTAGTTAAACAATCTTATGTAAAAATGGATAACGAATGTTGATAGAGTTTTAACCTTGTTCTAAAGTGAAGGTAACTTCATCATAATTTTGCTCAAAACTTACATACACAATAGTTAAATTGGTAATAGAATAATCTATATGCATGAACTTATGAAAAATGTTGTGAATCCCTTAAAATTTTGTTGTACTTTTAATAAATAAGTATAGGTGTTAGAACTTTTCTTCAAATTCATTGAGTCAAATACTAAATGTATTTCTTGAAAAATGATTAAAGCAATATGATTAACTTTTGTTCCTAAATTTTCCTACTCTTAATATTATTGTTATTTCGAGAACAACCTTCTTAGAGAACTAATTTAAACCTATATGAGCCAATTATATATATCCACTCTTTACTCTTTCAACCAAATATATTAGCTATACTCTATAGTTTAAGAATAAGTTGAGTTATATAAAAAGAAAATGGGTTTTATGAAAATACTATAATAAGATTTAAAATTATCTAATGTATTATAATTGATTAAATGCCCAACGTATAACAAAAAACCCTTCTAGAATATGTTCCAAAAATTCAAAAAACAAAAAAGGAAAAGAAATTATATATATAATTAGTGATAAATTGTTTATAATAAGAATTAATACTTAAGATAATTAAATCGAATTTAATTATATGTTTAATCTTGATCCAGTTTGCTTATTTAAAAAATTAATGATTTTGATAAATTAAATTTAAAGAACTTATTCTAGATTGTTTATTAAAAAGAATTGGATAAAGAACTTGTTTAATTCAATTAATCTACAAGAAGATGTGAAGATTTTTACTTTAGTAAATTTCTATGAGTTGGTATAATCAAAGAATAGAATAATAAGATATATTTTTATTGATTTATCATACATATTAGTACAGGAGAATAATCCTATAATCTTTTTTTATTTGAATATTTATCATAATTTTATATTTTTTTATTTTTATCAATTTTTAATCGTTAGATTTAATTTTTCAGTTTATAAAACAAAATCCCACAATTTTTAAAATCTGACTTAGAAAGTGCCTTAATTAATGTATAATAAATAATGATATCTTAAATAATTTAAATTAATTGTACATTCAAATACCTATTAAATTACTATTATTTTTGAAAAAGAAGTTATGTAAATTTATATATTTTTTCCTAATTCGTTGTAGTTATTTAGTATATAAAAGAATATTTTACGTTCTATTTTTTCTATTGATTAGTATCCTGAAGTAGTAAACACATCTTTAAACAAATAATTTTTTATTTATTTAATCCACTAGATAGATTCTCGATGAAACACGAATAGTAAGGTGCACGTGAAAAAAGGCAACATCTCTTATATCATTGAAAGAATGAAAATTATTCATTAATCATTAAACAAGCAATCAAGTTAGTGGATCAATTAAATATTAACATACATAATAAAAAGGAAAAACTGTAATGGATTCTCTTCGATGTTATTTAGTTTTTTTATTTTAAAAATTTATTCATTACTTATTTTATTTATAAAAAAGATGTTCAATGATTTTTTTTACTTGTAAAAAAATTTGTATTAGTATTTTTATATATAAAAAAGTAATAAAAATATTTTTAATGATAAAAAATTTTAAACAAATATTAATAAGAATATTTTTGTCATTAATCTTCCACGTATCGAACCAAAATATTGCAAACAGGGCTAAGAGTATTTTGGTCATTTTAAATATTAAACAATGAAATGATTGAGATATATGTGATAATTTTATTTTTTAAAATAAATTTAAAACTAATAAATATCTTTTTCTAGTATTATTTTTATAAATAAATAGATTAAGTATCACTTTTTTAAAATTAAGGAAATATATAATACATTTAATATAAATAAAAGTAATAAATTAACCTTTCATTCCAATAAAAATAGTGATTGAAATAAAGAAGGAAAAATAAATATTTCTTTACATCTCACTATCATCTCTCTATATTACTAATTTGGAACAACCTCAAATTATTTAAATTAATCGTAGCATACATGTAAGCCAAAAGTGTATTAAATGCACTTGAATATCATCTACTGTTCTAGGGGTAATGTGGTGCTCCATAATTTTGAGTGACTTTGAGCTTCACTTGAAGAATTATTTGTACTTTTTTCCCTAACTAATATGCGAATTACCTCCCAAACCCTTTAATTTAGATTAGGAATAAGCTTTATTGGAAAAAAAAAACACAAAATGTGTATTATGCGAATTAACCAATTAGATGTAGTGTAGTCTTTAATTGTAGGGCTAACAACTAAAACTATATTAATTTGGCGTCAATTTACTATAAAATTTATATTTATCAACTTACTATTAAAAATATTTAAATTTGTTTCAAATTAGTATTAATCAATCACATTTATAATCATCCAAAACTAATAGAAAAATCAAAAGACTTTATTACAATGTGACCACATGGAGATATTTTAATCATTCTAAATATCTTAATATGTCCTAAAAGGAAATTAGGAAGGGAAAAAAGACGAAGAGAATAACCCAATTCCACTTAATTAAACAAGGGAACTCACGATATCTAGCCACAACAGCATTACCTCGCCATTCATCACATCATTACCCCGCGCGCAAAACAACGACCGCATCGATTCACCCCATTACAGCTGAATCTAGCATTAATGCCATGTTTGTTTGAATAAAATGGAATTAAATTAAAACTGATTCTTTCCAATTTTATGTTTGTTTGAATCGAAAAATGAGAATGAAATGAAATCGATTCATAAAATAGAAAAATCAGAATTTATTTTCCCTCTTTAGGAATCATGATTTTTATTCTCATCTTAATTTTTTTTTTCAATTTTACCCCAATTCTAAATATAACACTAAACCCTAAACCCTAAATCTCAAATCTCAAATTCCAAATCCTAAAACCGTAAATCCTATTTAGAAAAATAATAATTTTAATCCTAAACCTTAACCCATAAATATAACATTAAACCCCAAATCCCAATTAGAAAAATAATAATATTAACCCTAAATTTTAACCCACAAATATAACCCTAAACTCCAAATCCCAAATCTTAAATCCCAAAACCCTAAATCATATTTTGAAAAATAATAATTTTAACCCTAAACCTTAAACCACAAATATAACCTTAAACCCTAAACCATAAATATAATCCTAAACCCCAAATCTCAAATCCCTAAACTACAAATCCCTAAATCCTAAATCTCAAACCTCAAAACCTTAAACCCTATTTTAAAAAAAATATTTTTAAAAATATATTTGATTTTTAAGTAATAATTATTTAAAAATAATAATGATTTCAATAATGTATTTTGTGTGACAAAAAAATAATAATTAAATAATTTTATTTAAATTTTTTTCAATGTAGGGATATTAAGATAATATATAGTATTTCCATTCTATTCTAATTGTAAACCAAACATTGTAATATTTATTCTTTCTTTGATTCCAGTAGTCAAATCTAACAAAACTGTTTCCTTTTCATTCCATTTTCATTCACATTTCATTCTGTGAACCAAACGTCACCTAAATAAGTTCTTCCACATTTCACTATCAACTATTTTGATTTTTCCATTAGTTTTGGATAGGGATGTCCACGGTCTGATCCGGTCCAATTTTAAGTAAAAAAAATAACTAAATCAGATCGTTCATATTGCTCAAATCGAACCAGACTGGATCGTTTGGCTATTAAAAATGTTGTAATCAAACGGTTTGATTCAGTTTGGTTAGCAATCCTGTTTAATTTGTGGCCTTATATTAGATAGTGACTTCGAAAACTTACAGTACACTACCTAAGAATAATCTTTAAAACATGGCTAAGTTTAATATGTTTTTCTTCATTCCCGGTGTACCAAACCAATAGACACTCATCCTAAAAGGATAGTGAATAGCTAGTGGTCAGAGTTCATAAATGATAAATTCCTTCGATCAATATTTTCATAGAAAATTTTTAGAAAATAAAAATAAATAAACAAAAAGGAAGGGTATGCACCATGCTAAAATTGTACTAGAAGAATGGGAAATAATGTTTTGCCTACTAATGATTATAAACCATAATGCATTAGCATCCAGATTGCTAACTTATAAATTAAAGGACTCAAATCAAGAATAGATATCCTTTATATAATATGGAATTAAAGGACAATTGTGTACTTTAAAATTATATAAAAGAACTATAAGAGTCTTGGACAGTGGACACACTAATGATAAATCTGAGGAGAACTTCAGAATCAGTTAATAAACAGGACATGATAAACCATAAAAAAACCTATAGAATTTCTACATAAATAAAAACATTTGATGCATAAAGACTATATGATATTTGAGTAATCTCTTTGAATTATAATATTTTAACAACATAAAATCTTTTAGAAGATTTACCTCATCATATCTTTAGACGTCAGACACAAATAATATGAATAAGAACTATTTAAGCTCCCTGTAAAAAATATTGGAACTTTTCTATTGTGTTGTTAATATATTTAAAAAAATTAGTTTTTCTTTACATGTAAAAAAACCTAATGACGAACTGTGAAGAGAAACCTACATTAGAAAGGCAGAAAGGGCATAACTTTGGCTTTCCTCTGCGCCCATAATTTAGTACATTTGATCCTTTCTTAAGTGTAATACAAGAGTTGATTCCTACTTTAGTAAAAATAAATCACACAATAAACAAGCATTCTGGTCAAAGGTGAAAACGTTTTAAAGGATTAGTTAATAACCCAAATTTTAGAATCACAAAATGAGTCTTTAGGGATAAATGTACCATTATAAAAGAAGAGAGATATGGACTAATGAAAAATGATGAATGGAAAGAGTGATTAATGGCATAAATGAAAGTTTCACTTGACTGATAGGATATTAGGGTTTCGAAGAAAGAAAGCGGTAGTTCGTAGTAGGGTTTCCAAAAATCAATCTTGTTATATATATATAATACGTTTTTGTTAAAATCAGTTTTTAATAAATTATTAAAACCAGTTCAGCTCAATCCGACTAGTTTAAAAATTACTATAACTGAATAAGATTATTTTATTTATAAAATTGTTTGAACTCGTCAAGTTAGATCCGATTTTTCAATTTAATTCAATTTGTTCCGATTTTTGGACATGATAAGAGCTAAATTATTGCATTTTTGTTGTGATTTAAATGTTGATATTTGTGTGAAAATTGTGTTTATTTGATTATTTAATCCACAAATGTCATTTCACGGGTATTTCGTGTTTAAAGTGCAATTTCATGTAAAATCATGATTTTGGAGATGTTAGGGACAAAGTACAATCATCGGGATTGAATGAAATTAAAAAGAAAACAAGGTTTCAAAAGTTAGAAATCCCGCCGCCGGCGAAAAATCTTATTCAGAGCACGGCGAAATTCTACACGGATTTTTGCCAAGTGAATCTCGCCGCCGGCCATATTTATCTCGCCGCCGGTGAAACTCCTACAGAAAGCATGGCAAAATTCTTCCCGAGAGCAAAAAAGTTTGGTAAACTAATGTCGCCGCCGGCCACATTAATTTGGCCGCCGGCCAAAATAAAAAAAAAACAAAAAACTTATTTTCCAAAAATCTCGCCGCGGCAAGAATAATGTCGCCGCCGGCGAGTTTCGTCCGAAAACACATTTTTTATGTTGTTTTGTTCCAAAATTGCCCCCCAAACCCTAGATCTATATATACATTATGATGGAGAAAGAGGAGGACGACAATGAGAGCAGATCTAAGTTATTTTTGGAGGAGAAAAGGAAATTTTGGAGAGAAAGGTTGGAGAAGCTTGAAGGATCATCACCATTATTGCTACCAAGTCTTCATCTTCAAGAGTTTTTCATCTCTTCTCCTTAGCTTTTATTTTCTGCATTTTATTCAGATTGTTTGTTCATGGATTCAATTGAGAATATGTTTGTTCTTATTTCCGTTATGAACTAATTCGTTTTTGCTAAGGCTACGATGTAGTTAAATCAAGGAAATCTGATTTCTTTTGTTATTGTTATATGAATTCATTGTTTTCAAGTTGAGTATTTATTTCCATGCTTAATGCTTTTAAATTTCTGATCAAGATTTAGATGATTTGTTGCATTATATTGAGACCGAGAGGAGATATGTAATGAATGCTTCTTGTGATAAATACTGTATGTTGAATGCGAGTTTCACACCTAATGCATGATGTATGTGGTTATTCTAGAAATTCCATAAATCGTAATGTGCTTATTTGTGATTAAATCTTCATAGAAATATAGTTGGTTTTCATAGATAAGTAATTCTAATATAACTTGAGAGAGAGTATTAGATAAGTTTGGGTTTTTCAACTATCACTTTTAGCTTTGATTCTCATATAACATGACTTGAAATCGGATTGAATTGATTTAGCGAAATCAAATGCCTTAGCGTTTTTAATAATTTGTGAACAACATTAAATTTTGTTATTTGCATTTAATTTTAAGTTAATTTGCTTTTAAAACAATTTCAACAATTCGGTTTTCAAATAAAATTAGGGTTAGTCAATTTCGGTACTTAGTTGCGCCATTCCTTGTGGATTGGATATCCGTACTTTTTGTACACTTTATTACTTGAACGATTCGTACACTTGTGAAAATAAGCATCAAGTTTTTGGCACCGTTGCCGGGGAATGGTTTGATTTTATTAATATTGATACTACCTAATCTTAGTTTTAATTTGAAGTTAATTTGCGTTATCTTTCTTTCATTTTTAATTTTGTTTATTTTTCTGTTTTATTTTATTTATCATAAAAAAGAAAAATAAAAGTAACTTTGTGTTGTTTTGTGTTAGTTGATTTTCTGGTTGTAGGATTTTTGTATGAGACGTACAAGAAGCCTTAACCTTCTACCATTTGATCCAGAGATTGATAGAACATATAGGCATCTAAACCGAGAGAGAAGACGTTCAACTTCAGCTCCTAATAGACAATCAGCCATGGATCCACCATTTGTTGAGGGAGGTGGAAATCGTAGAGCTTTGAGGGATTATGCTGCGCCTAATGTTGCTGGGACTACTTCAGGTATAAGGAGGCCAACTATTCAAGCCAATAACTTTGAGATAAAACCATCCTTTATCCAAATGGTTCAAACAAATCAGTTTGGGGGAATGTCAAAGGATGATCCAAATGCACATATTGCTTACTTTTTGGAGATGTGTGATCTTTACAAGATAAATAGTGTGTCTGAAGATGCTGTAAGATTGAGGGTTTTTCCTTTTTCACAGTTCTTTCCTCCTGCTAAGACGGAAGAATTGAGGAATGAAATCACATCTTTTACACAGTATGACCAAGAATCATTGTATGAAGCTTGGGAAAGATTCAAAGAAATGTTGAGGAAGTGCCCACATCATGGTTTACCAATTTGGCTGCAAGTCGCTACATTTTATAATGGGTTGGTTTCAAACTATCGTGCAATGATTGATGCTGCAGATGAAGGGTCTTTAATGGGAAAAACACCGGAGGATGCTCATGAGTTGTTAGGGATTATGGCAGAAAATAACAATCAATGGCATTCAGAGCGGGTAATTGCAAAAAGACCAACAGTAGTGCATGAAATTGATTCAGTGACTGCTTTGTTGGCTCAAGTTGCTGTTCTTTCAAGAAAGATGGATTCTTTGTCATCCAAATTCGAATCCAAACCAACTGCACAATGTGATTTATGTGGTGGAAATCATGATAGTATCGAGTGCCGAGTTGGAAATCCATTTGCTTCACCAAATGCTGAGCAAGCAAATTATGTTTCAAATTTCCAAAAACCTCAACATAACCCATACTCGAACACCTACAATCCAGGTTGGAGAAATCATCCAAATTTTTCATGGGGAATAATCAAGAGGGATTCAAACCGTCATCATCTTCCTACCAACCCCAAGAGAAGAAACAAACAAATTTGGAAGAAATTTTGGGAAAGTTCATTGAGGAGTCAAGAAAAAATTTCAGAAATCAAGAGGCAATTAACAGGGACATCCAAAACCAATTGGGGAAACTTTCAAAGCAGATTGCAGAAAGGTCTCAAGGATCGTTGCTTAGTGACACAATAAATCCCAAAGAGCATGCAAAGGCTATTACATTAAGAAGCGGTAGAGAACTTGAGAATCAGAGGAAATCGGAGAAAAAGATGGAAGAATCTAAAGAAAAGCCATCAACATCCCAAGATGTTCAACCTTCCCCAAATGCGAAATATGAGCCTCCAATCCCATATCCTCAAAGATTGAATAAGAAAAAGCTTGATAATCAATTTGATAAATTTCTGGAAATTTTTAAGAAATTGCATATTAACATTCCTTTTGCATAGATGTTGGAACAAATGCCCAAGTATGCAAAATTCATGAAGGAAATTCTATCAAAGAAGAGGAAGCTGGGAGATTATGAAACTGTCATGCTAAATGAGGAGTGCAGTGCAGTTCTTCAAAGAAAACTACCACAGAAATTGAAAGACCCAAAGAGTTTTACTATACCTTGCACTATAGGAAGTTGCAATTTTGATAAAGTCCTATGTGATTTAGGAGCAAGCATTAATTTGATGCCACTTTCTGTTTTCAGGAAAATAGGCCTGGGAGAAGTGAAGCCTACTTCAATCTCTCTACAATTAGCGGACCGATCGGTGAAATATCCTCGAGGGGTAATTGAGGATGTTTTAATTAAAGTTGACAAATTTATTTTTCCTGTAGATTTTGTGGTGCTTGACATGGAGGAAGATAGAGAGGTACCATTGATATTGGGGAGACCATTCCTTGAAACTGGAAGAACATTGATCGATGTTCAGCAAGGAAAGCTCATTCTACGGGTGCAAGATGAACAAGTGACCTTTGATGTTTTTGAAGCAATGAAATTTCCAAATGAGGTACATTCGTGTTTTCAAATTAACACTCTTGATAGGTTAATCTCAGAAACTTTTGAGGAGAGAACTCCATTGCTACCACTAGAAGCTTGCCTTGTGAAATCTGCAACACTTGAAGAGGATGATGAGGGAGTAAGACAATGTTCCGAATTACTGGCAGCATTTGATGAATATTTGCCCAATGATGGAACATTCAAGGAGTTGGGAACAAATGAAACTCCAACCTCAGTGGTAAAGAATAAAGCCAACAAGATTGAGCTAAAGCCACTGCCATCCCATCTAAGGTATGCCTATCTTGAAGACTCTGAATCTTTTCCTGTTATTATTAACAATTCCTTGAATGATGAAGAGGAAAACAAGCTATTAGGAGTTCTTCACACTCACAAAACGGAAATTGGATGGACAATGGCGGACATAAAAGGGATTAGCAACTTTGTGTGCATGCATAAGATCTTGATGAATGAGGATTACAAGCCTATAATTCAGCCACAAAGGCGCTTAAACCCAACAATGCAAGAAGTGGTCAAGGCTGAGGTGATTAAGCTTTTGGATGCCGGGGTAATTTATCCGATTTCAGATAGTGCTTGGATAAGCCCAATCCATTGTGTACCAAAGAAAGGAGGAATCACAGTTGTAGAAAATGAAAACAATGAGCTTATTCCAACAAGGACAGTGACTGGGTGGAGAGTGTGTATTGATTATCGAAAGTTGAACGATGCTACCCGAAAAGATCATTTTCCTTTGCCATTTATTGATCAGATGTTGGAAAGATTGGTTGGACATGCTTATTATTGTTTTCTTGATGGATATTCGGGGTACAACCAAATTGCAATTGCACCAGAGGATCAAGAGAAGACAACATTTACATGCTCTTATGGTACTTTTGCATATAGAAGAATGCCATTCGGTTTATGTAATGCACCTGCAACTTTCCAAAGATGCATGATAGAAATTTTCTCTGATATGGTCGAAAAGTTTATTGAGGTTTTTATGGATGATTTTTCTGTTTTTGGCCATTCTTTTGATAATTGCTTGCATAATCTCTCTTTAGTCTTGCAGCATTGTAAAGACACAAATTTAGTGATAAATTGGGAGAAATGTCACTTCATGGTTCAAGAAGGAATTGTTCTTGGCCATCGGATTTCAACAAAGGGAATAGAAGTGGACCGTGCAAAGGTGGAAGTGATCGAAAAATTACCACCTCCAACAACTGTAAAAGGCGTTAGAATTTTCTTGGGACATGCTGGGTTTTATAGAAGATTTATTAAAGATTTTTCAAAAATAACAAAACCTCTTTGCAGTTTGTTAGTTAAAAATGCACAATTTGATTTTTCTCCTAATTGTTTGCAAGCTTTTAACCTTTTGAAGGATAAGCTCACTTCAGCCCCTATAATTTGTGCACCGGATTGGAGTATTCCATTTGAGGTAATGTGTGATGCTAGTGACTATGCTATAGGTGCTGTTTTGGGCCAAAGGAAGAATAAGTTGCTGCATGTGATTTATTATGCAAGCAGGACATTGACAGATGCACAACTTAATTATGCAACAACTGAGAAAGAGCTTTTGGCAGTAGTGTTTGCATTTGATAAGTTTAGATCTTATTTAATTGGGTCTAAAATCATTGTTTATACTGATCATTCTGCTCTTAAGTATTTGCTAGCCAAGAAAGATGCCAAACCGTGATTACTAAGATGGATTCTTCTCTTGCAAGAATTTGACTTAGAAATCCGGGACAAAAAGGGGACCGAAAATTTGGTTGCTGAACATTTGTCCAGGTTGGAAGAAAATTACCTTGAGGTTGAAGACCAAATTAATGAAACATTTCGGGATGATTGCTTGCTATCCGAATGGCTCCATGGTTTGCTGATTATGAATTGGTCAAGAAAATTTTACCTCCTGATATGTCTTATCAACAAAAAAAGAAATTCTTTTCTGATCTGAAACATTAGTTTTGGGATGAGCCTTACTTGTATAAACATTGTGAAGATCAAATTATTAGAAGATGTGTGCCGGAGGAAGAAATGGAAAGCATTCTTTGTCATTGCCATTCGAAGGAAGTTGGGGGACATTTTGGTGGAACAAAAACTGCAGCAAAAATTTTACAATCCGGATTCTATTGGCCTTCATTGTTTAAAGATGCTTTCAAGTTTGTTTCAATGTGTGATGATTTCCAAAGGAGCGGAAATATTTCACGGAGACATGAAATGCCCTTAAATAATATTTTAATAATTGATTTATTTGATGTTTGGGGTATTGATTTTATGGGGCCTTTTCCTTCATCTCATTCTAATAAATACATTCTTGTTGGTGTAGATTATGTCTCTAAATGGGTGGAAGCAATTGTCTTGCCTAACAATGATGCTAGGGTTGTGATCAATTTTCTCAAGAAGAACATATTTTCCAGATTTGGCACACCTAGAGCAATTATAAGTGATGGAGGTAAGCATTTTTGCAATAACCAATTTGAGGCTTTGTTACAGAAATATGGAGTAACACACCGGATAGCAACACCTTACCATCCTCAAACTAGTGGACAAGTTGAAGTGTCAAACTGAGAGTTGAAGAGGATCCTTGAAAAGACCGTAAATAACTCACGCAAGGATTGGTCAAGGAAACTAGATGATGCACTTTGGGCCTATAGGACAACTTTCAAGACACCTATCGGCATGTCTCCATACCGATTGGTGTATGGAAAAGCTTGTCACCTTCCAGTTGAATTGGAACATCGGGCATATTGGGCAATTAAAATTCTGAATTTTGATCTTAAGGCAGCAGGTGAAAAGAGGGTGTTGCAATTGAATGAGATGGATGAAATGAGGAATGATGCTTATGAAAATTCCCGAATATACAAGGACAAGACGAAGGTTTGGCATGATAAACACATTTTGAGACGAAACTTTGAGGTGGGACAGAAAGTGCTGCTTTATAATTCCCGTCTCAGACTTTTTCCGGGAAAGCTTAAATCTCGTTGGTCAGGACCTTTTCTAGTAACCAAGGTGTTTCCTTATGGAGCAGTTGAGATCAGTCATGAAACAAAGGGAAATTTTAAGGTGAATAGGCAACGGTTGAAGCCATATTTTGACGGAGAATTCAACAAGCAGAAAGATTCTCTAGAGTTACAACAACCGCAGTAAAGAATGACAGAAAGTCTAGCTAATGACTATAACTTAAAGCGCTTAATGGGAGGCAATTATTTTTAAAAAAATTTAAATTATGCACGACATTTTATGATAATTTTATTTTTAATTAAATTTGCTTATTTTATTTGTCTTGTTTCCAAAAAAAAAACTTCGCCGCCGGCGAGAATCGATTTAAATAGTTTTTTTTAGCCGCGGCCAGGTTTGTTTTCAAACAAATATTTTTTCCTTTTCTCTCTAGTCTCTCCATTTTCTCTCATCCCAACTCCAAATCTTCATCACCATTCATCATGAAAACACAAATCCATCACCATAAACTTGTTTCCATCGAGATTTGCTGCAAGATTCATCCATTTTAAAAGCGATTTTGGAGTTGTTTTTGGGCAGATTTTGGATGCTGTTTTTGAAGCAGATTTTTTGCGTTTTGGTGCAGTTTTCTGGGCATTTGTAGCTTGGTTTTTCCTCTAACAAGTGAGTAATTTTGGTACAAAGTTTTGTTTATTTTCATTTCTCTTCGATTGCAAAGGATTGTTGAAAAGAAAAAAAAATGGATTTTGCTAAGGAATTGCAAGCTAGGGTTTTGAATTTGAATTTGATTTGGCAATTTGGGGCTTTTTGAATTTGAGGATATTTTGATTAAATTACTGCATTTCTTGCTTTGATTTCTGATATATTGAGGCATTGTAATATTGAGCATTGTCTGGATTGTCTGGATTGAAATATATTGTGAAAATGCCTAAGAAAACCAAAGCCCAGAAGGCTCGTTCTTCTTCATTTAACAGGAGTTTGTTTATATCTGAGGATGCTGCGAAGCATTTTGAGGAAAAATTTGTTAAGAGGGCAATCATACCTTAGAGGTGGTTTTTGATCGATAAGACTCCTTCTTGGAGTAATTATGTCCCACATCTTCAGGCTAGGAAGTGGGAGATTTTCTGTCACTCTATTGAGGGGGGCTGCCTCTCTTTGGTAAGGGAATTCTATGCTAATGCTCAAGAGAGGATGGATTATAAGGTTTTTGTGCATGGACAGTGGGTACTTTTTACCAAAGAAGTAATTAACAGTTATTATGGTTTTCCGACAATGGAGGATGATGAGGATTTTCTCAGATTACTTTCAGATATTGACATGGCGACAGTTAGTGCTTCGGTATGCAAGCTAGGCACAGTATGGAAGATGTCGGGGGATGTGTATAAAAATTTCCCCCGAAGTGCTTTATTGGATGTGGTGCGGCCCTAGTATGCCTTCATTTGTGCTAATTTATTGCCTACTGCACACCTTAGTGATGTCACTAGAGAGCGGGCAATCTTACTTTATGCCATTGTGTCTGGGGCCTCTATTGATGTTGGTAGGGTTATCTTTGATTATATCATGCAGAGTGCAAGGGCTGCATCTGGAGGCATTGGGTTCCCATATTTAATTTCTGCTATCTGTGCAAGACAAGGAGTAACTTGGGACAAAAATGAGGAAATCGGTGGTGTGATGAAGCCTATTGATGGGCCAAAGCTTGCTGAGTTTTTGGGCATAGCATCGCCTCCCAAGAAACGCCCTCGTTCTACTGTTGGGGCCAGTGCGAGTTCCTCCCAACCTAGGGTTGAGACTGTTGATCACCGTTTGGGTAGGATTGAGGGTATGTTGGATTACCAGGGTAAATATCTTGCTTATCAAAGTCAATTACTCATACAGCAGCAAAATTTCCAAACCGAGAGTACACAGTTCCTTCATGACTACCTTCAGAGAATGTCTATACAGTCTGGGCATGATATGAGTGGTTATCCTGCAATGCCGATTTTCCCCCTATGCCCAATGCACCTATTTACATTGGGACTGATGATGATGATGATGAGGAGGAGGAGTGATGTTTTATTTTGCTTTCAGTTATTTTCAGTACTTCGTGTTATTTATTTTCGTATTTTCTGTTCATTACTTCGTTTTATTTATTTTATTTTTATGATTGATTTTCTGTGTTAACCCTATGATTTAACAAATTACTGTGACTGTGATGGTGCACCTAACTCCCTTTCTATTTGTGATATCAATGGCCATTTGCAGTTTTTCTTTCTTACATTGAGGACAATGTAAGGTTTTGGTTGGGGGTGCAGTAAACGGTAAATCTTTTCTTCTCTTTATTTTTATTAGTTTTGTTTGTGTGTTTATTTGTGTTTAATTTTGATTTTCCATTTATTTTTCTGCATTTTGATTTAATTTCGTTTATTTGTTTATTGTCTTATTTCTATTTTTATTTTTATTTTATTTTATTTTATTTGCATTTTATTTATTTTAATTTGCACGTTGATGATAATAATGTGATTGTGATAACAAGTAGCTTTTAGAAAACATTAAATTTTGCTTCGGTTTAAAGATAATTTCAAATGTTAATTTTACCTAGTCGGCGACTCTTTTGGTATGTGGTATGATTTGGTTGATTAGTCTAAATGCTTAGAGAAGTCTTATGTGCGAATTTTTCATGGATATTTTTGTGATCTCAACAAACTCTAGAATTCATTTGAAAACCTCTTGAGGCGAAATAATTTGGAATTGCACTGTTTAGGATATGTAGGCCATTTTTGGATCGATTGTGCCATTTTAAGCCTACCTTGTTATCCTTATATCACTAGTTACCTCTTTGAGCCTATTTAAATATATTGTTAGCCTTACTTTTCTTTCTTTTTGCCTTCTATAACTTAACTTTTATTGAGCCAAATATATATATATATAATTCCTATCTTATTTGTTAAGAGCCCTTAATTTTGAACACAAACTTCTCAAGATAAATTGGAGAAATCTTCCACATATATTGAAAGAAATTGGTTAGGGGTTATGTCTTTTCAAGAATGATTGGAGTAAGGATGAAAAAAAACTATATTGGAAGAAAGTGGTTGGCTTTTCAAGAACAATTGAGTAAAAAAAAAAAAAGAAGAAAGCCTTCACATTTTAATGAATAAAAGAGTGTTAGTGATGGATGTATTGAGGAGAAAGATTGAGGAAGAATTTTGTTTATCTTTGGAAAAATGGGTTATGTTCGGAAGAAACAATTTGGGTTAAAATGTGTTACTCTTTTACTTAATTGGTTGTCTTTAATCTAATAAGTGCCCTTATTTGTATTTTGACACTTCCCGTTCTTTCTTAACCAAATACCTAAGCCTAACAATACAACCTCGTAAATTCCTATTGATCCGAAGTGGTGTATTTTTCTTCATTAGTGGAGAGAGGTTTGAAAAGTAAGCCTATGGAGTTTGAGATTTCACCTTTTTGTTTGTGGATGTTATGCATAATATTATATGGGCATTATGGCTATTGGTTTGTGTTTTGATAGATGTTTAAGAGTCAATAACAAAAGTGAAATTGGCGTTTGAGATTTCTTAAAGCTTAGGTGACATTTAATTATTCTATGTGTTGTGTGTTATTTACAATTTTTGAGACATTTGTGCAAATTAATTTTTGAGTGATTTTATTGATTTGAGTTAGAATAGTTATAGGTAAGATGTTTGTGGGTATCATCACTGGAAGCCCTCACGAGACTACAACTCGTCTTACTAGGGCCGCCTAGGGGTTTAAAGGCTTATTGCATTCGCTTAATGTAATTTTGTAAATAGAATAAAATTTTCTTTGAAGTTTCTCTTAATGTCTCCTTTGAATTTATTAAATAGATCGTTTTTCTTGCTAGAGACTAGCAAGGATCTGGTTTGGGGTTGTTGATAAGAGCTAAATTATTGCTTTTTTGTTGTGATTTAAATGTTGATATTTGTGTGAAAATTGTGTTTATTTGATTATTTAATCCACAAATGTCATTTCACGTGTATTTCATGTTTAAAGTGCAATTTCAGGTAAAATCATGATTTTGGAGATGTTAGGGACAAAGTACAATCATCGGGATTGAATGAAATTAAAAAGAAAACAAGGTTTCAAAAGTTAGAAATCCCACCGCCGGCGAAAAATCTTATTCAGAGCACGGCGAAATTCTACACGGATTTTGGCCAAGTGAATCTCGCCGCCGGCCATATTTATCTCACCGCCGGCGAAACTCCTACAGAAAGCATGGCAAAATTCTTCCCGAGAGCACAAAATTTTGGTAAACTCATCTCGCCGCCAGCCAAAATCAGAAAAAAACAAAAAAATTATTTTCCAAAAATCTTGACGCGGCGAGAATAATGTCGCCGCCGGCGAGTTTCGTCCGAAAACACATTTTTATGTTGTTTTGTTCCAAAATTTCCCCCCAAACCCTAGATCTATATATACATTATGATGGAGAAAGAGGGGGACGGCAGAGAGAGCAGATCTAAGTTATTTTTGGAGGAGAAAAGGAAATTTTGGAGAGAAAGGTTAGAGAAGCTAGAAGGATCATCACCATTGTTGCTACCAAGTCTTCATCTTCAAGAGTTTTTCATTTCTTCTCCTTAGCTTTTATTTTCTACATTTTATTCAAATTGTTTGTTCATGGATTCAATTGAGAATATGTTTGTTCTTATTTCCGTTATGAACTAATTCGTTTTTGCTAAGGCTATGATGTAGTTAAATCAAGGAAATCTGATTTCTTTTGTTATTGTTATATGAATTCATTGTTTTCAAGTTGAGTATTTATTTCCATGCTTAATGATTTCAAATTTATGATCAAGATTTAGATGATTTGTTGCATTATATTGAGACCGAGAGGAGATGTGTAATGAATGCTTCTTATGATAAATACCGTATGTTGAATGCGAGTTTGACACCTAATGTATGATGTATGTGGTTATTCTAGAAATTCCATAAATCGTAATGTGCTTATTTGTGATTAAATCTTCATAGAAATATAGTTGGTTTTCATAGATAAGTAATTCTAATATAACTTGAGAGAGAGTATTAGATAAGTTTGGGTTTTTCAACCATCACTTTTAGCTTTGATTCTCATATAACATGACTTGAAATCGGATTGAATAGATTTAGCGAAATCAAATGCCTTAGCGTTTTTAATCATTTGTGAACAACATTAAATTTTGTTATTTGCATTTAGTTTTAATTTAATTTGCTTTTAAAACAATTTCAACAATTCGGTTTTCAAATAAAATTAGGGTTAGTCAATTTCGATACTTAGTAGCGTCATTCCTTGTGGGTTCAATATCCGTACTTTTTGTACACTTTATTACTTGAACGATTCCTACACTTGCGAAAATAAGTATCAGGACACCCCTAGTTTTAGAATCCTAATTTAAATAGTCTTAATAATAAGTCAATAAAAAATGTTTTAATAACAAATTATCACAAAACTAATAGTTTTATTTATAAATAAAACGTTTTCCTTAATTATATATCAAGCATTCACTAAAAAACAAAAATCAATTGTTTTTATTTTCATACTTATAATTCTATATTTAATCCATATACTTTGTAAATCTGTTAGATGAATAACCCAAAGTTAAAATTTCCTTCCACCAAACTTACACATGGTATTGTAAATATTATAGTATTTCTCATAAGTATCATTCCTTCTCCCCCTCTCTGATTCCTTTTCTCTCCTTCCCTTTATACTCTTTCTCTCTCTACTCTTTTTTCTCTTTCTCACTCTCACGGTCTCTTACTCTCTCTTCTCCTTTTATCATCATTATTTTATTAATAAAAAGTAAAAAATTTGAGATAGAATAAGAGGGAAAGAGAGACAAGAGGATAGGGAGAGAAAGAAGGAGAGAGAGGAGAAAAACTGTTTTTTTTAATAAATTATATAATTCTCTTTTTATATTCGAAAGAAATTAAAATTTTAACTTAAGGAAACTTATCTAAATAGTTACAAATATAAAATATATAAATAACATAATTATATAATATAAATGATACAATATACATATTTTTTAATATAATTTAGTCAAGTTTATTTTATTCAATAATATTTGAGAGAAAATTTGATGTTTTTAAAGATAGTAGTCAGGGTTCCTGAATTAAAGGACGGCCCTTAAGAAAAAAGTAGACATCATAAACATATACTAATCTTTTCGTTTAAATATATATAATTCTATAATATGAATAATATATATTTAATCACTATGATGGCCTTTCGACCTTCCTAGCTCCTCCCATGTGACCTGATTTCTATATGATCCCAGCATAAATCTTGCAACTTCTTGGGGAGATTAGGCAACAGCGTCTATCAATAGTGGGCAATGGTCCAAGTGGCCATAAATTATGCACTTCACTCTTAGGTGCCTTCATTTTCATTAATATATATATATATATTCTATTATTTTTTAACACATATTTAAAAATATTTTCTTCTATATACACGTTAATAAAATATTATTAACAAATCATGTTATGTATCTAAGAAAATATAATTCTTTTAAATTTATTCAAATATTTTCATTTTTAAATTTTGTGTTCAATTTTGAGTATAACTTGAGTAGTTTACTGCGGACTCAAAGCTAAAAATTAGTGAACACTTAATTAATAAAAAGAAAAAGAAAAATGCTCTTTTCTCTTTATAATAAACATGTAGACAATCAGATTCAACTATATATGAATATTAATATGGAGAGGATTATAAATGAGTTTGAAGTATCTTTAGTAATTTGGTGGGGTTAATAAATTAATAATTATTAGTGACATACACATCATAACACATTCCTTTAGGATATTATTAACAAGAAGAAAAAAAAACAGAAAACGAAAATCTCAGAAGATTGCAATCTCTTACTCATATTTTTTATTTACTAATTTAATACCAAATTATCACTACAATCTAATACGCCTTTAGCCATAATTTTTTATAGAGTTTGTATATATATATTCATGGTTAGAAAAATAAATAAATAAATAATTACCATTATAGTATCAATTTTTGTAAATATTTATAATTTAGCTTGAGTAACTCTTATTTTGTAACGAAAATTTTACAAAACATTATACTCTTGTTACTAAATTACATATATGAATAACGTGGTTTCCCGGTATATAAATAATTTGAGAAATCTTTGTTACAATGTAGACCTAATTCCACTACATTTTAAATTTTTGTAAAACATGTTTGCACTAAAAAAAACTAGTCAAAGGTAGAGTGACTAAAACGTATTTCTAAAACTTATAATAAAGTTGGGATTAATTGGTAAGAATATTTTATTTGAATATCATCCAAAGTAGTTAGTATTTAATACCCCAATTATATATTTCTAATACCAACTGGTTAGTATTTAATGTGAAATGTTTGGACAAATTTTTGAAGTAAAAACATATAAATTAGACGTAAAAAATATTATATTTATAATTATAAATTTTAATAAGTGATATAAATATTGGTTTTTTCACTAATTTGTTGTTACAAGTGAAAGAAGTTATTGGAATATACTATTCATTTGTCTTACATAATATATACCTTGTAAATGGATATATTATTTATGAGCTTATATACATACATACATATATATATATATATATATATATATATATATATTATTTCATGAGAAAGAATTTAAAAATTATAAAAGATAGCATATTAAAATTTATAACAATAAAAACAATATTAAATACATAAAAATGATTATAATTTAATTTAAACGATATCTAATTAAATTGCGTTAAATATAAAATGATGTAATAATCTTTTTGTAATAGTAAAATTCTATGAATTAGAGATAAAATATGTTCTTTTGTCGTTATAAATTTTTATAGATATATAAGATATTCTTATTTAATAAAATAGTGAAGATAAATAAAATAAATTTAATTTCATATTAAATATTATGATAAATTAAAATCTTATTAATTTTAAATAATTTTTTATATGATTGGAATCCTAAATATATATACTAATATATATCTAAATTAAAAACAGTATCAAGAATAAAATAGTAGCTAATAAAACTCCATTAAAAAAGCGCATGGAGAGCAAATGGAAAACGCAAGTAAAAATTTGACTGCTGGCATTTATATTTCATTTGACTCTGTTTACATTTTGCATGTGCATAATTTCTGCGACTATAAATTTCTATGCCTATAGTCACATGATTGTAAGTTTTTTTTTCTTTTCTTTTTTATTGAATTTGATTGTAAGTTATTTGATTTTTGTATGAAATGAATTGCAAGGAGGATTTTTCTTCCATGAATTAATTGTTAATATTTTAAATCATAAATTTAAAATAGCATTAATTATTATTTAATTAAAAATAGCGGTAATTGGTTTGAAGAGTTTGAAATATGATATTTGATTGAATTAAACACGACAAAATAAGTGTTTATTTCTTAAAAATATAAAATGAGTGTGTTCGTTTTTTCACCAAAAATGTAACCTCATTGAGAAAAAAAATACTTATAAGGCAAGAATAAACCTACTATTTTTAATCATTAAAATAAAAAGGGCTACAATATATATAGCCATTAAACTTGTAAATAGGCTACTGCTATTATGGGAACTAATATTAATGAGGGAAGGGATCGAAATTCGTTTTTTTTTTAAACTAAGAGTAGTAAAATTAGATATCAAAATATTGAAGATATTATTCAAATAAACATACATATAAATACAATAAGTTTAGTTTAATAAAAAAATAACTTAAAATTTTAACATAAAATACGAACACAATAACAGTATGAAAACATATAAATACGAGTAATAGTCATTTAGTTTTCAAAATTATGTTTCAAATGATATATCTATATATTTTAATATAAATATAAATATATTATTTTATTTTTTACAATAATATAAAATATCAATAATAAATTCAATATAAATGGTTCATAATTCAAGATAAATTATCCGGTAACATTAAACTTAATTCATTTTTAACATGATCTCTTAATCATATACGATAGATTATACCAAGTAACTTCGTTTCATATTTATCCTCTCTTTTTTAATATATGTTTTATAATTAATAAATATTATTATTGAAATTATATTTGTTAGAATAATTATACATACATAGTTAAATTAAAAAAATACACATAGGAGAATTGAAATTCCAAACCAAATAGGCAACCAGAATCTAAAGAGATGTAAATACGTGAAACCATGAAATTTTTTCTACCTCTATTCGAACCATTAGAAACAGACCTTAAAACGTGTCAAATTCCAATACGTCAGAACAACTGCACATAAATGAAATGAAATTCTAACCGAATAGACAATCAAAACCTAGAAAATGGGTTGATATGCCAACCCATGAAATCTTTTTAGGAACTCTATTCCAATTCGATCAAGCAAAATTCAAAAATATGAATTAAGCAAATAGCATAGAAAAATTTACAATAAAAAACAACATGATGAAGTCAATAAATAACATATACAATCACCAACACATAAAAGACTTGTTTATTGTAAACACGTTAGTGGCGGTATGCCTCATAGGCTCATATCCAAGCTGTAACATGCACTAACATGAAAAATAGTATATAACATATGAATTAGAAATTGTACTAGAAAAGCTATAAAGAATTTTCAATCACTTCAAGAACTTCTATGTGTAAACATATATAACACAACATGTAACGTGATAAACTCACATATGATTCAACTTCTATGTGATAACATTCACGAGTTATTTAAGACAATCATTTGATAGTAAACAATTCACTAATAAAAGCGAATTAACAATTCACAAATATGTCTATACCACTGTCAGTTGGAGCACCACACTTAACTACACCTAAGTTGTCCCTACTCTTGTCTCCACAATAACTACGATCCAAGTAGATCCACCTATGAAAATAGTTATGACCTTACAAAACTCAACTGACACACAACACACCAAATTTGAGAGCCACAATCACATAAGCTTCTCACCAATGGAAACTGATATGACCTCGCAACAACGAGCTAACACATGACACATCATCACATATATATGGTCCTCACCTATGAAATTATTGCACCCTTGAAACTACTAACAAATACATGGAAATTCAACACTTTGAGGAACTCCATGATATGATGTGATTCTTCACGAGTTATTTAAGACAAACACTTGATAGCAAATAATTCACTAATAAAAGCGAATTAACAATTCACAAATATGTATATACCACTGTCAGTTGGAGCACCACACTCAACTACACCTAAGTTGCCCCTATTCTTGTCTCCACAGTAACTACAATCCAAGTAGATCCACCTATGAAAATAGTTACGACCTTACAAAACTCAACTGACACACAACATACAAAATTTGAGAGCCACAATCACATAAGCTTCTCACCAATGGAAACTGCTATGACCTCGCAACAACGAGCTAACACACGACACATCATCACATATAGTCCTCACCTATGAAATTATTGCACCCTTGAAACTACTAACAAATACATGGAAACTCAACACTTTGAGAAACTCCATGAAATGATGTGATTTTTCATTAACCAACCATGCATTTTATCTATCAACAAAACCTTAATCCCATATTTTAAACACTCAATCTGGTATTTGAGAAATATGTTAGAGAATTCTCCCTAATGTCCTACGAAAAATATGAGAATTTTAACTAATAGGCTCCTCACCTATGAAAATCATTGTCCTTTCAACACCCAATTAACACACTTTAAATCAACTCTAAAGAAAACTCCTCAAAATGATGTGACTCTTTACTAACTAATCATGCACTTTTTCTCTAAATAAATCCTCACTCAATTTCACATTTTTACAATCATTATGGTGTTTGAAAATAAGAGAGAATCATCTATGATGTCTTATGTTTTAAAAAGGAACGCACTATTTCACAATCCCAACATTTAGAATAAAAATGGATCAAAATTGGGTCGGGGAAGCCTTGAAGCAAGGGAAAGCTTCGCCAAACTTTGGATTAGAAAAACAAAGAAATGGGGTGATTTTTACAAACAATGTAGTAGTTATTATTTTTAATAGTTTGACAAAATTAGATGAACACACTATTTATAAATTGTAATATGGTATCAAAATCTTATTTCGTTGGGTTAACTATTTTTATGGACAAAGCGTATGTGGTGAGTTGTCAAAATTCTCAAAACGTTTAAGTAATGATAATTATGCACACAGCGTTATGTATAACCATTAAAACTTGTCCAATTAATAACTATTGTTTGATTTTTTTAACATAATTGTATATCCTGCATTCCACTTTCATTTCTTGAGGATTTTATGGTAAAATCTTGAGTATTTATGCCTACAATTTATGAGTTGAATTACAAAAATACTCAAAACGTTTTAATAGTTACAACTATACCCACAAGAAAATCAATATCGTATGCACCCGATACAATTATGTTAAAAACTTAAACAATTGTAAATGTTTTTATTGTTATACATTTTATTGATATAATTACAATTGCTTAAACATTTTAAGTATTTTTGTAACTCCCTCGTACGTTTACTGTGGTCATAGGGTGGTTATAAAACATAATTAATCCCATTTTGTTTGAAAAACTACCATTCAATATATGAATTAAAGCATCCAAACAAGTAGTTGGAAGGCATTGCAATATAGCCAATAGTAAAAGTTTTTTCTCCATATATTCAACAATATTTTTAATTTTAGTTTAATAAGTTAGATTATTAACATATTTAAATGAATGAGTTTTAATATACTCAGTCATACGTCCACTCCACTCCACTATAAAACAGAATTAATCCTAAGAACTACCATTCAATATATGAATTAAAGCATTCAAACAAATAGTTGGAAGGACTTTGCAATATAGCCAATAGTGAAAGTTTTTTCTCCGTATATTCAACAACATTTTTAATTTTAGTTTAATAAGTTAGATTATTAACATATTTAAATGAATGAGTTTTAATATAAATTGTGTGTATGATATTTACAGAAGGAAGGGTTATATTTTCCTATAAAAAAAAACTTAAAACTATAATATATTATTCGTGTCACAAGATATATAAAAATTATATTTTGGGGAAAAGTAAACTATATTGAGTAATTTTCACAAAATCTTTAATTTGAAAAACAATAAAAAAAAAAAATACATGCCTACCAAATACTCAACCCAATTAATTAGGATTCCTTAAACACTTATTCCCTATATAAGTGGAAGACTTCGAAGCATTTCCCAAACCAACCTTTATCATCATCTATGAAATTCAAAATGCCGACCTCGTTGAATAGCTTTATCTTCTTTCTTCTAATTTCAATTGCATTTTCTATAACTATCACTGCCACCTCATTGGCAACAAATAATCAAAAGAATGAAAGCAAATTTGCCACAGTTCATATAATCAATGCCTTGCCTAAGAACTCATCAGGGTCTCTGAACCTCCGTTGTGTTTCCAGGCGTACAGAACTTGGCGTTCAAACTCTTAAAGGAGGCGATGAATATAATTGGATTGTGACTCAAAGAGCCTTGTTCTACTGTGAAGCTCTCTGGGTTAGATTTATTGCTTCTTGGCATGCGTTTCAACCAAAGAGGGACTCAGGTCACGACTCTGTTTTTTGGAAGGTGCAAGAAAATGGGTTTTTTCTCAGTTGGGATAATTCTACTTGGGTCAGAAGGGCTGTTTGGGAAACTGAATAATGTATAAATTGATTTTTTTTTCTTTCCAAATAAGTACTTTTTTACATTGATCATGTTCTTGAATCAAGTCGACGAGAAGGCTTACATAAAATTTGCATTGTGAATTTATTTACAGGGATTAGAAATTGATAGATTTGGTAAGGGATAATTTATTGTAATATTTCTTTAATGTGTCCTAATAAAAGAGCGCCATACCTACCTAATAAAATTACTCCGAACAAGTGTATTATGTATTCATTACCACTCAAATCTTCCAACCTTTACTATTTTATATATATATATATATATATATATATATATATATATATTTTAATATTTATTTATGAAAATATAAAATTATAATTAAAAATATATTTTATTTTTATTATTTAACGATCATTACAACAATAATCTAATTATATTTAAACTTTTTACACTATATTTAATATATATAAAATCTATAAGTTTTGATTATTTTTATATATAAAATATTTGTCTTTTAACTTCATTTTAGACTTCATATCAAATCTATAAAAAAAACTATATTTAATATATATAAAATCTATAAATTTTAATTATTTTTATATATAAAATATTTATTTTTAAACTTATTTTTAGATTTCATATCAAATCTATAAAAACAAAATCAAAACAAATTGAAAGTTATAAATAGTTATATTTTATTTATAATTATCATAATTTGATTTGATCGATCAATAAACTATGGATTTTGATCGAAGAGTCCAATAGTGCTAGATATTTTTTTTAAATATTTATTTAAGTTCAAACAAACTCGTGAAATGACACCTTCTCATTTTCTTTAATATGTTTTAATGTTTTTAAGTTTTCAAAAAATGAATTTTTATATTATTGAGGGTTTTAGTTACTTTATATATATATATATATATATATATATATGTATTATATAGTGTTGAATGTAACGGGGATGCCAAGAAAAAGGAAAAAAAAAAAAAAAAAACCTGGCCTATTGATGTGCTTAATTTATATATTAAAATAATCATTGTTCATTGCACCTACTATAAGGAGAGGTATTCGGCTGTTTGTTCAGGGTCAATTTCAGTAGCAGCACATAAATTCCAAGACCCATCGTATCTGTATTTGATTGTTTGATTCTTTATGCTCTTACATTTTTAGTAAATCTAGTTAATATTCTTATAGCATCTTTTTATTCGTGTTATTACTTTATTATATCAAATAATTGAGATTAAATAATTAATTTTATTTAATAAAATAATTATTTAATTTGATTATTAAATTTTAAAAAAAATTATTTTATTCGACTTGTGTTTAATAAAATAATCTCATTTCAGTTAATTTAATATATATTTATTCAATACTGAAATGGACACTAGTGTAGTGTTTTTGTGGGCTAATCTTGTTTACATATTTACCTGTGCACGTGTCTGCACGTGTCTGACTTTTGTGGAGCTAACTTGTCATTATCAAAAACACTTTTGTAAGAATTCATTTACGCTAATATCAAATATTATATTTTATAAAAATATAACAGAAGCTTAGTAAATAAAAGTACATTTAGACATTAATATCCTAAAATCGAATATGTTGTATTTAAAAATCAAATTTCAATAATAGATAAATTAAGTGGTGTGTAACAATGATTTTTCTTATAAGTTATATTTGTGGTATAGTTTTTTTCATTTAAACTAATTTTTTATTTTTAATTTCATACTTTATTATTTATAACTGATTGCATGTTTAGTTATAATTAAGTTATAAATTTATAATTTGATAAAATTAAAAATAATTTATTCAATATTTATTTTAAATTTTTTAATATTTATTAAGCATGATATCCTATTTATTTTATTTTTAATTATGAAGTTAGTTATTTTGAAATATAAGTATATAGTTAAACAACTATTATTGAAAGATATCTAACCTCTACAAAATTTTCAAAACTCTAATGCAAAATTCTCACCTTATCACTCAAATATTTAGTGTGAGAATGTGGATATCAAAATTGTTCATACCTTATCCACCTATTAGGGGTGTTCATAAACCGGATCGGATTGGATCAAACCGTAAAATCGGACCAGATCAGATCAAATCGAACGGTTTTACTAATCAAACGGTCCGGTCTGGTTTGTACTAATTTTAAACCGTTCGAACCAGACCGGACCAGTTTAATAATATATAAAAAAATTCATATTATTCTTCATTAAATTATAAAAAAATCGGATCAAAATGGGAACCAAATCAGGAACCAAACCGGACCAAACCATTTTATAAATCAAATAATCTGGTCCAGTTTTTATTTCTTAAAACCGTTTCAAACGATCCGGTCCGATCCGAGTAATATGAATAGTCCAATTTGATTAAAAAAATTTTAGGCAAAACAGGATCGGACCGGACCATGAACACCCCTACCACCTACACACAACACTATTTACATGTAAAGTTATTTCATTGAGTAAAAACAAATACAGTATTTATTATCTCATTTTGGTTTTTTAATGATCTTTTAACATTTACTTTAAAATATTATTTACTTCTTAACTTTTTAAAATGTATAATTTAATTAATAATTTTAGTTTAATTTAAACTTCTGTGAAAAAAATCGTGGACCAAATTCTATAACATACAAATATTAGATATTAAAAAATTATTAAAGTGTATTTAATGATTAGTAACAAAATTTTGATTTGAGGAAAAGTTTGGTACAACAGAGTGCAAAATCTTATTATCTCTTTAAGTCGGTATAATCTATATTTATTTTTTAAAATTTATACAATCATTTTTGACACTCCCAATCTATAAAAGGGTTCGATAACAAAGTGATAATACCCAAAAATAGCATGTTATTTTAACAAAAAGACTTTTTATCACAATTTTATACAAGTATTAATTCATATAATATAATTTGATTTCATTCATTTTGTAAAAATATATATTTTAGAAATTATTGTGTCATTTAGATACTTTTATCATATAATTTTTGTAAAAGATATTAATCAATAGATTGTTAAAATTACTTTAATCACATAATTTTAAAGTTATATTACTAAAGTATTCATTTTTACTATAGAAAATGGACACTTTAATTACATAAGTTCAAAGTTATACGCTTAACTATCATAATTTTAAAAACCTAGTGATTTATGTGTCATTTGTAAAAACTATGTCATCAAAATATTTTAATCTTATAAACAAAATGACTTAAAAAATTGATTTTACATCCTAATAAGTGGTTTCACATTCGCTTCATCATCTCATATTCTTAACTTTATCTAATCGATGACTGAAATATTATTTGATGTATACAAGAACTTAATATATATAATACATACGGCTCAATTTTAATTAAATTCAACACTTGTTTTTTTTTTAATTTATTGAATTAATAATTACACTTGAATATAATTAATGTTAAAAAATTTGGAAAACAACATTTAGTAATACTTATTAAAAAATGTTCTTAATAATTTTAATCTCAAAAATAAGATCCATTATATCTTATTTATATATTTTAATAAAAAAAAGAAATAAAGTTTTTCGAGTTAGACAATGGTGCTAATAACTGTAATCGTCATGTATATGTTTCAAGTAATTTCAGGAATAATCATTACCTACAAGTAAATAGTAATTTTTATTGGTTTTTATTTTAAGTATTTATTTAAAAATATATTTAATCTAAAAAATTTAAAAGATAATATAATACTCGCTTAATTAAAATGTTTTAAATATTAACACTAGTTTACGTTCTTTGTCCACGTATCTTTAAGTAAAATATAAAATATTTCTATAAGAATAAAGAAAATTAAATGTAATTATTTCTATATTAATAAAAAAAGTTAAATCTAATTATTTCTAGTGTTGTGTGCTTAATATTAAAATTATATTTTATTATGTAATTATACATACATATATATATATATATAATAAATTACTAATATATATTTGGTTTCTCCTTACCATGATTTTAGAATTTTCATAACTATCCCATCTCATACTTAATTAATTATGGTTAATGTAGAGAAAAATATTCAATTTTTTGAAAAAGAAAAACTAGTTTTGGTAAAATACTAATAAAATGCCTATCCATAGGTTGATAGGTTGGCAAAAAAAAAAAAAAAAAAAATTGAACTTCTAATTTTTATTTCATCTATCACGTGGGATGGATTTAAAATACTAATTCGCTTGGCATTATAATAAACTCAATTTTTTTTTTATGTAAGTTATAGGTTATAAATGAGATAAAACACTTTTCAGTTTGTTATAAGTGTGTTCCCTGAAAAAATTTAAAATATGTTTGGTAAAAAAAAACATTATTTTTATAATTTTTAACCATAAAAATATCACACTTTCTCAGTTCATATATTTTAAATATTAAAAAAAATATGATTATCATTCAAGTTAAACTTCAATAATTTATATATATTTATTATTAAATATCGTTTAATCGAAAACTATTTAATATTATTAGGTTTTATTTTTACTATTATAAATTTTAAAAATATTATTTTTATAATTTACAAACATGTTTTAAATTATTAGCTCTTTTTATATACTAGTGAATTCACGTGAAAGGGTAGATAAGAAGTAATTTTCTCCTAAAATTGATCCACCAACAAATGCAATTTTTTTTCAAAAATAATATTATTGAAGCGTATTATTTTTAGTGTCACTCTATATGTAATCAATTGTTGTAAACACATAAATAAGGGGTTCATTTTTTAGTCAACAAGTGCTTATTTTTTATTTATAGCAAATACAATGACACATTAAATATGTAACACTAGAAGTGAAGTATAATTTGATTTTTATATAAAAATATGTTTAAAAAACAGGAAAATTACAAAAACAAATAATAACCCTTAAGCATATCAACATAAATAACACTCTAGAACATTAAATATGATTTAATTAGATAACGTTTTAAAATTAAACAAATCTAAATTATCGTAATTCAATTTAAAAGATATCCAATTGAAAACATTCAGTGTAAAATAATATCACATATTTTTTTAATACTAAAAATGTATAACTTATATATATAAAATGCTATTTTTATGATTATAAGTATGTTTTTTATGTTTTTTATGTTTTTTGTGTTTTTTTCAAATAAAAAAATAAAATTAATAAGTAATTACCTGAAACTAAGACAATGTATGTGTCTACACTACAGAGTCTTAAGCATTTTGTCCATGCAAGCAGTAAATGTTGCATCGCGGCAATTCTTCCAATGTTTGAAATGAAAGTCAAGATGAATGAAAGCCATCAAATTGCAATGCAACCTTGTCTTTTTTCTGCATTCATCAGCCATGGCTTTATATGACGTCGGTGGCTTCACATTTCCTTTAATACTATTTTCATGCCTTCTTCTTTTACCACCGAACATTCGAGGCAAAAATGAAAGTATGCGCTCTCTCTTATCATGTTTTTGAATATTATTTGCATTCATAGTCTTATAATTATCGATTAAGACACTTTGAACAAACACAAGTGGGGAGGAAATATGGTTATTTTTAATGTTTTTATTAGTGGCATGCACCACACAATGATCATATGGAGGTAACATGGCTATGACTATGAGCGAAATCATGATAACTTTTCTCATAGTTAGCTCTCTTCTTGTTGATCTAAAATTTGTATTTTCTAGTAACTAATTAACCTACATGAATTGTTTGGGTTTTTATAGATTTAACAATATGAGCATTTTTGTCTAGGGAAAACAATTTGGGCTAACTAAGGACCTTTTTTTTCTTCATTAAAGAACTATATATAATTAGTTGTTGTGAGATTTGAAAATGGTTGTGTTAGTCGTTAATTGTTTATTTTAGATTAGATTAGATTAGGTTAATTATATTCACAAAAATTTGTCAAAATTAATCTAACTAGCACTTTAAAATTAACAAAGCCAAACTGTGATTAACTCTTGAAATTAATATCAGCGTAATTTTATTTATTTAATACATTTAAAAACAATATATTCGGTTGAATTTTAAAAGATTTAATGAAAATATGTTAGATTAGATAGTAAAAGTTTATTAAGTACATAAAAAAAAATCTCATAAATCAATTTTATAAAAATAATAGACTTATAAATCTTATATTAAAGTACACGTTTGTTTAAATTATAAGACTTATTCATGTATCTAATTTATGAATTATTAAATTAAATTGCTAGTTACAAAATATTTTATTAGGACTTTCGTTAATAAATAATTAATTTTCTATTAATTTATTTAATTTAATTTAGCACTTTGGATATTTAATGTATTCATCTTTGAGCACATCTTCTCATACAACCCAACGGTTAAGATAAAACTATTAAGATAAATTTGTTGTCATTGTCATAACAAAATTTCATTAATACCAAGGGGTAAAAATTTAAAGTAACAATAAGCGTGCACATTTTATCCTAAAATTACTTTGCTTATTTAGTTTTTGCATTATACTTAACGAATAAATATATCTGTTCTTTATTTTTTCCGAGAAGTCATATATACTTAGCGAATATAAAACATTTTTTTCAATCAAATTTAATAATTAAGACTAGTAATTTATCTTGGGTTATGGACACAAATGCCCTATTTTTCACTAAAAAAAAATGGAAAATTTTCAATCAATCTTTTCTTTATTGAAGATTTTTTGCATTTTAAAAATTTCCGTCCTACACTTGTACTAGACACAACTGTTACTGAATTGGAGTACAACTATGATCAGAATTTTACTCAATTTTTGACCATAATATCGGTTCGACACGTCAATCGACGCTACATCCTACGTAGATAGGGTCAGTTCCAGGTGTCAACCAACGCTACGCTACGTGGATAGCGTCGGTTCACCACGTCAACCGACGCTACGTCCATGTGTAGCGTTGGTTCGCCACGTCAACCGAATCTACGTAGCGTAGCGTCGGTTGACACCTGGAACCGACGCTATCCATGTAACATAGTATCGGTTGACACGTGGAACCGACGCTACACACGTGGATAAATTCTTTTCTCTTTTTTCTTCCCAGTCAAAAACTATTTTCAACGTTATAGAACTCTAAAAGACCGAAAACTTCCTCTATTTCTCCTCCACTCTTTCTCATTTTACGGGCACCTACGACTACTATTTCCAACACCGGTTAGTGAGTTTTCTTCCTCTTTAACTAATCTTTTAGATCCTCTATTATTCATATTTTTTTCCTGTTATTATGTGTATAAATTTTTGTATTATATATGTAGGTTTGTATTATAACATAAGTAGAAGAATATGATGATCTTGAATAAAATATAACAAAACGATGGTAATTTTTTTACTATTAATTAATATTTTCTTTTTCAAATATTTGTATTATTTAAACTATTTGTTAAACTGATTTTGATTTTTTTTTGCTCAAATACAGGTTTTTATTTGAGTATAATAGAAAATGAATAAATTAAAAAAAACGGTTCAGCGAACCGATTTTAATGTCCCCTTTTGTAGTAGTGCGAAGACTTTGTTTAATTAGCATTATAGTCATTTTTCAATTTATTTTCATTTTCTTAAATTTGGAGGGTTGTTCAAAGAAATATATTTATTCTTTAGTGTCTTTTGTGATACTATACTTAATTTTTTTTTTAACTATCTATGAGTTTTGAATGCTCTTTGTTAGTATTTATTTCAGAGCCATATATCGTATCTAGTTGGAAATCAATTAAGTTGTGAGATTTTATCTTTCCTAACAATTTTTATAATTTCTATGGCTTTATGTTTGGCATGTATAAAAAATAGTAAGTAAAAAAAATATGAATTTGAAGTTGTCAGTTCTATAAAAATTATATGAAAATAGTAAGCGAAAATGGAAAAAAGTTTTCAAAAAAAAATTAAAATTTAATTGTTAATTTAAAATTAATTATTAATATGATCAAAATACATATTTATTGGTTGAGACAATTTACAAGAGTCATAAATATTAAATAAATATATAAGGATAAAATAATAATTTTTATTTAACTATTTAATCTATAAAAATTTATTATATATTATATAGTTAGACTAAATAATTAATTATATTATTTAGTGATTGGATTAAGTATCCGGGAAATACAATGAGGTAAACAAACCCTAGATCCTAATCAATACGATAAGATACTTAAGTTATTTAGAGTAACTACTTAGAAACAAACAATTTACTAATAAGTAAATCAACAACTTACAACTTAAAGACGATATAAAAATAATACCTCTTACTGTTGGAATGACATGTTTAACTGTGCCTAAACTAGTACCACATGTTATCTCCACAACAACTGCGATCCAAGTCGAATCTAGCTATCATTTATAAAATGACTTAATAAATAAAAAGCATTTTGATTACATGAAATGATTAATTTCAAACTAATATTTCATTTATCTTGGAAGCAACATCGTTTTGTCATTTTGGAGTAGACTCAAGGACCGATGAAACTACAACTTCAAGCTAAATAAAGCATTGAACATTAATTAAGTCTTTATCTAATTATCAATCTTTATTAATCTCAAAGTTATTCTACAATAAACTTGAGGTAAGAAACTCACAAATATCATAACTAGTATTTACCTAACACAATGTACATAAGTAATCCATTGATTTAACCAATAGGTGAAGCTCAATCCTCTATAGCTAATTCATAATAGGATCGAGGTCATCAAGTCTATTTTCCCTCCTCTATTACATATTTTCCTTGAGTACCTACATTACTTATGAATAACTATATGTAATCATATTATAGATAATGCATAGTAATTCAAGATCTAGATCGCTAAATAATGGAATTGCTATCTAACATTTATAGGAAAACAGAATGGATTCCACATTTTGTGAGATAACCTCCTAACCCATCATAAATACAAAGATACTATGATACAAGTTATCCTAGCCCAAGACTTCAGGCATCGCCAAGTAAGTCAAATACTAAGGTGTTACAACAAGGGGATAGCTAAATCACTCTGAACTAAGATAATCTTGCATATAGTCATTGAGTGACAGAGAGAAAAAAACTGAGTAAACATATATTAATAGTGTTTCTAATATGTCTAATCCAATCCTATATAATCAAATATTATGCACAATACCACCAAATATATGTCTTCACATCAATAACTTTAGATAAGGGTCATTTCAAATGGACATGGGTGGTACTAGTGACTTAAATAAAGATTTAATTATGTAAACTTTAATTAATCGTCACAAATAATTTTATTATTTCAGTGAAAGTGAATCCTCTTATATATATGCTAATATATTGAGTTTTAAGCATACATGTATAATCAAAGATTTTTGTGATTTATTTGAAGAATAAAATCACATATATATTTAAATATAGACTTCTTTGCATTTGGGGCTCTATCCTAACACCAACATCCCAAGATTTTTCCATAAATGCTCTCCATTTTGCACAAAGAAAATTGAATAGAAAACGTGGGCAAACTCTAGCTTTTCTAAATATTCAAATTTTCAATTTGAAGTTTTTTCCCTAAACTCTCGATTAATAATTTGATTTTTTTTCAATATTAGTGACTCGTTGAGTGGTTTTGTAAATATTATTTTTGGGGCTGAGTTAATTAAAATTGAAGTAACAACTAAGATATAGATTTCATTTAAGTTCATATGCATGGAATTTCCATTAGCATAGGATTCACGATAATGATTGTGGTGATTATACCACATCATATGGTGGTAAGGCTCTACATAAGGGTCAAATTTAGACTTAGATTGCAGTTATTTTATGATATCAATATTTTTTATAGTATTTTGTTTCATTTTTAGGAATTATTTTTAAAATTAATTAAAAATTTTGCTACTCTTAGGGTATTTTTGTCACTTTACATGTTAATAAATATTTGGGGATACCATTTTTTGAATTGTTTTTGTATTTTTGATGGCTAATGGTTGCATCAAGAATTTTTTGTGGTTGCATTAAGGAAAAAAGGTCCAAAATTGATCAACAAATTCAAGAATTTGGGATTTGTATTATTAAGATTATTTTATTCTTTAGTTTTATTTTGATTTAGACTATAAAGATGATACCTTTAATAATTTTATTCATGATTTTGAGTTTAATTATGCTTGGTTAAATATATTTATGAAATTTTAGTTATGCTACTATGATTATTTTGGATTGATAAGTTAATTATTTTTTAATAAAAGTTTGAGATTATTTCTTATTCTTGCTTCTCGATATCATTAATTATGAATTAATGATGTATCAAATCTTGATTTATGATTAAAGCAAAATTTTTTAATTAGGTTGTGAGAAACATAATCTAGGCCTAATTTTTCTCTCTTGAATAAAAACTTAAATTAATTACATGATCATTATGTTAGTTTAAATGATTTTTATAATTTCCAGCAACAATTAATTAATTAATTGTTTTGCTCAAATAAATTGATTAGTTCATTGTAAGTGAAAATTGCCATTATCATTTGAATTTTCAATTTTTAGTGAAAAAAATCAATAATATCAATTTAAGGATAATTATTAACATAAATAATTTAAAATATGATTGGTTAAATAGTTGAAATTCCTCTTAATTATCTCAACTTTTAATCAAAATTCTCACATCGCTTTTCTAAAAATATTTATTTAATTAGTTTTTTTTAATCTATTTCATACTTTTTTTAACAATATGTTAGAGTGTTTATGTTTACTTTTATTTTATTTTATTAATTTATTATTTTAGAGAAAATAAGTATAAAATTTAAAACCATTGCAATTTCGTGAGAGATCGACTTTGAGATAAACTTATCACTAAACTATTAATGATTTATATACTTATGAGTATTTATAATTTATTCATCAAGTTTTTGGGTGGAGACAACAAATGAGGGTAGATTTGGTGCAATGTATGGTGCTCCAATTGTAAGATGTAGTAGTTTATATTGTCTATGGTTTGTGAAGTGTTCATTTACTTACTTAGTGCATTGCTTGCTATCTAGTGTTTGTCTTAAGCAATTTTTGGATGTTATCACATAGGTGTAGATCCTATGTAGGTTTACCATGTTTTATTGTTGTGTTTGTATGATTGCTTGTATTGTTAGTACAATAAGGATTTCATCCAAATATGTCTAAACATAGAAGGATTTGATTGTGATTGGAAAATCTTTCTTTATATCTTTATTCATTATATTGCATGCTCTCTTTTTAATTGTTTTCATTCTCATTGTTTATTTTGTTGTGTTGTTTATTTGTTTACCTATTTTTCATTGTTGGCGAGATTGGGGTAAGTGATAAGGTGTCAGTATCTCCTTGCCACAGTTATTACCATGTCTCAGACTCTTTTAGGTAGTATCCAAACTGTTCTTTTCAACTAAATAGTGTGCTATATAGTTTTCCAACAAGCTCAATAATTCAACAAAGTAGAATCATGAAAGTAAAATCTTGGAAACCATGCCGAAGGTGTAAATCCATGTACCTCTTATGAAAAATATTAAGCAAGTGCTTTGATATGAAAATTACATTAAGAAAGAGCTAAATATGAGGGATATTGTGTCTATTGTGCTTCATAGGAGACTACCACCAAGGTGCAAGGAAGAGCTTAATATACTAATAGCTCAATAGTTCAACATCATACACTTTATGATCTTTGTTAAACCAAGCTCTTTGTGGGAGGCAACCCACCAAAGTTTTATTCTACTTCCTTATGCTTATTTTTACATTACTTATATGCATATATTTATATTGAGGTTAATGTAAGAATTAGTTGTAGGAGGTGTTAACATGTCTCTATCTATATTTTCTTTTACCTTATTTTTTCAACAAGATTTAGAATAAATATTTTAAGATTAGTATGTCCTATGTAGCATTTTGTTTTCAATTTTTAGGATTATTTATTGTATTTCTTAGGATAGTTTAGGCTTGAAAATAATAATATTTTCTTTGTTTTGTGGCACCTATGATGAAATTATTTAAACAATGTTAAGTATCAAATGATGATGGATGTTGATAGGGTCTTGACATTTTTCTTAAGTGAAGGAAACATTATGATAACTTTGCACAAAACTTGCATGCACAATAAATAAGTTTGTGATAGGAAAATTTATGTTCTCAAACTTGTGAATAATGTTATGAATTCCTTCGAAACTTTTTATGATTTAATGAACAAGAATAGGATACTATAAATTTTATTCAAGTTTATCAAGATGAATGCTAAATGTATTTCTTGAAAAATGATTAAGGTAATATGACTAACATCTTTGGCCAAATAACCCTACCCCTAGTGTTTTCGTCCTTTCAAGGACTACCTCTTTTAATAAACCAATCTGAGACTACATGAGCCAATTTTTTGTATCCATTCCTTAACCTTTGAACCAAACATATTGGTCGTGCCTTATAGTTTAAGAAAAATTGGAGTTTTACAAAAGGAGAATGGATTCTATAAAAATGCTAAATTAAATTTAAGTTTGATAATTGTGTTATAATAGATTAAATATCCAATACATATAAAATAATCCCTACTATAACATATCACACACAAACACACTTATATATATATAAATTAAACCCAAAACAATTATTAAATAATAATAATAATAATAATAATAATAATAATAATAAAGGACAAGCTAAAAATAAAATATATGGGGTTATGTATTGAAAACAATTCGCAAAAATAAAATTAAATAAGCTAATAATGATGTTTGGGTCTAAAATAATGAAATATGACCTTATTTGATTGACATTATAGGTCTTAGGACATTATTATTTATAGGTCTCTTTCTCTTGCTCTATATATTAATGAACTTTATTATTTCCTTTTCCTTTCATTTTATAGAACCAATAAGACTAACCCCTTTACAATTAAATAAAAAGACCTTTTGATTTTAGGAGTACTTTTGATAAGGGGAGGTGAAACTTAAGGGAAAGGCCTATGGTGTCAAATTCAACTCTTAAACAGACTAGTAATGTTTTATGGGGAGAAACTATGTTCTAATTTGTTTAAGTTACATGATTTGACTATTGTAAATGGATACTATACCATACACACTTTGAGCATGATCATTGTAAAGTAGTTAGAGTAAAAGGATAATTAGAAAAAATATCTAACATTTTTAATTTGAGACCATATTATTAATAAATTCTTGAGATAAAATGTCACATAACTTATTCTCACTACTATGGGTTTTGACTTACTCTGGACTAGCAAAGAGTAGGTTTAGGAAGGTTTGATAATTGTGATTTATACACATTTTAGGGTTTAATTCCTTTATATTTACACATTTTATTTTTATAATGTTCAAAATTTATTTATTTTGTATTTGTTGAGAAAATATAAATTTTTGGATATTTAGATTTTTTTTGGAATTTGTATGGTTTATTTTCAATTTTTTTTTTGAATTAGTTGGATTATCTTAGAGAAAACCCATCCCAATCTACAAGCCTCTACCTCCTTATGTGCCATGTGTTAGCAAGATTATACTACCATATGGTGCCATGAGTTGCCCTACTTTTCGACTGGTCTCTAGTTATGCGTTGTGACTTGACCCATTAGCGTAGGTTGTCCAATATCACTCCTTAGCATGCCACGTTAGGCGTGTGCATCTCATCACACTCATATGCGTATGGATTTCATGTTTTGATTGCATTTCGATTGGGTTGACTCACATTTCTCTTTCTGTGACACATGGACATGTGGATCTGCTTCCATTTTCCATTATTCAATCATCCATATTTAATTTAAGCCTAAAAACCTAATTTTTTCATTTAAATATTGAAATAACATCCCTTTGAAATTGAGGGGAGTGAACAAAAGTCACCAAAATTGAGAAAATTACATCTTTGTGCTATTCTATAAGATTCTAGAAAGTTGATTGAAGAAGAAGTTAAATATAGGGTTATTTTTGATTCTTTTGACTTCAATAATTCATCAAAATCATATTATTTTACCTACTATTTCTTAAGATTTTCTTTGATTTAACTTAAGTGTTTTACCAAAAAAAAAAAAAAGATCCAAAATATCAAAATTTGGAAGAAATAATTAAAGTTTTTAAATTTAAAAATAGGATTATTGAAGTACACTAGTTTTAAAAAATGTGATCGATGTGTCCATGATCAATGATCAAAGCCAATTATCCCAATACACATTATTAATTGAAAATAAATTAACTATTACTATGAGTTAAAAATTAAAAACTTAAAACTATATATACAATCTCAATCTCCAAAAAGTCCATAACAATAAGATGAACCCATATCTGCTTGTGTTTCTTATCGTGTTCTTTATAACTAGAAGCGAGGGTGGTTTTCTGACATGACTCTCACAACTCACTGTAAATCCAAGGATGATGATTTGGGGATTCAAGTACTCCCATATCATGGAAGTTTTGAATTCCATTTTCGGTCAAATTTTTGGGGTACAACGCAGTTTTGGTGTAGTATGCAATGAAAACAGGGCTTTCATTATTTTGATATTTACATATGAACTGGAGACTACGATAAGGACAATGTTGTCTTGTGGAGTATTAGACCAAAAGCTCCTTGTATGTTTAATAAAAAATCTGGTCAATATGATATCTGCTATCCCTGGAATAATCCTCCAGCTATGAAAAATGGAACCCAACAATAAAAAAAAGATGATTAATTATTTCTTTATCTCTCTTTTCAAATTGTAAAATAAAAAGCTATGACAAGTCAAAGTAAAATTAATAATTATCTATTAGTTAAGCGCTTTGCTTTGTTTCTTATTTAAATAAATTTTTAATTATCTGAAAGTTTATGAATGTATCTATGACTTGAAACATAACATTAATCCCCTTTAATAGAAATATGTATCTTGGTTGTGTGTATATGGATTGAATTAGGTGTTTGACCGTTTTATACACTACGCAAAAAAAGACCTCTAACGAGCATGGATAATTTTTTTTCAATCGACCCTCAAATATATAGGTAAAGTTAGAATGACCCATTGCAACAAAATAGGATTATAGCAACGGTTATTAACCCTCGTGGTAGCTCAATTGTGATGGTTAATACTTCACCTAATAACAATTGTAGACTATCTGATTATAGTTTTCATAATAATAACAAAAATATTTGGAATTTCCAAGTGAAGAGAATTTTTAGGAATTTAGTTAAGATTTGTTTTGAATAAGTCTTAGTCTTGTGATGATTTTTCTTGTTTCTGTGCTGCACTCACCACGTTTAGTAAAATGTGGAAATGTTTCCTCCATTTTTGTTAAGTGTAAAGGCTATAAAAACCTAAGCTCGATCAATAAAATACAGATTAGTTTTCACATAATTGTCAAGCAGTTTTGCCAAGTATTTTGTCTCTAATTTATCCTTTGATTTCATTCCCAACATTCTGGTATCAAAGCCAGTAGCCTTTGACGTCTCTACTGCAGTAAGATGACAACTGAAGGAAGCTTTGTACAGCCATCAATTCCACGCTTAATGGAACATGTTGATAAAGAACTTCATAGGATCTAAGGAATTTTGGGGAGTAATTGAAACTGTCTATGAGGAGCCATCAAATAACTCAGTGCAGACAGAGACACAACGAAAGAAACTCGAAGAATTTAAGTTGAAATATATGAAAGTAAAAAATTTTCTATTCCAAGCTATTGATCGAACAATATTAGACACTATCCTTATGAATGATACTTCTAAACAAATTTGGGAGTCCATGAAGAGGAAATTTGAAGGGAATGCTAGAGTCAAGAGATCCCATTTACAAGCTCTTTGCAAAAAGTTTGAAATTCTGGAAATGAAAATTGGAGAAGGAGTCTCAGAGTATTTCTCAAGAGTGTTAACAATAGGCAACAAGATGAGAACTTACGAGGAACAGATGAAAGATGCTATGGTGGAGAAAAATATTCTGAGGTCGTTGAGTGAGACGTTTAACTATGTTGTTTTCTCGATTGAGGAGTCCAAAAACACTAATCAACTCTCAATTGATGAGCTGCAAAGCTCATTACTAGTCCATGATAAAAAATTTAAGCGACATACAAGAGAAGAGCAAGCACTCAAGACCAGCCATGAAGACATAGTTGGTATAAGAGGACGTGGTTGAGGTGCATACCGAGGTAGAGGGAGACGCTAGCCCTACAACAAAGCATTGGTGGAATTCTTTAAGTGTCACAGGCTTAGAAACTATCAATATGAATGCCCAACTAGAATAAAGAAGCCAATTATGCTGAGCTAGGAGCAGAAGAAGAAATGTTGCTAATGTCATACATGGAAATGAATGGTGTTCATAGGGAAGATATTTGTTATTTGGATTTTGGATGTAATAATCACATTTGTGGTGACAAAAATCTATTCACTGATTTGAATAAGAACTTTAGATAGATGGTGTCTCTGAGAAATAACACAAAAATGAATATGCTAGTTAAAGGCAATGTGAGATTGCAAGTAAGTGGTTTAACTCATGTTATTAGTGAAGTATATTTTATGCCTAAACTAAAAAGCATATTGTTAAGCCTTACCCAACTGCAAGGAAAAGGAATGACAATCCTTATTCAACATGGAACACTTAAGATTTATCATCCAAAAAATGGGCTCATTATACAGACCAAGATGTCAAAAAATTGCATTTCGTGTTTTTAGAAAACTCACCACCATAAAAACTAGCTTGCTTATACAATTCCACACAAGATATGACATATTTATGGCACTGTCACTATTGCCCTTTGAGCTACAAAGGGTTGAGAACTCTCCAATTCAAGAAGATGGTGCATGGATTACCTCAGTTTACTTCTCCAACAATAATATGTGCAAACTTCATGATTGAAAAATAACATCGAGATCCAATTCCAAAAACAAGCAATTGGAAAGCCATAGAAAAACTCCAACTTGTTCATGCAGATCTTTACGACCTCATATCTCCCACTTCTAATAGTAAGAAGAGGTACATTATATGCTTTATTGATGATGTTACTAGGAAGGCATGCATGTATTTTTTGGTAGACAAATTTGAAGCATTAAGCATGTTCAAAAAATTTAAAAATTGTGTTGAACAAGAAGTAGGATGACATATTAAATGCTTGAGAACAAATCAAGGAGGAGAGTTTACCTCACTTGAGTTTAATGCGTTCTGTATAGAACATGGCATCAAGAGGCAATTTACTGCATCATATACTCCACAATAGAATGGAGTAGCATAACGAAAGAATAGAACTATAATGAACATGGTTTAATGTATGCTTGCTGAAAGAAAAATGCCAAAGAATTTTTGGATAGAAGTTGTGAATTGGACAATACACATTTTCAATAGAATTCCTACATTGGTAGTGAAGAATCAAACGTCCGAAGAAGCATGGAATAGCATCAGAACCTCAGTTGAGCACTTTAGACTCTTTGGTTGTGTGACATATGTGAATGTTCCTCATGTAAAAAAGAAAAAAAAGTTATATGCAAAGAGCCTCACTTCTATGCTATTGGGAATCAACGAACATTCTAAGGCATATAGACTCTATGACCCTATTGAAAGAAAGATTGTAATCAATAGGGATGTAGTATTTGAGGAAGATAAATCTTGGAGTTGAGATAAGAGTTATGAAGATCACATAACAATCGATTTAGACTGGAATGATAACACAACAACAAATGACGAAAGTAATAAAGTAGTAATTGACGAAGAAGAAGTTATCTTTGAACCAATCACTAGTCCTTAAAATGATGAATATAATGGAAGAACTAGAGGGCCTCCTAGGTAGATGAACAATTATGTCACCAGAGAAAGGTTTTCAGAGGAAGATGAGGCAAATGTCAACTCAACTCTCTTTGCTTTAACAGATGCAGTGTGCTTTAAAGAAATAGTAAAGCATGAAAAATGGAAGACAACTATGGACATAGAAAGAAACAACACATGGGAACTTACCGATCTTCCTAAGGGTGTAAACAAATTGGAATGAAATGGGTCTATAAAACTAAACTCAAAGAAAATGGTGAATTGGATAAATTGAAGGCTCATTTGGTGGCACCTATATGCAACGACCAGAGATAGACTATACCAAAGTATTTGCATCGGTTGCAAGAATGGACACAATAAGAATGATTGTGGCTCTAGCAGCATAAAAAGGATGGACTCTCTATTAACTTGATGTCAAGTATGATTTCTCGCATGGAAAACTAAACAAAGAAGTATTTGTGGAGCAACCAAAGGGTTATGAATTAAAGAAAAACCTCCAGACTGTCTACAAGCTGAAGAAAGCCCTATATGAACTAAAACAAGCTCCACGAGCTTGGTTCAGCCATATTGAAATACATTTCTTAAGTGAAGAGTTTGAGAAGTGTTATAGTGAGCACACATTATTCATTAAAATGACTAAAGGATTTAAGATTCTCATTGTCAGTTTATATGTTGATGACTTAATATTTACTGACAATGATGATTTAATGTTTAGTGAATTTAAAAGCTCTATGCTTAGGGAATTTGATATGACTGATTTGGGAAAAACGAGATTTTTCATAGGCATAGAAGTTTTATAGATATCTGATGGGATTTATATATGTCAAAAGAAATATGCTTTAGAAGTCTTAAAAAGGTTTAAGATGGAAAATAGCAACATGGTTCATAATCCTATTGCTCTAGGGTGTAAGCTTTTCAAAAATGAAAATGGAGTTCATATTGATGAAAGCTTGTTCAAGCATATGGTAGGATGTCATATGTACCTAATAGCTACAAGGCCATATTTGATGTTTGTAGTAAGTTTGATTAGCAAGTACATGGGCAAACCAACTGAATTACACCTGATGACAGCAAAAAGAATACTACGGTACTTGCAAGGAACCATTGGACCTGGAGTTTACTACAAGAAGGGAGGGCCTCAAGTTTTACTTGGTTATACGGACAGTGAGATGTAGAAGATAGAAAGAGTACATCAATATATGTTTTCATGTTAGGATCTGGAGCTATTGCATGGTGTTCAAGAAAGAAACCTATAGTCATACTTTCAACCACAAAAGTAGAGTTTGTGGCTGTAGTTGCCTATGCTAGACAAGCCATTTGGATGAAACGAATAATCGAAAAGTTGAATCTAGAAGAAATCAAGTGTACAATAATCTTCTGTGACAACAATTCCACAATTAAATTGTCAAAGAATCCTATGTTATATGGTCAAAGCAAGCATATTGATGTGCATTTCCTTTTTCTTCGTGATCTTTCATGAGAAAGAGCAGTTGAATTAGTTTATTGTGGAACACAAGAACAATTGGAAGATGTCATGATAAAACCCCTCATAATGGACACATTTCCGAAAATTCGAAGCCACCTAGGAGTTTGTGAAGTTCCTAATTTAAAGTAGTTGTAAACGTGTAGTTTAACTAGTTTAAGGGAGGGAATGAAGAGAATTTTTATGGATTTAGTTAAGATTTGTTTTGAATAAGTCTTAGTCTTAGGATGATTCTTATTGTTTCCATGCTGCACTCACCACGTTCATTAAAACGTGGAAATGTTTCCTCCATTTCTGTTAACTGTAAAGGCTATAAAAGCCTAAATCTGATCAATAAAATACATATCGGTTTTTACATAATTGTTAAGCAATTTCGCCTAGTGTTTTCCCTCAAATATATCATGTGCTTTCATTCCCAACACCAACAACCATTAGAATATATTTTTTATAGTTATTTTTAAAGTTATAACAGATTTTTATTCAAATTTATTAATTAAATATTTAAAAAATTTATGAATGCTTGTAACCGTTATAATAGATTTTTTTATTTTAAATATAATTTTTTTATAGTAAAAGATATATTGAAATTTTATAACCATCCTAGTAGCATCTAATCATAGTATTCATTGATTAAGAATAACTAAATTACCAAAAATTAAACAAGAGTATATTGAAAAATACATAAAATATAAAATCATATCAAATATAGAAATATTCATAATCTCAAATAACAACAGCACTTGCATATTCAAGATACGAATTAAATATAATATCACATATCAAATAGATTTATTGGCCGGTTAATTAATTACCATAATAATTATTATCTATATTCAAGATCCTACACACATCTAAATCATTCATTACGTAGAATTTCTTTTTTACAACATGTGAAAATTAAAAAGAAAAACATTAGGCCAATAAAATGATTATTCATGTCATACCGTCTCTAAATTTTTATAGAGTTTTTTCTTAATTTTTAACATATCACCTAAGATAGATAATACATATATATTACCCAAATTAATTTAATTTATCACATTCATTTATCAATATATCTCACAATTCTTTCCAAATTCTTATCATATAAAATAATATGTTTTAAATTTCATAATTAATTTTATATTGTAATAAAGTTTAACTTACTAAAGATTCGAATTCACGCCGAAGATTATACATAATGTCCCTGATATAACGCATCACAAAAAATCCCAATTTTGTTGTCATTGCGTGGAACCTACAAGATATAAATATCATTAAAACAAATACATATACATGTATATATAAGTTTTATAAAGATATTTAATATAATGTAATAAAAAAATTTATTAATCGAAAATCTGCTGATGGCTTGAATGATCTTGATATGTTTGTGGTGAGCAGTACAAAAGTAAAAGAGTTAAACTAATATCAAGTTTTGAAGAACGTTTAACATTTCAACGCAATAAGAATCATACTACTTATATTTTCACTATAACTTCCAATACTTTTGTTGGTCTACCAAAAGAGTTCATAAACTCAACAATACCACTACATGGGTGAATAACACATAGTATCTAATGATTACTATAAATTCTTTAAATAATATTTAGTATTTTCAATATATAATTATCCTAAGAATTTAAAAGTGAATATCAAAGATTGCACCCTTCCCCGTGTGAAGCTATAAGCCTTACATATTCTCTAACTCCTTCCATATGCAAATTTAAAGCATCAACTTGATCCTCATAACATTTATTCCAATCATTTGTCTTTTAATCTGGATCCACAAAAAGAAATAAGTACGTTATATGTGCACTTACTAAATGCTTGTAAAAAATCCTATAATAAAATATAAAAAATTAGTTAATAAATATAATATTTTTAACTCAAATAATATATAAAGGTATAATCATATATTACGTACCCTTCATAAAGAACTATGGATGTTATAGTTACCAATTCTATTACACAAATTACATTAATATCCTCGTACTCAACTCATATCGGATTGCTACGTCCTAAAGCACCATGAAAAAAAAAATTAATTGTACTTTCCGTTCTACCATTTGACCATTTGCATAGACCGTCATAATATAAATAGCATCTTTGATTCATCTACATTCAAATGCCACTTTTTGAGTCAATCCACCACTACAAACTTGATATATAGCCTTAATTTTTAACTGTGATCGTAGATTCATGGTCATAATTATAAAAATTAAGGCTTAAGTGGGAGACCCCATAGACTCTTACCTATGGTCTCAATTTTTAATCGAGATTAAACGATTTTTAACTCAGACCATAGACATACCATTTGGTCACGGTCTTTTATAAGATCGAGACTATAGATATACCATTTGGTCTCAGTCTTTTATAAGACAGTGACTAAAGACATACTATTTGATCACGTTCTTATAAAAGACGGAGACTATAGACATACTATTTGGTCACGGTCTTTAAAAGACCAAGGTCGTAGACATACATTTGATCTCGATTTTATAAATGATCAAGGCCATAGACATACATTTGGTCTCGATTTTATAAAAGATAGAGACCATAGACATACTATTTGGTCACAGTCTTTAAAAGACCGAGGCTATAGACATACCATTTGGTCACGGTCTTTAAATGACTGAGACTATAGACATACATTTGGCTACGGTCTTATAAAAGATTGAGACCAAATGATATGTCTATTGTCTCGACTACACTTAAACCATGACCATATACATCTTAATTAACCTCATTTTTAAAAATAAATTACAATAAATTTATCAATTGAGAAAATTAAAAGTCATTATATAAAAATTAAGAATGTAATTACTTTTGAGATTTTATATATGCACTAAAACATAATAAAACCTTAATATAACTAGGTAATTAAAGTGTTCTAAAATATGAAATACATGCAAAACATTTACAAATATATATATATATATAATTGAAAGTGAGAGCATAGTTAATATATATATAAGTGATATTTTTGACAGTGAAGTTAAAAGGGTAATCAATAAACATAGATATATATTTGTGCGTGTTGATAGTAGAGAAAATAATTAGAGAACAAAATTTAAATAGATGTGATCATAATTATTTGATTTGATTATTAAATTTTAAAGAAGTTATTTTTATTGAAATTGTTCTTAACCTTTTTATTCTAGAATTCGCTAGTTGATTTGATTTAAGTGACATATGTTTTGAATCTAGTTAGGATTATTCATTGTTAAATCCGTTCTAGAACACACACGGTCACTTGTGTTTCTTTTTGTGCTAACATTTTTGCAGTTCATATGTGAACGATCTGATTGGCGAGGAGCTTATTGGTACATTGGTTTGGAAACCTCTCACGCTAACATTAGAAACTGTGAAAACAGAGCAGGGGCTCGTGAGTAAAGTACATTGGTGCAGTATCCTAGGGAGGGTAGCATAAAACCAAGTTTGTACTTGAACATTTGATTTTCATAGTGGAAAGTTAGGTGGTCTAGTGGACCGGTGGTTTACTCTTAGGTTATGGTTATGGGCTACGTTGTTTCCACCTAAAATTATCGTGTGTTATTATTTTATTTCCACACTTATTTTTACACACGATTGCATGTCTGACTGCTTTGTTTAGGTTATTAAACTATAAATTGGTACTCTTGGTTAATTAGGTCCATAATTTATAAACTTTCAATTGGTATCAAAGCAGACACTAGACACACTTAGTGAGATTGATCCTTAGGGACACACACACTTACTTATGGACCAAATGATAGAAGGTGGGTCATGTGTTAGACCCCCACTCTTTGATGGGTTTAATTACCCTTATTGGAAGGCTAACATGCAAGCCTTTCTCAGACAAGATGAAAAAGTTTGGGATTCTATTCTTGATGGTTGGGAACCACCTTCGGTAACGAAAGATGGTGTAACAATCATAAAGCCAAGAAGAGACTGGACCACTGAAAAACGCACCCTTAGTGGGGCAAACCAAAAAGGTCTAAGCTCAATATTTACTGCAGTGTTAATGGATGAGTTCCGTCGCATCTCTGACTATGAGACTGCTAAAGATGCATGGAATGCACTTGCTCTTGCTCATGAAGGAACTTCCTAAGTAAAAAAAAAACAAAATTGAGATTGCTAACATCTGAGTTTGATTCCATTAAAATGAGCAACAATGAAACTTTGGGTTAATTCTATGCTCGCTTTTGTGATATCACTAATGCTTGCTCTAACCTTGGTGAGAAAATTCCACAACCAATACAAGTATGCAAACTCCTAAGCTCCTTAATAGCTGACTACAAGATGAAAGTAACACCAATAGAGGAAAGCAAGAATGTGGACACGCTAAATATTGATGAACTTGTCGGGTCAATCCAAACCTATGAGATTTCTCTTAATCGTCCCAAGAAAATCAAGGATGTGGCATTCAAAAGCTCCAAAATAGACATCTCTGATAGTGATGAGTCATTAGTCTCGCTAGCATAAATATTGAAGAAGTTCCTGAAAATGAAGGGTCAACAAAATAATCAATCTAATAAGGGACAATCTAGTTGTTTGAGGGATCAAAATTCAAGGGAAATCAAGCCTTCTACCTCTGATGGTAAGAAAACTAAGCTCACTAGTCCTCGATGCTATACTTGTGGGGGCTTTGGTCATATATCTATAGATTGTGCAAACAATAAAAATAAATTTGGAAAAGCATTTAATGCTACACTCAGTGACACGGAAAGTGAGCAAGATAATGCTAGTAACTCAGAAGATGATGACACTAACTATCGTGCCTTCACCACAACTACCAAAGTACACCACAATGACTCTAACTCTGGCTCGAATGAAGAAAATGAGGAAGTAAAATCCTCTTTCTTATTGTCTAAGTTTAATGTATCGAGTTATGAGGAACTATTCATGGTTTGTTTAGGTGCTAGAGAAGAGAGGGAAAAACTACTTATGGAAGTAACTAAACTTAATGATATCATCAATATTCACAAAAAACAAATTCCTCTAGCATAGAGAAAGATAAAAAGGAATTGTCTAAAAATATTAATGTCATGAATCTGAGACTTGTAGAAACCATGGAGGAAAACAAAAATCTTAGGCAAGAACTTAGTATTGCTAAAGATAAGGTGAAGAATTTGACCATAGGTGCTGAAAAATTGACCAAAGTCCTAGATTATGGAAAGCTACATGGAGATAAGAGAGGTCTTGGATACATAGATGAACAGTCAACACCTTCAACATCAAAGACCACATTTGTAAGACCTTTAAACTCTACCCATACTGTTACTACTTATACACAAAGAACTATTACACCTATGGTAGAAAATTTGTTAAGTTTGTGCCTGTCTGTCATCATTGTGGTAGAAAAGGTCATATAAGACCAAAATGTAGATTTTTTAGGAATGCTCTTGAACTTAATCATTATTTCCAGGTTTCACATAGTAGGACCAATAAGCATCATCCTTTTATGCATGCTACATCATATTCAAGGATGAATGGAAATTATAATAATGTGTTCAAGAATTCTACTATGAAGCATGAAGTCTTAGGTTTAAAGAGGGAAGTAAAATTCAATACTTTTAATGCTAGGACTCATTATCATCATCCTATTATGCATAATGCATCTTCATTTGAGATGAATAAGAAAAGTATAGCTAAGTCCAAGAACACACCTATGAAACCTAAGTTTGTTGAGTCTCAACCCAATGATATAGAGAAACCAAAATGCAAGAAAATGTGGGTTACGAAAGGTTGTTTTTTCCCAGTCACCTGACTTTTTTTTATTAGAATGCTTAAATGACCCTAGGTGAGTAATCTTTATTGTTTTTATTTTATTAGTTAAACTTAAAAAAATAGAGGTAGCATTCTTATCTGGCCAACACGCTATTGGACTTATTTAATACTTACTTATACATAACCTCATTTTAGTGACTCGACTCAATTTGATATTTATTGTATAAATTATTCTAAATTTTTTGTTTATGCACACACACATATTCTTGTACATGTGATGATCGATGTTGACATAAACTTATTCACACACTCACGAACACACATATATGTTATGATTTAAGTTTATGAAATTTCTTGAAAGACTCTAAGACTTCAACTAATCTTGACTGTAAAATTGTGTTGAGTTATATTTCTTACTTGCTAAAACTTTACCGTATACAGGCATCTATTATTGAGAGGGCTACCTACTGTCATGTGTGAAGCTATCGTAGTGAGCGGAGAGGGCTACCTCACAACTAGTGTGAAAGTCATCATGCTAGGTTTATGGCTTGTGCAAAAAAAAAAAAAAGAATATGCAAAAAGTGACTACTTATAAATCTGTACATTGTATGCACAAAAAGAAAGAGCCAATAGAGGTTATAAAATATATATATCATTTACCTCATATATATAAAATAAAATAAAATTAAGTCATCTTTTTGTAGATATATTTTATTTTGTGAGATTGAAGACTCGATTATGGTTTTACATGATAGGTGATATTTTTTTCATTTGAGTCTTTCTTGATAAGTCATAAGTGAATTAATTAACATATTTGTGGAGTTTCAACATATATACTACTTTAAGTAAATGTCAATATGTCATTATATGTGCTTGTGTGACTCTTATACTCTACTTATTTATTTATATGATAAATAATCAAAATTGGAGTTAAAAAATGATGAGTTCTCAATTGGTTGTGTGTTCATTTCTGATTAAATGAGTTTAATACCTTATATGGTTATTTATATAAAAAAAATTAATTAGATTTTTTCATTTTCATATTCTTTTCATATATTACTTTTTTAATTCGTTTTTAAGTTAGAGAGTCATAGAACTTAAGGGGAGTTTAAAGCATATTGCACTTCTGCATTACTCTACTTTTACATTTTTATATCTTTAGGAGGAGTTTAACTTCATTGCTTTGTTTAATGTTTTGTCCTTCTCGTATGTCAAAAAGGGGGAGAGAATAATATGTTTTACTTCTATGGTTTTATTTTGTTATGCATATAAGGGGAGAACATATTTAATTAAGCCTAATTAATATGAATGCAAAATACATGACTATTCTTTACAATTTGCTTATTTCTATGTAAACTGAACTAATATACAACAAGGCTTTCATGCCAAGTTGTCCTATGTTTTGTCAATGTCATTTTAGTTACTTACAAGCTCGTCAAGTTGCAGTGAAGATGGATCTATCAAGCCATAGGATAGTTCTACTATGGAGTCTGGGACATCATTGTATTTTTATCTTATTCCTATAAGTGTCATGTAATGAGAGAGAGGTTTTTCCACATGAAAATGCCAAAGGGGGAGTTTGTAAGGACTATAAGTGTAGGCTATTTTCTTGGACAAAATATTTATTTGTAAATTTGTTTTTAGGCCTCCGATCAAGTCTATCAAGAAAATTCGAACAAATACTCGAGTTTGAGATGATTATACTTCATGTATATCCTTGATAACTACGACCCATAGAATTGCATTTATGCATTTAATAGCACATGTTCATAAATCTAATATTAGTTTTTGTGCTTAAATATATTTTATGTATCTTAATATTTTTAAGATGTAATTTAAAAATATTTTTAAATTAAATATTTAAATTTATCTTGAATAATGAAGCCTAAAATATTTTAACCCTAATATTAGTAGGTTATCATTATTTATATATATATACACATAGGGTTAGGGTGATTGTGTCTGTTGAAAAATAAAAAAGCTGCCGAAAAAAAAACAATTGCCACAAACTGTAGTAGTTGAAGAAGAATTGCCATAAAGTGTGGAATATAACAGGGAAACAAAAGTAGAAAAGAAAAGGAATTAGTATATACAGAGGCGACATCAAAATAATTAAGATGAGTATTCAAACAAATGCATATTCACGCACGTATTGAAAAAAAAGTAAGTATATGTTCGGAAAAATAAAGTTAATTAATATATATATATATATAATTGAAAGTGAGAGCATAGTTAATATAAATATAAGTGATATTTTTGACAGTGAAGTTAAAAGGGTAATTTATAAACATAGATATATATATTTGTGCGTGTTGATAGCAGAGAAAATAACTAGAGCACAAAATTTAAATAGATGTTATCATAATTATTTGATTTGATTATTAAATTTTAAATAAATTATTTTTATTGAAATTGTGCTTAACCTTTTTATTCTAGAATTTTCTAGTTTATTTTATTTAAGTGACATATGTTTTGAATCATCTAGTTAGGATTATTCATTGTTAAATCTGTTCTAGAACACACACAGGCACTTGTGTTTCGTTTTGTGCTAACCTTTTTGCAGTTCATTTGTGAACGATCTGATTGCCAGGAGCTTATTGGAACATTGGTTTGGAAACCTCTCACGCTAACATTAGAAATTGTGAAAACAGAGCAGGGATTCGTAAGTAAAGTACATTGAGGTAGTTGATAGTTCATTGTCTAAGATATGAACTTTCATTGGAACTCTAACATCAACATCATTAATCTAAGATCCAGATGAGCATGCAACTATAAGAAATCTAAAAACCACTAGTTTGGTCATATGTATAGGAGATTGGTTTTCTTGTTGGTGTTAAAGCAGGCTTCTTATAAGCTATTTTGTCTATTGATTTCTCCTTTGAGCTTCCCTTTTTGTCACTGATAATAGGTAACTTTGATTTCTTTTCGTTCAAATCCTATTTATTCACAATATGATGAAATCTAATAAAATTATAATATATTTTTAAATTAATCAAAACAATATATAATAGGCAAGGGACATCCTTTCCTAATGGTGGCATATAATTTAAATCTAACATTTTATTTAGAAAGAACTAGGAAAATTTAAAGCATGCAAGCAACATTTGAAGAATTAAATCTCTCTACATTCAGAGTAATAACAAGATAGACCATATTACTTTATCAGGGTCACCTTCAAAGTTTTTAGCCAATTTATCAACAATAATACTATACTATATCCCCAAAATCAAAGTTATTAGTTGTTGGATATCAATGTGATAACATATTTTCCATGTTTGCTCTGTGAATATCTATGTAAGCTTCTAGGTATGTAGTATGTTGAGAAATGGTGGAAATCTATATTAGTAGACAAATTATGGCTTAAATTATACAAAAAACATTATTAAAGATTAAAAACAAAATTCAAAGTATCAATAATTTAATTTTGAAATGTACTAAATGTTTTATTTTGATGCTATTGTTCTATAACCTTTGATTGAGTGGGCATCTAACTGACCAGTTTAGATTTAATCTCTTTATTAGTGACTTTAATCATTCAACTTTAGAGCAACTCACAAAATTTAATTTTAAGCAAACCATGTGTGTGCTATAAGAGAACCATCATTAAGTTTACAACAACAATAGTAGGCTAAAAATTGGTGGTTAGAGCAACTCAACAATGGTTGAGTTGGAGATGATTGAGAAGAAATAGAGGTACTTGATAATGAAAGGCTAGAAACTATAAGTTGGGTACATAAAACCATGGTTGAGAAGAAACGAAAAGGGGTATGGTTAGAGATGGGTATGGAAAAAGGTTGGTCGTGAGCTACAAGGAAAAGAAACAGTTGATGAGGGGAGGTGAGCTATAGGGGAAAAGGATGAAGATAGGGGATCAGATCATGCGATGGGCTAGGGAAATAAATATTTAGCGCGTGCGAGGGGGAAAAGGAGAAAAAATATAGGGAAAATGAAAAAAAATAGAGAGGTAAAAAGAAAAGAAGAAGGGAAAATAAGACAAATAAAGGGAAAAAGAAAAAAAAAGAGAGAAAAAAATAAAAATAAAAAGAGGGAAAAAAGGAAAAATTATGATAGAAAAAGGAAAAAAATTGATAGAGAAATTCGGTATGTGGTGTAAAAGATAGAAAATTCATGAAATTAAATTAATAGAGAAATGAAAAGTTGTAAAGTAATTTTTGTATTTTTTTTAAATAAATAACACACATAATATATTATTTGATTTCGGTTTTAAAAATACTAGAAACTCTATTATTTTAATTAGAACATGGTTGTTTAATAATCGAGATTGTATATATATACTATAGCCTCGATTATTATTAGACAATGACTAAAACTCTATGGTCTCAATTTTTAAAAAGATTGAGACTAAATTTCCAAGATTAAAGATCACTATTTTAGTAGTGATCTATCTCCCAAACCTTTATCTTTTGAAAGATATTTCTTTGTGAATTTCTTGTATATTGTGAGGTAGATTTCTTTTGACCTTTAATGATAATCATTTTTTGATTTATTTTCCTCGAATCTTAAAAATTTTGGGTGCCTATAAAAATCACTTCAGTTAAATTAAATTATATTATGACAAAATCCCAAAAGTAAAAGTGTATAGTGAATACAAATGAAAATTAAGAATAAATCAGAAACCACACAAGTGCTTATTCAAAACATTTATAACATATCTCATCACCAAGTGTCAAAATGCACATCTTTGGATAAGCTATAAATATAATTTTGGCATCTTTGACATAAATGAGCTACTCACTAACCAAAAACGGCAACATCTCATCTCCTTTTAACGCTTCAACCACGTAGATACACGCATAAAACTTTCCAAGAAGCATTCATTGAACCTTAGCATATGGATCAATTGATGAGTACATTATGCCCTTAGCTACAATGTTATTTACATCTTCCAATGTCAATTGACAACAACTTTCATAATAATATAATAATAAATATTTGTATAAGTAATAGCTTCACATCTTTAAATATGATATGTTACTATTCTCTTCATGACATCAATTTTAGCTTCATAAGCCACTTCTCTTTTTCATAGTGAGTAGGTTTTCATTCTATGTGTGGTCCAAGAGTAATGCCATCTAGATAATTTTTCTTTGAGAATAAAAAATAATGTAATGAGTATATCACCATTATTTTGAAGCGTTGTTAGCATGTCTAAAATTAAGATAATGTACATATGCCTCCTCTTCACATGCAACACTTTTTTTTACCAAGGTGATGATTGTATAAGTTTTGCATTCTCTTTTCTTTACCCTTTTTATCTAATTTCTATGTGACATTAAAATGAAATATATTCTTAAAAAACAATAGAAAACTTTGTCAGTCTTTAAATTCTATAAGTTAATTTTATTAATTAGTCACATCTTCGCATGTAACTAGTGACTAAAAGATATTAAATGAACTATACCAAAAAACAATTTCTTGTACATGACTTATGAACCAATCCCATTTATCTTGACCGATTTCACTCCATTTCTTTGGAAGCTTTGCCAATATATCTAGAACATAAAGGTAGGGTTTCTAATAAATCTACTATAGTAGAGTTATTTAGCTATTTATCTTATTTTGGAGTGAATATTAGGTAAATATTAACCAAAAAGTATTATCTTATGTGTAAATATTCTAATGTAGGTGGAAAGACATCAATCGAAGCTCAAATGGACAAGATACAACACTTTCAAGAAAATTATTAAAATTGTCGCTCGATCGAGGGTCCTTATGTAGATTTTCTTATCGCATTTTGATTGATCCATAAGGGTATCAATTGATCGACTAATGATCAAGTATTAATCAAGGGCTCTCAGGTTAGAATGATATAACATATAGATCGATTGAGTGCATTAGTGACATCAAGAATAATGTCATTTTGTTACTTTAATTTTTAATCGCAATGGTTAGATTTCAGGTATTACATTTAATGGTCAAGATTAAGTCATTTTGGACCCTGTTAACATCATCTTAGAAGATCTACTATTCACTTCCATCTTTCGTATGATTAAGACAAAGGTTAATAACCAATGAGAGCCATTGAAAAGAGTTGAAGATTGATTAAGACCGGAGCCAGATTTCATAATATAATTATATATTACTTTCTTTTAATTCATTATTGATTATATTTAGAGTATTGAGTGGCTAGGGTCGATATTTAGAGTTTTGGTTGAACCTAACCATATAGCATATAACCAAAACATGTTCATTTAAATTATTCTTCTCTTTAGTTGATACTTTAATTAATCATATACTTTATACTTCAACTACCTAACCATTAACTGTATGATATTGATGGTGTAACTTGAAAAATTGGAACATGAGTTAGTCATAAATTAATTAATCTATGCATTGGAATAGTGCAAAAGTATGACTAATGTAAATTTGGTGTGATTGATCACCACACATGAAGTGTGTACAATGAATACGCAAGTATATGTATTGTAACAAGTAATATAATGATAAGAAAAAATCTTTCCCACAGAGATTGTTTTATTAGAAACTAATTTTTAAAACAAAAAAAATAAAAATAACTAGTAATAAGCAACAATGAATTAAATCAAATTTGGTAACTATGCATGTTATTTAATCAAAACAAAAAATTAAATAATTCTCTCAAATCTATTTAATAACCGCTATAAAATTTTTTGGCCAAACAGTTAATAGCATATAAATCAAATTAAATAATATAATTAAATTAAAATTAAAATTATAATTGGGGGGTAAAATATTAAATCATTACATGGTGAAAATTGGGTTAATAGGATCCCTAGATTAATAAATTAATTACACATAATTGTGTTCATAAAACTCATATTTTTCATAAATAAAGACACAAAAATTGATAAAAAAAAAGAATAGAAAAGAATACAATCAATCTCTTGAATCTCTACCAAAATTGTGTCTTCTCTTGATTGTTTTTGTATTTTTCTCTCTTTTTAGCTCCAAAAGTTGACCAATATTATGCTAATCATTTACTACAAAATATGGCATTTAAGTCGAAATTTAAAGTTATTTTTTGGAGAAAATAAACTTATAATGAATTTAAAGTCGGTTTGTTGAAAAACTGACACATTTTTATTGTCAGGTGACGTGTTGAACCGATGCTACATGTAGAACGTATCATCGATTCAACACGTCAACTAATGCTACGTAAAATTACCCGTTAAATTTTTTATTTTAATAGTTGTTAAAATTGAAATTACACAATACAATTATTTTTTTATTTTTTTGGTAAATTATTATTTTATTTTAACTGTTTAAAATTGAATTTGGATAGTATAAGTTTTTCTTCTTTTTTTTAGTTAATTGGTTTTTAAAATTTTATAATTTATAAACTTTTTGTGTATTTTTTTGGATACTTTTATGTACATGTTTTGATCTATAGTTAAAATCTTAAAATATATAATAATTGACCGAAAAATTTAAAAAAACTTGTATTGTTTAATTTCAATTTTAAACTGTTAAAAACAATTAACGAGTAATTTTACTTACCGTCGCTTCTACGTGTCAACCAATGCTATCCAAGTGTTTAGCATCTATTGACACGTAGAACCGACGTTACGTACTACGTGTAGTGTTGGTTCAACATGTCAACTGACGCTATACACATGGATATTTTCTTTTTCTCCTCTTTCTTCCCCATCACACAACAAAAATCCAAAACAACTGACACTCATCCTCCATTATTTCTCATTTTTCGGCCACCTATGACCACCAATTCCAATGCTATTTAGTGGGTTTTCTTCCTCTCAAATTATTTTCCAAATCACCTATTTTTTTGAGCGAAATACTCAATTTTTTTATACCCATTTTCTCACTTACATAACACCATTCTTTTCTTCATTTCGTTCATTTTGTCACTTCATTTACTCTTGTAAGTATTTCTATTAATCATACACTCTTATTATTCACTTTGCGTTATTTTTTGTATTATGTATGTTTTGTATCATGCATGTTATTATTTGTTTGACTGATTTTCTAGGTGGGTCAGGGGAAATAATATCTCGATGTTATGGGTTTGAGGGACTAGAATAGTTATTATGCATTATGAAGATAAAGGAAAAGCTACCAAAACTAGATACCTTACTTCTTATGTAGCTACTCTCTGCAATGAATGACAAAAACTTTCATAATTGTTGTTTTTATTTTAAAGAGTAGATTTTCTAGGCAATTTTGCTCCAATATAAATAATAATGTGCTTTTCTTGCCTTTTGGAAGAAGAGAGAGACTTTTATATTAGCTAGTTTCAATAATGTCGTGCTATGTATATTTTGGTATATATTCTAATAATTAAGAAATTCATAAATAATAATACTTGAAATATATTGATTAGATACATATTTAATACGCTTAATGTCATTAATAGAAAATAGACAAATCTTGGATGTCAAAGTATAGAATTAAGTGGGACTACATTTCTGGAGTTAAAAGTTTCTTGGAATTTGTTTTTATAAATAGTAATAATAAAATTAGTATGAACCGACTTTATGTTTAAAGTCGGTTCAACGTGTAAGCTGACTTTAAATTGATTTAAAGTCAGTTTTTACCCGACTTTAATGCCCAGTTTTTTAGTAGTGAATAGGGGCCACTTAGGGTTTATAAAGTGATTAGGGGCTTAAATAATGCTCAAGTATGATCTGGACCAAATTAGCTTCAGATCAAGGGTTACGATCAAAACAAGCAAAACTAACAGTGCCAACCAATGTTCTTTGAGTCAGTGACACCTAGTGCGATGTGATTATCCAAAATGGATGACATGGCGCATAGGTAGATCGTACGTAGCAATGTTGTAGCAACACGTGGCAACGTAGTTTGACCAATCCTGACTATGATTGAACGACATGCTAAGACATGGAACACATTTCGTGCCTCTCACACGCGGCGTAACGTGATTTATGGTCCCTACGTGCGATGCTTGCATAGTCAGCACATATGCTTGCTTGGCATGACACGTGGTAACTCCTGATTAGTCCTGTATTAAAAATTCATAAAAAATCCAGAAAAATTCCAGAAAAATCTCAAAACATTCAAAAAATTATACTTTCACCCATTTTCACTAAAAAGTTTATGTTTTAATATTTTTAGCCATAAAAATACTATTTATTAAATAAAACAAGTAAATATTATGTAAAAAAGTACACTAATGACTCTACTTTTATAGAGTTATCATACTCCTAAACTTAATTTTTTTCTTGTCCTCATGTAAAGTCAAGTATAATTAAATAAAATAACTTAGGTAGTATATTCATAAATATACTTCTCTTAATACATGCATATTTCACAAAAAATATCCCTTTCAAAAGTCATACAATCCTATGATAAAGAGGTTCACATATTCATCAATCAATGTTCCATCAATACAAGCTGTTTTTGACAAATTAATTCATGTGTGTGTGCTGCACATGATATCATCTAATGCACTCATAAAATCAACCTATATGAGCATGCTAATCAATTCATTCTTAGAACAAGTTTAATAAGTCTATTTTTCACATCTCTCTCCACTAATATAAATATGCACTTAACTCAAGATCAATAAGGACTTTACATGGCTGTAATGTAAGGCTTAGGTGAGGGGTCGATAAATGAAGACATTTAGGCTCTTTTCACACCTTAGATTTCTTTTTGTTCATCATGAACCTTTTAACTACAATTGAGCTTTTACTTGATATTTCAGTGCACCCTCTTTGTCATTCTTTTCATATTCCTTTTTTCAAATTTTTTTTTGTAACTTCACAACACCTTCAAACTTATTTTCTATTCTATTTTATTTTTTTAGAGGGAAAATTGTGTTGTGAGTTTTGCTTCTTTTTTCTTTTTTTATAGGGTATATTACATTTCACCTTATTCTAAAGCACAACACATGATTGCATTTTTATTTTATTTTATTTTCATACAAGTTAAAGGTGTAAGGGTAAAGGTAATATTTATTAATTAGGAATTAAATGTTGCCTAAAGATATGAATGGTTCTTTGTTAGGTTCAAATGAGTGACTAAAGATATTAACAATTGTTAGCTTGAAAGGCTCAATTGATCCAAATAAGGCCTAAATCATTTCTCTTGCTAAATACTATTTAGGATTTCGCCTCAAGAGATGGTCAAATAGATTCTAAAACCTGGAAGATCTCATCAACTCGCATAACTCACTACAAGTTTTCTCTCAATAGGAACACCAAAATCAATCATGAACATGTGTATAAAAATTTGAATCAATGCAATCAAAACTACCAAGCATATCACATTAATGTAAATATCTTAACAAATATGTTACATTCTTTATCTTATTCATGACAACCAATTTTTATCATTGAGTTCATATGTTTCATATTAAGCATGCATGCATTTAGTTTCTATATATTTATCAATTTCTACCCAAATCATGATTAAAAACATCCTAAAAATTAAAAAAAAAAATTCCCTAAAAATTTAAAATGCATACTAAATACTAATGTAGAGACTGAAGTTCCCTCCTCTAAACTTAAATTACACATTGTCCCTAATGTGCACATATAAATATGTAAACGTAAAAGAAAAGAAAATTCACTTAATCAAGGCACACCACATCTGTTACTAAAATGCTCATTCTTGTTGCGTTTTTGCTCTCCATATTTATTCACCTACAAAATAAAAACAATGAAAATATAAATAAAATAATGTTGGTTTGCCTCCCAACCAGTGTCACATTTAACGTCCTTAACTAGACGATCATATCAAGTCCTAAGGCACATCCCTTTGTATCCATTTACTTTTGAGTTTGCGTGGAAATAGTTTGAGTCTTGATTTGTTCAATAATATCTTATGTTTTGGTTCACAAACACGGTGCTCAATTCTCTTCTAATGCCATATTTTTGTTTTCTTTTTAACTTTTTGGCTTTCTTATAAGCACTCCACTGTAACTCATCCAATTTACTTATTTCCAACATCTTTTTCACCTCTCCATTGGACTCTTTCACTTTCATACTTGATTGGGGATAAAAGAGTAGAAGTGTTGGATCTAAATTTGGTGGCTCTTTAATTGATGGTTTTATTTTAAATCTTATTTCAAAATATTTCATAATCACTTTTGATACACATATGAGAGGCGCATCCTCTAAAAAGTTCACATAATCCACAATATCAACCTTCTATGCCATACTTTCAAAGTTAAAACAAGTTGAGTTAATTTTTTGGTGAGTATATATCCTTATACATAGCATCACATGTAATAGTCTTAAGTGTGGGCGATTCAACAGATTCTTTCAAGCTATTCCCACAATCAGTAACATTTATCCTTAAACATTCATTAGCACTATCAATGTCAGGGGGTTCAGATTCTTTAAAACCTTTAAACATTATTTGTTCATCTTGCATTCTTATTGTAAGTTCACTGTAATACATCAATGAGTGCCCCAGTTGCTAAAAATGGACGATCAAGTATGATAGAAATGTCACAGTCCTCTTCCATGTCTAGCACAATGAAGTCCGCCTAAAAGATGAATTTGTCTACTTTTACTAGAAAATCTTCTACCACACCTCGAGGTTTCTTAATTGATCTATCTGCCATTTTTAATGTTACCGAAGTGGGCTTTACTTTACCAACCCCCAATCTCTTGAAGACCGATAATGACACGAGGTTAATACTAGAACCTAAGTCATATAGTGCCTTGCCAAAATGGATGTTCCCAATAGTGCAAGGATGTCAAAACTACCTCAATCTTTCAGTTTTTGTGGTAATTTTCTATTAAGGATGGCACTACAACCTTCAGTCAAGGTTATTGTTTCATGATCTCCAAGCCTCATTTTCTTTGATAATATATCCTTCATTAATTTGGTATAAGATGACATTTGTTCAAGTGCCTCTACAAATGGTATGTTTATGTGCAGCTTCTTGAAAACTTTCAGAAATTTTGAAAACTGTGTATCTGACTTTTGCTTTTGCAGTCTTTGAGGGAAGGAAATAGTGGATTTGTAAAGGTTAATCTTTTTGGCTAAATTATTCCTTTTTCATTACTCTCTTTATCCTCTAATTCCTTCTCATCCTTTTTAGTTTCTAGCTCCTCTGTATCCTTTTGGGTCTCATGTTCCTCCTTTAAAGTTTTACCACTCCCCAAGTCTATGACGTTGCAATGGTTCTTACATTCTCTCCTCGGGTTTACAATTGTGTCACTTAGAGGGTTACCTTGAGGCCATTGACTTATAGCTTAAGTAAGTTGCCCCATTTTGTTCTCCAAATTTTGAATTGAATTCTCTTGAGTGAAAAAAATTGTATTTATTGATTGGATGATGTCTTTCATCATCCCCATTAAAGCATTTGTATTTTCCTCATTAGGTGGCTTCTTTTCTTGGGCTTGTAATTGTTGTGGTTATTGGAAACTAGGAGATGAAAATGATTGATAGTTGAATTGATTACCACCTTGATTGTTGTTATTCCAAGAAAAATTTAGATGTTGTCTCAATCCTGGGTTATATGTGTTTAAGCATGAATTATTGTTTTGATTCACATTACCCATCCTGGGTTATATGAGCTCCATCACAAAACACCCTTAAATCTTGGACATAGTTTATACTCGCTAGAGAGTTTTGAACCTTCAAAAGATTTACCAAAGATGACACTTGAGTTGTAAGTGTCACGATGTCATTTACCTCATGCATTCCACCTACTTTTCTTATGGCTATCATTTCGTTCATTTACTATTGATAATTATTGCTAGCCATTTTCTACTATATACTTCTAATAGCACAAAAGGATGTGTCTAAATTAAAAATAAATAATAATTAAAAAAGAAAGAAAGAAATAAATAAATAAATTAACTAAAATAAATAAATAAGTCAGTAAAAGAAAATAAGTAAATTAAAATTAAAATTAAAATAAAGAAAAATAAATAAAAATAATTAAATAAATTAAAAAATAATTATTAATTTCTAATATTTATAATCCCTACCAACGATATCAAAAACTTGATCGCCACACATGAAGTGTGTGCAATAAATATTTAAGTATATGTATCGCAACAAGTAATATAATGATAAGAAAAGATCGTTCACATAGAGATTATTTTATTAGAAATTAATTTTCAAAACTAAAAAAAATAAAAATCAATATTTTTTAGTGTTTTTATATTTTAAGGAAACAAAATTAAAATAACTAAAAGTAACTAGCAACAATTAATCAAATCAAATTTGATAACTAAAAAGTATATGAGAAAATATCTAGGAATACTTAATCCCCCAATTTTCTATACATGTGAATCGCTAAAATCCTTCCAATATAATTATCAATTAATTACATGATCAATTGAATCTAACCTAGCATGTATTCCTCTCTCAAGTAAACTACACACCATATAGTAATTAATTTAATCACACTCTAATGCCAATTAAATTTCATAGTACTCATTAAGTTCATCAATTATGGATCACATACATAAGAATTATGCATCTTTGCCTAGAAACTATGCAGTTATTTAATCAAGAAAAACAATTAAATAATTATCTCAAATTTTTTTAATTATCTTTATAGATAAATTATTAGCCAAACAATTAATAACATACAAATCAGATTAAATAATATAATTAAATTATAATTATAATTGGGATAAAATATTAAATCATCACATGGTGAAAATTGGGTTCATAAAATCCCTAGATTAATAAATTAACTATACATAATTGTGTTCATAAAACTCATATTTTTCATAAAGAAAGACATAAAAATTGATTAAAAAAAGAGTAGAAAAATAAATACAATCAATCTCTTGAATTGTAGTATTAATCTCCTCTTGAATCTCCACCAAAATTGTGTCTTTTCTTGAATTTTTTCTATATTTTTCTCTCTTTTTAGCTCCAAAAATTGACCAAAATTATTTTAATGGAGGCTACTTGGGGTTTATAAAGTGATTAGAGGCTTAAATAATGCTCAGATGTGATCTAGATCGTCAAATTAGCTTCAAATGAAGGCTACGATGAAAACAAGAAAAATTAACTATGCCAGCCAACCATAGCGTGAGACGTGGTAGGGGAGACCGTTCAGAGTTAATGCTCGTTGAGTCAGCGACACTCAGCGCGGTGTGATTATCCAAAACGGATGTCGTGGTGCACGAGTAGATCGCGCGGAGCAATGGCGTAGCAACACGTGGCAACGTGGTTTGACCAAGCTAGACATTGATTGAAGTCGTACTGAGACATGGCATGCATTTCATCCTTCTCACACGTGATGTAACGTGATTTGTTGTCCCTGCTTGTGTGGCGTTTGCATGGCTTGTCCAATCAACTCATCTGCTTGCGTGGTATGACACTTGGTAAGTCTTAATTGATCTTGCATTAAAGATTTATAAAATAATCCATAAAAATTTCAAATATTCTAAAAACTATATTTTCATCCATTTTTCACTAAAAAGTTTATATTTTTATATTTTTATATTTTTGGCTATAAACTACTATTTATTAAACAAAATAAGTAAATATTAAGTAAAAAAACGCGTTAATTACTCTACTTTCATATAATCATCAATGACCAAGTTAATTCAATTCTTAGAAGAGAAATAGTACGAGAATATGATTGTTTATGCATATTAAAAGCTTAAATTCTTATTAAAAAACCTTTATATTCTTACCTATTTTTTTACTGAATATATACGATATCTTTTTTTCAAAGTAATCTACTTATATAATAATATTTTATTTGTGCTTTGTACTGGTTGCATAAGTGTGTGTTTACTGTTTACTATTATGTTTGTGCAAATTAGTACTGAGTTCTTAAGATATATATATTCCTTTATCCGGTTTGTGTACAGGATCGTGTACTTTCTCAAAATTTTACATATACCTCGTACTACGTCTAATCTATTATATATGCATAAACTATGTGCTTATAATTAGGTTGTCGTGAATTTTTTTTATTTTCCTTTATTAAGGACATTTCCAAGAGGAGGATTTTAATGCAAGGATGTATGTGAATTGGATTATTCTCTTGATCCTTGTTTGGTACTGTGTAACAAGTATACAGATTGTAAACAATTAAGGATGTAAAATTGACGTAAAACTTGAAAAATAAAAATAAAAAATAAAAATTTTAAGGAATAATTAAATCACTTAGCAATTAGCATTGGACAATTGACAAAACGATGGAGCTTTTCACAACTCCGATAAACCAATAAATTCTTACAACTTTATTTTTCTTTTGGAAATCAGCTAATGTAATATATTATTAGTCATGCCAACCAAATATTTTTATTAATTAAATGAAACTAGTGCCGTAAAAATTTTGAAAAAACAATAAACTAACATTCTAAAACTTATAATAATAAAAATAATTCTCAAAACACAAATTCATACCACTCAATTAAAAGTACTAGCTAGCTAGTGCTATTTTTATGGTGTTATTTTAGAAAATTTCTCAAAAATTTATTTAATCTATTATTTATAATAAACAACTTTATAATCATATATATTAATCCCAGTACAGTTTGTCTCCTCATAAATCCATATATAATTTAAGATTATATATTTTCAGTCATATTTTAGTAAAGGAAAAAATCAAAATGTATAGAACTTCTAAATCCATTCACTTTATTTTATTTAGTGTTCCCAGGATTCTTTTACTCATTACAAGTATTGGTGAGTACTCTAAATCCCATATGTTGTTGCATATAATTATTACACAAAAGAAAATAAAGTAAAAAAATTAAAATTATTTTTTTCAAATGAGAATGTAAAAGTTGGCATTCAAGTATTATACTAATTATTATCAAACTTTTGTACATTAATTCTTGCTATTATAATATGAGAATTAATTAACCTTCTAATTTCTTTTTTTCTTTTTTTCTTTTTTGCCCTTTCTACAAATATATCTATGTAGCATAGGCATCAAAAGAAACAGAGGTGAGCAACTAATTTCCTTTTTCATCTTGCTATTTTATTTTATAGAATAATATGCTTTCATTGTTTTATCGATTACAATTAAGATACATGGGATTTTATAAGATTGATAAGATTAGATTGATTCAATTGTTGACAACTGATCAATAGTCGGCAGTGAACGTTCCAAAACCATAGAGGTTTGATATATTTTTAATTATGTTTTTTTATAAAATATCAAAAATATTTTTAAATTTTAATAGTGTTAATTTTCTATCTATTACTATTTATATTACTATTTCTAAATTTTGATACTAATTTTTTATCGGGAATTAATATTGACCTAGTATCGTTTTTCCCTATTTACTAAAGACAATAATTTTGTTTAATAAGTTTATTACTTTTTGATATAAATTTAATTTTCTTCTATATTCATTACAATTGCATAATATATTATGTCTTTGTCTATTTACTGAAGATAATAATTTGTCTAAAAAATTTATTATTTTTTGGTATAAATCTAATTTTCTTCTATATTCATTACAATTGCATAGTATATTATGCTCTTTATTATGTTGGTTACTTAATTCTAATCCTAAATCCATTAATTGTCTTTTAAAATTAAAAATAATTCTTTCATTTGTTAAATCTAATAGTTTTAATTTATGTGCTAATGATTCAATATTCATAGAGTATTACCTTTTGAATCATATGTGTTGAATGCATATTATTTTGTCCTATTTGTAGTATACAAACAGGTTTTTTTTGTGTACATACAATATATTTATAATGTTAAAAAAAAGTATCCAAACATTAAGTTGTTGAATTATTTTTCCTCTATTCTTACATATTTTTGACTAAAATAATCTTTTAATGTCCTTGAAATAGGATGGTCTATAATGCTTGTGATATCTTTAATACAATCTATATAGATATCTAATAAGGTGTTAAATCTTTTGAAATTTTCAAGACAAATTTCATAATCCTCATCTTTAAAATATTCATTTAAATGATAAAGATAACCTTTATCAAATGTTTCTAATAGAAATAAATGATTATCTTTGATCTTATTTTGAATTATTAGTTGTATATTTCTAAAAAATCGTTTCCATTTTTCTATTTTAGTAGTATTATGTCTTATTGTAAGCAAATATTTGAACATTCAAGATTCATAATTGGCTTAAATTTGTAATTATTATACCTGAATTTGATAGGTCCACCACCGTCTTTCCTTATGTTCGTCATCTTTGGTTACACCTGTTATGACTCAGTTTTACTCAAACCTCAACACCTTCCTAGTAATGGTGAGCCTTCTACATCCGTACATAAATGGTATACAATAGTTAACTTACTAGATAAGATTAACTAAACTCCATTTTATTCATAGGATAATAATTATTACAACTTAAGACCAACTAAGAATCTTGAAGAGGTGCTTAACCGCTCATAATTACTAGGTATAACATTATTAGTTTTGAGATTTATAGATATATGGGTTTTCTATGCTAACCTAGAAATTTGATAGGTCTACCACGGTCTTCTCTTCTGTATTCTTGTGTGTCATAAAATGATAATAAGGATTCCTTTTATAGAACATGGAATCCCTATTTAAAATACTAAAATTATTATTTTACCCTTGCTTTAATAATTCATATGCTTTCCTACTTTAAAGAATAGTCACTACCTTTTTCCTTGGTACATGCTATCGACTAAGATGTGGTGTCTACATCTTTATTTCTTTTGTCGCCTTCTGCCGATAGTTTCTTTTCTTATTTTTCTTTGTCATTTTTTGTCGATGGTTTCTTTGATGACGTTGATGATGAAGCATCTTCATCATCTCGATCTTTGATGCAGAGAATGCATTTATGATCTTTGGTGGCTTTTCTGGCATAGAAGCATAATACATTTCTTGTTTCTTGACCAATTTCTAGGTTGTTTTCTAGGGTGTTGTAATTAAAATTGGTTTCGTATTTGGTAGTTGAATAATTTATTATAATCTCAGAAGAATTATCAATCTTTCTTAGTTCATAGTAAATTTGGCTTAGTATTTAATCTCTTAGTATACAGAGTTCTTCTATGTTGAATTCATTTTCTAGAAGTGCCTTTGGTTTGGGAACTTATCTATTTGTGTTAGAAATCCCTATCTTGAAGAAGTGGTAGGGACTAATACTTTCTTCCTTATTCGAGTCCATTAATGAACTGAAAATCTAAGATAAGCAGGTTTATCACCTACTTTAATCTTCCTTCTGAAGTTCTTCATTTCTCTTTTAAAATTCTCTACGAAATAATTTAATTCACTTAAATTGATTCCTGGATATATATTTTCTATTAGTCCTGTATGAAATGCTTTATACATAAATATTGGATCAGGTTCTTCCAATTTATTGAATTTACTTCTTGTAGGAAATTCCTTATTTGTAATATAGAACTTTATATCTTCAATATGTTCTTGGGTAGATTTTTTGGCCAAGTTATAGAGACTCAACTATTATGGTTTATTGATGTTTCTCTTTTAGTCCTTTTCATCTTCAATGATTAGAGTAGTTCTAGGAGATGTCTCCTTGAATAGTACTAAATGCTTTACTATTTTTGATGTTTCTCTAAATAGCATTGGAGGCCTTGCTATCTTTCCAAGATTTGTCAACCTGTTTCGAGCTGTTGGTTGTTATTGTAATGCTACAGAATAATTTCTTACTATTTCCTCTAGATTATCATTTTTTTTGTTTTGTAGTTGCATAACTACCTTTTGCTTCTATTCTGTTGGTGAAGGCTCTATGAGTTACTAATGAGCGAAAACCGGCATCGCCGATTCTTGCCAATACTTTGGTTTTAATATTTATAAAACTCTCGCAAGTGCACGAATCATTTCGAAGAAAATGATAAGTATACTCCCAAGGTCGATCTAAGGAAGGAATGTATGTGGTTTTTAATTTATTATTCAAACTTTTAAAAACAAAATTAAATCCTAAACATCCTGTCACGATAGTTTGGTTTTTGTGTTCCTAATCTAATGACATAAAATAAACATATATACAGATTAATTAAATATAATCTAATAACATAAAAATAAACATAGATACAAATTCAATAAATAATTATCTAAAAATAAACATATATACGGATTCAATAAATATTCATGCAAATTTTTATCATTTATATCAGCGGAGTATTTATGGATATAATAACTAAATTAATTATGCTTGCTCATATTATCTAGGTTATTAAAGATATAAATTGATATTTTATTGATTCTCTCTTTTTTATATAAATACCACCTTTGGTGGGGTTAGATATTCTTTGTTAACTAAACAAATCAATTAACACCTATGGGTGGGGTTGATAACTAATATGCTTAATTAAATTAATTCCTTTTTCTAAGAGATTGAAAATGAACCATTTAAATGCCACCTTTGGTGGGGTTAGACAATTGAAACATTATTCAAGGTGTCCAAATTAAACATAAGAATTTAATTATCCAAGTACTAACTTTCAAGTTTTAAAACCATTATTGAAAACATGTTGTCAATACATTTTCACATAATAATTCTTATAAAAACTTTTGAAATAGAGTTTCACTCTAACTACCGGGCGATTGTACCAACAAATAAAAGACCACTACTCTAAATTAGACCGGATAACTAAACCTTAAAATCTAATTTTCAGGTTTAAGTTTGTAATGAAAAATAATATATTTCTCTCTAACATTCTTAATATAAAATCTTGAATAAAAACAAAATCAATTCATTTTAGAAATTTTCACCTATTTAATATTTCGCAAGCATAACAACGTTATTATTATATCATATTTATTAAACAGCCAGCATAGTTAAATTTAACCACAGATAACATTTAAGAATAAAGCATAAAAATAACTGTAAAGAAAATAAAATCCTTACAGAACTTCGACGCTATTCCTGTTGCTAGAAAACCTCCAAGCGGAATTTGCACTTCCATTAATTGAATCAAAAATCTAAATTATTAGAAAAACATTACAAGTTCCTCTCAAAAAGAGAAGAACTCTACAACTAAGAGAATTGAACTAAAAACTAAGAGAAAAATTAAGAAAAGCTTAGAAACTAAGAGAAAAAACTTAGAAAAACTTAAAAACTAAGAAATGAGAGAAAGAAAGAAGAGAGAAGTGTGTTTTGAAGGTGTGTTTTGACATTTTTGACCTTTTCGACCCATTTTGTCCAATTTTTCCATGTTTGTTGACCTTTTCCCACTTATTTATTAATATATTTGTGATGTATTGCTTCAAGTATTCCTGTTTGAGTCTTTAAATTGCGTTTTTAAGCCAAAATACCTGAAAAACAATAAAAATACCCGTGATTCCGAAAAAGACAAATTTATATAAATATATGATAAAACATATAAATATATGTATTTTTAATCAATTAATGTGCATAAAATCATGGTTATTTTAGTGCTTTTTGAGCACTCATCACAACCCCCAACCAGCTTCTTGCTAGTCCCTTAGCAAGAGAAGCGATAAAAACTAAAAATTAAACTATCCTAAATCACTTTCGTGGATTGAAACGGTTGCATTTAGCCTATGCAACAAGCCGTTAAACCCCTAGGTTGCTCTAGTGGACGAGTTTGAGTCTCGTGAGGGTTTTCAGTAATGATACCCACAAACATTGAACTAAATGTAGAAATCAAAAGAAACAATAAAAACAATCAAATCAAAAACTAAAATTACAACAAAATCAAAAATTAATTTAAGGATAAAAGAAAACAACATATCACAAAAATGTCTCATACTTTTTAATCTCTTTTAAGATCATAATTAAAATCTCAAGCATAAGTTATTTTAATCTCTTTAAACAATCATGATTTTATTATAATAATTAGTCGAAAATCATTTTCATATTTCATATCAAAAATGTATCAATTTAATTTTACCCAATTTTAGTGTCATGAATCAGAATTCGCTTCAACTCTATTCCTCACAAGTCAATACTCTCAAAACACTGAATCCTATGGGTTCAAACACTCATACTAATTTATATGCGAAAGAGTTTATGTATAGAAATGAACTAATATGTTCGCATATGTATAAAGAATAAAGGCTCAAAGTGTTATTTTAACATTGATCTCATGAAAGGAATCGAATGTATAAATTATAAAGATATCATATATAAAAATTATTTTTATGTATAAATCAAACTCATTAAGAAAGAATTTCAAGATATATGCTTTTTACAAATGAAGAAATTGCAATGACTTTTTAGGGAATTACTTCCTATATCTTTCTTTTGTAATTAGCCTTTACTCACAACTTTGTAGGCAATGTGGGTCATAGTATGTAGATGATACTATATATTTTTTTTTATCTCTCTATTTTTTTTTTTTGTAGATATTTTTCAATATATGTATTTTTTTAGAGAGTCAACCCATGTACAGATTGTACATTTTTTTGGATTTTGGTGAGTGGTTAATTTTGTGGCTTTTCTGTTTGATCTTGGTTTAGGTAACCCCAGATATGTCTTTTTGTTTTTGTAGCAGTCATGCATAAATGAGATATAAGCATATACTATCAATTTCAACTCAAATCATTTAATCTTAAGCAAAAATAATAATAAAAAATATATGATACTCTATTAAGATGAGAAAAAAAATCATACATTCAATGCTAATACCTATAGAGATCATCTAAACTTCTTGAATAAATAAGAAATGTGTTTGGAGTAGAAAAAATATATATTTCACTCTGAATAAAAGAATTTAGGCTCAAATTATATCTCACAAGGGTAGTCTCCACTAAAAAAAATTCATAAACACCGATTTTGGGTTTAATATAATTTCCACATTTTATCAAGAAATACTAGTTATGACAAAAACTAACTAATTATCAAAAATAATTACACAATATTTCATGATATGTTTTAAAAAAAAATTAATCTAACAGTACCAAAGACTTAACTATTTACTTAAATTTGATTTAAAGAAATGATAAATTTTTGTGAGAATTTTTTATTTTATTTTTTTATTTTTGTTGTTTTATTAAGCATGGTAACTTTTCACCACCCCCAACCTAGAACTTACATTGTCCTCAATGTAACAACTGCAAATTAAAGATAAAGAGAAAAGAGGAGAAAGATTACCTATTTCTTGAGAATGTGTAAGTAGTAATGAAGGAATGCAGGTGCATCCATCATATTCATCATTAAAGTGTGTACAGACAGATCGCTGTGAACTTCTAACATCTCAACAAATATTTTTAGTTTTAACAATTTTAAAAATTATTCACATATAAGTAAACTAAAATAAACAATAATATTAAGTAAATAAAACAAATAACAAAAAAAATTTACCTAAAATGATGGGTTGCCTCCCATCCAGCGCTTAGTTTAACGTCTTAGCAAGACGTATCTTTTTGGTGCTAAGGGTTACTCAGCCAAATGCAATCCATTTCAGCAATGTTGTTTGGTTCTTCTAAATAAGGCTTGACACGATGGCCATTAACTTTGAACGTTTTTTGTGTCTTGGAGTCCAATAGTTCTACCACTCCATGTTCAGATACCTGAACTATTTTGAATGGTCCATCCCATCTTGATCTCAGCTTTCCTGGAAACAATCTCAAACGAGAGTTAAATAAAAGAACTTTCATTCCAGGGTGAAAAGTTTTAGGAACTAGCCTCTTGTCATGATAGCGCTTAGTACGCTCTTTGTATAACTTGGCATTCTCATAAGCTTCATTCCTAATTTCTTCCAACTCATGAAGCTGGAGTAATCGTTTTTCACCTGCTTTATCTAAATCCATGTTTAGTTCTTTAATTGCCCAATAAGCCTTATGTTCAAGTTCAACTAGAAGGTGGCACGCTTTCCCAAAGATTAACCGGTAAGGGCTCATCCCAATAGGTGTTTTGTAAGCGGTGCGGTATGCCCATAAGGCATCATTTAACTTAAATGCCCAATCCTTCCTTGAGGGACGCACAGTGCGTTCCAATATTCCCTTAATTTGCCTATTACTTACTTCCACTAAACCGGAAGTTTGAGGATGATATAGAGTAGCTACCTTATGTGTGATGTTGTACTTGTTTAGTACTCCATCAAAGAGTTTGTTACAAAAATGGCTACCTCCATCACTTATTATAGCTCTAGGCGTTCCGAACCTACTGAATATGAAATCTTTCAAGAATTTCACAACAACATTAGCATCATTGGTTTTGGTGGGGATAGCTTCTACCCACTTGGACACGTAATCCACAGCAACCAAAATGTATTGAAAACCATTAGATGGGGGAAAAGGACCCATAAAGTCAATCCCCCATACATCAAAGAGTTCAACAACTAAATTAGATGTCAAAGGCATTTCATCTCTTTTGCTTATGTTTCCTATTCTTTGACATCTATCACATTGTGCACAAAACATACGAGCATCTTTAAAAAGAGTGGGCCAAAAGAATCCAGACTGTAATATCTTACGGGCTATCTTTTCACCTCCAAAATGACCCCCACAATGAAGTTCATGACAAAAAGTCAGAATGCTCTTATGTTCTTCTTCAGGTACACATCTCCGGATGACTTGATCTTGACCAATCTTGTATAAATAAGGGTCATCCCAGAAATAGTCCTTAATAGTTTTAAAAAACCTTTTCTTGTCCTGATATGAAGTGTTAGGTCGCAAAACACCAGTGGCAAGATAGTTTACAATATCAGCATACCATGGGTTCGGACCTATGAAAAATAACTGTTCATCAGGAAAGGTTTCAACTATATCTTCATTACTCTCATCTTTAAGAGAATTGAAGTCAGAAATCAACCTAGACAAATGGTCAGCTACTAAGTTTTCACTGCCTTTCTTATCCTTGATTTCTAGGTCAAATTCTTGTAAGAGTAAGACCCACCTGATTAATCTTGGCTTGGCATTTGGTTTACTTAATAGGTATCTTAAAGCAGCATGATCAGAATGCACAATCACTTTAGATCCTACTAAATAAGACCGAAATTTGTCTAAAGAGAATAATATAGCCAAGAATTCCTTTTCAGTGGTGGTGTAATTCATCTGGGCATCATTGAGTGTTTTGCTAGCATAGTAGATGACATGTAAACGCTTATCCACTCTTTGTCCCAGGACTGCTCCTATTGCATAATCAGAAGCGTCACACATTATTTCAAAGGGTAAAGACCAGTTTGGTGCCATAATAACAGGGGTAGATGTTAGTTTATCTTTCAAGGTATTAAAGGAAGTAAGGCAGTCATTGTTGAAATCAAAATCAGCATCTTTGGATAGCAAGTTACATAAGGGACGACTTATTTTAGAGAAATCTTTAATAAATCGTCTGTAAAATCCTGCATGTCCCAAGAAGCTTCTTATCCCCTTCACAGATGTAGGGGGAGGTAGTTTGGATATCAATTCAACTTTTGCCTTATCAACTTCAATACCCTTGTTTGAAATTATATGTCCTAAAACTATCCCTTGTTGAACCATAAAATGACTTTTCTCCCAACTAAGGGTGAGATTACATTCAATGCATCTTTCTAAAACCAAAGTCAATTTATGTAAGCAATCATCAAATGAGTTCCCAAAGACAGAGAAATCGTCCATGAAAATCTCAATGAATTTTTCCACCATGTCCGAGAAAATAGATATCATGCATCTTTGGAAAGTGGCAGGGGCATTGCATAACCCAAATGGCATTCTGCGAAAAGCAAATGTCCCAAAAGGACATGTAAATGTGGTCTTTTCCTAATCTTCTGGTGCTATGGGTACTTGATAATATCCAGACAGTCCATCCAAAAAACAGTAAAATTCGTGCCCAACTAATCTTTCCAACATTTGATCAATGAATGGAAGAGGAAAGTGATCCTTTTTCGTATATAAATTTAGTTTCCTAAAATCTATACACATTCTCCATCCAGTGATTATTCTAGTGGGCACTAATTCACTTTTGTCATTCTTAACAACTGTTATCCCAGATTTCTTTGGTACCACATGCACTGGACTAACCCACTTACTATCCGCAATAGGATAGATAATCCCTTCTTCTAATAATTTAAGAATTTCCTTTTTAACTACCTCTTGCATGTTTGGGTTTACTCTTCTTTGGGCCTCTCGTATAGGTTTAGCACCATCCTCCAAGTTGATCTTGTGCATACACATTGTTGGACTAATGCCTCTTATATCCCCTATACTCCAACCTATAGATTTCTTAAACTGTTTAAGCACTTTGATGAGTTCCTTTTCTTGTGGTTTGGTCAAGGTTGAAGAAATTATCACTGGATAAGTTTCTCCTTCTCCCAAAAACACATATTTTAAGTGCTCAGGTAAGTCTTTGAGTTCAAGTTCAGGTGGATTGGCCTCTTTACTGGATGAAGAACTGGGTAGATTTAAAAGTGTACTAGATTTTGTCATCACTTCATTATTGTCTAGTTGTTCAAGGTACCCCTTAATTTCTTCATCTAAATCTTCTTCAACCTTTTCAAGTGTAAGAACGGTTTCCAGCTTGTCTTCTATTCTGGTTTGGAAAAAGGTGCTTTGGACAAGATTATCCAAAGGATCAACATCAAATATTTCATCGATGGCAGAGATAGAAGGAAAAGGTGAAGAATCAAAAACTTTAAAATGAACAGTCTCTCCTAAGACTGTCATTGTCAAATTTCCATCTTGGACATCAATAATAGTTTTAGTAGTTGCCATAAATGGTCTACCAAGCAATATTGTGTGCTCTCTGTCCAATGCTGGATTTTCTTGCATATCCAGAACCACAAAGTCAACAGGTATTATCAGTTTGTCTACCTGTACCAAAACATCCTCAACTATTCCCTCTGGATATTTAAGAGATCTATCTGCAAGTTGAAGGGACATAGTTGTGGGTTTTAAATCCCCTAGATTGAGTTGTAAGAATATAGAGTAGGGCATCAAATTTATACTAGCACCTAAATCAAGCATTGCTTTAGCAACCTTCTTATCCCCCATAGTTATGTTTATAATAAAACTTCCAGGATCTTTCAACTTAGGGGGTAGTTTGTGCTGAAGTACAGCGCTAGAAATTTCTGATACTACTACTCGTTCATTCAGTTCATACCTCATTTTCTTAGTGTTCAACTCTTTGAAAAACTTGGCATATGAGGGCACATTCATGATCACTTCTAATAATGGTAAATTGATATTTACTTTAGAGAGCATATTAAAAAGATCATTGAATTGCTTATCTTGTTTGGATTCTTTTAACCGGTGGGGAAAAGGTACTTGCATCTGGTGTGGTTCTGTTGTCTTTTGAATTTTTGGGGTGTCAGATGACCCCCCAATGAGTTTTTCAGAAGGCTTGTTAAGTTTAACACTTGTTTCTCCTTTTTGCGAGATTATAATATCGCCTTCTTTGTTACCTGAACTACAAGGTAGATTGTTAGAGATTTCAGGTAAACTGGTATTGACTACCTTACCACTTTGAAGGGTTCTTACATCCTTTGCTTGTTCTGGTTGACTGGGCAACTTTCCTGGTTCTTTCTTTTGCATTTGTTCAGCCAGTTGCCCAACTTTAGATTCAATCCTTTTAACCGAAGCCTCCATGGTGTTCAACCTTTGATTAGTCATCAATTGGTTGTCACGACTAACTTGAATAAAAGCATTCAAGCTATCTTCTAAGGTTGGCTTAAAAGATTGGCTTGGTGGGTAAGGGTGGTTGTTATCCGACCTTAGTGTTGGATATTGGGCGTAGGCTGGGTGATTATAGGTGTTTGGATGATACCTTTGAAAAGATTGGACTTCCTCTATGGCATCGACACTAGAATCACAAGTATTTGAACAATTATGAGTACTATGCCCAATTGAACAACACACTTCACATACCTCTTGATTTGACATTTGGTGGGTAGTGAGGAATTGCACTTGTTTAGTCAATTCCGCAAGTTGTAAGGTTATCTCATTATCAGAGCCAACTTCATTGACCTTTGCTTTCCTTCTACCACCTCTTTGTTGGGAATTAGAACCCAATAGCTCATAGAGATTATAGATTTCCTCTGCGGTCTTTTCTCCTACAGCACCTCCAGCAGCATTATCAACCATGTATTGACTCTGTAGTGTCAATCCATCATAAAAGAATTGGTTTTGTAGCTGTAATGGAAAGCTATGATTTTGACATTGAATGAAAAGGAGTTTGAATCGTTCCCAAGCTTCATGAAAGGGTTCTTCATACATTTGAGAAAATGTTGCTATCTTTGTTCTTAGATCAACAGTCTTTTGATGGGAATAGAACCTACCCATAAAAATTTCATAGACTGCCTCCCAAGTTTTAAGAGAACCTGACTGTAGAGTAATGAACCATGACCAAGCTTTATCTTTGAGAGTGTAAGGAAAACACCTCATCCTAAGTTGATCTTCATTAATTGCATGTAGTGGAAAGGTTTGGACAATAGCATAGAATTCTCGAATGAAATGCAAAGGGTCTTTATTAGGGATACCGTAAAAGGAAGGCAACAAAGAATAATGAATCTTTTTCAATTCATAATTCCTTGCAGCCTCTTGTAATTGGATACCGGAAGTTACATTGCCAATGATTGGCATTGTATATTCTTTCATCTTTTTCCGCCTATCTTCAGCATCTCCCATGGTTGTTTGTAGTTGACAATGATCCTCCTCCTATTGTGTATCAACATTTTGCTTTTAAAAACAATAGTAGATATCTCTAAGAAATATTTATAACTTGATAAAACGTAAAAGCAAAAAGTGCAAGGAACCTATTTTTTTTTTTTTTAAATTTAAACGAATGGACAGAATGTTTGAAACAAACGAATTTTATTTCATCTGAATTTTTATTACACGCAAACTAAAACAAAGGAAAATACAATAATGGGTGACCTCCCATACAGGACTAAAATTTATCGTCTTCTAGTAAGACGTTGCTTGGAGATTGCAGAATGAAAAACTCAATGTCTCCTCTTCATTGAATTCATTTAAGTTTCAAATTAGTCTTTACCTTTTTGCAAATGTTCAACTAACTGTTCAACTTGAACTTCCACCTTTTTGATAGAAGCTTCCACAGAGTCCAACCGTTGATTGGTTTTAGATTGGTTATCCCTACAAACTTGAATAAAAGAATTCAAGTTGTCCTCCAGGGTTGGTTTATTGGGAATGCTTCTTGGAATAGGTGGGTGGAATTGCTGGCCTGCCTGGTTTGAGCTTTGAGTGAAAGGAGGGTTGTTTTGCCTCCAAGAGAAATTTGGATGACTTCTCCACCCAGGATTATAGGTATTTGAATTGGGATCAAACCTTGGTCTCTGTTGATATGCTCCCAACACATTGACCTGTTCAGGTCCAGTTGTTTCTCCTTGATATGGACAGGCTTCAGTACCATGTCCCATGTTGCTATACAAACCATATTGTTCATTATTTGTGTTGGTTTGTGTAGGGAGAAGGGCAACTTGCTTAGTTAGTTGAACAAGTTGTTGTTGAACTTCATTACTGGAGTCGATTTCATGAACTCCAGCTTTTCTCACTCGGGAGCTTTTCTGTTGGGAATTAGCACCCAACATCTCAAAGAGGTTATACGTCTCTGAGGCAGTCTTTTCTCCTATTGCTCCTCCTGCATCGTTGTCGACAATGAACTGACATTGTTGTGTAAGTCCATCGTAAAAGAATTGGTTCTGCAACTGCAGGGGAAAGCTATGATGGGGACATTGAGTGAGAAACATTTTGAACCTATCCCAAGCTTCATGGAATGGTTCTCCATCCATCTGAGAGAAAGTAGCAATCTTTCCTCTCAACTCTGATGTTTTTTGGTGGGAATAGAATTTTCCCATGAATTTATTGTAAATATTACCCCATGTCATCAGAGAACCTGGGGGAAGTGACATCAACCAAGCTTTGGCCTTATCCTTTAATGTGTAGGGAAAACATCTCATCCTAAGTTGATCCTCGTTTAGAATACCGAGGGGGAATGTTTGGACCGTAGCATAGAAATCTCTCATAAAGGAAAGAGAATCTTCATTAGGTAACCCATAAAAGGAAGGAAGCATAGAAAAATGAATATTTTTAAGGTCATAATTCCGAGCAGCCTCTCCCAACTGGATAGCGGCAGTTGCCGTGCCAATCACCGGTCTTGCAAACTCCTTCATCGTGGTTTCCCTAATATGTTGGTTTTCCTCCATTTCTTTTGGTTCTAGTAAAGGATTAAGACTTGGTTCTATGTTTGGCTCAAAAACAGGTTGATGGGTAGAATCCAGCTTTGTTGACACTTGTTTAAATTTAAGAAAATTATTTACATATGGTGTAAGGGGGTTTCCTAAGGATCTCCTACCACACATAGACTATTGTAAACGTAAATTTAAAACTCCTGTCAACAAAATAAAAAATTTAGAGAAAATTTACATGTTATTTAATACAAAGCACTAAACAAAACTAGTTAAAAAAAATTATATTTTTTTATTTTTTTATTTTTTTATTTTTTTATTTTTTTATTTTTTTTATTTTTTTATTATTATTATTTATTTTTATTTTTTTTTGTAACATAATTAGTATTAACCAAGAGTGCTCCCAGGAAAGAATGGTGGTGCAAACGGCTCCTTAAATACCATTCTCCTAGCCAGAGCAACCCAGGAAAGACTAGTGGCACAAAGGCTTCCAAGAACTAATCTCCTAGACAGAACTCCCTTAGATTTTTATTTTTCATGTTATTTAGTTAATTAGGTATAAATTCAAGTAATGTTTTTTTTTATGAACGGTAATTTTATTTTACTATTCAAGCTATATTATTTCTTATTAACTTAAAAATTTTGAAATTTTGAAATTTTTTATTTTTTTATTTTTTTATTTTTTATTTTTTATTTTTTTATCTTTTTATTTTTTATTTTTATTTTTTTTATGAACGGTAATTTTATTTTACTATTCACGCTATCTTATTTCTTATTAACTTAAATTTTTTGAAAATTTAAATATTTTTTTTTATGAACGGTAATTTTATTTTACTATTCTCACTATCTTATTTAACTTAAAATTTGTTTTGAAAATTTAATTTTTTTTTTACCATTCATGAACGGTAATTTTATTTTACTATTCACGCTCTATTATTTAACTTAAAATTTATTTTGAAATTTTAATTTTTTTTTACTATTCATGAACGGTAAAATATTTTTACTTCAAATTTCTAATTTCTAAATTATTTTACAATTTAAAAATTATTTTTTTTATTTTTTATTTATTTATTTATTTTTATTTCTTATGAATTTTGAAATTTGATTATTGCTAAAATATCACAATTATTTACAGCACAAAAATGTTTTTAAAATTTTGATAAATAATTTAAAAACGCTATTCCTTCCCCGGCAACGGCGCCAAAAACTTGATGAGCGAAAACCGGCAACGCCGATTCTTGCCAATACTTTGGTTTTAATATTTATAAAACTCTCGCAAGTGCACGAATCATTTCGAAGAAAATGATAAGTATACTCCCAAGGTCGATCTAAGGAAGGAATGTATGTGGTTTTTAATTTATTATTCAAACTTTTAAAAACGAAATTAAATCCTAAACATCCTGTCACGATAGTTTGGTTTTTGTGTTCATAATCTAATGACATAAAATAAACATATATACAGATTAATTAAATATAATCTAATAACATAAGAATAAACATAGATACAAATTCAATAAATAATTATCTAAAAATAAACATATATACGGATTCAATAAATATTAATGCAAATTTTTATCATTTATATCAGCGGAGTATTTATGGATATAATAACTAAATTAATTATGCTTGCTCATATTATCTAGGTTATTAAAGATATAAACTGATATTTTATTGATTCTCTCTTTTTTATATAAATACCACCTTTGGTGGGGTTAGATATTCTTTGTTAACTAAACAAATCAATTAACACATATGGGTGGGGTTGATAACTAATATGCTTAATTAAATTAATTCCTTTTTCTAAGAGATTGAAAATGAACCATTTAAATGCCACCTTTGGTGGGGTTAGACAATTTAAACATTATTCAAGGTGTCCAAATTAAACATAAGAATTTAATTATCCGAGTACTAACTTTCAAGTTTTAAAACCACTATTGAAAACATGTTGTCAATACATTTTCACATAATAATTCTTATAAAAACTTTTGAAATAGAGTTTCACTCTAACTACCGGGCGATTGTACCAACAAATAAAAGACCACTACTCTAAATTAGACCGGATAACTAAACCTTAAAATCTAATTTTCAGGTTTAAGTTTGTAATGAAAAATAATATATTTCTCTCTAACATTCTTAATATAAAATCTTGAATAAAAACAAAATCAATTCATTTTAGAAATTTTCACCTATTTAATATTTCTCAAGCATAACAACGTTATTATTATATCATATTTATTAAACAGCCAGCATAGTTAAATTTAACCACAGACAAATTAAATATAACATTTAAGAATAAAGCATAAAAATAACTGTAAAGAAAATAAAATCCTTACAGAACTTCGACGCTATTCCCGTTGCTAGAAAACCTCCAAGCGGAATTTGCACTTCCATTAATTGAATCAAAAATCTAAATTATTACAAAAACATTACAAGTTCCTCTCAAAAAGAGAAGAACTCTACAACTAAGAGAATTGAACTAAAAACTAAGAGAAAAATTAAGAAAAGCTTAGAAACTAAGAGAAAAACTTAGAAAAACTTAAAAACTAAGAAATGAGAGAAAGAAAGAAGAGAGAAGTGTGTTTTGAAGTGAAGGGAAGGGGGGTATTTATAGGTGAGGATGGAGAGAAAAAGTAGAGAAAAAAATGTTAAAAAAATGTAAAAACGCGGATTATTGATTGCTGACATCATTTGATGACGTTAGCATGACGGGGGCGGCTTCACAGTACTGGGTATGAACAGTACCGCGGCTGCACAGTACCGGGGATGAACAGTGCCGAGTCTGCACAGTACCGCAGATGAACAGTGCCGCGCGCTGCTGCTTGGGGCAGAGCTGGGCGCTGGGGCGCGGCGGTCGGGCGGCGCGGCGGCGCGATTTTCGTCTTTTTGACATTTTTGACCTTTTCGACCCATTTTGTCCAATTTTTCCATGTTTGTTGACCTTTTCCCACTTATTTATTAATATATTTGTGATGTATTGCTTCAAGTATTCCTGTTTGAGTCTTTAAATTGCGTTTTTAAGCCAAAATACCTGAAAAACAATAAAAATACCCGTGATTCCGAAAAAGACAAATTTATATAAATATATGATAAAACATATAAATATATGTATTTTTAATCAATTAATGTGCATAAAATCATGGTTATTTTAGTGCTTTTTGTGCACTCATCAGTTACTTCACTAATTCCTAGAATATATTTGCTAGCTTCTGCCCATTTGTTATAAATTCTTGGTTTTGAGCTATTATAGACCACATAAACTTTTAATGTTCTTCTTTTTCTACCTTCTTTGCCCAATTGAGCTTTGTGGTTTCAAAAGTTTTTGTGAACTGTTAGGTTCTTCCTTTTTTAATGGAGATTCCTCGTTTGAGCTTCTATTCTCTAGAGGTTGTTTTGAACAATTAAGTTCTTCCTGTTTCTTTCCTGTCTCCATAAGATATTTCTCGAGATATAGTAGCTTGAGTTGTTCTTGTAGGATTTTTATCTCCTTCTCCTTTATCTTGGTTTTGATATCAAGATGTTCCATTCTTGAAAGCATAAAAATAGTTAGAGGTGCTAATTCTCTGGTAAGGACATCAGCTAAACTATTTTTATGGCTTGGAAGATGTTCAACATCAAAATTATAATGGTTGAACTACTGTTGCCATCTAACTAATCTTCCTTGTTTATAATCACCTACATTATTAGTTCTTAAGAAATAACCAAAATTCTTGTTATATGTTCTAACAATGAATCTAGATCTTATAACATTTATTGCAAATTTCTTAATAGTTTTTTTAACAGTTAAATATTCTTTTTCATTACTATGGTAATTTAATTTTGAACTTTGGAAAGATCCTGATGTATATCTACAAATATATTCATCTTTGTCATCTACTCTTACTTTAAGAACTGCTCCCCAATATTCTTATGAAGCATCTGTTTCAATTATCATCTGGTTCTGGATGGTATAAAGTTGGTAAATTTTTTACCTTTGCTTTTACTCTATCCATATATAGAGTATCTTCTTTTGTCCATTTCCAAGTATGATCTTTTTTCAATGTTACTTATGATAGTTTTCTCATTTCTGCAAGTTTCTTGATGTATACTTCTACATATGTTAAAAATTCTAAAAATCTCTGTAATTGGTTTTTATCTTTTAATTCACTAAGAAAACCTTGAATATTATTTAGTATATGGGGTTGCATATTATATTTTCTATTGTCAATTTTCAACCCTAAGTATTTAATCTTTTGTTGAGCAAGTATTGCTTTCATTTCAGAGAGTACAATGCATTCTCTTCTACATTATTGTAGAATATTAATAATATTCAAATAATATTTATTTAATTCATTACTAAAAACCAAAATATCTTCTATGTAAACACAGAAAATATCATGTAATTTCTTGAAAATAGTATCCATATATCTTTGAAAAATACCTAGAGTTATTTTAATCCAAATGGTATAACTGTCCATTGGAATTGTCCTTAGGGGCAACTTTTGTAATCAAAACTCGAAAAGTATTTCTTTCTTTCTATTAATGATAGTATTTCTTCCTTTTTTGGAATGAAGTATCCATCTTTAATGGTTTCGTTATTCAGTGCCTTAAAGTTTATTACCATTCTTTTTTTTCCTCTTCTTTTTTCAACTTCTTTTTCAACTAAGAATACTGGACTAGAGTGAGGTGAATTACTTCGTATTATGATTTTTAATTCCAAAAGTTTTTGAATTTGTTTTCCAAATCCAATTGAGGAATTTTCTTTTTATGTTGTTGCATAAAAGTTGGGTTTGAGACCGTTAAAGATTTTCTTATTTTGGAGACATAGATGGTACCTCATTCTAAGGTTCTCAGACTTATTTTGTCGAAATGTTGTGTGAAAGGTTGATATAAGTTTAGAAAATTATTTCCTATTAACAAATCTATACTTTTTCCTATTGATATATGGTAGGAATGTGAAATTTTTCTCCTCCTATTATTATATCAATATCTTATTAAGTTTTATTATAGTATTATTAGCAATTCTTACAATTAAATCTTTTGGCGCTTATTTCTAGTTTTCTGCTAGAAATACATATCTATTGGCTACACACATACTAGCTCCTGTACCTATATATGCATGTAAATGATAAGTGATATTGATGACCAAAACTGGCATCGATGATCATGCCAATAGTTTGGTTTTATATTTATAAAACTCTCGCAAGTGCACGAATCATTTCATAGAAAATGATAAGTATACTCCCAAGGTTGATCTAAGAAAGGAATATATATGGTTTTTAATTTATTATTCAAACTTTTAAAAACGAAATTAAATCCTAAACATCATGTCAAGATATTTTGTATTTTTTGTGTTTCTCATCTACTGACATAAAAATAAATATAGATATAGATTCAATAAATATTTATGTAAATTTTATCATTTATAATAGTAGAATATTTATGGATATAATAACTAAGTTAATTATGCTTACTCATATTATTTAGGTTATTAAAGATATAAATTGATATTTATTGATTCTCTCTTTTTTATATGAATACCACCTTTGGTGGGGCTAGATATTCTTTGTTAACTAAACAAATCAATTAACACCTATGAGTGGGGTTGATAACTAATTTGGTTAATTAAATTAATTCCTTTTTCTAAGAGATTGAAAATGAACCACTTAAATGCCACCTTTGGTGGGGTTAGACAATTTAAACTTTATTCAAGGTGTCCAAATTAAACCTAAGAATTTAATTATCCGAGTACTAACTTTCAAGTTTTAAAACTACTACTGAAAACATGTTGTCAATATATTTTCAAATAATAATTCTTATAAAAACTTTTGAAATAGAGCTTCACTCTAACTACCGGGGGATTGTACCAACAAATAAAAAAGAACTACTCTAAATCAGACCGGATAACTAAACCTTAAAATCTAATTTTCAGATTTAAGTTTGTAATGAAAAATAATATATTTCTCTCTAACATTCGTAATATAAAATCTTGAATAAAAACAAAATCAATTCATTTTAAAGATTTTTACCTATTTAATATTTCTCAAGCATAACAACGTTATTATTATATAATGTTTACAAACAGCCAACAAAGTTAAATTTCATCACAGATAAATTAAATATAACATATAAGAATAAAGCATAAAAAATAATTGTAAAGAAAATAAAATCCTTACAGTACTTTGATGTTATTCTTGTTGCTGGAAAACCTCGAAACATAATTTGCACTTCCATTTATTCAATCAAAAATAAAATAAATTACAAAAACATAATTAGTTCTTCTCAAAAAGAGAAGAACTTTAAAACTAAGAAAAAAAACTAAAAACTAAGAAATAGAGAGAAAGAAAGAGAGAAGAAGATGTGTTTTGCTATGAAAAGAATGAGGGTATTTATAGGTAAGGAGAGGAAGAAGAAGTGTGTGGAAAAATGATTAAAAATGAAGAAAACACGGAATAGTGAATGATGACATCATACGGCTCACGTCATGGTAGTGTGGGGTGTGGCGGCGCACGATGATGGGGCAGATGGAGGCAGGCATGCGCAGACTGGGCGATGCTACGCGCATGAACCAAGCGTTGATGGGCGTGAACGCAAGCGGACTGGGCGATGTACGCGCGTTGGTTGTCGCGGTTGGATAACTACATGCGCAATTTCCTCCTTTTGACCCATTTTGTCCAATTTTTCCATCTTTTTTTTACTTTTCCTTATTTACTTTATGAATATATTTGTGATGTATTACCTGCGGTATTTTGTTTTGAGTCTTTAAGTTACTTTTTAAAGCAAAAATACTTGAAAAAAATAAAAATACCGATGATTTCAAAAAAAATAGATTTATATAAATATATGATAAAATCATATAAATATATATCTTTTTAATCAATTAACATTTTAGTACTTTTTGAACACTCATAAGTTATAGCCTTTAAATTTTAGTCCTACTTTAATGTAAGTACTATTTGGATTAGTAATAGTATACAAATCATTCATCTTCTGATGAAGAATATCCATAATTTGAGTGTATTTTGAGTTTGTAATTTCTTCCTAAGTTTCTTCAAATAGATAGATACTATGAGTATCATCTATATCAGATTCCTTGATTGGAAATTCCTTCTTCTAAGATTTTTGCTTTTTGTGAAAATTCCTTTTTATGTTGAAGTATGCTTGGAAATTTGTTAGCACAATGTCCTTCTTTATTATAGATCCAACATTTGCATTTTTTCTTCTTAAATATCTTTTCTTGTAGTTTTCTCTATTAAATCTCTTTTTATATTTTTGGAAATTTTGTTTTCTGAATTTATATATTTTAAATCTTCTATATTTTTTATATTTATATTTTTGTTTATAAGATTTTATATTACATCCATATTTCTTGGTATTCTAAAATCTCTTATATCACAACAAATTTTATCATTTCCTCTTATTTCTTTATATTCTTTTCTTTCTTTGCATTTAATAATGATCCAATCTTTAAGGCTTCTTATTCTTCCTCCTAGAGTATCTGGTATAGTTTCTCCATTCCTTTGTTCTCAATTTTCTATTAAGATTTTATATAGTGTTGCATGTAATTTTTGAAAAAAACATTTCTCTATAAGTTGTTTTCATAGAGGGTGGCAATTTATGGTAATACATTTCATATTCACAAATAAAAGAATTTATATAACACATGTTACAAATTTCCATGTTTTTTAGATGCCATTTAGCTTCATTGATTTCATTTTCATTCGATTTAGTGATAGTCCTTCATTTATCTACTCCAATTAATTATTTGTATATTTCATTTATTACTGTATCCAAGTATTCCCTTCCTATGGAAGCATTTCCTTGCATTAACTAATGTTGTTGATATGTTAAGTTTGAAAATCAAACTTTAACATTTCTTGTCATTTTAACTGCTATAAGCACTCTACAGGTTGAATGATTTGTTTGGGTAGTTTGAGAAGTTTGTATGAGCACACTCAATCCACAAGCCCATTCATTTAAGGCTTTCCTCTTATCTCTTGTACAGTCTAAATCTAGAAGTTCAAACTTAAAATTATCATGAAGTTTGAACTCTAATGGAATACTACCTCTAGTTCCCCGATGCAACCTTTCCTCCATTTTAGGTGGTTGTCTTCTTTCTCCCCTATATGGGTCAGATGTTCCTTCTTGTTAAGGGACTACTAATGAAATTGGTTTCATATGACCTTTTGAGGTCATGTTTTTTGGTTCAAAATTAATTTCTTTAAATATTGTTATATCATCTTCTTCTTTGTTAGTAAATTTTTTTTCATTATAATGTTCTTTTATTTCTTCATTGGTTAATGTCAATAAACTGACCAATGTTTCTATATCTCTATTTTTAGGGTCCATGAATTTTCTTTTTAATTCTTTTCTATATTCCATTAAATTGGAATTATCTCTTTGTTCTTAGATTGTTCTTCATTTTTCATTTTCTCATTTTTAGGAATCAAGAAATCGTTTCTCCTAAGTGGTTCTTCTTCTAGTGCTTCTAAGGGATTATATTTATAACCTATTATTTCATTATTCCTATGTATGTTTTATACATATTTCCTTAATTCTGAAAATTCCTTGTGCATATCTTGTTGTAGTTTATTATAACCACATTCTTTTATTTCCTCTTGTAATTCTTTTTGTATATCTATTATTTTTTGTAAATATTTTGTGTTTGATTCTTGGACTAAATATATTTCCTCTATTAATAATTGTACAGTTTTAAATAATATTGCTTGATTTTTTTGCTACACTATTAGGCTTTCATTTACTTCTAAATGCATATTTTTTTTATTTTATCTCTAAATATTATTTTTCCCTAATATGCAATCATGAAGTAATGCCTTCATTATTTTGACTTCATTTTCTAGTTTTTTTAACTTCTTCTTGGTTAGAAGTTTTTCCTTCATGGTCTATAAAAGTAAACCTTGACATGCTATTAGTTTTAACAACATTACTTTTTCTTCCTATTATCAAGGGTTTTTCTTTGATATCTAATTTCCATTCTTCTGGTATTTCAAAGTCTGTTAGTATTTCTGGTTTTATTATTTGTCCAAGTTCCTTAAAAATTTTGTCTATTTTTATAAATTTATTTTTTTCGTATATTGAACTATTATGGTTATTTGTTATAGAATATGCTACTAGATAATGTATTAAAATTTGATGAATTCCTTCTTTCATTAATTCTCCTCTTTTAAATTCATAAGCTAGACTTAATACTTTATTTAGATTTTTATCATGTATATTAATATCAAATATAGGATATGCTATAAAATTTAAATTTTGGTATCCTAAATTACCACAGATCATTCCTAATAAGGCATCTTGCCTATTTATTACTCTGTTATCTAATAATATTATTTTTATTGGTGTATCTATTCGTTCTCTAAAACGAGCTTTTATTAATATTTGAATTCTTTCTAAATGAATGTATCAAATTTTTTCTTTGTCTTTATAAGGAATTTTTGATAGCTTGTTTAATATAGTTTCTTTATAAATTAATGATATATTATATCTTCCTTTTGAATTTGCAATCTTAATAGTCATTTCTTTATTACTTATGCCATAAAAAATTATGTTTTTCCTAGGGAATAATTTTCTTAATAAAAATAATGGGTCTTTAAATTCATCTCTTTCATTAAGATTTAACTTTACTTTTTGAATTTCTTTAAATTTCTTTTTACTTTACCATTTTTTGTGATAAACATCCTGAGATATCTTCTGTTTTTATATCTATTATTTCTTGGTCTATTTTTTCTTCTTTCATTGTAGGAATATTATTTTCGTTAAATTTAACTTCCGTTATGTTTAAGAGGTATTTTTGAATTTTTTGAAACCTTAGGGGTACTCTTGATATTGAATGTTATTATTTACTTCCGTTAGATTTAACTTCTTTTATGTTTTAGGGGTATTTTTGAATTTTTTAAAATCTTAGAAGTATTTCTGAAGATTCCTTAAAGTTTGGGGGTATTTTTGATATTAATTTATAGATGAAGTTATTTTAGACTTTGATAAACATGATTCATTTAAAAAAAAGAGAAAAGTTAATACCTCATTTATGGTTTTTTTATTTATTGTAAAAATAATGTAAAAGTTTTATATTTATTTTTTGTAATAGTTTAATCTTATTATTATGAAAAGTGATATTACAAGAATAAATATAATTTTTTTAATTTTTCAATTAATTAGATATAAACTGTTATAACTTAAATAAAGTGTAACTGAAGTAATTAAAAAAATAAAAAATAATTACATATATTATACAATCACTTTTTTATAATAATATAATTAAAATATAATTAAACTTTTTCAAAAAATAAATAAATAACCTAAATGTCACTTTTAAAATAAATCACCTTCCCAAAAAGAAGTGTTTCTGTCAATATATATATGTTTAATTTTCATTTTTTTAGGAACCAATAGGAATCCGGCCCTTGTATGAGAATAAAAAAGAGTCCAGGATCATGTAGAATTTAGAGCACGATATGGCATGGTGCATGTAGGAGTTCACTGAAATGCAATCAACAATGCAAGAAACATGCTAAGGCACTTTGTGGAATGTGTGAAGGAACTATTCATATGAAATGTAACTGCTACCTCAAATGTCCAAACAACCTCACCTCCCTTTCTCTTCCCCAAAAACACAAAAGAAGAATCGTTTAGATATTTTATTTCAAATAGTTTGTCACCTTTTTATTAATGCGATTAAAAGTTAACACATGTATTATTATTTTTTAAGTCAAATAACTTTGATTCTTAAATAACTATATGTTTTTCTTAACTTAAAACATCTATTAATTAGAAAGAAAAAAATAAATAAAAAAGCACGGTTGATGGGTATGGAAATCTAAATTTAATTTTTTTTCTACCAATTTCTTTTAATTAATAGATGTTCAAGATTAAGAGAATATATAACCGATAATGGATAAGAAATAAAATTGTTTGACAAAAAAACAAAATAAAACATGTAATTTTTTATTAAAAGAAAGAAAAAAACGCATAATTTAAAAAATAATATGTAGACTAAAATAAATGTAATAAATATGAATGTTTTAGGCCTGCCATATTGTTATAACTTATTTTGTTAATGCAACATTTCATTTAATGATAGTTTTTTTGTAAAATTATAATGTTTTCCTTTGAATGCATAGAAATGAATTCATTGTTTTCGAAAAATTAACATTATCATTTTACTATAATTAACATGAAATAAACTGTGACGTTAATAAAAATTAATTGTAACAATAATATCATCTACATTTTAACTAAACATGAATATTATTTCAATTCTTTTATAGTCTTACACACTAGATATGTGTTTGTGCTTATTTTGATATTCTTACTATGTAAAAACTAAGAGAAATGATTTAATGACTATTATAGCATAATTATGTATAAAACTAACAAAAGAACATAAATAGAAAAGATGTGTATCAAAACCCACAATTTTACTCTATAATAAAATGTGATTTTATAAAATTATCGTTCATACACCCACATTTATAGAAGCTATTTTAGGAAAATGCATTTGGACCTGAAATCTCCACTACTTTATGTACTTAACTCAAAGGAAAATACATGTTACTCATAAAGGAAAAAGTAATTCAAGAAAATTGGTGTTATTTTTAGGAGAAAAATATCTATCACCTAATTTGCTATAAAAAACAATTTTAAAAAAATGAGACAAAAAATATTACCAAAACCTTTGGAGAATGTTTCATCTCAGTGGCATAATAGACTTGCTCATCTATCTATATGTGCTATTGAAAGAGCAATGGCATCTCAATTTATTTATTGTACTAAAACTGATATTATTAATGATTGTTTGCTTGTGCAATGACAAAATCTCATAAACTATCCTTTTAAGAGTTCTCATACTCCCTGCATTGTGTTATATGAACTAATGTATATTGGCTTGTACTCGTTTCCTATTATTGCTAATACTGTGTTATATGAACTAATGTATATTGGCTTGTAGTCCTTTCCTATTATTGCTAATACTGGGGCACATTACTTCATATTAGTATTAGATGATTGCTTTAGGTTTATATGAATTTTTTCCTAAAAACTAAAAATGTGGCACAAATGTTATTTCAAACAAATTTCAAGATGATAGAAAGGAATTTTAAGCTAGTATGAAGTCAATTTAATCAGATGGTGGGTGAACTTCATTTCTTGACAATTGTGTTGTCTACTAATGGTATATTGCACAAAAACACGTGTCCCCATACCTCATAACATAATGGAATAATAGAGGTGAGGAATATGTGAGTACTTAAATGTGTTTTGGCCTTATTCATTCCCACTAGATTGACTTCTAAGCATCCGGTATATGCACATAGGGTTGCTACTTTCACTATGAAGAGAATGCCTACTAAGGCTCTTCATTTTCAAATTCCATAATAAATCACTTGTGTTTTTTTCCTCAAGAATTTTGGATGCCTTTGCATCCCTTATTTCAAACCCTAAGCTAAGTATAAACTAGAACCTAAATCCGAACCTAGCATTATCTTGGGATATGCCTCTCAACAACAAGACTATCTTTGTCTTAACTCATCCACTGGTCTCATATACACAAGAATACATATGACTTTTGTTGAGGATGCTTTTCAAACTCTGTCTACTTTCTTAATTTCCTTTGACACTATTAGTGATACTAATTTTACTCTCTTTTCACCATCTTTTCTTTTAGTCTTTGGTCCCTAAATTATACCTACTTTTACACAAGCACATCCTACTTTTTTTAATGGGTTTCAACCTTTAATAGTTGAGCACCATCAGTTGAGTCTAACCCTGAGCCTATTCTTAAGCTTTTGTCTCCTTCTTTTACTATTGTTTATGATGTTCCTGCCACTACTTATTCTCCCGGAGTCTTACTTGGTGAGTTGTATATTAAGGTAGCCTTTCCTAATAATCCTAATCCACTTCCTACAAATACTCATTCCATGACCATAAGGGATAAAACTAGCTCCTTGAAGCCAAAAGTGGTTTATACTATAGTCTTCTACAAACCCTCTTGTTACACTGAGGTTAAAGGATATGTTGAATAGGAGGACGCCATGCGAAAGGTGTTTGATGCTCTAATGGCTAATGGAACATGGAAGCCGGTTGCATGTCTTGATACAAATGATCCTATTGGAAGCAAATTGTTTTATAGAACAAAGTTGAAGTAAATGGTCTATTGGATATGTACAAAGCAAGATTAGTTGCAAAGTAGTATGATCAAGTTGAGGCTATTGATTACATAGAAACGTATTTTCCTATTGTTAAGCCTCAGGATATTAGAATAGTGCTCGTGTATTATTTATGAACGACACATTACAACAATTTGATGTTAACAATGCTTTCTTGAATGATAACTTATAACTTGGAAGAAATGGTTTAGATGAAACAACATTAGGATTTTGTAGAGAAGAGCCATCCTAATTAGGTGTGCAAACTCAAAATGCAATATATGGTCTTAAATAAGCTCCTAAAATATGGTATCATACATTGCGTTGTTGTTTGATAGATTTTAGGTTTATTAACACAAAGGTAGATGCCTTATGTTCATATAGTTTAATCAAGAGAAATTCATTATAATATTAGTTTATGTGGATGATATTATAGTGATAAAAAGTACCTAAGGGTATATACAAGAGTTAGTTGGAAAATTGAACTCTAAATTTTCTTTAAAAGAGTTCGGATCTATGCATTTTTTCCTAGGAATTGAGGTGAACATAAACACTTCATCCATTCATCTCTCTCAAAAAAACTACAACAAGACTTTGTTAAACAAAGCTGGTTTAGACCGATCCAAAGCCTTGAAAACTCCTATGAGTTTTGCATTAGTATTATCTAAATAAATAGGAAGTTCCTTAGAGAATGGTACTTTCTATAGATACATCATTAATGGCTTATAATACTATTTTTTTATTAGACTAGAAACTACTTGCTATGTTAGTTGGTTGGGGAAACTTGTTCACTCTCCCACTAAAACTCATTAGCTTGCAACCAAAAAAGTGTTAAGGTACTTGATGGGTACAATGCCTCATGGTTAGATGCACTAGGCTTGATTGGTTTTTCTAACTCAAATTGGTCAAGCTACCCAAATGATATGAAGAACACAGGTGGGTATTGTGTGTATTTTGGTGAGAGGAATGTGTCTTGGACTTCATCTAAGCAAAATTTAGTAACATGATCAATACTGTAAAGGCACACACGCTAGAATAAAGCACGTTGAAATAGATTCTAGTTTAACTCCAGAATTGATTATGGAAGGAAAATTGGTTGTCAAATTCCACCTTCAGAGGAACATGTAGCTAAAATTTTCACATCTCTCCGTAAGTCTAAATTTCTTCCTTTCAAGATCAAACTCATGGTTCTACTACTTCTTTAAGTTTGAAAGGGTTGTTCGACTATGTGATACCATAGAACTGGTGTACTAGATATTATCTATTGTGTAGCAGATAGTTTTCTGTTAATGATGTATTAGTTAGTTAATGGATATTTTATATATTCTATATTGTAACCAAACTATTATATAATAATATTTATTCATGACCTTTTTGCTAAAATAATCATCATACGTACCTTTTTATGGATCAAAAATCTATTTTATTGTACAATTTTTTTTTCTGTACCATAGGATCTAACTTCAATATCAAACATATTAATGTAAAAATTATAAAATTATGGTTTCTAATAATGTATAATAAGCATATAAGTTGAAAATTAAATTACTGTCATTTACACCTATTTAATGTTAAATGTCATCTTATTAAATCACGTTAAATATTACTAGTATGTTATTTTTATTATTATAAGTTTTAAAGGTATTATTTTTTTTAATTTCACAAAAATCTTTGATCTACATATTTATAATCAACTTTCTACATATATATATATATATATATATATATATATAAATGACCAATTTAATGTTAAATATCGTCTTATTAAATCACGTTAAATATTAATAGTGTGTTATTTTTATTGTTAAAAATTTTAAAGATGTTATTTTTTTTAATTTCACAAAAATCTTGTATCTAGGTATTTATAATCAACTTTCTACTCATATATATATCCTATTACCTTTTATCTACTCATAAGTCCATAAATAATAATATGTTTTCAGTCATATTTTGTTAAAGGCGATATCAAAATGTGTGGGACTTCTAAATCCATTTACTCCATTTTTTTTAGTGTTCCCATTATTTTTATACTCATTACAAGTCTTGGTGAGTCTAAATCCCATATGTTGTTGCATACAGTCATTATACAAAAAATAAATTAAAAAATTAAACTGATTTTTTCAAATAAGAATGTAAAAGTTAATTGGCATTCAATTATACTAATTCTTATCAAACTTTTGTAGATTAATTCATGTATATTAATATATTATAATATGAGAAACCTTCTAATTTCCTTTTACCTTTTTTTTTTCCTTTCTTCTAATATATCGTTATGTGGCATGGCATCAAAAGAAATAGAGGTGAGCCAGCCATTTTGCTTTAATTTGTTTTATTGGTGACAATCAAGATAAGTAGGATTTTATAAGATTGATAAGATATAGATGAAGTGAAATGATGACCTTCTATTTGTTACGTGCAAATCCTCCAAACAACTTGTTCTCTCTCTTGTTGAGTAAATTTTAGAATACACAATTTTAAATTTATTAATATTGGATCCAAAGAAGTAAACATGTTAGAAATCCAGCCCTAACTTAACCCAATAAGATCTCATTGAGTTAAGGGTTGCTCAGGCTTATAAGCATCATTACTGTCTTGCTCTTAGTTGATGTGTGACAAGGATACTTAACATCCCCCCTCCACACGACGGATAAAAGTGGACATAAACACCACGATGAGACTGTGGTAGAGCCTAAGGTCCAAGCACATAGAGACCAAAAACCTAGCTTTGATACCATGTTAGAAATCCAGGCCTAACTTAACCCAATAAGATCTCATTGAGTTAAGGGTTTCTCAGGCTTATAAATAGTATTGTTGTCTTGCTCCTAGCTGATGTGGGGACAAGGATACTTAACAAAACAAACTACTTGTATTATACCCATAATAAAAGACACTATAACACCTTTAAAAGGAAACTCACAAATTGAAGAGAAATACAAATACTCAAAGAAAAAACTCTTAACTCACACTCAAACTAAGAATACAAAGACTTATTTGTTTTTAATGGGTTGATTAAACCAAATGCATGGTAGGTTATTTATAGTCCTGATATGCAATCTAAATCATACAAATATAAAACTATGAAATAATTTTAGCCACATAAATATTATCACATTCTATACACTTTTTTTTCTATATTCTTCAATTACTCAATTTATTGAGTTGTTATTCATTTTCAACACTCCTTCTCAATACCAACTCTCTATGAAGAAAAACGTTCTTCACATTCATTTATCACTTTGCATCTAATTACCTCCAACTGTTGGGTATGCCTTATGATTCCACTGGTTATTCTAAACACATTCTATATTGCTTGTTTCCTGAGGTGTGACACCATGAAATATGAACAATTTTCTTACCAATTATCGTTCCATTCAAACTCTCAATTACATCCTCAACATTGTTTCTATCAACAAATTATACAAAACCACATGCTTTCCCAACTGGTATTTTATTATGAATTAACTGACCAAATTGGCTAAATACTTGTTTTAGCACGTCATCACTAATGTTTGGATCCAAATGAAAAATTAACTCATCAAGTAGTTCAAAGAAACTCCACTTGCTAGGTCCTCCACCACCTGCAACAATTTTAGCCTTCTCACTCTTATACTTCTTTTTCACAGTATCAATTTGATTCTTACATTAAATATCAGTCTTAGGATTCTTTGAGTAGTCATCTCTACTATTCACAATATCAGCAACCTTTTTCCAATGCTTTTGCTCGAGATTACCTTTACTCAGTTCCACATACCTTTCACCCCAAGCATCAATCAACACCGTTCTAACACCTTTACTCCAACAATACTCTCTTCCACCTCTTCCACTACCATTCCTTGTTTATTGTTGTTGCGGGATTGGTAAGGCTAGGGTTAGGTTGTTCTGACTCCTTTATTGTTTTGAAGGTGCCACTATGCCACTGTCACCATTAGCAGACCATTCGACCTCAGAGATGACTTCGGAGATCTACTCTCCAAAAAGGGATGCGACTGGATCTCATTGTCTTCCTCCCATAGAATCTCATAATTAGTAACATCATCCATTACAACATTAGATCTTGTGCTATCATAACCTGATCTCCCTATCGATCTATCTGATTTTCTATCACCATCAGACTTTGCAGAAGAGGTACCTTGTTCATAGTTGGAATTCATGTAAACTAGGTCTATCCACCCATCAAATGGAACACGATTCCCTTCTTCAAAGTGCTTTGTGTTTGAATTTTTCTGTCCAATGGTCCATCTTACGATTGTCACTAAGATCTTTATCTCCATCTCTCCAGTGATCTTTGCACAAAGAGGAATTGGTGTCTCTTTCCTCATCAAGCCATCAATCATGACTACTAGTTTCCATATCTAGCAAGGATGGATTGAATACATCTATTTTCTTCTTGATATCATGAACCTCCTTACTATTTCTTAATAACTTTGTGAAGACTATAAACACACCATTTGGGATTTTATGAAAGATCGAAGTCATAGACATATTATTTGGTCATGATCTTTAAAAGATCATGGCTATAGACATACATTTGGTCTTGGTCTTATAAAAGACCATGGCCATAGATGTACCATTTGGTCATGGTCTTTAAAAGATCGTGACCATGGACGTACCATTTGGTCATGGTCTTTAAAAGACTGAGGCCATAGACATATATTTGGTCACTGTATTATAAAAGACATAAACTAAATGATATGTTTATTGTCTCGGCTACACTTAAACTGTGACTGTATACATCTCAATTAACATCATTTTTCAATATAAATTATAATAAATTTATCAATTAAGAAAATTAAAAGTAATTATATTAAAATTAAGAGTGCAATTATATTTGAGAGTTTATATATGCAACTAAACATAATATAGTCTTACTATAGCTAGCTAATTAAAAAGTTCCAAAATGTGAAATATATGTAAAATATTTACCAATAATAATACTAATTAAATTATTCACAATCTAAATCAATATGAAAGATATTTGACATGACACATTGTCAAGCTTTTTTTCAAAATATTCTTCCTTGACAACATATGCTATGTGCATTGCTAATTTCTCCATTACATGGACATCCTGTAGTTATAGTTTTTTGCAACAAAAGCGAATGATCACATATTTTCTTTAAAATCTACATAATTTCATAGAATCATTGATCACTATCTATGTATGATACCATCTCAAACCTTCATCAAGGACTCCCTGGGAATGCAAGTTAACATGGTCCCAAGTAGGTATCCTCACACAACTTACAAATTACACAAATGTATAAATTTTATTCCAAAACATTTCAAGAAAAAAATTCAAATAAAGATTAAGCATATGGATTGAAGAACAATCCAACACTAACGATTCAATCAATCAAGAAAGTAACTTAAAATATGATATACAACCAACTTGTAATTACTAAAGTATCTTCTTTTCATATAAGACACCATAGTTAGTTGAAAGTTGGTTAGTTTTAACGGATGCGAACATTTTATGGGAAATGTATACAACCGAGGCATCATTCCACATAGATGGTCTAACTAGTTATCCTTAGTATAAAATTGTTCTACACACTTAACTGATAGAAAAGTAGGCATTTCATTGTCTAAGATATGAACTTCCATTGGAAATTTAATAGCAAGATCATTAACCGAAGATGCAGATGAGTATACAACTATAAGAAATATAATATGCATAGGAAAATCACTAGTTTGGTCATATGTATATGAGATTGGTTTTCTTATTGGTAACAAAGCAGGCTTCTTAGAAGCTATTTGTCTGTCGGTTTCTCCTTTGAGCTTCCCATTTTGTTGCCACTTTCAATAAGTAAATTTGATTTCTTCTTACTCAAAACATATTTATTTACAATATGAAGGAATCTAATAAAATTGTAATATATTTTTAAATTATCAGCAATGAAAACAATATATAATAAATAAGGGACTATCCTTACTAAATCCTTTCCTAATATGTCGAGATGTGGGGGCCATGCAACAAATGAATTGACTAATTCTATAATTGTCTCATGTTCCCTTGTTGGTATAGGTAAGGGGAAATTATTTTCAACATTATCCACAACAGAAACCTTCCAGCTCCCATTCAATGGTTATCCTTGAAAAACACCACTAGAAGAATCACCTACCCTTCCACATGCCACAATACAAGATGGTGTCTCATATGCAAGAAAAAAATTTCTTCCCTATATAGTAGTATAACAAACATATATACTATCACTCTAACACCACACAAATTAAAATGAAAATATAAAAATGACTCTGAATATTGAAGATTACTTGCAACTAATCTCATATGAAATGAAGGCACATCGAGAAGAGTGGAAATTTGTTGGATATGTGGTGTAGATGTAGGTGTTATTGGTTTTGTACTTGGAGTTTCATTCGATGTATCAATTTCCTAAATTTTTTTTGGATAATGGCTTTAATTTCCTACACTCCTAGATCCCAATAACTCAACTCTTAGTGCATCCATCTTTGCCTTCATTATATCAAAGCTTGCCAACTTTTCCTTCATTAACATCATCTCATTTTAGACTTTTACCATTTCATTGGAAGGATAATTAGTGCATTTTCTAGGCATGCCAAAATATTTAGTAGGTGTTTTATGTTGGGAGCATCCTCTAAGACCACCTGAATGGTCCTTCCCCAATGCCATTACCATTGCATCCATACCCATCTCTTCTTCATTCTCATCACTATCAATCTTATCTTTCATTTTACTCTAAATAAATTCACACATAAAATAATAAGAAATAAGTACATACAAGAAGAAGAAAACTTGTTTGAAAATTGATTGCCCACAAGTTACTATATACCACTTCTGGCAAAACAAAACCACTTTATTACAATTTTTTCAACATTATCTTGAACTTTTTTACTTTTCAACTCTCTTTCTTTAGGAGTGTTACCTGTAACAAATACATGAGACATCGAATTCGTATGCCATCACTTTTTGACTTTTATAGATATGGAGAATGAATTACAAAAACATTGTATACCCAAAAAATATCACTAATTATTTATCAAACTTACTTTTAATAACTCATCAATTGAATTTTTAGGTTGAAAAACCCCATTTTTCCTGTACAATGGTTATATGATGAGCGAAAACCGACATCGTCGATTCTTGCCAATACTTTGGTTTTAATATTTATAAAACTCTCGCAAGTGCACGAATCATTTCGAAGAAAATGATAAGTATACTCCCAAGGTCGATCTAAGGAAGGAATGTATGTGGTTTTTAATTTATTATTCAAACTTTTAAAAACGAAATTAAATCCTAAACATCCTGTCACGATATTTTGGGGTTTTTGTGTTTTTAATCTACTTACATAAAAATAAACATAGATTCAATAAACATTTATGCAAATTTTATCATTTATAATGGCGGAGTATTTATGGATATAATAACTAAGTTAATTATGCTTCCTCATATTATCTAGGTTATTAAAGATATGAATTGATATTTATTGATTCTCCCTTTTTTGTATGAATACCACCTTTGGTGGGGTTAGATATTCTTTGTTAACTAAACAAATCAATTAACACCTATGGGTGGGGTTGATAACTAATATGCTTAATTAAATTAATTCCGTTTTCTAAGAGATTGAAAATGAACCATTTAAATGCCACCTTTGGTGGGGTTAGACAGTTTAAACTTTATTCAAGGTGTCCAAATTAAACCTAAGAAGTTAGTTATCTGAGTACTAACTTTCAAGTTTTAAAACCACTACTGAAAACATGTCGTCAATACATTTTCAGATAATAATTCTTATAAAAACTTTTGAAATAGAGCTTCACTCTAACTACCGGGCGATTGTACCATCAAATAAAAGAGCACTACTCTAAATCAGACCGGATAACTAAACCTTAAAATCTAATTTTCAGGTTTAAGTTTGTAATGAAAAATAATATATTTCTCTCTAACATTCTTAATATAAAATCTTGAATAAAAACAAAATCAATTCATTTTAGAGATTTTTACCTATTTAACATTTCGCAAGCATAACAACGTTATTATTACATCATGTTTACTAAACAGCCAACACAGTTAAATTTAACCACAGACAAATTAAATATAACATGTAAGAATAAAGAATAAAAATAACTATAAAGAAAATAAAATCCTTACAGAACTTCGACGCTATTCCCGTTGCTGGAAAACCTCCAAGCGGAATTTGCACTCCCATTTATTGAATCAAAAAGCTAATAAATTACAAAAACATAACTAGTTCTTCCCAAAAAGGGAAGAACTCTAAAACTAAGAGAAATTAACTAAGAAAAGCTAAAAACTAAGAAAAACTAAAGAAAACTAAAAATCTAAGAAAAGAGAGAAAGAAAGAGAGAAAGAATGTATTTTGAGGTGTTGAAGGTGTGTTTTGAAGTGAAGGGAAGAGGGGGTATTTATAGGTGAGGATGGAGAGAAAAAATGAGTAAAAAAATGTAAAAACGCGTAATGGAATTGCTGAGGTCATTGATGACGTCAACATGACATCATGGGGCGGCTGCACGTGAAAAATGGGGCGAAACGGGCGTCGGCGCGCGCGGAGGCAGCTGGGCACGTTCGGATGAACAGTAGCCGCGCGCAGCTTGGCGCAGATGAAAAGTACCAGCACGCGCAGCTTGGGTCGGATGAACAGTACCAGCGCGTGATTTTCTCCTTTTTGACCCTTTTTGTCCAATTTTTCCATATTTGTTGACCTTTTCCCCATTTATCTATTAATATATTTGTGATGTATTGCTTCCAGTATTCATCTTTGAGTCTTTAAGTTGCATTTTAAAGCCAAAATACCTGAAAAACAATAAAAATACCCGTGCTTCCGAAAAAGACAAATTTATATAAATATATGATAAAACATATAAATATATATATTTTTAATCAATTAATGTGCATAAAATCATGTTTATTTTAGTGCTTTTTGAGCACTCATCATTATACTCATTATGTTTTCTCAACTTAGCATGTTCACAGCTTGATTTATAATAAAAGCACATATATATAAAAAAATTGGGACATATACCAAAAAAATATTAAATGACTATTTATACTTTTGTATTCAATAATACCTTGAATTCCTCATATCATGTGTAAGTCACAAACGCATGCCAATCTTTTTATACCCATTCATAATCTTAGGTGGTTTGTATAGCTTCTTCTCATCCAATGGGTTCAAATATGGGTTAATATTTTTTTTCTCAAATTCTTTTTGAATTTCTTCCATCCCAAGGTGGCTATCTTAATGGAATTCCATTTATATGTATTTGGAAGATTATATTTTCGTCATAAATTCACAAAAAAATAGTAATATAACTAAATAATGAAGGACAAAAAAGTACAAATGCAATATGTGTTCTTACAGTCAATGTTGCCCATATCATGTCTTTTTCAACTTTAGAAACTTCCTTCCACCAATCATTATAAATAATCCTAATCATTGTTTTTTTTCATAATAGACATATCCAACTAATCATTTTGACCCCTCTTTCCAATTGGGTTGCATTCATTATCAAATTCAATTGTAATTTTTTCTATGCACTTTAATTTAGCAATTTTCTTCATCTTTGTTATACCTCTTTTCTTTTTAACTTTTTTTCTTTTTTCCTTATTTTGGATGGTCTTTTCTTATCTAACAAACAATCATCATTCATAGAACTCTCCTACTTAGAGGAGTTATGTTGGTCCCCAACTCTTTCATCTTTCTCACGATCGTCAACAATCTCATTTGAATCGATATACTTATGGATAAAAAATCCAAATAATTAATGAATATATAATCGAAAAGAAGTAACAAAATTAATATTATAAATGCAAGTTGTAAGTAGAAACAAACATATAAAGTCCCTCACACTTAGATGAGCAAGTGTTATAAGATTGCAAATAAGATATGGAAGGAATACAAAACTTCCATATTGGCTAGAAATTATGTGTTTCAAGTTTGGAAAGACTTCGTGGATTATAGGTGTACAGATGAATTTCAAATTATTAGGGAAGAACATCAGAATATACAAATGTATAATGTTCATCCTAACCGTACTGGGAGGTCTTCAAATCTTGAAATTAGACATAGAATGATATTATTAAGTTGTTAACTTATAAATATTATTATATTTATTTTATTCAAATTTAAGTTGATGTCCTCGCTAATAAATTTATTTAATTTATGTAGGAAGCTGAATTAGGTAAACTGGTTACCCATTCTGAATTGTATATAGAAACAAAGATCCCAAAAACGAAGAAGTTGAGACCAATGACTAAATTAGGAGAAGAACAACTAAATAAGTTGATTAGTAATTTAACTTGATACAAAGTCCTTATGATTTTTTCTAATTGATGTAATAATGCATGATATGTTTGTTTGCTTTATTATTTGTAGAGAGTTGTTTAAGAACAAATAACCAAGGGTGAAATAATCGAATAGCTAGGGAGAGATGCTATATATCATGCATTCAGACACGAGCATCTTGGTCATGTAAGGGGAGGAAGCCAATATAATGGTTATATGGAGTTTTTTAACATTTCAAAACAAAATCCTCAGATAGTCAATAAGAAGAAGTACTGTAAAATTGAAGAAAAACTTAGCTCCTTTAAGGCCTCAATGTTAAGTGAGATTGCCACTTTAAAAAAATATCAATCACAACACAGGTCAAGCATGGAAACATACTACAATCATGACATGCCATATTGGCCAGACATGCAACCATCCATCCCAGGCATGCAACCATTCATGCCAGGCATGCCACAATCTATACCAAGCATGCCACCCATGCAATCTCATGGCGCCCAACCTATATCTTGTATGGGATATACTCATCCTATTGGTTCTTCCTTTATGCCAGGAATGCAGATGCAATTAGACAGTGGTTCATTTTCTCCAATGCAATTTGTACATTCTTACCATCCATCACATCACAATGAACGTTTTGATGAGAATGTACTTCCAATAGCTACCCCATATGTGAGTCCTCATCTATTTGATGAATCATTTGTGATAAGATTTAAAGTTTATGTAGATAGTCTATTATTTTATTTTTTATTATATATTTTATTTATTATATATAACACTTAAATATTTTATAGAATATGAAATTGTTTTTGAAACATCCTTCAATAACAAACTTTGTTGCTATTGGAACGGTACAACAATTGAGCGATGATCAAATGATTCATAATCAATATTTGTTAAATTATTGGTGAATAGTAATTGATCAATCATTTCTCCATGATTGTCCACTACATGTGCCTTCTAATGCTACCATAGTCCAAGAAGCGGTTGGACAATATGTTCCTTGACCGTTGAGTCAAGTTGTGATGAATTTTGACATAGTACTATTTTTTACTTAAAATAACACTTTTTTTACTACTATTATATTATTATTCTTTTATTGTTACTAACATATATAATACTTTGTCTTTAGTCTATTATAAGAAAATTAGTAAGTGCGACACATTTAAGAGATACAAAGCAAGTATCACGTGGTAAATCTATGTCTAGTGGGCAATCATTGTGCACTAAGTCATTCAATAAAAAGCCATGGAAAAAGTACAGTTATGATTATGCTATAAATTTCACCAAAAATCTTGGTGCTTTGATGACTATTGTTGCGAGGGCATCTAACATAAATGATGGATGGACTGTGCCACTTCCTATAAAAATTTATGGTGTAGAAATTGGCCAAACCTATATATCGATCGAGTGCATATTACAGCTATTTGAATATCAAATGATCGATTTAAGTATAATTCAAGTGTGGACAAGGTGAGTCCTCAATCAGTAAATCACTTTCATTTATGGAATTTTCTTGTAGAAGTAGTAATATTTAAATTAGTATGAATTGATGCTCATGTATTAAATATAAAAATGAGTGATTTCATGATGTTGAGAATGTTTAGTATCACCTTATCTATATTGCTATTCTTTTGAGTTATAAATTTTGGTATTATCGTGGAGAAAATATTAATAATACTCGTGGGGAAAAGATAAATTAGAATGTGAATGGAATATATACATCTTATCATAATGTATAGACATAAAATATTTTTCATGGTATTGAAGATGAACTACATGAGGATGATCCCAAAATCTTTAAAAACTTCTAGAAGATGCCAAAAAACTATTGTATCTAAAGTGCAAGAAAAATACTAAAATGTCAAGATTGGTTTATTTGTACAATGTGACGGCCAAAAATGGTTTTTCTGACAAGGGATTCACAGAATTACTAAATGTACAGATAGATATGTTTCCTCAGAGTATTGAATTACCATCTTCAATGTATGAAGTGAAGAAATCTCTTACTCAATTTAGCATGGAATATCATAAGATTCATGCTTGTCCAAATGACTACATTCTTTATAGAAAAGAATATAATACATTAGATGATTTTTCGATGTGTAAAGAATTGAGAAGGAAGCATGCTACTGATGAGTGCTCAAAAAGCACTAAAATTACCATGATTTTATGCACATTAATTGATTAAAAATATATATATTTATATGATTTTATCATATATTTATATAAATCTATCTTATCGGAATCACAGGTATTTTTATTGTTTTTCAGGTATTTTTGCTTAAAAACGTAACTTAAAGACTCAAAGAGAAATACTGGAGGCAATACATCACAAATATATTCATAAAATAAATAAGAAAAAGTCAACAAATATCGAAAAATTGGATAGAATGGATCAAAAGGGTAAAAAAAATGTCAAAAAGGGTGAAATTATGCACGCAGCCGCCCAGCCGCACCGAGCAACGCATAGAATCATGAGTATTATTTTTTTTTTCAGGTATTTTCACTTAAAAACGTAACTTAAAGAATCAAAGAGAAATACTGGAGGCAATACATCACAAATATATTCATAAAATAAATGAGGAAAAATCAACAAATATGGAAAAATTGGATAAAATGGATCAAAAGGGTCAAAAATGTCAAAAATGGTGAAATTGTGAACGCAATCGCACCGAGCAATGCGCCAGCAACACGCCCAATCCATGCGCGCCTGCGCCCATCTGTGCGCTTTGCCCTACCCCACACCAACATGATGTAATCATTCACTACTCCGCGTTTTCTGCATTTTTAATCATTTTTTCACCCATTTTTTCTTCCTTTCCTCACCTATAAATACCCTCATTCTCTTCATAACTAAACACATCTTCTTCTCTCTTTCTTTCTCTCCATTTCTTAGTTTTTAGTTTTTCTCTTAGTTTTAGAGTTCTTCTCTTTTTGAGAAGAACTAATTATGTTTTTGTAATTTATTTGCTTTTTGATTCAATAAATGGAAGTGCAAATTCCGTTTGGATGTTTTCCAGCAACAGGAATAACATTAAAGTACTGTAAGGATTTTATTTTCTTTACAGTTATTTTTTATGTTTTATTCTTACATGTTATATTTCATTTGTCTCTGATTAAATTTAACTTTACTGGCTATTTGTAAACATGATATAATAATAACTTTGTTATGCTTACGAAATATTAAATAAGTAAAAATCTCTAAAATGAATTGATTTTATTTTTATGCAAGATTTTTATATTAAGAATGTTAGAGAGAAATATTTAATTTTTCATTATAAACTTAAATCTGAAAGTTAGATTTTAAGGTTTAGTTATCCGGTCTGATTTAGAGTAGTGCTCTTTTATTTGTTGGTACAATCGCCCGGTAGTTAGAGTGAAGCTCTATTTCAAAAGTTTTTATAAGAATTATGATCTTAAAATGTATTCACAACATGTTTTCAGTAGTAGTTTTAAAACTTGAAAATTAGTACTTGGATAATTAAATTCTTAGGTTTAATTTGGACACCTTGAATAAAGTTTAAACTGTCTAATACCACCAAAAGTGGCATTTAAATGGTTCATTTTCAATCTCTTAAAAAAAGAAATTAATTTAATTAACCAAATTAGTTATCAACCCCATCCATAGGTGTTAATTGATTGGTTTAGTTAACAAAGAATATCTAGCCCCACCAAAGGTAGTATCCATATAAAAAAGGGAGAATCAATAAATATCAATTTATATCTTTAATAACCTAAATAATATGAGCAAGCATAATTAACTTAGTTATTATATCCATAAATACTCCACTATTATAACAGATAAAATTTGTATAAATGTTTATTAAATCTCTATCTATGTTTATTTTTATGTCAATAGATTAAAAAAAAACCCAAAATATCGTGACAGGATTTTTAGGATTTAATTTCGTTTTTAAAAGTTTGAATAATAAATTAAAAACCACATATATTTCTTCCTTAGATCGACCTTGGGAGTATACTTATCATTTTCTATGAAATGATTCGTGCACTTACGAGAGTTTTATAAATATAAAACCAAAGTATTGGCAGGATCGACGATGCCATTTTGCTCATCAGCTACAAATGAGACAACACCTAAGAAAGGTGTGCTCGCAAAGGTTCTTTGGTACTTTTCTCCAATTCCTCGCTTTCAAAGGTTGTTCAAAAGTAAAGAAACATCAAATAATTGATCTGATGATAGGGTGCTATGTCATCCTTGTGATTCTCCAAATTGAAAAGTAGTAGATAATTTTGATCTCCTCAATTTGCATCTGATTCGTGAAATCTTTGTCTTGCCATTGCTACTGATGGAATTAATCCATATAGTAGATATAGATCTTTGCCAGTAATTATGGTAACATATAACCTTCCTCCCTGGTTATGTATGAAAAGAAAATTCATGATGTTAGCATTATTGATTTCATGACCGAAAGAACCTAGAGTTGATATTGATGTGTATTTGCAGCCTCTGATAGATGATTTAAAGATGTTGTGGAATGATAGTGTAAATGTTTATTATTCATATAAAGAATAACACTTTTACTTGAGGGGGACTCCTTTTATGGACAATTAATGATTTTCTTGCCTATGGGAACTTATGAGGAGATGCAACAAAAGGTTATATGGGATGCCCTATTTGTAGTGATGACACTTATGCAACTTATCTTGTTCATAGATGAAAGTTGTCTTATAGAAGACATAGAAGCTTTTTTTCATTAGGACACAAGTTTATATACCAAAAGAAACCATTCGATGGTGAAGAAGATCATGATCCTACACCAAGACCTTTGCGAGGTATTGAGATATTAAGGCAATTAAATGGTATGACATTCAAATGATATAGAAAGATAAACAAAAGAATGCTCACTAATGGAGGGAAACGAAAGAGGTCAACTAATAAAAGGGATGAAAAGGAAAATGTTACTGAATTAGTAGATCATGGTTATTGGAATAAAAAATAAATACTTTGGGAATTACCCTAATGGAAAGACCTACACATTTGTCACAGCTTAGATGCCATCCACATTATGAAAAAATGTATGTGAGAGCTTGATTGGTACATTACTTAATATACCTAGAAACACGAAGGATGGAAATAAAGCAAGACTGGCTTTAAAGAAACTAGGCATATGACCTGAATTGGCACCAAGGGTGAAAATTATAAGAATCAAACATACTTGCCACCAACATCATATACAATGTCAACAAAAGAGAAGGATGTTTTTTAAATGTTTGGTGCGTGTGAAAGTTCCTGATGATTACTCTTCCAACTTAAGAATTTTTGTTCCTATCATCGATAAGAAACATTATGGATTGAAATCACATGACTGTCATATCTTAATGCAATAGTTATTACCTATTGCTACTCGATCAATTCTTCCAAAACATGTGCGATTATCAATAATTTGTCTTTGTTCATTCTTCAATACAATATGCAAGAAATCTATATCAATTGGCGAGTTAAACTTTTTACAGAAAGATGTTGTAGATAATTTGTGTCTAATTGAAAAATATTTTCCTCCTTTTTTTGATATAATGATTCACTTTTGTTTTCATTTAGTTCAAGTGATTCAATTGTGTGGTCCTACTTACTTAAAGTGGATGTATCATTTTGAGAGATGCAAGTCCTTAAAGGATATGTAAATAATAGAAATCATCCTGAAGGATGCATGGTGGAACGTTGCATGGATGAAAAGGCCATTGAGTTTTGTTTTGAATACTTTAGTGGTTGCAATGAAATTGGGAATCCTATGCACAAGTTGTTCTTAGAACGTCACATGATCCAAGTAGGTAACCCTATGCTTGGTGGAAGTAAGAAATTGTTTATTGATTGCACTCAATGGGAAAAAGCACATAGAATCATTTTGGTAAATAATAATGAAACACAACCATTCATAGAGTAAGTGATAACAGGTTCAACCATTTCATTTAAAATAAAATTATTTTTTATTTAACTATTAATGATATCTAATTGATATATCTTTAATAACATTACATAATGTATTTAAACTTACTGAAGATCGATGCTCGTTATAAACAAAATGAGGAGAAAATAGTTGTATGCTGAACATAAGCGAGAGCTTATTAATTGGTTTTACAACCATGTAAGTGTCACATATAAGAATTCATTAGTACTTCTATATAATATTTTAAAAATTTGTTTTAAACACATTTCTTGTTCTTATATGCATAGATTCGAGTTGAACTCAACAAACCTAATCATAAAATAACAGAAAGTTTAGAATGGCTTGCACATGGTCCAAAATTTTATGTCAAATCATATTCTAGTTTCATAATTAATGAATCGAGGTTTATAACTCAAGTAAGGGACAAAGTTTGAGTTAATTAGAATAGTGGTGTGAAGATGGTTGTATAAACTATGCAATTTTCCAGTTCAAAAGATGGTAATCATGTACTTTCTAATAGAACATATTATGGTATAATTCAAGAAATTTAGGAACTCGATTATGAGGTCTTCCATGAAACAATATTCTTGTGTGATTATGTCGAAGATGTTATCGATGTTGGATATAAAATAGATGATTTTGGATTTACCCTTGTAAATTTATCCAAGATAGGTCACACTGATGATCATTTCATGTTAGCACTTCATGCTAAACAAGTATTTTACGTGAGCGATCAAATTGACACAAGATGGTCTGTTGTGTTAACGCCTCCACAAAAAAGTTTTACCATTGTGATGCTTTAGAAGATGATGACATGCTTGATACATTATCCAATATTAGTCATTTCTCAAACAAATTTTCTAATGTATGTGATGATCTAGTTGATGATGATGATTCTTCGTCATGGACTCGAAATGATTGTGAAGGAATATATATATATATATGATCAATAACCTAATGAAATATAATGTATATTCTATATTATTCTATTAACTTTTCCATGTTTATATGTTTGGACTTAAAATTATCAATTAATTTCTATTTCATCATTGTTTGCAGATATTTCATGGATTCTGAGGTACTAGAGCTTGTAGATCTAAATGATCCATTAGGGTATTTGAAAGAAAGGGTTGGGCGAATATACATGTTGCTCCACTTAACCCAAATGATAGAGTACTCGTTATATTTTATGCTACTGGTAATCCATTAGAGGAAAATGGCCAAAAATTTAAATCTTCTATTGGTAGACTTGCAAAGTCAAGTATACCAATCAATATTAATGATTGGACTAAGGTTGACGATCCTGAAAAGTTCAAACTATGGAACACCATTTGTGTAAGTCTCTTTTATTTTATAACTAATTACACATATTATATTTTTTTGTATTATATCTCGTCTTTTGTAGTGTGTTTTTATAGAATTGTTATAAAGTCTGTGACACTTGGATGAGCAAGTGTTACAAGATTGCAAATAAGGCATAGAAGGAATACAAAACTTCCAATTGGCCAGAAATTATGTGTTTCCATATTTGCAACCACTTGATGAAGTTGAACTATGCAAAATCCCTGAAGAACATCCGTGAATTTAACCCCAAGTATGGAAAGACTTCATAGATTATAGACGTACGGATGAATTTCAAATTATTAGGGAAGAACATCAGAATATACAAATACATAATGTTCTTCTTAATCGTACTGAGAGGTCTTCAAATCTTGAAGTTAGACATAGAATGATATTATTAAGTTGTTAATTTATAAATATTATTATATTTATTTTCTTCAAATTTAAGTTGATGTCCTCGTTAATAAATTTATTTAATTTATGTAGGAAGCTGAATTGTATACAGAAACAAAGACCCCCAAAACGAAGAAGTTGAGACCAATGACTAAATAAGGAGAACAACAACTAAATAAGTTGGTTTGTAATTTAACTTGATACAAAGTCCTTATTATTTTTTCCAATTAATGTAATAATGTATAATATGTTTGTTTGCTTTATTATTTATAGAGAGTTGTTCAAGAACAAATAGCTAGGGGTGAAATAATCGAACAACCAGGGAGTGATGCTATATATCATGCGTTTGGATGCGAGTATCCTAGTCATATTCAGGGAGGAAGCTAATATGATGGTTATATGAAGTTTTTTAACATTCCAAAACAAAAAGTTTCAGATGGTCAATAACGAAAAGTACTGTAAAATTGAAGAAGAATTCAGTTTTTTTAAGGACTCAGTGTTAAGTGAGATTGTCACTTTAAAAGAATATCAATCATAACACATGTTAGGCATAGTAGCATACTACAATTAGGACATGCCATATTGTCCAGGCATGCAACCATCTATACTAATCATGCCACCATTTATGCTAGGCATGCCACCCATGCAAACTTATATCGCCCAACCTATATCCTATGTGGGATATAGTCATCATATTGGTCCTCCCTTTATTCCAAGAATGCAGATGCAATTAGGTAATGGTTCAATATCTCCAATGCAATCTGTGCATTCTTACCATCCATCACATCATGATGAATGTTTTGATGAGAATGTCTTTCCAATAGCTACCCTATATAAGAGTCCTCCTCTATTTGATGAATCATTTATAGTAAGATTTAAAGTGTATATAGATAGTTTATTATTTTTATTTTTTATTGTATATTTTATTTATTATATATAAATCTTAAATTTTTTATAGAATATGAAATATTTGTTGAAACATAAATCATCAACGAACTATATTGCTATTGGAATGGTACAACAATTGAGCAATGATCGAATAACTCATAATCAATATTTTCCAAATTATTGGCGAACCGTCGAGTCAAGTTGTGATAAATTTTGACATGATACTATTTTTTTTACTTAAGATAACACTTTTTTTACTACTTCTATTATATTATTATTCTTTTATTGTTACTAACATATATAATACATCTTCTTTAGTCTATTATACCATAATTAGTAAGTGCATCACATTTAAGAGATACAAAGCAAGTATCTCATGGTAAGCCTATTTCTAATGGGAAATCATCGCACACTAAGTCATTCAAGAAGCCACGAAAAAGTATAGTTATGATTATGCTATAAAATTCAGTAGAAATCTTGGCTCTTTGATGACTATTGTTGCGAGCAAGACTAGCATAAATGATATATGGATTGTGCCACTTTCTAGAGAAATTTTTGGTGTAGACATTAGCCAAACATATATATCGATCGAGTGTATATTGCAACTATTTGAATATCAAATGATCGATTTAAGTATAATTCAAGTGTAGACAAGGTGAGTCCTCAATCAGTAAATAACTTTCATTTATGTCGAACATATATAATTATATTTATATTATCTAATTATTTATATATATTTCTATTATATAGGGAATGTTATTATCAGCTTCACGCTAATCACTCATCACATTTAACAATGTTCTATGATTCTTCATTTGTCAATCAATATCAAGAAAAGGATGTTAGTATCAAAGGTAAACAATTATGTGATAGGGCATTAACACTAACACTTAACAGAAATTAGAAGTTGATAATCCCTTGGCAACTAAGGTTTGAACAAGGTCAAGATCATTGGATGTTGATAATCCTTGATCTATATAGCAATTTTGTTTGGTACTGTGACTTAGCTTTCATATAATTGAGTAAAGATACAAAAACATTTGTTGAAATCTAAGAGTTATAGCTAGCTATATTTCTTGTATTGTTCTTTGTAATATTTAATAAAAAAATAATTATTTTAAACTTTGATAGGGCATGGAAGCTGTGGAACAAGAGTAGAGGCATTGCCCTTAAAAAATCTCATAAGCTTATATGTGACAAAGTTATAGTATGTACAAGCGAATATTAATAATTTAATTAATTTTACTATTGAATAATAAATATATTTGAATATGGAAAATCATGAACACTTATTTTTTGTAGGTTCTACAACAAAATGATACAGTCATATTTGGTTACTGTGTTATGAAGTTTATGAACGAAATCATCACAAATATCAACATTCCAATTAAAGATGTGGTAATCCCTTTCACCAATATACTTTTTTAACATATATAAGATATTCTTTGTGAATTCATGATATTACATTCTTATGTTAAATTTAAATACATGAAGTTCTTTGGTTGGAACAAGTCGGGCTATGACTCACACATTTTTGATAATTTACGAGAGGAATGGGCAAAACATATGGTTCAAATTATATCATCGCAAGAAGAATCAAGAGAAGATTCTGATGATCTTGAATAGCATATGACAATATCATGGTAATTTTTATAATGCTTTAATTTCCCTATTCTTGTGTTTGAAGTTTAGGTAGCTTGTTTGATTGATGTTTATGTGCTCATGTATTTAGGGGAATAAATTTTTATATAGACCTATTTTTTGCCCAAACTTCATCTCATATCTCTTGCCTAGTTCCCTGGTATGACAACATCATGGTAGTCACTAGCCAACCAAGTATAGGAAAACCACCAAGAATCATCATATCTTTCAGAGTAATTATTGTTTCACCCCAAGGAAATACAAAAGTATTAGTTTATGGGTACCAAAACTCAACCAACTCAAGTAACAAATCAGAGTTACACTTGTCTTCATATTTAGAGCTCATTATAGTATTAAAAATATCAGCTTGATTCCAGATAGCTTCATATTTATAGACAAAAAGATTGATACACTGCTAATATGATTTCGAAGGGATGTAATTATTATTATATCACTTTAGTGTCAATGTAGTAATCTCTTTTACTAATCTTTTAACATATATAAGTTATTTTTTGTGATTTTATGATATTACATTCTTATTTTAAATTTAATTACATATAGTTCTTTGGTTGGAATAAGTCGGGCTATCATATGCAATTTTTTGATGATTTACAAGTTTAAATTATAACATCACAAGAAGAATAAGGAGAAGAATCTGATGATCTTGAATAACATGGTAATTTTTATAATTATTTAATTTCTCTATTCTTGTGTCTCTTAAATTTGGGCTACTTATTTGATGGATGTTTATGTATTCATGTATTTAGGGAAATAAATTATTAGATGGACCAACTTATTTTTGCCCAAACTCTATCTCATCTCTATTGCCTAGTTTCCTAGTCACTATGTTGGTTATTGTAAGCAAACCAAGCGTAAATCCTTGAAATAAAGTGAAAATATCACAAAATCCATGACAAAAGAGATGACATTATTCTATTTGTAATTTAAGTTATATATATATATACATATATATGTGTGTGTATTGTATATAAATTATTTTTTGTAATAAATTTAATTATCAAATAATTAATTAATATTTAATTTTTTAATTATTTGTATTATTTAAAATTTATTAAACAGATTTTGGTTTTTTCTGTTATTATGTGATCGAATATAGGTTCTAAGTATAGTAGAAAATTAGTAAAATATGTAAAAAAAAATACAAAATTTAAAGTCAGTTCAAGTGTTAATCCGACTTTAAGTTTAAAGCTGATTCAGTGTGTGAATCGATTTTAAAATTAAAATCGTTTCACGGGTTGAACTGACTTAAAATTTAAAATCGGTTGACTTTAAACTTAAAGTGAACCAACTTTAAATTTTAAATCTGAACATTTAAAATCGATTCACCTAACTGACTTTAATGCATGATTTTGAGGCGGTGAATAAATATAATACATTATATGCATAGGTCACCGTATACAAAAATAAGTACAAGCAAATTTGATAATCAAGTAAAAGACTGCACTAGAAGCAAGGGAAAAGAAAATTTGAGAATCAATTAAAGACAAGCAAATTAAGACATACAATTAAACACTTCATATGCATAGAAATAGTAACGTAGGGTCCGTTTCAAGTATTCTGATATTAATGTGGATGAGCCGATAACTTTGTTTTGCTGAAGAAACTGACATTCGTAAATAAGATCATACTTCATTAAAAAAAGAAGAAGCATACTTACCAAATGCCAGCATCTTCTTTTAGGAATAGCTGAGAAGGAAAGTGAAAGAGAGATTCGGAGAAAAAAACAAGACTTCTTCATTAGTTTCACATGGTGTTTGATGGAATGGTAATGGAGTTTGATTCCATCAGAGAGACAGAAGTAAGGAACAATGTAATTGGAGTAGGAACTCTCTTGAGATTGCCGACGAAAATGGTTGATGCCGAAGTACAAATGGAATGTGTATGGGAAAGGAAAATGAGGGAAAATAGAAGGATTATTATTTAGTTTTGACGAGAGACAGATAAAATAATATGGAAATTGAGGGCAAAAGAGTAAATAACGCATCCAAAATGCATTCGTAAAACTATTTATTGATCAAAAATTACCATTTCCTCCTATTCTTGGTTATTAATTCTAAATTTCTCCTTAATGAAACGTTGAAGTAGGCCTACCTACTCTTTTTCCTTTGTAAACTAGCTAAGAATCAGTTCCATTCAATTTGATAGCTGGCCACCTGCGGTAATTATGTACATTAAAAAAATATCTAAAAATAATACATTGTTATCACACGGGCATCTGTTGTTATTGGCACATTTGACAAGTAGCTTTTTACTTTAAAAAAGAATCTTCAAAATTGGTATACTATACGATTTTTAACGTGACATTTTATTTCAGTGTATAACTTAGATTTTATTTTCTTACTCATAATTTTGATGGATATTTTTCTAAAATAAATAAATTGAATATTGGTATGCCACGTAACTTTAAAGTAATACTCTTCAACATTACTCAAAAATCTTATACGTGCGTTGAGGAATGCTATTCCTACCGAGTTCGGCAAACATATTTTTTATCTATCATAGTTTACTTTTGCTATGAAATTAGATGGAACCGAAAATAATTAATATCATATTTAATTTAATTTTAAATATGAATATAATTAAGATGATTGAATAAAGAGATTTTGATGATCGATAATAAAAATACTATCGACCATAAAAACCTCACAATTGTTATTAACAATCAATAATGTACATTTTACTACAATTATGTATATACATACCTTCATCTTTTAAATTAATGTATATATGCACATTACTCAACAATTATGTAAGTACATGCATATTTATCTTTCCAAAAGTGATGCATATTTGTACTTTGTTAAGTTATGTACATGCCTTTATTCATTTTTTAAATTATTATATGTTTTGTAATTTTTTAAATTTATACATTCATGTTTTAAAGTAATGTACATATGTACATTTCTCTACAATACATTTATTTTTTAAAACATTGTACATATATATATATATATATATATTTTGTTATATTCGTCTCTTAAACTCATCTTCTAAATTAAATAAATGAATATAATCTTATAAATCATGTATATGTTTACATTATGTATATTATTTGTGAACAACATAATGGATCATGAAAGATGATCTCCAATCGCCAATCTTCAGTCAACAATCCTGAGAGAATACTATTTTGGAATTGAGAGTAAGTTTTGATATGACATCCATCTATTTAGATCTCAGACTCATCTTTGACCTTATACATGCCAAGTGATCTACTTATTGAAGTGTACTACATGTCTTTGATCCACAAATTTATTGGTAATGGTGGTGCCACTCTTACAAAGAGTTTTTGATTAGTTCTCTACTTCATTAAAATTATTTAAAAATAAATAAAGAATGGCCATATTGATACAATTATTTTGCTATTTATTATAATAAAAATATAGTATAATTTACATTTTTAAATTATATAATTAATTGCACTTATTACCATGACAATTGTAAAATGATATATTCATAATTATTTCAATAATAATTTAAATTTTACTGATATATAAACCAAAATTGTAAATATAATTTTGTTCTACCAACAATATTTTAGGTGTTTTTTACATTTTCTTTCCTTCATTTCTTTCCTGTTTAAACAATAAACATTTATTTTAAGTGTGGGATAATATTATAAATTATTTTAAAAAATTATTTAAAATAACATTCCGAAAACTTATAACAAAAATAACATTATAATAATATTAAATATGATCGCATTTGACGAAATTCAACATTAAATAGTCCAAATGATTAGAGATCAAATTGACAAGTATCCATCTAATTGACATTCACGGTAAAATATTTGCATTGAAGTTTTTATAATAATAATATGTGAGTTGGATATAAAGATATTATTTTTATACTTAACCATTTTAAAAGATGTCATATCTTTGTATTGAAATTGCCTAGTGTTTATTTGATGTTACTAGAGTTTAATTCACTTTTTATTTTTTTCTATTGCTTTATTTTTTATATAATTTTGTACACTTTGTCGATGCTCATTTTCTATTATCTTGCATGTTTTCCTACCAACAATACATTTATTTGTTGGGTGATTGATATTTTTGAAGAATAAACAATAAAATGATAACCATACCATCATAAATTTGTTATTTGAAGGTTATGTGATAAATTTTTCAAAAAAAATAGGACAAATGTATTTTGTTTTTCTTTCTTTTCTCTTATTACTTTCTCTTTCAGTTTTGCTAACCTTGTGTACTTTTAGTAGGATTTTGTTGTGCATAATTTAGTGTAAATTATTTTTTGATATGTGTTATCAAGTGTTTAATCAAAATTTTTGTTAAGTCCTACATCGGCTAAAAGTTAGGCAGCATTATTGTTTATAAGTCTGGGTAACCCTTTAATTTACAAGCTAGTTTTTGGGTTTAGAGTTAAGCCTCGGTTTTTAAGATGGTATCTGAGCCTCTCATATATCTCTAGAATTTCTATCAAAATTTTGCCTATCTTCATCATAGTAAACCATTATCACCTATACTAATCCAATCAAAACCAAAACACCATCATCAAACTCATCTCATCCAAAACTTTCCATAGCCACCAAAATAAACCCCAAAAAATGCCTCATGCACCGCCAAAAGAATCTATTCCCAAAACCCACGCGCCAACCACTCTTAGACCAAATCCGATTCACCTTCGACCTGGTTCACCCGATTTTGTGCTCATTTCTTCACAGATTCGGTTCAACATCATCCCACCCGGTTCCAAGCTTGTTTTCAACTCCTCTTTTCATTTTTAAGGATATTTTTGATCCATATACACTTCTTTATACTGTTTCATTATATTTCCTCCATTATTTCGTTAAAATGGATCGAAATGATGTCCTAAAACCAATCTCTATCACTTTTGATGATACTAACTACCTAGCCTAGGCACAAGCAATGAAAAGTTTCTTGAAAGGACGCAAGCTATGACGTTTCATAACTGGTGATATCTCTATACCCATACAAGAAACCACTGAAAACAACTCTTTATTTGTTAACCGCCTTGAAGATTGAGAGAGTAAACATCATCAAATTATTACCTGGTTCCACAACACCACCTTACCCTCCACCCATGGTGAATTTGTGCATTTTGACACTGCCAAAGAAGTTTGGGAATTTCTTGAGGCTTGCTTCACTATAATAGATTTGGCCAACCAATATCAACTTCTAACAACTCTTCATACCAAACGCCAAAGAAATGATCAAACCATTAACCAAATTCTCTCTGAAATACATACTATTTGGGATCAACTCGCTCTCTCTGAAGCAACTTGGACGAACAAGATTGATGTTGAGATGTTTGCAACTTACTGTAATCACCAACGTCTTGATATCTTTCTCATGGCTCTCCATGATCGGTTTAAACCTTTTTGAGCTTCATTACTTCATCGGAGTCATTTTCCATCCTTAGATACTACTGTGACCGAGCTTCGTTCTGAAGAAACTAGGATGGGGGTTTTCAAAGTTCCTCATACAGATTATGTTCTTGCCACCCCTTCTTATCACCCTAAATAAGGTTCTAAAGAGAGCTTCAAACATCAAAGATGCGCCTACTTCCACAACCTCAATCATGAGCTTTTTACATGTCCCATTCGGGTATGTATATATTGTCACAAGAAAGGTCCAAACCACTTTCACACAGATTGCTTTTTGAAACCCTCTCAGCATTCCTCACGAAATCCCTCTCGGAGTCCCTTTCAACATGCTTCAAGTAAAACTAAATGATGAGTTCTCAAAAAGCACTAAAATAACCATGATTTTATGCACATTAATTGATTAAAAATATATATATTTATATGTTTTATCATATATTTATATAAATTTGTCTTTTTCGGAATCACGGGTATTTTTATTGTTTTTCAGGTATTTTGGCTTAAAAATGTAACATAAAGATTCAAAGAGGAATACTAGAAGCAATACATCACAAATATATTAATAAATAAATGGGGAAAGGTCAACAAATATGGAAAAATTGGACAAAATGGGTCAAAAAGGTCAAAAATGTCAAAAAGGAGAAAATCGCACCACCGCGTCGCGAAACTGCCCAGCCGCGCGCCCCAACTCGATGCAACTATTCACGCGCGCGCCCCTGCGCGCTGCGACAGCCATTCCGCGCGCGCCGACGCCCGTTTCGCCCCATTTTTCACGTGCATCCGCCCCATTACGTCATGCTAACGTCATCAATGACCTCAGCATTTCCATTCCGCGTTTTTACATTTTTTCACTCACTTTTTCTCTCCATCCTCACCTATAAATACCCCCTTCCCTTCACTTCAAAACACACCTTCAAAACACACTTCTCTCTTCTTTCTTTCTCTCTTTTCTTAGATTTTTAGTTTTCTTTAGTTTTTCTTAGTTTTTAGCTTTTCTTAGTTAATTTCTCTTAGTTTTAGAGTTCTTCTCTTTTTGGGAAGAACTAGTTATGTTTATGTAATTTATTAGCTTTTTGATTCAATAAATGGGAGTGCAAATTCCGCTTGGAGGTTTTCCAGCAACGGGAATAGCGTCGAAGTTCTGTAAGGATTTTATTTTCTTTAGAGTTATTTTTTTATGCTTTATTCTTACATGTTATATTTAATTTGTCTGTGATTAAATTTAACTGTGCTGACTGTTTAGTAAACATGATGTAATAATAACGTTGTTATGCTTGCGAAATATTAAATAGGTGAAAATCTCTAAAATGAATTGATTTTGTTTTTATTCAAGATTTTATATTAAGAATGTTAGAGAAAAATATATTATTTTTCATTACAAACTTAAACCTGAAAATTAGATTTTAAGGTTTAGTTATCCGGTCTGATTTAGAGTAGTGCTCTTTTATTTGATGGTACAATCACCCGGTAGTTAGAGTGAAAATCTATTTCAAAAGTTTTTATAAGAATTATTATCTGAAAATGTATTGACAACATGTTTTCAGTAGTGGTTTTAAAACTTGAAAGTTAGTACTCAGATAACTAAATTCTTAGGTTTAATTTGGACACCTTGAATAAAGTTTAAACTGTCTAACCCCACCAAAGGTGGCATTTAAATGGTTCATTTTCAATCTCTTAAAAAAAGGAATTAATTTAATTAAGCATATTAGTTATCAACCCCACCCATAGGTGTTAATTGATTTGTTTAGTTAACAAAGAATATCTAACCCCACCAAAGGTGGTATTCATATAAAAAGTGAGAATCAATAAATATCAATTCATATATTTAATAACCTAAATAATATGAGCAAGCATAATTAACTTAGTTATTATATCCATAAATACTCCGCCATTATAAATGATAAAATTTGCATAAATGTTTATTGAATCTATGTTTATTTTTATGTATCTAGATTAAAACACAAAACCCAAAATATCGTGACAGGATGTTTAGGATTTAATTTCGTTTTTAGAAGTTTGAATAATAAATTAAAAACCACATACATTCCTTCCTTAGATCGACCTTGGGAGTATACTTATCATTTTCTACGAAATGATTCGTGCACTTGCGAGAGTTTTATAAATATTAAAACCAAAGTATTGGCAAGAATCGGCGATGCCGGTTTTCGCTCATCACTAATAACTCATCTATCACTATTGTTGTTTCTGAGGATAATCATGAAAAATTTACCTTCTTCACTCAAGAACTTGAAGGTCTTCTTAAACATGTTCTCTCCAAATCTGGTAATCCTCCTCCTACTACCTTGTCTCTCACATCAGGTAAATCTTTATGGTATTTTGATTCTGCTTGTTGTAACCATATGACTTATGATACTCATATCTTATCTCCCACACAATCTTCCATCTCTAAACCTTTTAATTCAAATTTCTAATGGTTCACATATGCATGTTAATGTTGTAGGTCAAGTTCCCACATCTTCTATATCACTTTCTGACACCTTTCATATTCCTATGTTGATCAATTATGTGAACTTGGTCTTACTATTACTTTTTCCTCTTCTGGTTGTCATATGCAGGATCCACAGATAAGATAGATCCTTGGGATAGGCTATAAGGTTGGACGACTATTTGAACTTATCAACCTTCATATACCCAATTCTCCTCATACTTCCATTGTTGCTTCTACTACTCCTATCAACCTATGGCATGATCGTCTAGGCCATACATCTATAGGACGTCTTCGTCCCTTAGCATAATCTGGTAAATTAGGATATGTTTCTATTTCTGATAATGTAAATTGTTTGCCTTGTCAATTGGGAAAACAACCTGCTTTATGTTTTAATAAAAGTGATTCTACTTCTATCTCCCCTTTTGACTTAATTCATTCTAATGTTTGGGGTCCATCCTCACATCCTACTATAGGGGGATATGTTTACTTTTTCATTTTTATTGATGATTATTCAAGATTTATATGGATTTTTCTCATGAAACATAGATATAAATTACTCAAAATTTATTATGATTTTACCCAAATGGTTAAAACCCAATTTTCTCAAAATATCAAAGTACTTAGAGCTGATAATGCTATGGAATATAAAGAATCAAATTTTTAAAATTCTCTTCGAAAAAATGGCACTCTTTCTCAATATTCTTGTCATGGCACATCTCAACAAAATGGAAGAGTTGAGCAAAAACGTAGACATATTCTTAATACTGTTTGCACTCTCCTCATTTCTTGTTCTTGTCTTGAACGCTTTTGGAATGAAGTAGCTCTTACGGTTGTTTATACCATCAATCGTGTTCCCATGCCTATTATTCACAATCAATCCCCTTATGAGTGTCTCTATAATACTTCTCCATCTTATAAACTGCTCAAAGTGTTTGGTTGTGCCATTTTTGTTCTTCTTCTACCTCATGAACGCAATAAATTGGAACCTCGTACTTGTCTTTGTTGTTTCTTAATTTATGGAATAGAACACAAAGGCTATCGTTATTGGGACCCTATCTCTCAACGATTGCACATATCTCGTTATGTCATCTTTTGGGAACATAAAATGGTTTCCTCTATTTTCTCATTTCATGTCTCATCTCTTACCTCACTCTTATTTTTTAATGACCTAACGATTGATTTATTTCCTCTTGACATTGCTCCATTACCCTCAACATCATCTACTACAGTTTCTCTTGATGTGTCTATTCCTCCTACTGATCCTACCATAACAACATCCTCTGAAGACCAACTACCTGATTATCTAGAGTCATCACTTCATCGTTCTACTCGTGTAAGTAGTCTTCCCTTTCATCTTCACGATTACCAATGTTTCTCTACTATTTTGTCTCATCATGAACCCCAAAACTATAAAGAAGCTAGTTCTAACCCTCATTGGCAGCAAGCTATGATAAATGAATTACAGGCATCAACAAAATCACATACATGAGATCTTGTTGATCTTCCATCCAATAAATCTTTGATTGGTTGTAAGTGGATTTTCAAAATCAAAATTCATTCAGATGGGTCTGTGGAATGATATAAAGCTCGTCTGGTTGCAAAGGGTTTTACACAAGAATATAGAATCAACTATGAAGAAACTTTTGCACCTATAGCTCGCCTCACTTCTATTCGCAGTATCATTGTTGTTGCTACTACCCGAAACTAGAACATGTTTCAAATGGATGTTAAAAATGATTTTCTCAATGGAGATATAACCGAGGAAGTTTATATGAAACCTTCTTCTAGATACACTCATTCACCTCATCAAGTATGCAGACTTTGTCGTGCTCTCTATGGCCTCAAACAAGCTCATCAAGCTTGGTTTTCCAAATTTAGCTCTACACTTACTAACTTTGGCTTCACTTCTAGTTCTTATGACTCTAACCTCTTTATTCGGAAGACTCCTACTGGTGTAACACTTCTACTCATTTATGTAGATTATATGATCATAATAGGGAATGACTCTAATGGCATTATTGATCTCAAGCAGTTTCTGAGCCATCAATTTGAAATGAAAGACTTTGGTCGTCTCCACTACTTCTTAGGCATAGAAATTTCATCTGATTCTCAAGGATACTATCTCTCTCAAGCAAAGTACTCTTCCGATATTCTTAATCGGGCTGGTCTTATTGATTGCAAAACTACATCAACACCTCTAGAAACCAATGTCAAACTTACTTCATTAGATGGTACTATTCTCTCAGATGTCATATCATACAGACAACTAGTTGGCAGTCTTATTTATCTCACAGCCACTCGTCCTGACATTGCCTATGTTGTTCATTTGGTTAGTCAATTTATGTTTGTTCCACGGTCTACCCATTATACTGTGGTTCTTTGCATTCTCCGTTACATCAAAGACACCATGTTTCACTGTTTTCACTTCTCCAACAAGTCTAATCGTCTTCTTTCCGCCTACTCTGATGCTGACTGGGTAGGTGACCCAACTAATCGTTGCTCTACCACTAGATATTGTTTATTTCTTGGAAACTTTCTCATACCTTAGCGAAGCAAAAAGCATTCCCTCACTTCTCGATCCATCACTGAAGTTGAATATCACGCTCTTGCTGACACCACTCAAAAACTTATTTGGCTCTGTTAGCTACTTGCTGATATGGGTGTTCTTCAATCAACTGCAACTATCTTATATTATGACAATCAAAGTGCTATTCAGATTGCTCACAATAATGTATTTCATGAATAAACAAAACATATTGAGATTGATTGTCATTTTGTTCGTCAACATGTTCTTCAAGACACTGTTTATCTCAAATCAATATTCTCCACAGATCACACGACTGTCATCTTCACTAAATATTATCTACTAGGCAGATTTCAAGAATTAATTTCCAAACTCAAGTTAATTGTTTCTCTTCCTCCTTGAGTTTAAGGGGGGATGTTAAGTTATATTTTCTATTGTAATTCACTTATATTAACCTTATACTTCACTTATATTATTTCACTTGTACTACATTTCCACTATTTTACTTGTACTACACTTGTTACAACCCTATAAATAGGGTTCTCTATATACATTTTAAAACACATCAATACAAACATTAAATTATTTTTTCTTCATATCTCTCTATACTCTTCATATGTTATCAGAGCTAGGCTTTTGGTTTTTTCACCCCCAATCGGCGCTTAAGTGCCTGAAGGTGCACTCAGGGTTAAGACCCACTCACTACTTCCGACTAGGACTCACCCCAACCGATGTGGAAGGAGATGTTAAGTTCCACATCGACCAAGAATTAGATAACAATATTGTTTATAAGTCTTAACAACTCTCGAAATCACAAAATGATTTTTGTGTTAAAGTTAAGCTTAGATTTCTAATATTTTTTAATTGGAGTTGACTTTTATTGTTGGTATTTCACTATTATGGGATTAAGAGGGTCTATTCAATTTTGAATTAATAGCTTTTTAAAAAAAATTATATTTTAATGAATTTTAAGAAGTTATATAAAAGACTCGTAATAGTTATTAGAATTGTACGGTAGTTTATTTTATAAAATTTCATAGATTTTATAGTAGGAAAGAAATAGTGAAAACGTTAGAGAGAAAAAAAGTGAAATCCTTATAAATGTATAGAAATCTCCTCAGATAATATAATAATATAAAAAGATTTTATTATGTATTTTTTAAAATCATAACTCTATTAAAGTTTATAAAAATCTGTAACTTTTAAAAAATCCTTAAAATCTGATTTTTTTAATACATCTAAGTTTCTAAATGAATATATAAAATCTTAAACAATGCATTTAAATTTTTATAAAATATTTAAAATATTAATTATATATATCTAAATTTTAAAACAATTTTAAAATCTTTGAAAATCTTAATTATATACTCGCATTTTGATGAGATTTTTTCTTGATACTAAAATCTTCGATATTTATTTTTATTTTGATATTTTGAAAGTTTTGTGTAATTTATAATATATTTGTTACTTGCAAGTTCATGTACTTTTATTGTTTGTATATATATATTTTTACTTTAAATTTTTAAATGTAATATTTTAAGAGATAAATATCATTAAAATTGTTTATTTATTATAAAAATAAGATTTAATTTATATATATTTTTTGATAGTTTAATCTCTGTTACTAAAAATGTAAGATTATTAAAAGTCATTGTATAAAAATAAAATTATTTTTTTGATTTTTTCTGATGTATTAGATATATATTATTTTAATTTAAATAAATTATATCCGAAAAAATTAAAAATTAAAAATAATTAAATAACATAAAAAATAATTATTTATTTTTATATTATAATCTTTTTTATAATAATATATCTAAATTATTAAAAAAATAAATCTAAATCTAAATATTAATTTTAAAATAAATACACTATTTTTATAGCCGCCTCCCTGTCCCTATTTTTGGTTTGACTAATAAAAAATTCTCCTTATTTTTAATTTAACTAATAAAAACTTTTATTTACTTAAAAGAGAAAAATAGTGGGTTCAAGTTTTTTGTTTTTAAAAAAACTAGTGGATTCGAGTTAAATCATTCAACTTATTTAACTAATGAATGATCATGATGTTAAATTAATATTATTTATAAAAGTAAATTATTTCTTTAATTTTAAAATAATTATAATAAAAAACATGAATTTAAATATAATTATATATTTTTATATTATTAGATTTTCTTTAAAAAACAATTTCTACTCAAAGGCCTGACATGACGATGATAAAAAAGCCTAGTGGGATATCTCTCTCCCTCTCCCTCTCTCGTTGTGGCTTTTTTTTCTCTTCAAGAAATAGCAAAAAACTCCTCTTATTGTTTTGTATTGAGTCGATCTTATCTATCTCTAGAAATGGAGTCCTTGGACACAACATCCAATTTCATTGAAAATATGTTGAACGGCTTCTTGTCTGACATGGAAGAGCCCAGAGAAGCTCTCACTTCCTCGACTTTTCCGAATGGGGCTTTGAGCACGGACAATCATACCCATGTAAGTTTTTGATGATATGTTCATGTTCTCTTTCCGAATGGGGTTTTGAGCCCGGACAATCATACCCATGTAAGTTTTTGATGATATGTTCATGTTCTTCTCTTGTTTTTGATTCCTTTGTAAGTGGGTTTTTCATTGGCTAAAATGAAAATCAGGTGCCGGTTCCGATTATGACTCGGCCGAATCGTTTCCGGAACCGATTCGATACTTCTTGTTTAGGATTCAGGTCCGAGTCCACTCGGACAAGGCAGGTGACAATTTTAAAGTTGAATCGTTGAAATGATATTGTTTTCTAATATGAGGACTTTGATCCCTGTTAGCTGCACGCCAGTAAGTATCGAGGACAGGATAGTCATATCCATTTGCAATGACCCACCAATTGAATTATTCTTCTTTGTCTTTTCTTTTGACATTTTGGTGCCCAATTGATTGAATAATTGTTGTTCAGCTGTCGTTTATCATAGTCTGCGGTACTAAGAGATATATCTAATAAATAAGTAAAATATCAAAAAATAAACAAATAAATAAGAAAAGAAATGGTCCCCTGGGAAATTTAAAATTCTTAGGTTTTCCTTTCAAAATATAAGAAGTAAATACTAATTATTATTTTTTCTTTTATATAATATGGAGCTAGTTAGAAAGGAAATATTTTTCATTCCAAGATATTCCTGTGTCTTCAGAAAAATGTTAATTAGCTACCTACTACTCACATGTTTCTCACATGTTTGTGCACCTCACAAGTCACAATCATGTGCCACATGATATTATGGTCTAGAAAAAAGAACTATTCTTTCTTATCTTATATTATTGTGCTATATCAGACACGACTATTACTAACTTGCCTGTAACAATGTTTGTGGGTCAAAGCCATATAAACCATTTGAATACGTGGAAGATTTGACGTTTGAGTTTTAATTACGAGTACGTAAATAGTGTACAGTGTAGTTATTTAAAAAAAAATGTTTTTAAGTTTGTGTACAAGTACTATTCCTCCTAAGAAGAAAGATTAGCCCAATTGTCATAATATTTTTTGTTAATTTTAGAACAAAGTTTTTATTTTTAGCAACACTGGAGTGTTAAATTATGAATTTAAATTTTCAATTGTTCTAACATTAGTCTTTTCTACTATGAATATAGCAATTCACTATGAGAAATGGTCGTCAGAGTTTTAAAGCATGAAAAGTTGATTACACTTGCTTTAGTTATTAGAGAAATGTTAATATCACACATTTTTGCACCCAAATTTTTTATATAGTGCCATATGTCAAAATTATTATGAAATTTACAAAAGAAAATGCTTATTTTTTTAAGACAATACTGACACATGGCACTACATAAAGAAAGAATATAGGTACAAATTTGTGTCTTTAACATTCCTCTAGTTATTATAATTGCTTGGTGAAGTCAAGTTCTCAACTTACCTTTCTCTATGGTATAGGAATTTGCGGAAGAAGAGCTAGAATGGATATCCAACAAAGACGCATTCCCAGCACTAGAGACATTTGTTGACGTTCCTTCACAACACCCAAGTAGCCTTCCCAAACAACAAAGTCCTGTTTCAGTGCTAGAAAACCACACAACCAGTAGCTACAACAATAACAATGGCAATGGTATGCTCATGAGTTGCTGTGGAAACCTCAAAGCACCACGCCGAGCTCGTAGCAAGCGTAGGCTTCGTCATCGACGAGGAGATTTCAACCAATTAAGTTGCATTAGTCAAGCTAACAACAAGAATGACAATTTCAACGAGAAAGTTAAAGTGGGAATCAGAAGTGCAAGTATTGGGAGGAAGTGCCAGCATTGTGGTATTGAGAAGACACCTCAATGGAGAGAAGGACCTGTTGGACCAAAGACACTCTGCAATGCTTGTGGTGTGAGGTATAAATCTGGTAGGCTTGTTCCGGAGTATCGGCCAGCGAATAGCCCCACTTTCTTGAGTAAGTTGCATTCGAATTCGCATAGGAAGGTAATGGAGATGAGAAGGTTGAAGCAGATGATGGGGATGATGGCCAAACATGTAGAAACTGTGTAGTTTTGTAGGAAAAATCATGTCAAACTTTAGGGTAGTTTAGTGCTTAGATTCTTTGCTTTATGAAAAAGTTGGTAGGTTGAGGGCGTAAGGCTGACATTACATTAGTGTGTCTGATTATTATGTAGACTAGTAAAAGAATTTATTTTTTTTAGTTATAATAGTTTAGTTTAGTTGAATTATGATATCATGAATTTTAGATTAATGTGTATTCATATTGATGAATTCATAATATTTTTATCTTTAAAATTTTGGGATCATTAGTTCTGTTTGATCTGTAATTGAGTGGCTAGTAGCATATTTCTTCTCCTCAGTTTTTAATCTGTCAAACCATGGGGAGCAGCGCTCTCTCTCCATCACAAACAAAAGTTTATATGCTTTTCACAATTGTTTACTTTTTAAAGATTTTGATTCCATGTTTCCAACTTTTGATTGCTGCAATTTTTTCTCTGTTTTGAAGCTCTGTTTTTTTTCTTTTGCTCTGTTTTTTTTCTTTTCTTTTTCTAATTGTGCAGGTGGGTAAAGATAATGGGAGTAGATTTTAGATTCATTTATTTATTTATTTTTCAATTTATTATGTGTCAATCTGACAAACACTCATATTACATTAGTTATATAATTATTTCAACATTTTAATTTTGTAATTTAATATCCAGTCTAATAGTGATATGTCACTGCATATATCCATTACTTTATGAATTTTAGTTGTAGATTATATGTTTTATCAATTTATTTTTTGATAATTAGTTTTTATTATATACTAACTATAATTTCAAAGGTTCTTTTCTGCATTCTAAAAGAGATCACTTAGCAATTTCATGGGCTATTCTTTAGGAATTCAAACAAAATATAAATTTTAAAACAGTTCAGCAGAAGACTAACTTCATTTAAAAATTGTTTTGACTCCCATCACGTAGTGTTTTCTTGATTCCTCATGTATGCAATGATTGCTTTGCAATCCCATATGCAATTATATCTTTTATATCCCTGGATTTAGCCAAGACAAACGCAAGAGATAGGGCTCAAGCTTCCGCAATCTCAGCATTATGAGTGTTTAACAATTTGCTCCAGATTCCAATAGCATTGTCAAAAGTTTCTTTAGTATTTAATTTGATTACCCAATTTGGTGGTTTAAACCAAAGCTATCTGTGTGAACTATTGCAGACAATGATGAATGATTCCCTCTTACCATCAAAACTTTTGAATTTGAAGTTATATTTGTAGAAATAATTACACAAATGAATTGAACTATCGATCCAAACAGACAATCGGGATGTAAATTAAATAAACAACACAACAAAATATACAATTAACACAATATGTTTAATTTAACAAACCACAAATCAACCATGAGATAAGAAAGAATAATCTGTAGTAAACACTACTAGTGATGATCTGTCAGCTAGCAATATGCATTTACCAATGAAAATTACATAGCATGTCAATCAGGCAAACGTATAAATTATAACAAATTTTCAATCACTTCAATACTTTCTATGTACTTCCTATGTGTGAATATATTGAATAAATGATGACTGTATTCTCACAATACACAATCATACATAACATTGTATGTAATGAAATAAACTCATAAGATCTAGCTCATATGTGGTAACATCCTTAGGTTGTTTAAGACAACTCCATGATAGCAAGTAATTCACTAATAAAATAAATCATCGGTACACAATCAAAGAGTGTAAAAATACCTCTATATGTTGAAACACCACGATCAAATGTGCCTAAACTGCCTTCATTTGCTATCAACATAATACCATATCCTAGCTCATCCCTAAAGTTTCATCATCTTGTGATATGATCGACTACTTATGGCTGAACCTCCTAATATCCATATACATTGTTACCTCACAATACCTAGTTGAGACACGATACACTAACACATAGGCTTCTTATCTATGCTCAACATTGCAAAATTGCGACATTTAGTTGACACACGACACACCACCACATAGACTCCTCACCTATGCTCAATTTTGCAACCTTGCAATACTCAATCGATGCATGACATACCAACACATACGCTCATCACCTATTCTTAACGTTGTGACGTTGCAACACCTAATCGACACACAAGAAACCACCATATAAGTTCTTCACCTATGGGAACTATTTCACTCTTTCAACTACTAGCCGAAACATGGCAACTTACTTTGAGAGAAACTCCTCAAAATGATGTGACTCTTTACTAGCCAATAATGTATTTGAACTCTCAATAAAACCTCACTCGATCTCACATTTTTTACACTCAAACTAATGTTTGAGAAATATGAGAAAGACTCCTTTTTTATGTTCTATGTCCTACAAATGAACACATTATTTCCTTGACTCAACACTTTAAAGGAAAATGGACCAATAAAGGACCATAGAAGATTGGTGTCAAATGGGCAGAGCTTTCCCTCCAAATTATGGCCAAAGAAACAAGTGAAGAATAGGTGAATTCATATAAAAATTTAGCCTTTCAAACTGAAAGTTCAAAAACATACCTAATAAGCATAGAGGATGGTAAATAGATTATTTTCTAATTTTACTAATTTATAATTTAATAACCTATACAAAGAAGACATACATGCAATCATGTGTAAATATTAAAGTATGAACATTAAAAAATAACATGATATATTTTTAGGTAGAAATAACCTAGACTACAACCATGATCTAAGGGAAATATCATAGGTCTAAAAAACCACCGGTCTACCAAACCACCTAATTTTTCACTATAAAAAATTAACATTCAAGTATAAATTCAATCTTTTGTTACCTTCTTTAAGATATTATTCCAATATACCTAAATTACGAGCTCGTGCTCTGTTTTTACAGTTTTTAAGATTAGCTTAAGTGGTATCAAGACCAACGTTATAATCAATTCCTTGTTAATCAAACATGTTTATTGAACAATTACAACCAAGGTTAGCACAAGAAACACAAGTGGTTATGTGTAATCTAGAACTTATTTAATAATGAACAATCTTACTTAGATGACTCAAAACATATATTAATTAAATTAAATCAACTAGTACTAGAGTAAACAAATTAAACATAAGTTTAATAAACGTAATTTCTTTAAAATTTAATAATTAAATCAAATAATCTTGATCACACATAAAATTATTTAATTTAAACATACGAGAACTTAATTAAAAAGAAACTATATGAACATAAAAAATATTAAACAACTTAATTTGTTATAAATTATGAATGTGTAAAGGATCAAATATGACAAATCAATTTCTCTACTCTAGTCGAACAGCGACAAATAAAGAATTGATTTCTAAGTACTATTGGCATAATAGGGAATCCCTTATACTGTCTTTGGTGTTGATCACACAAAATATAAGGGATTATGGCTATATTAATATATGCTTACCTTAGTTACCGAATACCCTTTTTGGCCAAATCATTAATACCTTCAACTGATAATCAACTTTCTGGCAACATATATGATTTCTTAGCTGCCGTCCGTATGCTCAAATGATGCCGAAGATGTATATATATTCTTTTAAACGTTTTCGGCTGTTTCGGCATACTATCAAATTCAACCCTAATATGTATATATATAGATAACAAGAATTCATTATTGTTATTAGTAGGCATTTGGAGATTGAATACAGAAATGAAGAAAAAGGTTTTACATCCACATCATCAAATCTACATATATTTATCTTTCCATACCGTGTCCTCCATATTAGTTTAAAAATACACACCTTAATAATAGATGTACTGTTAAATAGTTTCTATATCTCTATCACACATAGAGGACACATAGCCATAAGTTATGTATTGAATCTCAATGGATTACCTCTTACAGCTACAGTATTCGATGATAATTTTTACAAAAATATCGTTTGCCTTTCATGTAGGACAATGACCCTATAAGCCGACTTTATAGAGAAAACATGCGACTTGTCAGGTATCCAAATGAGCTCATTTTGTTGTAAACTATTTAAACTCCTAAGTCTACTGATCAAATTTTATGTATAGCTATCAAACAATGTTAATACCAACGACCAATTCCAACCATTTATGCTACTCAAATCCTTAACATTAAGTTGTTCTTCAATGCACCATGTATCCACGGGCTATGTGTTGCATTCACTTTCATGTCATTCCCAATTTATATGCACAAACATTTGGTTAGTTCATTTCTGATCCCACATATGCCTTTTCAGATAAAAGAATATGTTTATCTTGGTATAACCTCCAGGAAGGAACTATTCTTACAATATTTTTGTTGCAGACTTTTAACCCATAGTTTCTCTGATCCTTGTGTCATATGCCATCCTAATTTAGTAAGCATGGCTTGATTCATTTAGTAGAAGAAACGAAATCGCAAGCCACCCAACTCTTTTAGTTTGCAGACATCCTTCCAATCCTATAAAGCACATATCTTATTCTGATTTCCTTTTGAATTCCATCAAAACTTACAAATGAGGGCATCAACTTTATTGTAGATGGTTTTAGGAAGTTAGAATGTGTCATAGTATAAATAGGAGTGAATTGAATGACTGATCTTATCAATGTTGCTCGTCCTACATTTGACAAGAATTTAGATCTCCAACCTTCTGTCTTGGCTGCTATGGCATCAATAATTTACTTGAATTCAAATGTTTTATTCTTTTGGATAAATAAAGGATTCCCCAGATAAGTTATTGAAGAGATAGTTTGGTTGATGTTTAATCTATTTGGCATTTTAACAAGGAGTTAGCATTCTTAGATACAAATAAGCTAGACTTACTCAAATTTGAGACTGTCTTGAAATGTAACTATATCTATATAATGACAAATATTGCATTTCTATGTTAATTATGACAAATATATTTCATATCTTTCTGTTCTCAATTTCTATACAATTCTTCTGATATTTGTACACTAAGAACTGGTTGGTAAACTGGAGCCGTTAGCCATAACCGTGCTACATACCCATATTTCCCTGCTTTACTACCTTTATTTCTCTGCTCCACTACACACTACACACGCCAACATTTCCCCTCAAGTTGGTACATATATGTCTCTTATGCCTAACTTGACAAATAAGTTGTAAAAGTTCTTTGTAGACACAGATTTTGTGAGTATATCAGCAAATTGATCTTCTGATTTAACAAATAAAAACTTAATAATTTTCTCTTCAAGATTCTGTTTGATGAAGTTTCGGTCTACTTCAACGTGTTTCGTGCGATCATGTTGAACTGGATTGTGGGAGATGGAAATGGCTGCCTTGTTATCACAAAATAAGTTGATTTCAGAGTTAGGAGCAACATTAATCTGAGTTAGAAGTTTTTTCAACCAAAGGAGCTCACATATTCCCTTGACTTTTCCTCGAAATTCAGCTTCAGCGCTAGACAAGGCAACTACCTTTTGTTTCTTGCTTCTCCATGTAACAAGATTGCCTCCCACAAAAGTAAAGTACCCAGCAGTAGATTTCCTATCCTTGATATTCCCTGGCCAGTCTGAATTTGTATATTCAATGACTTCCAATTGACCATTCTTTGAAAACATAAGTCCTTTCCTAGGAGAGGATTTTAAATAACGAAGTATTCGCATGTCGGCATCCATATGGTCTTCACTTGGGCAGTGCATGAACTGACTCACGACACTCACAACATAAGCAATATCAGGTCGATTATGAGATAAATATATGAGTTTACCCACTAACCGTTGATATCTCTGTTTATCTGCTGGTACTTGGCCCACATATTCTCCAAGTTTATAATTTGGGACCATTGGAATATCAACAGGTTTACAATCTAGTAATCCTACCTCTGCCAATAGGTCTCAAGTATATTTCTTTAAGGAAAGACATATGCCTTGTTTTGATCTTGTTACCTCAATGCCTAAGAAGTATTTGAGCCCTCCCAAGTTCTTCATTTCAAACTCATTTGACAGTTGTTCTTAAAGTTTAGAGATTTCTTCTTTATCATCCCCTGTAATGATCATGTTGTCTACATAAACTATAAGGGCTATTATTTTTCCCAATCAATGTTTTAGGAAAAGAGTGTGGTCAGAGTTGCTTTGTTGAAACCCATATTTCTTCATTGTTGAACTCAATTTGCCACACCATGCTTGAGGTGATTGTTTTAGTCTATACAATGCTCGTTGTAATCTACATACAGTTTCTTTTCCTGATGTAATAGTATATCCTGGTGGGATATCCATGTAAATATCTTCTTCAAAATCACCATACATGAAGGCATTTTTTACATCAAGTTGGTGCAATGGCCAATCTAAATTTACTGCAAGAGATAACAAAACTCTAACATTTTTTAGTTTAGCCACATGTGAGAAGGTTTCCTGATAATCTATCTCATGTTTCTGTGTATACCCTTTAGCTACTAGCCTCGCCTTGTATCGATCAACTCACCCATCTGCTTTATACTTAATGGAGCAAATTCACTTGCATACTACCATTTTCCTCCCTTGAGGCAACTTGCTTAAAACTCATGTGTTATTCTTCTGTAATGCCTCAAATTCTTCTTTTATTACTTGAGCCCATTTTGGATCAGATAAGACTTCTTCAACGCTACTTAGAATTTGACATGAGGAGAGTGTTTGTGCAAACGTCCTGATAGGTTCTGATAACCCTTGAGTAGATACATAATTGGCTATTGGATACTTGGATTATCGTTCTTCTCTTTCTGGGGAGTATCGATTTGGAGGTTTGCCTCGATTGTGTCTGAAAGGTAGAACATAACCAACAGATGTATCTATAGCATTAGTTTGTAAAGGTGTGATAGAATAGCTTACCTCAGAAGTATTCTCAACAGGAGGATCATTGGGTACTAGAGAGTGGAGGGATGCATCAACCACTACATCTTCTGGAGATTCAGTTACTACTTCAGATTCAGTTCTTAGAAGTTCAAGTTTGGGTTTAGGTACTGGCTCCTCCATATTGTTGGCATGACCCGAGTATGCCGGATTGTTACTAGTGTCTAACATTTCAACATCAAGCCAATTTCGTTCTTCACTATAACTCTACCCCTGAAGAGGGTAATTGGATAACATCTTTAATGGAGTCTGAAATTGTAAGGTTTTTGTGGACATACGATTCAGTAGATACACAGCTGTAGTAACAGCATCACTCCAGTATCTACTAGGCATGTGTGAACTGATTAGTAAGGCTCAGGCAGTTTCTAAAATATGCCTATTCTTCCTTTCTACAGTCACATTCTGTTGTGGGGTTTGTGAACACGAGGTTTCATGGAGAATACTATGGTTGTCCAAGTATGTTCGAAATTTTTGATTAACATACTCCCCCCCATTATTAGACCTAAGGATCTTAATATTTTTAGAAAATTGTGTCTGAATCATGGTGTGAAACAAGTGAAACGTAGAAAATACTTCATCTTTATGTTTGAGAAGGTAAAGCCACGTCATTCGTGTACAATCATCAACAAAAATTACAAACCAACAATGATCCGAAGACGTAGTGACTAGGGAAGGTCCCCAAACATCAGAATGTACTAAAGCAAAAGGAATCACACTTTTATGCATGCTCATAGGATAAGATGCCCTATGACTTGTTGCTAAGATACAAGTATCACATTTGAAATTTGAGTGTGTAACATTTGAAAATAAACTAGATAGTAAATGCCTTAAATATCCAAATGATGGATGCCCAAATCGACGATGACATAACCAAATCTGTCATTCCTTGTTACTAACCGTGTGTTGCATGTGATTGGCTCTTCCTGAATTGAGGGCATCCACATAATATAAACCTCCTCTCTTAGTACCACGCCCAATGATCTCCTTGGTGAGAATATCATGTAGAAGACAAAAGGTATAATACATCAATACTACACAGCTAAGATCTGAAGTGACTTGACTTACAAACAGTAGTCTGTTTGAAAGAAAGGGTATAAGTAATGTATTAGATAATGATAATGAAGGAGATAAAGTCACTGTTCTAGCCCCTGTAACTAGATAAATGACCCCATTGGCATTAGCAGCACGTCTCTGTCTCGGCTGGGTTGTATTGGAGAGATCTTTTGGGTCAAATGTCATATGATCTGTAGCTCCAGAGTCTAAAATCCAATCATCATTATCACTACGAGTAGAGATGTGAAATGCTTTTCTTGAAATACCTGGATCCTGGGAAGATTTGGCTTGTGGAATAAGGGATAGTGATGCATTATTGGTAGCCATAGTGGCTCTCCCAGTGGTTTCCCATTTCTTTCGTGTTTGAAGATCATTCCACCACTCTCGATACCCATGTAGGGAATGGTTTGATTTGAAGCACATCACTTCGAGTCTTATCTAGTCTGTCATCAAGTCCATCGAGAAAGGTATAAACTTGATCTTCTTGTATGATGGATTTGTATTTTTGTATGTCAGTCGCACACTCCATTGGGTTAGGACAATGGAAATCAATTTCTCACCATAACCCTTGAAGGTCATTGTAGTATTTTTCAATGGATCCACCCGCCTACTTCATACGAGTAACTCGACGACGGAGATCATACACTTGAGACATGTCTGTCCCATCAAAGTAGGTTGTAGCAGCAGAATCCCACACCTATTTTACAGTTGAGAATCAGATAAAATTTGAAATCAAGCAAGAGTCCATCAAATTGATCAACCATCCCTTGACAATGGAATTTTCAGTGCGCCATCTCCTGAATGGGAGATCGGTTTCAACAGGTTGAGGAAAATCCCCATTAATATATCCTAGTTTGTCCTTTCTAGAGATATACATCTCTAACACCTGGGACCATAAGGCATAGTTGGATCCTCCCAACTTGATACTAATGGAAGTAGTCGACGCTTCAGTTAATGGAGGTTATGAGGCGGTATGAGCTCTAGTTAAAACCTCAGTCATTTTTGTAGTTAAATCGTTCAATATGGCATTGGTGGTTAAATCCCCAGATTCTGCCATGAAATCTATCAAAAATAAATTTCCATTTTTTTGTACATGTGAGCTAAATATACACGGGACAGAAACACTGTAACCCTAATTTGTTTTCGCTACGTGAATAACATCCACTTTACGTTGTAAGGGATGTGGAGCGGCACTTTATTCTTCGCTGCATTCCACGTTTCTCTGAGAGAGAAGAGTGGTACGGTTGCCCACGATGATGGCTATACGGGTGCGGCTCCAGTCAACCAACCGCAATAACCAATCTGTGAGAGTTCATACATCATCCAATGGACACAGATAAACAATCTATGAGCTCACATGCAGCTACAAAACTATGACCTTAGTGTCGTTTATCACTGCGAGCTCTAGCCTGAAAGTCTTAGTTGTGTTCTATTTCTTTTCGAAAATGACAGTTTTCTCTAGAAAACAAGTATTTCTAGTGGATTATGAGGTCGTCCCACAGTAGTAGCTAGAATGGAACGTAGAGACTATGATGGCTCCAACGAGTAGCTTGAACGGCTACCCCAAATCCTGACCAAATAACCAGCCAAATACCCACAGATTAACATAATCTGTTGAGCGTAGCACACTAGATCAGCCAAACCAATTCAAAGAGGAACATAAATCAGCATAGCACACTAGATATTAACACAGTCTATTGAGCGTAGCACACTAGATCAAGCAAACCAAATCAGCCAAACCAGTTCAAAGGAGAACAGAAATCAGCATAGCACACCAGATATTAACACAATCTATTGAGCGTAGCATACCAGATTAGCCAAACCAAATCAGCCAAACCAGTTCAAATGAGAACATAAATCAGCGTAGTAGGTAGCTTATTCTTTCATTAGGACAACCAATAACTCTGCTTTGATACCATGAAAAATATTGCATTTCTCTTTTAATTATGACAAATATATTTCATATCTTTCTGTTCTCAATTTCTATACAATTCTTCTGGTATTTGTACACTAAGAACTGGTTGGTAAACTGGAGTCGTTAGCCCTAACCGTGCTGCATATATGGGTGTTGCACACCCATACTTCCCTGCTCCACTACCTCTATTTCTCTGATCCACTACACACTACACACACCAACATGTAAGATGTTCAATAATACCTCAGCTTGTTTTACTCTACAGAAGAAGAAGAAGAAGAAGAAGAAGAAGAAGAAGAAGAAGAAGAAGAAGAAGAGCACATCAAGATAAAATATGTTACTAATTGGAATAGCGTTCTTGACAACTTTGATACCATGATCTAATTGTTAGACTTTACTTTGGCAATCAACATGGGAAGCATTTTAGCTAGTGGTGTAAAGAGGCTAATCTAATCTAACCCAAACCTCTTTAGGGTGGTTCATTGGAGATGTGTGATAGGTTAGCTCAATAAGTTATGAGCCAGTCCAAAGCAAGCCCACCAACCCATTATTTAAAAAATAAATCTATTAAGAAACTTATTTCTTTCCTTATCTAAAGTAATTTATATAGGAAAATAAAATGTAATCTAACCTCATTTATTTCTTTCATCTTTTATTCAAAAAATATTGACCTTAAAATTTATTGTTTTTTTATATAAAAAAATTACTACAGAAAAATAAAAAACTCTTTATAGCTTTATGACTAATAAGAAGATAAATTCTTATGTTAAAAACTAAAATAATTTTTTATATAAAAATGCATAGATTTGAATGTAATTTATAAGAAATATTATATTATTAATTATATTTAAAAAGGAACCGAAATTAAAAAAATGGAAGGCCAAAAGGCCCTATCAAGCTAGCCCACTCTAACACATTAAAGCACATAAGTTAATGGATAGGGCCTGGGCTGGGCTAGTATTAGAACATGACCCATGCTAGGCTAACACTAAGAGAGGGTTGGAAGGCCTAAATAGCCTAGCCTACATGTAGGATATAGTTTTCCATACTTTGAACCATTCAGTAGAATTTAGAATGACATTGAGGTGAGGCATTTCTTTATTAAAAAACAAAATTGAGGAAAGAATCCCAATATATCCATGATTTTTACTATAAGTCTCCATTCCATTTTATAATAGGCTTTGGTTATATCAATCCTAACACCTAAAAGAACTCATCTTGTGCAAAGATTTTATTCTCAAAGATCCTTCTATTTGGTGTTTGGATAGAGTTTTCCATACTTTAAACCAGTTAGTAGAATTGAGAATGACATAGAGGTGAGGCATTGCTTTATTAAAAGATAGAATTGAGGAGAGAATCCCAATTTATCCATGACTTGTAGGATAAGTCTCCATTCCATTTTATAATAGGTTTTGTTTATATCAATCTTAACACCTAAAAGGACTCATCTCGTGCAAAGATTGTATTTCTTATTGTATGTATCACTTCTTGTTCAAAGATTGTATTCTTAACAATCCCTCTATTTTATAAAAATGACTCATATCATAGCAGGCTAAAATGGTGAGATAAACTTGTCCAAGAAAGGTCTTAGCCTAACCACCAAAGTCTTGAAAATGACCTTATAAGTCACATTATATAGACTTATAAGAAATGTTTTTGAGATTTGAGTATGTTGATTCTATAAGTCCTATTGTTGTGGTCTTGCCATTCCTGGGTTTAAAACACAATGTCTGTATTTTATTTGATGTTTTTTTTCCTTTATAAGGTTGGTTCTAGTGGTTGAGTATTACTTAGAACATGGTTTTATATTTTTCTGTTACACACACTCACTCTTTTAGATTATAAATAGTTTACATTGTTAGGTGTTTTTTTGATGTTGTTGTCCTATTGGGAAGTTTGTTTATTGTCTTGTTGTCTTGTTAGGGACTTGATGTTTCTCGTTGTCTGAAACACTTTTTGTGTGGTTCATTTTAAAAATAAAATTAAATCCTAAACATCCTGTCATGATATTTTGGGGTTTTGTGTTTTTAATCTAATAACATAAAATTAAACATAGATACAGATTCAATAAACATTTATTCAAATTTTATCTTTTATAATAGTGGAGTATTTATGGATATAATAACTAAGTAAATTATGCTTTCTCATATTATTTAGGTTATTAAATATATAAATTGATATTTATTGATTCTATCTTTTTTATATGAATACCACCTTTGGTGGGGTTAGATATTCTTTGTTAACTAAACAAATCAATTAACACCTATGGGTAGAGTTGATAACTAATTTGGTTAATTAAATTAATTCTTTTTCTATAAGAGATTGAAAATGAACCATTTAAATGTCACCTTTGGTGGGGTAAGATAGTTTAAACTTTATTCAAGGTGTCCAAATTAAACCTAAGAATTTAATTATCCGAGTACTAACTTTCAAGTTTTAAAATCACTACTGAAAACATGTTATCAATACATTTTTAGATAATAATTCTTATAAAAACTTTTGAAATAGAGGTTTACTCTAACTATCGGGCGATTGTACCAACAAATAAAAGAGCACTACTCTAAATCAGACTAGATAACTAAAGCTTAAAATCTAATTTTCAGATTTAAGTTTGTAATGAAAAATACTATATTTCTCTCCAACATTCTTAATATAAAATCTTGAAAAAAACAAAATCAATTCATTTTATAGATTTTTACCTATTTAATATTTTGCAAGTATGACAACGTTATTATAGCACTGTTGTATCCCCTTACAGTACCTTTTTATTGCTGGATAACCTCCAAACGGATTTTGTACTCCCATTTATTGAATCAAAAAGCAAATAAATTACAAAAACATAATTAGTTCTTCTCAAAAAGAGAAGAACTCTAAAACTAAGAAAAACTAACTAAGAAAAAATTACAAACTAAGAAAAACAAAAAACTAAGAAATTGAGAGAAAGAAAGAGAGAAGAAGATTTGTTTTTAGGTGTGATTTGAAGTGAAGAGAATAAGGGTATTTATAGGTGAGAAGGGGAAGAAAAAGTGGGTGAAAAAATGATTAAAAATGGAGAAAACGTGGAGTAGTGAATGATGACATCATACTAGTAACATCATGCTAGTGTGGGGGCGCAACAGTGCCTGCGGATGGGGCAGATGGGCATGTTGTTGGCACGTTGATCGATGTGGTTGGGTGTGCTGCGCACGTTGTCCGGCGTAGTTGGGTGGCTACGTGCGCAATTTCCCTTTTTTGACATTTTTGACCCTTTTGATCCATTTTATCCAATTTTTTCATATTTGTTGACTTTTCCTCATTTATTTTATGAATATATTTGTGATGTATTGCCTCCAGTATTTCTCTTTGAGTTTGTAAGTTATGTTTTTAAGAGAAAATACCTGAATAACAATAAAAATACCGATGATTCCGAAAAGATAGATTTATATAAATATATGATAAAATCATATATATATATATATATATATTTATTTAATCAATTAATATGCATAAAATCATGGTAATTTTAGTGTTTTTATCACAACCCCCAACCAACTTCTTGCTAGTCTCTTAGTAAGAGAAGTGATAAAAAACTAAAAATTAAACTATCCTAAATCATTCCATGGATTGACACGGTTACATTTAGCCTATGCAACAAGCCTTTAAACCCCTAAGTTTCCCTAGTGGACGAGTTTGAGTCTCATGAGGGTTTTCAATAATGATACCCACAAATATTGAACTAATTGTAAAAATTAAAAGAAATAATAAAAACAACTTAAAAACTAAAATTAAAACAAAATCAAAAATTAACTTATAAGGAAAAAAATAAAAGAAAACAACATGAAACACAACACAAAAATGTCTCATACTTTTAATTTCTTTTAAGATCATAATTAAAATCTAAAGCATAAGTTATTTTAATCTTCTTAAACAATCATGATTTATTATAATAATTAGTCAAAAATCATTTTCATATTTCATATAAAAATGTATCAATTTAATTTCACCCAATTTTAATGTCTAGAATTTGAATTCGCTTCGAATGTATTCCTCACTAGTAAATACTCTCAAAACATTGAATCCTATCAAAGTCCAATTTAATAATATCAAACTATAATAATTTAAACTATTTAAAAATATTAATATAAGAAAAAAGAAAAAAAAACTTAGAATTCCTTTCCCATGGTCAAAAGAAAAAAAACAAATTTTGATTCAAAAATACTAAATTTAAAAACAATGTAACTTCATTTGAATCAAAATGGATAAAATTCATTCAATATTTATAAAAAAAGTATTTTCCTAGTTTTTAACACGTCTTCTTCTATCTATTAAAAGAAAATTATGATTTAAATTTATTTAAACCTTGTTTAAGCAAAGAGAAAGAAAATATAACAACCAATGTGTAAATATAAAAAATGGAACATAAAGTCATGCAATAGTCATAGGTTCTAACCCCTTCATGTGTGGTAAGGCAGTATGGCTCATAAACGGAATAATCACCTAGTAGATAATTTAAAAAATACATAAATAAATAAATAAAACAAAGCAAATCACTCAAATAAATTGTTGGTCCAACTATGTGGGCCATCAAATTGAAGAAATAATGGTGGGTGGGTGGGTGGCGACGAAAGAAGAAAAGAAGAAAAAAGAAGAAGTTAAAATCCTCTCCATATAATCCGGAGAGAAGGATGGAGCTTTGGCTCTATAAAAGTCTTGCTTCATCTCAATAGAAATCCCAGAAGCTAAGAGAAAAGAAAACATAAAACCTCAGCAGAAAATTTTCTTAGAGAATAAAATTTAGAGAGTCAATTTATGAAATTTTACCCATAAATTGAAGATACATATTTGTTGTATTTTTGTGAGAGATCCACCTAAAGGTGAAGTGTCTAATCCCATCTTATTATAGTAGAAGTGTAAGTGACTTACGAGTCCCGTGGTTGTTACTTTCATTTTTAGAAGGTTTTTTCACGCAAAAAATCTTTGTTGTTATTTTTGTTCTATTTTAATTTGTGAAATTATTCTCAGTGTGTGAAATTTATTTCTTTACAACCATCTATTTTTTCCAACAAAATGGTATCAGAGCTTTTGGTTATTTTTAGTGAGAGTACTGTTCACATATATGCTATTCATATATATTGTATTGTTCTATCGGCAATACTATTCATAAATACTATTCACATAGTACTATTCATAGATACTATTTGGTGGGTACTACTCATCGTCAAAAAATAATTAAGTTCGACGAAACTTGTTGACTAACGATTCAAATGGAGGAGAGCACAAGTAATATGATAAAGTTGACCGCATTTTATTATGAAATTTGGAAGCCGAAGATGGAGAATCTTTTATACATTAAAGATATATGGAAGCCAATTATAATGCCGAAGGATAAAGAAGTAACCAGTGCATACATTGACTGGACTATGCTAAATCGAAAGTGCGCTGCTCAAATCAAACAATGGATTGATAAGAGCATTTTTCAAAATTTTGCTAATGAACACGATGCTTACGTTCTTTGACAAAAGTTAGAGAAAATGTATACAAGGAAAACCGCATAGAATAACGCTAATCTGATGCGATGATTAGTCAATTTGAAGTATAAAGATGGAAGCAGTGTATCAGAACATATGAGTGAGTTCTAAGGCATTGTAGATCAACTTAACTCTATGAAGATGATTGTAGATGACGAGCTACAAGCGTTGTTAATGCTGAGCTCTCTACCAAAAAGTTGGGATACTCTAGTTGTGTCAGTTAGCAACTCAGCTCCTGACGGAAAGCTTACCATGGATATGGTAAAAGATAGAATGCTAAACGAAGAGTCTCAACAAAAAGATGAAGGATATACTCCTTACATTGAAGCGCTTATAATGCAGAAACAAGGAAAGCAAGAATGGCACGGAAGAAGTAAAAGTAGAAATCCCTATAACCAAAGTCAACAAAGAGGACAGTCGAATCCTAGATCAAGGTATGATAAGAAGTTCCATCATTGCGGCAAGCCTGGATACTTCATTCGAGAATGTAAAAGGTTAAAGGTGAAACAATCCAGAAATGAGAAAGCAGAAATTTGAACAAATGACACCACAACTATCACTGAAGAAGTTGTCATTGTTTGAGATGCTAATTATGTCAATCTTGCATGCCAAGACACTACTTGAGTAGTTGAATCAGACGCTTCCTATCATGTCACCTCACGATAGGAATTCTTCTCAACTTACACTCAGGTTTATTTTGGACGTGTGAGGATGGGAAATGATGATGTATCAAAAATTGTCGACATTGGCAATATTTATCTAGAGACTAATCTTGGATGCAGATTACTTTTGAAAGATGTGAGGCATGTTCCTGATATCTGCCTCAATTTGATCTCTACTGGTATGCTTGATGATGATGGATACAATAATTATTTTGGTGAAGGAAAGTGGAAGCTCACCAAAGGCAATTTGGTAGTAGCTAAAGGTAAGAAAGATACATCACTCTACATCATAGAAGCCAAGTTGTGTAGAGGAGAAGTAAATACCACTAGGAAAGAAGTTCCTACCGAGCTATGGCATAAGCGACTCGGCCACATGAGTGAAAAAAATCTCAGAATTCTTTCCAATAATAAGCTCTTGCTTGGAATGAAAGGTACACCCTTACAAACTTGTGTTGACTATATTATGGGAAAACAACATAGAGTTGCATATGAAAGGTACACCCTTACAAACTTGTGTTGACTATATTATGGGAAAACAACATAGAGTTGCATTTCATAGTCTCGCACCATCTAGAAAGGAAAATATTTTAGATTTAATACACATAGATGTCTGTATAATGAGTTGTAAGTCACTAGGAGGTGCTCACTATTTTCTGACCTTTATTGATGACCATTCTAGAAAAGTATGAACTTTTGCTTTGAAAACTAAAGATCAAGTACATGAAGTTTTCAAGTAGTTTCATCTAAAAGTGGAGAGAGAAATTGGAAAACGTTTGAAGTGTGTACGTGCAAATAATGGTGGTGAGTATCGTGGAACATTCAAGGAGTACTGAAGAATTTTTGGCATCAGGTTGGAAAAATTAGTATCAAAGACACCTCAACACAATGGTGTCATAGAGAGAATGAACAGAACCATCTGTGAAAGAGTTAGATGTATGCTCTAAAATGAAAAACTGCCAAACTCCTTTTGGGGGGAGGCAATGAGGATAGTAGTCGATTTAATCAACCTTTCTCTATCAGTTCCACTGAAATATGACGTATCAGAAAGAGTTTGGACAGGGAAAGACTTTTCTTACAAACACTTGAAAGTATTCAGTTGCAGAGCATTTGTTCACATCCCAAGAGATGAGCGGTCCAAGTTGGATGGAAAAGTGAAGCAGTGTATCTTTATAGGATATGCCCATGAATAATTTGGCTACAGACTTTGGGATCCTATTAGCAAAAGGATTGTCAAAAGTAGAGATGTGGTGTTTCTTCAAGACCAAATAATCGAGGATTTTGAGAAATCTGAGAAACCATAGTCAGATGAAATTCCAGTTAATCTGGTTCCAGTCTCTCCACCAACAAATCCTGATGACTAGGGAGTTACACCAGATACTGATGATGTCAATCCATCAGCTGGCAATTCAGAACCAGAACAAGTCCAACCAGAAATACGGACAAGGAGATCCACCCGAGTATGACAACCAAGTCTTATATATTATCCTAACGAGTATGTGATGCTTACTGAAGGGGGAGAACTGGAAAGTTATGATGAAGCTATCACTGATCAACATAAGACTGAGTGGTTAAAAGCCATCCAGGAAGAAATGAAATCTCTGCATGAGAACCACACATTTGACCTGATGAAACTACCACAGGGAAGAAAAGCTCTCAAGAAAAAGTAGGTGTATAGAATCAAAAGTGAAGAAGGCAGCTCATAACCACGTTACAAAGCAAGATTGGTTGTGAAAGGATTCGAGCAAAGGAAGGGTGTTGACTTTGATGAAATATTCTCACCAATGATTTTGACGTAAAGACTGCATTCTTACACGGTGATTTTGATGAGGAAATCTATATGTAGCAGCCCGAAGGTTTCCAAGTAAAAAACAAAGACAAGTTTGTATGCAGACTAAAGAAGAGCTTGTATGGTTTGAAGCAAGCACCAAGACAGTGGTACAAAAAGGTTGACTCATTCATGGAGAAAAATGAATACAATAGAATGATGGCTGATCATTGCATCTTCATTAAGAAATTTTCTGATGGTGATTTTATCATTCTTCTACTTTATGTTTATGACATGTTAATTATAGGTCAAAATATTGACAAGATTAACAAGTTGAAGAAGAAGTAAAGCAAGTCCTTTGCAATAAAGGACTTAGGATCTGCCAAGTAGATTCTTGGCATGACGATTACCTGTAACAGGCAAAAGAAAAAGATCTGGCTCTCCCAAAAATGGTATTATGAAAAAGTTCTTGAAAGATTCAACATGAGCAAAGCTAAACCTGTTAGTAGTCCACTTGCGAGCCATTTCAAGCTTAATGTGAGTCAAAGTCCCTCAAGTGAGGAGGAGATATTGGGGATGAGTAAGGTGCCTTATGCATCGGTGGTTCGTAATCTAATGTATGTTATGGTATGCACTAGACCAGACATTGCACATATTGTTGGCGTTGTGAGTCGATTCCTATCAAATCCTAGAATGGAACATTGGGCAGTTGTCAAATGGATACTCATGAATATCAAAGGAACCTCTGATCATTGTTTATGCTTTGATAATAATAAACATATATTAGAAGGATGTACAGATTCATATATGGTTGGCAACGTAGATACGAGGAAATTTATATCTAGGTACCTAATAACATTTGGAAGGGGAGTTATTTCATGGAAATCACGATTATAAAGTGTATTGCCTTAAGTACCACAGAAGTAGAGTATATTGCAATCACTGAAGGTTGTAAGGAGATCCTGTGGATGAAAAAGTTCCTACAAGAATTGCATCAGAACCAAAAAAACTATGTTCTTTATTGCGATAGTCAAAGTGCAATTCACCTTAGCAAGAACCCAACCTTCCAATCAAGGTCTAAACACATTGATGTAAGGTATCATTGGATTCGTGATGTGTTGGAACATAAACTACTGCAAGTTGAGAAGGTTCACACCAATGATAACAGGACAGATATGATGACAAAGACTATGACTAAAGAAAAGCTTGCTATCTGTAGAAAGATTGCAGGTGTGGAAGAGCCATATCCCACATAAGGTGGAGAGGGAGATTTGTTGGTCCAACTATATGGGCCAGCAAATTGAAGAAATAATAGTGGGTGGGTGGCGCCGAAAGAAGAAGAAGAAAAAAAGAAAAAAAAAAGTCAAAAACCTCTCCATATAATCCGGAGAGAAGGATAGAGTTTTGGCTCTATAAAAGTCTTGCTTCATCTCAATAGAAATCATAGAAATTGAGAGAAAAGAAAACATAAAACCTTAGCAGAAAATTTTCTTAGAAAAGAAAATTGAGAGAGTCAATTTGTAAAGTTTTACCCACAAATTAAAGATACATATTTGTTGTATTTTTGTGAGAGATCCACCTAAAGGTGAAGTGTGTAATCTCATCTTATAATAGTAGAAGTTTAAGTGTCTTATGAGTCCCGTGGTTATTACTTTCATTTTTGGAAGGTTTTTTTACGCAAAAATCTTTGGTGTTATTTTTGTTCTATTTTAATTTGTAAAGTTATCTTGAATATGTGGAATTTATTTCTTGACAAACGTCTATTTTTTTCAACATAAATTAATGCATATAATATATTATGAATTACAATAGCTCTTGGAAGAACAATACAAAGATTCAATCATTATTCAATACAGGGTGGGTTCAGTTTTTCACAGCTGGAGTTTCAGGTGTATTCCAAGGAGATAACAAATATCATATTGAGCAGATTTTTTTATTAAACATACAAGGACCTGTTGGTTTAATACTCCACAAGATAACATTGCCCTTGGGATTACACGAGTCCCCGAATCATCATCCTTGGACTCTTGCAATGAGTTTTGAGATTCAAGTCGGACCTCAAATCATTAGTCATACGTACATGTACTTTTTGGTATGAGAAAACCAGCGTCTCTTGTACTTGTGAGGAACACAAGAAAGAGAAGAAATAGTATCAAGAGTTGTTTAGGTGATGGACTCAACATGGTGATGGTATTTAGAACACAAATATTAGCAAAGGACTCTTTTTTTCTTTTTTTTCTGGGTTAAACTTGGTTATGGACCTTTTGGAGATTGAGACTGATATTGTACTTGATAAATATGTTATATGGTGTTGATCTATATAATAAGCAGCAGTTTGTTTAATGGGAATTTGACAAATGCATTGTTTTTAGTAAATGTGTGGAATGCATTAAATGGGACAATCTGCTATATTATTAATTCTTATGAGATTTTTTAGAAAATTTATTGATTGTTATTAGAGATGTCATATGAAGTTGAAAATTAGGTTAATTTTTTCTTTAAAAAAATAAATATCCTATATGAGGTAATAAAAAATAATTTAATTAATATAGAAGTAATAAATAACATATACTTCATAAGTATTAACTGTTCCTATATTTATCTTAACTTTTTGTTTTATAAAAAAATGTGTAAATTGAATTAATCACTAATAATAATACATAATATACAACAAAATGATATATAAGATTTTCCAAAATTAAGAATAGGATACATTAATAAATTTATTACGAAACTAACGCGAAAATTACAAACATACCATATAATTTTATCAAATGACAAAAATTACCTTCAAGTATAAAATTATCACAAAACTAACATATTTAAAATTTATAACAACAAAAATAACAATATTTAACATTAATTTATACACCTCTTAATTCAAGTTAAATGTGTTATTTTTATTGTTATAAATTTTAGGGATATTATTTTAAATAATTTCACTAATTAAAACCTTCAACGGATAGATTAAAAACTTAATCCTTAGATCAAATCAAAAACAAAAAACAAAAACCAAAATGAGTTAGATATAATTGGAATGAAATATAGTAAACTAATAAATATACTATTGGATTATCATGGAATAAGTATATCATTATTTTATTTTTTGATTGTTATATTATGGTTTTGGTAGTATATTTGTATAGTTGATAAAGAATTTGGTGATAAGCTTATACTACTAATAAAAAATTTAACAATAGATTTGTATCAATAATAAGAAATTCGGTAATACATCTCTCACAAGAATGATAGGTTTGCACTACTAATAATACTTAAGTGTTATATTTGTCAATCAATAAAGTGATATATTATGTTTATAACTTTCACGATATTTCTATAATATATATTTTAATTTACCTGAATAAAATATGTAATATATAATATTTATAGAGAGGCTTGGCATCAAAAAAGATGAATCAATCTCCATTGGTATGGTTGAAAAACGACCGTTCTAGCATAAAACTCCTTTTCAACCCTTAAAATACTATATTGAGTAGGAATTTGATAGAAATGATGGTTTGATAAAAAAAAAAGATGATAACAAAGAAAGCCATGAAAAACTCTATTTTATTAGTGAATTTCTTATTGTTAAGCAATCCGGTGATGTTATCACATAAGAGGTAGATCCTACGTGGATTTACCTAGTTTCATGTTATGTTATATATTATTGAATATTGTGAAAGAAGAATTGTCATTTACCTAATATGTTTATATACGAGGCTTTGAAGTGATTAAATATCTTTTTATAACTTTCTAATATATTTGTCTGATTCACATAATATGTGTTATTTGCCTTGTTAATACATGTAATTAGCTTGGACAAGACTATATGAGGCACATAATTACTAGTGTGTTTATTGTAGATTATTTTGTCGTTGTTTATATTTGTGATGTATGTATTGAATTAAACATATTGTTTTTATTACATATTTTGTTAGTGTATCCACTATTCATTTAGGTCTCGAATGTCTATTTAGATTGAAAGTTCAATTTACCTATGTGTAAGTATTCCGACAAATGAAACTTCATACATAAATAAATACCAAAATGATATTATGATAAATTTATGAACAACTAATTGTATTTTGTAGTTTTATTAAGCATTATCTTTACATTATTATAATTTGATAATTTTTTTAATCGCATAAAAATTATTACAATATATTACCTCCTCACAAATTTAATAATAGAGTCGGGTTAAGTCTAGTTAGTAACAACTAAAAAATAATCAACATATAATATTTTTAAACAAAAATAATGTATGTTACATGGCATAAGAAGAACAAAGTTGTTACATGACATAAGAAGAACACAATTGACTAGGATAATAATAACCTAACTCACTTAGATAATTATTATTTATTTCAAACAGTGATCCAAGAACTTAGTTATTATCTAATATGCAAAACATTTTTTATATAAATAAAACTAATTATATGCAACAATCTAAATTTATGAAAACATTTTATTAATTACTATAATTATTTATATTTATTGACTATCTAAATGGTTTTATTCCTTTTATAGAAAATAAGTAGTACAATTCATAAAAACAATATTTATAATTGTTAAACCATATGGGTATATATCTAGCTTTTGTGAGAACTTATATATTCCTCTTATTAAGTATATCTTTATGTTTTTCTACCCATTAAAATTAGATTAAATCATATAAAGTTAATCACATGTATTGCATGTGCCAACAAAAACTTGTATTTATAAAAGTACTAAAACATTCAAATAGATATTATTATTATTATTATTATTATCATCATTTAAGATATATTTAAATTTATCATTTAATTATTAAATAGGTAAACTAATATTTATTTTGATTATATTTTAGTTCTATAAATAAGAAGTAAGAATTGTAATTGAAGATCACATTTGAATTATTGAATACGTATAACTTCTTCTTTGTATCTTTTTACTTTCTCTCCCCTATTCTATTATCTTTCGTACATCTTTCTATTCTACATCAGTTTAGTAAGAAGGCAAGTTTAGTTTTCTTTCCTAAGAAAATTGTCCTATCTTCTTTTATCCTCTCAAATTCTTCTCATGTCGTTTTTCTTCTTACCCTTCAATTATTAAAAAAAAAACTAAAAAAATATATTATTTCTATCAAAAACAAAAATTGCAAAACCTAACACCCATTGCCAACACATGCTAGCTACTGTCGCCATGATCCACCATTACCCTCACCACAAAAATCACCCATCTTCACCAAAAAAATTGCATATATGGGTAATTTTTTGTGGAAACATTTTACATTTCTCATTATAGCTACAAGGTTATTGCTCAAACAATTTATAACATAATATTAAATACTCTAGAACGCCTAATAAGAATATGCCATAATGTTCTTGCGGCAAGGCAATCCATCCATTTACATCTACATACAATAATCTTATTCTCCTACATGGACCACCACCTAAGCCAGTTGACGACCTCATATATAGGGGAAAAAATAATTAAATCCGCTTCTAAATTCGTTAGAAAACATTCTCTTAACATAGGCTTTGAAACAATCAATTAGAAAAGAACTTTTCCATGCATCTATTTTTCCAAAATCTACATTATACATACTTTCTGATCCAAAGTCACCTAATCAGCCTCCATTTGTGATTATAATTGAAAGTTGCAAGGTTTTTCCTATGGTCCTCCAAAAAAACCTTTGTAACACTTTCTTTAGTTTAAAGAAATCACATGTGCACCCTATTGAACCCCTTGTTGATCAACTTGAAGAGTCTAATGTAAATTTATTAAACATTTTGACAAATTTGAGTAAACATGTAAATTTCGAATGGGATGGTTTATTGCCTAACCGAGGCATGTTAGTGCCTGCTTTACTTTTGTTGAACATTTCACTAATTGAGTTGCTCGCTCTTATTTCCCATACTCCTCCCAAGATACTTTCCAAAGTTTATACAATTTCGTTTGGTACTTTATAGCTCTAGAACTTGCCATGAATCAAGTTTTTGTTAAAGATGGAAAAATGATATGAAGTAGGTGTTGAGTAAAATTTAGAATACACGACTCTAAATTATATCTAAAAAAATAAACAAACTATTTGTATTATACCCACTATAACACCTTTCAAAGGTAACTCACAAATCGAAGAGAAACAAATACTCAAAAAGAAAGCTCTCAACTCACACTCAAACTAATAATACAAAGACTTATTTTTTTTTTATGGAATGATTAAACCAAATGCAAGGTAGGCTATTTATAGTCCTCACTATGCAATCTACACCATACAAATATAAAACTAAAAAATAATCCTAGCCACAAAAATATTATCTACACACTTCTCTTTTCTACAACCTTCAACCACTTCATTTATTTCTCTACTTCCTACAACCACTTAATTTATTTCTCTACTTCCTTCAACCACTTCATTTATTTCTCTACTTCTTTCAACCATTTCATTTATTTCTCTACATCTTTAATTATTATTTTGGTGTTGATTTTCAACACCCCCTCAAACTCCCACTATTTTTACTATGTCAAGCTGACGGCGAAACATTTCGAACTTTCCAATGCTTAAGCTTTTTGTGAACAAGTCTGCAACTTGATCATCTATCTTGATTTATCTCATTTCAATTTCTTCTTGCAAAACATTTTCTCTCATAAAGTGATAGTGTACTTCAACATGCTTATTTCTTGCATGAAAGACCGAATTCTCTACCAAACGAATTTCCGATTGATTGTCATAGTACAACGGTACTGCATAATCTACTCGTTGATGTAGATTATTCATTAGCTGTATCAACCATGTACACTCTTGAGCTTCCATTGCCGCTGCTCGATACTCAGCTTCAATGGTTGATAATGATATCGTTGGTTGTCTCTTGCTACACCAAGAAATTGTTCCAGAACCCAACTTAAACACATACCCAAATGTTGATCTCCTGGTGTCATGATCTCCTGCATAGTCTGCATCGCAGTAACCAACTAACTTGTTGTCTCCACCTTTCTTGTACAAAAGACCATAGTCAATTGTACTCTTCACATATCTTAATATTCGTCGAACTGCTTCCAAATGTGGCTTCTTTGGATTTTGCATGTACCAACTCATTGCACTAACTGCATAAGAAATGTCAGGCCAAGTTAAGGTTAAGTAGATCATATTGCCTACCAATTTTCGATACATTGTTGCATCTTCCAAATCTTTTCCTTCATGTGCACACATGTTGGCATTTGGCTCCATCGGTGCCAAAATTGGTTTGCATTCAAGCATTCCGAACCGCTTTATCAAATCTTTGGAATATTTTTGCTAACAAAGAAATATTCCTCCTTGTGTGCGATCAACCTCTAAACCAAGGAAGTGCTTGAGCTGGCCAAGTTCTTTCATCTGGAAACGGACTGATAAATTCTCCTTTGTTTTTGAAGAATTTCTACCTCATTATCACCAGTTATGATTAAGTCATCCACATACACTAGCATAATAGCTAGCTTTCCTTCATTGGCTTTAACAAACAAGCTGGAATCTGCAGGTGTTACTGAATAACCACTTTGTGTTAGAAATTCAACAATCTTACCATATCATGCCCTGGGTGCTTGTTTCAATCCGTAGAATGCTTTTCGCAGCTTACACACATATTCAAGATGATGTTGACTATGAAAACCCATTGGTTGGATCATGTAGATCTCCTGATCTAGCTCTCCATGAAGAAAAGCATTCTTCACATCCATCTGCCATAACATCCAATCTTTATTTGCTGCAAGTGCAAGTAGGACTTGAACAGTTGTAAGTTTCACCACTGGACTAAATGTTTCATCATAGTCTAGTCCATACTGTTGAGAGAAACCATGAGCTACCCATTGTGCCTTGTACCTCTCGATTGACCCATCTGGTCTGCGCTTTATCTTGTAAACCCACTTGTAGGATGTGGGTTTCATATCTCTTGGCTTTCGCACCAGATCCCAAGTTTGATTTTGCTGAAGTGTATCGATCTCTTCTTTCATAGTTGTCATCCACTCAAATCTTTGTGATACTTCTTCAAACGTCTCAAGTTCTATTTGATTCTTCTATTTCACTAGGCCCACCCTTTTCATTTAGTTGTTGATATATGCCAGTTTGCCAAGGATTCTGAGTTACTCTTTGTTTGGCACCATCATCGTCTAGATCTCTAGATTCATCTAAACTTGGTTGGAATTGAATAGAATGCTCCCTCATCTTTTGTTGCAACTTATCTCCAAATTCTCTTGAATCTGGCAATGCTTCCTTCTCTGATGACCACCAAGAAGATGTTTCATCGAACACCACATCTCGTGAAGTGTAGCATCTTTTACTTGTTGGATCACAATATTTCCACCCTTTTCTCTGGCTGTCGTATCCCACAAAGATACATCTAACAGTTTTTTTGTCAAATTTGCTTCGTAAATGATCAGGAACAAATACATAACACACACAGCCAAATACTCGAAAGTAGGTAACTGTAGGTTTCATGTTCCATAGTTTCTCAAAGGGTGAAACAAATTCTAACCTTGATTGAGGAAGTCTGTTGATCACAAAGGCTGCAATCCTAATCACTTCAACCCAAAACCTCCCAGGTACATTCTTTTCATGTAGCATACTCCGACAAATTTTTGCAAGATGTCAGTTCTTTATCTCTGCTACACCATTTTTTTGTGGAGTGTTGGCACAAGTGTATTGATGATGTATTTGAAATTCCCTTAGGTATTGAGAGAACTCGCTTGAGCTATATTCTTCGTCGTTGTCTGTGCGCAAGCAACAAATCTTCTTTCCAACTTCTCCTTCAGTTGACTCTCTAAACTCTTTAAACTTTGAGAATACGTCAGATTTTTCTTTCATAAAGAAAACTCACACATACCTTGAGAAGTCATCAATGAATGTCACCATATATCACATACAGCCAATTGTTGGTTGCTTAACAGGACCGAATACATCAGAGTGAACTAACTCCAATGGTTCTTTTGCTTTAAACTTCAATTCCTCATATGGAAATTAGTGAGCTTTACCATATTGGCATCCTGCACACATTGTGTCTGTTCACACGTCTAGTTGAGGAAGCCCTTTAAGCATTGATTTCTTCACCATCACACTTAGCTTGGAATAGCTAACATGACCTAATCGCATATGCCATAGATTTGATGTCTCATTTCTTCTTGTCTTGCCTACATATGCAGATTTTGCTGACATTATGTAGACTAATTCCAATTGTTACCCCTCCATTGTCGATGTTTCTGAGATTTTGAGATCACGATACACATTCACGTCTCTGGGACCGAACAAGACATAATGGCCTGATGATGTTAATTGAGCCACAGATAGAAAAAAATTCTTCATTCATGGGACATGATAAACATCTTGAAGTGGTACTTGGTTAGTACTATATCAAGGCGTAACTTCGTCTTACCGATGTGGGCTATCGGTAACCTTGAGTTGTCAGTTGTCAACACTACATGACCTCTCTTGTACTCAGACATGTTTTCCAACTTCTGTTTATCACCTGTCATATGATTTGAGCAACCTGAATCTACGATCCAATCATTCTTGTAGTCAATATGTTTTGATGTTGTCACCGTAAAAGCCAATTCTTCTTCCTCTGTAGCGAATAATGCTTCGGCATCCCAACCATCTTCGCTATGCTCCTTAGAACTGGAAGTAGCTGTATTGCTTTCAACAGACTTTTTCTTACTCCAACAATATTTTGCCATGTGACCCATCTTCCCATAGTTGTAACATTCACTGTCAAATTTTCTATTGTTATTGCGGTTCTTCTAAGCTCCCCTGGAATAAAACCTCCCTTTCCTTGAGGAATTTTTCCTTTATCACCATCATTTTTATATCCATTTCCATTGTACCGCTTGAAAGTGCTTTTTCTTTTGCTAGTGTAGAGCGCTTCTTCTTCACCCTTCAGCGAGACTCTTCCCATTTGCTTAGCCATAGCTTCTTGACCGGCCAATAAATTCGTAAAATCAACAAGATATGGTTGTGTCGGCTATCCTTGTATAGAGGTAACAAACCCTCGATATTTGGGTCTAAAACCATGAATAATTATTCTCTTTATCCTCGTTTCCCCAATAGGAGCTTTTGGATCTAACTCTAAAATTTCGCGACATAACGACTTTACCTTGTGAAAGTATTGGGAAATCGTCATGTCACGTTGTGCCATCGATAGTAACTCATTATCTAGAAGTTACAATCTTGTATCATTCTTCTTTGAAAAGAGCGTAACAAGAGTGTCCCATGCTTCCTTTGGTGTTTTTGTATCCCGAATGTGCTCCAACATTTCTTCTTCAACTGTGGTCTTCAAAGCAAACATCGATTTGCCTGCTTTAATTTTTCACTTCCGCAAGATGCCGTTTGCATCTTCCATTGTTGGTTGTGTAACTTCATCACCACCAACAACCTTCCACAAGTCTTGACCTTGTAGGTAAGGCTCCATACATGTTGCCCATGTGTTATAGTTTTTGTTGTTGAGCTTCTTGATTCCTCCAACTACTTGAAGATCACCCATCGTGTTGGCAAGACTTCGACTATACCGAACAAGCTTGACTAATAAACTTGTAGAGTACCAAACTTCTCACGACTCAAGATAACTCCACTAAGAACGATCTCTGACCGTCTCGCTCTGATACCAATTGTTGAGTAAAATTTAGAATACACAACTCTAAATTAGATCCAAACAAGTAAACAAACTACCTGTATTATACCCACTATAACATCTTTCAAAGGCAACTCACAAATCGAAGAGAAATACAAATACTCAAAAAGAAAGCTCTCAACTCACACTCAAACTAATAATACAAAGTAAGTCCATACAAGTCTATGTACTAAAATCCACTTAAATTTGTAAAAATCTATATAGATTCTATAAAAATCTTCAAAATCTACAAATCTAAAATTATTTTGAAAATTTATGAAAATCTCAATGTAATACACTCTCCTAAATCCACGCAATATATGAATAAAACTTTTATTATATTAATTATTCATGTTTAATAATTTATAACTACACTAGTTTCAAGTTTGTTTTAGAAATGTTATTATCACTTAATTTTTCACTTATAACCTTTTAATCCTGCCATTTATCATAAATGTTTTGAAAATTATAAAAAACAATTTAATTTTTTTTAAATAATATTACCATTTGAAAAAATTTATGTTATTTAAATGCAAAAGTAGATGCAAATTTCATATCCTTAGTATTATGTTAAATTTTGAAGAGAGTGACGCCCCTCTATCTTTGTCTTGAACACTAAATACTTTGAGGAAACAGTTTAATTTGGATATTCTACTGTTAGCATAAGGATTCAATTGCAGTCCAAATATAATAATATTTGGTTTCCTGATGAAAACATATATGTTTATAATTTTGTCAAACATATTTATGGTAATGAATTAAGAAATAATTAATAAATATTTACCAAATCATTAAATTGATTCATTAAATTTAGTGGATAATCACCTCAAAATCTAAAAATTAAGTTAAAGATATTGTGTATATTATACTATTTGGCTTATACAATTTAGTTCTCCCTCACATATGTGATTATACCTTGACAGAGTTAGTTACAAGTTAGTTGACATTTTGGCTTCACTGTAATTAAGGGGTATAATAGATGGTACTATCTTTTGTAAGGCCGTTAAAAGCAGCCTATATAAAGAGCCATCTTGCTATACAATTAATCACGATTTTGTGTACTCAATGTGTGATCCTTACAGAGTGTAATTCTTGTACAATTGTAGAGCTAGAATGTGTTTGAGCAAACTTAATCTAAGTATTGCTTAAGGGTGAAATTCAATTTATGATCATAGTGGATTTGAAATATGGCTCCCTCCTATAGATTAGGCATTCATCTTGAGTGCTAAATGATGTAAAAAACTTAGTATCTTGCATTACTAAATTGTTTTACATTTGTGCCATTCCTGGTCCATTCATTTTATTGTTCTTTTTCTAAAAACCTTAGTATCAAAGGTTGGTTTCTTGCAAAAGTTTTGAGCTTATGTCGTGTTGAAGGGATCCTGATTAACTCATCTTCATTTTCCTTTATCTAATTAAGCTTCTTAGGTTTTCAAGATTGTGAAACTATGCAAGATGGGTTACTAAAACTATAAGATCGATAAATTTGATGGGATTGGAGATTATGATTTGTGGAAACAAAAGATATACTCAATGTAAATACAATAAGATGTAGCAAAAGGTGTTGCAAATGATCCTAAATAACTTGATGCATTCTAAACTCTACGTAAGAAGAAATTACTTATAAAAGCATGCACTAGCATAATCTTGAATATGGATGACAAACTCATTAGAAAAGTAAATAAATAGATGACTGTATTGAAAGCATAGAAGAAGCTAGATGAGTTATATCTGGTGAAACCCCTGTCAAGTAGTATAAACTTGAAGGTGCAATTGTTTGGGTTTAGAATGGATACTTCGAAGAGTCTTGAAACCGACGCTATGTATAGAGTCGGTTGATGTGTTGAACCGATGCTACACATGGACGTAGTATTGGTTCTACATGTCAACCGACGCTATACACGTGAGCTTCACCTCTTCTACTCTTTCTCATTTTTCGGCCACCTACAACCACCAATTTCAACACCGTTTAATGAGTTTTCTTCCTCTCCAAATTATCTTCCAGATCCCCTATTTTTTTGAGTGAAATACTCAAATTTTCTATACCCATTTTCTCACTTACAAAACACCATTTTTTTTCTTCATTTCCTTCATTTTGTCACTTCTTCTCTTGTAAGTATTTCTATTAATCCTACGCACTTATTATTCACTTTGTGCTATTTTTTGTATATTATGTGTATAAATTTTTGTATATGTATGTTATTATTTTTATTATGTACGTTTGGTATAAGTATTATGAAATGGGAAAGACATGATTTAACAATATGATGCTCATTAAAATATCTATGATTTAAAGTAGTGTAGTTATTTTAAAAAAACCTTAATAATCACAAAATTGTTATATAAATTTATATGTCATTGAATATAGGTTCTTACGTAGAGTATAAAATGAGTAAAATATGTATAAAAAACTTTAAAGTCAATTCAACCTGTGAACTGACTTTAAATTTGAAGTCTTTTCATTTAAAGTCGATTTTTAATTGACTTTAAAGCCTGTTTTTGTAGTAGGGATAGATGGTTGAAAAGATTGATTATTGGACTTGCTAACTTGGGAGAATATTTATCACATGAAAACCAAGCTATCATATTGCTCAATTCAATTCTTGATGTCTTTCAAGAAGTGAAGAATGCTTTCCAATATGGAAGAGTTGTGCTAAAGTTTGATACAATTGTATCTCTTTTTAAGCTGAAGATACTTAATTGAAATAAGAAAAGAAAGAATTAGGAAGAACTGATAAAAGGAATTCTAGATTAGGGGATTCATTGTTAACTTGTGGAAGGTCTACCAAAATGGAAAATGATACCAGATTTAAAAAGAAAGGAAAATCACATTCCAAGGGATGATCAAAATCAAAGAGAGGTAATTAGTGCTAGGCTTGTAAAAAAGAAGGTCATTATAGAAGAGATTGTCCAATCATGAAGAAAGAAATGGGAAATGAAGGTGATAGTGAAAGTGATATTGTTTCCAGTGGTTTTGATGATTCATATGTACTATTTATCTCCATTGTAAAATCTAATAGGGAATGGATACTTGACTCAAGCTGCACTTTTCATATATTTCCTATCAAGAAATAGTTTATAGATCTTAAAGAAAGTGATATTGGTAAGGTGTTGCTTGGTGAGAACTCAAAGTGTAAAGTGAAGGGAATTGGAAAGGTGAAGTTAGTTTTGCATGATGACTTAGAAAATACACTCATTGGTGTAAGGTCGTACCGAATATTAAAAAGAATTTGATTTATTTAGGGATGGTAGACAATCCAGGCTATTCAATCAAAATTGAGGAAGGAAAAATAAAGGTTTCAAAGGGATCTTTAATTATCTTGAAAGGTGTGAAAAAGTGTGGACTTTATATGTTAGAGGGCGATACAAGTATGAATCTTATAGCTACTATTATCAATTTAGATGATACAACAATGTTGTGGCTTAGGCATCTTGGTTATTTAAGTGATAAAGGACTTATTGAATTGTCTAAAAGAGGATTGCTACATAGTGACAAGGTCATTAAAATTAATTTATGTGAGCATTGTATTGTTGGAAAACAAAATAGAGTCAAGTTCACATCGAGTATACACAAAACAATAGGCATATTGGAATATGTTCACTCAGATCTTGGGGACTTGCAACAACTATAACCCTTGGTAAGCCTTCTAACTGCTCTCATTTAAGGATTTTTGGGTGTGTTCTTTATGTCCATGTTAATGAAGGGAAACTAAAACCAAGAAGTAGAAAATGCATCTTTATTAGGTATCCTGAGAAAGGGGTAAAAATTATAGTGGCATGATCTAAAGAAGACAATCATTAGTCATAATGTGATTTTCAATAAAAATGCATCTATACATGATCTTAAAAAGATTAACATAGTCAGCACTGATGCTAGTGGTGATGATAAAGGTGAAATGCTTGATATGATCAAAATATATAATCACTTAGTTGAGGTAGAGCCTAATCAAGATGATGATATACAGGAGAAAAATCTGAGTGAATATGGTAGTGCTAGTGCACCAGATGTTATTGAACCTCACCATAATGCATATCAGTTCGATAGGAACACTAGCTAGTTAGTTGACGTGGTAGATGATCATAAAGATAATCTCTTGCACAATTTTTAACTTACTAGAGATAGAGCTCAAAGTGAGATCAGGAAACCCAAATGCTTTGCTAAAGCTGACTTGATTTACTATCCCTTGGCTACTAGCTAGTGTTGAACTTGATTTTAATAATCTATCAATCTACAAAGAAGCATTGACATCTAAGGATTCCAACAAATGAATAAGGGCTATGAATTATGAATATCATTCACTTATGAAGAATGGAACTTGGGTGTTAGTGCCTAAACTATCTAATGTTAAGATTGTTGGATGTAGATGGTTATTCAAGCTAAAAGAAGGCATAGAAATGATTGAACTTACTAATTTCAAAGAAAGGTTCATTGTAGAGGGTTTCTCATAGGTCAAAGGAGTTGATTGTAATGAAATATTATCTCTTGTGGTCAAGTATATATCCATTAGACTTTTACTATCAATTATAGATAATACTAATTTGTATCTTGAACAAATGGATGTGAAAACAATAGTTTTACATGGGGAACTAGAGGAAAGAGTTCTAATGAAATAGCTTGAGGGTTATCACTTTATAGACTCAAACAATCCTCAAGATAGTGCTATAAATGATTTGATAGATTTATTAATATAATAGGGTTTGAAAGGTGTGAATTCTATCCTTATGTTTATCTCAAGGTGGAACCAGTAGATAAAGTTATGTATCTTCTTCTGTATATAAATGATATGATCATCACTTATGTTGACATGGATGAGATGAGATCAATTGTGTAAATAATCTTTTTACCTCATAGTTTCAAATGAAGAACTTAAGGGCTACAAAGAATATTTTTGGGACAAAAAGATAGAGTTGCTAGTAAACTTTGTGAATCAAAAGACCTATATGCTAAAAGTCTTAAATAAGTTTGGGATGATTATTGCAAAGTTAGTTGCTATTCCATTGTGTTCATAATTTAAGATGTCTAGTGCTCTCTCACCCAGTGATGAAGAAGAAATTGATGTTGTGAGGTTGATGCCTTGTGCCAGTATAGTGCAAAGTTTCATGTTTGTAATGATTTGCACTCGTCTAAACTTGGCATATGCAGTCAATATAGCAAGTAGGTTAATAGTTGATATAAGGCCTGAACACTATGTAGAAATGAAGAATATACTAAGGTATATACAGGGTATCATATATGGATATGTGGATGTAGATTATGTAGGTAATCAAGTTAAGAGGAAGTCTTAATCTAGGTACGTTTTTACTGCACTTGGGAATACAATCTGCTTGAAGTCTACTTTGCAACACGTGATAGCTTTGTCCACAATGAAATCTGAATATATATCTTTGATAGAAGAGGTTAAATAAGGAATTTGTTTGTCTGATATATGCAATAAGGTGGGTATTGAGATTCATTCAACTTCTATGCATTGTGATAGCCAAAGTGCTATTTGTATTGCCAAGAATTTCTTGTATCATGAGAGAACAAAACACAATGATGTTAAACTACATTTCATTCGAGATGTTATAGCAACTGGGTAGATCATAGTGGTAAAGATTCCAATAGTTATAAATCCCTCAAACATATTAACCAAAGTTATACTACTAAGAAAGTTTTAAGCTTTGTCTTGGGAAATTTTGAGTAGTTAAAGGTTGAGCTATGTCGATGGATAGATAGGGAACCATGTCATTATGATGATGTTGAATTTGTATTAGTAAAGGTGGAAAATTTTAGTATTTGGCTCATACAACTTAGTACTTCATCATGCATGTGATTACACCTCAACAAGGTTAGTTACAAGTTAGTTAGTATTTTGGCTTCATTGTAAAGGGTGTAGTATAGGATACTATCTTTTGTAAGACAATCAAAACTAGCCTATATAAAGAGCCATCTTGCTACAAAATTGATCATGATTTCATGTGCTCATTAAATGATCTTTAAAGAGTGTAGTTCTTATAAAATTGTGATGGCTTGCATCTATTTGAGCAAACTTGATTTATGTGTTGCTTGAGGGTGAATTTGGTTGATGATCATAGCGGATTGGAGAGATGGTTCACTCCCTTGGATTAGGCATTCATCTTGAGTACTGAACCATGTAAACAAACCTTAGTCTCTTGCATTGTTATATTATTTTACATTTGCATGATTATTGGTCCATTTATTTTATTGTTCTTTTTCTAACATCTATGTTAGTCTTGATACAAATTTGACAATCAAATGATGATTTTGTATACAAAACTAACATATATTTACCAATAAGTTATGGCTTAACGATATAAAACCTATTTCAATGTTTAAGAAGTTTAGATTCGAAACTCAGTTAAAAAACTAACCTATATTGCATCAATAGAAGTAATAGATTACCTTATCATTCCATCCATACACTCAATTTCTAAATACTATGTTTGTAAAGAGTAAAATCAAAACCAAATAAAATCCATTGCAAAAAAAGAAAGTTTCTAAGCATTAATATCTTAAGGTTTTAAAATGAGTGAAATTAGAATTCAATTTAAAGCAAGATATCCAAGATTCCAAAATTAACTTTATCGGAGTACAATTTGAAACAAGAAATCTAAGATACCATGCATGTTTATATATCTATCTTAATGAAATATACATGACACTTTTTTTAGTTTAAAGAAATTGCCATTGCACCATATTGAGCCTCAATTGAGGCTTGCTAGTGCCTTTTTAATTTTGTTGGACATTTTGTTAATTGAGTTGCTCATAGGTTTTTGTGTACTCATATTTCTAATACTCCTCCCAAGATACTTGCCAAAGTTTATGCAATTTCATCTGTTATTACATAAAAAAAATAAAGAAAATTGTTGTTTTAAAGTATGGTTATCTAGATATTATTATTGTTGTCATCATCATTATCTAAGATATATTTAATTAGATTTCAAATATTTAAATTTATTATTTAATTTAAAATTATTAATTAATATTTATCTTGATTACAATTTATTTGCACAATTAATTGTAATTAAAGATAAGTCTTGAATTATTATATTTATTATTGTGGCAGTAATCATCATTATCATTATTACTATCTAAGATATATTTAGTTATATTTTAAATATTTAAATTTATTATTTAATTATTAGATAAATTAATTAATATTAATATTTTTTTTATTATATATTTGATGTGAAATTGTAATTAAATCTCAAACTTGAATTATTTAATACAATATGTTAAAAAATTGCTGATACTAAAAGATTTTTAAAAGTAACCAATTTTTATACACAATTAATGATTAACTTTTGAGTTTAATATATATATATATATATATATATAAATCTTCACTGATTCTTATTTCACTAACAATTTTTTTCTTAAAGACTACTTTTACTTAACATTTCCGGGATCTTTTTCCCATTAAGATAAGTCCTTACAAGTCTATGCACTAAAATCCACTTAATTTTGTAAAAATCCATATAGATTCCATAAAAATCTCTAAAATCTAAAAAAATTAAATTTTTATAGAAATATCAATGTAATGCAGTCTCTTAAATCGACTCCATATATTAATAAAAACAAATTATTAATTAAAATGAGGTAACTTTTGTGTAATTTAATTTTTAACTTTATAAAAAGAATTAATTAAAAATAAATTATATTATTTTAATTATTTTTTATTATATATTATTATTTTTTGTTAAGAGATTAAAATATAATTTATATACGAGCTTTAACAAAGATAAACATAAAATTTAATGTGAAATTATTGAAGAAAAAATTAATAATAAAATTAAAGCAAAAAATTATTTAAATATATATTTTAATTTTTAAAAAAATTAAAATTAATAAAATATTAAAATAAGATAGTGATAATTAATAAATACTAAAAATAAAATTTTTTCATATTAATTATGATTTTACCATGGTTAAAAAATGGTGTTTATTATTTAAAGGACTAAACAAAATTGTTTCTAATATATGAGATTAAATGACATCAATTATCTAATTTAAAGGATTTTTATAGTATTTTTCTCTATTAATTATTTAGGTCGTTTACAAATTTGTACTAATTATTTTAATAATTTCTAATTCCACTAGTTTTAAGTTTCTTTAATTTTCTCGTAAAAGAAATGATAATATTATCTAATTCTCTACGTATTTTTGTACTTATAAATTTTATATCGTATCATAATTATTATAATTATTTTAAAAATTATAAGTAGAATCAAATTTTTTAAATAATATTAATACATGATAAAATTTAAATTTATTGATTAAAAAATATGTATCCTCGGTTAGCGCGCATTTCCAAAAAGAGTGCCCCCCACCCCCACAGTCTTGAGCACTATATACGTTAAGGAAACATTCTAATTTGGGAATTCAACTGTTAGCGTAAACATTCAATTCCATTCCAAGTAGATAATAATATTTGGTTTCAAAACATAAATGATTATAATTTTGTTAAACATTTATATGCTGATGAATTGAGAAATTACTTGATAAATAATTGTCAAATGGTTAAATTGATACTTAAAATTTAACCAATAATCACTTCAAAATCAAAAAATTAAGAAGTCAAAGATTTTTTTTTTCTTTTATGAAAATATATTAGGCTTGATAGTCTTGATACAAACTACACAGTCAAATGACCATTTTGTATCCAAAACTAACATATATTGTGAAATGACGAAATGAAACCTATTTGTGAAGAGTGAATCCAAAACCAAACAAAATCCATTGCAGAAAAAAGAAACTTTTGAAGTATTAATATCTAAAGATTCCAAAATAAGTGATATGATCTGAAGACAATTTGAAACAAGAAATCCAAGATTACATGCATGTTTTTATATCTATCTTAATCAAATACACATGTAGTATTCATAACCCCATTTAACTCTGGAATCTAATTTTTAGCAATGGATCGAATTTGAAGGAAATATCTTGTATATATCCACTATTTTATTTGGCAACTATAACTCCATAGAGAAAAAAAGAAAAGAAAAAAGAAGAAAAAAAGGTTATTGACAATTTACCTTTAAATTGTTCTAAAATTGGTGACTTAATTAATTCATCAGTTGAGGACATAGAAAAGAAAGCACAAATGTGTGTGTGTGTGTGTTTATTTATTTATTTATTATTATTATTATTTTGTGTGTGTTTTTGAGTTAGGAAAATTCACCATTGAAGCCAAATCTGGTTTGCACGGCATCTCTACTACTAATTTGGGTTTTAAGAACCCTAAAAGGCAGTGATGCAGTGCAAACCAATTATGGCTTAATGATGAGAGACGATCATATAATAAAATGGTAGAGGTATAATTAATGTTATAGCCGACTTGTTGCTTTAATTGTAAGCATCTATTTAGGGGGAGAAAATAATAATAGATAATTATAAATATCATTGAATAAATAATTAATTTAAAATACATTAATTAAAACTAGATCTACTACATGTTCCACGTTTCAAATTAGTTTTTGACTTCTAGATTCAGGAAAATTGCCTCATTTTGCGTGTGAGATACCAATAATTATAAATATAATATATATTTATTATATGTTATAAATATAGTATAATTATAAAGTTTTATAGTTACATTTTATCCTTGAAGTAAAAAATGTAAATTTTTATAATTATATTACATTTATAATATATAATAAACATACATTATATTTATAATTATTGATATTTAGCTCACAAAATGAGATAATTTTTCTTTGGATTCATATAAATCTCTTAATATTTGTTGAAAAAGTAAACCAAATTTTCTCTAAGTTCTTAGCATATTTTATACTATCAAGTTATTTTTTCAAAAACTCTATAATAGTCTAATAGAAATATCTACGTGAACTTAATGGGCCAATAAAAATGTGTGATTAGGATTAGTACTTGGTCTCCTAGTAAATTCGTAGATAATATCTAGAATAATTAATTAAAATAAATTAGTAGAATTTTGTAGAACTTACTTGCTCATTTATAAATACACATTTACATGATTTATGTAAAGCAAGTTAAAAAAACAAAGAGTTATATTTAGAAAATCTCTTTAAAGCCTCTTCTTTAATTACTATATATTTTTCAATTTTATTTAACAAATTGATATCAAAGTCATAGCAACCAATGTCTTAAACACATTTTCATGCCTAAGTTCAATGGAGGATTTTAATTATTGGAGCTAAATTAACTATGAAGGTTTTGCTCAAGTCTCTTAAGCTATGGAGTATTGTAGAATAAGGTTATGAACAACCTACAAATGAAAATCAATTGTCTACAACTCAAAAGAATGACTTGAAAGAGAAGAGAAAGAAAGACAACGAGGCTCTTTATCAAATTTATCAAGCAATTAAAAAGCCAATTTTTGAAAGAATCATCAAATTAGCAACATTAAAGAAAGCATGGAAAAGTCTTCAAACAACTTATAAAGGTAAAGATGATGTAAAAAAATGTATGTCTTCAATATCTTATGTGAGAATTTGAAAGCATTGAAATGAAGACAAATGAATCAATTTTTGATTATTTCACAATAGTAAATTCCATTGTCAATCAAATGACTTCAAATGGAAAAATTTTAAAAAAATCAAGAGTTGTCGTAAAAAAATTACCCATCTTACCAAAAGAGTTTGATTATGTAGTTGTTGCAATTGAAGAGTTTAAAGATATTTCTTCCCTCTCCATTGAAGACTTGCAAGGGAGACTAGAAATTCAATTAACACTTGTTCTTCTTCAAATGATCAAGTTCTTCAATCTCAAGTTATTTTTCTGGGAGGTCATGGCACAAGGAGTGGTGGTGACAGCTATGGATGAGGTAGAGATGGAAGAGGAAAAAATTTCTACAGACATGACAAAGGTTATTCAAATAGTGAATGATCAAAGAAAAATATACCATAATGAAGTTCAAATGATTTTCAAAGGGGGAGAGATCGTGGCTACAATCAAAGAGGTAAAAAAGATTTCATTGAATGTTTTCATTGTCACAAACCTATCACATAATCAATGAATGTTGGCATCATCAAAATGAAAAAAAAATGAGAATGGATTTGTGCACAAAGATGAACATAATGAAACTTTGTTGATTGCAAGCCAAGGTAAAATTCATTATATTTGGTACTTGGATAGTGGTGTTAGTACACATTTGACTAGCAACAAACATTTTTTCTCATAATTAATTGAGATAGAGCATAATCAAGTTCAAATTGGAAATGCTAAAACTTATAAAATTAAAGGAATTAGTGATATCTCCATCAAAACAAAATATGAAAGACCTAAAAAAAATTCTAATGTTTATTATGTGCCTATGTTAAAAACTAATTTACTTAATGTGGGTCATCTCATGAAGAAAGGATATGATATTCCATTTTACACTAACACTTGTGTGATGTCAAGGAGGAATCAAGTTGCTGGAAAAATTGTCATGAGCTTAAATGATATGTTTCCTCTTAAGCCTCAAGTGTAAGATGTTTCATACTTTGTAAGTGTTAATGAATAAAGTTTCCAAGTTATGGCATGCAAGATTCAAATACTTAAACTTTAGAAACTTGAAGATGTTATCATCCAAAAGAATGGTAGAAGACTTACTTTAAGTCGATGCAATAGAGGGAGTTTGTGAAGATGTTAATGTGGAAAGCAACATCAAGGCTCATTTCCTAAACAATCACAATAGGAAAGAAAATATCACTTGGATCTCATACATACCAACTTATATTCATTTTCAATACCATCTCTTGAAGGTAATAATTATTTTATCTCATTTATTGATGAAACATGAGCATATTTTCTCAAATAAAAACATGAAGTTTTAAAAGCTTTTAAAGATTTGAAGTATCAAGTTGAAATTTTTTCTAGTTTTCAAATTAAAATTTTAAGAAGTGACCAAAAAGGTGGATACGTATCAAAGCTCTTTCAAGTTTTTTGTAAGGACAATGGCATAAGACATGAATTGATAGTTCATCATACATCCTAACAAAATGGAGTTGCTGGAAGAAAGAATTGAACCATTTGTGAAATGGAAAGATGTATGTTGAAGACAAAATATTTGTCTGTAAAGGTCTGGGTAAAAGTAGTTTCTTTTTCTATCGATTTGATATATCGATAACCCACAAAAAATCTTGAAAATTCCACTCCATATGAAGCATGTTATGGAAGAAAACCAAGTGTTCACCACTTAAGAATTTTTTTAAAGTCCTGCGTATGCTTATATTTCTACTACCATAAGAAATAAGCTTGATGATAAAGATAAAAAAATACATTTTTATTGGGTATAGTGAAATATTTTTTCTTGAAGAAAATGGAGTAGCAAATGATCAAAGATCACATGAAAAAAAGATAACTCATCAAAATGAGGAATCTTTCCAAAGTTCCTCATCTTTACAAGGAAGAAAGATAAAAAGTTTGATAGAAATTTATTAGAACACAAATGAAATTTTTAAAGAAAATTCTACATTTTTTTATTTCTTTACAGGTTAAGATCCAATTTCCTATTAAGAAGCATCAAAGGATGAAAAAAGGGTTTGAGCTATGGAGGAAAAAATTAAGACAATTGACAAGAATGATACATTGGAGCTCACTGATTTGCCTCCAAACAAGAATGCTATACTTGTGAAATGGTTGTTGAAAATCAAGCTAAATGTAGACAACTCCATCAACAAGCATAAGGTAAGAATAGGTGCAAAGGGCTACAAAAAAAAGAAGGAGAAGATTAAAATAATGTATTTGATTCTCTTTCTAGATTTGACATTATTAAACTCATCATTTCTCTTACAGCACAAAGAATTGGAAGTTGTTTCAAATCGATGTCAAATTATCATTCTCGAATGGTTATATTGAAGAAGAGATTATGTTATCCATCCACCTAGGTTTTTCAAAAATGGAGAAGAAGACAAAGTTTACAAGCTTAAGAAGGCACTATGTGGACTTTGACAATCACCATGTGCTTGGTATGCCGAATCAATTATTTCTTCGAGCAAAATGGTTTTGAAAAATGCCTATATGAATATACTTTGTATGTTAAAAGCAACTCTTAAGGAAATTTTATTTTTGTGAGCCTTTATATTGATGATTTTCTTTTTACCAGAAATAGCATGAAAATATTGAATGATTTCAAAGCTTCTATGATGAAAGAATTCAACATGACTAATATGGGAAAGTGCACCATTTTTTAGGCATTGATGTTTGTCAATAGAAGAAAGGAATTTTTATTTGTCAAAAAAAAAAAAATACTTGAAAGAAATGTTGAAGAAATTCAAGATAGAGAATATAAATCTTGTTTCAACACCATGCATCATAGGATTGAAATTGAGTAAGAAAGATGAAGAAAAGCTAGTAGATTCCATTATGTACCAAAGCTTAGTTTGAAATTTGATGTATTTGACATCGACAAGGCCTCATATCATGCTTGTAATCAATTTGGTGATCTGATTTATGGAGAAACCTTATTCAAATCATTAGAAAGATGCAAAACAAATTTGAGATATATAAAAGGAAAAAATGACGATGGTATTTTATATTAGGATAATGTTCTAATCAATCTTTTTGGATACACTGACAATTACCATGCAGGAAGTATTAATGGTAGTAAAAGCATGTCAGGTTATGTCTTTCATATTAAAAGTCGTTCAATATATTGGAATTCAAAAAAATAACCAATAATGGCTCTTTCTACCACTGAAGCAAAGTATATAGCAACATCTACATTAGTATATCAACTTGTTTGGCTTAAAGGCATCTTAGAAAGCATCAAGCACAAGCAAAAAGGACTAACAACTTTATTTTATGAAAATAGATCAACAATCTCTATTGCCAAAGCTCATATCTAACATGAGAGAACAAAACACATCCGAATGAGATTCCATTTCCTATGAGAGCTTGTTCAAGAAGGAATTGTTCAAGTTGATTACTACAAAAGTGATTATCAGCTCACTGATGTTTTTACCAAGCTATTAGGAGCAAAATTGTTCAAGAATAACATTGCACACTTAGGATTCAAGAGTAAATTTGGTTTAAGGGAGGAATTATTAAAAAAGTAAACCAAATTTTCTCCGAGTTTCTTGAATATTATACACTATCAAGTTATTTCTTAAAAAACTCTAGAATAGTCTAATAGAAAAATATAGATGAGCTTGGTGGGCAAGTAAAAATGTGTAGCTAGGAATAGTACTTGGTGAATAAGTAAATTTGTGTGGCTAGGATTAGTACTTGGTTTTCAAGTAAATTAGTAGATAATATCTAAAATAATTAATTAAAAGAAGTTGGTAGAATTGTGTAGAACCTACTTTATCATCTATAAATACTCATTTCCATCACTCATGTAAAGCAAGTTAAAAAATAAAAAAGTTATATTCATAGAAAATCTCTTTAAAGCCTCTTCTTTAATTATCTGCATGTCCCTCAATTTTATTTGACAACATTATGGATTTTTGGGGGTATAAATTGCTCCCTTATTTTGTAGTACAAATGTTTTTTTTCCCTAAAAGGATATAGACTAATGTCTAATCGGGATTCCCTCTAAATAGGGAAGTCTGTGATATCATAAAGTAGTAGATTAATAGCAATGCCTTATGCCTAACCTCTTCTACAAGCCCATTAAATTTTCAATGGCTATGTAATTTTTTTATATTGGTATCCATCTTATTGAGATCACAGTGAATTTATGTAGCTCCTTATTCAATTATTTAAGAAGAGTTGTAGTTTGTTCAGGAATTGCATGCCAATTTTCTTCAAGAAAACATATATAACTACTATAATAAAGAGTATTTAAATCAGGATTTAAAATCAGTTCTAAGAAATTACTAACTTATAAATAATTTTAAGTTGATATGCTTATAAACTTACTAAAAAAACTAATTTAAAATGGATTTAAAATTAAAAAATACTATAAGAATAAAAAATAGCATCGATTGATATGTCCAACTAATGCTACACATGTAAATTCTTGTCATATGTAGCGTTAATTGGACACATCAACTGCCACATACTGTAGCATCGGTTGACATGTAAGATTGATGTGTCACACTTAGAAATGATCCTATAATTGAACCAACGTTACACGTGGCATATAGCGTCAGTTATATGTGTCCACTAATGCTACATGTGGCATATAGTGTTGGTTCTATATGTCAACCAACGTTACACATGACATTGTGTCTATTGACATGTAAAACTGACGCTATATGCCATGTGTAGCATCAGTTGACAAGCAGAACTGACACTAACTAGCTTTTCTTCATTTTCTTCTTCTTCCCCCTCCCCTCTCCTGATAATGCTTGTTGTTATTTTTATTTTCTCTCTCACACACACATCGCGCCACCTTATTATCCATATCCAACTATTTTCAACCACTATTTTCGATACCATCAGTTGAGTTTTGTTCCCCTTTACTTACTAATCTAGATCCACCATTTTTTAGCTCTAACACTTTATATTTTCTTGTCCATATTTTACACTTTCTTACTCAACAAACACATTTTCCTTCATTTTCTCACCTGTTTGATTCTTGTAAGTATTTTTATGAATTATTTGCACTTATTATTATTGTTTTTATAGTTTTAAATTTCTTTTTTATGTATATCATGTATTATTGAATATTTGCATATATTTTTATATTATGAAGGTTGTTCATTTTTGTTCAAGCTTAAAGAAGCAATATATTTTTTTATTTATTTACTTTAAACTAATTTCATGATATATATATATATATATATATATATATATTAATATATTTTGAATTTAAATTTTTTTGAACTTATTATTACATGTATTAAATAATATATTTTTAATTAGGTTGTTATATAAGTGTTTATAATTTATATTATTAGATTATATTATTATAATTATTTTTTTAGAGTATTATAATTTATATTATTAAATTTTTTATATGTGAAGATAACATTATATATTGTTAATATTATAATGAATGTATTAATTGTTTGGATTTTATGTATTTATTTTTATATGATGTTTCGATTGATATTTTAAAAATTTATAAATTTCATATAATAAATTTTACGTAATAGTGATTAATACATGTATATTTATTGGGTACATATTTAATATGTTTAATGTTTTTAATAAAAAAAATGGACAATCTTGGATGTGAAAGTATAATATTGAACAAGACTATTTTTAAAGTTGAAAATTTCTTGAAATTCGGTCATAGAAATAGTAATATTGAAATTACTATTGTTCGATGCCCATATGTTAAATGTAAAAATGGTAAATTTCATGATTTTGATGATGTTAAGTACCACCTTATCTGTTGTAGTATTCTTTTGAGTTATAAAAATTGGTATTATCATAGAGAAAGGATTGATGATACTCATAGGAAAGAGATAACTAAGGATGTGAGTGAATTATGTACATATTATCCAGATAGGCACACGCGACATAATGTACAGATGAAAAGTATGTTTCATGCTATGGAAGATGAACTACATAAGGATGATCCCCAAACATTTAAAAAACTTATAAAAGATGTCAAAAATTCGTTGTATTAAGAATGCAAGAATTACACTGAAACGTTAGGATTGGTTCATTTGTACAATGTGAAGGAAAAAAAATGATTTTTTGGATAAGGGATTCACATAATTGCTAAATGTACTAATATATATGTTTCTTGAGGGTAACGAGTTGTCATCTTCAATGTATAACCTGAAGAAATCTCTTACTCAATTTGGCATAGAATATCATAAGATTCATGCTTGTCCAAATGATTGCATTCTTTATAGGAAAGAATATGAGACATTCGATGATTGTCCCATGTGCAAATAATAAAAGTGGAAGCATGCTACAAATGAGATGACACCTAAGAAGGGCATGCCTACAAAGGTTCTTTGGTACTTTCCTCCAATTCCTCACATTCAGTGGTTGTTTAATAATAAAGAGACATCAATGATGTTAACTTGGCATTCATAGAATCGATATGATGATGGGATGCTACATCATCCTTTAGATTCTACAAATTGAAAAGTAATAGACAATTTATCCCCAAAATTTGCATCTGATCCACACAATCTTCGTCTTATTATTGTTGTTGATGGAATTAATCCATATAGTTCTCTTAGTAGCAGATATACCTGTTGGTTGATAATTATGGTAACATACAACCTTCCTCCCTTGTTGTGTATGAAAAGAAAATTCTTGATGATAACATTATTGATATCAAGGCCAAAATAACCTATAGTTGATATTGATATGTATTTCTAGCCTCTGATAGATGACTTAAAACGTTGTGGAATGATGATGCATATAAGGAAGAATAATTTAACATGAGAAGGGTCCTTTTATAGACAATTAATGATTTTCTTGCCTATATAAACTTATTAAGACATACACCAAAAGGTTATATAAAATGCTCTATTTATAGCGATGACACTTATACAATTCAACTTTTGAATGGAAAAAAGATGTCTTATAGATGACATAGAACATTTTTGCCGTCTAGACACAAGTTTAGATCATAAAAGAAACCTTTCGATGGTGAAGAATATCTTGATCCTGCACCAAGACCTTTATGAGGGGTTGAGATATTCAGGCGATTAAATATTATGACATTCAAACAATATGGAAAGATGAAAAAAATGAATGCTCACTAATGGAGGGAAATGAAATAGGTCAACTAATAAAGGGGTGAAAAAGAAAAAAATGTTACTGAAATAGTAAAACATGATTGTTGGAAGAAAAATAAATATTTTGGGAATTACCTTATTGGAAAGACCTACACATTCATCACATCTTAGATGTTATGCATATTGAGAAAAATGTATGTGAGAGCTTGGTGAAAGTAAGAAATTGTTCTCTTGTTGCACTTGATGGGGAAAAGGACATTGAATCATTTTGGCAAATAACAATGAGGCACAAGCATACATAGAGTAAGTAATGATATTGCATGTCAGGTTCACCCTTTTCATATAAAATTATTATTATTTATTTAACTATTAATGACATGCAATTGATTTATCTTTCATAATATCATAGAATGCACTTGAACTTAATGAAAATCAATCCTAGTTATAAAAAGAGAGAGGAGAAATATGGTTGTATGATAAGCATAAATGATGGCTTATTAATTGGTTTTGCAACCATGTAAGTGTCATATACAAGAATTCATTAGTGCACCTAATTAATGTGTTACAACATTGTTTTAAAATATTTCATGTTTTTATATGCATTGATTCGGGTTGAACTTAACAAACCAAATCATAAAATTACAAAAACTATGGAATGGCTTGTATATAGTCTAAAATTTGATATCAAATAATATTCTAATTTCACAATTAATGGTTCTAGGTTTACAACATAAGCAAGGGACAAAGTCTGAGTAAACCAAAATAGTGGTGTAAGATGGTTGTACAAACTTGGCAATTTTCTAGTTTGAAAGATGGTGATCCTATACTTTCTGATAGAATGTATTATGATATAATTCATGAAATTTGGGAACTCAATTATGAGGTCTTTCATAAAGCTATATTCTTGTATGATTGGGTACAAGACATTGTAATTGTTGGATATAAAATAGATGATTTTGGATTGTGATGCTTGAAAAGATGATGACATGCTTGATACGTTATCAAATGTTAGTCATTTCTTAAACAAATTTCCTAATGTATGTGATGATCTTGTTGATAACAATGATTCTTCATCATGGATTCAAAGTGATCATGAAGGAATATATATACTATTGACAACATTATTAAGCATAATGTTTGTTACATTGTTTATATGTTTGGAGTTAAAATTGTGAATTAATTTTGATGTCATCCTTGTTTACAGATATTTCATGGATCCTAGGGTGCAATAGATTATAGACTCAAATGATCCATTGGAGCATTTTAAAAGAAGGGGTTGGACTAATATACCTGGCACTCTACTTAATCTAATTGATAGAATACCTATTAAATTTGATGCAACTGTAATACATTGGGAGAAATGGATAACATTTGAAATCTTCTATCGGTAGACTTGTTAAGTCAAGTATACCAATCAATATAAATGATTGGAGTAAACTTGAAGATTGTGAAAAGTACAGGATATGGAAAACCATTTATGTAAGTCTCTTTTGTTTTATGATTATTTACATATTATATCATTTTTATATTATATCTCCTCTATACTATGTATTTTACAGAATCATTTCAAAGTCCTTGAATTTTGGTTTAATAAGTGCTACAAGATTGCAAAAAAGGCATGCAAGAATACAAAACTTATAAGTTGGCTATAAGTTAGGTGTTTCCATACTTGAAACCCCTTAATGAAGAAGAACTATATAAAATCCTTGAATATCACCCATGGATAGAACCCTAAGTATGGAAAGAGTTCGTGAATCATAGACATATAGATGAATTTTGAATCATTAGGGAAGAACACCAAAATATATAACTATAGAATATTCTTTCTAACCGTATTAGGAGGTCATCAAATCCTGAAGTTAAATAAAGAATGGTAATATTAAGTTATTAATTTATAATTAATTTATATTTATTTTCCTTTAACTTAAGTTAATAAATTGATTAGTAAATTTATTTAATTTTATGAATGTAGGAGGCTGGATTAGGTAGACCGGTTACCCAAGTTGAACTATATTTAGAAACAAAATACCAAAAACAAAGAAGTCAAAACCAATTGATAAACAAGGAGAAAAATAATTGAATAAGTTAGTTAGTAATTTAACTTGATATAAAGTCCTTTTATAATTTTTGCATATTCATGAAATAATGTATGTTATTCCTTATTGCTTTATTATTTGTAGAGAACATTCCAAGATTAAATAAATAGAGGTGAAATAATTGAGCAACTAAGAAAAGATACCATATATTATGGATTTGGACCTGATCATCCTAGACGGGTTAGGGAGGAAGCCAATATGATGGTTACATAGAATTTTTTAATATTTAAAAACAAAGGCTTAATATGGTCAGTAAGGATGAGTTGAATAAAGTTGAAGAATAATTGAACTCCTTTAAGGCTACTATGTTAAGCGAGCATGCAAATATAAAGAAATTTCAAAGTTACCAAGTTGGGGCATCACAACACATGCTAGGCATGCCACCATATTACAATCAAGGCATGCTCTATGGTCAGACATGCCATTCATGCTATATAATGGCCAACATATGTCATATGTGGGATATAGTCATCCTATTGGACCCACATACATGTCAAAAATATCCATACAATCGCATACTAGTCCAATGTCTCCAATGCAATCTACGCATTCGTACCATCATTCATAACAATATTTTGATGATAATGTTCTTCCAATAGCTACCCCACATAGGATTCTTCCTCCATTTTATGAATCTTTTGTGGTAAGATTTAAAGCTTATGACACAAATATTATTTTTATTTTTTATTATATGTTTTGTTTATTGTATATAAAACTTGAATTTTTTACATAATATGAAATGTTTGTTGAAAGATCCATCATTTACAGACTCTTTTGCTAATGGAATGGTATAACAATTGAGCAGTGATTAAAAGATTCATAATCAATATTTACCAAATCATTGGTGAATAGTAATTAATTAATCATTTCTCTATCATTGTCCACTACCAGTGCCCTCTGTTGCTACCATAGTCCAAGGATATGTTGGACAATATATGGCTTGGTCGTCAATTATGCTAAATTTTGACATTATACTATTTATTTTTAATTAAATTAAAACTTTTTTTACTTGTATTTTATTATTCTACTTTTATTGTTACTAATATAATAGTTTTTCTTTAGTCTATTATACCAAAGTTGGTAAGTGCTACAAATTTAAGAGATGGAAAGGAAGTATCTCATGGCAAACCCATATGAAGTGGACAATCATTGCACACCAAGTCATTCAAGAAAAATCCATGAAAAAAGTATAATTATGAGTATGCTATAATTTTTTGTAAAAACAATATTTGATATAAATATTGGACAATCTTATACATCGATCGAGTGCATATTGCAGTTATTTGAGTTTCAAATGATCGACTTAAGTATAATTTAAGTATGAACAATGTGAGTTCTCAATCAACAGATAACTTTCATTTATGTAGAACATATAAGTATGTTTATATTAACTAATTAATTATATATATTTATTTTATATGGGAAAATTTATTATCGACTTGAAACTAATCACCTACCATATTTAGAGGTATTTTATGATTCATCATATTGAATTAATATTAAGATATTTTATGATTCATCATACGTGAATGAATATTAAGAGTAGGATGCTAGCATAAGAGTGAAATAATTATGTGATGGAGTATTAACACTTCAAAAAAATCAAAAGTTGATAATCCCTTGGCCACTAAAGTTTGAATAAGGTCAAGATCATTGGATGTCGATGATCCTTGATGTATATGGTAATCGTGCTTGGTATTGTGACTCGCGTTCTATAGAATTGAATAAAGACACAAAATATATATTTTTCTTCTATTTTTCTTTATAATATTGAATAAAGATGAAAATACTAACTTTTATAAATATTGATAGGGCATGGAAGCTATGGAATAAGAGTAAGGGCATCATCCTTAAAAAATCACATAAGCCTATATGGGATACAATTATGCTATGTACAAATGAATATTAAGAAATTTCTTTATTAATTTAATGAATTATATGATTAAATAATAACAATGTTTGAATTGATAAATCATGCACACTTGTTTTTTGTAAGTTCCACAACACAGTGATAGAGTTATGTATGATTACTTTGTTATGAAATTTATGAGCAAGATCATCTCAAATATCATTAGGTCAATTAAGGATGTGGTAATCTTCTTTAACTAATTTACTTTTTTGATATATAAGTTATTTTTTAATGAATTTATGATGTTAATTATGAAATAAGTTTTATTCATTTACATTTTTAGAATCATAATACTTGCTAGGTGCTATTTGATATGCTCATTTATTTCATAATCATACTTTAAACTTGTTAGCCTCAAAGACTTTAGATTTAATATTTCACATAGTAAGCTATGTTAGTTTTTTAAGCTTCTTCATTTGAGGCCATGAGAACATTAAGGTAATTCTACATGTATACTTGTTAAACAACTAGCATACTAATATTTTAACATATAAAAGTTATTTTTTGTAAATTCATAATGTTAAATTTTTATTTTAAATTTAAATACATGTAGTTCTTTGGTTAGAGTTAAATGGGATACGATAGGCAATGTTTTTAAGATTTATCAAAAGAATGGGCGAAACACAAGCTTCAAATTATAAGATTTCAAGAAGAATCAAAAGAAAAATATGATGATATAAAATAGCATAGGTATCTAATTATTATGTGTTTATCTTCTAAAATTTCTTATACTAATGGATATATGTAATTTCATATCTACTATACCATTCACATGTAAAAGTACTAATAGTATTTAGTGATATTATAATTAAGTTAAATTTGTACATACGCATTGTATGTAAGTTATTTTATTTTTATAAGTCAATTCTTAAGTAATTAATTACATCCAGTTTTTTAATGAATAAGAGGTTTTAAAGCCCTTTTTGAACATATTCTGATTTTTTCTACTGTTATGTGATTTAAAACATGTAGAGATATTAGTAGAAAATATTCAAAATATGTTTAGGGGTTATACCTTTTAAGTCAATTTCTATGTAGTACTGACAAAATTTTAAGTTCGTTCAAACGTAGGACCAAATTTATATTTTAAATGGGTTCTACCATTGAATTGACTTACAATTTAAAGTCGGTTCTACCCTATAATCGATTTAAAAATTAAAGTCATCTCGTTTTAAGTCAGTTCATTGAAAGGACTTAAAATCCGTTTAAGGTTGATTAATAATCGACTTAAATGGCCTTTATTAAAGTAGTAAATGATCAGTTTGTTGTATCCTTCCAATTACAGAACTTGAGTGTTGTATTGGATTAGATATTTAAACCTTTCAAAAAATAATACTACAACTTTTGCTTCTTCAATGGAAGTAGTAGTATAATAGTATACCTAAGTATGATTGGCTCTTCTATGACTATCCATTATTATAAAACCCAAGCCTATGTAATTCTACAAAGCTGCATCAAAATTTATTTTAATAGCATTTTTAAGTGGAGATTGCCAATGACTAAGGATAACAATGCCTTCCTAGCCTATATCACTTGTATTTTTGAATATAAGAGAATGGAAGAAAATTCTAAAATTCTCTTAATGAGTCTTTGTATGAGAATGACTTAATTTAATTCTACTCGTTTAAAAATGATTTCATTTCTCAACCACCATATTTGTATTATCATTATGAGTGCCACTAAAGTAAACATTTTGGATTCTATGTCTTTTGACATCCACGTTTTTGGTGAATGATAAATGAAATCAGGGATAATATCAATTTTTTAAATACTTATTCATTTTAAATTTTATTAATTCTCACAAGTGTACGAATCATTTATAGAAATGATAAGCATACTTCCAAGGTTGATTCAAGGAAGTAATATTGTGTGGTTTTTAAATATTATTCAAATTTTAAAAACAAAATCAAATCTAAACATTATGTCATGATGATTTGTTTTTTTAAATAATCTAATGCATAAAGATAAAGAGAGACATGGATTCAACAAATACGCATGCAATTTAATATATTCATAAACAGTGGAGAATAATGAATATAATAATTCGATGATTATTCATGCTCATATTATTTAGGTTATTAAAGATATAAATTGATATTTATTGATTTGTTTTTTGGTACGAAAGTGTACTTAGGCGAGGCCCAAATTCTTTTGTTCAATATTAACTAACTAATATCCTTATGTGGAGTCTATTAATTAATTAAGTATTAAATTTCAACTTTATTTCTAAGGAAAAAGAAAACAATCTAATCACAACTTTAGGTGAAGTCAATTAGTTGGACTTTATTCAAAGTGTCCAAATTTAACTATCTCAAAAATAATTTTCAAGTTTTAAAACTATTTAACAACATATGTTATCAATACATTTTCAAATAATAATTCTTTGTAAAAAAAACCTTAAAATAGAGCTTCACTCTAAATATCCAAATAGTTAAATCTAAAATAGAATAATATTACTCCAAATTAAGTATATGTAATTAAATCTTAATTTTAACTCTTATGTTAAGTTTGTTATTAAGGGTAATGTACTCCTTCAATTACATTATTTTTAAAAATCTTGAATAAAAATACAATCAATTTATTTTCATAAAATGTTTTACCTATTCAATATTTTGCAAGCATAACATTTTTATTATTATATCATATTTACTATAAACCATATATGTTATAATTGATCATAGATAAATCAAGAATGACAGAAAAGAAACAACACATATATATGGACATTAAAAGGAATATAATTAATACCTTAATAATATCCTTACAAAACTTTGAAGAGTTAATTCTAAGACTAGAAATATTCTTCCTCAAAATTGAAGGAAGAACTAAATAAATTCTAAAAACTAAAAATATAAAAATCTAGAGAAAGTTGCTGAAAACGTAACTTGGAAGCTTCTTTTCTTGGTATATAGGGGGTCATATTTATATGAAAGAATGTGAGAAAAACTTGTGTTTTTGCTGCAGCGCGTTTGGATCGCAACCAGATTTTTGACCAATTCAAACCTCCTTGTGTCGCAACATACATTTTTTTTTATTTTCCATTATCTCTTTTCTTCACATTGAATAATATCAAATAAATGATATTCATTTAAGCTCAAAAAAGTGTGATAAACATGCTTCAACTATTTTTCTTATTTTAATATTTATATAACACTACAATATACCCATTAATGTGAACAAATAGATTTGTCTAAAATTTAATAGAATAAAGCAAATACAAATTCATTTTATTAATTGAATGATATTAAAACATGGTATATTTAGTTCTTTTTAAGCACTCATCACAACCTCCAACTACCTTCTTGCTAGTCTCTTAACAAGAGAAGCAGCTAAAACAAAAAAATTAAAAATTAAACTAACCTATATCACTTCCGTGAATTAACACGATTACATTTAGCGTATCTAACAAGTTGTTAAACTCTTAGGTTACCATAATGGATGAGTTTAAGTCTCATGAGATTTTTCAATAACGATACCCACAAACATTAACAAAAAATGAAAACAAAATAAAACAAATAAAATAAAATAAAAGTTAACTAAAATTTAAAATAAAGTAAAAGGACTAAAATAAAATAAAGAAATAAAATACAAAAATATCTTATGCTTATAATATTTTTTAAATTTCAAAATTAAAATCTTAAGCATATATTATTTCAACTTCCTAAACATTCATGATTTATTATAATAATTAATTGAAAATCATTTTCATATTTCATATAAAAAATATATCAATTTAATTTCACCCAAACTTAATGTTAAAAATCCGAATACACTTCGACTCTATTTAACAAGTCAATACTCTCAAAAATACTAAATCTTATAGGTTTAAATACTCATACTAATTTATATGCGAAAGAGTTGATGTATAGAAATGAACTAATATATTCGCATATGTATAAAGAAGAAATGCTCAAAGTGTTAATTTAATGTTGATCTCATGAAAAGAATCAAATGTAAAAATTTATAAAATATTATACATTAATTTCATGCATCAATCAAATTCATCAAATAAAAATATCAAGTAATATGTCTTTTAGAAAATGTAGGAAAATGCAATGACTTCTTAAGGAATTACTTCATATATTTTCTTTTACATTAAACCATTTTTCATAATTGTTTAAGCTTTTGGGGTTATAGTATATAGATTATACTATTCATTTTTCTTTCTATCTTTCTATTTTTTTCTCTTATATTTGTTTTTATAAAAGAATCCATTTTTTTAGAGAGTGGACCGAGGTACATATTGTACATTTTTTATATGGTAAGGTGAGTGGTTAATATTTGGCTTTTCTGTTGGTATTTTTTTAGGTAACCCTAGATATATCTCTTTTTTAATAGAAGTTATGTATGAATGAAGAAAGGCATATACTATAATTTTATACTTAAATCATTTAATCTAAGAAAATGAAAAATAAATATATAACACTTCATTAAGATATAAAAATCTAGAAACTCAATGCTAAGTCCTATATAGATTATCTAATAATGCTGAAGAAATAAGAAAAGTGTTTAGAGTAGAAAAAATAACATTTATCAATGAGAATAAAGGATAATGAGCTCAAAATATTTCTCACAAGGTAGACTTCACTATTTGATTTTTAAACACCGAATTTGAGTTTAATATAATTTACATATTATCAAGAAATATTAGTCATGACAAAAACTAACTAATTATCACATTAATTCATGATATATTTTTAGAAATTAATCTAATAGTACAAAAAGACTTAATCATCATTTAAATTTAATTCTAAGACATGATCAATTTTTTTGAAATTTTTTAAAATTACTCTAAAAAACTAAAAATTACTAAACAAATAAATTACAAATAAAAGTAATAAATGAAATTATGTGCAAACTGTTTAAATTATATAAGAATAAAAAAAGTGTAAAATGTGTAACTTTTATATACTCACCCAACCTCGAATTTACATTGTCCTTAATGTTTAAGAAATGTAAATTGCAAGAATAGAGATAGAAAAATTACTTGATGTGGAAAACAAGGTGTATAGAAAAATTACTTGATGTGGAAAACAAGGTGTAACCAACATCGGCTTGAAATAATTATGCTCATAAACATAATACTGTAAATTCTAATACATCTTAAAACATTAATTATATTAATGCTTAAAATAAAATAAACAAACATAAAAGAAACTAATTAAATAGAATTGCATAAAAGAAAAATTACTTGCAGTGATGGGTTGCCTCCCATCCAACACTTAGTTTAACGTCTCAATAAGACATATCTTCATTAAGGATCAATTTATCAATATGGAATCAACATCAGTCATGTTGTATTCTCCTTCTAAATAAAGCTTTACATGGTGCCCATTAACTTTGAAAGTTATTTGTGTCTTTGGATTCAATAACTCTATTGCTCTATATGAAAAAACTTGGAAAATTATATAAATTCCATCTCATCTTGATCTCAATTTTGCTGGAAAAATCTCAAACGAGAGTTAAATAAAAGACCTTACATTCTAGGAAGAAAATACTTAGGAACTAGCCTCTTATCATGATAGTATTTAGTATGCTCTTTGTATAATTTTGCATTTTCATAGGCCTTGTCCTTAATCTCTTCCAACTCATTAAGATGGAGCAACCATTTTTCTCCTACTTTATCTAAATCCATGTTTAGCTCTTTAATTTCCCATTAAGCCTTGTGTTCGAATTCAACGGGAAGGTGGCATGCTTTTCCAAAGATTAATCGGGAAAGGCTCATCCCAATGGGTGTTTTGTAAGTTGTGGAGTATGCCTATAAGGGATCATTCAACCTTGATTGCCTAGTCTTTTCTTGAAGGATGCACGATGCGTTCCAAAATTCCTTTGATTTTCCTATTACCTACTTCCACTTTATTGAAAGTTTGAGGATGACAAGGAACTGCCACTCTATGTGAAACATTTTACTTCTTCAGTACTCTATCAAAAAGTCTATTGAAAAAATGGCTACCTCTATCACTTATTATTACACTAGGCATCCCAAATCTACTAAATATCGAATCATTAATGAATTTCACAATAATATTTACATCATTGGTTTTCGTGGATATAGCTTCTTCCCATTTGGATACATAATATACAACAACGAAGATATATTCGAAACCATTGAATAGGGGAAAAGAACCCATAAAGTCAATCCCCCGTACATCAAAGAGTTAAACAACTAAATTAGATGTCAAAGGCATTTAAGCTATTTTTTTTATGTTGCCTGTTCTTTAACATCTATCACATTATGCACACAACATATTAGCATATTTGAAAATAGTTGGCCAATAGAATCCAATTTGTGATACCTATAGGGAAGCTTTCTTACCATTAAAATGACCTCCATAATGAAGTTCATAATAAAATGTCAAAATTCTCTTATGTTCTTCTTCAGGCACACACCTCCGGATGACTTGATCTTGACCAATTATGAATAAATAAGGATCATCCCAAAAGTATTGCCTGCAAATAGTCATAAACCTTTTATTTTTCTGAGAAGAAAAATACCAGTGGCCAGATAGTTAATGATATCTACATACCAAGGAATGGCTTTGCATCAATCGTGGCTTCAATTATATATTATTTACTCTCACCTTCAAGCGAATTGAAGTCAGAAATTAACCTAGATAAATGGTCAGCTACTAAGTTTTCACTACTATTCTTATCTTTGATTTCTAAGTCAAATTCTTGTAAGAGTAAGACTCACATGATTAATCATGGCTTTGCATTAGGTTTACTTAATAGGTATCTCAAAGTAGTATGATCAGAATACACAATTACTTTCGAACTAACTAAGTAAGACCTAAATTTTTCTAAAGAAAACATAATAGACAATAATTCTTTCTCAATTATGGAATAATTAATTTGAGAGTCATTGAGTGTTTTGCTTACATAGTATATGACAATCAATCGTTTTTCCACTCTTTGTTCCAAGCTAACTTAATCTCTATGTTAAATAAAATAATCAGTATTAACCAAGAATGCTTCAAGGAAAGTATATGTGAATATAAGTTATGTAAAGAAGAAAGCAAATAGGTTCGCATATATTTATAAATAAGAAAAAGGCTCAAATGTGCACAAAATAGATTTCATCAAAAGAATCAGATGCTAACATTATGAAGACACCATATTGTTCATATCATACTAAAATAAAACTCATAAGCAAGAAATATCAAGTATTTTCCTAGAGATGAATGAAAATGAATTTGATTTCAAGGGGTTATTTTTACTATTTTGTAACAACCATATCACTAATTTTAAGATTTAAGGGTCATAGTATTTATTATACCCTTTTTATTTTTTATTTTTTCTTTATTTTTTTAAATCCACTTTAATGAAGATGTAAGAAAATCCTAATAATAGTGTCTCAAATAATAATTAGTGATATAGATTTAAGTCTTGTAGTCCTTTAATTCTTTGTTAGCATTTTTATTTACAAAGCACGAAATTTGTTTATTTTACTTAGTATATATGTCTTCCTCTATGTAAGTATGATTACTGACGATTACTAATGCACACACATATAGCTAGACACACTTTGTATGTGAGCATGTTTACACACACTACGAGATTTGTTTTCATAGTTTGCATGCTATATTGAGTTTTATGGTTTTTATTTCATTGTATCTGTTGGTATATATGAAAAATTACTCGATAATTTTTAAAACAAAAAATCGATTTTTTGGTACCTTGATGACCCCCTCAAAGGGTTGGTGATGGCTTAGCGAAGTACCCTTGAACTTGAAAACTTTCTATAAATATCCCTCTCTTTTTGTTCTTTAATGAGAAAAATTATAGTAAAGCTCTACCAAATTAACACCTAATGTTTTCATATTTCAAATCATTATTACCATAAGTGCATGTTTGGTATTAATGATTCATGATTGTGTGAGCAAAACCATTCTTTTAAGGTTGAGCACTCAAGGTAGTGTTTGCTAGTGATAGTAAAATAGTGTTCTTAAGTTGTGTGTATTTAAGACTATTTTACTGGTAGATTGTGAGCAATACTATATTCTTGGGATTTGGCTAAGTTATATCTATGAGTTCCTCAAATATTGATTGCTTGTGGTTGTGGTAGAGGTGGCTCCCACATTGGTGTACACATTTCTAATCATTTGTTACTGATTACACTTATGTGTGAGGTGTTGGCTTTGGGGGGATAGTTAAATACGTGTGTCAGATTAAGTAGTTATGTAGACAATGAGTGAGGGAAACAATAGAAAGTTAGGGTAGTAAGGTCTCTACTGATAGAAGTATTTGTGTTTATACTTTTATCAACTTATATATGTTTATTGTTATTAGTGTAATGCTTTCTACCGAGTGGTTGTCATAAGTAACCTAAGGATGTTACCTTATAGGTAGGGGTTTGTGGGTTTACCTCTTTATATCTATTGTTATGCATGATCAGTTGTTGTGTTAGTTCAATCTAATTTTTATGTTATAAAAATTTACATTAGGTATTCGCATTAAGTGACAATAATATGAGTTTTTTTCCGGATAATAGATTGATGCAGGAGTTATCTGTAATAATACAATGGTGGTATTAACGTTAATTGTATTCTATATACAACTTTAATTTAATGTATCTTTCTACATGTTATATTTAATATATTGGCCACTTATTAAATTGAGCATAATAATAAAAGTGTAACTATGTTATTATTTTTGTGCAATAGTAAGACAGGTGAATGTTGTTAATAATCATTAAACACAAATTATTTTCTATTCAAGAATTTTACAAAATCTATTATAGATTGTAACAGATATATAATATGAAATTAGGTTTTAGAAACATGAATATGGATATGTTTTAGAGTCAATGCCTAAATATCATATTTAATTATTTAGATATGAGTTATTCTCTATTTTAAAAATAATAATAAGAATTATTATTTTAAAATATATTGACTATATATTTTTGTAGTAGTCTTAAAATTTGAAAGTTAGTTCTTAGATCCATCGATTTAAAATCCAATTTAGAAAGCTTGAATAGAAGTTTAACTTGTTAGACACAACCGAAGGTAGTAAATAAATTATTTGTTAATTTTTTAGAAAAAAAATATAATTTAATTAAAATTAACCAATAGATCCAACCGAAGACATTAAGTGATTTTAATTAATAACAAATAGTGGATCAAATTGAAGACACTATTTATATATATAAGAAAGAAGCAATAAATTTGGATTTATATTTTATTAAGCTAATTAATTTTACCAAACTTTATTTACTAGTTAAATATCTTATTAATTCTTCATTGATAAATGAATTACATATCTACTTTTTATTTGTGTGAACTCATCTATTCTTTATCTTTAAATTTATGTTATTAGTTTAGATATTTTCAAAACCAAAAGTAATAGAATGTTTAGGTTTATTTTTTGTTTTTAAGAATTTCTTGAGTTATTTAAAAACCACATAGTTCTTTTTTAGACCAATTTTGAAAATATACTTATCATTTCTTATAAAGTGATTTGTGCATTTGTGAGCTATTTTATAAATACAAAACTTGAGGATAACTCTTTTTTTCTTCTACATGTGCTTAGCCAATTGCACTATTTGAATTTTCACCCTTTTCATAGATGCTTTTAGAGAATCCAACCTTGGATTAATTTTCACATGATTGTCTCTACTCAATTGAATAAAAACATTCAAGTTATCCTCCAATGTTGGTTTATTATATGGGTTATGTGGGATGTTTTAATTGAACCACCGGCCTTGAATATGGTTTTGGTTTTGGGAATAAGTAGGGTTGTTTATGCTCTAAGAAAAGTTGGGATGATTTCTCCATCCTAAATTATAAGTGTTTGCAAAGGATAGGTCTAAGTTAGTAACCCTCTATTGTATTCACATGTTCATAACTTGGAACTGCATATGATTCACTTAGAAAAGAAAAGTGTTAGTACCATACCCATAACTACTACAAACTACACATAGACATTTTATTTTTAGCCTATCTCTTTCACTCTAACTCTTCTCACTCTAGCACTTTTTCATTAGTAATTAGCACCCAACATCTCATAGAGTTCCTAAGTATATTTACTTGTTTTCTCTCCCATGGCCCTCTTGAAGCATTTTTAATTGTAAACTAACACTATTATGTCATCCCATCATAGAAAAACTGGTTTGTAGCTACAATAGAAAATGATGGTGTAGGAATTGGATAAGAAGTAGCTTGAATCTATCCTTAGCCTCATGGAATTATTCTCCTTCCATTTGATAAAATGTGGCTATCTTGGTCCTGAAGTATGAAGATTCTTGGTAAGAATAGAATTTTTCCATAAATTTGTTATAGACTCACTCCCAATTTATTAGAGAGCCCGATGAAAGTCATGAACCAAACCTTTGCTATATCCTTAAGCGTGTATAGGAAACACATTATCTTGAGTAGGTTCTCATTGAGCCCTTACAAAGGAAATGTTTGTACAGTTACATAAAAATCCATAATGAAAGTTAGTGGATCTTCATTAGGAATACCATAAAATAAGGGCAGCATGGAATAATGAATATTTTTTAATTCATAATTCATAGTCGCCTCCTCAAACTATATACAAGAAGTAGAAGTGCTAATGATTAGCCTTGCATACTCCTTTATGTTTATTTCCCTTGGTAAAGCGTTTCCCATTTCTAGTGGCTCTTGGTGTAGCTCTTGTTCTTTTGAAGTTTTATTATCTCGCCTTCTTAAGTGTTATTTTGACCTGTTGATGCTGTTTATAAAAGGTACTAGTTGATTCCTAAGGGATCTCTTACGTTGCATATACTAACGAAAAATACAAAATATAATAATCAAAGTACGAGGGAATAAAACCACTAAAACAAATAACAAAAGAAAAGAAAATATACAAGAAACAAAAATCAATGAAATAACTCAACAAAAATAAAATAAGATCACAAAAAAATTAAGAAATCAAATAAAGAATTTAAAACTCCAATTTCTCGACAATGGTACCAAAAACTTGATGCACAAATTTTAATTGCTTGTAAGTGCATGAATCACTAGTAGACTAATGATAATATTACCCCAAGGTTGATCACTAAAGGGATTTTCAATGATTTTAAAAATCACTTGTTTTCTTGATTAGTTAACAAACAATCTTAAACTCTATATCAATTTTCGGTTGAAAGATGATATATAAAATATAAAATAATTAAATAACTAAAATAAAATACATTAATTATAACAAAAGGAGTGAAAACATTAACTAGCTGACTATTCATAGATAGAATGAATTAAATGATTTTCATAATATAGTTTTAAAAATTAAATTATTGATTTTTTCCTTTTTAAATAAGAGAATCCTAATAATCATGACAAGCCTTTACAAATCTTAATTAACGAATAACTTATTAAATTGTGCTTGAAATTACTTAAATGACAAACTTAAAGGAAATAAATTAACCATCTAATTTAACACAAATAAATTTAATTAAATTAGACCCTTGTTTATAATTCATAACCAAACACAAATGATGTATCTAATGCTTAGCTCTAAAATAATCACTTTGTTCATAAATTAAAATAACCAATAATAATTTATAAACAAAGGTAAGAAGAACTATGAACAATAAATAATTCAATTTTAATTAAATAAAACCGTTCAAACATTCATCCAATTATGGAAGCAAAACTAATATATAACACAATGAATCTAGCCTAATATAATTAAATAAATCATAATCAATTTAATTACAATATCCATAATCAAAATATAGAAAGAAATAAAATATAACTAAAATACCCCCTTTTGACCTTCTATATCTAAATCCTTGAAATTGGTTAATCCATTTGATCAAATCCTTAGAAAAACTTCACAAAAGAGAGCTTTCTCTCTAATTTATGGGTAGAAACAATGTGGAATTCGACTACTATGGTTGGTTCTATTTAAGAGAGATTTTAGGATGTATTTATAGGTAAGGTTTTGGTGAAGAGCGAAGAAAACACATCATATTTGCAAGAAAGGGCTTTTGACCAGTAAATCATGCAAGACGCGACATGTAAATGTTTGCATCACTCTACGATCCAAAAATCCAATCCCACACAAGAACTCGAGAGAAAACTACCATGACATGCATTTTTATGTGTCTCGATGCTCGTCGAAATTGAAGTTTCATGTAATCAAATCCAAGAGGGCCTCACCACATCCTGTATATACATTGGGTTTCCACGCGCTTTGTTTTTTAGTGGCGTGATACTTTTTTCATTCCGACTTGTTCGACTTTCCCTTTCTCACATCATTTTCACTCTTTATGCTCACTTTATTCCAAGATTATTCCAAATAGTCATTAACCTACAAGACACAAAAATACCTTCCAAAATAACATAATTTTAAAATAAAACATTAATTTAATACTTAAAAGTCATTCAACCAAAGGCGTCTTGGGGATCAGTTTAGCAAATTATAGGTCAAAAATATGTTTAATATGCATTTCACAAAGATATCAACCATGACACTCAAGACTATAGACATTTGAAAAAGGAGATAGAAGAGTTATTTTCAAAGGGCTACTTAGGCGACATTATGGGTGACAATAACCGAAGACACGAGCCCCACTCTTGATCAAAAGGTTGAAGTTGAACAGCTGAAAAAGTAGATTATTATCCTTAAGAGCACAAAGAAATATCTGGCTTATTCGCTTACAAAAAAAGAAATCGAGGTTGAACAATTGCACGAGAAAGTTAGGATTCTTAAAATTTCTATAGCATATCTTGAATCATTTCATAAGAAAAATTAAGTAGTTGAAAGACAAACTCAGTGTCAGTGAAAAGGAACTGGCTCATTCTGCCTCTATTGTTAACAAGATGATGATTAGCTTTAAAAATTTGAATACTCAACAACACTAAGACATTCGGTGACATATGTGGCATTAACTATAATGAAGGAGTTTTTACATCTTCTACTACTGCTCTTAAGTTTGTTAAATCAACTACTGAAGATCTAAAATTGAAGATAACTGCCACCATTCAAAAAGATAAGTTGGTTGTTTCGTTTCAACCAATTTCCTCTAGCAAGGTGAATACTTTACCTAAGGCTAGTTCTTTCCTTTGCTCTAATGGTCGTCTATGGTATTTACCTACCTTTATTTCTATGTGTCATCACTATGGTGAACTTGGGTATTTGAGATCACGTTACTGAAAATTGACTCCCCATCCTTATATAAAAGTCAATGTGAGTGCTTCTTCTTCTTCTTCTCCTTCTTATTCTATGTGTTCTACTCCTCAGAGTTAGGTACCCAAATTCTCTAACTCCATTATTCATGCTTGTTATCTGTGTGGCACTACTGTCCATATTGCTAGGCAATGTCTTAGATATTTGAGAAGTACATCTTGAAGTTCTCCGACTTGCTCTCCCACATCTTCTTTATCTGGATGTAGCTACTGCAGTTTATCTAAGAATATGAGAATCTTCAAACTGGTTGCATTATGTAAGTTAGGCACAATGTGGAAAGAAACAAAATATCTTCAAAAAGTCTACCTCGCCCCATTTCTATAGATGATTCAACCGAATTTTCTAAAAATTATTAACAAAAAAAAAAATCGCGAGTTTCATATACTTCTCATACTTATATGATTCAAATACTATCTCTTAGATCAATTCTTCCTCACAAATTCTTTATACTTAAGGATGTTGTTTGATCACTATTTTTGGGTAATTTGTTGGGGTTATTTTGTCTATTTCTCTTCTCCTTTTGTTTGTGGTTCTTCTATACTTGAATTATGTATTATTTAGAGAATTTTGTGTGGATTTGTGCCTTGATGATTTGTATGTCTTTAACAAGATCTATAATCTACTTTAGTGTCTCTTAAGGTAAAATCCTACGTATTGCTTAGATAAAGAGAGAATTTAATCCGTTTTTGGATCGTTTGAACCTTTCATACCACCAATATTTACTTATCCTTCTTCACCCCTTTTTTAGCCTCTATGTTAATCCTTCTTTTCTTTGCCCCTATATTTATTAACCTAAAGTAAATGATTATTAATACGTATTTTGTACACCCTTTGTCAAGTATATGTACTCTGAGAATGTCTATTCTACCCTTTTAATTTCAATCAACAAAAAAGAGAAGGTTGAATATATATATATATATATATATATATATATATATATATATATATATGTGTATTTTGTGATACTAATATGTGGTTACTAATCACAACACATTGGGTGATTTTGGCTATGAAGAAGAGTTGGGTTCGTGCAATTTCAATAAGGCCTTATGATTTGCTAGAGGACATATGCACAACCTTTAATGTTGCACTCGTGGAAGCTAACTCATATAGTTTGGGTTATGAGATAGAACACACTTAGAAAAATACTCATAAATCTATACTTGTAATAATATTAGATATCTAGAAACTTGTTTAACATTATTTCGACTAGTTGCTATCAAATGTAGATACAAATAAGTTAATAATGTTGCATCCATGCATAATTGTATATATTATATAAATATATCGATACTATTAAATATCAAACCATACATATTTATCAATTTTGTCAATAAATAATATAAAAACTATTAAGTGTAATAAAAATATCCTAATTAATGTCTATGTCTTACATCCTCAATAAACTCCTTAACCAACTTAATTTTAGTTACAAGCGTTTTGAATTCGGTTGGGTTTTTTTGCTATGTCTAAACTAACACCCAAGCTATCTACCATGCGGTGGTGGTGGTGGTGATGGTGGCACTTGCAGTGATGACGATTGTGGGATATCTCTGTCGAACTAGGACGTCTCTGCAAACTGGGACGTCTCGTGCTTGGGAGAGTAATTAGAGGGCTGAGGGATAATTTTATAAAGATTTCTCAATTTCCTCATTTCGGACCGTGTATATAATGCCCAAAATGAGTTCCATCTGCCGTTTGATTTTCCCCTTCCTTTTATTCCCCACGTCTCTCCCAATAAATTTGATAAAAAGCCAAAACATATCGAGCAAATCAAACATTTCGAGAGCCGATTCAGCAGAACTATGGAATCCAACTCCACCAAAAACGCAGAAGCATCTCAATGGGCCCAAAAGGCGTGGACACATCTATCACAGGTACGACAACAGTCACCGTTGATTCAATGCATCACAAACTTCGTGTCGATGGATCTGACGGCCAACACTCTCCTTGCAGCTGGCGCATCTCCAGCCATGCTCCATTCTATCCACGAGATTCCAGAGTTCACTCCTCAGGTTCGCGCGCTCTACGTCAACATCGGCACACTCACCGCAGACTGGCTACCGGCTATGAAGACTGCCTCTGCATTGGCAATGAACTCCGGAAAGCCCTGGGTTCTGGATCCTGTTGCTGTTGGAGCTTCCGGTTTTCGTTTAAAGGCTTGTTTGGAACTCGTTCAACATAAGCCTACTGTTATAAGGGGAAATGGGTCCGAGATTATTGCTCTCTCCGAGGCATCTGTGGATACCAGTACCACCAAGGTAAAGAAAAAGAAGAAGGGAGTTTTACTTCTTTTATTTTATTTTCATTTTTGGTTAAATTTATACATGCTTTTTTCTCGTTGACAAGTTTTGGGTATTAAGAGGCAAGTGAAATTAACCATAGTTTTTGGTCAGTGAATTCTATATCAGAGAGACCTCAGGGCCTCACTCACTCCCTGATGTTAATAATGAATATGGTGTTTTTCCCAAAATACCACAAAAAAATGACGATCATCATTTTATTCAAATACCAAACCCTTCTTGATCAGCACTTCATGGATAAATTGGAGTTTATCTGAATTGATATAGATGAAGTCAACTTCTACTTCATAGGTAATGATATAGATGAAATTGTTTTTATCTATATTCTAGACACTTCACCTAACTCAATCAAATGAATGTTGTTAATTATCTTTGTCCGACGTATGGACAATCCTTAACTCAAAAGATCTTATTGGGTTAAGTTAAGCCTGAGTTTCTAACATAATATTAGAGTTGTGCCTGACTTGATCGGTGACTTGGGTTTATATTTAACAGTCTCACCGTGGCTTTTTGAGACCACCTATGTCCGTGTGGAAGGGGGTTGTTAAGTTTACTTAAGTCTCACATCGGCCATGAGTTTGACAACAATACTGCTTATAAGCTTGAACAACCCTTAACTTAATGAGATCTTATTGGGTTGAGTTAAGCCTAAGTTTCTAACATGATATCAGAGTTCTACCCCTGGTCTCTATGTGCTTGGATCTTGGGCTCTACCACAGTCTTACTGTGGCGTTTATGTTCACCTTTATCCGCCGTGTAGAGGGGGTTGTTAAGTATCTGTGTCTCACATCGGTTAAGAGCAAGACAATAATGCTGATTATAAGTTTGAGTAATTTTTAATTCAAGAGATCTTATTAGGTTGAGTTAGGCCTGAGTTTCTAACAAAGATGAAGCTAAATTCATCTTGACTTAGGTGACTTCATCTATATTTAACTATATGTCTAGTTATTCACTTTATTTATATTTCACTGAGATGAAATCCTCATTTTGTCTTTTGGTCAATGGGTGTTGGAAGTTCGGGACTAATATAGGAGCAAGATGAATAAAAATAAAGGATCAGTGATTAGAAAACACATTTTAAACAAGAAGAAAAACTTTAACTTACCAATAAAACTCATTTATTGGTTACTAAATTCTAATCCCTAAACTCATTTTAATTACTAAATATACTATTTTTGTTGTTTTTGTTGTTAGATGTAAATACCCTTTATCAACACCAGTCAATAATTAGTCAATTCTGGTCACTGCTACTAAACACTAGTTAGTGAAGGAAATGAGCTTCATCTGATCTTTTGTAGTATTTTTGGGAAAATGAAATTTTAGAATTATTAAAATGTTTTTAGAAATAGACATTTTATACAATTTGTAGTATTGTTGTTAAATTATTTGTACGAATAATGATCACAGGCCCAACAATTTAAAAATAATGAAATTGGAGAACAATTTTATTTCGACTTGTGAACTGTTACAATACCTCATAGCATAAATTACAAGATTATGACATGTGTAGACATGTATGCTTATAACCTTTTTTTAGTAAGTCCTACCTGCCCATATTATGTAAAATGAACGGTTTACTTTTCAAGATATCATATGATAATAGAGTAGCAATGATCATTTGGTGGATGGGTGTAAATTTTATGTGCCCATCTGTTTTTTGAAGAAAAATTAAATTCATACATTGAAATTGAACATACTTAAAGAAACCAACTTCATAATCAGTAACAATAGACTGACATGCTCACACGTTTACTAAGCTGTAAAGATTTGTCATATTTTTGTCGTCAGCACAAAATGTAATTTGTAGTTATGGAATGGGAGTGTGGTATTGGTTTCCAGTGGCATAAAATACTTGTATTTGGTAGGGTGTAGACAGCTCTCACGAGTCAACAGATGCTGTGGAATCAGCAAAGATGCTGGCTGAGGCTAGTGGTGCAATTGTTGTTGTGTCCGGAGCCATTGACTTTCTCACGGATGGAAAACGAGTTATTGGAGCTCATAATGGCGTGCCCATGATGCAGAAAATCACAGCAACAGGGTGTTCTGTCACTGCTCTTATTGCAGCCTTTGTTGCTGTAGATCCCATGAATGCCTTGGAAGCAACAGCTTCAGCAATGTCAATATTTGGGGTTGCTGGTGAAATAGGAATGAGCAAAGCCAATGGTCCAGCCTCTTTGAGGATGGAGTTGATTGATTCACTCTATGGACTTGATGAAGCTACTGTGCTTTCGAGGGTAAACATCACCAACTTGGGAAAAATATGAGGAATTGCTTACAGGGTATGTTGTTTTTTATCTTCATTTCATCACTAACTCCTGAAAAATGTGACGAATTGCTTACAGGATATGTTGTTTTTTTTATAGAGAGAGGGTGTATAAGTTCCTCAGATTATATAGAAGTTTGTGTCCCTCAATTTTTAAAAATATTTTCTAGTCCTGAGAGTCAATTAATATTATTTTTATGATTTCTCATTTAAAATATTAGTTTTTATTATCAAGGTTAGAAAAGGCCAATTAATATTATTTTTATGATTTCTTAGTTAAAATATTATTTTTTACTGTCAAGAGATTAAAATACGATAAACACGAGACATTAATAAGTATAAACCTAAAATTTAGTATAAAAGTATTTTAAAAAAAGTAAACAATAATAATATTCTAACATAAAATTATTTAAATACAAATTTTTATTATTAAAAAAATTAAAAATAAATAAAATATTAAAACAAAAATAGTGATATCAAGCAAATATTAAAAATAAAATTTTATGTAAAAATTTCATATTAATTATCATTTTATATTATTATTAAATGATTGAGTTTTAATTGATTTTAATCACTTAAAAATAAAGAATAATATTTTAATAAAAAAATTATTAAAATAATATTATTTATTTGTTAACTAAAAAATATTTTTTTGAATTTGAAAGATTAAACACCTTTTTGAACGTGAGAGATTAAATGCACGTTAATACGTAAAACTTACACTTCTCGATTATTTATATTCCATTGAGGAATCGTTATTAAATGACATCATTACGTTGTTGAATAGAATTCCTATGCATAGGTCATTGGATCCCAGTTGAGGTTAAAAATCTCTACTTTTATTTTGACATGTACAATGTGTATCAAATAAATAATTAGTATATATTTTGCTTTAGCGTCACTAATTGAAGTTTTTTCTCAAACGATACAAATGACAATAAGTATATAATTTTAGTCAAGCGTCGGAAAATAAATTATTAAGTACAGAGCTTATACACAATGTACAAAACTAGAGAAATAGTAAAAGATGAAAATTTACAATGTTAGATAAGAATTGATATTATATTTTTTGTCAAATATAAAAGAGAATAAAAATTGAATAAATAATCAATTTTTTTGTCAAATATTAATTAAAAATGTAAATAAAATTAATAAAAGAAGAATAAGTAAAGATATTCAATTGAATTTTGATATAAAATAGTATGATAAATAAATTCTGTAAAACAAAGTTGCAAATTGCTTTTGATTCGATCATAGTAGTGTTTTCCAACAACCCCAAATCACTACGAGTCATCCTTTTCCTGCCACCGTCATCAATTTGAAAGGTTTTACTTGAAAGCTTTACTGACTGTGTTGGGAGAGAAATAGGAAAATGCCCACCAAGTAAGTTAAATGTAGGATCTAATTGATAGAGTGGGTTAGTAGATTAGATAAAAAAAGGAAGCAAATTACAACGCAGTTGGACCAGAAAATTAGTGGCTATAGCCGGAATCCTGCAAGGAATACAACAAGGACATAAACAGTCATAGGAGTCTAATGAATGGTTTAAATATATTTGATGATTTCCTTGACAAAGAGCTACTTGACAAAAAATTGGAGAAGATTGATGCATTAATTTTAAAGGTCATATGCATAGAATGTCTCCATGTATTAACAAGAAAAGGGGAATTTACCTATTTTGTTTAAAAATAAATGAAATGACTTTTTAGAGAGAGATAAGTGAGAGAGAATAGTGGTTTTTATATATATATTTTTCATTTTAATTAAAATAAGAAATTCAATTTTAACCCAAATGTTAAATTACGAACCTACTTGAATAGTATAAGACTAATTTATCAATTGTGTAAAGTTCTCGGATTAAATGGACCTAAAATCTTTTTTAAAAAATATATAATGTTGAGAAAAAAAATGGGTTCCTATAGACCGGAGCCTAAGACAATTGCCTCATTCACTTTAAGATAAGCCACCATTATGATCAAGATTTAAAAAATCGTTGACAATATCATGATATTGTTGGTATTTTTGACCCATTCGTTACTTGATTTTCATCTAGTTTGGCAAAAATGTCGAGAAATTGTTGAGAATATTAAAATAATGTTGATGAAATATCGACAAAATGTCTTTCCTTATTGAACTTCTTTTTTGTATTTTTTATTTTCTAAATCCTTTACCATTAAAATTATCTATTTATAATGTTTGTATCTTATAGTGTAGCTTTGCTTTGTTCCCTCTCTTTCCCACCTATTTATGGCGCTAGTTTTGGATTGTATAAAAGCTTAAATTTTTCAGCTTTTAGTCCAACTACTCTTTTTCTTTCTCTCTCTTTTTTGTTTATTCCTTGCTCTACCCACAATCTGAAAGAACTTTGATTCATTTCAGAGAAGTTTTTTCAGATTGTGGGTAGCGGAAGAAACAGAGAGGTGAAAGAAAGAAAGAGGAGGAAAAAAAAAGTGTTTGGAGCAAAAGTTGAAATATTTCAGCTTTTATACAACATAAAACTGTCACCATGTACACTTGAAAATCGAGGGAAGAAAATAAAGTCGTTGAAAATTGAGAGAAAGCTAAAAGAAAGCTGAATATTGACCATTTTATGCCTAATTAAAAGCTGTCATTTAATGGGGGTGTAAATTTAATAATGAAATATTTATTTACTGTTAAATAATGACTAAAATGTCACAATTTAAAGACCGAGTGACTTATGTGTCTATTTAAAAGATAAGTTGTCAAAATGTCCAAATGATATAAACTACTTGATTTCTAGGGTAGTTCTAATAGAGTCTCCTCTGTAACTTCTTTTTAAATTTTCATCGACGACAACAATATCTTCGACATTTTTGTATAAGTTAAATCTCGACCTTTCTATTATCATTGAGATTTTAAACCTTGCAAAAGATCTAAGGTCCATCCAATGGATGACATACTTTTTGAAAATTCATGGTTAATTTTATAGGTATTAGAAAAGCAGTCACTAGTATCTATACTGAATTGGGTATAATGCTAAGGTATTGAGCTATCACATGAATTCTATATTGAATTAGGTATAATGCAATTGTGTTGAGTTGTCACATAAATTCTGATGGGTCTGTGACGAATAAACTCTTAGAACTCATTTTGGTGGAGTGTAAAGTCCCTTTGCACAAAAAAAAGATTGTTAAGGACACAAATTTGCATACACATTTACACTCACACCAGTTATGGTGTGCATTATGGCAAAATAATTTTATAAATTGAAAGGTTATTTATCTTTTAAAAAAATTCTGTCTTGTGTCATACCGTAACTGATATACCGTAACTGATATGAGTGTAAATTTGTATGCATTTAGCATTCCTCTTCGTAAATTTTTATTTGGTTCATAGTAACTTGTTTCTTTTTGGCTATACAAATAAATTAACATTTGACATACAATTATCCAAAAGTCAAATTGAAGTACGGTGTGGGAGCTCGACACTTCAAATCGATAGAAATTTAAAGAATTTTTTAAAAAAATAGGAGTTAAACGCTTATCCAAAAATTTAGGACACTTAATGCCCTACAAGAGTCCATGTAATATAGACTTTTTATCATATTTCATCATCTTTGCTTTTTTTATATTTTGTTATGTTCTTTCATGGCAATCCACCCTGTTGAAGTCTCATAGAAGACCAAGGAATTGAAGCCACGAAACCAACTGGCCAAATCCTCGAGTAACAGGCTGCATTTCTTTGTTGGTTTGATATTAGACCTTAGTCTCCGGTATCTTTTGATCATTTGTAGCTAATGCTTTGAAAAAGCAATCGATATGTGATATACAGGCCTTTAATCAACTTAACATCACTTGGCTTGCCTAATTTAAAGGCTAAAATTATAACTGAAAACTGATCAGCAAGATGCAGTTTTTTCAACTGATTATAAGTTGATTGCTTCAGATAACCTTCTTCAGATTGCCACCATATTCATTGTCATAGGGTTAGAGAAGTGCCGTTTCAAATTGGAAGGCTGGTGTCTTATTAGTTGATTATATTTAGAATACTTCGTAGAGGGAAGCTCTTCATGTGCCTGCATATGCCTAGTTCATTAGAATTGTGTTCATGATTTCTAGGACTTTTTTAATGGCATTGATACGTCTGTTGCCAGATTCTTTCCTATTATAGGACTCTTTTACAGGTCTAATATTTTACTCTCCAATAGTATCCACGTGCATGTCACATGATTGTTGTAAATGAGCACTTTAGTTATGCTTTTACCTAATATTAATGGGAACTCAGGTGTCAGTTTCATAATTACAAGACTAGAAGGGCCTCGTTTTCAATAAATATGTGACTAGAAGTACCTCTCTGAAAATAACATTAAGTGTTCATTTTTATTTAAATACGGGATTACTAGTACCATTTTCTCAATATTATCCAGGGGATATAGAAAACATTTCCCACATCTAATGCAAAGTTCAGACTGTGCCTACAAACTTAGAATTTTATGAGAATATTTTAGTTTATTTTCTCATTTACGTTTTTAGGTTGACATTAGCATATTTATTAGCTAAGTTGGGTGTCAGATCTTTTGCAAATGGCTAAACTCAAAAGGTTCGTGGTGATTGCTATAATTTGTAGTTACACATCTTTTCTGCCGCACTTATAAAGCGATTTACACTATTATTTACTTTTTTTTTTTGAACAGTAATAAGTTGTGCTTGGATTCATATGTTGAGTTGGGAACTTGGGATTCAAATATTTTAGTGTGGATATCAAATTACAAGATATAACTTTCACTTAAAATCACGACATTTTAGCATAGTACATAAACAAATAACAGAATTTCACAACAAAGAGATACTAGACCTATGATAATGCAATGTTACACTGACCGGTCTCACATTGTCTGCACAAATTTGCATAATACATTGATAATTCTTAATACTTCAAATGGACAGTTATCCTCAGCAATGTTTCTGCACCATCTGTGGCATGTTGACCGGGAGGTATGAGAGGACGGACCTCTGCAATCCCATAAGCATTCTTAAACTTTCCAGTCCCGCCAGTCACCGACAATTGTGACATTGTGCTTCCAATCTTGTACACTCCAAAGAAGTTAAGATTGTCATTGTACTCCCCTCCTTCAAACATAGCAGTGAACGACATCAACTGTCTTGAACCATCTGCCGAGCTTGCCACATAAACTCCTTGAGCTTTTCCAAGTGATTGTGAACCCAGCTCAGGACTAGAGGTCAGTATGTCATCAATGACAGTGATTGTCCCAAAGCCTAGTCCTAACCCATCTGGTCCAAGTTGTGTTGGAATTTTGTTATTTTGGTCATTGACATTTCCTGCAAAAATTGTGCCAGATAAACCAGTTCCTAATGGAAGCCCATTGACTCCATTAACTGTTGGATTAGCACCATTGGCATTTGGGACTGCTACAGCACCATTTGGAGGTAGGAACCCAATTGGCTTTGCAAAGGGTACCTGGCTACTGTAGATGTTACCTAGCAAACCAGTGACTGGCCTAGCTGTGGGGTTGCTTCCGCCGAGGATGTCATGCATGTATAGTTCAAGAATCGGTTCTTCTTTGCTACCAGCTACTGGATCAATTGCAGAGACTATTATTGGTACGTGCATATTTGTTAATAGTATTATCAAAAAGATTGTGGGAAGTGATTTAGAGGCCATCTTGAAATGTTTTCTCCAAGTGAATTATTTGATCTGTATTTACTGAGTTGTTGATGGTAGGCATTTGGGTTTTTGATCTTTTATAGAGATTGTTATGATATGGAGTGGTTGACTTCTCTTGAATGATTGTGAAGTTGTTGGAAATAGGTTTAGTTGAAGAAAGCTTATTTTATTTTGCTACATTGGGTGTGTTTAGTTATGGTTTTTGCCTTTCTGGTTATAGGGGGTTTTGGTTTGTGATGCGCTTCCATTACAAATTATATCTTAATTGAATTTTCACAACAATCATCTATGGTAGTTATTGTTTTTGCTGAAGATATATGTTAATTCTTTTTCTCAAAATATTGTCTTATTGTCTACTATGTAATTCATCACAAATATTCTATTTATTTTTAATAATGAACAGCAATCCATATATTGTAATTCCTCTTTATAGTAGAAGCAGGGGTGCCATGCGAGCTACATTTAATTCCTATTTTTTTATTAAAAATAAATCAAATACAATATTGTTTTAATTGGGTCTCAGAATTATTTTGGGTAATGAACATTAGTTACGCAGCACAGAGTGGAGTTGGTCATATATATATATATATATATATATATATATACACACACACATTGCATGTGTAATTTTTTGGTTTTATTTTAAATTAAAATAAGCGTACACTTTTTATTGTTCTTACTAAATTATATCCAAAATTTATTTTTTGTGTAACCAAAATATATTAAATCTTACTTTTAAGTTTAAATTTTAATTTTAGAACAAAGGTTTATTTTATTGTCATTTCTAATATAAAATAGGCAGAATGCTTCTATGAATATTTACAAGATAAAAATAATTTGGCAAAACAATGTTATTATCAAAGAGAAATGTTAATGTCATTTAATTTTGTACACATTTATGGAGTCATATCCTTTATCTCCTATAATGTATTATAATTATTTTAAAAACTAGAGAAATGAAGTAATTTTGTTTTAGATATTATTAATACATGAAAATTTTAAATGATGTGGGTGTAAAAATAAGTATAAATTTATGTATTTTTAGCATTCTTTACTATCAAAATAACAAACAAATAACAAGGAAAAAAAACATTGTACAAAAGTGATGAAATCACTTTTTATCTTACCTTTAGCTTATATCTACTAATTACTAATATTTTTGCATATCTTATAACGGAGAGAATATCATTTTCGAATGTAAATGGTAAATATGGTAAATGTAAACAAATTTAACACGGTGGATTGGAGTTTAGTTTTTTTTTTAAATAAATATATGAGTGGAATATAAAGATATTATTTTTATAATTATAAGTTTGAAAATATGTTATAGATGTTGTCCAGACAACTTGACAAGGATTTCATATCAACATGATTCAAAGGGCTAATATGATAAATACAAGAAGAAATAAAACACAAACATATGAATTGGTTTGAGCTCAAGCTTATACCTATATACTAGTCAACCTTATGATAAGGTCAGGTTGTAGCTATAGACCAATCAACAAACAATTTACTATATCGAATAACAGGTCATACTTTATGTTCGAACATTAAGTCCCTTACTTTTTTAACTCAATTCTTTAAACGAGGTGAGAGTAAAACATTTAGCAGGTGAATCGTTAAGGAACTATTTTCCTTATGCAACCATTCATGCTTTCATTTCAAATTTCAAAAAATACCTTCAATGATGATCTCATCCATCCCTTGATTGGATAGAACTATTACAAAACCATATATTTGGGGGGCAAACATTTAGATGTGTATTCATTGTTTAAGCAAAATAAATTTTTTCAACATTTCCATACTTTTCTCTATCATCTTAGCTCGCGCTTTGTGAGTTTTGAGTTCATGGGCAAGGTTTTCAGATTGTCTTTAAACTGAAAACTCAATTTCAAGCTTTTAAAAGTAATTTTTCTAATTCAATGATAATTCTAATACACTTTAAATTGATTTTGAAAAACACATGTTTTGGGTTGGTTTAATTGAAAAATATTAAAACCATGGCAAAGTTATTTGATTAGGTATATGCATTATAGTTGCCTTTACTTAGATTCTAACTGTATCTGAGTTGTTAGTGATTGATTATGCCATGTGGTAGTGGAGCTCCAGGGTGATCTAGATCTACTTGGATCAGATTGCTACGTAGACAACATGGTAGCAATTAGGAGTAGTTGAATGGGTGCTCCAATTGATAAATGTATATTTATTCTTATATTTTTGAGTTGTGAACTTTTTATTCATATTAGTTGAAAAAATTTAAAACTTGGTGCATAATCAAGAGAAGGTGATATAGACACCATATGACTCATCCAACTCTTGCACACAATGAAAAGGTAAATAGCATGAGTAATTAAATAGCACTAAACAAGACAAGAAAGGAACAAACAGTTTAAAATACAATAACATAAAAGAATAATTAAAAGCTAGATTATAGCATGACAACATCAAGCATGGAGAACATGGTATATTTAGTACATACAACGCATAAATAGGAAAGTGATTAAGGTAAGAAAAGATTTCCAAACACATGCAATCAGCTCTTCCTATGTCAGAACATATTTGAATAAAACTATGATTGTACTCACAACACATGTGATCATACAAACAATAATATAACATGGTAAACTCATATAGGATGCACACCTATATGGTAACATCCATATGCTTAGCAATTTGCTAAAAATAAATCAGTAGTTCACAATCTAAAAAATTTAATTAATACCTCTATATTTTTAAGAACCACAATCAACTGTACCTAAGCTGCCACCATTATTGTCTCTGTTGTAACTACGATACAAGTAAATCTGGCTCTCACCTAAAGTCCTATCATCATGTGATGTGGTACAATCACATATGACTCAAATAATGATACAACCTGAGGTAAAAGCATATTTCATACACATATACCTAAATATAAATTGTCTTTGTGCTTAATTCATTTTTAATTAAACTCACAAAAATAGTTTTTTCTTGAATCACTCAATATATCAACAATACGGAACCATACTTAATGTATTATTGATACAGAAGTTAGAAAATCATTTTACTCAAAAAAAAATTGCAAACCATAAAGTTTCTTCCTGTCTTCTAATTGATCAAAACAATACAAATGAGGGTATTTATAGAATACTCTTGAGCTTCTATGGCCCTCACCAAACACCTTAGCATAGGTAATGGTGCCAAGGCAAGGATAAAAGCCATAATTTCTCACATACCATCTTAGTGAGATCCAAAAAGTTGCCAATTTTGTTTTAGAAAGTGCCAAGTTTTCCAAAAATACTCATAAATACAATAACAAATGCAATGCATATACACAACCTAAATATAAAAATTGTATGCTTTCACCCCCACGTGGTGTATGTATGATGCCAACATAAAAAGTTTAAATTCTATGTGAATGTGTGCAATATTGAATCCATAGTAATTGACCTTACATAAAAGATGATAATACACCAAATAAAGCATAAAGACTCCATCGTTTTCACAAGAAATGCCAACAAGAAAAGAACAGGACTTACAATCTCCCTCTTTTGCTTTCTTTGGAAAAACACTACTCAACCTATAGAGACTAAAACATCAAACATAAGATATTCATGCAAGATGACCTAAAGAAGTTTTCTTTGAACGAACTTTAATACAACAACCAAGACACTCCCAACACACCAAATTCCTATGCATTTATATCGTTGTGCTTCATCCATATTTATGAATCAACACATCCATCTTGACGCATCATTCCATGCTTCATGTCTAATCTCACAGTTCCAACTGAGTTCCAAAGTTTGTAGCTATAACTTGTATTTTTTACACACAAGAAAAACCATATGCGTCAACATATCATGTAGAATTGTGTGTAATCTAACAAATACTATCATGTTAACCCTACAAAGGTGCATATTGATAGGCTAAGTAAAATCAAAACATACAACATAGAAATACAACTCCCTCTAACTTCATTCTACACTCCCCCTATATGTATGCAAGTCAGGTAACTATGTTGTAGTGAAACCTACATTCACATCCCATGCAGTAAAGCAATCTATAACAAGTTGTGCATACAGACTTCTCCCTATTTTTGACATATAAAGTGAAAGGAACACCCCTATAAGAGGAGAGAAAACATACAAAATGAAGTAGTTCTAATCACTTATGTAACCAGTAGAGACATATTAAAGCATATCACAATGCAACAAACACACAACAAAAAATCAACAAAACAATATGAAAATAACATATTGAACATTGAATAAATAACATAACCTAAAAATACACACTTTTTATTTATAAACCATGTAGTAATTAACAACGAGTTGTGCATAAAAAACTTATCCTTCTTTTTGACACATAAAGTGAAAAGAACATCCCTATATGAGGGAAAGAAAACGTACATAATGAAGTAATCCTAATCACTCATATCAACATAAACTAAAAAAAACAATATGAAAACAATATATAGAAGATTGAATAAACAACATAAGCTGAAAATACACACTTTCTACTTATAAAATTTTGTTTTTTTATTACAAGAGTTCTTATATAACAAGTATATCAAAAATTGAAAAATATAAAGAAATCAAGAGTTAGCTCTATCCTCCTCATTCTTAAGGGGATACAACTAAATGGTTTTGGCATGGAAGTTAAAAGGGTCTTCAAGAAGGGCGGTATCAATTAACTCACTCAAAGACAATGTTCTCTCACCAACACCAAGTCTAATGATGTGAAAATCAGAGGCACCATCATGCATTTATTGGTGAACTGAGCAACAAGATCCAATGAACTTGGCAATTTTTACTTTGGAATACGATGATAAAATATAAAAAGATAATCATTAATCTATACCAGAGATTTTCGATAAACAATGAACTCTTGAGTGGTGTATGATTGTCAGCTCTTATCGTAGTCGAGTCATATCTAACAATTATTGATTGGGAGTAAAAGAAATCAAAGAGGAAGTGATCGACGGAGTAAGAGTAGAAGTATAGGAACATTTTTAGAGTAAATAAAAATGAGGGTTAAAGGTCTCTTGAAAGCGAGGACGACGAGTGGGAGGGTAGAAAAAAGCAGACAACTTTGACCTATTAAAAATATTCTCTCTAAGAAGACCAAAGATAGCTACACCCCAACGAGTTATTAGGGAGTGGTAATGAAGACTAGTGCTGTACAAAAACTTAATAGTCAAATTTTATAAATTTATACAAAGCTTGCAAGTTATTCTATTTTCTCTTTATTTTTAATTTACAATTGTTACATTGAGAACAATATAAGTTTTAGGTTGGAGGTGGTGAAAAATTACCATGCTAAATTTTAAAAAAATTAACAATTTTTAAAAAATTTATATTCACATTTTCATTTTTATTGTGTTTGATTTTATTTTCTTTATATAATTTAATAATTTTAAGAATTTTAGGATTAGTTTTAAAAAAATTCTCACAAAAATTTATCATTTATTTAAATCAAATTTAAGCAAATAGTTAAGTCTTTTACACTATTGGATTGATATTTGAAAACATATCATGCAGTATATGATAATTAGTTAGTTTTTGTTATAAGTAGTATTTCATGATAAAGTGTGAAAATTATAATAAATCCAAAATCAGTGTTTAGGAATCAAATATTGGATACTACCATTGTGAGATATAATTTGAGCCTATTTTTTTATTCTGAGCGAAATATATTTTTTGTACTCCAAATACATTTCTTATTTTTTCACATTTTTAGATGATCTCTATAGATATTATCATTGAATGTATGAATTTTCTCATCTTAATAGAGTGTCGTATATTTATTTTTCATTTTCTTAGATTAAATTATTTAAGTAGAAATTGATAGTATATGCCTTTATCTCATTCATGCATGACTTCTACCAAAAAGAGATACATCTGGGTTTATCTAAACCAAAATCAAACATAAAAGTCACAAAATTAACTACTCACCAAATTTGTACAAAAATATACAATATGTACATTGGTCTACTCTAAAAAAAACAAATATATTGAAAAATCTCTTAAAAAATAGAGAGATAAAGAATATATAATATAATCTAAATATTATGACCCATATAGCCTACAAAGTTGTGAGAAAATGCTAATTACAAGAAAGTTATAGGAAATAATTCCCCTAGAAGTCATTACATTTATATTTCCTACACTTCAAAAAGGCATATATCTTGAAATTTTGCTTAATGAGTTTGATTGATGCATGAAAATAATATATATGATATGTTTATAATTTATACATTCAATTCCTTTCATGAGTTCAAATTTATGCACTATTTTTTAGCCTATCTTCTTTTACAAGTATGCGAACTTATTAGTTCATTTATAAACATAAATTTTATTTTCATACTCCTTAGTATGAGTGCTTGAACCCATTGGATTCAATGAATTGAGAGTTTTGACTTGTAAGGAGTATATTCAAAGGGAATTCAAATTTGTGACACTGAAATTAGGTAAATTTAAATTGAAACATTTTTTGAAATGAAGTGTGAAAATGATTTTCAACTAATTATTATTATAAACTATGATTGTTTAAAAGATTAAAAATAACTTATGCTTTAGATTTTAATTATGATCTTAAAGGAGATTAAAAAGCATGGGACATTTTTTATTTAGTTTTTATTTTGTTATAATTTTAGTTTTTGATTTGTTTATTTTTGTTATTTATTTTAAATTTTTTACATTTAGTTCAATGCTTATGGGTGTCATTACTAAAAACCCTCACGAGACTCAAACTCATCTACTAGGGAAACCTAGGAGTTTAAATGCTTGTTGAATACACTAAATGCAATTGTGTCAATCCACGAAAGTGATTTAGAGTAATTTAATTTTTAGTTTTTACCGCTTCTCTTGCTAAGGGACTAACAAAAAGTTGGTTGTGGGTTGTGATGGGTGCTTAAAAAACACTAAAATTATCATAATTTAATGTATTTTAATTGATTAAATAGATTTATATTTGTATAATTTTATCATATTTTTATATAATTTTATCTTTTTTTGAATCACGGGTATTTTTATTGTTTTAATGTATTTAAAAAAATAACTTAAAGACTCGAAGAAACATATCGGAGGCAATACATCACAAATATGTTGAGAAACAAATAAGAAAAAGTAAAAAAAAATAGAAAAATTGGACAAATTGGGTCAAAATGGTCAAAAATATCAAGTCCCACCTGTGCCCCGTGCACAACCAGCACATGCTCGTGCCGAGTCTCGCTCGAGCTAGTACATGCCCATGCTTACCTCATGCATGCCAACATGCACTAATTCCCGTATTCCATAAATCTCACCCTTCACAATCGTTCCAGCCTGTCCAAAAGCATCCAAAATCAATTTTTGAGATATTTTTTACTTTTTTAGTCTTTTTCTCATCTATTGAAGGACCATATCCCTCATTGTAAAAAGCATCCCTCAAATCCCTAAAAATCTCTTCTTTATGTCTTTAGAAAGTTTTTTAGTTTTTTTAGTTTCAAAGTTCTTCTCTTTTTGAGAAGAACTAGTTATGTTTTTGTAGATTTCTAATTTTTGATTCAATAAATAGAAATGCAAATTCGTTTGGAGGTTTTCAAAAAACGAAATTAGCATCAAAATTCTCTAAGAATTCTTTTGAGGTATAATTTTAAATGAATTCTTTATAGTTCTTTTTATTTGTTTTTCTTATATGTTATATTTAATTTTTCTCTAATTGAATTTAACATAGCTGACTATATAAATATGATATAATAATAACATTGTTATACTTGCAAAATATTAAATAGGTAAAACATTTCAATAAAATAAATTAATTTTGTTTTTATTTAAGATTTTATATTAAGGATGTTACAGAGAAATATATTATTTTTCTTACAAACTTAAATCTAAAAATTAGACTTTTAGGTTTAATTATCTGATTTAATTTAGAGTAGTGCTCTTTTATTTGTTGGTATAATCGTCGGTAGTTAGAGTGAGACTCTATTTCAAAAACATTTATAAAAAATATTATTTGAAAATGTATTCACAACATATTTTTAGTAATGGTTTTGAAAACTTGAAAGTTATTACTCAGATAATTAAATTCTTAGATTTAATTTTAAACATCTTGAATAAAGTTTAATTAACTAACTCCGCCTAAAACTGTGATTAGATGGTTTGCAATTTTCTTAGAAATAAAATTGAAATTTAATACTTAATTAATTAATAGGCTCCACCTAAGGATATTAGTTAATTAATATTAAACAAAAGAATTTGATCCCTGCCTAAAACCTAATTTTTATATTTTAAATTTTTTATGAATAATATGTCATCAATATACTAATAAATAATAAATTTTGTAAAAATCTTAAAATAGAAAATAACCTGTAGTTATTAATTATTAAAAATATTTTCCTAAATAATCTACATAGACATACCAAGAAAACTAAGTTTTCATTACCACAATGATCCAAACATGCTCAGGATTGATAAAGGACTAGTAAATTAATTTCAAAAAATTCAAGAAATACAAAAGAGTTTATTGAAAAGAAATAAGAATGCATATCAGATTTCATATCCAAAAGTAGATAGATGGATATGTCATGTTCCATAGTTATGAATCTTCACAATAATCCCAACTTTCTAGCACCCTTTTGGTATCACTTGATTTGAAAAATCTCCATGTTACTACCTCTTATTTGTTTTACCTAGTTTAAATTGTATATAAACTACACCTACACTAAGAACATAAAATAGAACAATTGACGGCTATGAAAACAAAATTATAAAAATTATTTTTGACTTTCTAGTTGTTAACCTAAACAAGGAAAATGAAACATACATATAGGCTTAGGCTGAATCAAGGGCTTTGGGGTAAAATTAATGAATGCAAAACATAGAGTATGTTTTGTTTACTTAATTTTTTCCGTCCTCTAAATAAGGTAAGTTATTAACAATGAGTACGGAACACACTCACGTAATTGGTTACACTTTGTATGTTTGCATGTTTTACACAACACTGAGTATGCTTTGTTTACTTAGTGTTTTATCATCCTCTATATAAGGTCAGTTACTTATGATCAATATGACACACACTCACGTAGTTTGTTATACTTTGTTTCAAAAAAATTCCAATTAATGTTTTGGTATTAGTGGTTCATGAGAGGTTTTAGGAAATAATGTTTCATTGAGGTTGGGTTAATTAAAAAAGTAAACTAACACCCGAAATATAGATTGCTTTTAGATTTTGTAAGTACGTAAGTCATCCAAGTATAAACTGCATTGAACACAAGTATCATCTTGCAGAGAGTGTTTTATTTTTATAATTAAATACCAATATGTAGTATATGTAATATTATATAAGCGAGTAACATAGGAAAATATCTAAATTAATGATTAAACCTATAATTAATTCAAAGACACAAATAAAAATGAAGTAAATAATATTTGGAGACTTGAGATCTATGAATCCCTAAACCACTATATGTGCTATATAAAATACCATTGAATGATTTCTCTACCTAATTGATTGGATGTATGCTCTTATGTACCTAATAATATTTGTAAAGCATTCTTTTAGATTATATGAAAACAATCACATTGTCATGCTATTTCATTCACATCATCAAAAATAATTACATGTAATATGCCACACATTCATCAATCATACTATTGTACTATTTAAATTAATGTGATAATAATTCTATGATTAATTGAAAAACCTATTTTATTAAGCTATGACATGAATATGAAATTATATAATTATAGGCCAAATAATCCAAGCAATAAGATCAAAATTATTAAATATATTATCAATAGAAAAATATTTCAATCAAATAAAATCATTCACATAGTTTTGTGGTTAGGTCCATCCAAAAAACAAAAAATAACCATTCATAATTTTAAAAATCATAATTAAAAATATTTGAGTGCATAAAAGTTACAAGAAAGTCAAAGATCCCACTTTAATAAAGAATCCAACTCCTCATTTAATCTCCTTTCTTGGTTTGTAATTACCTCTTTAATTTGCTTTACTTGATCTTTCTTTGTAGCAATAAAATCTCTATGTTTTCTCTTGTTAATTGCAAATTATGTGTTCTTTATGGAATCCTTGTAGTGCTTTAACTAGGTAAATTTGATCCTAATTAGATTAGGATTCATATTAGGTTTGATCAAAGGGTAGAGAATGAAAGTTAGAGTTCAAATCAATGCTTACTCATCAAAATCTGTTATGCTCGATCGATCGAGACTCTTCTTGATCAATCTACCAATGAAATTATTACAACACTAGAGTGCTTGATTGAAGCACAATCAAAGCTCGATTAATCTAACCGTACTCAAACAATCAATACCCTTATTGATCCATCTAACTCTACTTTTCTCGTTTTGAGGTAAATCCTTTATTTCTCGATCCATCTTCAATCGATCGACTGATGTGTCTCAATATATTGACCCTGATGATCTTGAATTTGTCCTAATTTTCTTATTTTTCATCCGTTAACATATTTTCAATAACATTTCCATATTTGAACATAAGACAAATCTTTTAAATAATATTTATCTCAAAATAAGACAAATAGCTAGCTCGAAGTGGCCAAATAACTCTACTTTTATAGAGTTATCAATAACCCCATACTTAACTCTTTATTTGTCCTCAAGAAAAAATAAAAAAAACTCAACTCTAATAAAATAACTACTAAATACTAACACGATATGAGAAGAATATTCATAAACAAATCCCCTCCAATTGATGCATGTTAACCAAGAATTATTCCCCCTTAAAGATTGTACATTTTTATGATTAAGAGGTTAACATGGTCATCAACCAACATTCTATTAACATATAGGTATGCCAGGTTTTTAACAAAATAATCTTTGTGCATCTGTGACTTGCAAATGATGTCATTCAATATACTTGTGAGATAAACTAATGTAAGCATGTCAAAGTTTAAAATCTTAGAACAAGTTTCATAGGTCTATTTTTAGTATCCTTTTCCATTTATGTTGGTTATACATTTAGCTAGAGAACAAAATTTATATGCACAATTATAATATGAAGCTTAGGTGGGGATAGATTAATGATTATTTTAATATTCAAACACACACCTCTTTTCTTTTCATCATGCAATTGAGTTTTTCTTTAATAACTTAGTACTTTTTTTCTTCTTTTTTTTAGCTCTACTTTGCCAACTTATTTTTAAGCTTATTCTATTTCTTAGGGGTTTATGGTGTTGAGAGTTTAACTTAGCACTTAATTGCTCACACTAAATCCTAAATCATTTCTCTGCGTATATGCTATATATGATTTTGCATCAATGTTTGATCGAATGGATTTCACAACATGATAAAATCTTATCTTATGACATTACTCACACTACATCAAGTGTTCTCCCACTAAATACATAAAACAATTAATCATATGCATTATGTACAAATAATGGATGATTTAAATACAAAACAAGCAAGCATACCACATGGCTAGTGTGTTCATCTCAATAGATTTATGCTAGATCTCTTATAATAATCATGACAATCAATTCTATCATTAGGTTCATATATTTCCTACCAAACATATGTATATATGATTTCAACATATTTATCAATTTCTACATATATCTTAACTATAAATGTCAAAGTAATAATTTAAAAACAAGGAACTATGTAATGGATTTAATTAACCTAGAGGGGTAAATAGGTAATTTTTTGAATGAAATCTAATTAAAAATTTACAAGTGACTAGACAAGCAATCGTGTATAAATAATATAAAGTAAAAATAAATAAGAACTTGACACACAATATTTTAGGTGGAAACAATCTAAGCCACAACAATGACCAACGGGGAAAACCACATATCCACAATGAAAATCAATGTTCAATTACAAGGACGAGTCTTAAACTACCCTTTATAGATAAAACCTCCAAAGTAATCTACTTACAAGTAATTATTTCTTTCATGGTTCTAACAAGATAGGCATACGAATCTAGACCAATGTTCTGATATCTCAAGTCACACGAGCAATTGAACCCATTCAGCAAGCACTTGAAAAGTTGCACAAATAGTAGAATTGAAAAGTGTCTTAGAGTAGATTTAATAATAAAAACCATAGCTAGAAGATTAAAGAATAAAACCAGTTAAAATAAATCATCTAGTAGACCCTAAAACAAATAGATTAAGCACAAGTTCAATAAAAATAGCCTCTCTAAAATCAAATAATTATGATCATATATAAAACTATTTGATCCAAATATGAAAGAACCTAATCAAGAAGAAGCTATATGATAGATTAATCAATCAATAAAAAATTCACAATGTTTGATAGATTAATTCAAGAAAGAGCCTAAAATATAATTTATTTTTTATAAAACATTTTGAGAGAAAAAGCACAAGATGAATAGAATAAAATATGGTTGTTTAAAATAAGGAGAATTATGTTGTTTATATAAGGGAGATGAAATCCTAATGCTAGGTTAAAAAGAAATTACCATTATGTCCATTAAACAAACCATATAACAATAATTAATTGGGAAAATATGGTAAAATAATACTTTGGCTCGAGTATCCAAATAGGTTTTAAGTTGAAACCCTAACTGCTTGATTGACCGAACCAATAAGGTTGATCGAATAAAACCTTTTTTATCAATCTAGTAAATATTAAAAAAACTCGCGACCTGGTAGATTAAATACGATTGATCCAACTTCTTGAAAAATCAAACCCAACTTTGATTGATCTATCCCAATTTGTAAATCAACCCGAGAGGACATAGGTTGTACACGATCGATCCTTGATAGATCTACCACTTTAATCGATCAACCTACCACTTCGATCAATCGACCAATATATATACCAAAGTTCCTAAGTGTATAGTATGTATTCTAACATGTAAAAGAATAAGTATATATCTAAAATATATTAACTTGAAGATCAAAAGTTTCTTCGGCTTGAATAATAGACATGAAAACAGGCCTAGAAAATAGTTTAGATGTAAATATTTTATTCACAAATATCGCCAACACTCATAAATCTTATAATAAGCTAATAAACTAAAGTAAATAACAAAGTTTCATCCCCACATTTGAATTGTACATTATCCCCAAGATGCAGCATAGTAAAGATAAGTAAGAGATGTAGGAAAATTAAAACTCCATTGGCATTAATGTTATCCTTCATTACCAAATATATCCTTGTGTTTTCCAAGTGTATTTATATTTATTAAATAAAAAAACAATAAAAGCATAAATAATAAAATACGTTGTGTTGTCTCCCAATAAGCATCACATTTTAAGTTTTTGACTAGATCTTCCTTACTCAGTTCTTATGGTTAATTTAAATGTAACAACAAGAAAACTCTCTCATTGGCATTACCAAGTAAAGCTTTAGATGTTGGTCATTGATTATAAACCTTACTTTGGTCGCTTCATGATGAGTGCTCAAAAAACACTAAAATTATCATAATTTTTATTCACTTTAATTGATTAAAAAAATATATATTTATATGATTTCATCATATTTTTATATAAATCTGTCTTTTTGGAATCACGGATAATTTTATTATTATTTAGGTATTTTTTTTTAAAAAAGTAACTTAAAGACACTGAAAAATACTGGAGGCAATACATCATAAATATATTCATAAAATAAATGAGGAAAAGTAAAAAAAGATGGAAAATTGGACAAAATGGGTCAAATATATCAAAAAGGATGAAAACACGCACGTAGCATGCTTAGCAGCGCCGAACAATACACGCGCATCGCACGGTCCGTGTGCACCACTGCGCCCATCTGCCCCATCCGTATGCGCCGCTAGGCCCATCTGCCTCATTCCGCATGCGCCGACGCTCCCCACCTACCATGACATTAGTGATGATGTCATTATCACCTACTACATGTTTCCTCCATTTTGAATCATTTTTCCACCCACTTTTTCTTCCTCTCCTCACCTATAAATACCCTCATTCTCTCCACATCAGAAAAACATCTTCTCTCTTTCTTTCTCTCCATTTCTTAGTTTTTTAGTTTTTCTTAGTTTTAGAGTTCTTCTCTTTATGAGAACAACTAATTATATTTTTGTAATTTATTTTCTTTTTTATTCAATAAATGGAAATGCAAATTCCGTTTGGAGGTTTTTCAGCAATAAGAATAACATCAAAGTACTATAAGGATTTTATTTTCTTTACAATTATTTTTTTATGTTTTATTATTATATGTTATATTTAATTTGTCTATGATTAATTTAACTTTACAAGCTGTTTGTAAACATGATATAATAATAACGTTGTTATGCTTGTGAAATATTAAATAGGTAAAAATCTCTAAAATGAATTGATTTTATTTTTATTCAAGATTTTATATTAAGAATGTTAGAGAGAAATATATTATTTTTCATTATAAACCTAAATCTGAAAATTAGATTTTAAGGTTTAGTTATCCGTTCTGATTTAGAATAGTGCTCTTTTATTTGTTGGTACAATCGCCCGATAGTTAGAGTGAAGCTCTATTTCAAAAGTTTTTATAAGAATTATTATCTGAAAAATGTATTGACAACATGTTTTTAGTAGTAGTTTTAAAACTTGAAAATTAGTACTCGGATAATTAAATTCTTAGGTTTAATTTGGACACCTTGAATAAAGTTTAACTTGTCTAACCACACCAAATGTGGCATTTAAATGGTTCATTTTCAATCTCTTAGAAAAAAAGAATTAATTTAATTAACCAAATTAGTCATCAACCTCACCCATAGGTGTTAATTGATTTGTTTAGTTAACAAAGAATATCTAACCCCACCAAATGTGGTATTCATATAAAAAAAGAGAATCAATAAATATCAATTTATATCTTTAATAACCTAAATAATATGAGCAAGCATTATTAACTTAGTTATTATATCCATAAATACTCCACTATTATAAATGATAAAATTTTCATAAATATTTATTGAATCTGTATCTATGTTTATTTTTATGTTATTAGATTAAAAACACAAAACCCCAAATATCGTGACATAATGTTTAAGATTTAATTTTGTTTTTAAAAGTTTGAATAATAAATTAAAAACCACATATATTCCTTCCTTAGATCGACCTTGGGAGTATACTCGTCATTTTCTATGAAATGATTCGTGTACTTGCGAAAGTTTTATAAATATAAAACCAAAGTATTGGCAGGATCGGCAATGTCGGTTCTACTCATCACTTCATCTTTAGTTTCTATGGCTTCATATGGAAATAAATTTGTTATTACAAATGGTCTTCATGATCTTGATTTAAATGGTTTAGAGACATACGAATAGAGGTATTAAAAGCTATCTTATAAGCCTAAAGTTCATCACCTAATTTCAAAGATCAATCTTTCCTTAAAGTGCTCACTACCTTCTCCAAAATTCTTTTAATCTCCCTATTTAAAACCTTCACTTGACCACTAGTTTTTATATGGTTTAAAGTGAACACCTTGTGTTTTACATCATAACTTGATAATAGAGCATTAGTAGAATGATACAAAAGTGATTAATGTCATCACTAATTATAGCCCTAGGGGTTTCAAACCTAGTGAATATATTCTTCTTTAAGAATTTTGTGACTACCTTTTCATTATTAGTCGGGGTTGCAATTTCTTCCATCCACTTATACTTATAGTCCATCGCCACTAGAATGTAAGAGTTTTCAAACGAGGGTACAAAGGGACCCATGAATTCTATACCCCAAACATTAAATAATTCTACTTTTAAAATTGTATTTTTAGGCATTTCATGTCTCTTAAAAATATTTCCCATCCTTCGGCATTTATCACATTGTTTTATAAACGTAAATACATATTTAAAGAGAGTAGACCAATAAAACCCCAAGAATACTTTATATGTTGTTCGAGTCATCCCAAAGTGACCTTCATAGTCTGAAGTGTGGAAATAGCATAGAATATCATTTTCTTTTCCTAAGGAATACATCTTCCAATTATACCATCATTAAACCTCTTGAAATGGTAAAGATCGTCCTAAATATACAAGCGTGGATCATGTATGAATTTATTCTTACCTTGGCTTGAAATTTCAGGTGTCATAAATCCATTTACTAAGAAGATATCCACATATCTATACCATGAAATTTTCATTATTGTAATGGCCCATAGTTGTTCATTCAAAAAATATTCATCAATGGGCAATTATTTTGTATCAATTCCATGTCCCACTTTCAACCTTGATAGATGATCCCTTATTTTATTTTCAATTCTTTTTTTGTCACATATCTCCAAGTCAAACTTTTGAAGTAAGAGAACCCATTTAATAAGTATTAAGTTAGCATCCTTCTTTGAAAATAAATATCTAATAGAGGTATGGTCGGTGTATAGAATCACATTTTCACCGACCAAATAAGCTTGGAATTTCTCCATTGCATGGATAATTGCTAGGAGTTATTTTTCAATGGTGGCATAATGTAATTGGGCTTCATTGAAGGCTTTACTAGCATAATTTATGGGGTGAAATGATTTACCTCTTCATTGCTTCAAAACTACATTAATAGAAAAATCACTAACATTACACATCACTTCAAAGGGCTTATCCCAATTCAATGTTATGATTGTTGGTGCCGTGGTTGGACTCTTTTTCAATGCCTCAAAGCTTGAATACATTGCGTTAAAATAGAAGGGCATAATCTTCTCTAGAAGGCTTCATAAGGGTCTTGATATTTTGGAAAAATCCCTTATGAACCTCCTATAGAAACCATCATAGCCTAGAAAGCTTCTTATTCCTTGGACATTTATTAGAGGTGGTAACTTTTCAATAACTTTAATTTTGGCTTTATCCACCTCCAAACCTCTAAATGAGACTTTGTAACCACGTATGGTTCCCTCTTCTAGTATAAAATGGTTTTTTTTTCAATTAAGATCAAGATTAGACTCTTCACATCTTTGGAACACCCTTAAAATATTTGAAAGGTATTCATCAAAATTATTACCAAAGACTATAAAATCATCCAAAAACTTGATGCATAAATTTTAATTCCTTTCAAGTACATGAATCATTTGTAGACTAATCAAAATATTATCCCAAGGTCTATCTCTAAAGAGATTTCTATGTGTTTTAAAATGTCAAATTATTTTCTTATAGCTCAACAAACAATCCTAAACATTCTAACAATATGGCATAAATAACTAAAATAAACCAAATGAATTATATTCAAATAAATATGGATGAACGAATATGAAAAATTAGCTAGCTATCCATTCATGGAAATGACGAATCAAATGATTTTCATAGTGTGACTTCAAAAGTAAGAATTATTGATTTTTTTCTTTAAAATAAGAGAAACCCCAATGATCATGGTGAGCCCCTACAATTCTCAATTAACCAATAACTTCTTGGATCGGGCTTACAATTAGTTAATTGTTAAAACTAAGAGAAATAAATAAATCATCTAATTTAACACAAATGAATGTGCACAACTAAACATAGATGATATGACTAGTGCTTATGTCTAAAATATTATCTTTAATCATAAATCAAGATTTTATCTATAAATAATTTATAACTAAAGATGTCAAGAAACATAAAAAAGAAATAAATCAATTTTATTAAATAAAACCATCAAATTGTTGTTACATTTATGGAAGTAAAACTAATATCCCATATACAAAATTTAACCTAATATAATTAAATGAATTAAAACTAATTCAATATAAAGGATATATTAAGAATACAGAAAAAAAATATCTAACAATTAAAATACCCCATTTTGATCTTTGATCTCTAAATTCTTGAACTGGTTGTTCTCCTTCTTCGAATCCTTGCAAAGACTTAACAAAAGGGAGTTTTCTCTTTAATTTTTGTGTATGGAATGGTAGAAAAATGGCTAATGGTGGATGGTTATGTTTAAGAATGATTTTATAATCTATTTATAGGTTAGGTTTTAGGGAATAATGAGTAAAACATGTCATATACATGTACTAGGATTTATGGCCAATAAAAACACTCAAATTGAGGCAAGCTTTTATCTATGTCACGGTACGATAGAAAAATAAAATATTCAAGTGCAACCCGAGACTCTTGCACTATGAAATGCATATTTTTTATGCCTCGATGCGTGTTGAAATACTTGAATCACTAAATGCCACTCGAGAGTCCCTCACCATGGCATGTGAATATTTGGATTGTGGAACACATAGATTTTTTAATGGCTTGATATTTTGTTTATTCTAACTTGTTCGAGTTTCTATTTCTCATCGTCTCACTCTTTTTGCTCATTTTAGCCCAAGATTCTTCCAAAAGTACATTAACCTATAAAATACAAAAATACCTTCCAAAATAACAAAATTCTAAAATAAAACATAAAACTAATGCTTAAAGTGCAGCAAATTATAGGTCAAAAATATGTTTATCAGGGGTATAGACTCTTTTCCCATGATTGTTTCCTTTCTTTGGCTTCACTACCATTTCTTTATTCTCTTATTTTCCTTTTTTAATCTCTTCATTTATTATTTTCTTTCCCTTTTCATTTTTCTTTTCATCCTTACCTTCTTTTACTACCCCATTTCCTGTTACAATAGCCTTACATTTCTCTCTAGTCTCTTTATTAGGATTTACTTGAGTATTACTAGGAATCATACCTTGGTTCCTTCTATGTAATGTTTGTGCTATTGGCCCCATTTTAACCTCTAAGTTTCTTATGCTAGCATTGTTATTGGGTTCTTTAGTGACCAAGATATCCTTTTTAGTGTTTATTTTATCCATTCTAGGCATAGCATTAGATAACATGCTTTCCATTAAAATGTGGTCTATTGGTAGGTTTCCCACCATGGTTGTTATTACTCAAGAGAAATTAGGGTGGTTCCTCTACCCTATATTATTATTATTTGAGTAAGGTTTCCTTTAGAGGTTTTGATTGTTGATATAGTTAACAATTTCAAGATTGGTTCCACAAGTATTACTAGTATGATGTTCATCACAATTCTCACAAACTAGAAAGGGTTTTGTAACATATTCATCCCCATAGATGTAGCATCAAACTTCCTTGATAACCCTAACAACAATGCAATAGTTTGTACTCATAAGGTTGTATAGGCATCTGCATCTTCCATTCCAACAACCCTTTTTTAAATTTAAACTCTCTACTGGCCATTGGAAACTATGAGAGGTCATTTCATCTAGTAGTGCAAAGGCTTTAATCTCACATTTTCCTATTAAATCACCTCTCACTACTACATCAAGAATAGTTCTTATTTACCTTAATAATCCTCTATAAAATGTTTGGATTTGTAACAATATAGGAATACCATGATGAAGGCATTTTCTCAATAGCTTTTTGAAGTGTTCCCATACCTCATAAAAATATTCCCCATCAAATTGTTGAAAGGAAGTGATGGAATTCCTAAACTTGGTTGTCTTTAAAGATGAGAACTATTTAACCAAGAATTTTTAGGCCAAGTCATCCTAGGTAGTGATGGATCTTGTAGGTAAGTAATTAAGCCATGTCTTTTAATTTTCTCTAAGTGGAAAGGGGAACATTTTAATATGGATGACATCTTTAAAAACTCCATTCATCCTAAAGGTGTCACACATCTCAAAGAATGTAGCTAAGTGTGAGCTAGGATCCTCATTATCTAGCCCTCCAAATTGATTGGGTTGTACCATTTAGATTATAGTAAATTTTAACTCAAAATTGTTTGCATTAATAGAGGGTTTTATGATGAATGATTTAACTCCATCTACTTGTGGTACTATGAAGTCCTAAAGAGGTTTAAAGATTTTAATTTCACGTTGATTCTCCAAGTTATCCATATTCCTAAGTTGAAGTTGATATAGTTTTTCTCTTCTTAACTTGTGAAGAGTCCTATCTATGTCATGATCAAAAGGTCAGGATTTATACATGTTTCCTTGGGCATAAACAAATAAGAACCTATTCATTCATAGTTCTAAAAATCATAATTAAAAAACATGAGTGCATAAAAGTTACATGAAAGATGAATATCTAACTTTCATGAAGAATCCAACTCCTCCTTTAATCTTTTTGCTAGCCATATAATTGCCTCCTCAATTTACTTTACTTGATCTCTCTTTGTAGCAATGAAATCTCTATTTTCTCTCTTGTTAATTGTAAATTGTGTTTTCTTTATGACCTTTTTGTGGTGCTTTAAATAGGTTGAAATTGGTCCTAATTAGATTATGATTCATATTAGCTTTGATCCACAGGTTAAGATTGAAAGTTAGAATTAAAATAAGGGCTAACTTATCAAAATCTACTTCACTCGATCGATTAAAACTCTTCTCAATCAATCGAACAAGGAAATCGTTACAACACGAGAATACTTGATTGAAGCACAATAGAAGCTCGATCGATCTAACCATACTAAATCTATCAACTATGTTGATTTTGAATTTGTCTCTATATGTCATATAGTCATTTATGTCTATGTTTGATTCCTATGTCCAAAAACTAGATTCTGTTTACTTTACTCAATGTTATGTCTTCCTCTATATAAGGTTGATTACTGTAAATTAGTAATGCACACACATACTTAGTTAGGAACATTATGATTGAAAGTATGTTTATACACACCACAAGGTTGGTTTTCATAGAGTGCATGATAGGTTGAGCATTATGGATTTCAATAAGCGAGTGTACGAGCGAGCCAACATTATCACTCGTGTTTTTGGTTCAGTTTAGTTATGAGTATTCACAAAAATTACTCGATAATTTTTTGATCTAAAAAATGTGTTTTTCTTTGACAAGGTGGTCCAATAGTTGGGTAACTTTTATAAATACCCCATTTCTTCTTGTTTCTTATCCAGAAAATATGTAGCAAATCTCTATTGTATTGACATCTCATTTTAATATTTTTAGATCACTATTACCTTGAGTATTGTTTGGTATTAGTGATTCGTGACCATGTGAGCCATGTGTCGGCTGATAGTTACCTTTATGCAACTTTTTCTTAAGTGTTAAGCTATTTGTTGGCTGGTTAGGTATTAAAGGCTCGTGATATATGGTTGAATGTGTATCTTACATTAGTTTTTTGTGAGTTTGTAAGTGATTATAGTTGAGTCGTTTCCTACATTGGGTGTTCAAATCTTGTTCACTTTATTGATCTATAGTAGTTCATCGCACTAAATCAAATGGTACATGATTTGGAGAAAAGTTGGGTTTGTGTGTCAAACCAAGTCATTGAGAAGGCAGCAAGTGTGGGCAGTAATTGGCTATTCGAACAAATGTCCCAACTGATAGAGGTAATAAGTGTTTTATTTTTGTCATGGTTGTAATTTTTTTTATTTAATGCATTTGTTTACTAATGAGTAGTTACCATAAGCAACCTAAGGATCTTGCAACATAGGAATGGGTTCTATATGAGTTTGCCTCATTTTATCTATTATTGTGCATGCTTTAATGTTTGTCTTATACAATTAGAGTTTAAATTGTGTATGTTTGTGCATGCTGAAGTTTAGACTCTGATAAAAAATCTTATTTGATTTGTGTAGTTGCATTCTTTCTTTTCTATCTATGTAGCATGCCTTTAGCTTTTGTGTATTGTTTTTGTTGTATTAAATTAATATATCTACTTATTGATTAATTTATGTTACTTTCGCATTTTATTTGAATATGAGTTTGGTGTAAGTCTCTAAGGAGTCAATATTCCTTACCCTAGTAATGTGCCAGGTGTTGGACTCTATATTATGGTTGTTATGTAATATGATTTCATGCTATGAAAGTACAATCACTATCTACAGAACATTTTCCCATATATGAGATCTTGAATGATTAGAAATCCTATACAACTTTTGTGTACGTATGACTTATTCACATGCTATGTGATTTTTACTTATTTATGCATGTTGCTAGCCTGGAAAAGAGCCTATAAGGCATACCGTTACTAATGTTTATCGTTGTTTGTTCTTTCTTCCTATTAGTTTTGTTGTTGTGTGTTGAATTGATCATGATGTCTTGTACTTTCGCTCACTACTAAAAAAGTGGTCATTTAAGTCGAAATTTAAAGTCGGTTTTTGGTGAAAACTGACTTATAATGAATTTAAAGTCGGTTCATTGAAAAACTGACTTAAAACCACCGAATTGTAGCGTCAATTAACATGTAGAACTAATGCTAAACATAGGAAGAAGAGTCGATTCTACGTGTCAACCGACGCTTAGGCGTATTCATTGGCTAGCCAAGTATAGAAAAATCACCAGGAATCATCATTCTGGTGTAATATCATGAATTCACAAAAAATAACGTATGCATGTTAAAAGATTAGTAAAATAGATAACCATATCGACATCGGAGTGATATAATAATAACCACATCCCTTCGGAATCATATTAGTAATGTACTAATCTTTTTTCTATAAATATGAAGCTATTTGGAATCAAGTTTGTATTTTTGATGCTATAATGAGCCCTAAATATGAAGTCAAGTGTAACTCTAATTTGTTACTTAGGTTGGTTAGGAAAAAAATAGTTGTTCCATAAGTTTATAGGTACTAAAACTCAACCAACCCAAGTAACAAATCGGAGTTACACTTGACTTCATATTTAGTGCTCATTATAACATTAAAAATATCAGCTTGATTCTAGATAACTTCATATTTATAGACAAAAGATTAATACAACACTAATATGATTTCAAAAGGATAAGGTTATTATTATATCACTCCAGTGTCAATGTGGTAATCTCTTTTACTAATCTTTTAACATATATAAGTTATTTTTTGTGAATTCATGATATTACACTCTTATTTTGAATTTAATTACATATAGTTCTTTGGTTCGAACAAGTGGGGCTATGATATGTAATTTTTTGATGTTTCACTAGAAGAATGGACATAACACTTTGTTCAAATTATAACATGAGGAAAAGAATCTGATGATCTTGAATAACATAAGACATCATGCTAATTTTTATAATGCTTCAATTTCTTCATTCATGTTTCTTTAAAGTTTGGACTGTTTGTTTGATGGATGTTTACGTCCTCATGTATTTAGGGGAATGAATTGTTATATAGACCAACTGTTTTTTGCCCAAACTCCATCTCATCTCTCTTGCCTAGTTTCCTAGTCACTATGTTGGTGATTCTAAGCAAACCAAGCTTCCTTTCCTTAAAATAAAGTGGAAATATCACAAAATCCATGACAAAAGAGACGACATCATTTTATTTGTAATTTAAGTTAAATATATATGTATTAATGTATATAAATTATTTTTTGTAATAAATTTAATTCTCAAGTAATTAATTAATATTCAATTTTTTAATTATTTGTATTATTTAAACTATTTGTTAAAAAAAATTAGTTTTTTCTGATATTATGTGATCGAATACAGGTTTTGAGTATAATAAAAAATGAGTAAATTTTGTAAAAAAAAATTAAAAATGTAAATTTCGTTCACTCGTTGAGCCGACGTTACATTTTTAAGTCATTGCATTTAAAGTCGGTTATTAACTGACTTTAAAGGTCATTTTTGGCATAGTGGCTATGTGATTTACTTAATTCATATTTGTGAGCCCGGCTTGACCAAATTGGTATAGAGCTTGCGAAGAGATTCTAAGAGTTGGCATCTTCATCCCTTATCTAGATCCCAGTTACCTATTTAAATAGGAAAAATAATTGATTGACTTTTATGTAATTGTTTCTACGTATGAGAATCCTATATCCCAATTTGCCTATTTTTTCTCTGTTCAACATATTTTCACCTACATTTCTATATTTGAACATAAGATAGATATTTTAAACAATACTCATCCCAAAACAAGAAAAATAGTTATCCCGAAGTAGCCAAATAACACTATTTTTATAAATATATCAGAGGTCTTGTTGACTACTTGATGAGGTCCAAAGCTACATAAGGACCTCGTTGAGCATACCTCGGCCAACCTTTTTTGGCCTTATCAAGTCCTCGATGAGACTCAACCAACCTTATGATGCACATCTGTGGGGTCAGTAAGCCATCATGGAGATCTCCATAAGACCTCAAAAAGCTTCATGAAAAATAATTTTTTGTTTAAAAATTCCAATTATTTTTCTAAAAATACTCCCCACACATTTAATGCCATCAAGTCACCTAAACATGCATACTTTATGATGAGTGCTTAACAAGCACTAATATTTCATGGTTTTATTACACTTAAATGTAATAGATATTTAAATATGTATGATTTTATTATTATTTAAGTAAATATATATGTTCAAAATCATGGGTATTTTCTTTTGCATTTTAGGCATTTTTAGTTTCAAATATATAATTAATCAACACATGGAGAATAACACTTGAAACACTCATTTTCACCTTCAAAGTTTAAAGGAACAATGCATGTAAGCCTTACATGTAAAAGCCAACCAGTATGTAAGGGATGGAGAATAATAATTAAAGTTGAACATTTCATGCTAAAACGAGGTTTATTGTGGGCCACAACACACTCCTCACCACATAAAATTACCTTACACGATGTTCATTTTGTGCCTCTGATTTTAGCTAGCCTATAAATAAAACGCTTGCTTATTTAAGTTAAACAATTAGTAGTCATATTATAACTTGGAGTTTTATTTGTTTTCAAAGTCGTTAGAGCTCTGTTCTATGTTCTTATTTTAGATGTATTTTATACACAATTTAGATTAGGTAATAACAAATAATAGGCAGCAACATGGAGATTTTTCTGATGATTCAAAAAGGCTTTTGAAAATTGAAAAATATTGTGAAAATTAAGATTGTAATTGTAAAGCATGCTATATTCATCTATCTACTTTTGGGTAATAAAATTAAATATATATTCTTATTTCTTTTTAGTAAATAATTATGTATTGCTTGAATTTATTGAAATTAATTTATTGATCATTTATTAATTTGTGCATGTTTGACTGATTATGATAATGAGACTTTCGTTTTGTTGTTATGTTTGTGTAAATTACTTAGGTAAATGTTTTTAATCATTATTAAATATATATTCACTACATATTTTTTCGTAATAAAATTAAAATATGAAAATTAGGTTTTAGATACATCACCAAGATTTAATTTAGACAGCTTGAATATAAGTTTAAATTGGTAACCCAACCGAAGGTATCGAGTTAGATGATTTGTCATTTCCTTATAAGTTATACATAATTTAATTAAATTAACTGAAATTTTGATTGAAGGCTGATATTGGTTTTATTAATAACGAATAATGACCCGAACCGAAGTCATTATTTATACATAAAAGGGAGAATCAATAATTCGTATTTATATTTCATTAACTTAATTAATTTTACTAAACATAATTAACTAACTAAATTTTTCATTAATTCTCCATTGATTGTCAATTACATATTTGTCTGTAATTTGTTTGAACCCAATCTATCTTCTATCATTTTATTATTTTTGTCATAGTTTAATCTTTTCAAAAATCAAAATATTGTGATAGAATATTTAAGTTTAATTTGTGTGTTTGTTTTTAAGAAATTTGTTGAATTATTTAAATCCATGTAGTTTCCTTTTAAACCAACCTTGAAAGTATATTTATCGCTTATTATAAGTGATTCATGTACTTACAAACTTTTATTAAATTTACATAATTTTACTATCAAATTTTTTTCTACATCACTATATGCACCTCTAAAAAGGTAAGTATGCAAAACATGGAATCATATTATCTATATCCTATGTGTGCATACTGAACCATAAGTAACAAACCTGACAAAAGAATGAATAAATACATCAAGTAAAATATAGATTCTATTTATAAATGAGAATGTAAAAAACAAAGAGAAATCACTCTACCATTTTCTTTTGTTTAGACAATTTTTTAATACTACAAGCATAAAATTAAACAATCAAAAATTACCATATAAAATATGCAAGCTATTTATATTATCAATGTTAATTAATATATACATTTTATATTCTCATCAAAGGATCTCATGGGAAATGAGGACGTAAGACAAATAATACGAGAAAATTAAGGTTAGGATTTTTTAGAGAGAAAAATCTAACATTTTCTCTTTAAAACTCAACTTTTATTTAATAGAGAAAATTGTTAGTTAAATACCTTATATGAAGCCTTAATGTGCATTTAGTCTTCCATACTGTAAAAAGTATTATTTTTTAGTCCTTAAATTTTAAGAAAATGAGTCAATTAATGATATATAATACTATGTTAATGATTTATTTAATAAAATATTATTATCATTTCGTTAGTTGATTAAAAAGTGATTAAAACTCTAGTTTTTAACGATAAAGTGATACTTAATATAATGTTTTTCACAAATTATTAATTTTAATATTTGTTAGTTGTATTATTTTATTTAATATTTTTTTAAAAAATAAAAAATATATATTTAAATAATTTTCTATAAGAATATTATTATTTTTACAAATAGCTCATATTAATCGTATTTTAATAATTCATAGAAAAAAATAATATTTGAATAAAAAATTATTAAAATAATATTATTTATCTTTAATTTATTTATTTTTTATTAATTACTAAAAATCATATTTTTTAATTTTCAATTTGCAAATCCGATCCACTAGTTCAAGTAAATAGGCTTTTGTCCACCCACATTACACATCTTTGTTGCGTGGGCAAAAGATAGCAAAATTACATATTAAAAACCAAATGTTGTAACACCAGCCAAAAAAATAATAATAATTAAAACAGCAAAAGAAAAGGCAACAATGATTATTTTTTATCATTAAGAAAAAAAACTTCAAACTAACCAAAGTAGCCCAATATTGTGAGCGAAGTACCAAGTCCAACATAAAATATAAAATAAAATTAGAAACCGGATAGTACCGAGTACTATTGTGACAAAATTACAACATGAAATTTGATAAAAACAGTTGGACTGATAAAGATCCAACAACCAGCTTCAATAATGGATCACTAAGCCAATAATGAAACTCTCCCTTCAATCTCATCAATAAGATTTTAATTAATACTTCAAATGAACTATGATCCTCAGCAATGTCTCTGCACCATCAGTTGCATGCTGTCCAGAAGGAACCAATGATCTCACTTCAGCAAACCCACTAGCTTTCTTATACTTACCAGTCCCTCCAGTCACTGAAAAATGTGACATTGGACTTCCTATATTGAAAATTCCATAAAAATTAAGACTCTCACCATATTCTCCTCCTTCAAACAAAACTGTAAATGCCATCATCTGACTAGCCCCATCTGCTGAACTTGCTACATAAACTCCTTGTGCTTTCCCAATTGCTTGTGATCCCAACTCAGGTGAATTGGTCAACAAATCATCAATCACTGTAATTGTACCAAACCCTAGCCCTAATCCATCAGGCCCAAATTGGGTTTGAGCCTGAACATTTGTTTTCCCTGAAAATCTAGTACCAGCCAAGCTAGTTCCTAATGGGATACCACTTATGCCATTAACAGTAGGGTTTGCACCATTTGCATTTGGGATTGCAACACCTCCTTTTGGAGGAAGGAATCCTATTGGTCTAGCAAAAGGCACTTGACCACTGTAAATGTTCCCCAGCAAGCCAGTGATTGGTCTAGCTGTTGGGTTACTGCTTCCAAGAATGTCATGCATATATAACTCAAGAACTGGTTCCTGCCCATTGGATGCGGTCTCATGCACAAGGGTTGTTAGGGTTATTACAATGACAATGAAAATTGATTGTTTGAACATTTTTTAATATGTTCAAATTGGGATATTGGTTTGATTTATAGAGATTTTTTTAAGAATGAAGATTAGTTTTCAGGTGAGTATTGGTAATGGAAAACTCCAGCTTTTTATATTAAGAATTGCAAATAACATATAAGATATATTGAGATGGAGTAGTTGTGAGAACAAGTTGTGAAGATGTTGAAAATAGTGAAAGAACATGTAAACTAGAAATTTAGCTGTACCCATTATTTCTTGAGTAAATGGTCAACTATTTATGTGTGAAATTTGTGATACTATATGAAAATTACACAAATAGACATCTAACATGCATAACTCATTTAATAAATATATCAAATTAGAAGCAAGATAACAATTTAATCGATCTAAATAATATTTAATTATTATTTAACAATTAACACGATCCAAAGATAACACCATCCATCACACTTTTGGATTTAATATTCCAATTCCTTTTTTAAAGTAATGCATTTTGGTTGAATAATTTGAGAGGTAGATGAAATACAAACCGGACATAAATACAATAGATCAAACATAAATATATCATGTTCATAATAAAAGCTATTGATTTGAAAATTTTGGACTAAATTGACTATTTTAAAAAACTATTGATCAAACTAATTCTTTTAGGGATTTGAAACTCATATCTCACAACTCCCCTATTGGGTATACGCTAATAAGTTACACACATCCAAACAAATAAAAAGCACCATTGAATGGTAGAATTGATGACAATATATGATTTGACCATGATGAGTCTTTCATCCTCTATTAGTATTTGAATGCAACAACTAGATTGACATAGCTGGTGGTAAGAATAATTGATGACAGTGGTTTTACTAGACTAGAGAAGAATGCTGAAGCTTTTATCCATTTTAAATCCTACATGAACCACCTACTACACTCAAATAAACAAAATCTGCACAAAGAAAATATTACAACATCTTCCCAAGGGTAATTATGGCAAAGCTGAGTCATTTATCTCTTGCACATGATCTTCATAATCCATTACTCTGGTTTGTCTCAACACAGCGGATATTAGTGTCCATACTGCATCAAATAAAAATTAAACAAACCATTGTAGTTTTTAGAAGCTAGGAACACATTCCAGGTATATATTAGTTTATACTTGAATATAAAAATCAAAAAATAATTTCAATAAGATTTTAAATTGAAACATGTAATGAACACTCATATTTTCTATAATGGTTTTTTTCCATCTTCTTTTTAAATACTAATAGTATGCATGATAATATCATTTGAATTATTTTTATATAAGAAATAACACAAATACAATTATTTTCTTAAGTTTTTTAAATGTTTATCTAACACGGACGAATAATTGTCACTATTCTAAAACAAAAGGGCATTTTTATGTACAAAAAATTCAAATTGTGCATCATACTTGTATATATCTATATTATATTTTAAAAATCTAAATCACATGTATTTTTTTCCCCTAAGTTACCCTTATATTTTAGCATAATGACAGTTATATGTCCTTTTAGATAAATATTAAAAAACTTTGAAAAATTATATTTCTGTTCTTTCTTTAGATTTATAAAAACAAATGGAGTTTGTCACAACAAAAACGTTTTAAGAGTCAAGGACTTCTTTGACCCCCAACCTTCATTGACAGAATGATCCCTAAACAAAAAAAAAATTAACACTTTCATCCCAAAGTTATTGAATGTAACACTTAAGTCCGATTTATTACACTTAGGTCCCTAAATCATTACTGTTTATTACCCTTTAGGTCAGAAAAATTAACAAATTTAGGGAAGTGTGACATATCACATTTTAATCCTTAAGTTCAAATTTAGACATACATGTCAAAATAAATAGATTAGGGACAAAAGTGTTAACTTTTTATGTTTGAGGACTTTTCAGTCAATAAATGCATAGTTTGAGACAAAAGAAACCCTTCACCAAATTTTTAATAAAAAATCATTTAAGTGAAATTTGTTGTATGGAATATTAAATTATTTTAATATATTCTTAAACCATTTTAAACCATCTTTCAATCATTGCATAGAAACACAAATTTTAAAAGTCACATCAAATAAAAAAACGAATAAATTACACAAATGGTCCCATATTTTTTACATTCTACTTTTTAGTCTCCTATTATATTTTCTTGTGATGTAGTCCATTTATTTTTTAATTTTTTACACTTTGGTTCCCTTAATTTTTTATTTTATATTTTGATCTCTTTACTTTTTAATGACTTATCTACCTAATCTATATAAGATATTAAAATTTGATCCTAATCTTTTATTCATACAATTTAGTCCATAATGTTGGCAAATGAGTCCAAAATTTCAATTTATATTAAAAAATCAAGTTTCATCATAGTTAATTATCGCCGTTAAAATAACGAAAATTAAAATTTGGGACTAAATTTATAAAATTTAGAAGTGTTAAGGGCTAAATTGTGTGAATTGAAAAGTTATGAACCAAATTGTATTATTTTAAATAGGTTAGAGATCAAATGAATAGATAAGCCCTTTTAATTTTAACACATTTAGTTCAAAATTTGAGACCAACTTGAAATTAAACTTCAAAAGTATAAAAAATTAAGAGACTAAAGTATAAAAATTAAAAAATAAAGAGATTAAATTGTAAGGAAAAAAAGTAAGAAACCAAAGTGTGAAAATTAAACAATAAAGAAACCAAATCATAAGAAAAATAATAAATGGACCAAAGATAGAATGTTGAAAAATTTAGGGACCATTTGTATAGTTTATCCTAAAAAATAGAAAAGATAAGTATTAACACTAATCACGAACAACGCAAATGTATGTGACTTATGTTACTTGAACTCTTCAATTTTAATATGTATGTGACTTATATTACTTGAACTCTTCAATTTTAATAAAGTATTCGCATTCAAACGACATGATATGAACATACTGTGAATACTTAGACACTTTAATTTGGTGAAAAATTATAAAAAAAATGGGTGTATCTAATACTTAGATACGTGTCCAACAATTTACTAATCTATATATGTAATATAGATATAGAACTCATAGAAAACACCATAAAATGTAGTGAAAATTTTCTTTGGCAAAAATAATCCCAGGAATGAATATGCATAATTACTTACAATAGACGGTGGCTGCAAGCCATTCATTGACAATTTTGACCCATGTACTTGCCCAGCCAATATCAATACTCCATCTGAAGGGATTAAAAAGTATACTTCATGTATGTCACTTTTATATCAAATGATGAGCCTATCAGATAAATTATTATAGTTCATTACTTACTTTCTAGCAGAGTTATTGAGGTTCCAGCTGATAAATAACATGGCAAAGTACATGGCACCTAAGGAGAATACTAGGTGGAAAAATCCATACATGTAAGGTATGTCATCTTCTTCTTTAACTTCATCTTTGCGAAACTGAATAACATTACATCACTCTGTTACTTTCTATTGCATAAACATAACTTCATCCATTAAATAAATAGCCATAATATTTTCATATAGCAAAATTCTGGATTCTATAAAAAAAATTCTGATACTTTAATTTCCAGAACATTGAAAAAAGCTTTAGATACCAAGTTGTTATACTGAATATAATGTTTTGAAAAATATTTTACATTTTGAAAATTGTAACCTCAGGTCAACAACCACTAAAAGAAGTTTTAAAGAAAGTTTTCTGAATACAGAGAAGTAAAGTTAATTTACCTGAAATGATTTTGAATCGATTCCGGTAGAGAATGTAGCCATCACAACGGCACATATAGCGAACAGAAAACCCTGCAAACATAACATCAAGGTCATAGACCATTCTTTTCATGTGTAAAATCTTGATGCATCAAATAAACAGACGAAAGTGAAAACCAACTATTTTATTTAGTCTTGCAACATATAAAAGAAAATTAAATATTTGCATAATGTAATATGGGGTGGCTTTTTGAAACAAGTGAATTCATTACTTTTCTTTCTTTCTTTTGTTCTCTTTACTATAGTAAAAAAGGTTATTTATAGACAACAGAGGATTACCCATCATTGTATGCGAGGTATTCAAACCATGGTCAATGGCTTGTATCAACTTTAGGTCTTTTGCACAAAGTACGCAACTCCCTCAGAGCTTTTATAATTTGTAGGTCATCAAGCATCTTTTCATATAAACATTCTTACAAATTTTCTTCTCATTTAGAAATAAAAGAAAAAGGTTATTTACACATTAGTCAATAATCAAATTTGACCCCTTCTTCCACTTAAAATATGACAATAATATTCTTCTGTTTTATTCATCAAGTTTGACTAAATTATAGTTGATTAACAGGTGGGAAGTCCAACTCTGATAACAATTACTATAATGGGTCTAACTCTGCCTATTTTACAAGAAAAAATTATTCACATTTACCATTGATTATCATATAGGGTTGTCTTTGATTAAAGTCATTAAATCACTTCAGCCATATTAGAAGTTGAATTTTGAATGGAGTGCGACTCAAACCTTGTTTTCCCTTAAACACTTTGTTATAAATGTCGAACTATGGAACAACTAAGGAGAAGGTTGAGAGATTCGTAAATAACTAATGACACTGACCTTTTCACACTATGGAAGGAACCAGTCCTTCATAGCATGTTTTCATGTTCCTTTCCACTAAACAAGGATTCAATATGTATTAGTTTTTACATGCTTGAATAAAACAAATTTTTTCTTCTGTTTTTCTTTGTTTGGTCGAAACAAAAATTTACTTCATTAAGCCAACATAACAAAGAAAATTACAAGCGTATAATCAGAAAACAAACTAGGCAGAACGCACCCAACATACCAAAACCTAAGTGACTCTATCTTCAGCAACCCAACTAGCTGCCCAAGGAATCAAAACCTACTAATATCTACCACCAGGCAGGTATAAGATGTTCAAGGACATCCAAACTTACTAGCGTTATCTAGCTTGGCAAAAGAAAAAGGATAACCTCCACAAACACAATACCAGAACTAGAACACAAATTGATGCAGGAGATCAGATATGCTTATTTACTTTCAATAATTTAGCTCTTAATTGTTGTCGTTTGTTTAGTTTCAATGTGGTTTTTGTTTGTTTAAAGCTTAAAAATTTAACACACAAAAAGCACACTTTTTTATTACTTAATATAGAACTAGAGTAAAGAGGGAGACACACTTTTGCATGGGATGCTGTAATAGACTACTTGCTCTTAATAGAAACTTTATCGGGACAAAGCCATAGTAACTCCTCTATCAGAATTTGCTTTTGATTGTTACTCCTTTATGTGCTCTTATGCCATTTGATATCAGAGCAGGTAGTTTTCCTGAATCTCCATGACTAAATCGACTGAGGGTGTAAATCATGGTTTGGATGAGGATCCATCCACAAAACAATTTACTCGTGTACCTCCAAGAGCAAGACAAGAAACCAGAGACACAACTCTGAGATGACCAGAATGAAGGACGAAGTCATCTCAGAGTTGTGTCAGCCACCAACTCATAAGCCAAAAATCGTTTCCAATCAAACAAACATACTTCCAACCACCAGCCCGCTTCTTTTGGTAAGTTTATCGCGAAAAAACTCCTCTACCTTCCCTAACTCTTTGCGAACCTACACGAAATTACAATCATCACCCATCAGTTAACTACATAGAGCCTTTCAACCACCCTGAACCATTTACCCCCCATTTCGACCCCATCTGCAACACTTTCAATAGACCACCAACTTGTAGAAACTTGAACATGAATATATCAGAACCAACCATCCTTTTCTCATAATAGAAATTCAAAATTCCCAGATTTTTGAACTAGGAATTACATACCTCACTATGAAGGCCAGATGAACATTAATGAATTCTTAGATTAGGTAACAACTGTAGATAGTTTTTTTTATTATATGGAGATGCCAGAAGAGAAACAAGTGAAAAGGTGGCTTATAAATTAAGAGGTGAAGCCAACGTATGGAGGGATAAGATTCAATCCACCAGGAAACAACATGGTGAATTGCCAATAGTGTCTTGGGAATGGATGAGGAATTTGATATATGATCAGTTTCTTCCAATTCATTATCAACAAACGTTGTTCAAGCAATATCATTATTGTCAACAAGGTTCAAGAACTATGAAAGAATATGTAGATGAGTTTCAAGAACTGAGAGCAAAAAACGACCTCGATGAAACTGAGTCACAAGAAGTTTTGATGTTCATCATTGGCCTTCGTGAACCCCTAAAGAGCAAAGTGGACATTCAAAATGTTACTAGTTTCTCAGAAGTTGTATTATTAGCCTCTAAATATGAAAGTCAATTTCCCAAGGTCAATAAGAGTCCACTTACTCGAAGGAATTACTCAAACACTTATATAGATAGAAATACCAATTTCTCTCCTCAACCTACAATAACCCACCTTACAACACATAAAGGACCATCTGGACCATCTAACCCTAAACAAACTTGAAAATAACCCTTCATCAACCCAAAACCCCAAATAGTTACCAACAACAACAACAATCAATACCCAAGACATAACGTAATAAAGTATTTTAAATGTAATCAACCTGGACACAAATCTAGTGATTATCCTCTTAGAAAAACAACAAACATACTATAGGGGATTGAACAATTTGAAGATGGATTTAAAGATGCTGGAAATGAAGTTCTACAAGAAGTAGAATTCCTTGAAATTGATGACAGAGAGATGTTCATTGGAATATTACAAACTTCTTTTGACTCCAAGAGAAAACAAAGTAACTCAGAGACATGTAATTTTCATAGCTAGATATACATGTAATTTTTAGAACCAAATGTACAATACATGTAATTTTCAGAGCCAAATGTACAATCCAAAAGATGGTGTGTGAGGTGATTATTGACGGTGGGAGTTCTGAAAATGTGGTTTCCAAGACTTTAATCAAAGCCATGGGCTTATTAACAACTAAACATCCAAAACCTTTCAAGGTTGGTTGGATTAAAAAAGGACTAGAGTCTAAGGTGACTAAAACATATCAAGTTTCCTTATCCATTGGAAAGTTTTACCAAGTGGTAGAATGTGATGACATGAATGCTTGCCATGTTCTTCTAGGAAGGCCATGGAAATATGACAAAGACACCACTCACAAGAGATAAGACAATACCTATTCTTTTGTGTAGTAAGGAAAGACTATAGTACTAGTTCCACAGCAAGAGAATAGCACAGTACAACCTAACAAATTTCCTAGTGATCCTTTGATGCTAAAGATTGGTGGCCCTAAGGTGATCAAAGTGAAAAATCACTCTACAATTTAGGTGTTACTAATGAAAGAAGTCTATACTAATGAGTCTACTATCTCAAAAGTTTTAAATACTCTATTAAATGAGTTTGAGGATTTCAGTCCTGAAGAGCTACCTAATGAGCTTCCATCATTGAGGAATATTCAGCATAGAATAGATTCAGCTCTTGGATCAAGATTGCCCAACTTGCCTCATCATAGAATGAATCTCAAAGAACATGATTCCTTACAACAGATTGTAGATGGCCTATTAACCAAGAAGCATGCGCAAGAGAACAGTAGTCCCTGTGATGTCCTAACACTCCTAGTTCCAAAAAAAATAATAGTTATAGGATATGTGTGTAGATAGTAGAGTCATAAACAAGATAAATATCAAGTATCTATTTCCAATTCCAAGATTGGAAGATATATTGGATAAATTGGAAGATTCTAGTATGTTTTCAAAATTAGATCTAAGGAGTAGATATCATCATATCAGGATTAACCCTAGGGATGAGCGAGAAATAGAATTCAAGACAAGGTAAGGACTTTATAAGTGGAAGGTAATGTCTTTTGGGCTATGCTATGACCCAAGTACTTTCATGAGACTGATGAATCAAAAACTCAAGACTTTTATTGGACACTTTGTTGTAGTGTCCTTTAATGACCTCTTAATATTCAACAAGAATGAAGAAGAACACTTCAAACATTTGAGATGTGTATTAAAGGCTCTAAGGGAAAATAAACTTTATTTGAATCTAGATGTAAGTTTCTTAATAATAGTTTAGTTTTCCTTTGATTTGCGATAGCTCAAGAGGTATCTCAGTGCATGAAAGAATGGCTTGAACCTAAGAATGTTAAAGGGGTTAGAAGTTTTTATGGTTTTACAACTTTTTACAAAAGATTTATAAAGGGTTTTAGTACTCTCATGGCTCCTATAGCAGGATGTTTGAAGAAAGGGAAATTTCAATGGGGTAAAGAATAAGAAGAGTGTTTCAAGTTAATTAAGGACAGACTGACAAGTGCAGTAGCACTGGTTCTTTCTAATTTTGACTTCACATTTGATGTTGAAACTGATGTTTTAGGTGTTGGAAATAGGGTTGTGTTAAGTCAAGAAAGAAGGATGATTGAATACTTTAGTGAAAAACTAAATGAGTTTACACAAAAATGGTCCACTTATGAGCAAAAATTTTATGCACTAGTAAGGGCTCTAAAGCATTGCGAACATTATTTAGTACAAAAAGAATTCATTTTACACAGTAATCATTGTTCCCTCCATTTCCTCAACTTTTAGAAACATTTGAACAAAATGCATGCCATGTGGGCAATGTTTTTACAAAAGTTTTGTTTTGCATTCAAGCATAGGAATGGGAAATTAAATGTAACAACCGATGCACTCAGTAGAAGGGAAAGTGAACTGATCTTCTTTGAAGTTCTAAATGATGTGTACCAAGATGATGAGAACTTTGCTAAAAGTTGGAAGAAATATGTTCAAAAAGACTATACTAATGACTACTTTTTACAAGGATACTTTTGAAGAATAAGAAACTTTTTACAAAGATACTTATTTAAGGACCAGACACTTCGTATTTCTAGAACCTCCCTCAGAGAACATTTACTCAGAAAATACCAAACTAATGGTCTAATTGTCCATTTCGGGAGGAATAAGACAATTTCCATCTTAGAAGAAAAACTCTTTTGGCCCAAGATGAGAAAAGATATTACAAAGTTGATTAAACACTATCCAATTTGTCAAACAACTAAAGGTGTTTCCCAAAACACTGGTTTATACTCACCTCTTCTTATTCCACAAAATAGTTGGGAAGATATTATAATGGATTTTGTTTCGATACTCCCTAAGACTCAGAAACATGTTGAATCAATTATGATAGTAGTGGACAAGTTCTCAAAAATGGCACATTTCATAGCTTGCAAAAAAGACATCATATGCAAGCCATGTGGCTCAATTATTCTTCAAGAAGGTGGTAAGATTATGTGGAGTACCAAAATCCATCGTCTTTGATGGAGATGTAAAATTTATCACCCATTTTTGGCGTGAATTATGGAGGAGATTTGACACTAGTCTTAAATTCGGTACCACTTATCACCCACAAATTGATGGGCAAATAGAACTGGTGAACATGATCAAATGCAGCGTTGGTTTTAGACCTAGACTGTGAGATTTAGCTTTAGCACAAGCCGAGTTTGCTTACTCCGTACTGGCAAAGGAAGAATACCAGTTGGTACTTACTCCAAATTGCAAGACAGAAAAATGAGGACATTTAAAATATGCCACAAAATTAACCCTAATGCTTATGTTTTGGATTTACCCGAGTATCTCAACATATCAACAACTTTCAATGTAACAGAAATGTTTGAGTACTTCCCACCTGATGAAGTTTTCCTTCCCAAAGTCGACTCAAGAGAGTCTTGCCCTCAAAGGGGGACAATTGATGCAGAAGATCAAATATGCTTATTTACTTTCAATAATTTAGCTCTTAATTGTTATGTCGTTTGTTTAGTTTTAATGTCATTTTTGTTTGCTTAAAGCTTAAAAACTTAACAAACAAAACTGTGCGTTTTATGTGGTTGTTTTATTACTTAATATAGAGCTAGGGTAAAGTGGGAGACACACTTTTGTATGAGATGCTGTAATAGATTACTTGCTCTTAATAGAAACTTTATCGAGACAGAGCCATAATAGCTCCTTCTCTGTCAAAATTTGCTTCTAATTGTTACTCCAGTGCTCCTACGCCAAAAATGGCCACCAGAAACAAACACTTAAAGCAACAACTGGATTGAAAACACTACAATACCAGTACCAACAAACTTAATTATTCTACTATAAAGATAACAATAATGCTAATATTAATTAAATTAGTAAATATAAAAGTAAACATTGATTTTTTAAAAATAAAATAGAAGATAAAAATTAAATTAAATTTATATTATAATATTCTAATAAATATAGAATTTCAATAAAAATAGTAATTTAAAAAACATATACAATATAATTGAGTTTAAAGATAAGATCATGGATTTGGTTTTGAAACTTAAATTGTATTAATTATAATAATTTATAATTAAATCCATATATCATTAAAAATATTAAATTATCTATTTTATAAGAAATAGTATGTTTTAAAATTGAGTTTTCTAAAGAAGTTATACATATTTTATATAATATTGTTTAGATTTTATTGGATATTTTCAAATACAAAATGTACTAATTCATAAAATATTATGATTTATTTCATATATCATTAGAAATATCTAGAAGTTTAGTTTCTAATAAATTTTAGGATTTGGAATTTTTTAGAGAAATTTATGCACATTTTACTAATGATGGTTTAGATTCAAAATAATATTTTTTACTCATTTTTAAAATATAAACTATACTAATTCACAAAGTTCTATGAATCATTCCATATATCATTAGAAAGTTCTCAAAGTCTAGTTTTTAATAAATTTTACGGTTTATGATTTTGAGTTTTTTATAGAAAGTTGTGCTTATTTTACTAATGATTGTTCAAATTTGGTAGAATATTTTTGACACATTTTTTAAATATAAACTTACTAACTCACAAAATATTATAAATCATTTCATATACCATTTGAAAGTTCCAGAAATCTAGTTTCTAAAAAAAATTATTTTGTGGTTTCGAGGTTTTTATATAAAGTTATACTCATTTTATGAAAAATTATTTAGATTCTAATGAACATCATTGACTTATTTTTAATTATAATTGGTAGTAACTTAAAAAAGAAAATTATGATTAATTCCATATAACATTTGAAAACTTTATATGTAATTTTTTTAGAGAATTTTGCAGTTTGTGATTTTATGTTTTACATAAAAAATTGTGCTCATTTTATTTGAAATTGTTCCTATTTTATTGTAATATAAAATTTAAATGAGCTACCGATGAGTTGTCTAGCTCAACTCACATATAAATGAGCTCAATTCAACTCAGTTCATTTAAAAATTAAATGAATTGATATGAGCTAAGATGAGTTGAACTTAAGCAAGGTGAACCAACCCAATTGATTTAACACCTCTAGTTAAGACCTTTATCTATATAGTTTCAAGAAAATTGGAGCTTTTTTTGAATAAGACAAAGATGGGTTCCGTGAAATAAGTCACAAAGTCCTAGTTTGGGTGGACTCGAGTATAAACTAGAGATGTAGAAAGAAGATACTTCTAAAAATCAAAAACATGATTATGTTCAACAAAGTAGGTGGGAGTGAAAAAAATAAAAAATAAAGGATAATAAAATCTTACTAGTATGGTGGTCCAATCCCTGTTTCCATTGTTTTGTATGTTGCACTTCTCATTTGCAGGCTCACTAAGTCATGCATTTTTACCACACAAATTAGATCAACATGTCCTTAGGAAGTATTTTAAGCTAAGAAGCAAAGTGTATAGAAGATGATTGAGCATGCAGAAAAGCAGATTGTCAAGTATAAGTTAGATGAATGCGTGAAGTCAACATATAATTTTTATTACAAAATGGAGCAAAATTAAATGATTTACACGCACTTCCATAAAAATTAGAAAATATAGTATACAGAGAAATAGCCATTCATTAGCACAATTAGGCAGTAAACACTGATCTTGTAAGTTTCTTATGCAAAAGAAAAGATAGTTGCATTCCAGATATAATCATAAATTTGTAACCGAGTTCAAGTAGATGAGTCAAAAAATGGGCTAATCCTAACCTCCTGATAGCAGACCAACACAAGTAGACAACATATGAAGCCATGATTCCTGATGACAAAAGACCTCTGTTTACCTGTGTGACGTGGTTTTGAAAACTTTTAACCAAAGAAGATATCTCGCTGACAGTTTCATTTCTTCATCAAAATAGATCAATTTAAAACCAAGTAATACATACCTTTGAATGAAGAGATATAACCATCATCACGATGAGAAGAATTGCAGTCCATGTGATGAAAAATATGTTAAGAGAACATGACAGTTTTGAGGCATAATCTGAGTACAGTAGCCCGATTCCAAAAATAGAACTAATGTAAAAGATTGTGGACAGTAGCAAGCCAAAGGAGCAGCTGAAAAATATCAAAAGAGATGCGTACTTCAAATTTTTGGGAAACAAAAAATAGGAACACTGCAAAACTTCCATAGGCATTTATTTAAAATAAGCTTTTGAATACATGTGGTTACAACCGTCTTCTAGCACAGTTGGTAAAACTAGGCATTTCTTTAAAAAATTATTTGGTTCAAAACCCACGCCACGTAAACCATTAACCCAAAAAAACAAAAAAAAATGCTTATGTTTTCTAACAATAAGTGTAGAGACATGTCTTCTTAAGCAAGATAAGCAAATGTAAAATTAGACTCTTGAATAGTGTGTAGCAGTAATTGGTGCATTCAAACAAACTTGCCTAGACCAATAGACCATTTGTCCAAAGAAATCTAAATTTTCTCTCTCTCATAAAAGGATTGTGCAATTATAAGAATTTTTTAATTTTGAAGACATAGGAGCAAGAATCTGCAATATACCAAAAGAATAAACTTATGGAGTACCAACATATAGTAAAAAATAAAAGAACCCTGCTGTGATTGATCCTTCTCAGAGTGGAATAAACCTTATACTTGTGCAGCAGTTTCTGGTTTTATTTTAATTTTTTCAGCATTATTTCATACCTAACCTACCCAGCCATGCTTTGATGCTTAAGATTTAAGTAAAACGTTAAAGTCCAAGATCTTGTAAAGGAAGTTCCAAAACTTTTTCAGCATTATTTCATACTTAACCTACCTATCCATGCTTTGAACCTTAAGATTTTAGTAAAATGTTAAAAGTACAAGATCTTGTAAAGGAAGTTCCAAAATCATATGTTACTTTTTATGTTCTTCATAAATTAATTATTTGGGATGATTTATAACTCTTGCTACAAATTTTAATGCCTGCGCCAATAACTGCTTCTATCATTTATCTCTTTGTATTTCAATATTAAGTAGAAACTATTTTTCTAAATAACTTTCTTGTAGCTTAACTATTTGAATTTGAACTACTTATATTGAAATTTGATACATATTCCTAGAACTTTAACCGGTGCAAATAGCTTTATCACATTCAAAATCTACATGATTGTTTATTACATTCCAAAAGGCATAGAATATTACAATTTGCCTAAAAGGTGACTTCTACCATTTGTATTACTTAGTTATAATTCATGGATGGATTATTGAAACCAAAAAAATGTAAGGGTATATGGAGTCAAATTAGATAATAAGTGTTGAGTCCCTTTAAACACTAAACTTCCTTAGTTAAGCTTTTCACTTTTATCTAGTAAATCATAGATGGTTTCTGTTAAAAGTACTCCGAGAGATAAGATGGAGATAATATGGAGTATGTATTCTCTGTTTTCTCTTCTTCTTTACAACACTATAATACAATCTATATATAGAAATACAAAGTGTCCACTAATTCTAGGAATAGAACAGCTGGTAACAATAATGAAAATACAACTTGATTTACACTAACTCTACAGCCTGTACAACACTAATAATATTCTTTGAAAATCTACACTCCCCCTCAAGTTGGGTAATAGATATTAATCATTCCTAACTTGCAACTCAATTCTTCGAAGATTGTTCGAGGTAATGCTTTGGTAAGGATATCTGCAATTTGATGTTTAGTAGATGTATATAGTAGGTCCACAATTTTTTCATCTATCTTTTCTTTAATGAAATGACGATCAATTTCTACATGTTTGGTTCGATCATGATGAACTGGATTTTTCGCAATTCTTATTGCAGCTTGATTGTCACAATGCATGCTGATAGGTTCGAGAGTCGTGAAGTCCAGTTCATTGAGTAGCCTTCTTAACCACATTCCTTCACAAATCCCATGAGTCATGGCTCTAAATTCAGCTTCTGCACTGCTTCGAGCGACTACTGACTGTTTTTTACTTCGCCAAGTTACAAGGTTTCCCCATACGAATGTACAATATCCAGTGGTAGATCTGCGATCCACTATAGAGCCTGCCCAGTCAGCATCTGCAAAGACTTCAATTTTTCTAGTGAGATTCTTACTGAAATATAATCATTTTCATGGTGTCATCTTGAGATACCTGAGTATACGATAGACTGCTTCCATGTGTTCTTCAGTAAGACTGTTCATAAATTGACTTACAACACTTACTGAAAAACCAATATCTGATCTAGTGTGAGATAGGTAAATGAGTTTTCCCACTAATCTTTGATAACGACCTTTGTCCACAGGTGTACTATTTTCTTTGATTCCGAGTTTTATTGTAGAATCCATCGGCGTTTCTGCTGGTTTACACCCCATCATTCCAGTTTCTTTGAGAAGATCAAGTACATACTTCCTTTGAGATATAGATATGCCCCTTTTTGTTCGTGCTACTTCCATCCCTAGAAAATATTTGAGATTGCCTAGATCTTTGATCTCAAATTCCTTGGCAAGGAATTCTTTGAGTTTATCCATCTCAATTGTAGAATTACCTGTTAGAACAATATCATCTACGTACACAATTAGGATAACTATTCTGTCATTGGAGAAGTGTTTGACGAATAGTGTGTGATCTGATTGGCATTGATTGTACTCATATCTCTTCAGAACTTTAGAGAACTTATCAAACCAGGCACGTGGAGACTGTTTCAATCCATATAAGGATTTCTTAAGTTTGCAGACTCTATTGGTTGGAACAGGAGATTCAATTCCAGTAGGAATGTCCATGTAGACTTCTTCTTCGAGATCACCATTAAGGAATGCATTCTTGACATCTAATTGGTAGAGAGGCCAATCCAAGTTAGATGCTATGGAGAGAAGAACACGAATAGTGTTGAGTTTTGCTACAGGTGCAAAAGTCTCCTGATAATCAAGCCCATATGCCTGAGTGAATCCTTTAGCCACAAGGCGAGCTTTGAGTCTTTCTACACTACCGTCTGCTTTGTGTTTGATTGTAAAGATCCATTTACACCCAAGAGTTTGTTTTCCCGATGGTAGTTCTGTGATCTCCCAAGTCTTGTTTTTCTCTAGGGCACTGAGTTCTTCACGAATAGTTGTCTTCCATTCAGGTATCTGAAATGCTTCATGAATAGAATTTGGAACCTCTATTTGATCGAGGTTGCTAATAAATGCCTTATACCCTAGTGAGAGATTTTTATAGGAAATAAATTTGTAGATGGTGGTTTGTGCATGATCTTACACCTTTCCTTATAGCAATTGGCAAATTCAAATCATTAAGAGGTAATTCAATAATATGAGGTTCAGTGGTGTTACCTTGTGAATTGTCGGAGTGGCCTGTACTCGGGTTGGATTCCTGGAATGGCTCAAGATATGCTCGGTTCTCTGCTCTTTCTTGAGTTGTTTTCCTTCTAGAGTAGACAAGGAGATCATTGTTTGGGACAAGGAAGTTTGGATCTGTTGGTAGAGAAGTTGAGGATTCATTGGGAGTAGTAAGAGTATTTATTTGAGATATTGATTCACTTTCTAGAGGTTGTGGAATAGGATTTGTGGGAGACTGAGTACTTATGATATTCGAAAACTGGTATTCATTGCCTATGTTCTCCCCCTGACTGACAGATTTGGAATAGTACGGATATTGTTCAAAAAATGTGACATCCATTGTATTATAGAATCGTTTTGTGATAGGAGAAAAACATTTGTATCCTTTCTGGTATGATGAATACCCTAGGAATATGCATTTGATGGCTCGAGGATCAAGTTTGCCACTATGATGTACATGGACATAAGCAGAACATCCGAAAATTTTAAAGGGAACATGGGACACGATTTTGGTGTGTGGGTATGACTCAAGTAGAGTATTGATAGGTGTTTTAAATAAGAGGACACGAGATGGCATCCTATTGATAAGATAGGTAGCTGTAAGAACAGCACCCCCCCAAAAATGTTGAGGGACATGAGTTGTGAACATGAGGGATCTGGCGACCTCGAGAAGATGCCTATTCTTTCTTTCAGCCACCCCATTTTGTTGAGGTGTGTCAACACATGAGCTTAGATGGACAATCCCTTGACTTAACAGATAATCAGTAAGGGTGGAAGTGAAGTATTCTTTAGCATTGTCGGATTTCAATACCTGGATTTTTGTTTGAAATTGAGTTTGAATCATGGTATTAAAATTTTTAAAAATTTGACATGCTTCAGATTTTTCTTTCATTAGGAATAACCAAGTGGTTCGAGTATGATCATCCACAAATGAAATGAACCAACGTGTCCCTGTGATATTTTTGATTCGAGAAGGTCCCCAAATATCAGTGTGAATTAATGAGAAAGGATGTGATTTTTTATGTGGAAGATGAGGATATGAAGTTCTAACATGTTTTGAAAATTGACATACTTCACACTGAAAAACTTCTGAATTTTTATTTCTAAATGATGAAGGAAAAAGTTTCTGTAAATACTTGAAATTAGGATGACCTAAACGATAGTGATTCAACATGATTTCACCATCTTTATTGGACTTAAGGTTTAACAAAGCTTTATTCTGATTAGAAACTTCGGATACAACTTGGTGGGCTTGTCTTGTTGAAGGTTCTTCACTGCTGAGGAGATAGAGTCCCGAGCATTCCTTAGCACTGCCAATCATCTTCCCCGAATGCAGTTCCTGAAATTCACATAGGTTATGAACAAATTTAGCCATACAATTTTTATCACGGGTGAGTTTAGTAATTGATACAAGATTACAATCAAGTGTAGGAACAAGAAGGACAGAATCTAGAATAAAGGAGTTTGAAATTTTGGCTGAACCAATTCCTGTTACTTTGGATACCGAACCGTCGGCAATTCGGACCGTGTGTCCAGTCTGGTAGAATTTAAGATTTATGAGAAGAGAAGCATCACCCGTCATGTGGTCTGAAGCACCGGAATCAACAATCCATGGTCTCATAACCTATTTCACATTAAGAGCATTGAGGGTGTTACCTGATTGAGCTATAGTGGCAGATGATGTGGTCAAGGATTGTCCAAATAATTTCTGGAGGAGATCAATCTGTTCCTTGCTAAACAGAGCAGATTCAGGTGACTCATTGCCTTGAGATTTAGAGGCAATTTTTCCATGACTTTCTTTGTTGATGTGCTGTGTGAACGGTGGTTTCCAATCAGTGGGCTTACCATGAATTTTCCAGCAGGTTTCCTTAGTATGACCAGGTTTACGACAATGATCACACCAAGGTCTTCCACGACGAGGACGGTTGTCTGTATTATAAGAGTGCTGATGGCCTCGAATGGCAAGTGCAGATCCTTCTCCAGTCACGGAAATGGTAGATTGAGAACCCATCATTGTATATTGAGGACCCATCATTACTTTCTTTCGACTCTCCTCTTGACGGACTTCAGAGAAGGCTTCACGAATACTGGGCAAAGGTTTTGTGCCGAGAATTCTGCCGCGCACATCATCAAGATCTTTATGGAGTCCCAGTAAAAATTTGAAAACCCGTTTCTTGTCAATAATCTGTTTGTACAAGATGCTGTCTGCTGGACAGGTCCATTCGTGAACCTCAAAGAGATCTATTTGTTGCCAACATCGAGTAAGAGAGTTAAAGTATTGTGTAACTGACAACTCTCCTTGGCGAAGATCATGGAGGATGCTCTCGATCTCAAATAGTTCGGACATATTATCAGAACTAGAATAAGTGTCTTTGGCTGCATCCCATATTCCTTTGGCGGTTTTGTAGAGAAGAAAATTCTCTCCAATTTCGTTTGTCATGGAATTGATCAACCAAGACATTACCATATTGTTTTCAGATTTCCATGTTCTGTATTGTAGATTGTCTTTGTTTGGAGCTGCGGCATCGCCAGTAAGGTAATCATCTTTCATTTTTCCACATATAAACATCATGACGGATTGGGACCACTGAAGATAATTGTGCCCATTTAATTTGTGACTGGTGATGGGCATAAGACTATTGTCCGTGGAACCAAGAATTATAGGTTTTCCCGTGGCCATTTGTTGCAATTGTAGATTATACGTGATTTGAAATTTGTGGGCTGTTTTTTTTTTTTTTTTTTGAATAATCTACTGGACCGGGTCGGGGTAGGGTTTGATCGGATCGGGTAGGGTTTGACCGGGTCGGGTAGGGTTTGACCGAGCCGGGCTGTTATATATTAAAACAGCTTACTCCTACGGGAAACAAAAAAAAACAAAGCAGAATGTGACTGCAAGAATGAGAATTACTATAGACGGCGATGATGATGATCGGCGCCGACGATGAGGAGATGGTCGGCGACGATGACTGAGATGGAAAGCAAGCGGCAGAAAATGGATTTCTACTTGTCTCTGGAATGCAAGCTGCTGTAGAAAATGGATTTCTGCTTTCTGGATTTCTGCTTTCTGCTTTCTAGATTTCTGATTTCTGATTTCTGCTTTCTGGTTTCTGGATTTCTGCTTTCTGCTTTCTGCTTTCTGGTTTCTGGATTTCTGGATTTCTGGATTTCTGGATTTCTGGATTTTTGGATTTCTGGATTACAGAATTTCTGGATTTTTGGATTTCAGAATTTCTGGATTTCTGGATTTCTGGATTTCAGAATTTCTGGATTTCTGGATTTCAGAATTTCTGGATTTCTGGATTTCAGAATTTCAGTGTTCCTTGTACAGAATTGATATAACATAAAATTGGATTTCTGGATTTCAGAAATACTCTGATACTATGTTAAAAGTACTCTGAGAGATAAGATGGAGATAATATGGAGTATGTATTCTCTGTTTTCTCTTCTTCTTTACAACACTATAATACAATCTATATATAGAAATACAAAGTGTCCACTAATTCTAGGAATAGAACAGTTGGTAACAATAATGAAAATACAGCTTGATTTACACTAACTCTAGAGCATGTACAACACTAATAATATTCTCTGAAAATCTACAGTTTCCTAACAAATTTATTTACTACAATCTACATATTGAAAAAATCAACGACACTCTTGTTGTAGGTAGTCCTCCTCAGTCCTCTTACATAACCAGCGGGATCCACATCTGACAAGTGGAGCCCACAAGGTGTTATGTCAGATGTACATAAAATAGGAGTATTCTCCTAAATTTACTAGGCAATAATGACTCCAACTAAACTCTTAGGTTCGCAAGAAATCAAACCTTTGCTTCTTTTTCTCATCAGGCATCCAGTACTTATTCCACCAGTTAATAAACTGGATTACACTTACTAGCTGGAGCACAAGAAAAATCCTGTCAAAGAAAGCACAAAACGACTTATAACAGGTGTAAGGGTGCTGACCAATCCAAGCAAAATTCAAATGCAACTTGATATGTAATTCTGCTTTTGTAAACAGATATGTAACAGCTTCTGTTAGCCATTATGAGCTAATGAAAACAAACAACTCAAAAAATGTGTAATCTTTAAGACTTTTTTTTTTCCTCATCTTGTTTCCTGAGATCTTAAGGAGGCTTAGACCTAGAAACAGATATTAAGCATAAAAGAATATACAATTTCAGCTTTTAATTTCTTTAATCATTCTTTTCCATTCTTAAGCAATTGATCATCTCAAAAATTCTAATGCCATGTCATGCCTCATTTGTTTGAAAGTTGAAAACCTTTACCATATTGAAAATTATTTTAATCTTTTGGGAATTTTCTGTCTTTTTGCCGATATCTTTGAAAGGACAATGAAACCTGTTGCGAGAATTAAGTGAACTTAAACAACAATGTTTTGTACCTTTTCAATAATGTGAAACTGATGAGCTATAAGGGAAAGGACAGATTGATTTATTAGGTGCATTTTTTCCGTATTCTGGGAGTACATCCTCCCTTAGAGAGATAGGAACAAAGTAATAATACATGTAAGAATGAGAATAATGTGGGTCAGCAATACACAGATTAGCCTAGAGTTATGAGTCTACATCTCTCATCAATACCCACTTCTCGATACTCTGGAAGAATTAAAAAAATCGTTAGATAGTTTTACATGCATAAAGTGTTTTAGGGTTGATTTTCACCAGATATCTAATGCAAGAATGTCTTAAGATAACTCTTCAGACCAATAGAGTAGCAAAACTAACAGGCTGCCAGAATTATTTCATGCTTAAATGAAGCAAAAAGTTCATGAGGTATATATACTGATGCAGATAGAAAGGATGAACAATAAAGCAAGCAACTGAATTTTCTTTTATTTTCTTTTGTACCCGAATGAACAACCTTGGCACCAAAATGCACATGGGTGCGCACATGGCGGCCATTAGGTTGTGGGTAGCGTGTGTGTGAGTGGTGTTTAATTCACATGGGAAACAGTTGGGTCATGTGTGTGTGTGTGTGTGAGGCTCTGCGCACATGGAAACGGTTAGGCTCGATGTCTATAAAACCCATGCATGGCCACAGCTAGGGATTCACTCTTGTTTTTGCTAATTTCATCGTCTTCTTTACAGAGCCTGTTCTGTGAGTTTTAGAGTCCCAACCATAGAGTTGTTCTCTATAATTCATTACAATTATAATTCGTATTCTTGTTCTGATTTTGCTACATCATAATTGGTATCAGAGCTAGGTTGACACTGTGACTCAGATGGCAACGTCAGGCACGGCAACCAAGCTTTCGGCAATGACATTGAGGATGCTAAGAGTTTGTGGACTACCATGGCTGGTCTTGAGAATAAATTCGAGCAAAGGATTGAGAAAGTGTTGCGAGGCCTTCAGCAATCATTCCTACATCCTACCACTCAAATCCAAGCTCAGTTGAGCGAGATTCAAAGACAGCTAAGACCTCGAGGAAATGATGTTCTTCGTGATGCTTCATCCGTACCTTTTGAGCACTCATCGCACCCACCGTCTAGACCTCATCGTACACCTTCGTTTCCTTGCAACCATTTCGACTCTGAAGCTCACAACCTAGACTCTAATGATGATCTTACTTCTCCACCAAGATCAAACCCCAAAAACTTTGGATTCGATGGGGGTACTTCGAGCTGGACAAGCAACAAGCTCATCAACGAGAAGGGTAATTCTGTTACCCAACAGTATGAGAAGTAGGATTACAGACTTAATGTTGACTTGCCCACCTTCGTTGGATACTCTCATATGGAAGAATTCCTCGACTGGATGACTGTTGTGGAGCATTTCTTCGACTACACGAAGATACCAGAAGAGAAAAAAATTAAACTAGTATCTTATAAGCTCAAGGGTGGCGTCAGGGCTTGGTGGGAACACATGAATAATGAAAGGAGGTGAAGAGATAAGGCACCTATCAACTCTTGGAAAAGAATGAAGAAACTAATGGTGCAACAGTTTCTACCAGCTAATTACAAGCAGCTCCTTTACCAGCAATATCATTAGTAGCAATATCATTAGTATCAGTAGGAAAGAAATAGTGTCACTGAATAAATTAAGGAATTCATAAGACTTGGCTTGAGAGCCAACATATGGGAGGGAAAACCTCAGAAGGTTGCTAGGTATGTGCAAGGTCTGAATTCTCCTATTAGAGAAAGACTAGAGTTGAGCCAAATCTTGTAGTCTGTCAACCAAGCGAATAGCGTGGCACTAAAGGTGAAAAACCAGCTAGTTAGACCCAAAAAATCCACACCATTTGGGTTTCGTTTTAGTGACTCATCTGCTAATAAAAACCCAAGTGGTTTCACCACAAAATTCACCCTACCAGTCGCCACAAAAACCACACTAGTTCCAAAAAAATTTGTCCCTAAACAACTAACCAACAAACAATCCAAACAACCCAACTACAAAACCTAATCCGTATGACAAACCACCACCTACCAAGTGTTTTAGGTGCTATCAGTAGGGGCACAGATCTAATGAATGCCCATAGAGACGTGCAACTAATTTAATCAATGAATTTGAGCATATAGATGATGAATTTGATCCTCTGCCTCCCGAGGATCTGGAAGAAGCACAACCCACTAAAGGTGGTGATAGTGACCGAGCTTTAAACTGTATAGTGTAGAAGCTGTTGTTGTCACCAAAACAACCAGCACAATCACAGAGGCACGCCATTTTCAAAACAAGGTGTATAGTTCAACATAAGGTATGAGACGTTATTGTTGATAGTAGTAGTACTGAAAATATTGTCTCACACGCACTGGTGAATTCCTTGAGATTGAGCACTCATCCCCACCCTCACCTCTACAAAATAGGATGGATTAAGGTACCATTTTCCATTGGAAAATTTTACAAAGATGAGATGCATTGTGATGTGATGGAAATTGATGCCTGTCAAATTCTTTTAGAGAGGGCCTTAGTAGTATGACGTGGATGCCATCCACAAAGGTAGGCCAAACATTATCATTTTCACTTAGAAAGGCACCAAAATAGCCCTACTTTTGCAAAGGAAAGCATTCTCAATCCTACAAAACCAAAAATGCTTCTTAACTACAAACCCAATGTGTTTGACAATGGACTCAAAAAAGATAAGGTGGTGTTAGCCTTAGTAGTTAAAGTCTCATACCATCCCAGATGTTGTTAAAGAATTACTAAGACTTACCAAGCACTCATACCAACTGACTTACCAAGCACTTTACCCCCATTAAGAGACATTCAACACCACATAGATTTCATACCAGGTAGCAACCTGCCCAATTTACCCCACTATTGAATGAATCTCAAAGACCATGAGCTCCTACAGGAGATAGTGGAAGACCTGTTGGATAAACACCTCATCCAGGAAAGCAAGAGTCCATGTGTTGTGCCTACACTACTTGTACCCAAGAAGGATGGCACAATGAGAATGTGTGTTGATAGTAGGGCTATTAACAAGATCACAATCAAGTACAGGTTCCCTATTCCTAGGTTGGAAGACATGCTTGACAAATTACAAGGTTCCATTGTCTTATCTAAGCTTGATCTTTGCAGTGGATATCACCAAATTTGCATCAGAAAGGGAGATGAATGGAAGACAGCTTTTAAAACCAAAGAATGAATGGCTTGTCATGCCATTCAGATTGTGCAATACTCCCAGCACCTTCATGAGGTTGATGCATCACGTTTTGAAGCCTCTCAATGGTACTTGTGTGGTGGTGTATTTCGATGACAGCCTAATCTATAGCAAGAACCCTGACGATCATCTAGAGGATTTGCAGGCTATCTTGAGATATTGAGAGAACACAAGTTTTTTCTCAACCTCAAAAAGTGCGAGTTTATAACCACCAAACTCCTTTTCTTAGGGTATGTTATCAGCTCTATAGGCATCTCAGTGGACACTAAAAAGATTGATGTTATCCAATCATGGCCTAACCCCACATCAATACATGAAGGCAAGAGTTTTTATGACCTATCAACATTCTACAGGAGATTTATAAAGGATTTCAATTCAATTGTAGCACCCATAACAAAATGTCTCAAAAAAGGACAATTCATTTAGGGTAATGAGTAGGAAGATGGTTTCTAACTCATCAAGGAAAAACTTTGCACTACCCCAATTCTATCTCTGCCAGATTTTGACAAAGTATTTTAAGTTGAAATAGATGCATCAATGGTGGGTATAGGAGCAGTGCTATCTCAGAGTGTCAAGCTTATTGAATTCTTCAACGAGAAACTCAATGAAGCATGCCAGAAATGGTCCACTTATGACCAAGAGTTCTACGCTATCATTCGAGCCCTCAAACACTAGGAGTATTATCTCATTTCAAAAGAATTTATCCTTCATAGTAATCACTCGGTACTCAGATGGATTCACCCCCAGAAAAACATCTCAAAAGCCCATATTAGGTGGGTCATCTCCTTGCAAAGGTTTACTTATGTGTTTAAACACAAGGAGGGACATCTAAACAAGGTAGATGATGCACTTAGCAGGAGGCACACCCTACTAACTACCCTCCAAAATGAGATTACTAGTTTTGACAGCCTTCCTAAGCTGTATGCAACAGATGAAGATTTTGCAACTGTTTAAACCCAATGCATCAACCATGAACCAAGGCATGGTTTCCACTTGTAAGAAGGGTATCTTTTTAAAGAAAATAGACTATGCATTCCAAAGACCAGCTTAAGGGGATATCTGATTCAGGGACTTCATGTTGGGGGACTGAGTGGTCATGTTGGTAGGGAGAAAACCATGCTTTTGGTTGAGAAAATATAATATTGGCCTCATTTACAGAGGGATGTAACCAGATTCGTGCATAAATGCTCTACCTATCAAAGAGCTAAAGAAGACAACCAAAACACTGGTCTCTACTCTCTTCTACTAGTTCCTGCAACAATTTGGGAGGATCTCAGCATGGATTTCATCCTCGGGCTACCAATTAGCAAAGTAAGAGTAGACTCAATCCTTGTGGTAGTGGACAAGTTTTCAAAAATGTCCCACCTGATTCCATGCAAAAGGGTCCATGATGCCAACAACATAGCAACTATTTTCTTTCGAGACATTGTCAAGCTGCATAGCATCCCTAAAACCATCACCTCTGATCGTGATGTGAAGTTCATGAGTCATTTTTGGAAAGAGTTGTGGCGCAGGTTTGATACCACTTTGAACAAACAAAAGTGCTTAATAGAACCATAGATAGCATGCTTAAATGCTTGACTCATGAAAGACCTTGAGAGTAGGATATATATCTTCCTCAGATTGAGTTTGCTCTCAATAGTATCACAAATCGCACCACAAACCATTCACGCTTCTTGGTTGTCTACACCAATGTGCCTAACTTTAGCGTCAGTTTGCAGGCCATACCTAACCCAAAAATTAAAGTTGTTGGCGTATGGGCTACTGATTATGCTCAATTCCACCAGGAAATTCGAGAGCACATCAAAAAAAATGAATGCACAATACAAAATACAGGTAGATCTGCATCACAGGCTTGCACATTTTCAAGTTGGTGAGCTAGTCATGGTGCACCTCAACAAACACCGACTATTACAAGGCACATGCCCAAAGCTTCAACTCAGGAATTATGGCTCTTTCAAAATTCTTAAGAAAATCAACGACAACGCTTATGTCATTGATCCTCCTAAAGACCAGAAAATTTCCAACACGTTCAACGTAAAAGATCTTTGCAAATACTACCCCACAGATGCAACTAATGTGATCCATTTGAATTCGAGGACGAATTCTGCTAAAGAGGAGAATTATGATGTAGATAGAAAGGATGAACAATAAAGCAAGCAACTGATTTTTCTTTTTCTTTTTTGTAACCAAGTAACAACATTGGTGCCAAAATGCAAATGGTGGTCGTTAGGTTATGGGTTGCGTGTGTGTGAGTGGTGTTTAATGCACAACGGAAACGATTGAGCTGTGTGTGTATGTGTGTGTGTGTGTGTGTGTGTGAGTGTGTGAGGCTCTGCGCACATAAAAACGGTTAGGCTCGATACCTATAAAACCAGTGTATGGCCACAACTAGGGATTTACTCTTGTTTTTGCCAATTTCATCATCTTCTTCACAGAGCCTGTTTTGTGAGTTTTAGAGTTCCAAAAATAGAGTTGTTCTCTGTGATTCAATACAATTATAATTAATGTTCTTGTTCTGATTTGCTACATCATATACAAAAGAAATTACATATGAAGCATGTGATAGTTTCAGAAAATAAGGTTGAAAATGAGGATCTCAAATTTACCCTGCACCAACACGAGCAAGTTCACCTACAAAAAAATCCAAGGGTTGAGTTTATCAATTATTTCCTTCCTTCAAGGATGAGACAAAGAGAATGAGAATTATGTTTTAAAGGTAGACAATGAAATATTGACAATAATAAGAATCTTGGCTCTAATATTAAAGAGGGTGTCCTTAAGTGTCAAAAGGTTCAATCAACTAGGGGATTGATTACTCTTAAGGATCCAATATTTTGCAAATAAAGATACATACCATATAGTTGAACAAGGTCAGAAGGGAAAATGATTGGAACCACCATTGACAGAATCAATAAAAATAACTTGAAAATCCACCATCCGGAATGCCATGCATTGCCAGCTTCATGTAATTTTGTTGTACTATATGTAGTTAGAAACATTAAAAAGAAATACATCTGAATCCACGTCAAGGATTACCAATATTGAGGAAAATAAAAATATAATAGATTTCAACTTCAGATAAACTAGCTACTTAAAGATTCAACAAAGGATGAGATAAACTACTCTCTCATGGAAAAAAAAAAGGATACAAAGCATCCTAAACTTACGCGTAGAACTCCTAGTGTATGAAAACACTCACTTCCTCTCTTTCCACAAAATCTTAGATCTGCAAGAGAAATTGAAACAATAAAACATTTTCATGATTCTCAAGTGTTCCTTTTCAAACCTCCACTTATTAACATTGTTAATGTGTGTCGAAACATATATCAGTTAACAATGCTAACTATTATAGCAAAACTAACCATAAATCATAAAAGCTAAATAAAAATTATGCACTTAGAATAATAAAGGGAAACTTCATAAAATAAAATAAGATATGTAATCAAGAATGCCATTGGAATTTACTGTTTGATTGGCAATCTAACCAAAATTTCTGTCCTCTCACCCACATCCATTTATTCAGGGATAGACACAGGGAAATTTACATACACAAGAGAACAACCAATTGAAAAGAATTGTCAAACTTCAAAAAAAAAAATTAGTAATTACTTACAACGGAGCTGAGGTAAAATCATTTGCCCATAGTCTCGAACAAACCAAGCACAAAGATTCATGATTAAGAAGATAGTGCCATATATGTAACGAGCATGGAGGGAAGTCCTTCTTTCTTCCAAGTAGTCCATGCTCTTTAGCTCCAATGACCCTGATTTTTCTTCCTAAGGAACAACCACAGCTTGCACCCCTAAGAATTACAATTCTGACTTCATAAACTTCAACATTTCTCTTGTTCTGCAATTCAATGCAGTAAAACATAATTTTCCACGTTTTCATATTCTGACTTGATTTGTTCAACAGGATACATCATGCATTAAGAAATGAAGTATATGAAGGCAATACAAATATCCATCAAAACAATTAACTACAATGCAGAGTCCCTGCAAACATCACAGTTCTTCTGCGTCAATTACCAAGTTAAAGAAATTCCAATGCACATATTAGAAAAATAACTTGTGAGTTGAGTAGCACAAAAATAATGCTTACTTTTTCTCTTTTCAGTCCTTTGTTTCTCTGAGTTCAAGATATGAAACAGCCAACTTATACCTTCAATATGGTGGAATTTTAAAGAATTCATAATTATAGCCATCTCTAAATTTTCCAAGTATTTAAAGACTTCCCCTCTTTCATTTCACCATCAGAAAAAGAGCAAAAACTATGTTACATGGACTCTTTTAGGACACCAAGAGTGATAAATTGTTGGATACGTATCCAAGTGTGGGATACTTTCAGATTTCTCAATTTTCCATAAATTTCCACCAAATTAGAGTATCCAAGTACACCATGTACATATCATGTCGTTTGGACACAAATACTTCACGAAAATTGAAGAGTCCAAGTAACATAAAGCAAAACCACCAAACCACCATAATGACAATTTTAAGTATGAAAAACTGATAACTGTCTTAAAATTTATTAGGAGATTTTTATGAAAAAGGATCTTCTGCATTTGCTTGTGAAGCATGTTTCATCCATGCTGCAAGTTAATTTTCTATTCTAAAAATCATAAGATCAAAAGATCAAAACTGAAGTAAAAACTTGCATTGTATAATGCAGAGAAAGTTTATAACTTTGGATAGAAAGAAAACAGTAACTAGAAAGTATTATAAGGAAAATACTTGGAAGAACAAAAATATTGCTTCTATGGAGAAGCTCTCCTATAAGGAAATGAAAGAATTAAGCAGTAAAACACTGACCTTTCCTCCAAGGTTTGGTGTGTAGTTCAACACTCTGAGGCACAACAAGAATGGAGTGTCTCAAGCTACTGTGGTCATTCCTTTATAGACTCACCAAGAAGGCTACCGAATCAAAATTATAAAGAGTGTGTTCTATGAAAAGAGCAAATGGAAGCTGGCAGCATTATAACATTAGTGTAAAGCACTTAACCCCTTAACCCAGAAACCATTTGTTAATGTCCTCTTTCATGATGTCAATATCCCCTTCCATAAACATAGTGTGCTTATTTGGCTCAAATTGACAAACAAGTTTGTCTTTTTCTCTTTCTTATTTCTCTCATTTCCATGTTTTCTTTGTTCTCCTTTGACTTATGCATTAAACATGCAATTTTTATACTTTATTTAACCTTGCATTCCATACAGATCCTCATTTTCAAGCCAAGTCTTTCTTCAAACACCTTCTATGCCCTATAATCAAATGGAGAAAATAAGACAATCTTTTTCAATAAACAATCACCTAAAATATTCATTTGGTGATACAAGTGATGCCACATGGTTATAGCAGACCAGGGGTCCAAGTTTTGGTTACTAAGCTACTTTCCTTTTCCTTTTCTTTTTTTCCCTTTCGGGTTTGGAAGAAACAAGAATAGGGTAATTGGCAAAAACATACAAACACATTTGGGCAAAATCTTTTGGCTAAACCTACACTACCATTCCATAAAAGACTCCGTGTGACTTGTAAGTGAGGGCATACATCATTTCTTTGAGTTTGGTAATATAATTTAGAAAATATGTACCAAATGTGTCTAGGCTGCTGTGGCTTTACTGCACGGGTGCAATAGTGTGAAAGCTACAACAGAGCTTCATCAGATTTTAGTAACACCTACACTACTTGATACTTAAAAATTCAAGATGGGTCCAGTACTTGGTCTTCAAGTCTGTGCCTAGCATTTACAACATTTTTGCCTTTGATTGTTTAACGGACAATATTGAAAATACAGTATTGAACAAACAAGAACAAGACAAAGTAGTTTCAAGAAAATTGAAACAGGGTAAATCGGGGCCATATTATATTCAAGAAACAGCTGTTTAGCGGTGAGCGTGTGGGACCTAATCTATATCGAATACAATCTCGTGCGCGCCTAGGAAATAGTGACCGTTTTGAGTATTAGGAGCGTATATTCGAAGCTAAAGTTTTCTGGTGAAAATGCGTAGACTCAAATTTTACGGATATATAAAGATATAATCAATATCGATAATGGGTTTGGTAAAAAATGGAGAAAAATAATTGATTAATATAATATTTTAAAAAATATCACGATAATTAATTATTTATATTTAAATTATTTTTTTATTCGATATATATAATATTTATCTTAAAAAGTTATATATATTTAGTTAAAATATTTAAAATAATAATCATAAATAATATTTTATCGGTATTATTTGACATTTTACTAATAATATCGTGACAACATTTTTATTATATACTTTCATAACTTTTATACCATTAAAATTTGTAAATGTCATGAAATATCATTTAATTTTTGCTACTTTTATACATTAAATGACGTAAATGATCCAAAAAAATAGAATTGATGTGTATATAACTTATTATTAACTTGTACTAATTGATTGATATCTATGGTATTTTTATAATATTTATAAAATTTAATAGTATAAAAATAAAAAAATTATAATATTTTTGTAATAATATTTAAGATTTAATAGTAAAAAAATCTTTATTTTAATAATAATAATAAAATCGTTTGTAACATCTTACACCATCTAGACTTAAGTATAATAAATTTATTTATTTTTACGTTGAAATAAAATTTAATTAATGATATAGTAATATTGTTATATAGTGTTATAATAATATAAACCTAATAAGAATGCCCAAAATACATCGAAACTAACCCAAATCAATTTAATTCAATATTTTTGGTTTTAAGATTTTATTGATTTTAGTTTATTATTCTTTTTACAAAACTGATTAATATTGGATTGATTTGGTTCTTATTTCTTTAAATCTACTAAAAATTGAACCAACCCAATACATTATTTTATTATTTTATTATTTTTATATTTATTTATGTTTTATAAACTTCATATAAAAAAAATTAACTTTTATCTTTTTAGGTTTTAATTTCTTTCACCCTATCTCTTTACTTTATTATTTTCTTCTTTTAGTTTTCAGTTTTCTCACCCACGAGTTATTCCATTCCAACAACGGTACCTTATTCAGTTCTAACCTAAGGCCACAAGACTCAACAATAGTCTCATTAATTCTTCTTAGTTTGTGGAAGGTGTTATTCCCAATAATATCAAAATTGTGTACACAAAATGATGTTTTGTAATGTTTGTAGAGTAATTATATTTTATAATCTTTTCATACTAAACAAAATCTATTTAGAGTGTATGACACATGTGCATCATTTTTTATTTAAAGGTATAAATCCCTATAATCTACTTTTTTTCTATCTCCCATTGGTCTAAACGGAATGTATGATTACTATTTAATATGGTATTTCTTGAAAAAGATAAGTAAAATTAACTTTAGTTTATTTATAAATAGAAGAGAAAAAAAAATATTTTACCTTTTTATTATTCTTATTTTTGTTTTGACCAAGACTTCAGTTATCAATAACATGATTCTATATTTTCTATTTAAATTTATGTGCAAAAAGCAAAAAAAAAAAACTTGGTGAAAACCATAATGTGCTAAGAGAGTGGAGTTTTTATTGGTTTAAAGATGAAGTACATGCAATATGTAGTGCTTGTTTGATGTGATATGTCAAAGTTAAATTCAATTGTCAAAATTATATAACTCGATATAGGAAAATAATACTATCAAGAATTGGTCATATATTCTACTTGTTGTAACTTCGTTTTCAAGTAGACTTAATTTGGTTTTCATTTTTTTGCTTTCACATGATTCTTGTTTCTTTTTTTGTCTACATGCTTTGTTTTAATTTCTATAATAATTTAATTTGATGCATGTTAATCAATTATTTCTTTATTTATGAGTAATGCATTTTCTTGATAAAGGACATTATGGATTCTACTGCTACTCCAATGAATATTGAGACCATACCTAACCAAGATAATGCATCACAATCTCTTGCTCAAGAGATACTACAAACTCAACCAAACCTATTGATAGTAATTTACCACCAAAACGGCTAGCAAAAATATTACAAAAGAATAAGCCTAGAAGGCCGCCATTTGATATATGGAAACACTTCACACCTCTTGATTCCAAATATGCAAAGAGTTCTTGCAATTATTGTAAGAGAGAGTATTGCACTAATATTAAGAAGAATGAGAGTTCAAATTATCGAAAACATTTGAAGTTTGTCCCAATTAAAAAAAAGACGGTGATACTAAGAAGCATAAAACTTTAAATTTTCAATTTGATAAAGATTGTATTGCTAACTGCTTGGAGTTTTGATTAAAAAACAATTAAAAAAACTCTAGCTCAAATGAGTATTATGGATGAACTTCCATGTGATTTTGTTGAAGGCATTGGTTTTAAACAATTATGTGAATTGGTATGCCTAAATTTCAAATACCATCTCATATTACATTGACTCAAGATGTTTATGAGATTTTCTTAGAGGAAAACTCATCATTAAAAAAGATTTTATCATGCTTTAAGAAAAAGGTTTCTATCATTGCTTTTTTGTGGACTTCTTTCCAAAATATCAACTGAATATGCATAATTTCTTATTATGTAGATGATGATTAGAAACTACAAAAAAGGATTATATACTTTAACCCAATTTTCAGCCACAAAGGGGATCAACTTGCAAAGTGTATTGATGCTTTAGCATATGATTAGGGTATTAGAGGTGTTTTTACTATGATTATTGACAATACAAATTCAAATGCCACTAGAAAATTTGGAAAAGAGATGGAAGACTTAGAATGGGTTAATTCTGGATGGTGAGTTTTTACATGTAAGATGTTATGCACACATCTTGAATTTAATAGGGATGGATGGTTTAAAATATGTTAATATGTCAATTAAAAGTATTCGCAATGTGGTCAAGTATGTTAGATATTTCTCTTTAAGATTACAAAAATTCAAAAAGTGTGTGAAATGTGAAGAAATTGAAACCAAAGTATTTATTTCCTTGGATGTCCAAGCAAGGTCGAATTCTACATACCTTATATTGAAGACCACTTATAAATTTCAAAAATCATTTGACCGATTGCATGTCTATAGTGATGAGTTTCTTGATCATTTTGATGACCACATTGTAGAGTCACCCCTACTAGAAGATTGGAAGAATGCAAATATTTTAGTTGAATTTTTGCATATTTGTATACTATAACTACCAAATTTAGTGATTCAGTGTAAGAGAATTAGATTTTGCCTTTTAGTTTTACCTATTTTTACCTTATAGTTTCAAAATTTAAGCGAAATCTATGCAAGAACTTTTAAAATAGGTACTCTCTCTTATTTTCCTTCTTATCTATGTAAAATGATAATTTTATATTATTTAATTATTTATCCATTATAATTTATAACTACATTATTTTTCATATTTTTACTATTAGAGTTTGAATACATGAACAACATTATGGATGCCTTGGATATGAGAATTAATGAATTTTATCATGTAAGTCATTATTTATTACTGCATATTTACGTTACTTTTAAATCTTTATTGCTTTTTATGATTGATATGAATAATGATATTAGGTAAGTGATTGAAATCTAAATATTTAAATTTAAGAATTTTAATAAAATTAACATTAAAAACATTAAAAATTATAATACAATAATTAAAAAAAATATTAATAAACAAAATACATTAGCAAAAATGAAGAAAAATTCCTTGATCCAACTAAAATCAAACCAATAAAATTAGTTCGGGTTGGATTAATTTTTCAAATTTATTGATTTGAGTTGGTTATCATTTTTCAAGAACTAATCATATTGGCTTGGTTTTTATTTTAGTCAAAATCCAAACCAATCCATATTTGCAAACCTCTAAAGCCTACTTAAACTCTAGAGGTGCACCAAATACGGATACGTACTAAAATAGAGTCATATTTATTTTTTATTTTTATAAAAAAGAAAAATGTGTTAGAAGTAGGGACGATATGAACGTAATATAGGCATACATGTTATATGTAAGATCTTCTCTAGTTTAAGATACTTATATTTATTTTTACATTATATAATTTCATAATAATTTTTATTAATATTGCAATAAAAGTATATAAAATATCTATTTTATTAGTACTATTACTATTAAATAAAATTATTTTTAATAAAAAATGGAGTAAATTATTATTAAAAGGGTAACAAGACCAAGTGATTAATTTCAAAAGGTTAGTGGACCTATCTGATTACCCATCTTTAAATAATTGATATTTTTAAGATTCAATACTTTAGTAGTATTGATATTCAAGAAAAGATATATATGTTAACTCATATTTTCATAACAATACACTATAAATCCTTTTATTTAATTTTAATTACAATAGTGGTCTAAAATTATAAGTTAATTGAAAATTTTAACATGTGACAAGCACATGAGAGAAAAATAAAAGAGAAATTGGTCTTTAAAACTATTTCCTACGAGTAATCCAAATCTCAATCTTCAACTCGCCATTTCTTAAAGCATTAAAGTAGTTATAAATTTTGTTACGTATTGATTTAAGACAAAAACCTTAAGGTTTTCTTACCAAAGTTATGCAGCATCCTTATGTTTTCATCACAAAACCTTCATCTTCAACAATATTTGATTTTTTAGGGTATTTTTCAAATATCTCTCTCATCCTTTTTCTAAATAAACTCTCACTCAATCTCACATAATATGCATTGAACCCAACATTTGAGATATGAGAGTAATCCTATCTGATTTCTAAGTTCTACGTGATATATCATTATTTTTCGGACCCAACATTTAGAAGGTCACAGACCATTAATGGATTGGGGAAGCCTATTAGGCTGAGCTTTTCTCAAATTCTAGCTAAGGAATAAGATAAAATGATATGGTATTTAACTAGACTACCTATCGTGCTAGAAGTAACCTATGTAGCTAAGAAGATTGTGTTGGATAAGAGAATGATTAGATATACATGGCTCCATTTGATTGGTCCACGTTGACTTTGGAAAGTGAAATGAGTATAGTTAGTGCATAATCAGATATATCTTTTATTATTTAAATTCAAAAATAGATATTAATAACACAATTCGCATTTTTTAAAGGTCATTAATATTATAACTAATTATATATTAATAAATTTAATATTTAAATATTAATTGATTGATATTTATTATTTACGATTATGGCATTCACCAAAACCTTTAAATAGGTCATCATAAAAAGAAAAAGTACACATAAGTTGACATTTAAGCACATGAGTTCATCACTCACTCTTTCTTAAAATTCCTTTAACCTTAGTTTTTTTCTCAAAAAATGACTTAAGCATTGAAATGGATAAGATACCCAATGGTATCGTCCCTTTTGACATGGTTTTTAGTGATTTACAAGTCTACATGTCCATAAAATGTGCCTTAACAGAATTGGCTTGAACATCTAACGTCGTCTGTGGGACAGAAATTTGGTGTTTAACTAATTGAGTTAGTGAAAACTCAAGAACAGTCATAGTATTATTTATCTTCATCGTGTTCTTCATTCAATTTTCTCCAAACAACGTGTTTAATCTTTTGAATCACTATAATGAAATCCTAACATATTCCTGGTCACACCTCGCCCTCTTAACAGGTCCATGATCTAGTTAACAATGAGGACTCGCGTCCTGCCCTCAACTTGCTCCAAAAGAATGAAACCACATAGAAATAGCTTAGTTACCTCTATTATGGATTGCTACCTTATACATATCATATCCAAATCAAGCAATAGACTTTTGATGAGAAAATCTCAAGATCATTTGAATAAGAGCTAGATCATAGGCTACATCATGCTCTAATCACTAAGCCAACCAAAGAGACCATACTTCTCATCTTTTCAGAATAGGAACCATATAAAGCTAGTACGAAAGAGCTTGATCAGCCTCCCTCCGTAAAAGTAGAAGCCATCTAGAATAGGCAAGATGTAATTTAGCATGCACTACAATGAGGTAGTCAACTAAGTAGGCCAGCCAAGAAAATTTGTTAAGTAGACTAGCCTCTCAGGAAGAGTAGCCAAACAGAGCATCCAAGTAGACATGTTAGGGAAACCAGCCTAATTTATCAAACAACAACTAGCATTGAGCTTTTACAACTTTAGAAAGCAAAGATATCAAACATCTCTTAATGATCATCATTTGTACATGCATGTGTAGTTCAAATTAAATTTTTCTAGCTCACCTTAAGGAACCATCCCAAGGCTAGACAACCAACATAATCAAGTAAGAATAGTCATGTCAACAATATTGTTGATCCATAGGTAGATGCCCATAAATACAATTGTTAAACAAGTATCACTCTAAGAAAGTAGAGATTTACACATGAAAAAAGATTAGGTCTTAGCAAGATAAGTCACACCCCAAGGGGCTATACTATCTAAAATGCTACCCCCAAGGTTGTGCTTTTCATAATTCCACTTTTCAAGTTGCATAGTCTAGGATGTTTCCACTTAGGCCATACCAAACTTGTTGGATTGTTATCTTCTAGGCCAGGCTACTTAGAAAAGCTTCCATCTAGGTCACCACATAATCCAGGATGTCACAACTTAGGCCCCATCGGACTTGATGAATTACTACCTTCTAGGTTAGGCTAATTCGACAAGTTGCCTTTCAGATTTCATCGCCTAACTTGTCATCTTCCAAAAGTATGGATCGAAGTCACACTTGATAACCGTGGATCTAGACCATATCAAGTGATTTTGGATCCAAATCCATAATTGATAAGACAGATATTCTACTTCTCAAGTAGTGTCGTTTAGAATCATTGCCTTTGGATGAGAAGTCATAGTCGTTGCAACCCAAGACATACTAAACTAGAAGTAACCTATTACTGCGACTACAAAGATGTGACCAACATTGCATCCAGAATATAAATTTTCTATAAAAATTGTAATTGAAGACACTTTCCAATATGGTCACCCATACTTGAATTTCTCCAGGTTAAGCACACTTAATTGTGAAGTTCTAAAGAATGATTGACACACCCTCCTAGAAATCAACTCTTGATTAGAAGATAAGCAACGAGTAATTTAGCTTCATCTCTACAATGGATAAAAAGAACTTTACCAATGGTATAGAATCTAAGATTTATAAATATCATCTATAAACATGAACAATCATTGTCTCAAGAGCTTATCAGACACACGTGTTGTGTGCAATGAATATGCAAATATATGTATCGCAACGAGTAATATAATGATAAGAGAATGGCATTTCAATGAAAATTATGTTATTGGAAACTAATTTTTAAAATAAAAAAATAAAAATCAATTTTTTTTTGTATTTTTATATTTTAAGAAAGCAAAATTAAAATAATTATAATTAAAGAAAACTAAGAAGATGTATGAGAAAATATCTAGGAATACTTAATCCCTCAATTTTCTAAACTATGAATCACTAAAATCCTCCCAATATAATTATCAATAAATTACATAATCAATTGAATCTGACTTAACATGTATTCCTCTCTCAAGTAAACTACAGATCATATAGTAATTAATTTAATCACACTTTTATGTCAATTAAATTGTATATTACTCATTAAGTTCATCAATTATGGATCACATACATAAGAATCATACATCTCTACCTAGAAACTATACATATTATTTAATCAAGACAAACAATTAAATAAGTATCTCAAATTTATTTAATTGCCTATATAGATAAATTGTTGACCAAACAATTTATAGCATATAAATTAGATTAATAATATAATTAAATTGAATGCATAATTAGGGTAAAATATTAGATCATCACATAGTAAAAAATTAGGTTCATAAGTTCCCTAGATTAATAAATTATCTACACAATTTTTTTTTTCATAAATCTCATATTTTTCATAAAGAAAGACATAAAAATTGATAAAGAAATAAGTAGAATAAGAAATACAATCAATCTCTTGAATTGTAGTACTAATCTTCTCTTGAATCTCCACCAAAATTGTATATCTTTTTGAATTTTTCTGTATTTTTCTATCTTCATAACTTCAAAAACTTATCAAAATTATGCTAATGATGACTCGCTAGGGTTTATGGGGTGATTAAGAGATTAAATACAACTCAGGTGGAATTTGGACCGTTAGATCAGCTTTAGATAAGGGCTGAGATTAAAACAAGAAAAATTAATAATGTCAACCAATCAAAATCAAACATGTGGCACGTAGAATTTAAAGGGGGAATCGGAGCGCAATGAGTGGTAAGGGGAGATCAATCTGGATCAATGCTTATCGAGTCAACGCCAATTGGTGCAATGTGATTTGCAAAAATAGTTAGTGTGGTGCACGAGTGGAACATAGTGATGAATAGCATAGTGACACGTGTTGAGGCACTACATCACTCCTCACACGTGGTAATCTATAATTCATCATCTATAATAGCGTGGCATCCACGTGGCTTACCCAATCAACTCCTCTACTTACGAGACACCATGTAGTAGCTCTTGATTGTTCTTGCGTTAAAAATTAATAAAAATCCCAAAAATATTCTAGAAATTATATTCCCTCCACTTTTCACTAAAAATTTATATTTTAATATTTTTAACCGCAAAAATAGAATTTATTGAATAAAACAAGAAAATATTAAGTAAAAATTTGCGTTAATGACTCTACGTTCATAGAGTCATCACAATATCACCTTGGCATCCTTGGAAATTAGAGTTTCAAAGAATTAGAGTGCATACCCACTCATTTAGGTACAACTATCCTCAAGTTGGACAGAACATTACTCATAAGTTTATGAGTAAAAATGGAATTCAAAAGCAAGTATTTTCTACACAACTAATTCCAATCATTCTTGGAATGGCGAGATCCAAAATCTCACTACTCACAAAAAATCTTGTAAGAAGAAATTAGGGAAGGTTGTAGAGTAACATCAATTTAAGATTATCACTTTCTAAGCTACTATCTCCCACTTTGGGGCTTGGAAGTCACTTTAGCTCAAGTTGAGAAAAACTTATATAAATTTACAATCTAAGTAAGATGCACTAAAAAAGTCACCATCAACTACCTAGAGATACCCAAGAAGAATTAGTATGGATAGGATCTAACCACTAGAGTTTAGTTAGGCTATTTGAAAGACATCTAGATAGAATATGAAAAGTAAAAGGGTACACTATGAGTGTATCAAAAAATTGGTTCATATCCACACTAGAGGAACTTGGAAAAGCCACATTAGTTGACTAGTTCTTCATCTAGACTCAAGAAGTTAATTGCCTCTTCCAAACATGTTCTATCTAGTAAGAGAATTCAAAATAATGAAGCCATCTTAATACTTATACAATGACTATATTATTCACCTCATAGTCTTTTACTCTTTATCCAAAGTACCAAATTTCAATTGGAAGTTAGAGAACACCCACCATGGGATAAGGACCAGCAAAAGCATTTCCATGTAGAGTTTAGGTTTATGGAACTTACAACTAGGATCAACTACAAACTCATTTAAAGTAACCCTAGATTTCATGGCATGAATACCCTCATGCCCTACTATGGCTTAGGAATGAGCACACTCTTCCCTGAAACCTAGTAGCCACACCTAGTCAAAGTAAGGAACTAAACTTATTCTACACTAGATCAAGGAAGCTACTCCTTTCGCAAAATCATGTAGTGACCACCACCCTATGAGTGCTTCATGTACAACATCATCTAGTCATCGTCTTAATGGAAAAAGTCCTATGCAAGATAGGAAGCATGCTCAAAAACCTTTCATATCCATAACAATCATAGCCTAGGAATCAGATTAGCTCATTTGGCTTTATTAAACCATTGTCTCAATGGATCACTTCCTATACGAAAACAAAAGCATACCCAAAATGCCTTTGATGTTCACAAGGACTATAATTCATGATCAAGACAATGGCCTACTTAGCATTAAAACCATTATCTCACTTCTTGTGCAAAAATAGAAGAAGGCCTAATACCCTTTCGACACCTAAACAATTTTCATACCAAATCAAGGTAGTGGCCTACTTAGCACTAAAACCATTATCTTAATGTGTCACTTCCTCTACATGAACAACAGCGGGTTAAACACCATTTCAACCCCTATAGAGATTTTGACATAAGATTAAGACAATGTCTTCCATCATGCTCAACACCCAGAAAGACTATGATACATGATCTAGGTGATGTCACTACTAATCATTGTCTTAATGGACCAAGTCTTTTGCAAAAAAAGAAGCATGAAACAACACTTGTAACACCTACAATGACTGTTATCCAAGATCAAAACAAACCATAATCATAAAACCAATGTCTTAATGGACTATGTTTTATGTCAAAAATGGAATTTGAATACAACCCCTTCGGTACCCATTGTGACTGATGATGCTTATTTTCGCAAGTGTACGAATCGTTCAAGTAATAAAGTGTACAAAAAGTATGGATATCGAACCCACAAGGAATGGCGTTACTAAGTACCGAAATTGACTAACCCTAATTTTATTTGAAAACTGAATTGTCGAAATTGTTTTAAAAGCAAATTAACATAAAACTAAACGCAAATAACAAAATTTAATGTTGTTCACAAATGATTAAAAACGCTAAGGCATTTGATTTCGCTAAATCAATTTAATCCGATTTCAAGTCATGTTATATGAGAATCAAAGTTAAAAGTGATGGTTGAAAACCCCAAATTTACCTAATACTCTCTCTCGAGTTATATTAGAATTACTTATCTATATAAACTGACTATATTTCTATGAAGATTTAATAACAAACAAGCACATTATGATTTATGGAATTTCTAGAATAACCCCATACATCATGCATTAGTTCACTCGCATTCAACATATGGTATTTATCACAAGAAGCGTTCATTACACATCTCCTCTCGGTCTCAATATAATGCAACAAATCATTTAAATCTTGATCAGAAATTTAAAAGCATTAAGCATGGAAATAAATACTCAACTTGAAAACATTGAATTCATATAACGATAACACAAGAAATCAGATTTTTTTGATTCAACTACATCATAGCCTTAGCAAAAACGAATTAGTTCATAACGAAAATAAGAACAAACATATTCTCAATTGAATCCATGAACAAACAATCTGAATAAAAGGCAGAAAATAAAAGCTAAGGAGAAGAGATGAAAAACTCTTGAAGATGAAGACTTGGTAGCAATAATGGTGATGATCCTTCAAGCTTCTCCAACCTTTCTCTCCAAAATTTCCTTTTCTCCTCCAAAAATAACTTAGATTTGCTCTCTCTATCGTCCCCCTCTTTCTCCATCATATTGTATATATAGATCTAGGGTTTGGGGGGCAATTTTGGAACAAAACAACACAAAAATATGTTTTCGGACGAAACTCGCCGGCGGCGAGATTTCTGGAAAATAAATTTTTTTTTTTTTGGTTTTCCGATTTTGGCCGGCGGCTAGATGCATTTGGCCGGCGCGCGAGATTATTTGGCCGGCGGCAGGAGTTCTAAATTTTGAAACTTTGTTTTCTTTTTATTTTCACTCAATCCCGATCATTGAACTTTGTCCCAAACTTCTCCAAAATCATGATTTTACCTGAAATTGCACTTTAAACACAAAATACTCGTGAAATGACATTTGTGGATTAAATAATCAAGTAAACGCAATTTTCACACAAATATCAACATTTAAATCATAACAAAAATGCAATAATTTGACTCTTATCAACAACCCCCAACCAGCTTCTTGCTAGTCTCTAGCAAGAAAAGCGATCTATGAATAATTTCAAAGGAGACATTAAAAGAAAAATTCAAAGGAAATTTATTCTATTAACAACATTACATTAAGCGTATGCAATAAGCCTTTAAACCCCTAGGCGGCCCTAGTAGGACGAGTTGTAGTCTCGTGAGGGCTTCCAGTGATGATACCCACAAACATCTTACCTATAACTATACTAACTTAAAACAATAAAATCACATAACAAATAATTTGCACAAATGTCTCAAAAATTGTAAATAACACCAACATATAGAATAATTAAATGTCACCTAAGCTTTAAGAAATCTCAAATTCCAATTTCACTTTTGTTATTGACTCTTAAACATCGATTAAACCACAAACCAATAGCCATAATTCCCAGATAATATTATGCACAACATCCACAAACAAAAAGGTGAAATTTCAAACTCCATAGGCTCACTTTTCAAACCTCTCTCCACTAATGAAGAAAAATACACCACTTCGGATCAATAGGACTTTACGAGGTTGTAATGTTAGGCTTAGGAATTTGGTTAAGAAAGAACGGGAAGTGTCAAAATACAAATAAGGGCACTTATTAGATTAAACACAACCAATTAAGTAAAAGAGTAACACCATTTAACCCAAATTGTTTCTTCTGAACATAACCCATTTTTCCAAAGATAAAAAAAAATTTCCTCAATCTTTCTCCTCAGTACATCCATCACTAACACTTTTTTATTCATTAAAATGTGAAGGCTTTCTTCTTCTTCTTCTTCTTTTTTTTTTTTTTACTCCAATTGTTCTTGAAAAGCCAACCACTTTATTTCCATATATATCTTTTTCTTCTTCTCTTTTTTTTTTACTCAATTGCTCTTGAAAAGCCAACCACTTTCTTCCAATATAGTTTTTTTTTCATCCTTACTCCAATTATTCTTGAAAAGACATAACCCCCAACCAATTTCTTCCAATATATGTGGAAGATTTCTCCAATTTCTCTTGAAAAGTTTGTGTTCAAAATTAAGTGCTCTTAACAAATAAGGTAGGAATTATATATCTATATATATATATATTTGGCTCAATAAAAGGTAGGTTATAGAAGGCAAAAAGAAAGAAAAGTAAGGCTAACAATATATTTAAATAGGCTCAAAGAGGTAACTAGTGATATAAGGATAACAAGGTAGGCTTAAAATGGCACAATCGATCCAAAAATGGCCTACATCATATCCTAAACAGTGCAATTCCAAATTATTTCGCCTCAAGAGGTTTTCAAATGAGATCTAGAGTTTGTTGAGATCACAAAAATATCCATGAAAAATTCACACATAAGACTTCTCTAAGCATTTAGACTAATCAACCAAATCATACCACATACCAAAAGAGTCGCCAACTAGGTAAAATCAACATTTGAAATTATCTTTAAACCGAAGCAAAATTTAATGTTTTCTAAAAGCTACTTGTTATCACAATCACATTATTATCATCAACGTGCAAATTAAAATAAGTAAAATTCAAATAAAATAAAATAAAAATAAAAATAGAAATAAGACAATAAACAAATAAAAGAAATTAAATCAAAATGCAAAAAATAAATGGAAAATCAAAATTAAACACAAATAAACACACAAACAAAACTAATAAAAATGAAGGGAAGAAAAGATTTACCGTTTACTGCACCCCCAACCAAAACCTTACATTGTCCTTAATGTAAGAAAGGAAAGAGAGATCTCCTTCCCGCCGGCGGTGAAACTGCCCTCGCCGGCGGTGAACGTAAGATTTTTTTTTTCTTAGATGGGATGACATTGGCTTTAGCTCAATCTTGTTGGCTCCATTCTTTACCACTGAGGTTGAAGTTTCATTTGTTCCCAACTCCTTAAATGTTTCATCACTGTATAAATATTCATTAGGTGCTGCCAGTAATTCAAAACATTGTCTCGTCCCCTCATCTTCCTCCTCAATTATTGCAGATTTCACAAGGCAAGCTTCTAGTGGTAGCAATGGAGTTCTCTCCTCAAAATTTTCCGAGATTAACCCGTTAAGAGTGTTAATTTGAAAACAAGAATATACATCACTTGGAACTTTTATTTCTTCAAAAACACCAAAAGTTACTTGTTCATCTTGCACCCATAGAATGAGCTTTCCTTGCTGAACATCAATCAATGTTCTTCCAGTTGCAAGGAACGGTCTCTCCAATATCAACAGTATCTCTCTATCTTCCTCCATGTCAAGCAACACAAAATCTACAGGGAAAATAAATTTGTTGACTTTAATTAAAACATCCTCAATTACCCCTAGAGGATATTTCACCGATCGATCTGCTAATTGTAAAGAGATTGAAGTGGGCTTCACTTCTCCCAGGCCTAGTTTCCTGAAAACATAAAGTGGCATCAAATTAATGCTTGCTCCTAAATCACATAGGACTTTATCAAAATTGCAACTCTCTATAATACAAGGTATAGTAAAACTCCCTGGGTCTTTCAATTTCTGTGGTAATTTTCTTTGAAGAACTGCACTGCACTCCTCATTTAGCATGATAGTTTCATAATCTCTCAACTTCCTCTTCTTTGATAGAATTTCCTTCATGAATTTTGCATACTTGGGCATTTGTTCCAACATCTCTGCAAAAGGAATGTTAATATGCAATTTCTTAAAAATATCCAGAAATTTATCAAATTGATTATCAAGCTTTTTCTTATTCAATCTTTGAGGATATGGGATAGGAGGCTCATATTTCGCATATGAGGAAGGTTGAATCTCTTGGGATCTTGATGGATTTTCTTTAGATTCTTCCATCTTTTTCTCCGATTTCCTCTGCCATTCAAGTTCTTTACCACTTCTCAATGTGATAGTCTTTACATGCTCTGTGGGATTTATTGTGTCACTAGGTAGCGATCCTTGAGACCCTTCTGCAATCTGCTTTGAAAGCTGCCCCAGTTGGTTTTGGATGTCCCTGTTGATTGCCTCTTGATTTCTGAAATTTGCTCTTGTCTCCTCAATGAACTTTCCCAAAATTTCTTCCAAATCTGTTTTTTTTTCTCTTGGGGTTGGTAGGAAGATGATGACGGTTTGAATCCCCCTTGGTTATTTCCCCATGACAAATTTGGATGATTCCTCCAACCTGGATTATAGGTGTTCGAATATGGGTTATGTTGAGGTTTTTGGAAATTTGAAACATAATTTTCTTGCTCAGCATTTGGTGAAGCAAATGGATTTCCAACTTGGCACTCGATACTAGCATGATTTCCACTACATAAATCACATTGTGCAGTTGGTTTGGATTCGAATTTGGAGGACAAAGAATCCATCTTTCTTGTAAGAACAACAACTTGAGCCGACAAAGCATTCACTGAATCAATTTCATGCACTGCTGCTGGTCTTTTTGCAATTACCCGCTCTGAATGCCACTGATTGTTGTTTTCTGCCATAATCTCTAATAACTCATGAGCATCCTCCGGTGTTTTTCCCATTAAAGACCATCCAACTGAAGCATCAATCATTGCACGATAGTTTGAAACCAACCCATTATAAAATGTAGAGACTTACAGCCAAATTGGTATACCATGATATGGGCACTTCCTCAACATTTCTTTGAATCTTTCCCAAGCTTCATACAATGATTCTTGGTCATACTGTGTAAAAGATGTGATTTCATTCCTCAATTTTTCCGTCTTAGCAAGAGGAAAGAACTTGGATAAGAATTTCTGAACCAATTCATTCCATGTTGTAATTGATCCCGGTGGTAATGAGTTTAGCCACTCCTTGGCTTTATCCCGAAGTGAAAAAGGAAAACCCCTCAATCTTACAGCATCTTCGGACACACCATTTATCTTGTAAAGATCACACACCTCCAGAAAGTAAGCAATATGTGCATTTGGATCATCCTTTGACATTCCCCCAAACTGATTTGATTGAACCATTTGGATAAAGGATGGTTTTATCTCAAAGTTATTGGCTTGAATAGTTGGCCTCCTTATACCCGAAGTAGTCCCAGCAACATTAGGCGCAGCATAATCCCTCAAAGCTCTACGATTTCCACCTCCCTCAACAAATGGTGGATCCATGGCTGATTGTCTATTAGGAGCTGAAGTTGAACGTCTTCTCTCTCGGTTTAGACACCTATATGTTCTATCAATCTCCGGATCAAATGGTAGAAGGTTAAGGCTTCTTGTACGTCTCATACAAAAATCCTACAACCAGAAAATCAACTAACACAAAAACAACACAAAGTTACTTTTTTTCTTTTTTATGATAAATAAAATAAAACAGCAAAATAAACAAAATTAAAAATGAAAGAAAGATAAAGTAAATTAACTTCAAATTAAAACTAAGATTAGGTAGTAACCATATTAATAAAATCAAACCATTCCCCAGCAACGGCGCCAAAAACTTGATGCTTATTTTCGCAAGTGTATAAATCATTCAAGTAATAAAGTGTACAAAAAGTACGGATATCGAACCCACAAGGAATGGCGTTACTATGTACCGAAATTGACTAACCCTAATTTTATTTGAAAACCGAATTGTCAAAATTATTTTAAAAGCAAATTAACATAAAACTAAACGCAAATAACAAAATTTAATGTTGTTCACAAATGATTAAAAACGCTAAGAAATTTGATTTCGCTAAATCAATTCAATCTGATTTCAAGTCATGTTATATGAGAATCAAAGTTAAAAGTGATGGTTGAAAAACCCAAATTTACCTAATACTCTCTCTCGAGTTATATTAGAATTACTTATCTATGAAAACGACTATATTTCTATGAAGATTTAATCACAAACAAGCACATTACGATTTATGGAATTTCTAGAATAACCACATACATCATGCATAAGTTCTCACACTCGCATTCAACATACAGTATTTATCACAAGAAGCGTTCATTACACATCTCCTCTCGGTCTCAATATAATGCAACAAATCATTTAAATCTTGATCAGAAATTTAAAAGCATTAAGCATGGAAATAAATACTCAACTTGAAAACATTGAATTCATATAACTATAACACAAGAAATCAGATTTTTTTGATTCAACTATATCATAGCCTTAGCAAAAACGAATTTGTTCATAACGAAAATAAGAACAAACATATTCTCAATTGAATCCATGAACAAAAAATCTGAATAAAATGCAGAAAATAAAAGCTAAGGAGAAGAGATGAAAAACTCTTGAAGATGAAGACTTGGTAGCAATAATGGTGATGATCCTTCAAGCTTCTCCAACCTTTCTCTCCAAAATCTCCTTTTCTCCTCCAAAAATAACTTAGATTTGCTCTCTCTGCCATCCCCCTCTTTCTCCATCATATTGTATATATAGATCTAGGGTTTGGGGGGCAATTTTGGAACAAAACAACACAAAAATATGTTTTCGGACGAAACTCGCCGGCGGCGACATTATTCTCACCTCGGCGAGATTTCTGGAAATTGTTTTTTTTTTTTTTGGTTTTCCGATTTTGGCCGGCGGCTAGATGCATTTGGCCAGCGGCGAGATGAATTTACTAAAATTTGTGCTCTCGTGAAGATTTTTGCCCAACTTTCCGTAGGATTTTTGCCTACGGCGAGATTAATCTAGCCGGCGGCGGGAGTTCTAAATTTTGAAACTTTGTTTTCTTTTTATTTTCACTCAATCCCAATCATTGAACTTTGTCCCAAACTTCTCCAAAATCATGATTTTACCTGAAATTGCACTTTAAACACAAAATACCCATGAAATGACATTTGTGGATTAAATAATCAAGTAAACGCAATTTTCACACAAATATCAACATTTAAATCATAACAAAAATGTAATAATTTGACTCTTATCAATTGGAGTCCAATATCAAGCCATTAGTTTAACTTAGAGTTAGGATACTAATGTCTCAATAGACCAAGTCTTGTGTGGAAAATGGAATTGGGACAAATATCCACAATGATGATGTTAAAGGATCTAAACATTAGGATTGGGAAAGGTACAAGAAGGGATAAAATGAGGCATAACCTCTTTCACACTCGAGAAACTCCTTCCCAAGAATCAACTACTTTCGTAGAATTTATAAGGATATGGAACTTGTGATGAGGTTACTCAAACTAATGTCATTCCTTTAGGGAAAGGTAGAGGCTACACCTCTACAAGAATGGGATCCAAAGAATGGTCATTGTTTTATGTACTCAAGAAGTTCATAAAACAAAATTGGCTAGAATATTGGAGGTTTATACTAACCATTTTCAAAAAATATTTCCTAAGGCTCTCGGGAAAACCAAAAAACTTATCGAGAACTTAGGAACACCAAAAATATTTTAAGGCCCTGGGAAGACCCTAAATCTTCTTAAGAACTTAGCGAGACTGAAAATGGATATAGAGAAAATGTGATTTAGAAAAATAAATGGATTTATAAATAATAGATTCAAAGAAAATTATATTCAAAGAGAAAGGATATAGAAAAAGTGGGAATCAGAAAAAATTTAGAGTCGGTAGAAAAGTGTCAAGCATTCAAAATTTGGGTAAGTCATGTCATAAAAATGTTGCAATGCCAATAAGGTAAGACCGACAGTCATCAGATCCCACCCTAAGATTCGTATCTGGTAGAAAATCACTTGCCAAAGTTATAGGCAACAAGACCTAACCTATAGCTCAAATGTTGAAGAGTATTCGTTGAAGATTAGATTGCCAACAAATCGCCTAATCACGTAGTTACCTAACCATCTAGTTACCTAAATAGTCATCGATCATGTCATGTTTATTGATCATACAAACTTTGGCTTTTGAACTTGTACCCTTTAAGCTTGCCAATCATCTACTTTACAAGCCAACTGACCAACCACCTAACTGAATAATCGACCAGCCACCACTATCCATACATCAGTTTATGGCCTATCTTGTATCGCTTGCACTCAATCCCACCTTGGTCCCTTCCAATTCCATCGAGTGATGTTTAGGAATCTCATGGATCTATGTTAGATTCTGGCCCTAACTTCATTCTGGATAGTTGAGGATAACTCACTTAAGTCCCATATTTCATCTCTTGGAAAAGTTTACAAAAATGACTAAGTGTTATCCTGATGCAATGGTATAACAACCAAGGTGCATGTATGCATCACCCAGAATGGGTGCCCTACATCACCAAGGTTCATTCTCGGTATGACCCAAAATGTGTGCTCTATATCAGCAAGAGTTATATAACCCATCTCAACCAAGGTGCACTCCCTACATCACCAAGATTTGTGTGCCTTTCATAAATCAAATTACACTCCTAAAATCAATAAGACTTGTGTGGCCTACATCAACTAAAGCTTATACACATACCATCAAGACTTGTGTTCTTTATATCGATCAAGATGTGTGCTTCGCATCATTAGGAGTTATGTGTCCTACATCAACCAAAGTTTATGCATATACCACTAAGAGTTCAATGCCCTACATTACTCATAGTTACATGCCCTGCATCAACCAAAGCATGTTCCCCACATCACCAAGAATTATGTGCCTCGTATCACCAACATTTGTATGCCCATTGTCAACCAAAGTATGTGTCTTGCACCACCAAGTGTTACATGTCTCACATTAACCAAGATTAATGACCTACATTATCAAGAGTTGTATGCTCTATATCAATCAAAGTGCATGTCTTGCACTACCAAGAGTTGCATGTCTCGCATAAACCAAGTTGTGTATCTCACATTACCAAGAGTTACATGCACTACATCAACCAAAATGCATGCCCTGCATCACTAAGATATATGACCTAAATCACCAAGAGTTGTGTACTCATATCAACCAAAGTGCATACCTTTCATCACTAAGTCGTATGCCTCATATCAACCAAGGTATGTGTCCCACACGACCAAGATTAACTGTGTTCCTCCAAGGTCATTACAATTACAATTGTGACATCCTAAGGTTGCAAAAGTAACAAGTGTGACCTCCTAATGTTGTTTAAGCACTAAGTGCATCATACGATGATTACAAAAGTATTAAGGGTACATCCCCACTCAGAGTTCCAAAAATGAATACAAAATTAGTTATAAGAGATATTGAGTTCTACAGTAACAAGCAAAGTAAAAGTTGCAAAGTATGAACTGTAAAAATGTCCAAAGTAAAGTTTTGATATTATTTCATTCAAATTTCAATGCTTTTGGAGCTATAATGTAAAAGCCAATTGTCCTAACACTGTGGCCAAAAACAAAAAATAAAACTATAAAGAAAGTATATGGCCTAACACCTAAGTCCTATGATAATTGTTCATAATGTTTCCCTTTGATAAAATAATGATAATGGGTATAGCTTGCAATACTTCCTAAGTTCTAGAAGCTAACTAAGGTTGGGTCTCACTCTAAATAACTAGTAGAACCCTAACCTATCATTCCAGATGGAATATCAATCCCCTTAACATCTGAGCTACCGTTATACTCACTTTACTCAACTATTAGCTCTTATGTAGTTTGGCAAGTTGTGGGGAGAAAAGGCCAATTTTGGGTAAACTTTCATGAATCTTCCTTTAGTAAACTCAAAATCCATGTATGAACTTGGAAGTCTTCTGATTCAAGATACTCATCTATAGTCTACTCAATTACTACTCTTAACCTTCTGGTCTTCGGAAGCATTAAGTTAAAGCTAGGATACTAAATTGGTTCCTAAGTGTCACCCTGGATACCTCAGAAGATAACAAAGTCACCATAGACCAACAAAGTCTCTTTTATGAATTCCATCATAGTTTTTTTTAATCATCTAGTCGTCCTATGCAACCATCTCCCAAGATTCACCAAATCTTAGGGTAGAGTTGGTTAAAAGGTTCATCAAAACTTAGATCCATGTGCCTTAGAGGCATTGATGATTTTTTTCCAAATGATTTTGGACTCTACCTACTCTTGCATTTCCTATTCTTTTGTAGTTTTATGGTTCACAATCGAGTTCTAAACTTACTCTCTCATATATTGGAACATCTCTTACAAGTAGCGATGTTCTCTGACTTAAGGTAGCTTGGTGGAATTTATAGTTCTTTTCTTAGCATTCTTGGATCTCTTAGGAGTCTCATTAGTAGCCTCAGTGGTTAGAAATACTCCATGACATTATACAATTCTCAGGCAAAAATCGAGCAGCAATATGAGTCACACCACGAAACTTTATGTAAGTTTTGTTGTTTTTAGTGTCTGTATATTGGCTTCTCATGTACAAAACATGGTGTCAGTTTATTCTACTTAGTGTTCTATCTTCCTTTATGTAATGTTGGTTGTTATAGATTAGTAATGCACATACACATAGTGAGGTATACTTTGTATGCGAGCATGTTTACACATATCATGAGATTAGTTTCCATAGTGTTTATACTAGGTATAGTTTTGGGTGTAAGTATTTATGGAAATTTCTTGACAACTTTTGGAAATGAAAAATGAGATTTTTTGGCACCTTGTATTCACCCTAGCCACCACCCTTGGAAAGATGGTTGGCGAGGTCTATGGCGAGGTGGCTAGCTATATACTATAAATACCTCATTTCTCTTGTTTCTTAATCCACAAAATATATAATAGAGCTCTATAAAATTGATATCTCATTTTATATATTTTCATATCACTAATAACTTGAGTGCTGTTTGATATTATTGATTCATGATTGTGTGGGAAAAATCATGCTCTTGAATGTGGTGAGTACTCAAGATGGTGTTTACAAGTGGTTTTATGTGAGGAGCATGTGTGGTTATGAGCCGTGTGTTGACTAGTAGTTTCCTACATGTAACTTTTTCTTATGTGAGAAGTTTATATGGATATGTGCCATGTATCGTTTGGTAGTTGATAGGATGCAACTTTTCATTTGTCTACTCTGTGTTTGTGATTGAGGGTAATCATCACGTTTAATTCTTCTCTTCACTTTACTAATATAAGGTTATTGATCATACTACTTGGGTGGTATTGGCTTTGGAGGAAAGTTGGGTTCGTGTGTTGAACCAAGTTAGTGTGAAGGAAACAAGCGAGGGAAATAATAGATACTTTGGATAGAGGTCTCGTTTGATAGAGGTAATAGGGGTTTCATTTCTATCAGATTTGTAATTGTTTAATCGCATAGTGGATTTCTTTGTTGTCTATTGGTTTCCATAAGGAACCTGAGGATGTTACCATATAGGTAAGGATTCTATATGGGTTTATCTCGATATATCTATTACTATGCATGTTCTGTTATTATGTTAGTATAATTTGAGTTTCTATCATGTATGTACAAACATCTTAGATTTAGAACTTGATTAGAAAGCTTATTTAATTTGTATTATTACATGCTTTCTTTCATTTCCTTGTAATGCACCTATAGATTTCTAAGTATTTCTTCTATTTTATAATCATGTCCTTTTTTATGTGAGTCTCTAAGGAGTCTATCTCTTTACCCTGGTTATGTACTAAGTGTTAGACTATTTCTTGTGGTATGCCATGTTTTGTTTGATTCCATGCTATGAGAGTACAATCATCATTTATTGAATATGTTACTATATATAAGGTATTTAAGTAATTGGAAATCCTTTATAATGTTTCTAGTATGATCGATTGATTTGCATGTTGTGTGATGTTTGCTATTTGTGCATGTTGCTAACCTGGACAAAAGCTTATGAGGTTCAATGTTATTAGTGTGTTTACGATAATTTATTTCTTACTATTGGTAGTTTTTATTGTGTATGGAATTGAGCATGTGGTCTAGTACTTTTGTTAATTTATTTACTTAATTCACATTTATGAGTTGAAAAGATTCTATGGGTTGTCTTTTTCTAACCCTTATCTAGGTCTCGATTACCTATTTGAGTCAAAAGAATAATTGGCCATCATGTAATTGCTCATATGTATTGGAATTTTTAATTGGTATCAGAGTAGTTCATGATGAGTCACAAGACAAGCATTACAAATACCAATCTTGCGAAATACCCTTTGGTTTTATAATTTATAAAATTATCGCAAGTGCACGAATCATATTATAGAAAATGATAAGTATACTCCCAAAGTCGATCTAAGGAAGGAATATATGTTATTTTTAATTTATTATTCAAACTTTTAAAAACGAAATTAAATCTTAAACATCTTGTCACGATATTTTGGTTTTTGTGTTCTAATCTAATGACATAATATAAATAAACATAGATATGGATTTAATAAATAATAATGAAATATTTATCATTTATCAACTATCCATTGTTGAATCACAAAATGAATTTTCTCCCAACTAAGTGTTAGATTGCATTCAATGCATCTTTCTAAAACCAAAGTCAATTTATGTAAGAAATCATCAAATGAGTTTTCAAAGATAGAGAAATCATCAAACGAGTTTCCAAAGATAGAGAAATCATTCATGAAAATCTCAATGAATTTTTTCACCATGTCTAAGAAGATAGACATCGTACATCTCTAGAACATGGCGGTGGCATTGCATAACCTAAATGGAATTCTTTGAAAGACAAATGTCCCAAAAGGCCATGTAAGTGTGGTCTTTTTTGATCTTCTAGTGCTATAGGTACTTGATAATATCTTAACAATCCATCTAGAAAACAGTAAAATTTATGCCCAACTAATCTTTCCAACATTTGATCAATGAATGGAAAAGGAAAGTGATTTTTTTAGTATATAAATTTAGTTTCCTAAAATATATACACATCCTATATCAAGTGATTATTCTAGTGGGCATTAATTCACTTTTGTCATTTTTAACAACTATTATCCCAAATTTCTTAGGTACCACATGCACTGGACTAACCCCTTTACTATCGGTAATAAGGTAGATAATTCCTTTTTCTTAAAATTTAAGAATTTATTTTTTAACTACATATTGTATGTTTGGGTTTAGTCTTCTTTGGGTCTTACGTACAGGTTTAGCACCATCCTCTAAATTGATCTTATGCATACACATGGTAGGACTAATGCCTCTTATATCCCTAATACTCCAACCTATGGCTTTTTTAATCTTCTTAAGCACTTTTATAATTTCCTTTTCTTAGGCTTTGGTTAATGTTGAAGAAATTATTGCTAGATGAGTTTCTTCTTCTCTCAGAAACAGGTATTTTAAGTGCTTAGGTAAGTCTTTAAATTCAAGTTCAAGTGGATTGACCTCTTTACTAGATGGGGAACCGTGTAGATTTAAGGGTGTACTAGATTTTGTAATTAGTTCATCACTATCTAGCTGTTCAAAGTATCCTTTAATTTTCTCATCTAAATCTTCTTCGACCTCTTCAAGTATAAGAACAATTTCAAGCTTGTCTTCTATTCTGATTCGGAAAAAAGGTGCTTTATACAAGATTATCCAAAGGGTCAACATCAAATATTTCATCAATGGCAGAAATAGAAGGAAAATGTGAAGAATCAAAAACTATAAAATGAACAGTAATTCCTAAGAATGTCATTGTCAAATTTTCACTTTGGACATCAATAATAATCTTGGTAGTTGCCATAAATGGTCTGCCAAGTAGTATTGTGTGCTTTTTGTCCAAGGTTGAATTTTCTTGCATATGAAGAACCACAAAGTCAACATGTATTATTAGTTTGTCTACCTCTACCAACACATCCTTAACTATTCCTTTTGGATACTTAAGAGATCTATATGCAAGTTGAAGGGACATAGTTGTGGGTTTTAAATATCCTAAATCACGATGTAAGAATGTAGAGTAGGGTATCAAGTTTATACTAGCACCTAAATCAAGCATTGCGTTAGTGACCTTCCTATCCCCTATAGTTATGTTTATGATAAAACCTCTAGGGTCTTTCAACTTAGGGAGAAGTCGATGCTGAAGTACAACACTATAAATTTCTAATACTACTACTCGTTCATTAAGTTCATATCTAATTTTCTAAGTGTTAAACTCTGTGGAAATATTAACATATGAGGGCACATTCATGATCACTTATAATAATGGTAAATTGATATTTACTTTAGAAAGTACATTAAAAAGATCATATAATTACTTATCTTGTTTAGATTCTTTCAGCCGGTGTTAAAAAGTTACTTGCAACTAGTATGGTTCTATTGTCTTTTGAATTTTGGGGATGTCAGATGATTCCCCAATGAGTTTTTTTGAAGGTTTGTCAAGTTTAACACTTGTTTATCCTTTTTGTGAGACTAGAATTTCACCTTCTTTATTACCTGAACTACAAGGTAGATCTTTAGAGTTTCAGGTATACTGGTATTGGCTACCTTACTACTTCAAAGGGTTCTTACATCCTTTGCTTTTTCAGGTTGACTAACCAACTTTCCTAGTTCTTTCCTTTGCATTTGTTCTACTAGTTTCCCAACTTTAGTTTTAATCCTTTTAACTGAAGCCTTCATAATGCTCAACCTTTGATTATTCATCAATTGCTTTTTTATAACTAACTTGAATAAAAGCATTGAAGTTATCCTCTAAGGTTGGCTTAAAAGATTAATTTGGTGGATAAGGGAGGTTTTACATGGCCTTAATGTTTGACATTGGGTGTAAGCTTGGTAATTATTTGGTGTCCAATGATGTTTAGGGTGATTATTGGTGTTTGGATAATGCCTTTGAAAGGAATTGACTTCATTTATGGCATCCACACTAGAATCACAAGTATATGAACAATTACGAGCATCATGCTTAATTGAAAAACACATTTCACACACCTATTGATTTGGCATTTGGTGGGTAGTGAGAAGTTGCACTTACTTAGTCAATTCAATAAGTTGCAAGGTCATTTCATTACTAGAGCCAACTTCATTGACTCCTGCTCTTCTTTTCCTAGTGCTTCTTTATTAGGAATTAGAACCCAACAATGCATACATACTATAGGTTTCTTCTATGGTCTTTTCTCCCATAACTCTTCCAGTAACATTATCAACCATATATTGACTATGCAGTGTCAATCCATCGTAAAAGAATTAGTTTTGTAACTGTAATGGAAATCTATGATGAGGACATTAAATGAAAATGAGTTTGAATCTTTCCCCAAGCTTCATGAAAGCTCTATTTGTCCATTTGAGAAAACATTGATATCTTCGTTCTTAGATCAGTAGTCATTTGATGGGAATAGAACCTACCCATAAATTTATCATAGATTGCCTCCAAAGTTGTTAAAGAACCCAGCTATAAAGCAATCAACCATGACCAAGCTTTATCCTTGAGGGTGTAAGGAAAACACCTCATCCTAAGCTGGTCTTCAACAATTCTCTACAGTGGAAATGTTTGAACAATAGCATAGAATTCTTTAATGAAATGCATAGGATCTTTATCAGGGATACCGTAAAAGAAAGGCAACATAGAATAATGAATATTTTTCAACTTATATTTCCAATGATTGGCATTGCATAGTCCTTCATCATTTTCAGCCTATCTTCAGCATCTCCCATGACTACTTGTATTGGAAATCAGTCTTTCTCCCCTTGCGTATCTAGCTCTTAAATTGAAAAATAGTAGGCTTCTCTAAGAAATATTTCTCACTTAACAAAATGTATAGGCTTAAAGAAGACGAAAGACGCAGGGAACCTAATTTTTTTATTTTTTTATTTTATTTATTGAAAATCTAAGTTAATTAAGTTAAGTAAAAATATAATTTAATTAAGTTAATGAATTAAGTTTTTTTTGTGATGTAAAATTTAAAGAATGAACACAATTTTTGAAAAAAATGAATCTCTATTATTTCATTTGAATTTTATGACACACATTCTTAAAATAAAAACAAAACAAAACAAACTAAAAGGAAGGAAAATACAATAATGAGGTGACCTCCCACCGAGGACTAAAATTTATCGTCTTCTAGTAAAATGTTGCTTGGAAATTTCAGAATGACAAACTCAATGTCTCCTCTTGATTTAATTTATTTGATCCACTTTGACCATTCAGTTACTCTTTGCTTTGTTTTTGCAAATACTCAGCTAATTATTCCATTTGGACTTCCATCTTTTTGATAAAAGTTTCCATAAAGTCAAAGCGTTTATTCGTTTTTGATTGGTTATCTCTACAGACTTGAATAAAAGAATTCAAGTTGTCCTCCAAGGTTGGTTTACTAGCTAGGATGGCTTCTTGGAATGTGCTGGTGGAATTGTTGGCCTGAATTATTTGAGCCTTGTGCTAAAGAAGGGTTGCTTTGCTTTTAGGAGAAGTTGGGATGATTCCTTCATCCATGATTATAGCTACTTGAATTGGGGTCGAATTTTGGTCTCTCGTGATATTCTCCCAAAATAAGTTAAGTTAACCTCTAAGTTAAATAACATTATTAGTATTGACCAAATGTACTTCCAAGAAATAATAGTAAAGCAAAGCAACGTTCCTAAGAAACATTATTGGCACAAAAGCTTTCAAGAACTAGTCTCTTAAATAAAACTCTTTTATATCATTACTTTTCTTGCAATTAAAATCTAAGTTAATTAGTTTTTTTTTGTTTTTTTATATTTGAATTTAATTTTGCTTATTTTAATTTTTAAGTTTTTTTGTTACTTTTCAAGATTAGAAACAATTTTTTATTATTTTTTAATTTTAAATCTTACATTTTATTTTCAAATTTAAATACTTTTTGTTTTAGTGTCAAAGAAAAATATATATTTTTTAATTTTAAATTTCAAATTAAAAATTGTTTTTTAAAAACATTTGTACTCTTCGTTCGTGAACAATTTTTTTGAATTTTAAATTTTAAATTAAATTTATTTAATAAAAAAAATTGAAATGTGTTAGTGAAATTTGTTTTTTTAAATTTGAATTTTGGTTTTAAATTCAAATTTTTTGTGTGTTTACTATTGAATAATTAATTTGTTTTTGAAATTTTAAATTTCAAATTATATTTTTTTAATTTTACTGTTCGTTCGTAAACATTTTTTGTTTAATTTTAAATTTTAAATCTTAAATTTTAATTTTGAAATTAAATTTCTATTTTTGTTTTTATTGTTCAAGAAGAGTTTAAATTGTTTTTATAATTTTTTGTGAAATTAAAATTGTTTTAAATGAAAATTTGTAAGGTTAGTTCGTGAAAAGTTTTTTTATAAAAAAATTAATTTGTTTTTTAACTCAAAATAAATAAATAAATCATAATTATTTATAACACAAAAAGTTCTAATTTTTTTTATAAATAATTAAAAAGCATTATTTCTTTTTCGGCAATGACGCCACAAACTTGATAAGTCAAAAGACCGGTATTATAAATACCAATCTTGCAAAATACCCTTTGGTATTATAATTTGTTAAAGTTTTACAAATTCGCGAATCATTTTATAGAAAATAATAAATTTACTCATAAGGTTGATTTAAGAAAAGAATATATGTGATTTTTTAATTTATTTTTCAAAATCTTAAAAATGAAATTAAATCCTAATTATCTTGTTATGATATTTTGGTTTTTGGGTTCTAATCTAATACCGTAATATAAATAAACATAGTTATGGATTCAATGAATACTAATACTAATAGAAATATATATAATTTATAACAATTGAGTATTTAAGGATATAATAATTAAGTTAATTATTTTTGGTTATATTATTTCGGTTATTAAAGATATAAACTCATATTTATTGATTCTTTTTTTTATATGAATACCACATTTGGTGAGGTTATATATTTTTTGTTAATTAAACAAAACAATTAATACCTATGAGTGAAATGGATAACTAATTTTATTAATTATATTAATTCTTTTTTCTAAGAGATTTGAAATGAATCATTTAAATGTCACATTTGGTTAGGTTAGACATTTTAAACATTATTCAAGATGTCTAAATTAAACCTAATAATTTAACTATTTGAATATTAACTTTTAACTTTTAAAACCATTACTGAAAATATGTTATTAATACATTTTCAAATATTATTTATCATAAAAACTTTTGAAATAGAGCTTCACTCTAACTACTCGACGATTGTACCAACAACTAAAGAGCACTATTCCAAATCAAACTCGATAATTAAACCTTATAATCTAATTTTTATATTTAAGTTTTTAATGAAAAATAATATATTTCTCTCTAACATCCTTAATATATTTTTTTTAATAAAAATAAAAATAATTTATTTTAGAGAAATGTTTGACATATTTAATATTTCACAAGGATAACAACATTATTATTATATCATATTTACAAAGAGTCACTTATGTTAACTTTAATCATAAACAAATTAAATATCATATAAGAATAAAACATAAAAAGATAACTCTAAAGAATCCATTTAAATTATACTTTAATAGAATCCTTACATCAGTTTGATGTTAATTTTGTTGCTGAAAAACCTCCAAACGAATTTAAATATATGCTTATTGAATCAAAAACTATAAATTTATAAAAACATAGCCAGTTTTTCTCAAAAAAGAAGAACTTAAAAAGTAAAAACTTTTTAGAGAAAGAAATCTAGAGAGAAAAAAAGCTCAGAAAATTGTGTATTTTACAATGGAGGAATAAAGTCCTTTTATAGGTACAGAAAAAGGACAAAAAAGGGAAAATATTTCAAAATTGATTTTGGACGTGTTTGTATAGTTGGAATGCGTATAGGGTGCACAAATCTCTACAGACAAGCTGTTGGCACATTAGACGGGTCGTTGGTACGCACGGGCGTAAGTGGGACACAGCGAGAAGTATACCAGCACATAGGTGGGATATTACGGGTGGGAATCGATGTAGATGGGCTAATGCATGTAGTATTTTGGGCTTTTGTCTATAAAAGACATGTAATATATAATAGTTTAGAAATAGATTTAATTAGGATTTAGTTTAGAACTAGGCAAAATCAAACTTGCTAAACAATTTATCGTCATTTTTTTTCTAACTCCTATCATATTTTTTTGTTCTCTCTCCTTTTCTAATTACCAGCTACATTTTCTCTCTCTCCTTATTTTATAAAAAAAGAAAAAAAAATACTAATCCACCAACTTTTAATAAATAATAATTTATTTTTATTATAAATAAAAAATAATTTATATTTATATAATAAAAAATATATAATTTTTTTATAAAAAATAAATTATCAAAATTTTATTATAAAATAATTTAAAATAAATTATATATTTATTAATATGAGATAAAAATTTAATTTTTATTATTATTTTGATTTACACTATAAAATACATATATTATTTTTCATTATTTATTTTCTTTATTATTTTGATTATTGTCTCTAATCAAACAATTTTATAATAATTTTTTAAGTTATACAAAACTAAAAATCATAATTTATTATGATATTCAATTAATATAATTTTAATTATTACTAAGACAATAAATATTTATTAATAATAATTTTATTTAAGTATTAAAATATAATTAAGTAGATATAATTTATATTTTTTATTATATTAATAATAAAAATAATTATAATAATATTATATTAAATAATATTTTCACATAAAATTTGCGATATAATGTTCTATGTTTGTATTGTATATTGTGAAAAGTTAGAGAGAGAGGCTTCATAATGTTTTTTAATAATTTAATTATTTTTTTGAATATTATTTTTTATATCATAATTACGATTAATATTATAATTATATTTAATAATAATAATAATAATAATAATAATGTATTATATTATTTATGAATTATCAAAATTCTTAGCATATCATTTTCAATATGTATACATTTTTATTTATTTTATTATAAAATAAATTATTTTTTAAAATAAAATTTTAATATATGATTTGATAAAAGAGATTTGTGTATTTAAAATTAATTATAAATTTATAAAATATTAATATTTTATTATGTTTATAATAATTATGTGTTGTAAAATAGAGTTGAAATATCTTTTTTATTTTTTAAAAAATAAAATTTACTAAAAAAATGGGATTTCAAATTGAAGGTTATATTTAGCCTATTTCTAAACTAAAATACAACTAAGCCTATTTTTCACATTTTTAAACTATTGAATGAAAAATGCCCATTAACAAAAGCCCTAGTATTTTTACCATTTTGACATTTTTGATCATTTTGAACTATTTTGTGTCATTTTGTTTTTCCATCTTTTTGACCTTTCATCATTTTGTTCTGAATATATTTGTGATGTATTGTCTATAGTTCTGAATATATCTCGTCTTCGTGTGTTTAAGTTATTTTTTAACAAAAGTACCTAAAAACAATAAAAATATCTGTATTTCTAAAAATACAAATTTATATAAAAAATATGATAAAATTATACAAATATAAAGCTATTAAATCAATTAAAGTACATTAAATCATGGTAATTTTAGTGTTTTTTAAGCATTCATCAGTAGTCTAGTTATCTTGCTTAGTTACGATGACGCATTGATAGTTGACTCTAGAGTTTCGTAATTGAGTTGCACAGTTGGTACCCCAAATATCTTTATTCGATAATAGTCTTAAGGTTATAAGTTTTTCTAGTTCCGATTGGAAAGTTATGGTTTATCAAGGTTTAGGAAAAATTCAATTGTGAATTTGTGTTTTTGACTTCCTAAATATAATATCTTTTGAGCCTGATTCTTCGAGATCATCTTCTAGTATGTGCCATTGAGTCACTAGTTGATGAGAGGTTGAGATTGAACTTGCCATTTTGAATATAGACCTGGTCACTCTCATCTTTACTCGTCATTTTATTATGAATCCAAAAATGAGAGCTCTAAGGAGAATGATTGGAGATCATTTACTTACTTCACCAGAATTTTGATAAGTGGATTAATTGCAAGGATTTCTAGATGATTAGAATCTAATTGGATGATCCAAGTCTCTGGATAACCAGAATCTCTAGATTTAAAACTCACAAGTGGTTGGACTTCTAGCTTCTTGATGATAAAGATACTACCGATACAACTATAATTGAACCAGAAGACGAGAAGTACCAACTTATGTTGTTCTGATGGAACTAGAGAACCAAGTGAACATGTATGGCACAATTATGATGGAGCTAGAATACCATGAATGACTATATGATATCTTTCTATCTAAACTAAAGATTCCCAAACATAGAAACAATTACATGATAGTCAATTATTTTACCGACTCAAATAAGTAATCGAAACCTAAATGAGAGGTGAAAATTCCAACCAATGGAATATTTTTGTGAGCTCTATACCAATTCAGTCAAGCACGCCTCACCAATTTGAATTAAGAAAATAACATAGCGGAAGTACAAGACAACATACTGATGAGTGCTCAAAAAGCACTAAAATAACCATGATTTTATGCACATTAATTGATTAAAAATATATATATTTATATGTTTTATCATATATTTATATAAATTTGTCTTTTTCGGAATCACAGGTATTTTTATTGTTTTTCAGGTATTTTGGCTTAAAAACGCAACTTAAAAACTCAAAGAGGAATACTTGAAGCAATACATCACAAATATATTAATAAATAAATGGGGAAAAGTCAACAAACATGAAAAAATTGGACAAAATGGGTCAAAAGGTCAAAAAGAAGAAAACGGGCCCAATCGCACGCCCCAACGCCCACGCCCGTGCGCGCCCCAACGCCCCAATCCGCGCGGGCCCAGCGCGCCAGACTTCCAATCCGCGCGCGCCCCAGTGCGCGGCTACTGTTCACGCGCGCCGAGCTACGCGTAGCGACACCCCCACCACGTGCGCCCTGCGCACCCAGCAGTCCTTCCGCGCACGCCGATGCCTTTTCGCCCCATTTTCACGTGCAGCCGCCCCATGACATCATCATGATGACGTCATTAATGACCTCAGCATTTCCATTACGCGTTTTTACATTTTTTTAACATTTTTTACTCATTTTTTCTCTCCATCCTCACCTATAAATACCCCATTTCCCTTCACTTCAAAACACACCTTCAAAACACTCTTAACTGTGCTGGCTGTTTAGTAAACATGATGTAATAATGACGTTGTTATGCTTGCGAAATATTAAATAGGTAAAAATCTCTAAAATGAATTGATTTTGTTTTTATTCAAGATTTTATATTAAGAATGTTAGAGAGAAATATATTATTTTTCATTACAAACTTAAATCTGAAAATTAGATTTTAAGGTTTAGTTATCCGGTCTAATTTAGAGTAGTGCTCTTTTATTTGTTGGTACAATCGCCCGGTAGTTAGAGTGAAACTCTATTTCAAAAGTTTTTATAAGAATTATTATGTGAAAATGTATTGACAACATGTTTTCAATAGTGGTTTTAAAATTTGAAAGTTAGTACTCGAATAATTAAATTCTTATGTTTAATTTGGACACCTTAAATAAAGTTTAAATTGTCTAACCCCACCAAAAGTGGCATTTAAATGGTTCATTTTCAATCTCTTAGAAAAAGGAATTAATTTAATTAACCAAATTAGTTATCAACCCCACCCATAGGTGTTAATTGATTTGTTTAGTTAACAAAGAATATCTAACCCCACCAAAGGTGGTATTTATATAAAAAAAAGAGAATCAATAAAATATCAATATATATCTTTAATAACCTAGATAATATGAGCAAGCATAATTAATTTAGTTATTATATCCATAAATACTCCACTAATATAAATTATAAAATTTGCATAAATATTTATTGAATCTGTATCTATGTTTATTTTTAGATAAATATTTATTGGATTTGTATCTATGTTTATTTTTATGTTATTAGATTAGGAACACAAAAACCAAACTATCGTGACAAGATGTTTAGGATTTAATTTCGTTTTTAAAAGTTTGAATAATAAATTAAAAACCACATACATTCCTTCCTTAGATTGACCTTGGGAGTATGCTTATCATTTTCTTCAAAATGATTCGTGCACTTGCGAGAGTTTTATAAATATTAAAACCAAAGTATTGGTAAGAATCGACGATGTCGGTTTTCGCTCATCACATACTCAATTCAACAAAAAACAAAACTACCAATAGTAAGAAAGAATAAACTGTAATAAACACACTAGTGACGGTGTGCCAAATAGGCTTATATCCAAGCTAACAACATTCATAAACAACAAACATCAAACAGTATACAAATAAGCCAAACATATGGGAAAATGTATAAAGGATTTCCAATCACTTGAAGGCTTTATATGTGGGAACATATTCCATAAATGATTATTGTACACCCGTATCATGAAATCAAACAAAACCTATCATACCATAAGAAAGAATCAAACAACCCAAGTAAGGAGATATAGACTCCTTAGAGACTCATACTAAAAATGCATAATTATAAAACATAAGAAATACTTAATAAGCTATAGGCATGCTACAAGGAAAGGAAAAAAAATGTAACAACACAAATCAAATAAGCTTTCTAATCAAAGTCTAAATCTAGTATGTTGGTACATACATGATAAAAACTCAAATTATACTAACATCACAACTTATCATGCATAATAACATATATAACAAGGTAAACCCCAATAGAACTCATGTCTCTGAGTTAACATTCTCGGGTTACTTATAATAACCACTCGATATCAAACAAATCTACTATGTAATAAAACAATTACAACCTTGACTGAAATAAAACCTTAATTAACTCTATCAACCAGAACCTCTATTCGAGCTGTCTATTGCTACTCTCTATTTCTACTTTTGTAACAACTTGGTTCAACACATGAAATCGACTTTCTTCCAAAGCCAACACCACCCAAGTGGTGTGATTAGTAACCTTAGATAGTATAGTGAATTAAACATGATAACTACGTTCAGTCATGAACACCCATCACACAAATGAAAAAATGCATCCTAGCAACTACCAGCCGATACACGACATACAACCACATAGACTCATCACATAAGAAAAAGTTGCATAAAGGCAACTACTTGTCGACTCATGGCTCACAACCACATAAGCTTCTCACCTATAACCACTTGCAAACATTACCTTGAGCACTCACCATTCAAGATCATTGTTATGCTTACATAGTCATAAGTCACTAATACAAAACAACCCCCAAGGTATTAATGATTCAAAAACAAAAAAAATGAGATGTCAATTTGATAGAGCTTTGTTACATATTTTTTGGATCAAGAAATAAGAGAAAGTTGGGTATTTATAGTACATGACTAGCCACCTCACCAAGCACCTTACCATGGACCTTGCCCAGGGTGGTGGTGAGGTTGTAGCGAAGTATGTGGCAAGTTGCCAAAAAATCTCATTTTTCATTTCCAAAAATTGTAGAGCAATTTCCATAAATACTCGTACCTAAAAAGAAACAATAAACACGAGTAACAACATTGGCGAGCAAGCGAGCTAGCATGCACACAAAGAAAACCAACCTCATAGCGTGTGTAAATATGCTCATATATAAAGTATATCTAAATATGTGTGTGTATGCATTAATGATCTGTAGTAATCAATTTTACACAAAGAAAAACAAAACACTAAGTAGAATAAACAGACATGTGTTTTATAAGATAAGCCAACACACTAACATTGAAAACAATATGAATTACATTCTCCCTTTTTGGATTTCCATTTCAAAACACTACACAATTACATACAAACGTACATCTATCTTGAGATGATCATGAAGATGACTTAAAGATGTTGGTTCCCATGAACAAAACAAGCACACGCATACCCAAAAACAAACACAAACAAAGTGCATCCATATTTATATATCAACGCATCTACCAATATCACTTCTGAAACATGAGGATCTGAGCACCACTGTACATAACCCATATGAAGCTTGAAGACTTCAATTTATACCTACAACTTGCACATAAGAAATAAACATAAAAATCGTGAACATATCATGTAGAAATAGCATGTAGTCTATCAGATACTATCATGTTACCTTTACATAGGTACACACTAGTAGGCTAAACACAATCAATATGTAGTACAAACAAACATAATCTATATGCAATATAAGTATATAGGATTCCACTGAGCATATGCAACACTCCCTTTAAGTGTATGCATATGATATAAACATGATGTAGTGAAAATTGCACTAAATATCCCATGTAGAAACTAGCATGTTAACAAATAAATACAATGCATAGACAAACAAAAATTGTGCACACTTTCCCCCATTTTTGACATGGAAAGTCAAAGAAAATACACACAGAGCATGTAACATATCATACCTCTATATGAAGGAGAAAAGCCATATAGAAATGCAACAATCTTAACACTCATGTACCATAATAGAAAATATTACAGCAAACACAATAAGAAGCAACATATGGAGTCATGCAAAAAAGACAAAGAATAACACTAAGACAATAGGAAGATAAAAGCATGAAACAAACAACAAACTAAATGCACAGCCAAACCAAGAAAAACATATATAAAAAAACATCTTTCAAATGAAATATATAATATGGAGCCCCACATCTATACGTGCTATGAAAGGGAATAAGAGGCTTCATAGTATGCTTACAACATATTGATATGATAGATGATCGAGTACCCAATGCCATATAGATGTGTCAACAAATTTGTGAAAAAACGTTGACTAGGAGACCAACTATTTTCCAAGTTGACACACTCCTAGTGGCACTATCTTCACCCAACAATAATTGAGTATACTCAATTATGCAATCTTATCGATACCATGCACACACATACTAAAAGGAATCATATTCAACCAAAGAAAACATGTGTTATGCATTAAACCAATAAGTACTAGGCTATCAAATACATGCAAGAAACAAATACTAACTCACTACAACATAGAAGCAGATAAACACATAGAAAGACATGTGAAAGAAGTGATTGCATACAATGCATGCAACATGTCATACTAATAGTCTTATTTATGCATGGTTTAGACAAAGTGATGTTAAGAAGAAGGAATCATCATAAGAACACATCAACATAACAATAACTTATAAATAGGATAAAAACCCAGGTTTTCAAACATACATAGGAATCCCACTAATAACAAACAATATACACACATCTCTCTCCCTAAATGTGTGCATTTAAGGCAATAAACATGCTATGCATCCTACATTCTCAAAACTCATACAAAGTAAAAGCATCAACACACAATAGAACACAAAAAGTATAGAAGTAGAGAAGAATACTAAGAAAATTAAAAAAAAGTGCACTTCATAAACTCACACAAGAGAGATAAGCTCGTAGGAGAGAGAAATAGTTAAACTCATGAAATACAACAAACAAGTGAGATGAAAAATATGGCCTTAAAAGATATCATAGGGCAAAAACACAAGAATGTGCCTTAAGAAAGATCATCTACAAAAATAGTACAGTTTTCCTAAAGAGAGAGAGAAATTCCAACAAATTGTACATTGTTTCCTCAAAAAAGATCATTGACAACATTCATATCATCGCTAGTCAAAAGAAAGAAAAAAACTAATTAACTAGAAAGTAACATATGAAATACCCCTAAGAGAGAGAAGAAACAAGGGATGCTACTAAAACATCAAAATAGTGAGAAAGGTTCATGTACCAACACCTAAACAAGGGATAAGATGCACATCATACACATTCTCATTAATCAACACAATTATAACTATAAATAATAATTTTTTCAAGGATGCTCAAAAGACTAGATAGCTCTTGAGATTAATAAATACATTCAATGTAAATATCCACACGGCTATTAATCCATAATGCATCGAGTCTGATTTAGAATAGTGCTATTTTATTTGTTGGTACAATCGTTTGGTAGTTAGAGTGAAACTTTATTTCAAAAGTTTTTATTATAAATAATATTTGAAAATGTATTGACAACATATTTTCAATAATGGTTTTAAAAGTTGAAAGTTAATATTCAGATAGTTAAATTCTTAGGTTTAATTTATACACCTTGAATAAAGTTTAAAATATCTTATCCCACCAAAGGTGGCTTTTAAATGATTTATTTTAAATCTCTTAAAAAAGAATTAATTTAATTGATAAAATTAGTTAACTACCACACCCATAGGTTTTAATTGATTTGTTTAATTAACAAAAAATATATAACCCCACCAAAGGTGATATTCATATATAAAAAAGAGAGAATTAATAAATTTCAGTTTATATCTTTAATAACCTAAATAATATGAGCAACAATAATTAACTTAATTATTATATCCTTAAATACTCTATTGTTATAAATGATAAATATTTTTATTATTATTTATTAAATCCATATCTATGTTTATTTATATTATGTCATTAGATTAGAACACAAAAACCAAAATATCGTGACAAAATGTTTGAGATTTAATTTCGTTTTTAAGATTTTGAGTAATAAATTAAAAATCATATATATTCCTTCCTTATATTGACCTTGGGCGTATACTTATCATTTTATATAAAATGATTCATGCACTTGCGAGAGTTTTACAAATTATAAAACCAAAGTGTATTTCACAAGATTGGTATTTGTAATGCTTGTCTTGTGACTCATCAACTACCTACCCCACTAGAAGAGGAATGATAAACCTATGAAGCTTATGTTGGATAGGGGAATCATCAAATACATACGACCCTATTTGATTGATCCATGTTCACTTTGAAAAGTCAAATGGATATAGTCAACGCACAATCAAATATATATTTTATTATTTAAATTCAAAATAAAAATTAATGATACAATCTACATTTATGAAAGGTCATTAATTTAAACATTTAAATATTACTTAATCGATATTAATTATTTATGGGTATTTCATTTGTTAAAAAATTTAAATAGGCCCTCATAAACAGAAGAGGTGCACATTAACACCAAAGCTCACCATCCGTCTCTCTCAAACTCCATTTGTGTCATCCCTTTTGAAGTGGGTTTCTAGTGATTTACATGTCTATATGCCCAGAAAGCATGATCTAACAAAAATTAGCTTCAACAATTACAACAGTGATCTAAAATTATTATGTAAGTGGAAATTTTAGCATGTGTCATGCACATTTTCAAAAATAAAAGAAAAAATTCATGTTTAAAACTATTTCCTACTAGTAAATCACCTCTTAGTCTTTAATACCATTTTTAATGCATTAAAGTAGTTATAAATTTTGTTAAGTGTTGATTTGAGACCAAAGTCATTTAGTTTTCTCACAAAGCCATGCATTATTCTTAGGTTTTCATTGTAAAATTGTCATCTTCAATAAGATTTAATTTCTTTAGGTTTTTTCAAGAATCTTTCTTGGTTTTTCTCTAAATAAACTCTCACTTAATCTCACATAATGTGCACTAAATCCTATGTTTGAGATATGAAAGTAATCATATATGATGTTCTAAGTTCTATATGATATATCATTGTTTCCCATACCTAACACTTAGAAGGACAGTTTGGACCAGGAAAGCCTAGAAACAAATAAACCTAACATTTCTCAAATTCTAGCCAAGGAAGCAGTTAAAATGATAGGGAATTTATATAAATCTTTTTACCTCGCTAACCTTTCTTAATGCCTTGCTAAGTGGTAAGCGAGTTAAGAAGAAAAGCTTTAAAATTGTGTCTAGTTAACTACTCAACAAGTCCTCGAAGAGACTATCAAATCAACTTCGAATCGACCAGAATAGTAAAACTTCTTAAAAATTCCATGCTGAACCCTAAATTGATTTGGACTATCCGGTTTCAAATCGATTCTAAATATCCAACATTAACAACCAAATTTCTATGTAAATAAAACCTCCAAATATGTTTTGTGCAATGTGTGAGATATAAAAATTATGTTTTATATGTGTGTGCGATTGACTTATACAATAAATCATTTTTACAACAAGACAATATGAATTAAAATACATACACTATATTTTTCACAAGAAAGCCAAACAAAAAACAAGAGTTTTACAATAGTGATTGATGCCCGAATTAAGTATTAAAATCTTCAGCCAAACCAACCATTTATTCATCTTAATATTTGAGTATCACGAGGGCAACTTAGGTACAGTTGGGAATGTTTCCATACTAGTAGAGGTATTTACATTTATACTTTTATTGAGTTATATGCTATTAATTTAATTATTATTGAATTAATCATTGTTGTATGGTTTCTATAAGCAACTTGAGAATGGTACCACATTAGCAGAGATTCTATATAGGTTTACCTCATTACATCCTATGTTATGTATGATTATATTCATTGAGATTACAATCATCATTTACTGAATATGTTCATACATAGGAGGTCTTGAAGTGAGTAAAAATCCTTTATAGCTTTTACAGTATGTTTTTTGATTCCCATGTTGTGTGTTGTTTGCTATGTTATTACATATTTCTAGCTAGGACAGGAGCATGTGAGACAGACCATCACTAGTGAGTTTATCTCAAATTGTTCTTCCTGATCTGCAGGTTGTTTTTGTGGTGTGTTGAATTAATAATATTGTCCTTATTGTATTTTCTTTAGACTACCTTCTTAATTCACATTGTGATGTCTACTTGACCGAGTTGGAATAGAGCTTGTGAAAATATTACATGGGTTGGCATATCCATTTCCCTTTAGGTCCCATATGCCTATTTATGTCATAAGTTCAATTCACTCATGTACAATTGTGCCGACATATAGAATTCTTAAGTGGTATCAGAATGGGTCACCATATTTAGTCTTATCCATTTGGGTACTTGATTATAGAGCTTTATCTACACATATATACACATTTATATGTTTGCACCCTTTATCTACAATGGAGTGGGTTATTGTTGTTCTGTGAGATTATTTATCTCCATGAAAGTCTTTTGATTACATCATCCCATTTTTCATGTTCATATGTGGTTGCTTTATGTATCTCTCTCTTTTAGTATGCATTTTATTATCATATCATTATTTTCGGATTGAATGTATTTGCATGTATTATTGTGTAATGATGCTTTCTAAGTGCTTTTTATATGAAGTATGTGATGTATGTTTATTGCAAATCTCTTTTCACTACTTCTTGTCTTGTGTAGTAGGTTAAGTGTTTTATACTGTCTAACCCTACTAAAGGTGGCATTTAAATGGTTCATTTTCAATCTCTTAGAAAAAGGAATTAAATTAATTAACCAAATTAGTTATTAACCCCACTAAAGGTGGTATTCATATAAAAAAGAGATAATCAATAAATATCAATTTATATCTTTAATAACCTAAATAATATGATTTAGCATAATTAACTTAGTTATTATATCCATAAATACTCTACTATTATAAAAAATAAAATTTGCATAAATGTTCATTGAATCTCTATCTATATTTATTTTTATGTTATTCGATTAGAAACACAAAAATCCCAAATATCGTGACAAAATGTTTAAGATTTAATTTCGTTTTTAAAAGTTTGAATAATAAATTAAAAACCACATATATTCCTTCCTTAAATCGACCTTGGGAGTATACTTATCATTTTCTATGAAATGATTTGTGCACTTGCGAGAGTTTTATAAATATAAAACCAAAGTATTGGTAGGATCGACGATGTTGGTTCTACTCATCAATCAACTCGGTTAAGAACCAAGTATAATGCCTTGATATTCACAAAAGTCATGCGATGATCACCTCGGTTGAGAGCCAGGTAGACTTCCCTAACACTGGTAGAGTTCACCGTTTAATAAACAACGAAAATACACATGAAAAATTCAATGGTGGGGCATTGCAAATGAATTATATTAAGAAATGTTTTATTGTTTGAGCCCATAATTCTTTTGAAAAAACTTATTATTACATAGCTTGACCTCTTAGAAAGTTATAAAAGCTTTAGGCGCTTAAATGCTTGACTTGTGTATGGGTCATCAGCCTTTTTCACCAAAGTTAATAGCTCGACCTAAATCTTGATAATTTTCTTCTGAAGATTGGTCATTTCCTCAGCAGGGATTGAGTTTAACGTGAGCATAGAATGCTCTAGTTCTTCAGCAACTCTCATCACCTTGAGGAAAACCCTTTCAGATTTCTTTAAGTAGAAGTTCGCCCAATAGGATTCCTTGTCCACAAAGGTAGCCATTTTGGTCATGGTCTCCCTCTCTCGAGCTTGAGTTTGAGATAGTTACTTCTTACAAGAAACGAGTTCACACTCGGTCTCTTTATAAAGCTTTAACCTAGCCTCGAGCTAGAATAGTTTAATTTTAATTCTTATACCTTAGTTTTAAGCCTTACGTTTTTCAATTTCAAAGCTTGAACGGAATGCATGTTAGCATGATTAGATCTTATAACTTTTGAACACAAAAGATGAAGAAGTAATTGACACTATTACAAAAAGGGGTATATAAGTCGCTATGTAAAGTCGGTTTTTGGAAAAAACCAACTTATAATGAATTTAAAGTCGATTATCCACGTCAATCGATGCTATCCACGTGACGTAGCGTCGGTTGACGTGGATAACCGACACTATCCACCTAATATATTCCCACTCGGCTCATTTTGTACGCAGATTCCAATTTTCTTCCTCTATCCTTTCCTCACTCAGAACCATTTTCTCCCAAAATCTTAACCGTGCGCCACCTTCGTTCTACATTTCTGGCCACCTCCGACCACCATTTGTAACGTCGTTTTGTAAGTTATATTTCTCTTCTCACATTATCTGTCAGTTCTTCTATTTTTTTGAGCAAAATATTAAAATTTGTTTATACCCATTTTCTGTTATTGATTTAGGTACTTAGCCAAAATCAAGGAACTAGTTCTTGAATAGAAGTAAGGAGTATCAATCTTTGCTAATTTTATCAGCGTGTAATTTTTTTATAATAGGCCCATTCAACGATGGAAAATATTCCAATGTGATAAAAGAATAAGATCCTAGAATTCCAAATTGTAATTCATTAGGAACAACCTCTCAAATTGCGAATTTTTATTACCTTTTAAAAACCTAAGATCTCGTCAGCTAAATATTTGCAACTTCACAATTTAAAACAGACTTTTCAAGTAATTAAATATTATTTAATGGATGAAAGCGGTAAAATTTCTAATTCCGATCCCTGCAGCAACATCCTTTTGAATCGATTCAACTTAAAATGGCATTTTCTTCATCTTAATAATAATCATCATTATTGTGATGAAACATGCCTAATAAGTAGCCTGGGGCAGTTTCTTTGTGAAAATGTATGGATAGCCAAAAACGGACAACACCTAAAAAATATGTTTGACTTAGTTTATGCAAAATGCAGCTAGCTTATTATTCGATCAGTTTGTTTTATATTTTGTATAAATTTTTGATTTAGTTATGTTTTTTAGTTTGCTTGTAATAATAATGTTTGACTTATTGTATGTATTCAATAATATCTGAAATGTTGTGTGGGTTTGCGTGGATAAATTTATTTATATACGTATAATTAATATTACTTTTTAATTATGATATAGTAATATGCTTAGAAATTAGAATCAACCACATGATTGGTTTATATATATATATATATATATATATATATTCATGAAACATGTTGCTTATTTTTTAATTTGTATATAAATGGTTTTGTAAAATGATTAAAATGATAATTGTTTTGCATTATGTATGTTTTGATATATATTCTAATAATTAGGAAATTTATATATAATAATACATAATTAAGTAATATGTTTAATTAATGTCATTAATAGAAAATGGACAAATCTTGGATGTCAAAGTGTAGAATTGAGCAAGACTATATTTCTAGAGTTGAAAGTTTCATGGAATTTGCTTGTAGAACTAGTAATACTGGAAGTAGTATGATTCGATGCCTATGCGTTAAATGTAAAAATGAGCGATTTCATGAATTTGATGAGGTTAAGTATCACCTTATCCGTAATGGTATTCTATTGAGCTATAAATGTTGGTATTATCATGGAGAAAATATTGATAATACTCATGGAGAAAAGTATAATAAGAATGTGAGTGGAGTACATACATCATATCATAATGTACAGATAGAAAATATGTTTCGTGGTGTTGAAGATGAATTACGCGAGGATGATCCCGAAACCTTTAATAAACTTATAGAAGATGCCGAAAAACCGTTGTATCCAAAATGCAAAAAATACACTAAGATGTCAGGATTGGTTCATTTGTACAATGTCAAGGCAAAACATGGTTTTTCTGACAAGGGATTCACAGAATTACTAACTCTACTAGTCGATATGTTTCCTGAGGGTATTGAATTGCCATCTTCAATGTATGAAGTGAAGAAATCTCTTAGTCGATTTGGCATGGAATATCATAAGATTCACGTTTGTCCTAATGATTGCATTCTTTATAGAAAAGAATATGAGACATTACATGATTCTCCTATGTGTAAAGAATCGAGATGGAAGCATGGTACAAATGAGAGTACAAAACATAAGAAAGGCGTGCCTGCAAAGGTTCTTTGGTACTTTCCTCCGATTCCTCGCTTTCAAAGGTTATTCAATAGTAAATATACATCAAAGATGTTGACTTGGCATTCAGATAATCGATCTGATGATGGGGTGCTACGTCATCCTTGTGATTCTTCAAATTGGAAAGTAGTAGATAATTTATCTCCTCAATTTTCATCTGATCTGCGTAATCTGCGTCTTGCCATTACTGCTGATGGAATTAATCCACATAGTTCCCTCAGTAGTAGATATAGCTATTGGCCAGTAATTATGGTAACATACAACCTTCCTCCCTGGTTGTGTATGAAAAGAAAATTCATGATGTTAACATTATTGATCTCAGGACCGAAACAACCCTGTGTTGATATTGATGTATATTTGCAGCCTCTGATAGATGATTTAAAGACTTTGTGGAATGATGGTGTAAATTTTTATGATGCATATAAAGAAGAATACTTTAACTTGAAGGGGGTCCTTTTATGGACAATTAATGATTTTCTTACCTATGGAAACTTATCAGAACATGCAACAAAAGGTTACAAGGGATGTCCTATATGTAGTGATGGAACTTCTGAAAATTATCTTGTTCACGGACGAAAGATGTCTTATAGAAGACATAGGAGATTTTTGCCATTTGGACACAAGTTTAGATACCAAAAGAAATCGTTTGATGGTGAAGAAGATCATGATCATGCGACTCGACCTTTGTGAGGTATTGAGATATTAAGGCAATTGGATGGGATGACATTCAAACGATATGGAAAGATGAAAAAAAACTCACCAAGGTAGGGAAACGAAAGAGGTCAACTAATGAAATTAGTGAAAATGAAAAGGAATTTGAACCGAATTACCATGGTTGTTGGAAAAAAAATCAATATTTTGGGAATTACCTTATTGGAAAGACCTACACATTCGTCACATCTTATATGTCATGCACATTGAGAAGAATGTATGTGAAAGTTTGATTGGCACTTTACTTAATATACCTGGAAAAACAAAGGATGGCATTAAAGCAAGATTGGATTTAAAGAAACTATGCATACGGCCTGAATTGGAACCAAGGGTGGAAAATGATAAGAATCGAACATACTTACCACCAGCATCATATACAATGTCAACAAAAGAGAAGGATGTGTTTTGTAAATTTTTGGAAGGTGTGAAAGTTCCTTATGGTTACTCATCCAACTTAAGAAATTTCGATAAGAGACTGTATGGATTGAAATCACATGACTGTCATATCTTAATGCAACAGTTATTACCAGTTGCTATTAGATCAATTCTTCCAAAACATGTTCGAATATTAATAATTCGGCTTTGTTCATTCTTCAATACAATATGCAAGAAATCTATATCAATTGGCGAGTTAAATTCTTTACAGAAAGAAATTGTAGAAACTTTGTGTCTAATTGAAAAATATTTTTCTCCTTCTTTCTTCGATATAATGATTCATTTATGTATTCATTTAGTTCAAGAGGTTCAATTATGTGGTCCTACTTACTTAAGGTGGATGTATCCTTTTGAGAGATATATGCAAGTCCTTAAAGGATATGTAAATAATAGATATCGACCTGAAGGATGCATGATGGAATGCTACATTGCTGAAGAGGCCATTGAGTTTTGTTCTGAATACTTTAGTGGTTGCACTGAAATTGGGAATCCTACGCACAAGTTGTTCTTAGAACGTCACATGATCCAAGTAGGTAACCCTATGCTTGGTGGAAGTAAGAAATTATTTATTGATCGTACTCGATGGGAAAAAGCACATCGAATCATTTTGGTAAATAATAATGAGGCACAACCGTACATAGAGTAAGTGATGTTCATTGTTTCATTTTTTTATTTAACTATTAATGATGATATATAACTTAATATATATTTAATAACATTACAGGATGCATTTAAACTTATTGAAGATCGATCCTCGTTATAAAAAAAAGAAGGAGAACAATGGTTGTATGATGAACATAAGCGAGAGCTTATTAATTGGTTTAGCAACCACGTAAGTATCACAAACAAAAAATCATGCATGTATCTTCCTAGATCTATTCAATGTTTTAAAACTTTGCTCTAAACGCATTTCGTGTTTTTGTATACATAGATTCGAGATGAACTCAAGAAACCCAATCATAAAATATCAGAAAGTTTACAATGGCTTGCACATGGCCCAAAATTCGATGTCAAATCATTTCATAGTTTCACAATAAATGGATCGAGGTTTACGACTCAAGCTAGGGACAAAGTCCGAGTAAATCAAAATAGTGGGGTGAAGATGGTTGCACAAACTATGCAATTTTCCAGTTCAAAAGATGATAATCATGTACTTTCTGATAGAATATATTATGGTATAATACAAGAGATTTGGGAATTGGATTATGAGGTCTTCCATGAAACAGTTTTCTTGTGTGATTGGGTCGAAGATGTTATCAATGTTGGATATAAAATAGATGATTTTGGATTTACCCTTGTAAATTTATCTAGGATAAGTCACACAGATGATCCTCTCACGTTAGCACTTCATGCAAAACAAGTATTTTATGTGAGCGATCAAATTGATCCAATATGGTCTGTTGTGTTAACGCCTCCACAAAAAGAGTTTTACCATTGTGATGTTGTAGAAGATGATGACTCTATGCTTGATATATTGACCAATGTTAGTAATTTCTCAAATAAATTGCCTAATGTATGTGATGATCTAATTGATTATGATGATTCTTCGACATGGACTTGAAGTGATTGTGAAGGAATATATGTATACGATCAACAACCTAATTAAACATAATGTATGTTCTATATTGTTGTAATAACTCTTGTATATATGTGTGTTCCTAAAATTGTCAATTAATTTATATTTCTCCATTGTTTGCAGATATTTCATGGATATTCAACTTGTAGATCCAAATGATCCATTAGGGTATTTGAAAAAAAGGGGTTGGACGAATATACCTGATGCTCCACTTAACCCAGATGATATAATACTCGTTATATTTGATGCTACTGGTAATCCAATAGGGGAAAATGGTCAACAATTGAAATCTTCTATTGGTCGACTGGCAAAGTCCAGTATACCAATCAATATAAATCATTGGTCTGAGGTTGACGATGCAGAAAAGTTCAAAATATGGATAACCATTTATGTAAGTCTCTTATATTTTATAATCAATATATATATTATATTAGGTGTATTATATCTAATCTTTTGTACTATGTTTTTACAGAATCGTTACAAAGTCGATGACAGTTGGCAGGGCAAGTGTTATAAGATTGCAAATAAGTCGTGGAAGGAATACAAGACTTCCAGATTGGCAAACAATTATGTGTTTCCATATTTGGAAACACTTGATGAGAATGTGATCTACAAAATCCCTGAAGGACACCCCTGGATTACACCTCAAGTTTGGAAAGACTTTGTGGATTATAGACGTTCAGATGAATTTCAAATTATTAGAGAAGATCATCAGAATGTCCAAATGCATAACATTCTTCCTAACCGTACTGGGAGGTCTTCAAATCCTGAAGTTAGATATAGAATGATATTATTAATTTGTCTTAATATTATAAATATTTTTATATTAATTTTTCTCAATTTAATTTCATGTCATTGTTAATAAATTTTTCCTAATTTATGTAGGAAACTGAATTGGGTAGACCTGTTACCCGAATTGAATTGTACATAGAAACAAAGACTCCCAAAACGAAGAATGCAAGACCGATGAGTCAACGAGGAGAAGAACAATTAAATAAGTAGGTTAGTAATTTCGGTTGATAAAAAGTCTGACTGATATTTAATAATTGATGTAATAATGAATGATATGATTGTGTGCTTTATTATTTGTAGAGAGCTGTTCAAGAAAAAATATCCAGGGGTGAAATAATTGAAGAGCCTAGAAGAGATGCTTTATATCATGCATTCGGACGCGAGCATCCTGGTCGTGTTAGGGGAGGTAGCCAATATGATGGTTCTATGGAGTATTTTAAAATTCCAAAACATAAGCCTCAGACGGTAAGTAAGGAGAAATACACTAAAATTGAAGAAGAATTCAACTCCTTTAAGGCCTCAGTGATGAGTGAGATTGCCACTCTAAAAGAACATCAATCACCACAACTGTCAGCCATGGCATCATGCTACAACCAGGGCATGCCATATTGGCCAAGCATGCAACCATCAATGCCAGGGATACCACCTTCCATGCCAGGCATGCCACCATTCATGCCAGGCATGCTACCCACACAATCTCATTGCGCTCAAACTACATCCAGTATGGGATATAGCCATCCTATTGGTCCTCATTATATGCCAGGAATGCATATGCAATCAAGTAGTGGTTCATTTTCTCCAATGCAATCTGCACATTCTTACCATAAATCAAACCAAGATGAACATTTTGGTGAGAATGTACATCTAATAGCTACCCCACATGAGAGTCCTCCTCTATTTGATGAATCATATGTGGTAAGATTTTAATTTCTGGTGTATATAATCTATTATTTTTAAATTCTTATTATATGTTTTATTTTTTATAAATAACACTTAAATTTTTTACAGAATATGAAATGTTTGTTGAAACATCCTTCGTCAACGGACTATGTTGCTATTGGAACGGTACAACAATTGAGCGATGATCGGATGATTCATAATCAATATTTGCCTAATCATTGGTGAATAGTTGATCAATCATTGTTTCATGATTGTCCACTACCTATGCCTTCTGATGCTACCACAGTCCAAGAGGCGGTTGGACAGTATGTGGCTTGGCTGTCGATTTAAGTTGTTCTAAATTTTGACATGGTACTATTTTTTAACTTAAAAAATAACACTTGTTTACTACTATTATTTAATTATATCTTATATTGTTACTAAAAATACATATATGATACTTTTTTGTTAGTCTATTATACCAGAACTCTTAAATGCGGCACATTTAAGAGATATGAAGCAAGTATCTCGTGCTAAATCTATGACTAATGGCCAATCATCGTGCACCAAGTCATTCAAGAAGAAGCCTTGGAAAAAGTATAGTCATACTTATGCGTTAAAGTTCAGTAGAAATCTTGGCACTTTGATGACTATTATTAGGAGGGCATCTAGCATAAATGATGGATGGACTGTGCCACTTCCTATTGAAATTTCTGGTGTAGACCTCGGCCAAACTTATATATCGATCGAGTGCTTGTTGCAAATATTTGAATATCAAATGATCGATTTAAGTATAATTCAAGTGTGGACAAGGTGAGTCCTCAATCTAGTTAGTTTTCTTTTATTTATGCAGAACATATATAATTATATTTATATTATCTAATTATATATATATATATATATATATCTTTTATATAGGGCGTGCTATTATTGACTTCAACATAATCACTCATCACATTTAGCAATGTTCTATGATTCTTCATATGTCACTAAATATCAAGAGAATGATGTTAGCATCATAGCTAAACAATTATGTGATAGAGCATTAACGCTTAGCAGAAATCAAAAGTTGATAATCCCTTGGCCATTAAGGTTTGAACAAGTCCAAGATCATTGGATGTTGGTAATCATTGATATGTTCAATAATCATGCTTGGTACTGTGACTCAGCTTCCATAGAACCGAGTAAAGATACAAAAGTAGTTGTTGAAATGTAAGAGTTATATATAGTTACATATTAGTTTTTTCTATTATTTTTTGTAATATTTAATAAAAACTAATCGTTTTATACCTTGATAGGGCATGGAAGTTGTGGAACAAGTTTAGGGGCATTGTCCTTAAAAAATCTCATAAGCTTATATGGACAAAAGTTATGGTATGTACAATTCAATATTAATAATTTTATTAATTTTACAATTAAATAATAAGGATGTTCGAATATGAAAATTCATGTATACATGCACTTTTTTTTGTAGGTTCCACAACAAAATAATGGAGTTATGTGTGGTTATTATGTCATGAAGTTTATGAGCAAAATCATCACAAATATCAAAATCCAAATTGATGATGTGGTAATATATTTTACCCATATACATACAAGTTTTTAACATATTTGAGTTTGTTTTTGTAAATAAATGAAATTATATTCTTATTTTGATTTTGAATACATGTAGTTCTTTGGTTGGAACAAGACGGGTTATGACCAACAAATTTTTGATGATTTATGAGAGGAATGGGCAAAACACATGGTTCAAATTATATCATCACAAGAAGAATCAGGAGAAGATTCTGATGATCTTGAATAGCATATGACAACATAATAGTAAATTTTTTAATGATTTAATTTCTCTATTTATTCCTGTGTCTGAAATCACTTATTTGATGATGATTAATCATATATATGCTCATGTAATTAGGGGAATGCATTATTTTATGGACCTATTTTTGGCCCAAACTACATCTCATCTCTCTTTCCTACTTTCCTTACGAACTCATATTAGCACTTTATTAATCATTTGTTTATAAATATGAATTTATCTGGAATCTCTACTAGTATTTTTAATGATATAATGAGCTCTAAATGTACAAATCAGGTGTACATAACTCCGATTTGTTTCTTGGTTTGTATGAGTTTTGGTACCCATGAATGTGTTCTATATGTTTAAGGGCACCAAAACTCACACAAGCCAAGTAAGAAATCGAAGTTACAATTGATTTCATATTTAGAGTTCATTATATATAGCATTATAAAATACTAGTTGAGATTCCAGATAACTTCATATATATATACAAATGATTAATAAAGTGTTACTATGAGTTAGTCAAATGTCGATGTACGTGGTAATTTCTTTTTGATGGTAATATTTATAATGATTTAATTTCTTTATTCGTATGTCTGAAGTTTAAACTGTTTTTTTTATGGATGTTTTACATGCTCATGTATGTAGGGGAATATTTGTTATATGGATCAGCTGTTTTTTTGTCATAATGTTTGTGAAGGCCAATCAAGATTCTAAACCAACCAAGCTTACACGATCGCATAATTATTATTCTTTGACGATATTATTTTATTTGTAATTTAAGTTAACTATATGTATTATTTATGCATTATTTGTTTTTGTAATAAATTTAATTATCAAGTAATTAAATATATTTAAATTTTTAATTATTTGTATTATTATTTATATTTTTTTATGTTATATATATATATATTGAATAATACGAAAAATAAAAATAAAAATAAAAACAAATATGAAAATGTTACCTATAAAGTCAGTTCACGGCATGAACCGACTTTACATTTTAAGTCTCTAAATTTAAAGTCGGTTCAGAGAATCGACTTTAATGCCTATTTATGTAGTAGTGTGAAAAATATTTTAGCAAATTTGTCTGAATCCAAAAAATGCCCTTAACCCTTTTTTGTACGAGGATGGTGTCCAAAAAAGGTTTAAATAACACACGTCCCAAAAATAGAGAGGTAGGTCAACATCATAAATGGTAACAAAAATGAAATAATTACACTACTAAATAATCAACACAATTCCCAAAATTAAGTTGATTTTTATTGATGATTAAAAAGGGAAAATTACCAGACATAGCCCACGACCACATAAGCATGAGTGGCATCGAAATCCAAAAAAATGGGGAAGACTTAAAATATACCTGAGCCTTGAGTCATCACCATGTTAACAGTCCCCAACCTCACCATCTGCACTAGTTACCACGATATCGTAGCTACTATTGCCCAAGTTAGAATAATCTTTTTCGTCCCCACCATGGGACTAGATGGGCTCATATTGAGGAGTGACCAGGATGTCTAAAATTTATTAATAATACTCACCTAGGTTTCTCTTCTTGGCCTTCTTTTTGAAAGAGTCCATTGTCAATCTATACCCAATTTCTACGCTCGAGGTGAGCTACTCGACCATAGCACAAAGCTTGTGCTTAGATTTTTCCTTAGCCTTCATCGCGCTCCTCTACATAACTCACATAGTCATTTAGCTTGTACACAACCTTGGTTAGTTTCTCTAACTTATCTACGACCATGCCCTCCCATTTAGTGGCCTTGGCCAATAAAAATGCGTATTTGGACCAAGTTAAGGTGTGCTTCTCTTTCTCCTGAGCAAGTTCATAGTTCAAGCTCTTCATGTATCAGGTTCTGTTCAACCCAAAGAGTAGCAGCGCCTGAAAAATTTAGATGACGTGAGGTCAAATATCACAAATATACATTTATAATAAATAAAAGCATGCACAAAAAGAAGATAGTGACATACTTGGTACATCAAGTGCTTGATTATTACCTCTAAACTCTCCCTCTCACATATGGCATCGAGTTGCTTCTCGTGCGCCATAAGAGGAAGATGACACACATAATGGTCGAGTTGCTAGTGCCATGCTTCAAAATATAGCCACCCTATCCACATCAACTATAAGGTCATTGACTACGTTTTTCCCTTTTTGAGATTGGTTAGGGATCAAAAGATATTTAGCAATTCAGGCTTGAGCGTTGACTCATCCATAGTAACTTTATTTTTCTTTTTAAAGGAGGTAGAGAGGTCCTCCTTACTCCTCTTCCTTCCTTTAAAGGACTTCATACCTTGCACGGGAGGTGTAGCTCTTTGAGAGCTAGTCCGTTGAAGATAAGCTCTATTATTAAGCCGAGCTATAAAAGCATCAACATCAAACTCCATAGTATCTGCAAATATAAGAGGCGAGAAGGTGTTAATATAACGAGGTCACGTTAATCAACCAAAAAAAGAGAAAGAAATGTTCAAGTTTGAGGGCTAGTTCACCATTGTCAGGGACCACATCAAACCTACCTGCCATAATTTGAGGGAGGGGTCCTACACTTAGGAGGAGTTCAAGGCTTACTAATAATCCTAAGAGAGGGCTTCACTGAATAATGCCTCATTAACCCACATATGACAAAATAGGTTATTTAATAGATGCCTTCATGGGGTCTTCTCAAATAGACATTAAGGACGTGATGAAGGAACACATGTTCCTTCTTGATGAACAAAACTGACAACACTAATCCTGCCAATACTTTGTTTTTATATTTATAAAACTCTCGCAAGTGCACGAATCATTTCATAGAAAATAATAAGTATACTTCCAAGGTCAATCTAAGGAAGGAATATATGTGGTTTTTAATTTATTATTCAAATTTAAAAAAAAAAATTAAATCATAAACATCATATCAAGATATTTGGGGTTTTTCTGTTTTTAATCTAATGACAACATAAAAATAAACATAGATACAAATTCAATAAATATTTATGCAAATTTTATCATTTATAATAGTGGAGTATTTATGGATATAATAACTAAGTTAATTATGCTTGCTCATATTATTTAGATTATGAAAGATATAAATTGATATTTATTGATTCTTTTTTTATATGAATACCACATTTTGTGGGGTTAGATATTCTTTGTTAACTAAACAAATCAATTAACACCTATGTTGTTGTTGATAACTAATTTGGTTAATTAAATTAATTCATTTTTCTAAGAGATTAAAAATGAACCATTTAAATATCATCTTTGGTGGGGTTAGATAGTTTAAACTTTATTCAAGGTGTCCAAATTAAACCTAAGAATTTAATTATCCTAGTACTAACTTTCAAGTTTAAAAATCACTACTGAAACACATGTTGTCAATACATTTTCAAATAATAATTCTTATAAAAACTTTTGAAATAGAGCTTCACTCTAACTACCGGACGATTGTACTAACAAATAAAAGAGCACTACTCTAAATTAGACCGGATAGCTAAACCTTAAAATCTAATTTTCACATTTAAGTTTGTAATGAAAAATAATATATTTTTCTCTAACGGTCTTAATATAAAATCTTGAATAAAAACAAAATGAATTCATTTTAGAGATTTTTACCTATTTAATATTTCGCAAGCATAACAATGTTATTATTATACCATGTTTACAAATAACGAGCAAAGTTAAATTTAATCATAGACAAATTAAATATAACATATAAGAATAAAACATAAAAATAATTATAAAGAAAATAAAATTCTTAAAGTACTTTGATGTTATTCCTGTTGTTGAAAAACCTCCAAATGAAATTTACAATTCAATTTATTGAATAAAAAAGCAAATAAATTACAAAAACATAATTAGTTCTTCTCAAAAAGAGAAGAACCCTAAAACTAAGAAAAAACTAACTAAGAAAAACTAAAAATTAAGAAATAGAGAGAAAGAAAGAGAGAAGAAGATGTTTTTGAGGTGTGTTTTGGTGTGGAGAGAATGAGGGTATTTATAGGTGAGGAGATGAAGAAAAAGTGGGTGGAAAATGATTAAAAAATGGAGGAAACGTATAGTAGGTGAATGATGATGTCAGTTGACGTCATTGGTAGGTGGGGCACAGCGGTGCACGTGGAATGGAGCAGAGGTGCGTGCGAACTGGGTGTAGATGGATGTAGGCGCACGCGGAATGGGTATGGTGTGCGCGACGACTTCGGCGTGACTGGGTGATGCGACATTACTCGGTATTGCGTGCGTGATTTCCTCCTTTTTGACATTTTTGACCCATTTTGTCCAATTTTTCCATTTTTTTTGCTTTTCCTCATTTACTTTATGAATATATTTGTGATGTATTGCCTCTAGTATTTTTATTTGAGTCTTTAAGTTACTTTTTTAAGAAAAAATACCTAAAAAACAATAAAAATACTCGTGATTCTAGAAAGACAAATTTATATAAATATATGATAAAATCATATAAATATATATATATATATATATCTTTTTAATCAATTAACGTGCATAAAAACATGTTAATTTTAGTACTTTTTAAGCACTCATCACTTATCATGACCTTAGATCGTTCTAGGTGCTCCTAATCAACCTGGTGTCATTGGTTGGAAATTCCTATCGACTTGAGACATAGAAAAAATATTCCTTCTAGTTCTTCTCGTTCTCAAGAAGAGCCACATTTATACCTTTGTCTTGCTTCACAAACATGTACACTCTTCTAAGGTTTATTGGGTTCTATTTCAGGATGTAAGATTCGTTAAACTCAAGCATTTCCAAATCCACACCAAGCTCTTGGCATATTATTGTAAGATAGAGTAGATACCTCTAACCATTGGGCATCAACTGATCCAATGCGAACTGACATGTATTTATTAAAGGAATTGAACGATTTGTATTCGCTACTCGAGAATTACTCTTCCACCTCAATTAATAACTCAAGTTGAATGAGTAAGAGGATTGTATGTTTGGACATATGGATTGACTAGGAACCTAGACCATCAAACAACCTACGTCTAGTCTATAGCCTGAGCCACAAGACAAGTCATCCCAAATGACCTACCTTACCATGTGCTCGCAATGAATCAATAAAAGGGAGACCCACTCGAGGGAACCATACTACCTATAAGGTCGACCACTAGCTCGAGCTATGGTTGACCTTGAATAATAAAATGTATCACTTTTTACCCTTTGCACCTCTCTAACATCCTTATGTATGTGTACATCATATGCAATCGACATCTGTATGAATAATGTTCTATAAATAGATGAACACCTTAAGAAATCCACACATTCAACCAATTATTTTAACTTCTCTCCAAGTTTTCTCTCTAAAAATCAGACTAATCCCAACAACGACAAAGAACACAATTAATGTTCTTGGGCTTTTCATCAGCACAAATAAATTAAAATACCAAAATTTTGTCCACAGATGGTACTAAATGTTGAAACCAATTTATATGTTCATCACATTCTTGCTAAATCGATCTTGAAAAAGATAAACAAACACTTAAAATGAATAACATTGGGATGTGTCAAATCTATGTTGATGAACATAAGTAATTTTTTTTATAAAGATTAACTAAAATAATAGAAAAGATTAAAGATGATATACCTTATAACTAAATCATTGGGCTATTTTTCAAGGTTAAAATGATATCGATAAATTTTAGAAAGATATTTTCCAATCTCATAATATCCAATATTATCTAATTAATTAAGATAATTATTTTATTGGGGAACATTCCCTTAATAAACTTTGTGTTAAAATTCAATTATATTTGTTGATTAAAAATTCGACCTTATATTGACTATATCATTTTTGACCAATTAATAATAATATAGATCAATTAGAAGGTGTTGCACATATTCGTTTAAATTTTCCGAAGTTTTTTATTGCCTATTTTTATTATAAATTTTTGATATTTAACATTAAGAAATTAAAAAATATTTTAAAAGCTAATGTTTTAATAACATAATATTTAAATGAAATATTTATATAGCTTAATTTTGTTCTTAATTTTCTTATTTTTCTAAAAAATAAAATATTAACACAATTTAAATTTTTATTGTAACAACAAGTTCATTAATCATCACTTTATTCATAATAATGACATTAATATTTATATAAATTTTTGTTTTTACAATAATAGAAATAGTTATAATAATATTATTATCTAATAACTAACATCAAATACATATTTGTTATACATTATTAAAAACTTTGGCTACATAATGTACGATCATTTGACTTAATTTCATGTAGTAATGAATTTTTTCTAATTTCAACTCAAAATTATTATCATATAAATGTTAATATAAATGTGTTTCTTTTAGATGGTCAGAATTATTTGGTTATATGAGTGTTTTAGAACCGAAGATCTTTTGTTAAAGGATGTTTTTGTATTATACTTAAGATTTCATATGCTTTTGAGTATAATTTATAAAGGCTTTTCATAAGTGAAGTATATTACAACTTTTGAATAGTGGAGACTTTGGTTGGAGTTGGACTTTGTTTATGTTATAATCTCTTTTGAAGTAAGTTGTTATTAGTGCTGTGAAGATGATATTGGGGTCAAAGAAATCTTTTCTAATGAAGTTTCATTCTTCCTATATTAGATGATCTTTTAGAATGAAGTTTTATTCTTCTCATATTAGATTATAATGTTAATGTTGTAGTTGAAGTTTTATTCTTACCTGATAATGTCTTAGTTATAACCTAATTGTAAATACTTATAATATATAGTTATTAAATAAAATAATATAATTTACTTTTTAAATTATAATTAATTATCATATTAATTATCGAAATAACAAAATTTATAATAAGTAAACTTTTAACTAACGGCGATTGACAAAGACACAAGGAGCCCATTAGAATGAACTAATTAAACAGCGTGTCATTCAATGATTGGTCGGGTGATGAAACATGCTGGTGGGCCAGTAATGAAAAATAGAAAAGGAAAAAACCCAAAAAAGAAGAAAAGTAAATAAAAAATAAAATTATTTTCACACAAAAATACAAAATATATATTATTATTAATAAAATATTTTTATAACAACAATAATTTACATTTTTACGGTATTGCTATCCATAAAAAAAAAAAAAATGCAATATTGATTTGATACAAACATCGACAAAGTGGTAACTGTTCTGTAATATGTTAAGGCTTTTGCTTTGGTTCGTCGGTCACAACATCTGCGTTTTGCGGAGATAGGGTCAGAGAGCAACACCATCAGCAACCCACCGTTACTCATAGGTTTATCCCTCTCTAAAAGTTTCAGATCTTGTATTTGATTCGTATTGTTTAGAAGAAAAATACTTGGGAATTCGATTAACCTTCTAAATGTAATGGAAAATCTACCAAATCTTTATGTTTTGTAGCTTGAATTGGTCTTTTGTTAGGACTGACAGCAAAATTGACCAGTAGAAGATTGATCTGGCATGATATGAGAACTTTCATTTCTTTGGAATTGATTTCTTTTGTGTTTATAATTCATGTCAAATCTTGATTGATTGGTTCTTTGTTTTTTCTGTTTTTCTAGTGTTGAAATTATTGAAATGAAATTTTTGTTGTTATTGGTTGATCTAGAATTGGATCGTGTGTTATTGAAGCGATTGGCTATATAGTTGGAAGGTATATTGAAGGAAAAAAGGATATCTGGGTTTGTCTTTTTGATTGATCAATGGCAGCTCAAGTGCCTCTGCCTGGAGCACCTAGGTCCAGCAATAATAATTTAGCACCACCTCATAATTACATCCCCAATACTCAGAGACCTTCTGATTACTTAGCTGATAATATGCAAAATTTGAATCTGAACCGACCACCTTCCATGCCCAGTTCTGCTCCAAGACCATCCCCTTTCGGACAGCCACAACCTTTTCCTTCGTCAGCTCCTTACCCTGGAGTCCCGGCTGCATCTTTGCCATTTTATCGCTCTGGCCCTCCACCAGGTGCACTTTCTAGACCTGCAGGGCCTCCAACAGGACTCCCACAAACTACATTACCACCTGCTAGTGCCCCAGTGAGACCCACTGGGCCACCATTTGGGCAGCCTTCAGCTTTTCTCTCAAGACCACCTCCTGGGTCTCTGCCTTCATCAATAGGCAGTCATGCATCTCATGTGCCACCATCAAGTTTACCAAGTGGTCCAATGGCACCGCCACAACCACTAGCAGGAGCTCGGCCTGCTCCTGCTGCTTCACCCTTGGTTGGTTATCAGGTAGCACCCCCAATGAGTGGAACGGTTGGATTGATGAGCAATGGGCCACCACCCTTTGCCCCTGCTACCATCCCAGGTGGTTCCCGTTTTCCTTCGACTGGGACTGCTGTACAACCCCCAATGGAACCTCCACCTGCAGCAGTGTCAGCTCTCGCACCTCCTCGGGCCCCAAGCATGCATACTCCTCCCGGTGGTCCACTATTTGGTGCCCCACCTGGTCCTCCTGCACAACAAGCATCATCATATCCAGCTGCATCTCAAGGTGTAACACCACCTCCTGGCTCTCCTTATGGCTCACCTGCATGGACGATGCAGCATGGTCAGGTAAGTTATATCTTGACTACATTTGTTGCCCAGGTTTTACAAGTGATAAGTTGTTCAGGAAATCTTGTACTATGTTGAACTAAATTATTTGGACCCTGTCCTCTGATTTTACATTATATAAAGTGAACTTTCCTGATCTTTTTGTTCTTTCCTAGATAACTACTGCTTTAGTTAGTAATTTGTATTCAAGTAGACTTGTTTCTATCAAAATTTCTTCTTTAAAGTTACTGTTTAGTCATAATGTCAAATTGGATTTATTATCTTTTTGAGACAAAAATCCTTGCAATATACCTGAATAAAACATGCAACTGTAAGTTTAGAAGTGGTAGCCATTTGATGATGATACTTGAAAAGGGATTGAGAAAAATGTTTTTAGACAGATGATACTTGAAAAAGAATTGTGGAAAATATCTTTAGACATACATCTTCGGTCTTTGCTCTAAATCCAGAAAAAAAATGAACTGGTTTAGGTGGCTCCACCTCCACAGTTACCTGGTTCTGCACAACCACCTAGAATGTTTGGAATGCCACCACAGGGACCAAACCAGTCCATGACTACCATATCACCTGCTTTGGGTCAGACTGGAGCACCTGTGGCTGGGTCATCAAAGATTGACCCTAATCAAATTCCACGGCCTGTACCAAGTTCTTCAATTACTCTTCATGAAACTCGTCAGGGCAATCAGGCCAATCCTCCCCCGGTATGTATTTCTGTTATTTTATTGTTGGCATTGGTTATTTGCCTCCCAAGTTTTTTTCCTGACTGGTGTACAATTATTGGGTTCTTATAATTTTTACTCTTTTGATTGCATATTTTTGTGAAGCCTGCTACTAGTGAATACATTGTTAGAGACACTGGGAATTGCAGTCCGCGTTACATGAGGTGCACCATCAATCAGGTAGGTATTACACCTTTTTTTTTCACACTACACCCGTGCAATCATTTTCATCTGAATTTTCTTGTCTCTAGTTACAGCTTTCCAATATGATACTTTTCTCCATAAATTTAACAGATTCCATGTACTGCTGATCTGTTGTCAACATCAGGAATGCCTTTGGCTTTGTTGGTTCAACCTTTGGCCCTTCCGCATCCATCGGAGGAGCCAATTCAAGTAATGCACTTTTCCCCCCTGCTAACTGGTGCATTTGTGATTATATTGTGGAAAAACTTATTTATTTGTGGTTTATTTATGTGTGGATAGAATGAAGAGTGTTGGTTGTATGATCACAGAGGAGAGAGGTTGGTGTATAGCCTAGCAGGCTCTATTGATTCAGTTATTCAACATTTTCACGCTACGTTTGTGGGACAGATGAGGAGAATTGTTGATTTTAATGCTTGGAGTATATGTATTGACTGAAATTTAAATAACTCTGGCATTTTATCTACTGTGTAAAGAAATAAAAATGGATGGAAAGAATAACTATTTTTTTTTATTTATCACAAAAGGAAAACAAAAAGGAAGTATGTAACATGAAGAAAATTTTCTTTACATTTACTTGTGGACAAGATATATGTGAAATGAGTGATGAAGACAAGTATTTTGGAGATTTGTTAAACATTAGCAACAGATAACTTACACATGATTTAGAGTATTAATCCTGGAAACATCTTGAATTCATTTGCTGGAAGCCATATGTTAATTGTTTGGTTAGGCAAGAAAGTTAGGTCATTTTTTCCCCCAAAACACTCATGATGTAGTAATAGTAATGCTGTTGCAGTTTTCTTTTAGTCGTAAAATACATCACTGCACTTTATAAATTATATAATATTGCCGAAGGAGTTCATCTCTGTCCTCATGTGAAGACCTTCTTTAGTGATCCTATACTGTTTGTTTTAACAGTTCACATTGTCGTCTTTATTCATTTGTGTTTGTCTAAGTTCTATATTAAAAATTTAAACCTATCAGTATTCAAGTATTATCTCTTTATAGTTGATGCAAATCCTGTAATTGTATCTTCTAACTTGTATTAGGTATTAAAATCCTACATGTTATAAAATGTGTTTTTATAATGTACAAGGACAGGAAAACTCTTATGGTTTAAGGTTAACATATTTTACTGTATTTTAGGTTGTGGACTTTGGTGAAAGTGGTCCAGTTCGGTGTTCTCGCTGCAAAGGCTATATAAATCCTTTCATGAAATTTATTGACCAGGGGAGGCGGTTCATCTGTAACTTCTGTGGTAAATATATAACCATGTGAAACTCATGTTTTTATGTTTGTATTAGCTATCTAGCATATTTGGACTTTACTCACTCCTTAGCATCTCCTTTTTACCTTGTTTTTTCCCTAATCAAATTATGTCATAACTTCAGGATAGATAAGATGGTATATTATTGTCGAAAGTTTGAAGTTGTTTCTCTGAGTGTTTGCTTGAAAACATGCCAAATCTCTACTTAATTTTTTTTCCTATGAATATAAGATACTATTATTTAGTTTTTTTTCGTGGACTACCTATCAATACATGCACTTGCTCTTTTTCAAATTCAATTTAATTGTTGGTTGCTCCTAATGGCAACTTCTGAGACAACTGTTAAGTTAAATTGGTACGCATAAATGGTAGACTAATCCCCATTTTGGGTTCTTATCTGATTCAATATTCCTATATTGGTCACTGCTTTACTGGTATTGTGGTGTCATTTTGTTTTCATCTTACTATTACTGTTTTATCTAGCTGTTTTTTCATGAGAAAGTAAGGTATCTGACATTTTATATTGCTATTTTTTGGAGGATTTACTGATGAGACTCCCCGTGACTACCATTGCAATCTTGGTCCTGACGGTAGACGCAGAGATGCAGATGAAAGGCCTGAGCTATGTAGAGGAACAGTTGAATTTGTTGCGACCAAAGAATACATGGTCTCTTTATTTACAAGATCTACTTGGATTGAGTTTGCTTTCTATTTTGGTTACCTAGTTTAGATTTTGCTGATATATATTTGACATGTGACATGTTCCAACTATAAGCATATACAATGTCTAAATAAGGACGAGTTATTGGCTGATATGCATGGTCACTCTGCTTTGTATTATTTGTTTAAGCTTTAAGTCACACAAATTCACAAAAATCACCACTGATGCTTTTGTTCTCTCTCTAACAATACTTGTGTTACCGTTTTATCTGCATATATCACTGTCATTCTGTTTTAGTTCTCTCATGTAGTCATTGCAATTGATCTCCAAATGTAACACCATTACTTTGATTAAAGCCACATAAGCTATCAAAATTTTGCATCATGCGTCAAAACATTTGAAATTTTTTCCAGGAGGAAGAATAGACTTTTAAGCTAATATCAGACAGTTTTATTAAATAATGACAAAATATGTCTACATTCTACTATTTGTTGGACCATCAAGTCCAATAAAAGTTCTCCAATCTTGTAATGTTTAAAATTATACATGTCTTTATCCTTGGTCTCTTGTATAGTAGTTAATCAGGTTACTTATCTTCAACATTATACTCCTTTTTCATTTGAGCAACATCATTCTTGAAACATTTGGACCATGCAAACATTTGAAGGTTTTATGATAAAAACGGTTTGAGCTTTAGGTTAGAACTATTGGTTGTCACTTGTCATCAACCGTTGCTTCATAAACCTTTATACATGCAACAATGTAAAGGAGAAATAATAGAATAAATACTATTGCATGTGTAAACCCACTTTTTTTCTTTAGTGTCCCATGCCTTTTACAATATCCAAAGGGATGGTTAAAGCACTAAACTTAATCTTGTTGCATTCCAGGTGCGTGATCCTATGCCAGCTGTATACTTCTTCCTTGTAGATGTATCCATGAATGCAGTACAAACTGGTGCAACTGCCGCCGCCTGTAGTGCAATCAATCAAGTTATTGGTGATCTCCCTGTGAGTTTTTCTTTTTCCTTCAGTTTTAAATTGTTGCTCTGTGGGCCTGCACGTGTAAATAATTTTTGTCTTTGCAGAATCCAGTTTATTTTGTGCCGACTCTATTGTTATTGTCTTCTTCCTCCTGCATTGTTTTGTTCCACTATTCTTTGATTTATTGAAGTGTTTGGATGAAAGATGCTCATGTACTATGGAAGTTACTCAAAACTTAAGTACATGCATGGTTTTTTGGATGAAGTGCTTCCTGGTAATCCACATAAACACTAGTTAAAACATTAGAATGTGTGAGAGTTTTGTTCTTGAGTTACTATCTGACGGACTGTAAGTTTGACACTTTGCCAATCAAATTTCTAGTTGAATTTTGAATTTTGAATTTTGAATTTCTATTTTCTTCTTTTTTAAAATATAAATATTACTAGTGTGATTTACTATTATACTTTAGGATGGTTTCCTAAAATAAAATTTTAAGCCCTAAGAAAGAGTTAATTTGAATTCAGAATGAAAAGATAATGGATTTTTATGTATTCATGTCAAGATGTCGTAAAGTGCTAGCTCTTTACATTTTTTTTAGATCTTGGAAAACTAAAGGGCCTTCTATTCAAGGGTTGGGTACCGATTGGTACCTTACCTTTAAGAAATATACACAAAAGTATTATATTTTTTAGGGGGTATACAAGAATTCTTTTTCTTTTTAAAAAGTGTATAATTTTGTCTAAAATGACCATAAAAAGACAAGTTTGACCAACGTAAAACATTAATGAATAATTTTTTTTAAAAAGTGATAAACTTACCATGTTATTGCCAATTCACATGTGCATTTCATATTTTTTAAATATATTTTTCTAAAAAGGATTAATGGTTTACCGCTGTATAATTTTAGTACTAATATGTACCTTAATAAAAAGTTAAGATATCATATAAAACTTTTACCCCTTATATTTATTGCAATGAAATGTGAGGTCTATGAGAATCACCAAGTGTAATTTTCATCCCTCAATATAGTTGAATTACCTTTTTCCTCTTTCATTTCTTTCTTCATTGCTCTAGATAAATTTCCTTCTGAGAAAGCATTTGTATCACATATCGCTTCTGGTTGGCTTCAAATTGTGTCTGTGCAGACAAGTATTATTATTTTGATAGGAAACACTAACAACATTTCATTTAATTATGAAAAACAGAAGGTACAAAGTGAATCAGAGGTCCATTTAAAGATGCTAGTGCATAAGAGTTGAAACATGCAAACTAGACACACGAATAAGCTCGGACACCCAAACACCATGAATCCCTAAACAAAGTTTTAAAAAAAGTTCAGAATTTCATCTTGAAAATCCTAAACTTTAGTTTCATGTTTAAGATTGTTGCATTTTTGTTTTGGCGATATGGTTTGCAATATAATCACAGTGGTTATGTAATATATTTTGTTTAGTATTGTTTTCACAGTGACAGAAATGGAATTGTGCTATATCTTCAATGGCTAAAAGCATATCTTTTGTTGTTCCTGTGAACTGAGCACATTGTTCAAATATTTTTGCTCTTATTTATCCGAGTCAGATGATTTGATCTATAGCATCTGTTATAGAAAGCAGCTTGGATTACTAATGTATTGATGGTTTACCTGGGCAGGAGGGTCCACGTACTTATGTTGGAATTGCAACATTTGACTCAACAATTCATTTTTACAACTTGAAACGTGCTTTACAGCAGGTAATAAAATTCAGTTTAATTAAATGTAAAGATGGTGGACCAAAAGTAAATAAATGTAGAGATGGTTGCATGCAGGAGGGGAAATTATAGCAATCATATTAGACCCGCATTTTGGAAAATAGCTGTTGAAATACAGCTATATTATATAGATCTTTGATTTTTTATTTTGTTTTAATAGTAATTTGGAAGGAAAAACCGTAAAATGTTTGCAATAAATAATGTCCTTTGAGCAATGGATTTGCATTTGTATGTGCTACCAGTATAACTAAGGAGCTTATATAATAATGTTTGCTATAATGAGATAAGCAAGGTTTTGAAGCTGCAAAAAAGTAACGCACTAACAACTTAAGGACTTTCTCTAACACTGATCCACTCATGTACAGCAATCAAATAAGTATCCTAACTGGACCCTTATCTTCTTTGGGTGTAATGCGTCAGAGGAGCTTCAAAGACTTAGTATCATCTATTGTTCCCCTATTTAGTATAGGGATTATTTGTTTTTTGTTTCCCTTTAATGTATAGTTTATGGAATAAGCTGTCTGAAAAAATAGGTATTCAGTGGATTTTTCCAAAGTGAGTCTTTTTTTGCTGGAGAATTTCTCAGAGGGGGGTTGAAAAAGAAAGTGAATACTTTGTAAAATTATGGTATAGAGGCTTGCTCTGGCTAATTTGGATGGAGAGGAATGGAAAAGTTTTGAACACAGAAAAGAGCTGGAGTCTTTTATTTGAGATTTTTTTTCCTATTTTCATATATGCAGCTTCAGTTAAGGAGTTCCAAAATCTCGCAGTTTAAATTTTATAGTGATTGGGAGCTAGTTTTCTTTGACATGTGATGTTTTAATTTTTTAATGGGATCTTGATTTTTATAGGATTTTTTGTTGTTTTTAATTTTGGGTAATAGTGGATAGCTGGTCTACTCTTTTACTAGTTGGATTTTGTGTTCTATATAAAAAATGGTTTTTCTTGAGAGCTAACAAAATATTATCTATGGTTCAATTGGATGTAATTTAATAACACAAGTTGGTGGTATAGCACTCTTTTATCTTTCCTTTTTCTATCTTATTGTGCTAACTGCTTGAGAAAACTTGATGATGAGTTATAAGTCAATAGTTTTATGGTTTTTGAAGTTTGGATTGCCTGGAGGTTGGGGGATAAGAGGAATGCTAACTTATGCTAGGTGCAATTTTGTCTTGACAATCATATCAAAACACTTTAGACTAATATGATGCTTAAAATGTTTTTGCAGCCATTGATGCTTATTGTTCCTGATGTGCAAGATGTTTATACTCCTCTGGAAACTGATGTTGTTGTACCCGTTTCTGAGGTGAGCTTCCAAGACTCGTTTTCTTTCTTGGCGTTTTTTTTTTGCTATGTTACCTAGACTTGGAACTTTTGGCCAACACACCCGTGTCGACACAACACTCACACATGGGTGAGATCTGTGTTAGATTTGGAGGAAGGTTACCAGACATGTTGGAGAAGTAGAAAACGACAATGACAGAGGGGAAAGGTGGAAGAAAAAAAAACTTGTAAAAAAAACACAACACTTCACGTGAGAATGCTAGCTGATTTTAAGTGAATATGGGGTGGGTTGTAGATAATGGGCCTCATCTTTTTTTTCCCCCTAAATGATAATGGTCCCCAAAATATTAAATTCCACAAATCTTGATTAAGCTAAAATAAGTTTTAACTCTAAAATGAGAGCCTTTATCATTTGTATGGCAATATGATGACACTAAATGATAACTTAAATCTTATTTAACACTTAAAAAATATAAATATTTATTAATGTATCATATGTTATTCCAAATTTATATAATAATGTGCCATGTTGAAGTATCCATGTCTAAGAATTCGACACTTACTATTTGTGTCCCCATGTCCTAAAATTTTGAAAATTATGAGTCCGACACCGAGACATGTATCCGAGTTGGACACTTTTAAACGAGTTGATGTAACATAGGTTTTTTGTTTTCCATCCTATTGTTTTGTCTTCAATCCCCCCTCTTTTTTTTGGGGGGGGGGGGGGGGGGGGGGGGGGGTATTTGGAAGTATGATATGTTTTACTTGGCCTCATTGAGCAGTCAACTATTTACCCTATCCTTCCTTTTTTGGTTTCTACATGCTTTTGCTAATTTTAGCTTTTTGTGTTCTGTAATTTAGTGCCGCCAACATTTAGAGCTATTGCTCGATAGCATTCCAACCATGTTTCAAAACAGTAAAACTGCTGAATCAGCTTTTGGTGCAGCAATCAAGGTATCCAATTTTTTTTGAGACTGTTGTATTTATGAAATGAAACATGTCCATTTTATTGTTCTTTTAGGATTTTTTTTGGGTATCATGTATTTGGATTTTCGTACTTTGAGACATTGCCTAAGGCATGGAATCCTAAAAAAAATAATTTTTTTCCCAAAATGATGTCTTCAAAATTGCACTCTATTTTCTGAATAAAATTGGTTCAAGTAGTGTAAGAAATATAACCAAAAACAATTGTTATTTGTAACGTGCGGCTAATTAGTGGCTATTTACTAAAACCTGATACTTAATCATTTTCCATTGTACCCATTGGTAATTATATTGCTTTTACCCTTTCTAGTATACATTTGTTGTTTGGTTTTCTACTTTGGAGGCCTTTTTATGAAGTAATTATGAAAATATAATGTGTTATGCTACTATATTTGATAATTGTTGAATGACAAACTTTGGGAACTGGTCATAAATTTTCGCAATATACATTGTTTAACACGGCAAAAGTGCCGAAACCTATTTAGGAGAAATGCTTGATGGCCACAACCCAAATTATTATTGCTACGATTGTTTTTCATTAATGAAAAATTTATCCAATAATGGTAGCACTCAAGTGTAGTTAATAAGAGGGTTAAAAAATTCATTTCATACACTTTTGTTGTTGCATTAATAAAAGTAGTTAGTAAACTAGTAATAGTTTATTGTTGGCAAGCTATATAAATCTGAAACATTGTACTACATGAGTCCCTTAAATAGACAATGAATGCTAATGACAAAATTTATGTATGCATAGCATATATTTGAAATAATATATTTTTCACTCCACCTATTTTTAGGCTGCATTCTTGGCAATCAAGAGCACTGGAGGGAAGCTTTTGGTATTTCAGTCAGGCAAGCTTATAAACCTTACACATGTGTATATAATATTGACTCATACTTATAAACATTGTGTTACATAATTCTTTCATTCGTATTTGGCTTTTGCTATTACTTTTTAAAATTCTTACTACCCCAGTGTGTGTGTTGTTTGTTAATAAGTTCAGACATGAAACAGAGAACAAGATTCTTAGACTTTTGGGTTTTATTTATTTAAGTGGACCCATCTTTTATAAAAGTTGCTTGCTAATCCAAATACACTAAAATAGATTGGTTACATTACTAAATATGGAAATAAGTGCATGATTCTTTTTATAAACCATGAGTTAAGTCTCAGTAAATGACCACTTAATTTTGGAAGCTTGAGTCTCTAGTTGTGGTTATCTAAGAAAATGGTATTATATACCAGGTAGTTTATGAATCTCAATCACCTAATACTTGTTAGGAGATGTCCTCTATTTTTTTGTTGTCTTTTTTCTAGATGGGGACAACACCCTGTAACTTTGTAACAATAAGTTCTTCTAGTTTCTTCTTTATAGTAGACTTGGTAACATGGTTATTTCATGCATTGGAATTGCTTGGCTCTGTGACTTTGAGGCAAGTTTATTGTGTCTGCTTTGGGGAGACCATTCCAAACCACAATTTATAAAACTGCATCCTGGGCAGGTTAAAGTTCTTGCTGTGTTAGTGTTTTTGACTATAGCCTGAAATGCATAAAATAAAACGAGAAAGGAAGAGTAGAGGAGACAATGGATTTTGTTTTTCCTGCTCAATATGAATGTTGGTTATACTTTCAGTTTCATAGTTATCAACAAACTTCATATTCCTTTTTTTCTGCAACTTGCACGTGCATACCATGACACTGAGTGTGTCTAAGGTGCATAGCCTTATCTATCAAGAAGAGATGGTGTGTTTGTAAACGTAGTGTTGTGGTACTGATGTTTACTCCAGAAACCAACTTTTTACATGAAGTACGTTTGGCAACGTCGCGTTTCTTCCATAGATAATTTGTTCCTTTGATATATTGAGTTTACGGATGAACCATCTTGTCTGCAGTCCTCCCATCAACTGGTATTGGAGCACTGTCTGCTAGAGAAGCTGAAGGAAGAGCAAATATATCTGCTGGTGAGAAGGTAGACTTCTTTTAGATCTTGTTACTCCTCCCTGCTATCCATTTTCCAGTACATTCAGGCATTTCCTGCATGGAGTTTCTATTTAAAGGTCATGTTTATTAAACTTTGGCTCTTTAATCATTTTAACTAAGATTGAGTATGATTAAATATGGTAGGGTTATTATTTTTAGTTTCAAATTAAAAAAAATAGAAATTCAATTCCAAAATTGATTTTTTTTAAAATTTCAAAATATGGCCAAATTCCAAAATTTCTAAAATTTGATAATTGAAATTGAAATGGTCATCAAACGAGATCCTTATAATTTGAGGTTTGGAGTTGATGCTATATTCTTGTGCATGCAGTTCAATGGAGCTGCATGTTCTATTGGGTTTTTCCCTATATTACAGCATACTTTCAAGGTTTTTTGTTTATGCCAGAGTACTAACAACTGTAAACTATCTTTCTGGCCTCTTTTTTTGAATCTGATGAGAAAAGGACCGAAGTGATTAGGTGGCCTTGTTTATTGAACATGTGAGGATAGTCTGTTCTTCTTAGGTTTATCTTTGTATCTTCATCCTAATTGAACACACTAGTATCATATTCTCAATGTAGATAACATATGAGAAACATCATATTCTCAGCTATTTCTCATTTATTGCCATTATTATTATCATACTGGCACAATGGCACTGATACTATCATGGTATTAGTGCTGTAGGTTTCTATTTTGATGGAATTCTGTTCTTACACAAAAAAATGGACCATTTTTTATCAGGGGTCCTGAAATTTCTTTTAATTTCTGTTTCCTTTACTGATTCTCAGGAAGCCCATAAATTACTCCAGCCAGCGGATAAAACTTTAAAGACATTGGCTATTGAATTTGCTGAGTATCAGGTACACTTATAGCAAATTTATTTTACTTGATTTTGTATAAAAATAACTACCAGTTTGTCCTGCAAATGCTGCTCAGGATTTTAAAGTGCAATACTAATGCTGAGCATAATTTCTATGAGCTAATTGCTTCCATTGACATCTTTCAGGTTTGTGTTGACTTATTTATGACTGCCCAGACATATGTTGACATTGCTTCTATCTCTGTCATACCAAGTACAACCGGAGGGCAGGTACTGATGAATGATGTGCTTTGTATTTATTGGATCCTGTTCTGAGTTCTCCCATTAGTTTACAGTCAAAGGTCACTCCTAAAAGTTATGGAGGAAAGCATGTATATTTTTATCGTTTTCCATTGGCTTCTTGTTCTTCTACATTTTTGTTTGTTATCGTATAACGGACTTTGCTTAAGTATGTGCACAACATTGCAGTATGGGTGATGAATTCATGAGTTACTATATTGGAGTCAGAAAAAGATGTATGCTTTCTTTTCAGAAATTTGAGCAAATTAATTGGTAATTCAATTCTCGAGTAACATAACAATCAGATCATCCTTCAGCAAAAGATGATGTTAAAGTGCTTTTCAGTAAAAGACTTCTTAGAAAGAATATGTTATGCATCTTTTTCCCATTAAAAAACTATTTATCCATCCTTTTTTAGCCATTTACCCATCGTCTTTAGAACATTTACCCTAGATCTTGTTGTACCAGCCATCTGCATTTCTTTTCCTCTTTTTCCTTTTTGTCTTTGTAGGAAACAAAATTTCATTTCATTAGTAGATTCAATAAATATGGAACAGAGCACCAACTGATTAAGATAATTAACAAGAAAAAGGCACAGAAAAAATATAAATTAATAAGTTGGATATCCACTAGAAAATGTAACTCATTTTGTTCTTGATTTCTTGGTAAACCGATTATAATCTCTGGTTTTGAGGGTGGCATTATTTTGTTATTTCTTCCCTTACTACCCCCTTATGAAATGTCCTATAAAACTAACGTGAAAGCTTTATGATGTTTTAGATCTCTCGTGCATTAGAACTAACTTCATAAACTTGAAATATATTACATAAGCATTTTTTAACTTGGCTCTGAATTCATATATTTGGTTTCATCTTCCAGGTTTATTATTATTACCCCTTCACTGCTCTTTCTGATCCTGCAAAGCTCTACAATGATCTTAGATGGAACGTCACAAGGCCCCAAGGTTTTGAAGCAGTGATGCGTGTAAGATGCAGCCAGGTAATGTTGTTGGTAGTTCAATATTTTCTTTTTGACTTCTTTCTGTAATAAATTTTCAGTAATTTCAATGTACTTAATGGTTATTGTCCTTCCATGTTTTCTAGGGCATTCAAGTTCAAGAGTATCATGGAAACTTTTGCAAACGAATTCCAACAGATGTTGACCTACCTGGGGTTTGTATATCTTGTACCAATTGCATTCATTACCGAGGTGTTTTAAGTAACTCTTTAAAAGCTATAATACTGGACCAAGAAGGTTAAATGCGATTTTTGACATCTAAAATTGTGTCTGTGAACGTGGATAATGGTATTCAATTTCTCATCGCATTTAAATAAGGGTTGAGCAATTTATGAAAACATTGGAAGTTTTGAAAGAAATATGTATTGAAGAGTTAAGTTTGTAGGATCACAAAAGGAACTAGAAGAAAATATTGCACTGATAGACAAACATTTTGGAGGCTGGAGTTTTTGATAAAGTATGGGAAAACAATGTCAGAAGTCTTAAATTTCAGTCAGAAAAGTTGATTCTACAGGAATAGATTGTGGAGACAAAAATCTAAAAGTTGTTTGATGTGCAAGAGAATGAAAGAAAAAATATGGACTGAATCATGTCTCTCTGCTGGTATAAAAGGAATCCAGGTGTAATGGTGTCAGGAGAAAAGAGTGTTTCACTATGGAGTTGTATTAGTTCCTTAGGCTTTTGGATTGAAAGCAACACTATGAGGAAGATTTTAGCTGTACAAGGAAGAGACCTATGTTTCTGGCTTCTCTATATTGGATTCCTCATTCTAGGTTCAAATTCTCGGTTTCAGATTTGGAGTGATTGGAGGTTCTTTTATTATATTAGAAGTCCAGATGTTGCAAAATCTTTGGGCTTTTAGAGGTTTGAGTTTTGTGGGATGTTTGTTAGGTTTCTGCTGATTTTCCTATTCTATTTTGAAGTGATAGTTTTACTGTTTAGTTGCAAACATTTATTCACTCATAATTTTGTTTTTTTTGGGTTTCTATTGATAGAGTTTTTGAATTTTATAAAAGATAATTTGGGCTGAGTGGTTAGGTCTCTCTGGGTAGCTTCCTTTACCATGTATCGAAGCCTTAACAAACGTGTTCCTTGTGCAGATTGACTGTGACAAAACAATAATGGTAACACTAAAACATGATGACAAGTTACAGGATGGATTAGAATGTGCTTTTCAGGTAAAATAAAATCTCTATGTTTTCTGCTCTGGGTTTTTATTTCTTCTCGTCTTTCGAGGTTTTTCATTAAGCAGTTGCATTTGGTAGGTTACCGATGTCTAATTTTTCATGCAGTGTGCCCTTCTTTATACCACTGTGTATGGCCAGCGGAGAATTCGGGTCATAACTCTGTCTCTACCATGCACAACCATGCTAAGTAATCTATTTCGTTCGGCTGATTTGGATACTCAGTTCACTTGTTTCTTGAAGCAAGGTATATGATTCCATACTTTATTTATCCTTCACAATTTTTGGGTCCTTTTCATGCGTGTATCATATTCATATATCCCTGTTGCTACTGTACATGTCATTTTTTTCTCATTTAGAGCAAGCTGTTCCATTTTCTGCGTGTATTTCAGCAATTATTCCCCATTTACTTTTTATATATATGTCCCGACACCTTTCCATGAACTTAATTTTTTTTAATTGTTCTCTTAAGCCTTTTTAGTCCTGCCCGTACCAGTTTCTTTCAGATCTCAGTAGCATTATTTCAAAATTATCTGAAAAAAGGTTTCTTGATATTTTCTCTGTAGTGGCAAATGAAATTGCTGTGGTTCCTCTCTTGCGTGTGAGGGATCAAGTAACGAACCTTTGCATCAATAGTCTGCTTTCGTACCGTAAATTTTGTGCTACGGTTTCATCATCTGGACAACTTATTCTTCCAGAGGCACTTAAGCTTCTGCCTTTGTACACACTCGGTATGTTATTTTTGTTTCTATTACGTAAAATGTACTCGCCAAATAAGCGCTTGTCATGTAGTTTTCTTTTTTTCTGTTCTCAATTTTTTTTCCTTTATAGTTTTACATTTGCACCAGATCTTTTTAACAGGATATCCATCTATGAGTAAAATCTCTTATTTCCTATTTTTGTTTCTCCCTATTTGTTTTGAGTGTGTTTCATGTGGACGAATTATGCAGCTGATGATTTTTTCTCATCAGAGCTGCATCTGTTTGAAGGAAACTATGTACCTTTTAAGTTCGCATAAAATAGCATGCTACTTTGCAAGTTCTTGAAGTAGTTTAAGCTCCCGTTGAAACAAATAACTGATGAACCTTTGAGTTAAGTTTAGTCAAAATGATGATGTACATATACTTTGCTGTCATTTCAGTCATTGAGTTGAACTTGGCAACAATTCATGTATCTGATTTACTGTAGAAATTTATAATTTTCTATCTGAACTTTATGGTGTTTACTGGGTTGTTGGTATCAATTAGACACAATACGCCTCTGGTGTACTGGATTGTGGGATATATTTGTTAGGTGTCATTGTTTTCTTGTTCATTTCATTTCTTTTGCAGCATTAATCAAAAGTACTGGTCTACGATCTGACGGAAGGATAGATGAACGGTCTTTTTGGATCATTAATGTCTCTTCCCTTTCTACTCCTCGGGCAGTTCCTCTGGTGTACCCCAGGATGGTGGCTATTCATGACCTTAATTTGAAGGTATGATTAATGCCATTTAACTCTGCCTTTGATCCTCTCACATGCTTTACAATTTACTCAACCTTTCTGCCAATTGTCAGGATAATGATGGGTCCATTATTCCTCCTGTCATTCCACTTTCTAGTGAACATGTGAGTGACAATGGAATTTATCTTCTTGAGAATGGTGATGATTGTTTAATATATGTTGGGAACTCGGTGGATTCAGATACCTTGAGACAACTCTTTGGCTTTTCCACTGCAGATGAAGTTCCTACCCAGGTAGCTATGGTTATGTCTATTTACACAATCTCACATTCTCCCAAATTATTCTCTGGTTGGGCTAAAAACTTATAGCACCTGGCAACGGACTATAAGCCTCTGAACTTGTCTTTCAGTGACCATTATTGTTGGATTTTATGCTTACAGGGGCCCTTTTTAAGTGGTTTGAACAATGTAAAAGTTTCATGTATTTAAAATGATGTTTTCATGCCCTTCTCCTTCCCCCACCTTTTCTTTTTGGAGGGGATTGTGGTTTCCTTTTCAAGAGAAATAATCGCTTATTTCACGCTATTTGATTTTTTATTATTATTTTGGTATTTTTTTCTTGTAGTATATGCTGCAACAGTATGACAATCCATTATCCAAAAAGCTGAATGATTTGATCAATGAAATCCGGGGGCAGAGATGTTCATACCTTCGGTATGACTCAGATTACTATTTTTGCTTTATAATTCTCGATAAATATGTTGCAACAAGGTTTAATGTTCAGAACTGCATGTTTTCGTTGAATTTCAGAATTGCATATTTATCATTTGGTATATAATTAACTGAGGAAGTTCCTTGTCTTTTTCTTTGTGCTTGCGACTGCAGCTTGAAGATGTGCAAGAAAGGGGATCAGTCAGGTTAGTTATACTTCTACCGAACAAAAATGTCGAGCAAACAGTTTCAGACAACTTTGGATTTCTTTTAGGTTTAATTGCATGGCTTAATCCCTCCTTATACAAAGAGTTTCATTTTTAACCTCTCAGAAGAAGAAAAAAACACATAAAACACATGTTCATTTTTTTTACAACATAAAAAAACGTGTCTTTTAATGTTATAAGAAAATGAACACGTGTTCTTTTTTATTTTTGGATGAGGGAGTTAAATGTGAAACCAGTTGAATAACTGGGTCATTTATACACACGAGGGTTTCTTTTATTATTGAAAAAAGAATCTTCCTCTCTTACTCTTTGTTTCTTTAATCTGATATTTCTGAATAGTTGCTTCTAGTTTCTTTCCATTAAGCAAATGATGCTTTTCATTTGTATGTCATTATGAAATTAATGATAATTCCTTTATCTTTCAAACTTCTCCATGTAGGAATGCTGTTCTTCTCCTATATGGTAGAAGACCAGAACCCAGGTGGCCCCTCCTATGTTGAATTTTTGGTACATATCCATAGGCAGATCCAGATAAAAATGTCACCATGAGTGCTGCTGGTTTTTATTTCTATTTGCAAAGTTTTGATCGAATTCCAGCTAGGGCACACCTAGAGTTCAAAGGAAAGAATATTTTGATACGTGATACACAGATGCACCCAGGGCTCTTCTGCTCCATTATTTAATATGCCAAGTAAGCTCAGAGGAGTATTGCTATTAGAGGCATGGTACTTAGTTGATATTCTTGAGATATCTTACTAATAAATTCACGGTTTTATTTTATATTTGTATCTAAATTGTTTGTGCCAACCAAATATCTTAGAGCACTTTTATATATTACAAATATATCATACTCACTACTGACATAGTAGTTTTTCGTTAGATATAGTTACGTGAGTTTGTTTGAACTTACCAATAATACTACCTCATATAATTTGAGATTCATCACAAATTTGTAATACATAGATTTTTTCCATTATCTTGACTTGCTGCTAAGTTTATTTTCCTCCGCCTTGTGTGCGAATCCTATAGCATCTAGGCAAGGTGAGAAAGTTCGGTATACGTGGTTAGTCATTCAGAGAACTTAAAGATTTCAGAGGAAAAAAATTTGTATTAACAGGTTAGATGTACTTGAAATGGACTTCGTAATTTTCATGTGTATCTTAGACTTTACGTTCGGCTAGATACAAGTAGGTTTTTGAGTACTTTTGTATATATTAGATTTTATTTTTTAATTAGATATTGATAATGATTTTTTATTTTAGTTTTCACTTTTTAAATGAGTCGTTATCAAAATAAGAGGTGAGTAGGTGATTCATAATTCTTTTTAGAAAAAATATATTAATCTAAGTTTTTGATTTTTTAATTTTTGCCAAGCATTTAGAGAATTAAGTTTAGGATTTTTGTAAATATAAATAACTGGTTTGTAACTTATTTTGTATTCTTTAAAATGATTAAGTAGAACTGTTATTAAGTGCACTGGTTATTTTTATAAAAGAATAAAAAGTCATAAATTAATTTATTGTTTAGTTTTTAACAGTTTGATCCATAACTTGTAAGGGTTATTTTTTCTGCTTTTGAGAGATTCAAATTTTGATCTATTTTACAGAAGGTTTGGCAGGAATGACAAGAATATCCCTTCTTTGATGTTTGACAAAAAATAGAATTAATGTTTGGCACAATCATTGTGAAAGAAATGTGTACTAGTTGAATCAAAAGTAATTTTTGAAAAATTATTTACATACAAATTCTGTCTTTAGAAAAAGAATGTCTGTCTAACTAGTGTTTTGAAATGTATTTATAAAAGAATTGTACGTCCACATATGATGCAAAGTCTCTAAGAGATTGATCATTCATATCTCCAAAAGAAAAGAGTGGAGCAATATGTGGGTTTTAAAGCTCCAATTTCGATGGAGACCAAGAAGATCGTCCTATGCAATGCCTCGCTCAGCAAGCCATCTCAATACTCACGTGTATTTAAGTGCACACGTAGCATGCTAGCATTGGCTAGGACATGGTTGCAAAGAAACAACTCTATGAACTTAACACTATCGACCAGGATGTGGTTAGAAAAGAATTGGTGGACAAATGACCTAGGATCGTAGATGCCCTTGTAGTACTAGCATTGCCTATCGACCACCTTTTGGCTATGCACGGTGAGTTTGAGCTTCTAACTCCACATGAAACGCCTTCCCTTATCCTTCTTAAATAGAAATTTGACCATCGATAGGGGCACATTCCAAGGATTAAGCAAACATATCTCCTAATCTTTTTTGACATCGATCCCCGTAAGATTGTCTATGTCACTAAGTCTACATGTCCGGAGAGAGTTAGATGTGTTCCTCCAATGAAACAAAGATATGTTTTTATGATCCCACCAGAATATGCCTGGATGATCTATAAATCATAATACAACACCTCAACGTGGATCCAAACTTCGAAAATATCTAGCAAAAGAAAAGATTGTACAATCAAGAACAATATGCAACCATGAAAGAGGAAGTCAAAAAACTTCTCAAAGGTAGGTACCTAACAAAGTTTATTACCCTAACTGGCTAGCCAATGTAGTTATGGTAAAAAAAAAGATAGTGGTGCATGTGTGTAGACTTTATAAACTTGAACAAGACCTATCCTAAGGATAACTTCCCTTACGACGCCTAGATCAACTTATAGAAGGCATGGTAGGTCATACATACAAAATATTAATCATACCTACTTGTATTTATTAGTCTCACTCTACTAAATCATATTTTACAACTAATAGTATTTATTGATTTAACAAACAAAGTTTAAAATAATCTAAAAATAATAATAAATCAAGTTCATGAACTTAACATTGTTTATATGAATTGTATTTCACTATTTGACACTAGATTGTGAAGGATACAGATGATATTCTGTCAGATAAAGCTGATGGCTCTATCTTCTTTGATGTAAATGAGGGGAGTAACTTCTACCCATTTGATGTAGTAGTCTATGGAAATGATTATTACTTGATCCTCTTGGCTATGATATTCACATGAAAGATTATAGTATTTTTATTAGGATGGCCAAGGAAATCTAATTGCCAAGGTGAAAATGTCAAAGAATAGAATGTTTACTTTGAATATTCAAAATGATGTTGCAAATTGTTTAAAGGCTTGTTACAAAGATGCATCCTAGCTATGGCATCTAAACTTTGAAGGACTGGAGTTATTATTTAAAAGGGAGATGGTGATATGATTACCCCACATCAATAATCCAAACCAATTATGTGAAGGTTATTTACTCGGGAAGCAGTTCAGAAAGAGATTTCCGAAGGACTCTAACATAAAAGCTCAAAAGCTACTTGAACTCATTTCCTAGTGATGTGTGCGAACCTATCAAGCCAAGTTCTCTTGGTAAAAATAATTATTTTCTTATCTTAATTGATGATTTTTCAAGGAAAACTTGGGTTTATTTCTTGAAATAGAAATATGAAGTTTTTGAAGTATTTAAAAAGTTCAAAACCACCGTGGAAAAAGAAACTGGTCGTGTGATTAAGGCAATGCGATCAGATCGAGGAAGAGAATTTACTTCCAAGGAGTTCCAAGAGTTCTGTGCATAAAATGGAATCAGATGCCCACTAACTGTGCCACGATCCCCTTAACAGAATGATGTTGTAGAAAGAAAGAACATAATCATTCTTGATATGGTGTGAAGCATGATTAAAAGTAAGAGAATGCCTAAGAAGTTTTGGGCAAAAGTAGTAGCTTGCACAGTCTACCTATCAAATCGATCTCCAATAAGAAGTGTGTTTGGGAAGACACCACAAGAAGCATGGAGTGGAAGAAAGCCAGAATTATCTCATCTTAGATTTTTCGGAAGTATAACTCATGTACATGTACCGAATGAGAGAAGAACCAAGCTAGATGATAAAAACGAGAGTTTCATCTTTATCGGCTATGATTCAAGTTCAAAGGGATACAATCTATACAATTCGAACAACAAAAGGATTGTAACTAGTTGAGATGTGGTATTCAATGAAGGTGGAAAATGGGATTTTGGCTCACATATAGATGATTTAAATTTCTTCCATACTTTGAAAAAGTACATAGAGAGCAACTTGGAGAAAATCAGTAAGAGCCAATGACTCCACCTACTTCGCCAATGCCAACCACTCATGGAGATCGTCACCTTCATCGTCTTCGAATGAAATTGAAAGAATCGTGACATATATACGAAGTATCCAAGATTTCTATGAGGTAACAGAATGACAAGATAATCTTACCTTATTCTATCTCTTTGATGATTGTGAACCAATGAGCTTTCAAGAAGCTGTACAAGAGAAGTGGAGAGATGCGATGGATGAAGAAATCAATGCAATTGAGAAGAACGAAATATAGGAACCTATTTCACTTCCCAAAGGGCATAAGACAATAGGTGTCAAATGGGTGTACAAGACAAAGAGAAATTCAAAGGTACAAGGCGAGACTAGTAGCAAAAGTTATAGTCAAAGAGCTGGAATTGACTATGATGAGGTATTCACTCATGTTGCCCATTTGGAAACTATTAGATTAATCATTTCTATAGTATCCCAAAACAAGTGGAGGATACATCAAATGGATGTGAAGTCTACCTTCCTAAATGGAGTCCTCGAAAGAGAAATCTACATATACCAACCATTAGGCTACGAAGTCAAAGGGCACGCAGAGAAGGTGTTAAAGTTGAAGAGAGTTCTCTATGGGTTGAAACAAGCACCAAGAGTATAGAATACTCGCATCGATAAGTACTTCCTCAAAAACAACTTCACAAAATGCCCTTATGAACATGCACTCTATGTCAAAGTTAAAGATGGAGAGATTTTGATTATGTGCCTATACATGGATGATCTCATCTTCACCGGAAGTGACCCAAGCATGTTTTAAGAATTCAAGAGAGTGATGACTCGCGAATTTGAGATGACTGACATCAGACTGATGCCATACTACCTCGATATCGAAGTCAAGCAAAAAGAGGAAGGTATTTTCATCTCCCATCAAAGCTATGCAAAAGAGATACTCAAGAAGTTCAAGATGGATGATTCCAAGCCGATAAACACTCATTTGGAATTTGGAGTCAAGCTATCTAAGCATGATGAAGGAAAAATGTAGATCTAACTTTCTTTAAGAGTTTAGTTGGAAGCTTACGTTATTTGACGTCATTAAGACTTGATATTCTCTATGCTATTAGACTTGTGAGTTGATACATGGAGAATCCGACAACCACTAATTTCAAGACTACTAAGAGAATCCTACGCTACATCAACAGTACAATTGATTTTGGTTTGTTATACTCATTTTCTAATGATTACAAACTTATTGGATATAGCGATTGTGATTATGGCAGAGATATAGATGATCGAAAAAGCATCACAAGGTTTGTGTTCTTCATGGGAGATACTATTTTTACGTGGATGTCGAAGAAGCAACCGATTGTCACTCTATCCAGCTGTGAAGCTGAGGACATAGCTGCAACCTCAGCTGTTTGTCATGCGGTTTGGATAAGAAACTTATTGAAGGAGCTAAACATGGCACAAAATGAACCAACATAGATTTGTGTTGATAACAAGTCATCAATTACTTTGGCAAAGAATCCAGTCTTCCATGATCGAAGCAAACACATCAATATGCTACCATTATATAAGGGAGTGCATCGCTAGAAAGGATGTACAAGACGAGTATGTCAAGTCATATGATCAAGTTGTTGACATTTTTACCAAGCCATTAACAAACGAAGACTTCATAAGATTAAGGAACTTACTAGGGGTCACAAGATCAATTTTAAGGATAGGGTGTTGGATCATAAACTGGATTTATTATTTTCTACAAGTCACTTATTATTACTTTTAGATTAACTTAGACTTTGTTGCATCAATAAATGTTAGTAGTTGTAGAAGATGATTTAGTAAGAGTGAGACTAATAAATTCAAGTAGGTATGATTAGTATTTTGTAGATGTGAGACTAATTAATGTAAGCATTTGGAAAAGTAATTTAATGAGTGGTTATAAGGTATATATAAGTGTTTTTTGGAAGCCTATAAATGAACTTCTCTAGAACCATTTGTAATCAAGAAAAATTAAGAGCTTCTAAGAGAGTGAAGAAACAAAGCCTAAATGAGAGTGAGTTATATCTTGTATTTTGAGTGAGAATGCTCTTGTAATATTTCTTAAAGTTTTAATAAACGTTTTTTTGTGTGAGTATTTCATTTCCAACAAACAATGCTTCGAAACTTGTGTGAACAATATCACATACAACATGTGCTCTTTGCTGTTGAATACTCTCTAGCCAATTTCCAGGTAGACGGTGCCAATAAAGAAATTAAGTTGAACTTAAAGAGAAAGCTTGAAACATGCAAGAAAGCATGGATAGAAAAATTACAGGAAGCCTTATAGGAATGCTGGAGCATATCGAGAATAGTAACAAGGAAAAACCTTTCTCAAACCAACGACATGAAAGCTGTCATTCTAATAGAAATCATGTTGTCAAGTTATAGTACAAGTGTTAAAAATTTGAATGAAAATGGAAAAGGCTTGGCACTAAAACCTTCTTGAAGAAAAAAGAGAATAGATCGAAATCAAATTTGACTACCAACAAAAAATGGCCAACTATTGCAGCCTCTCAATCAACTCTTGAAAGTTCTAATAAGGCAAACTAGTGTTGAAACAAACAACACAATCAAATGTAGAAACGGGGAAACAACTAGGGATGAAAAAAACCCAAATTAACCCACCTAACCCATTGAAACCAACCTAACCCAACTGTATAGGCTGTAATTTCTAACATCATGGGTTAGTTTAGGTTATAACCTAAAAAACCCAATCTTACATGGTCGAGTTTATATGTTAGAAATTGCAACCCATGGGACCAATGAGACACAAACCAACGGTAATACATAACTTGAAAAATTATTTAAAAAATATAGTTTTATGTAGTGATTTATTTATGTCCAAATTTTACTATGAAAATATACATAGAAATTAACATTCCATAATATTTGTTTAAAAAATTGCATAATATTTGTTTTTTATATATCATATATCTTATTGATTTTATTTAAAAAATCAATAAATTTATATTTTTACTTTTAAATAATGCTCATTTTTTAAAAATTTCAAAGTTTTCTTAAATTAATGTCTCTTTTAAGTACATGATAAAGAAATATTGCATAAATAATTTTGTCTAATTTAAAAGTTAAATAAATTTAATTAAAAATGAGTTTTTAATCCACCACGTTGAAATCCAACCAAATCAATCCGTGCATAATGAGTTGGATTCGATTGGGTTGAGATATATATTATATGATTTCAACCTAGAAATTTCCTAATTCATTAGGCCTGGGTTGGGCTGAAACGTGTGTGGAACCCATCCAACTTAATTGATCTTCACCCTTATCAGGCACCTTTGGCCTCAACTGGGAAAGCCCCTACAAAATAAAATGCATCCTCAGAGGTCTCAAGTGCATAGAATGTGCACCCCAAAAATAATACCAGTAATAGAAGGGCAAACGGTGCTCCTATACCAACTATGATTTTACCTTTTTTAGTTAATTTTTTTTTACAAAGTTATAACAAAAATAACTTTATCTAACCAACATTATTTTTGTTCATTAGTTCAAATTTCAATAAATTTTAATTACTTGTGTAATTTGAAATTTTTGAATAAAAGGAGTACTTAGGCATGTATGGCCACTCAATACATTTTGCCTACACTTGAAAGATTAGAAAGACGTAGAAGTCTAACGAACAATCGAAAGAGAGACCAAGATTCCATAGAGGAAATGGTATCGCATATGGATATCACCTCTTATAAACCAAAGGTTAGAAGTAGCCCAACATGTGTTGTTCGGTATTAGTGATTCGTGGCTGTGTGTGCAAAGTTGTGCTTATGAGTGGTGAGTACTCGATACGATGTTTTCTAGTTAGAATAAAATAACATTCTTAAGCTATGAGTGCTTAAGACTATTTTATTGATGTTATGAGAACTTCTTTATGAGAGTGAGATAAATTAAATGTTTTGAGTTCTTATATCTCTTACTATGTGTAATAAGAGATATGGTGTTTAAGTTTAAGGGTGAACCTCAAGAGTGTGAATTGTTACACTTCTAGTTACTGGTCTATAGTTATTGATTACGCCACATTGGAGGTGTGAGCTTTGAAGGAGAGCTGGGTTCATGAGTCGAAGCAAGTCATTGTAGAAGCAGTAAGCAAAAGAAGCAATATCCAATTCCAACAAAGGTCCCGACTAATAGAGGTAATAGTTGTTTTATTTCTTTAAAAGTTACAACCATTTTATTGATTAGTGGATTGTTTACTATTGAATGGTTTGCTTAAGCAACTCGAGAATGTGGGTTTACCTCATTATATTTGGTGTTATGCATGCTTGAATGTATAGCTAGTACAATCAGAATTTAAATGATATATGTCTCTACATACTGAAGGTTAAACTCTGATTGTAAAGGTTTTAATATGTGTGTACTACAAATTTTTGTTTTCGTATATGATAAGTGTTTTAGTTGTGTGTTGAATTGAACATGTTGGTGTGTACTTCCTCCGTGCAATTTGCTTAATTCACTTTTGTGAGACTGGCTTGGCCTAATTGACATAGAACTCGCAAAAATATTCCATGTGTTCGCATCTCCACCCCTCATCTAGGTCCCTATTACCTATTTCAGTTGGAAGAACGATTGATCTTTGTGTAATTGTTCCTATACATAGAAATCTTCATGTATTGAATAATCTAAAAACAAAACATAAAAAAACTTTCCAAGTTAAATGCAACTCATGCTTGGATTACTTGATATCTTTATGCACACCAACTCATACTTGGATAACTTGATAACTTCATGAACACCAAGTAGGGGGCTAATGGATTGGGGTCTTTGCAAGCAACACGAGGTCAAACAAATTACCCAACTTATAAGTATGAATTATGACATTTATTTATTTAACATTTATGACATTCATAAAACCTCCCAATAAATAAATATGAATTTTTATCATTTAAAAAATTACTTCCAAATTAATTATACATATTTTAACTTAGAAGCAAAATTATTGAATCATTGTTATGAAGTAGATTTAAAGACCGATAGAATTATGATTTCAAACTTAAATAAAGTAATTAATATTTTAATTAATTATCAATTATAGTTGTTATTAGATGTTTTTCCATGGCTATTGATGAATGCTTAAAAAGTACTAAAATTATTATGTTTAGGATTTTTTTATAATTTTTAAATCTCTTCCAAGTGTACAAATAATTTTATAGAAAATGATAAGTATATTCCCAAGAAATATACGTGGTTTTTAATTTATTATTTAAAATCTTAAAAACAAAATTAAATCTTAAACGTCCTATCACAATATTTGGTTTTTTTTGTTTCCTACTCTAATAACATAAAAATAAACATAAACATAAATATAGATTCAATAAACAATAATGCAAATTTTATCATTCATAATAATAAAGTGTTTAAGGATATAATAATTAAGTTAATTATGTTTTCTCGTATGATTTAGGTTATTAAATATATAAATTAATATTTATTGATTTTCTCTTTTTGGTATGTCCTTAAGCGGGACCTAAATTCTTTTGTTTAATATTAACTAATTAATATTCTTAGGTGGGGTCTATTAATTAATTAATATTAAATTTTAGCTTGATTTCTAAGAAAATAGAAAACTCTCTAATCACAGCTTTATGTAGAGTCAAATAATTAGACTTTATTCAAAGTGTCTAAATTAAACCTAAGAATTTAACTATCCAAGTATTAACTTTTATTTTTTAAAATCATTACTGAAAATATGTCGTCAATACATTTTTGAATAATAATTGTTTTAAAAAACTTTTGAAATAGAGTTTCACTCTAACTATCAAATGATTGTACCAATAAATAAAAGAGTACTACTCTAAATCAGACCAGATGATTAAACCTTAAAATATAATTTTCATATTTTAAGTTTGTAATGAAAAATAATATATTTCTCTCTAAAATCCTTAATATAAAATCTTAAATAAAAATAAAATCAATTTATTTTATAGAAGTATTTTACATATTTAATATTTTGCAAGCATAACAATGTTATAATTATATCATATTTATAAAAAGCCACCCATGTCAAATTTAATCACAAACAAATTATATGTTCCATATAAGAATAAAACATAAAATGATAACCGTAAAGAATCCATTAAAATAATACCTTAAAATAATCCTTACAACAATTTGATGCTAATTATGTTATTGGAAAACCTCCAAACGGATTTGAATATCTACTTATTGAATAGGAAAAACTAAAAATCTATAAAAACATAGCTAGTTCTTCCCAAAAGAGAATAACTTAAAAAACTAAAAACTAAAAACTAAAAAAAATGAAAACTTTCTAGAGAGAGAAAGTGCTCAAAAATTGTGTTTTGGAATGAGGGAAGATGGTCCTTTTATAAATGAGGAAAAGGCTAAAAAGGAGGGAAAATATTTCAAAATTTGAATTTGGACTCGTTTGGACAAGTTGGCGTGCAAAAATCTCGGCAGAAGAGCGGTTGGTGTGGTAGATGGAAGGCTGACGCATGCGGGATACGACGAGGAGTGTACAGGCACGGCGTATGCCTATGTTGGTGCACACAGATGGGGGCAGGATTTTGGCTTTATTTTGACGATATAGGTAGATACGCAGGTAGATGATCGACGTTGTGTGGGCGCTACACATGTTTCTCTGCATAACTGGGCATGTTGCGTACATTTCTTAGCATAAATTTCTGCCCGTGTGATTTTGGCCTTTTTGACATTTTTGACGTATTTTGTCCAATGTTTACATCTTTTTTACTTTTCTTCATTTATTTTCTCAATATATTTGTGATGTATTGCCTTCAGTATTTTTTTTCTTCGAGTCTTTAAGTTATTTTTGAACTAAAATACTTGAAAAATAATATAAAATACCCATGGTTCCTAAAAGAAAATTGATATAAAAATATGATAAAATCATACAAATATAAATATATTTAATCAATTAAAGTACATTAAATCATGATAATTTTAATGTTTTTTAAGCATTCATCAGCTATTATCATGGAAAAGCGTAAATGTTGACTAGTATGAACTTTTTTTTGTTGTAAGTTCTACTTTTGATTGTGATATTTCATGCTTCATCACAATGCCTTAATTATTGATTTGTGTGCATATTTAGAGAGATTTTTTCTTTATGATGCATGCTTTAGTTCACATAAGTCTTATAATTTGTTTGATTATTTTTATAGTCAAAATTCTAAATGACACATTGCATGGGTGATGATTTAGGCTATTTTCGACCTATTGACCTCTCTTGCCTACCTTGTACATATGCATCCTCAGTCACCCATTTTGAGTATAATATTTATATTTTATTTGGCACCCATATATAACCACCCTAAAATAATATTCCACTTTACCCACACATCTTAAACACTTGAGTTTATTTGAATATATTTTGAAGTGTAATATGATGTTGGGAGTAAATGTTGGCACAAAAAAAGTCTGACAACTAGTGCGATGGTTGTTTAATGTGTGGCTATTGCATCGGCTACTGGTTGGTGGCATGACATTGAGTCTACTCGAATGTATTTTTCAGTTATATCATGTGTCTCGGTTCGATCCCAATATACAATGCCCTATCGTGAAGTTTGAACTTTCTCGATATGAAAATTTTCCATTTTAATTTTTCGTTTGGTTAGGTCCAATTTTTGCAACAAACTAGATCAAATTGATATATGACCTAATAAAAATAAATTTGAAATTTTTACATAATTTGATACTATCCAAGGAGCATCACAAAATGATCCATGACATTCCAAGTAGGCTTATTATAAGATCAAAGGCCAAGCAACTTAAGGAAGCAATTAATGGGCTAATTTAAGACAAAGGGGTGCCATAAAAAGAGCTCAAGTCATTATATGGTCCAGTCAAAGATAAAAGGATTTTTGTTTTAAAAATTGGAGGCATGTTGAGACATGAAATCACGATGAGGCACAGAAACAACACGTCACGAAATAACCCCCTCAAATCTATTTGTTGGTTTCAGAATTCCATACACCACCGTAGTATGAAAAAAAGTACACCATGCACTAAAGTTTTTAGTTTTCTCACATTTAGGACTTGTTTTCATTCCTATTTGCTTTTATAATTAAGGTTTTGGATGTATATAAATATTAGCTTTAGAGAGTAGCCAAAATTAACACGGGTGAATATATATTTTTGTTTTTTATTCAAAGTTGAGAGCTTTTTAGCCTCATTGTTCCTTTTCAAACCAACTTATCAAGGTTTTACAACCCTTGTTTCTTCCTATCACCGTTGGATATTTGGTGGGTAATATCTATAGAGTCAAGGTGCTGCTACAATAAGAATATTAGATTTATAGGGATCGTTTCAATCTATCGTTGGATCTTTGGCTGTTTCTCTTAGAGTTCTCAAACACTTTGTGTTTATAGGTTTCAAGGTTCAAGTTCACAGGTTCACATCATGGTATCATAGCCCTAGGTTCTAATTTCAGATTTCTATTCTTGTTTATTTTTCGTTATTTTTTATTGGTGTTATTTGAATTTTTTTAAATTTATTTTGTTATTCTTTCTATTAATTTTCCTAGTTTTTTTATGTATTTTTTTCGTCTTTCTTCTAATCAAAATTTCATCTTTGATGGTTTGAAGTGAGTCTTAAAACAAATCTAGAGATTATGATGGGTTTTTTTTTAAAAAAAAAGAGGAGAAAAAAATTATAATGGTATTTGAAGATTCTTATACGTAGGAATAATTACATAAAGGTCAATTGTTCTTCCTAGTCAAATAGGTAACTAAGACCTAGATGATGGGTAGAAATGCTAAACCATGGAATCTTTTTGTGAGTTCTATATCAATTTGTTCAAGCAAGCCTCACAACATAAATTAAGCAATTAACACAGTGAAAGTACAAAACAACATGATCAATTTAACACACAAAAAACAACAACTAGTAAATACAACAATAACAATATGTATAATACACACTAGTGACAGTGTGCCTTACATGCTCATATCCAGACTAGCAATATGCATACATGGAAAACAATACATAACTTGTGAAATAGGCATACATACCAATAAAGAATTTTCAATCACTTCAGGACCTCATACGTGGAAACATATATTCAGTAAATAATGATTGTACTTTCATAGCATGCAATCAAATATACATTAAAACACCCTAATAAAAAGTCTATCACGTCTTATACTTACAAGATAAGGAGATACATACTCCTTAAAGACACACACCAAACTTGTATGTAGATAAAAGGAAAATTATACTAACACACAATCTAAACATGCATGTCTACTAAGAAGGAGTCCAAGACCCAATACACAATCAAGTTAAGGAGATGTTGACTCCTTAAGGACTCAATCCAACCTTGCAAACAATGGAAACAAAAACACTTGATAGATAATGATAGCTATAGTATAAATAAATACAGATAGGCAGTGTAATAATGCAGCAGATATAGAATTCAATAAATAGAAAGCAACTTATAAATATTAAAAGCTTTCTAATCAGAGTTTAAATTTCAATATGTAGAGAAATAAACCATTTAAACTCTAATTATACTAGCCATATATTTTTCATAACACTAATTATAATGAGGTAAACCGACATAAAAACCCAATATATGTGATAACATCTTTGGGTACTCAAGGCAATCACTCAGTAGTAAACAATCTACTAAACAATAACTGATTTACAATTCTGATAGAAATAAAACCATTAGTACCTCTATTAGTTTGGACCTCTGCTCGAACTACCTATTGTTGTTCTTGCTTGTTGATTTCACAATGACTCATTTCACCACACGAACCTAGCTTTCCTCCAAAGCCAATACCACACAAAGAGATGTGATCAGTAGTTGAAGACCATTAGTGTGTAAATGTTGCATGAAGGTAACCACCAACCGATACATAGCTCATATACAACCCACTTGTAAACACCGTCTTGAGTACTCACCACTCATAAGTATGGTTTTTCTTACACAGTAATAATCAATCATACCAAACAACACTCAAGGTATTAGTGATCCAAAAAAAATACGAGATTTCAATTCAAAAAAGCTTCAACACAATTTTCTAAATACCAAATAAGAATAAATTAGGGTGTTTATAGAGCTTCGAAAGCCATCTCGCTAGCCACCTTTCCAACTACCACTAAAATAATGGTGGCAAGGGTGGTGATGAGCTTGGTGGCGAGGTGATAAAAAAGATTTTTTTTGTTTCCAAAAATGTAGAGTAAATTCCATAAAAATATACACCCAAAATGAAACAAAAATATAAGCGACAATGTGGGGGGTGAGCCACCTAGCATGCATACTACGAAAATCAACCTCATGGTGTGTGTAAACATGATCACATACAAAGTGTTTCGACCTATGTGCATGTGTATATTACTATTCCATAATGACCAATCTTATAGAGAGGATGGAAGAAAAGTGATTAGAACAAAACATATAACATATTTTGCACACGGGAAGTCAACACACAAACGTGAGTGCAATGGTACTTACAATCTCCCTCTTTGGGTTTTCCTATCCAAACACTGCACAAATAAATACATACTCACATCTGTCATGATATGATCATGATAATGACCTAAAGATGTTTATTCCCATGAATAAAACACCAAAGCACACCCAAACTCAAAAAAAAAAACACCTAAACCAAGTGCATCTAACTTATGCACTCTATCCATATTTATGTAACATCTCATCCACTCTATCACTTTGAAATATGAGGATCTCAGCACCACTGTACATAACACAAATGAAGCACGAAAACTTCACTCTACATCTATAACCTCCACGCATAAAACAAACACATACTCGATGAACGTATCATGTAGAAATAGCATTTAGTCTAATCACTTACTATTGTGTTACCCCTATACATGTGAATAATGATAGGCTAAGTACACTCAACATATAGCACAAACAAACACAATATGCAACACAAAAATGTAAATATTCCCTGAACATGTGCAACATTCCCCTTAAGTGTATGCATATTAGAATCATAATGCAATGTAAACTACACTCACCAATTCTCCCAAAGCATATGCAACACTCCCTCTAAGTGTATGCATATTAGATAACCATGATGAAATGAAAACTACACTCACCACCCTATGTAGCAAATAAGTTGTACACATATCTCCCCCTTGTTTACATGGAAAGTCAAAGCACGCATACACACATCATGAAACATATCACATCTCTTATGAAGAAGAGAAGTCAAATAAAAATGTTATAATCCTAACACTCATGCAACACAACAAAGAAAATTAGAGAAAACACAAAAAGAAGCAATACATGCAGTTCAGGGAAAATTAAAGCATGTAATAAACCACAACCTCAATGCAAAGATAAACCAAGAGAGGTGCAAATGGAAAAAAAATATCCTTGATGTGATACATAACATGTAGCCCCACATCTATATTTGATGTGGAATGGAATAAAGGACTTTGCAATGTGCATACAACATATCGATAGAATGAGTGATCAAACACCAATGGCATATAAATGTGTCAATGAATCTCTAAGAAGAAGTCAACTACGAGTTCAACTATCTTCCCCCAACAAAACTTTGATGTATTCAATCCTGTAACCTCACCCCATACTATGCACATACATATAAAAAGACATTCCAGTCTACTAAAGAAAACATATGTTATGTATTTCAATAACAAATACCAAGCTATAAACTACATGTGATAAACATGTAGTAAGTCGCTACAGTAGAGAAGTAGGTAAACACATAAGAAAACATGTGAAATAGGATAATGTAAACTATACATGCAACCTATCATACTAACAGTCCTATTTATGCAAGGTTCATACAAGGTGATGTCAAGAAGATGAAAGTACCACATGAATATAACAATAATTATAAATAGGACAACCGACAGGAAGTAAAACAAACACAACACTTCCATTAACAACATACAATTGACACACACCTCTCCCCCAAATAGAAGTATCTTCACATACTAGAAAAAAAGAATACAAGAAAAGGGAAGCAAATAAACTGCATAAAATAGGTGAGAACAAACAAACAAAGAATAAGGAACACAATAAACTTAGTCTCATTAAGTAAACACTATTTTCCAAAATTTAAAGGATAGAGTTCAAGAAAACTAAAGCAACAAGGAAAATAGAAAGAAGTTCAACAGTCTTTGTCTCCCTCTTTTGCATCATCATTCCCAAGAACACCATAGAAGGAAGACTTTCTAACATTGATAAAGGGAGAATAAGGTGTGATAGATATAGGATGGGGAACATTAGAAGTAAACTGGTCCGAGGAGCGGTCAAGCTCAAAGGGAACATTATGTTCATCTCTACCAAACAAAGTAAACATGGAGAACAAAGAGCCATAGGAAGAAGCACAGAGTGAGGACGGTTGGTTAGGATAGGGGATAAAAGCAAACTATAAACATGAGGTATAATAAGATGAAAGAAGCCATAACACCATGAGCAAAATCTTAAAATCGATGCATATCTAAGACATTTTCAAACTCAAAAAGGATAACAGGAAAAGAAGGAAACTTAACAACATGAAGGATAATGAATTACTAATATCATCTCTAGAAAAGGTAACTCTAAGTCCCCTAAGCACAAATGAGGTAAAGAAACTAGTGGAAAAAATATGAGGTAGGGTAGGAAATAAGCTAGAAAGCCTTTTGAGATGAACCAAACAATTCAATGAAAATATCCACAATGCTATCAATCCATAATGTATTCATGTAAGGGCATGACTAAATTTTTGATGTCATGCACTGTGTGTGATATAATAAACTTGTTTACTCTATATGCCATTAATATATGCTTATGCGAACCAAGCAATTAGAAATATAGACTTAATTAGAACCAAACCTGATAAGTCCATATTTAACCTCTCTCTCTACTAATGTAAGTGCCAACTTGGATGAAATAAAAGGTCTTTCAATGTTTGAAATGATAGGCTAAGGTATAACTATAAGAGATGACATTTAGGCTCAAACACATATTTTGCAAAAAAAAAAAAATGAGTTCAAGTCCGTAATAATATACCCTCAAACATGGGTTCTTTTCTTTCTACATTTCAGAGTTTTATTCACTAACATTGTTGCTGTGAGGACTGCACAAAAAATTCAAAAATTTATACACCTATTTTTATCATCATTTCTTTCTCTCCTTTTTATTTTCCATTCATTTTTCAATCCTCTTATTCTTTCTTCTTTCTTCATTTTTTTTTCAAAAAATTCAAGCCAATAAGGTAAAACACAAAAAACTTAGGACACATGCTTAACAAAGGGTGTACATGGTAACTAGGATAAAACATTTAGGCTGCGTTTGAAAAGGGTGCAATGCAAAAAAAGGACTAATAAAGAGGCTCAAAGAGTGTAAAAAAGGGACATAAACAATTAAAGGTGGCTTTAAAGGTCCAAACAATTCAAAGATTGCCTAAATCCTCTTTCTATCTTAGAAATAATTAGGATTTCACCCCAAGAGACACTAAAATGGATTCAAGAGCTTGTTAGTGACATACAAATCATCAAAGCATGAAATCCCCATAAACTTCTTAAAGTATCCATACAAATTCATAGAGTTATGACATGTGTATAAAAAAAAGCTCTTTCAAATTCAACACAAGAATTTAGTCATACATATGCTCAATGAAAACACATTTCATAAAAACCACATTTGAATTCAATTCAAATGAAATCCACTCAAAAAATAACAAATTCATTTGAATTCAAGTCAAATACAAGTCACTCAAAAAACAACACAGTCCCTATTAACTTTATTTTACTTGTAGTATGAAAACTGAATAAAAGAACGTGTAAGATGGTCTTGGGAAGAGAGAAAAAGAGAATTCCAAATGACCAAATATAAAGTAGTAAAGGAAGATAAATACAATTTAAAGAAACATGCAAGTAACAAAACAACAAACAAGTAAGAAGACAAAGATGGCCTTAAAGGATATCATAGGCCTAAAATACAAGGATATGCGTCAAGAGATATCATCAGCACAAGCCATATAATGTTACCTCCAGAGAGAGAAAATGCAACAAACTGTTCATAGTTGTCTCAAAAGAGATCATCGATAACACTCACATCATTGCTAGTCAAAAGAAGAAAGGAAGCTCAATAACTAGTGAGCAACACAAGCAACATCTCTAAGAGATAAAAAGGAACAAGGGATGCTACTGGAATATATAAACATATGAGAAAGACCTAGGTTCTAACATAGAAACAAGACACATGTTTGAATAGGATGAACACGCCCAATACCTAGAATGCCATCAAAAAACACAAGTCCAAACAAAGTAATGCTTGTAAGTCAAGAGTCCTAAATACATGAAACATAATCTATATGATAAACATATGCATATGAAAAATAATAACAAGCATAGTAGAGAGATATATTCATGTAAACAAGCTTGTAACAACACCTTGGTTTTCTCCAAAAGATACATCTGAAGCACAAGAGAAGAAGGAGCATTGAAAAGATGAGTAGAGATCAATAGGAGACTAACATAGAACCAGCAATCAACATACTAGGTACAAAAAATAAAAACCTAGTAATACAAAAGAGATGCAATCTGTATGACATGACATATGAATGACAAGACTACAAGAAGAAATATCATATAACTGATACTACATGATGAAAACATGTAAAATGATGCTTATACAAATAGCCACCATAGAAAAATCAAGTAGTGAGAAAGGATCAAACAATTAGGGATAGCAACAAACATGACAATTAATACACTAGTAAAGGACAAGGAAGTAGTGAGAAATAGATATGCATGAATAAGAAAATAGGAAACATGTAAACAACAAAAGTTCATGGAGGTAAATAACCTCATAGACCAACAACAACCCACACCAATGGTGATAAAAAAACACAAACAAAAAAGGTGTGTGTATGTGTAGATAAAGCTCTAGGAGCGAGCACCTAGATAATTAAGCCTAAACAGAGGTGGCCTTCTCTGATACCAAATAAAGATTCCTATACGTAAGAACAATTACACTAAGGTCAATTATTCTTCTAACTAAAATAGGTAACCTGGACCTAGATGAAGGGTAGAAATTCCAACCCATAGAATCTTTTCACGAGCTCGATATCAATTCGGCTAAGCAAGCTTCACAACATGAATTAAGCAATTAACACACTAAAATTACACAACAACATGCTTAATTCATCTCACCACAAAAAACCAACATATACAAAAATAACAATCTACAGAATACACACTAGTGGCATTGTACCTCATAAACTCCTATCCAGACTAGAAACATGCATACATGGAAAATAATACACAACTTAGGAAATAGGTATAGATACCGAAAAGCTAAAAGGATCTCCAATCACTTTAGGATCTCGTATGTGAAAATATATTTGGTAAAGGATGATTGTGCTTTCATATCATATAATCAAATGTAAATAACAAACCTTAATAAAGAGTTTGACACTTGGTATACTTATAGGGTAAAGAGATACATACTCATTAGAATGAAAATAAAAGACATATTATACTAACATGAAATCTAAACATGCATGTCTACTAAGAAGGAGTCCAAGACCCGATACACAATTAAGTTAAGTAGATGCAGACTCATTAAGGACTCAACCTAACCTATAAAATAATAGAGATAAAAACACTTGATAGATAATCACTGCTATATTATAAATAAACATAGACATGTAGTATAATAAAGTAGCAAATATATAATTCAATAAACAAAAAGTATGTGATAAATATTAAAATCATTCTAAATAAAGTTTAAACTTCAATTCGTAAAGAAATACATTATTTAAACTTTGATTGTCCCAACCACACATTTTTCCCAACACTAGATATAACGAGGTAAACTCACATAAAAACCCTATCTATGTCGTAACATCCTTGAGTTACTTAAGGAAACCTCTCAATAGCAAATAATATATTAAAAAATAAATTAATTACAATTGTGAAAGAAATAAAGCCACTATTACCTCTATTCAAATTGCCAATAGCTACTTTTGTTTGTTTCTTTTGTAATGACGCAATTCGACACACGAACTTGGCTCTCCTCCAAAGCCAACACCACTAAAGGTAGTGTGATCAGTAATAGAAGACTAGTACTGTGTAAAGTGAATAAGAAAACATTTCATGAAGGAAACCACCAGCCGACACAATGATCACACACAACCCACTCGTAAATACCATCTCGAGTGCTCACCACTCACAAGAATAGTTTTCCTCACATAGACATGAATGAATAATACCAAACAATAGCCAAGGTATTTGTGATAAAAAATAGAAATAGGAGATGTCATTTTGATAGAGCTTCGCTACATTTTTTTAATATCCAATAAAAATAAATAGGGTATTTATAGAGCCTCATACGAGAACCTTTCCAGTCACCTCCCTAACTATCTTGCTAAAGGTGGTGGCGAGGATGTGGTAAGCTTAGTATCAAGATGCTTTTTGTCTCTTTCCGTGCAAGTATACACGGTTACAAGTAATAAAATTTGATAAGTAAAGTATCGTTCCCACGGAGATTTGTTACTATAGTTTGTTGAGTACTAAAATTATTTCACTCTGATTTTATCCAAAAACATCATTAATTGGAACAAGTTAACTAAAGAGTTTTATAACAAAATAAAAGAATTCTAGGATTGTAGTTTTTCACCAAATTAATTCACTCGAATCATATTATTTTCTCTTGATTTATATATTTTTAGTAAATTTAATTTGTCAACCAAGGACTTCTAATTTTATCCATACATCTCTTCCGAGCTCCGTATAGACACATCTTGCTAAATTAATTTACTATATTCCTATGAGAATTAAATTCACCAAGATTCATTACGTTCTAAGTTCTCAAATGGCCACACATACCATAAAGGTATATTCCTATTCTTTATATATACATGTTATTCTTTCCATGAGCAATATACACAAAAATGCCTCTTCCAAGTTTATTTAAGTGCCACAGATCAATGGATAAATTTTCCAATAATCAAAAGCATTAAGAACAAATAGAATAAATAAATTAAAATTCTTATAAATCTTTCAAAAATAATTAAATCCAAGCTTCATAAATTAAGATAAAATGCAACTCTAGAAAAATTAAATTAGTTCATAATAAAAATTAAAATTACAGAATTTAAGGAATATTAGATGAAGAACACAAATAAAATTAAAACATTTCTACTCTTAAATTTTTGGCACACGCAGAATACAATAGAAGCCAAAAATGGCTACTGCGTGTTCCACAGTCTAACCCCAAAATGAACCTAAAACAAAACTCTTTTTCCTAGCAATAACTCCCTTATTTATAACTAAAAATAATACATCAAAAAAATATTTTTTATTACACCAATGTGTGAATAGTGGGGGACAATGAAAAGATACGCGTGGAAGAATATTTATCGTGCAACAGCGTGCACAATTTCTGATTTCTTTTTAATTCAAACTATGTGCCACGTGTCAGCGTATGATTCACTACAAGAAATTATGGGACACGTGGCAGCATCTCATAGGGTGTCAAGAACGGGCGCACGCAGAATGTGTTGCACGGGATCAACGACGCCGAGACACGTGGGGGACAGAAAGCTGCTCGAAACACGTGCGTGGTTTCACGTTTTTGTGTTCATCAAAACATGCCACATGTCTGCACATGATTAGCTGCAAGAAATAGTGGGACACGTGGCAGACTTTAAATGGTTGGAGGGAAAGCTTGCACGTGGTTGCGTCGCATGGGATCAACGCACGCGAGACATGTGGGCCCCACACCGTGCACTAAGCAACGTGCAACCAGAAAACCCGTGTCCACTCGATATTGTCGCATCAGGCTCAGCTCACCTGATCATAGCCGTTGCTTTCCTGATCGAACGGTGGGTATCGCATGTTGGTGATTGCACGAGTGGCCTCATTTTCCTACGTAAAAAATAAATTTGCTTATTGCATTTTAGCCCTCTAATTTAATTCAAATTAACTTTTAAACTTTCTTTAATTGCAATTAAGCCCTTTTCTAATTTAAATTAACTTTTAAAATTTTGTTAATTACAATTAAGCCTGATTTTAATCCAAATTATATTTTAGACTTTTATTAATTGCAATTAAGCACTCTTTTATTTTAAATTATAATTTCAAACATATATTTGCAATTAAGTACTTTTTCGATTCAAATTCTTTAATTTTCTTAAAAATATATTCCTTAAAAAATAAACAGTAAATATTAATTTATTCCATTTAAAATTAACTAAAAATGTCGAAAACATAGCAATTATAATTAATAAAATAGATGAAAATAACTATATAAAATACAGTTATCAATGCTAAAAAAGATATTTTCATTTCCAAAAAAGTTGAGTAAATTCCATAAAAACCTACACGTAAAAATAAACGAAAGCACGAGCGACAACACCAGTGAGTGAGAGCACGCTCACTCACTGAAAACTAATAATCCAGTTAGCATACATACTTTCAAAATCAACCACATAGTATGTGTAAACATGCTGATCTACAAAGTATTTCTAACTATGTGCACTTGTTTATTGTTGATCGGTAGTAACCAACCTTACATAGAGAATAATAGAACACTAAGTAAAATAAAGTAGACACCATACTTTACACATGGGAAGCTAATACACAGACACAAGTACAATGGGACTTACAATATTTTATCTTGAAAGTTGTAAATATGTCTCAAGAAGAGATAGATTTCATATCTCTTTTTAATGCCTTATAACAAACTGTTGATCATAAGAAGTTGATGATATATGGGAAGGAAAGGAGAAGAGACAAATTTGAATCTAGTTCACGAAGGGGATCATCAATTGAAGTTCCTATTGTCCAAAAAATAGAGAAGAATCCACCTAAATATGAGTATATAGATGAGAAGATACAATGTGAAGACTTGTTTTATACTAGATTCCATGTCAAAGATAAGGTATGTTTGATTGTTATTGATAGAAATCTTCATAATAATTTGGATAGCATTACCATGGTGCATAAATTGAATTTGACAACTTTGCAACATCCAAGGCCATACAAACTACCATGGATGAATGATTCTAGTCAAGTAGAAGTAAACAAACAAGTGTCAGTGTCTTTATCAATTGGAAAGTATAAAGATGAGATACTTTGTGATGTAATTCCTATGCACTATTTTCATAATTCATTGGGGAGTTCATGGAAATTTGATAGAAGAGCTATCTATGATGGCTTCAAGAATAGTTATAAATTAATGAAGCACAACAAACATATTATACTTGTTCCGTCTATGAAGATCAAGTGAGATCATTTTAAAAAAAGAAAATGTGAGTTAAAACAAGAGATGATTGAAAAGAGAGGCAAGAATGAGAGTGAAAATGAAGATGAAGTTTTGTTAGTAAGGAAAGAAGGGTGGATCATAAGTTTTTCTATTACGAATGAAAATTTTATTGCATTGCTCACAATTGCTCCTATTTTGTAGGGCTTAGATGTTATACATCAAATGGATTTTATTGGAGTTGAGTAACAACTTGATATCCCAAGGTTCAAGCACCAATTTATTTTATAATTGAACTATCAGTTCAATATAAGTTAGTGGAGCATAAGTTGGAACCAATATTCCCTACACCAACTATTTGCAACATTATTGCGAAGACTCGAGGATGAATATTTTTGAGAAAAGAGGGAATGATACGATCTAAGGAGCATCACCGAAAGATCCATGACATTTCAAATGGGCCCATAACATAATCAAATACCACTCAAGGAAGCAATTAATGGGCAAATTTAATAGCTAGTTCAAGACAAAAAGGATGTCATGAAAAGAGCTCAAGTCATTACATGGTCTAGTCAAAGAAATAAGGGTTTTATTTTAGAAATTGGAGTTGCATCGAGGCATGAAATTTTGCATGCCAAGGCATAAAAGGGCATCGAAGCATAGAAAAAGTGTGCTATGGCATTATCCCATCAGATTTATTTGCCTCTTTCAGGATTTGACACTATGCTTCTGCATGAAAAAAAGTGTGTTGCAACCTACATAATTTTTTTTTCTCATGTTTTGACTTATTCTCATTCCTATTTGCTTTTATAATTAGGGTTTTGGGTGTATATATTAGCTTTAGAGAGCAGCCAAAATTAACATAGTTGAATAACTATTTTTGATTTTTAATCAAAACTAAGAGCTTTTTAACCTCATTATTCCTTTTCAAACCGACTTATGAAGGAATTTGCAACCCTTATGGAATCCTATCACTGTTAGATATTTGATGTGTAATATACATAGAGTGAAGGTGCTATTACAATCTAAATATTAGATTTTCTGGGATTGTTTTTATCTGTCATGTGGTCTTTGGCCATTTCTTTTGGAGCTCTCAAACATTTTGTGTCTATAGGTTTCAAGGTTTGAGTTCACATGTTTACATCATAATTAACTACTACAAAAAGTATATATGGCCTTGGTTTTTAACCATGGACGTAGGTCTATGGCCACGGTTATAAGAATTGAGGCCTAAGTGAGAGAGACCATAGGTAATGACTTATGGTCTCGATTTTTAAACCGAGGCCATAAAGTGTACCTATGGCCTCGGTTTTCTAATAACTGAGGCCATATGGTATACATAAATTAAAAAAATATAATTAATAATTACAATATTAAAAATCAATATAAATTATAATAAATTTATTAAAAACAATATTAAAAATCATATTATATTAAAATTAAAATTATATTCGAGAGTTTATTATACACTAAAACATAATAAAAACTTACTATTACAAACTAACTTTTTACTATTAATTACAAGCATAAATATGCTACAAAAACGATTATAATAATAATTTTTGCTTTGAAAAATCTCTCTCAAGTCTTTCTGGACTCCATCTTCTACAAACTAGCACCAGAACCAGCGTAGCGTACCAACACCAGTACCAATGCAGCGCACTAGTGTTGTGAACAAGATTCTTCCTCATTTCCTACATCTCCTGCTTTCTCAGGCCCAAAAAGTTCAAATGAGGTAGTATCATCTCCTGAAATAGGAAGACCCATTAACTAAAATTCTCATCAAGGATATGTAAGTGATTTCTCAATCGTCATTAAGAATTTCTCATAATTTTTTTTGAAAATCTTCATATCCATCAATCGTCTTCCCCCAAATTGAGGCCTAGTGTGCGTGCGCTTGGTGCCTACCATGAAAAAGAAAATAGAAAAAAAAAATAGAATAGCATGTGATCATACATAGGCCTAATAGTGGCTAATTCACCAGAAAATGCTTTCATCTTAACAAAATAATCCAAGACATATAGATTATCCAAGGATGATTTTATATGATGTAAGGAACAATATTTATATATTTGCAATATATTACAAAGTACATAACATAGGTACTCATATATTTAATAATTAATTAATATAATTAAAAAAACAACGTATTAGTACATGATCAAACCAAAGTTTTTTTTAAATAGAACTGTACTTGACCCTAGGCACCAGCACAGGCACCCGATACCAACATAGGCACAACACTAGGACCAGGCACCAGCGCCTATGCACCAACAACAGGACCAGGCACCAGTGCCTATGCACCAACAAACTACTAAAACTAAATATTTATGAGTAGAAAAGACAAATATAATTTTCAGCCAAACTCATCTTAAACTACCTACATATACAAATCAAAAAGGGGGAAAAACTTAGAGTAAGAACAGTGAAGTAAATCTCAATTACAATCAACCATATGCTACAAAATTAGTGAATATAAAAATAAGGTCACAAGGTCTAATGCGAAGTTGAGCATAGAGTCCAGCTTTTTGAATTGCTTTTATTAACCTTAATAGATCATATCTGCCTTTAAAATTGTAATAAGAACCACATAAAACAACTTAAGCATACTGATAATTATATATTATATAGTTATTTTATCTATTTTATTAATTATAATTGTTATGTTCTTAATGTTTTTAGTTAATTTTAATTAATTAAATTAATATTTACTCTTAGTTTTTTAAGGAATATATTTTTAAGAAAATTAATGAATTTGAATTGAAAAAGACTTAATTGCAAATAATAAATGTCTGAAAATATAATTTAAATTAAGAGAGTGCTTAATTATAATTAACAAAAGTCTAAAATATAATTTGAATTAAAATAGGGCTCAATTTCAATTAATGAAAGTTCAAAAGTTAATTTGAATTAAATTGGAGGGCTAAAATGCAATTAAAGAAATTTTGTTTTTCTGTGCAGGAAATGGAGGAACACATGTGCCATCATCAACGTGCAACACATACTGTTCGATCAGGCAATCAATGGTGAGGATTTGACGCATGTAATACAGACGTGACATAGGCGATGGGACCCGGTTTCCCAGATTGCATACTGCATGGCACGTAGAGTGAGGCCCACCTGTCGTGCATGCCGGTGTGTAGGGTGGGACCCACGTGTCTGCACAAGAAATTTTCCCGTGCAACGCAGTCCATACAACCTGTGTGCGCCCTCCCATTCCAATGAATGATAAGATGCCACGTGTCTTGATTATTCTTTCATCAAATCAGATGCTGACATGTGGCATGAGTTGGTTAAAACAAAATCATAGAATCAGTGCATGCCTTTCTAACTGGTTTCTATGGGACTCATGTGTCGTGCTTGCAATAATCCTATGCGACTCGATCCACTTGCATCTTGTCCTCACCATGAATTAAAAGCTGCCATGTGTCTCGATTATGCATCCAACTAATCAGGTGCTGACATATGGCATGCGTGATTTGAAACGAAAACGCAGAATCGATGCACTTTTCCAGCTGTTTTGTATGTCTTCCACGTGTGTCTTAAAATAATATTTTTGATGTAATATTTTGTCCCCCACTTTTACACGCGTGATTGTAAAAGAAATATATTTTCTGATGAATTTATTTTAGAGAGTTGGACTGTGGTACACACAGAAGCCATTTTTGACTTCTGTTATGTTTATACGTGTGCCAAAAATTTAGAGAGTAGAAATGATAAAATTCTAATTTTCTTTTGTTGTTCTTTAGCTAATATTCCTTAAATGCTATATTTTCATATTGTAATTTAAATTTTTTTGTTATGAAATAATTTAATTTTTTCTAGGGTTGCTGTGTAGCTAAATTTATGAAGCTTGAATTTAATTATTTTTGAATGATTTATGAAATTTTTAATTTATTTATTCTATTTGTGCTTAATGATTTTGATTAATTGAAAGATTAATCAATTGATTTGTGACACATAAATAACTTGAAAAAGACATTTTCGTGTAATTGCTCATGGATAGAATAACATATATATATGAAGGATAGGAATATACTTTTATTGTGCGTGTGGCCATTTTAGAACTTTGAACATAATGAATCTTGATGAATTTTAATTCTCATAGGAATATAGTGAATTATTTTAGCGAGATGTGTCTATATGGAGCTCGGAAGAGATGTATGGATAAAATTAGGCGTTCTTGGTTGACAAATTAAATTTACAAAAAATATAAATCAAGAGAAAATAATATTATTTGAGTGGATTAATTTGGTGAAAACTACAATCCTAGAATTTTCTTCTATTTATTGTTATAAAAAATTTAGTTTGTTAAACTCCCATCAATTTTCGTTTCTTTGGATAAAATCAGAGTGAAACAATTTTAGTACTTAATAAACTGTAGTAACAAATCTCTGTGGGAACAATATTTTACTTATCAATTATATTACTTGTGACCATGTAGACTTGCATGTTTTTATGTTCTCCTAAAGAGAAAACACATACAAAGAACATAATTCAGAGGTGAAAAAATAAATAAAGCACAGAAGTAAAACCACTAAAGAAGAAGAATGTTCACGTCCACCATGTGCTAGCTCTACCTATAAGGAGAAGGTTAGAACATATGCAATTAAACTACTGAAGCTAAAATATGAGGGAATAGATGAAGCCAAGGAACCCAAAATCCAAAACTCTAGACCAAACACTCTCAGGGGAATCATCCTTCATTCCAAGTAAAAATTGATTAAGTAGCTTGCATATATGAGTAAGAGATTGCATTAATTCACAGGCCAAACTTGCCCAACTAGAAATTAAAAGAAATAAAACCCACACTTCTTAATTCACAGTAGAAAATGAAGAAATTAAACAAGCCATAGAACAAGTTACCTCAAATAGAAATTTTCAATCCAAACAGAAACAAGCAGCAACCAAGATCCTAAAAACCCACACTAACTCAAGTTAACCCTAAATATACAAAACAAAAGTAAAACACAAGAAAAATCGGGCAACAGAATGAACCCTAGATCTTGAAAAAAATCAAATCAAGTTAACCACGAAATCTAAGATCGAACTGGATTTTGGAAAAAATGCTTACCTAGATATGGGTCGTGAGTAACGAAAATACAAACGATCGGTTGACAAGGTGCGAACAGGGAAATATGAACGGAAAAAATAGAGAGAAAAGAAGAAGAGAGGTGAAAGAAGCTGCTGTAAATGTCGAGCAAGGTGCTGGAAATGGGGAGTTGTTGGGGGAGGTCGTCATCAATTTCTTGAGGTGTGGTTTGGCGCGACACGATGTGGCGCTACTCATTGAAAGGGATGAAGACACGAGCTTGGGAGACCAGAAATGATTTAGGAAAAAAGATTGTGAGATTGGGTTGAGGAGGAATTAATATATTATATATATATTAATTAGAAATTATATATTAATATAAATATATATAATTAAGTAAGCGCATAGCAGAGAGGAATTTAATTATAAAGAAAAAAAAAGAAAAAAGAAGAAAGAGAAAAAAAAAGTGAAAACAATCTGATATATATGTATTAAAAAAGAAATAAATTACATTAAATTAAATTAATAATAGAGAAAAATAAAAAAAATGTAAAGTAATTTTTTATTTTTTTAAATGAATGACATATAGTATATTATTTCATTTCAGTTTTTAAAATATGAAAAACTTTATTATTTTAATTATAATCACAGTTATTTAATAATCATTGTTATATAAATATATTTATATATATTTAAATATTTTTTGTAATTTAATCTATAGCCACAATTATTGATAAAACTGAGGCTATATATACACTATGTCCTCGGGTTTTATTAAACAATGATCAAAACACTTAAAAACCAAGGCTAAAATTTTGAGACCAAAAACATATATTGTAGTGATTTAATTAGGATTCTTTTAGTTTTTAACCCTAAGGAACCTAATCCTTAATAAGATAGTATTTTTTATGTTTTGAATCTTATTTTATTTGATGTATAGTGGTTCATGACATGATGATAACATGGACATGCATATATAATGTCATATAGATAAAATGTCTATGAATTTTTTAATAATTAAATATATGTATCACATGCATGTAGGTACATTGGTAAATTTTGCTCAAAAAGAGTGTTACAAAATAAAAATATTAACATGCAATAAATTAATTTAATATGATTAAATTATTAAAAGTAGGAACACATGAAAGTTTACATGACAAGCCCAATTGTAAATATTATAATTGAATGGGTGTTTAGATTAAATGAACAAATTAATTTATTCTGTAATTTATTGAAAATTTAAATGGTTTAAATTTCTTAATAAAAAACATGGGTTGTTTTTCCAAAATTAATTAAATCATTTGACATATTGAGTAGGAGAGAGAAATCCTCGCAACTTTCCTATTATCTCTACTATTATTGCACACCTATGAAAAATCGATTGAGACTTTGTGTTGTTGTAGAGCATCCTCCTAGAGAAGGTTGTTTAATTGTGTTAGTGGCAATTGTGACTTCCTAGCTTGATAGGAAAACAATAGTAAACCAAGGATGACTCCCAGAGAGAGCTATCCTTGGAATAAGCAGTGAGATCTGAAACGATGAATTACACTTAACTAATAAAAAAAATGGATTGATTATATTTAGACCAAAACATAATGTTTATAAATTATTCACCCATATAGGGATATTAAGTAGTTTCATTAATTGAAAAGTTCTCATCTAATTGGGAGATTTAATGACAAATATAGAATCATTATTCAATATTCCTAGAAGTTGAATAATCACTTTTTTAGTAACATAATCATCATGCATACAAGTATAAATTACTACGTATTAATTTATAGTAAAGATCGACACATAAATTGAATTATCTTTATTTATTGTTGTAGTAAATTCGTTAAGTCTAATTTTAACACTTCTCAAAAATTGAGGAATTGACTGGACTAAATTATGGCAAGTGGAAAGGTGATGTATAACTTTTATAAACATATGAAAATATGCAATTTGTGCTAATGGAGTTATCCTCCCATCTCAAATCCAAATGACATGAATGCTATCCACAGTGCATATGATCATTGGATTAGGTCAAATAGAATGGCTTGTCACTACCTTCTATAAATGATGGATGAATAGATCAGGACTAGATATAATAGGATCAATTTTACAAGTGAAATCATGTTTTCTATTCAACTTATGTTTAGTTACCCATCAAGGCAAGTCACATATGAATCTCACATAGATGGAATGAACAATTTGACAAAAGATGAGATTTTTGCTAGCCAAGATGTTCTTAATATGATTACTCATATCTAGGAAGCAGGATTGGGAAATTCCATTATGAGAATGATTTTTGGTGAGACGTCAAGAAAAAAATTTCAATTCAAAAGAAAAAACTTATGATGAAGTTGAATGACTGATTGACTAACTTTAAAAAGAATTGTCTACCTTTGATAACATCATATGTGCATTAAGGGTAAACATGAGTGTTATCTTGTCCCAACCTTCGACCTGTAGGAAAAGAAAGATCTCAATGGTTGAGAGGGATAAAATGGCTCAAGTCAAGTGGTTCAAGCATAAGGACTATAAAGGCAAAAAGATAAGTTATGATTTAAAAGTGTTTCCATTTTAGGGAACATATAAATTAAAAGGAATTTTCCTCAATTCTTGTAAGATAAGAATGATAAGAATAAAGAGAAAGGTTAATATAATTTACTAGTTCTTGGTTTGTGTGCAGATGTATATGATACATCACCTTGGATATTTGATTCATGATAAACTAATTATGTCTATTATTCTTTGAAGTTGATTAGTTCCCAATTGAACTACTAGATCAAAATTTCACCATGAGAATAGGCAATGGCGATCTCTTTTTAGCTCAAGCAATGAGAGAATTTAGACTTCAATTTAGAAACAATAGATATTTATTATTTTATTCCTTGGTCTATTATAAATTTGGTTTCTATTTCTAGATTATACAAATAGTATTATAAAATTTCATTTAATAATAATAATGTGACTATTTACAAAAATGTAGTATCTCTTTATATGAATTTTTTGGAAAAAACCTATATTTATTGAACCCAAAGTGTAACCTACTACTAAAATCTGAAATGTTTACGGTAGAAATCCTAAACCTAAAATGCAAAAAACTTTCTCCTAATAACGATACTTATTTGTGGCATCTAAGGCTTTCCATATTAGCCTTGTCTAGAATGCATGATAACCAAGAGATCTTTTTAGGCAAAGGGACACAGAGTTGCACAACCACTCAAATTTTTACACTTAGATGTCTATAGATTTACGAGTGTCTAAGCAAAAGGTTGATATGAGTACTTTATCACTTTTGTATATGATTACTTAAGATATATATGTATATTTACCTAAAGTAGTGGGAATTAAAAACTTTTGAAAAGTTTCAAAAAATTTGTGCTAAAGTTAAAAAGCAACAAGGTAAGTCATTAATATGTTACTATTGGATCGTGGTAGGGTACCTTGACATAGAGTTCAAGGAACATTTGATTGACCACAAGGTAGTCACACTACTCATAACTTCTAATACATTGCAAAAATTGGTGTTATAGAAAGGAGAAATATAAGACATTACTTGATATGGTTTATGCATTACTACCTATATTGTTGTAGGAATATGCCCTACAAACAACGATATACTTTATGAATGTGGGTTCTTTTAAGTCTATCGATAAGACTCTAGTGAAATTTTGGATGGGATGTAAACCCAATTTGCTCTATATATGAATATGGGGATATCCAGCACACATTCTTAAAGGGAAGTATGGGAAGTTGGAACCAATATCATAAGTATGTATGTGTGTTGGATATATTGTAAAGAAACAAAAGAAGGTATATTCTATAATATTCAGGAGAATAAGGGTTTGTTTTGACAAATACCATATTCCTTGATGAGTATTATATGATAAACTATAAACCATAAATCAAAGTGGTGCTCAAGGAATTAGAGTTTGATAGAAACAAACAATTTCCACCTATTAATATTGATACTTGACATAACTAGGAAACCATAATCCATAGCTTCATCATAGTGGGACAAATAATTAGAGCACCTAATTAACAAATGGAGCAAGTGGGGCATAAGTTGTTGTGTATGACTATCATATAGACGATCCATTATCTTATAAACAAGCAATGGAGGATATTGACAAAATAAATGGATTATGTCTATGAATTTCAAGATTGAATCAATGTATTCCAACATTATCTAGGAACTTGTGGACAAGCTTGATGAGATATGACATATTGGGTGCAAGTGTCTCTGTAAGAGGAAAAGAGAAATGGATGCCAAAGTGGAGAATTTCAAAGCTAGGCTTATGACATAGGGTTTCACTTAAAAGGAGAGGATGATTAAGAGAAAACCTTCTCCCTAGTAGTGATGCTTAAAACCATTCAAATACTATTATGCATAGTAGTAATTCTCAATTGGGAGATTTGACAAATGAATTGTAAGACAATATTCTTGAATAGCTATCTTGAGAAGACCATATTTATAGTCCAACTAGAGGGATTTGTAGTGGAAGGATAAGAACAAAAGGTTTACAAGCTTAAAAGGTCCATTTATGGATTCAAGCAAGCCTAAAGATCATGGAACATACGGTTTTATGAAAACCTATGGCTTTGAGTAGAACCTTAGAAGAGTGGTATTCCTAGTGATTTATATAGGGGATGTTCTACTTATTACAAATAATGTAGAGTTATTATGGAATGTAAGTAGTTGCTAGCTAAGTAGTTTCTAATGGAGCATCTGGGATAAACAAGCTATATTCTAGGCAAACATATCATTTGGGATTGTAAGAGCAAGCTCTTAGCCCAGTCCCAAGCATTGTATATAGATCATTTGTTATTGTAAGAAAAAGCTCTTAGCCCAATATCAAGCATTGTTAATGGGGTGTAACTTTTATCAGTTTTTTATATGGTTATAGCCCTAGTTCTATACATCTTTTTATATGGTTATAGCCCTAGTTCTATACATCTTTTTATATGGTTATAGCCCTAGTTCTATACATCTGTAAATTATATTTTTTTCTCAAGTAGAAAATGTCCATATTATTTCATGTTGAAGTTGTAGAAACCATTTGTTGTGGTAAGTACAACTTTACACTTTCACTTTTTTCCTTTGATCTCATCAATTTATGAGATCACAGACTTTTTGAAGTATGCATTTTATAGAGAATTATGGTCCATTACATTTGTATACAACGGGTGAAGAGCACACTTATAGAGGACGGGAAGAAAAAGTAAGGATCAATGGTAAGATGATGCATGAAGGATGAAGCACGATTCACCCACTTACGATCCAAACACTACTACAATAAAGAACAATTAAGTCAGGATTTAAAGTCAGTTTTTGCCCAAAACTAACTTATAATGAATTTTAAGCCAGTCTAATGATAGACCAACTTAAGAAATTATAAAAATTAGCACCAATACTACGTGTCAATTGGCACTACACGTAAGATGTAGAGTCGGTTTTATGAGTCAATTGACGCAATCCACATGTAGCATTGGTTGACACGTAGTGTCGGTTCTACGTGTCAATTGACACTAAATATGTGTAGCGTTAGTTAACACATAGAACCAATACCATGTTCTATGTGTAACATCGGTTCTACGTGTCAATCAAAGCTACCTTATTTTTTCCTTTTATCTTTTTCTCTCTCCCATTTACCAACAGTGCTAACTCATTTTTTCCTCTTTCCTAACAGAAAAACCAATAGTCAACCTTCTATATTCTTTATCATTTTTTAGCCACCTCTAACCACCATTTTCGATGCCATTAGGTAGGTTTTCCTTCTTTTCAATATCTCTTTTAGATCCACTATTGTTTTTAGCATAATACTCAATTTTTTCAAACCTATTTTCCTTCATTTTCTTACTTACCAAACACCTTTTTTTTCTTTTTTTTTTCCCTTCATTTTGTCACTTTATTTACTATTGTAAGTATTTCTATGAATTATTTTACACTTATCATTCATATTTTTTATTTTAATGTATATTATGTGTTATTGATTATTTATATATATTTTTGTGTTACGTAGGTTGTGTATTTTTATGATTTCATATATAATAATATCTTAAATATATTGGTTGGATACATATTTAATATGTTTAATGTCATTAATAGAAAATGGACAAATCTTGGATGTCAAAGTGTAGAATTGAGTAGGACTATATTTATGGAGTTGAAATTTTCTTGGAATTTTCCCGTAGAAATAGTAATAATGAAATTTGTATGATTTGATACCCATATGTTAAATGTAAAAATGAGAAATTTTATGATCTTGACGAGGTTAAGTATCACCTTATCCGTAGTGATATTGTTTTGAGTTATAAATATTGGTATTATCATGAAAAAAAATATTGATAATATTTATCGGGAAGAGATACATAAGGATGTGATTATATTATATACATCTTATCAGAATGTATAGATAGAGAATATGTTTCATGTTGTTAAAGATGAACTACATGAGGATGATCCTGAAACCATTAAAAAACTTCTAGAAGATGCTGAAAAACTGTTGTATCTAATATTCAATTCTCAAAAAAATTACCTAATGTATGTGATGATCTAGTTGATGACAATAATTATTCGTCATGGACTCGAAGTGATTGTTAAAGAATATATATATACGATCAATAACATAATTACATATAATGTATGGTCTACATTATTCCAATAACTCTTATTTATATATTTTGGAATTAAAATTGTCAATTAATTTCTATTTCATCATTTTTGTAGATATTTCATGGATCCTAAAGTGTTAGAGATTTTAGGTCCAAATGATCCATTGGGGAATTTGAAAAGAAGGGGTTGAGCTTATATACCTGATGCTCCACTTAATCCAGATGATAGAGTACCCATTAAATTATATCAATCAACATAAATGAGTGGAGTATGATTGAAGATGCTGAAAAGTATAAGATATGAAAAACCATTTATATAAGTATCTTTTGCTTTATAATTAATTACATATATTATATCTTTTTTGTATTATATCTCATCTAAAATGTGTTTTTTATAGAATCATTTTAAAGTCCCTAATAATTGGATGAACAAGTGTCATAAGATTGCAAAAAAAGGCATGAAAGGAATACAAAACTTCCAAATTGGGCAGAAATTATGTGTTTCCATATTTGGAACCACTTAATGAACAAGAACTAAAAAAATCCCTAAAGAACACCCTTGGATTGAACCCCAAGTATGGAAAGAATTCATAGATTATAGACATATGGATTTCAAATCATTAGGGAATAACATTAAAATATACAAATGCATAATATTTTTCCTAACCGTACTCGGAGTTCATCAAATCTTAAAGTTAGACAAAAAATGGTAATATTAAGTTGTTAATTTATAAAAAACAATTATATTTATTTTCCTCAAATTTAAGTTAATAAAATGGTTAATAAATTTATTTAATTTATATAGGAAGATGAATTGAACTCATTTAAGGCTTAGTGTTAAGTGAGATTTCTAGTTTAAAGAAATATCAATCACAACACATGTCACGCATGACACCATACTACAATCAAGGTATGTCCTATTGGCCAGGCATGTCACCATCCATGCTAGGTATGCCACTTTCCATGCCAAGCATGCCACCATCTATGAAAAACATGCCACCCATGCAATCTAATGATGCCCAACCTATATCCTCTATGGGATATAATCATCCTATTGGTCCTCCATTTATAACAGGAATGCAAATGTAATTAGGTAGTGGTTCAATATCTTCAATGAAATCTGTGCATTCTTCCCATCCATCACATAATGAATATTTTGATGAGAATGTCCTTCAAATAGCTACAATAATCATTGCTTCATCATTGTCTACTACATGTGCCTTCTGATGTTACCATAGTCCAAGAAGCTATTGGATAATATGTAGCTTGGCCGTCGAATCAAGTTGTGATAAATTTTGATATGGTATTAGTTTTTTACTTAAGATAATTTTCTTACTACTTGTATTATATTATTATTCTTTTATTATTACTAACTTATATAATACCTTTTCTTTACTCTATTATACCATAATTAATAAATGCGACACATTTAAGAGATACAAAGCAATTATATCATGGAAAATCTATGTCTAATGGACAATCATCGCACACTAAGTCATTCAAGAAGAACCCATGGAAAAAGTATAGTTATGAATATGCTATAAACTTCAGCAAAAATCTTGGCTCTTTGATGACTATTGTTGCGAGCAAGACTAGCATAAATGATGAATGGACTCTACCACTTCCTAGAGAAATTTCAGGCATAGACATTGGGAAAACATATATATCAATCGAGTGCATATTACAACTATTTGAATTTCAAATGATCAATTTAAGTATAATTCAAGTATGGACAAGGTGAGTCCTAAATTTCATTTATGTAGAACATATAATTATATTTATATTATCTTTATATATATATATATATATATACATATATATCTTTTATGTAAGACATGTTATTATCGACTTCAAGCTAATCACCTATCACATTTAGCAATGATCTATGATTCATCATTTGTCAATCAATATCAAGAGCATAATGTTAACATTAGAGCTAAATAATTATGTGATAGTACCTTAACACTTCATAGAAATCATAATTTGATAATCCCTTGGCCACTAAAGTTTGAAGAAGGCCAAGATCATTGGATGTTGATAATTCTTAATCTATATGGAAATTATATTTGGTACTATGACTCGGTTTTCATATAATTGAGTAAAGACACAAAAGAAATTTTTGAAATGTAAGAGTTATAGCTAGCTATTTTTTTCTATTGTTCTTTGTAATATTTAATAAAGAAATAACTATTTTAAACTTTAATAGGGTATAGAAGCTATGGAACAAATAAGCTTATATGAGACAAAATTATAGTATGTACAAATGAATACTAATAATATAATGAATTTTACTATTGAATAATAAAGATATTCGAACATGGAAACCCATGTACACTTGTTTTTTTGTAGGTTCTACAACAAAATGATGGAGTCATGTGTGGTTACTTTGTCATGAAATTTATGAGCAAAATCCTCTCAAATATCAACATACCAATTAAAGATGTAGTAATCTATTTTACTAATATACTTTTTTTTAACATATATAAGTTATTTTTTATGAATTCATGATATTACACTCTTATTTTGAATTTAAATACATATAGTTCTTTAGTTAGAACAAGTGAGGCTATGATATTAATTTTTTTGATTATTTATTAGAATAATGGGCAGAACACATACTTCAAATTATAAGATTATAAGAAGAATCAAAAGAAGAATATGATGATATTGAATAGCATAAGACAACAACATGGTAATTTTTTAATGCTTTAATTTCTCTATTTTTATGTCTGTGAAGTTTGCCATTGTTTGATGGATGTTTATGGGCTCATGTATTTAGAGGAATGAATTGTTGTATGAACCTAATAGGGTTAAGTACTTGAGACCTTTTTCTATCTCAACTCCATCTCATATCAATGAAGAGTTCCCTAATCATTATGAATGGGACATTGGTGGTGATTCCTCGCAATAAACCAAGCTTCCTCTCTCTGAAATAAAGTGAGAATATCACAAAATCAATGACAAAAAAGAAGTCATCACTTTATTTGTAATTTAAGTTATATATATGTACTATATATACATTATTTTTTTATAAATTTAATTCTCAAGTAATTAATTAATATTTAAAATTTTAATTATTTGTAGTATGGCCTAATATGAGGCATGTTAGAGTGGATGAAGTGTTAGATGACATGCCGTAATAGCCACATAACTAACATATGTGTAATATCTGATTGACTCAACTAATAAAATAGACATTTAAAAAAAATTCTTGTATCATTCTAATGTTTTTTAACATTAGTAGTTTTATCTTGCGAGTTGTAGGTGGCATGGTGCTTGACATAGGGGTCCATGTATGTTATTTCCTATCCCCTATAAATGGATGTCCATGCATTGAGTACAACATAGGCAGTGCTTATTGGTAATGTGTATCTCGTAATTGAACTACAAGGTGATGGGTTAACTATTGCCTCTTTTAGAGAACATAAAATCGTGCAAGTATACACGGTCACAAGTAATAATATGATAAGTAAAATATCGTTCCCACAGAGATTTGTTACCAACTTTCGTTAATTACTAAAATTATTTAAACCTGATTTTATCCAAACAATCAATAATTTGATGCAGTTTGACTTAACTAATAATTTTTTTAACAGTTTGTAAGAAAAATCTAGGATTGTAGTTTCACCAAATTAATCCACTTGAACATTTTATTTTCTCTTGATTTATGTTTTCATATTTTAAGTTGTTAACCAAGAACTCCTAATTTATCCATATATCTCTTCCGAGCTCCATACAGACACATCTCGTTAAAATAATTCACTATATTCCTATGAGAATTAAATTCAACCAGATTTATTAAGTTCTGAGTTCTCAAACAGTTACATATACAATAAAAATATATTTCTATCCCTTATATATATACGTTATTTTATCACGAGCAACACACAAAAATGCATTTTCCAAGTTTATATTAAGTGTCACAAATCAGTTAATTAATCTTCCGATAATTAAAAGCATTAAACACAGATAAAATAAATAACTTAAAACAGTTCCATAAATCATTCAAAAATAATTAATTCAAGTTTCATAATTTAAGCTACACTGCAATCCTAGAACAAATAAATTAGTTCATAGCATAAATTAAAATTACAACACCACAATAATAAAGCATTTTAGAGAAATAAAAAATAGATTAGGAAAAACTCTTTCACGATTCCTCAATGAAAAATAAATTTCTTTTCTTTCCTTCTTCTTCGTTGTCTTCTTACTCTATAATTTTCCTAAGAAAATACAACACAAAAAACTATCAAATAAACGTTTTGCGTGTTGTAGAAAACACGTAGAGACAAAGAAAAAGAAAACTTGAAGAGAAAAAAAATCCAAAACTGAAAGCTCAAAACGAAAACAAAACTAAATTAAAAAACTCGTGTCTTTTTCTCGTGTACAAAATATATCCCCCATCTCCAACAATTATTTTTTATTATTTTTTATCGCAATGGGGGACAAACAAAACATGGGGAGAATTAAAATAAACACACGCGTGAAAATGTTCTGCGCTTTTCTAAATTTTTTTCTTTTATGCATGCCACGTGTCATCATTTGATTGGCTGCGAGATATAACGAGACACGTGGCAGCCTTTCATTCGGTGGCAAGAACAGGCACATGGAGATCATCTGCACCGCGTCGCACACGATTTCATCGCACTGGAAGTGCGTGACAACTGGCTTTGGCACGTGGCGATGCGTTAACAGCTGGTAAGTGGGTGTCGTTTCTACGTTTTTATTTTACCAAATACATGCCACATGTTGTCATGTGATTGACTGGAAGATTGAGGTGACACGTGGCTACTTTTTATTCGGTGAAATGCGAGGGTGCACGCTGCTTGGATGAACCGCATCGCACGGGAATGTAAGTGAGTTGCTCGGTGCGTGACAACTTGCTTCCACGCATTTTAAATCTGGACCGTTCAACAGATCCAACAGTCAGCGATCGCCTTAGGAGAAAATCTACGCAACCGACACGTGGGTCCCACCCTGCATGCCAGCCTGTGTGGCAGGTGGGCCCCACGTGTGCTGAGTCGTGTGCTTCAGGAGTTTTGGGTTTAGTCGCCTTTGTCGCGTCTGGATTGCACGTGCCCAATCTTCACCATTGATTGGATGATCGAACGGTGTGTGTTAGGCGTTATGAATGTCTCGAGTGGCTCTTCTCGTGCGCAGAAATTCAACTTTTATTAATTGCATTTTGACCCACAAATTTAATTCAAATTAACTTCTAATCTTTTGATATTTGCAATTTCACCCATTATAATTTTAAATTTAAATTGTAAGCTTTTTATAATTGCAATTAAGTCCTTTTTTTATTAAAATTTATTAGTTTATTTGAAAATATATTTATTTAAAACTAATACTAAATATTAATTTAATTAATTAAAAATTAACTAAAATTATAAAGAAGTAGTAATTATAATTAATAAAATAGACGCAAATCACTGTATAAAATACAGTTATCATTAACCCAACCAAATTGAAGGGGACACTATATAGTTAGAAAGGGTATTGAATAGCATTGGATGGGATCACTAGTTAGTTTAGATCTGAATAAACTAACTAACTCTATTAATCATATGGAAGAGTATAGTCAAGAATATGTAAGTTGCTTGCTTTGATTCACTTGTAAGCGTGGCGCTGTTGCTTCTACCTTTGTTTTTGGGTAGTCATTCAATATACTCTGTGACAAACACTTTCTTCTATGAATTTATGTTTTAAGTGTATGAGGGCATATTCATTTATCCAGTGCCATCTATACTTAGTGATAATTGGCCTCACATGTTGGATAAATATATGACATATGTAGAGTTTCGGGATGCAAAATGAGATAAATTAAATTATAGGTACAAGACAAGCATGGTTAGCCAACCTGAGAATTAATCCACTATATATAGAGAGATAAAATCTTAATTCATCCATATTGACTTATGGAGTTATAAATAGGTCTCATAGAAGGAGTATAGTTGTGGATTGATAATAGGTAAGTCACCATGATTGAATAACCCATGAGAGATTCCCTTAGAATTTATAACTATTCATTTGTGATTATTTGGAAGCCATATGTGTATGCACCATAGATTTTCACCTGGGACTTCTGTGAGTGAAATGTCAAATATTTATAAATGTAAAGTCAACTAGAGGCAAAAAGGTAATTTCTTATTAGGGGCTTTATATTTCCTAGAATGTTACTGGTATGTTAGTATTAATTAGTTAGGATACTATCAATTCATAATTTCTTGCTAAATTAATACAAAAGGGCAAAATGGTAAAAATGAGCATAAAAGAGAATATGGTGATATGGAAAGCCAACGAGGTGATATATGGAAACCACCTTGGCATGCTAGTGTGTCGCATGAAGATATATATGTGTGGCCTTGTATTTTTGTTACAAGCAGATACCTACTTGCCTTATCAAATACCTTCCCAATTTAGATAGAATTCTGCTTGGGTAAATATTAGATAAGTAAAGAAAGAGATATTTTAGATATCAAACTCTATAAGAACAAAAACTGGAATCATTGGTCTATGCCAGAACCATTCTATAAATAGAGAGTTAGTGCTTCATACTTTTTTAGCCTCTAAATTCAAAAGTCACAGCCTTTTAGAACTATAAAGTTTTGCCGAACCTAATACTTATTGAAGATATTGTTGAAATTGTACCTAACACAGGGTTTCCAAGAAGAACTCAATTGAAGGTTTTTTGGTTAGGTTTGATAAACCTTCGATACATAAGGTGGTGTCTTGTGCAATTAGGGTATATTGTTACTTACTACTTGATACAATTAAAGGAATTAATATATGATTATTACATAATGATTTTGGTATTTGATTTGATAAAATAAAAGTTTTATAAGTTTGAATAATTTTGGAAATCCAATAATCTTCCACTAAAATTAATTTTGACCTAAAAAGGGTATTTTTTTCCAACACGAAGTGACCTAGAAGGTGGCGAGCTATCCCGTTTAGTGCAACCTAGAAGTGTATCTTGGACTATTTTAATTGAAATATGTAAGTGTAGATTACACGATCTGTAGGGCAATGATAATGTTGATATCATAGCTTATAAAGTAGAAATCTAGATTGGAAAATGACAATGTGAACTACACGACCTATTAATTAGGTAGTGATCTAGACTATACAACCTATAATATAGCTTGATAGACTATTGGTACGTGCTGGTGCACTCTGAGAATTTAATAGATGTCGTAGGGATGTCTTCGTTGACGTAAACTAGCTCTAGATCTATTAACTCAGGAAGACACTTCTAAATGCCCTAGAGTGTTATGTCAAGATGGGTGTTATTTATGATTTTTCTTTTGCAAGTTAGTCTGGCCCGTTGTAGGCATATTGGGCAAATAGTAGAAGCATGGGATAAATGAGTGGTTGGACCTCATGATTTTTAGATGTGGTTGAAGTTTTGGAACTCATTGATATTTTTTGTTATTTCTAGAAGAATGTACGGTCTATTTTGGTGCATCATTTCCATGCACCCATTTTTTGTATATATGCTAAAGTCTTCAAAAATATTGTACTTTAATTTCAATCATTAAGAGGATTAAAAAACTAGTTTTATTGTGTGAAGAACTGGTCTGGAAGGTGGTAAACTAAACTCGAATAATTTTTCTATCTATTAAGAAAATTAGACCTATTTTTCTCCTTATCCTGTGTAAGTGTGATTGATCACAACCTCTACTCATGTTAGGCGACAAGTGGAGCACATGCGGAATCTTTTGATGTCAGTTGGCCACAAAGTTTTGGCTACAAGATGATTTGGTCATGGGCTTTTCTATGGTGGTGTCAAATTTTTTAAGCGATGCACATATTTTTATATCCAAACAAGGCTATTTTGGCCTATAGTAGAAGCTACATAGGACCCTTTTTGGGCTACTCCTCCATCGATGAGAGGCTAAGCTTTCTTGTTCAATGGTTAAGGAAGCTCTACTCATTATAATTGTCAGAAAATTAGTTATCATTTAATTGTGGTGGATATGGAGGTTATAATCCCTTTTTGATAAGCGATATATTTTTCTTTTCTAGATCTGATTGTGAAACTAGTTGGATGGACGACTTTTTTCTAAAGACCCCAAAGAACTACATGTATAGAAGATCTTTAGAAAAAAAAAACCTTCCATAACCAATTGGATAGATAATTTTTTCTAAAGACTTATAGAATTGATAAATGTGTGAAGAACGTGACGTACATTCCTTCCAAAAATATTTTTTGATTCTTAACAAGTAGAAAACATTTCTTTTAGACAAGACGATGCTTGATGTTATTGCTAATTTCCATCAAAATTGAAAATGGGTGTTTTTCTCTTTCCTGTCGTCTTACGATCAATAAAGGAACTTGTTAGGATCTTCCACCACCATAGGGTTAGTTACCTTTGGTCTTCCGTTACTTGAGTTAATATCAAAAGTTATAGAGAATAAAGGAATTCAAAGTCTCTCTCTCTGTGATAAAATGAAAGAAATGTAGAGATTGTATCTCTCCAATTATTGTTGTGATGTGTGAAGTATATAATGTGAATATATATTAGGATTATATTTTACCTACCATGTATTTCTTGTCCATTTAGATAGACTTTTTATAAAACTAGAATTATCTCTTACAATGACTCATTGCCATTATCTATTGGATTGGTGAGTATGTCATTCATAGTGACTAGGACCATTCATGTCTCGTCATATGGTATTTTCTAATTTACACACAATACAACTAAAAAAATATAATTAGAAGTAATAAATTGAATTAGTTATTGTGTATGTAATACAATGTGTGTTTTGATTGAATATGATAAAATTATTACATAATTCATACATATATAAATAAATATAAAAATATTATATTTTAATATAGGGTGAATATCAATACCCTCCCAAGGTTTGGTTTATTATTAATTTTCTTCCTCTTAAAATATTATTTTCTACTAATGACATACCCAAGTTTTTCAAAATTATTAGAGAAAGCCCAACAACATTGATAATATTATGTTTTATCATTCTGTCCCAAATTAATTATATTTTATTAAGTATTATTCTATCCCAAATTAATTATATTTTATCTTTTAATAATATTATTTTCAATTTTAAAGATAAATGGATAATTAGTCCAATGCTAGGGAGATTATTATTAGTTACCTTTTAATATATGTAGATTAAATAACATTCATCTAGATATAAATATATTGATATGTGTCTATACACTTTGTGAATTTAAATTTTTTTTATCCAATCTAATCTAATTATAGGATATAAACCATCCATGTGGATGAATTTTACGGATTGATTAGACGAAAGGATATTTGTACACCCCCTAATAATAATAAGTGAAAACTCACAATTTCAAAATGAGTTTTGTAAAAATTTACAATCTAGTTTGAATTAAGCTTATTTTGTAAAAAAATTCAAATCATTTACACACTTATTTAACCACGTTACACATATGTATAATATGGTTACACAAGTGTGTAATTTTCTAAAAAAACATCTTCATTTTAAAATAGATTTAACTCAAATTATATTATGAATTTTTATAAAACTTGGTTTTAGGTTATTACCTTAACAATAAACCAAAGGTTACACCGGTCTCTTCTCAATACGTAAAATAAAAGGATAAAAAAATGATTATATTCATGAAAAATATAAAAAAAAATGAACTTTTTTGTCTACGTAATCGTCAACCTATATGGTTACCTTTTTATTTTTTATGAAGCTAAATTTATTCTAAAAATGCGGATAAGTAGATTTTTAAAGCAACATTTTGTAATGAAAATATGCATTAGTGAATTTTTAAAGTATGAGTTTATAATAAGAAAATTTGTATAATACGTTATACATTTATGATTTTATTATTTGTCTAACTTCATATACGAAATAATATTTTATTGACTATATATATATATATAGATGAAGTAGTAAGATGATGAAGAATAATTCTTCCAATTGTAACAAATCTTATGGAAGTTATGGAAGTTCATATCTTCCTCTTGCATATTATAAATATGGATTTATTCAAGCAAGTTTATCTTATCAAATCATATCTTAATTTATGTAAAAAAAAAAATTTTTGTTTTTAATCTCCTATTGTTATAAAAGCACATAAACAAATAATAAACATTTATAAAGTCAAATTTAATTTTCTATATGTAATATTTTGAAGGAAAAAATTATTATTTTTCATTATAACTTTAAATGAATAAATATTAATTATTACAAAATATATTTATAATAAATACATATATTTTTAAATTAAGTATATTAAATATATTGAGTTTATATACTTAATTATATATAACTGGATCAGATTAATTATAGTATTAAGTTTTAATTTAACATCAAATAATTTTTTTTAAAATATAAAAATAAGAAAAATAAACATATGTATAATTCAATTTAATGTCTCTTTTTCCATCAAATTATTTCTTTTTACAATATTATAATTTAGGTTAATAAATTTTTGAGTAAATATATAAAAATTCTATCGAACTATTGTATTTATTTCGTTCATATCACTAAATTATTTTTGTCTCATTTTTACCACTTAATTATTATATTTATATTATTTTATTTATCTTCTTTTAATGATGACATACGTCAAATAGTTAAGTAGTAGATTTGAAACAACTTAAATAATCAAGTATTATATTTAGAACAAATATATGAAAAAATTATTGTTCCAAATATAATACTTAATTATTTTAGTTTTACCAAATCTACCACTTAACTATTTCAATTGTTTTAAATTTAACACTAACTTATGACACAGTTATACCAATATTAATGAAGTGGTATAAATGGAATCAATGTAATAATTGAGTGATAAATGAGATAAAAATAATTTTGTGATATAAACGACAAAATTTAATATTTTGATGGTATTTTTTGTAAGCTTATTCTAATTCCTTTTACATATAAGTGTTTTATTTATTTTTATTTCTTTGAACAATTAAACACCTTATATATATCAGCTAACACTTTATACTATAATTCAAGAATATAATATTGTATTATAAAGATAATTTATAATTTTATTTTAAATTTTATAACTGTGTTAATTACATTATTGGTTGGTTATCCATATTATGACAATTCATATTATTATTGTTACAATTGTGATAATTTTATACCATAATAATAATACTAAATTTTAATTAATTATAAGGTTAAAAAAGTTAATTGATGTAATTTTGTTATAACACTAGTAAAAATAACTATGGTATTATAATCTATAACTAGTAAAAGTAGCTATGGTATTATAACAGGAAGAATGTTAAGAACATATAAGTTTATATCTATTTTTATACTTATATTACTTAGATTTTGTTATGTTAATATTATCTTGAGAATTAAATTATTTTTTAATTTTTAAAATAATTATTACATATTAAAATAAAAAAAATTATGGAAGCAAAAATATGCACAAATAAAATAATATTAACATTTTTTTTAATTACTCTATTTTATTTATCAATTTTAGGATGTAGTAGGCTTTGCACCTCCTTAACTAGTAACTAGGGGTATGCAAAATTAACAGGAACCAACTCAATCCAAACTACTGGAACCAAATCAACCTACAATTTTCAGTTTTGAAATTTTATTGGTTTCTTTTGTTTCTTAATTTTAAAAAATCCATTTATATTGTGTTAATTTTGTTTAATTTTATTCTCATTTCTTCAAACATTGTTACAAAAGAATCAACTCAATTCATTTATTATTTTATTTTATTTTTATTTTTATTTTTATTTTTATATTCATATTATTTTATTTTTTAAATTTCCTTTTATGTATTATTTATCAAATAGAAACTATGTCTTAACTTGTGTCTATGTTTGTTTCTCAACTTTTTTTCTGCTTGCCTTTGATTGAGTCACTCACACAAATTATAAAAAACGAGAAACGAGTATTTCCATATTAATTTTATATTTTTAATTATTTATCTATTATAATTATATAGTTTTTCATATTTTTTTTCATTAAAGTTTACATTATATAAATAACATTATGAATTATTTAATTACGAGAATTATCAAAATTTATTAGGTAAATCATTATCATTTCTTATTATTTATTTATTCTACTTTTAAATATTTTATAATTAATATGGAGAGTATATTATATAAATAATTTAAATTTAAATTTTAAATATAAAATTATAATAAAATTAACATTAAAAATATTAAAAATGATATTACAAAAGTTTAAAAAAATTAGTAAATAAAATTCATTAGAAAGTAGGATAAATTTCTCGAGACAACTCGAATAAAAAAGATTAGTTTAAATTGGATTGATTTTTCAACTTTATTACTTTAAATTGGTTTTCATTTTTTTCAACTTGGCTCCGGTTTTAATATAAACTCAAAGCACACAGTACCTAGTACATAAATAAACATAGCTTGTACTCGAAAAGGCGGGAAGCGCTTCGAGAGGGTTTTCCCGCAATTGTCACTGAATTCCGTTGCTGGTGAAATTGATCGTCTTTCCGAAGCAAACGACAATCCCTTGAAATGTCCTTCCTCGAAGAATTTCAAGCCAGTAAGCCTTTTATCTTCCTCAATTTGTTCCTTTTTTTCTAGTTAGGGAATGGTTTTATTTTGTAACCCTAGATGGCTGTTACAATAATACCTAGTAAGGAAATTGTCCCCCTACTTTCTAGGGTTTTTGATTGTGACTATATTTTCGTTTATGGGGGAAGCTAATTCATGAGTTCAGTAAATGGTCTTTTGGTTGCTTAGTTTATGACGTTGTTCAAACGCTGAGAAATCAGGTCTTCGTGTTCTTTTGATGCGGAAATTTTCAAATGTAGAACAGTTTCTTTTGCTTATGGTCTTTATTAGGTAACTTTTTATCCAAAATAATTACCTATTAACTAGTGTTTTTTTTAAAGGACACTAAATTCCTCTTTTTATTAAATAAAGAAAATATTACAAAATTGGGTCCATGGTGGCGGAAGTGGGGATTCATACCACTTGTACCACGGGCTTTTTACATGCTCTTAAGTGATTGGTTGTTCTTTCTCCGATCTTGACTAAAGAGTGAAAATGCCATAACATAAGTCCACAGGTCCGGTCGCCAATCCCAAAAATGAATAATTAAAAGACTTTTTTTTAGGATACTTGTGATGAAAACAGTTTTTTTTATATTAACTAGATTTTTTTTTGTGGTTTTAATATTAGAAAATTTATTTTTATTTTCTGATTTTAGAACAGTTACTTGCTTTTTGATGCAGATTTAGATTTACTGCCTAATATTCTACAAAGGAAATATGCACTATTGCGTGATCTAGACAAAAGTTTACAAGGTATGTTTTGCTATCAAGTATCACCTTCCTTGCTTTTACTCCCATTATCGTTTATGTGATAATCACTTGCTTCCTTTCATGTTTTGTAAGCTGGTTTTGTTTTCTTCGGTCGGATTTGGTTAGAGAGAAATACTGATACATTTGACTGTAAAAATGAATGATGATTATTTGTTGCTTCTTCTTTTTTCCCTCTTTCCTCTTTTTCTTCAAGAAATGTGGCTTAGAATCTTGATAGTTCGCGACACTTTGTGGGCCATGTTGTTAGTTCCTGATGTTTACCTCTGTGGTAACTGGTTCTCAAAATATCAGATTAGGTTCAAGAATAACTCTTTGAAACTGTATTTCTATTTTCTTTTCATTTTTTTTAAATCTCTTATTTTTCAGTGTAAAGCTTTTTAAACTGTTATTGTTATTTTATGCTTGACCAGATATCCAAAAACAAAATGAACAGCGTTGTGAACAAGAGATTGAAGATATTAAGCGGGAAGTTAGGTCTGGAAATATTACTCCCGATACCTCACTTATTAGATTCTCTGATGAAGCACTTGATGAACAAAAGCATAGCATCAGGATAGCAGATGAAAAAGTTGCTTTGGCCGTTCAAGCATATGATCTGGTACATGTAGTCTTTCTTTCATTACATGTATGCTTATACTGCGTTTCCTGCTTTTTCTAGAATTGCCTGTGTTCTGATTCTATGATATGCTCATTCTATTTTTGTCTTTGAACACCATTTCATTGGTGTGTGCAATTGGTTACGTTCACTCTAACATAGTTTTTCTGGTAGTACTTTCTTGCATTGGCAAAAGAATGCAAATCTTAACGATACTTTTACAATTCTAAAGATACTTTTTAGAATATTCAAATCTGATATCTTAACTTTAGTTTTGTCTTTTAATGTTTTGGAGGGATGGGTTTGAGAAAAGAAACATAGTATTGCTGCTCTAGTTTATTGGAATTTAATTATATTGCCTCCAAACTACTGGTTTGCAGCTTTTCTTGGATTTCTATAGCTACTAAAGAAACTTCTTCTCTAATGTGCTAAAAGGCTCATGAGTTTGGCTGTTTTAAGTTGTTGAATTATTTTTTTCGTAAAAAGTAGATGCATGAAGGATGCCCTTTAAAGTGTTCATGGAGTTATCATTAATTCAAGAATTTAAGAAGTATGCAGTTGGAGTTTCTGTATATTTAATATTTAGTCTTTCAAATTACTCAAGTACAAAGATTGAAAGGCATTTTTTCTCTTGTAACATTTCGAGTAGCCTTCAATCAATACGTGATTAGGATTAGGTACCATAGGGGTACCCAAGTTTAGTGACTAGTACCTTTTTTTTCTCATATTCTCAAAGGGTTCCAATTTAGTACCCCAATCCATCAATTGATTCAAACATTTCAAAAATTTGGGGATTTGACCAAAAATTCAATGACAATTTTGTCATTAAATTTTATTTTATTTTCCTTTATTTTTGTTCTATACCTTCCTTTCCTCCTCTTCTCTCTCTCTCTCTTTTTTCAGAACATGACCAACGCCAGCCCTAGTTTCTCATATATTCAAAGTTCTTTAAACTTGATAGTGTTAATTCATATATACAGAATATTACTTGGTTAAGAGAGCATTCCTATAAGTGTGACAAGCAATTTCCAATACGAGCATCACGTTCACTTGCCATTGCTATTCCAGTGCAGAGGCACGTCGGGCACATAACTTACAACTGCCAAATGACAAACACCAAAGTTAAGAACACACCATTATTTTTCAATTTTATACCTTTTAGAACACAAGAAAATTTTCCCTAGTATTGCTCTCATTTTAAACAACAAAATTTTCTTATAAAGTTTTTCTCTCATTCAACTGATAAGTACATGTTAAATTGGTAATTGGTAGGAAAATGGGATATTTAGTTCAGTAAAAAATTCTTTCTGAGCATAAGGAGGGGAATAAGAGAAAAGGGATATTATATGCAATAAACTTAAAAACTAAATTTGAAAATCCCACCTTTCCAGCTCCTGAACAATTTGGACATCTTTCTGTTTTAGTTGCACGGAAATTGCCTGCTGGACAGAGGGCTGGTGCTGGTCATGTTCTGAAAAGGGGGGGAAAAAGAAGAAAAGGTGTGGAAGAAAAATAAGGAAAAAAAATTGATGACAAAATTACTCCTGAAATTCTGCCAAATCTCCAAATTTTTGCAATATTGGAATGAATTGATAGATTAGGGTACTAAATTGGAATCCTTTGAGAACATGAGTAAAAAGGGATACCTATTACTAAATTTGGGTACCCCTGTGGTACCTAACCCTGTGATTAGCATGAAAGATATTATGCTTTGACGTGTAGTTTAGTGATAAAAGACCTTGTGGATCTGCTTGGAGGTTTGAAACCTTTTACCCTACTGCAGTTTGTTGTTCCTTCAAAAGACTACCCCTTTCACTTCTGTAAAAGTTTGCAGACTGTAGTCTACTTCCTTTGACCTTATTCATTTTAAGGGGCTACAACTAACTCATGAAAGTTTTTAGATGTGTAGATGCTTTGTGAATTTATTGCAATCCTTTTCCAGATCTTTGAATTTATCCTGATGATGTAAACAGTTTTTCATCAGCTAAATCTATATCCAGTTTTGTTCAAGTAATGTAGAATTCAATTTATCTTACATTGCTTAGGTTTGACAACAGGCTTTTTTTTTGTTTTTTTGGTCATTACCTGGAAGGTTTCTCATTCAGGATATAGGTTTTGAATTGCAGGCTGTAGTTGTTTATATTAAATATTTTGGTCTTTGCTTATTATGTTTGTTCCCTAGTTTGGTAGACTTAAATATATGGCCATGATTAGTTATTCTGTAAATGATGTGGAGTCACCTACTCTAAGCTTATGATCTTTATTTTCTGAATGCATAAGTTGGGTTATACCTTTTGCTAACTGTATCAGTCTTGCAATCATACTTCAGGTGGATACACACATACAACAACTTGATCAACATTTGAAAAAATTTGATGAAGAACTTCGCCGTGGTACTCCACTTATGTTTTCCTGTCATTTTCTGAATGTACTCAAACTTGTCCAACTTTGTTATTTAGATTCCATAAATTTGTATAATGAAATAATTTATGGCAGAGAGAGAAAGTGGCATGCCAGCCAATGGGTTGCCTTCTGCAAGTACTGATAGTGGAACAAAGTCTGGAAGGGGTAGTGAAGGCGGTAGAGGCAGCCGTAAGAAGTAACAACCTATCCTTTGTTTGGTTTACTTTTTCTTATTTATAGTCTCCTTTTATGTTAATTTTCTTGTGGTTTCTTTAAGAAAGAGAGTGCCAAAGAAACAGGGAATGAAAAGTGTAGAGGTTGTGCTTGAATTCTAAATGAATTCTATGGCAAAAAGATGAGATTGTTGAGAGTGATAGAATGGAAGGTCTATAGCTTTTATTCCAGGTCCAAAAAAAAGCAGAGAACTTATGAGGGAGTAAGTCTTATGAGTACCACATTATCAGAGGCGGCTCCAATGTGTTAACTTAGAGGTGAAGGAGTGTTATACCTTCTAATCTTGATATTTTGGTTTCTGTGTTGTTCTTTTGGCTATCTTTTTCTCACGGGAATAAAAAAAAATTGAGCTTAATGGGATCTAAAAGAAATTACAAAAATCAGTACAAGCTTTGGAAAGAAACAGATTGTTTATCTTATTTTCTTTTATATTTCCTGAATACAAGTGTTTATATTCAAAGATATCTCTTCTGTACAGAACACGCCACGTAACAGCGGCAGTAACAGCAGCAACTGAAACAGTAAGTACAGCTGCCAATCCTACAGGTATGGATCTGGATTTACCGGTGGATCCAAATGAGCCGACATACTGTATATGCAACCAAGTTAGCTATGGAGAGATGGTTGCATGTGATAACCCCAATGTACGTGGCTTCCACCATCCATTTATGCATTTGTCTCGTGTGCAAAGTTTATGTTCTGACCAACTGTTTACTTTTGGCAGTGCAAAATAGAATGGTTTCATTTTGGTTGTGTTGGTTTGAAAGAACAACCAAAAGGGAAATGGTATTGTTCAGAGTGTGCTGCAGTGAAAAATAGACGAAAAGGAAGATGATGCTACATTGTCTCCCATGAATCTTTGCCCTTGTCCTTGTAGGTGAGAGAAATAATATTCCATTAGAACAAATACATGTCAAGGTTTTTATTTTAAATTCTTTTGTTGTCTTTGGTATTGTGCATTGCATGTATGGTTTATTGTTTTGCTTTTTGTAAAAAAAGAAAGAAAAAAAAAATAATGTCATCTTCCAATATAACTTGCGTGAACGTCAGAGGTCTAAAAAGGGAGAAAATTTTACATATGATATGATGTATGTCCTTATTAATATCATTCATTGCTCTTCTCTCTAATTATATTTTTTTTCGATTCTGTATCACGTGTTCGTGCTCTGTTGTATGCAAAACTATCTCCTAAAAGGGACTCCAAGTAGTATCGACTATCAAGGATTCATTTGCTTTAACATCCTGATCGAGAGGACAGAAGAATATGACAGAAAATTGATAACTTATCAAACATCGATAATTACATCTTTATTCAATGGTGATATTTATTTTACGCATTAGGGGATATTGTGAGGGGAAGGAAGAGGTAAATGGTGGGATTAAACCATGCGTACTGTTTAACTTCTAGCCATTAAGGGCATAACACTCCACTATATTTTAATACAATCCCATGTTTGGGTTTTAAAGCTGGATCGTATTGTAAAAAGAATTATAGAGGTATGTAGAAATTCTTACTCACAAAGAGGGGTGAGTAGGGATGGGAAGTTGTTGATGGTTATATTAATAATTATAATTGTCCTGCATTAATTTTGGGTAGATTTGGGTATGAGTTAATAGCTGTTTTCTTATGATTGAAGCACATTTTTATTTTTTAATATTTATTGAACAAAAAAAAGGACTTACGTAGATCCCTTTTAGTAAGTCATTTGATTTTTTAAATTTTTTTACTGACGTGGATCTCTTTGTATAATTAAAATTTACCTTAATTATTTAAAATTGATGGAATTAAAATGTTAAATAAAAAACATACTCAGATTTTTAGTGGGATTAAATCATGCTAAATGCTTTACTTCTAGTTCTAGCCATTAAGGGTAGAACAGTTCATTATATTTTTATACAATCTCATGTTTGGTTTTTAAAGTTGGGTCGCATTGTAAAAAGAATTATAGAGGTATGAAGAAATGCTTATGGTATGAGTTCATAACAGACTTTTTTATTTTTTATTATTTATTGAACAAAAAGAAAATTTATGTAGATATCTTATAGTAAGTTATTTTTAACTTTTTAAAATTTTGTTATTTATTTGAATTCTAATGAGTAAGGAGAATTAATCTTAACAATTTGAAATTGATAAGATTAAAATGTACACAAAAAACAACATAGGTAGATTTTTGGTAATAAGTTATTTTTTTTTTCAAAATTTCTTAGTTATTTGGATCTTTTAGATAAGTAGAATTAATCTTAATAATTTAAAATTGATCGAATTAAAATGTTGGTGAAAAATTGACTTACACAAACTGTTGTAATAAGTTCTTTTAGAATTTTTCAAATTTTCTTACTTATTACGATCTCTTTGAGTAATTAAAATTACTTTTAATCATTTCTTAAATTATTATACTTTTAGTTTTTTTTAAATATATAGTTTAATACATGCATGAAACTCGAATTTTTAGTTATTGAAATACAATTGGCGTCTTTGAAAATTTAATTTTGATAAAGTTTCATCTTATAATCTATTCATTAAATTTGAGTTTCTTTAGTTTTATTAATTATTTTTATTTATATAATTTTAACAGTATAATTATTATTTAGTTTTATAATAAGGAAAACAAGATCATGAAGATCCTTGAATGAATTTTCCATAATTAATGAAAAATAATAAAATAATAAGGTATTAAAGTGATTGCATTTTAAATGAATAATATTTAAATTAATCAATTAAAAGTGATCGATTTGTAATTAAAAATAAGAATAAAATTAGAAAAAGGTGGGAAGGTTGAAAGATTTAATTTATAAATTAATAAAAAATATTATTGAGTAATTTATTGAATAAATAGATTGAATATTAATTATTTAAATTTATATATTTTTTATTGGTTCATAACTTTAATAAAAAAATAGTTGATTAGAAATAAAAATAAATAAATAAATAAAAATCATACTTAAAAAGAAAATGAAAATAGTTTATAAATGAAAAAGGATGGAAAAACAATTATCAAATAAAATTACGCTATTGAAAATGGGGTATATATTGGAAATATAATTGTCATCTTAATTCAAACCATCATATTACCCGTCCACTGACTAACCTCGTCTGGTCTCCTCGTTGCTGCTACAAACCGATACCATCGTCTTCGAAGTTTTAAATCTAACACCTGATTCTGATTCTGATTCTGATTCTGATTCAGAGAGACCCAGAAATTCAAAGATGACAGAGGCCGTGATTCGGAATAAGCCAGGCATGGCGAGCGTTAAGGACATGCCAGTCCTCCAAGACGGACCACCCCCCGGCGGGTTTGCTCCGGTCAGGTTCGCTCGCCGCATTCCCAACAAGGGTCCCAGTGCCTTGGCTATGTTCCTAACTGCCTTTGGTGCCTTCTCCTATGGCATGTACCAAGTGGGGCAAGGCAATAAGATCCGAAGGTCTGTCTCTTTTTCTCTTCTCTATCCTTGTTTCAATCAACAATTATGTTTTTAATAATTTTTTGTTATTTTTCTTATTATATGATCTGGCTTTTGGTTATTTTGTTAATTTGGGAGTGTTCTTGTGAGTGATGTTGATTCCAATTTAGGGTTTGTGTATTCAGTCCTTGGTGGTTATTTCTGATTTGTGGGTTTTTCGTTACTTATTTGAATGGGCTCCTTAAAAGTGGGGATTATATGCTGTAGATGCTTATAAATTTTAATCCGTATCTTTTGATGCATTGAATAGAATTGTTAAGAAACCGGAAATGATTAGTCCTCATATATAAAAAATCTTCAACGTTGCTTTTGATTATTTCTCTTGTTACTTCTCTAGTTCGTTATTGATATTATCTTCATATTTAGCTGTGTTTTCTTCAGCGAGAAATATATTTGGATAAACAATGAATTGATAATAGAAACCACATATGAAATGCCTAATTGTTAAGAGAGAAACTTTACAAATCCATAAAATTTAGGCTATGATACAATAAAGCAAAAGACAAGCAGACATAGATAACAAATAACAACCGATGAACTCAGCATTTGTTCTTTGTCTGAACTTTTCAATGTATTAAATAGAATTATAACTCAAAGGTACAATTTTCTATCTTGCATTCTCAAACCCACTTGAGTCTCTTAGTCTTTTTTTACTGATCATTTTGTGATGGACAGATGGTAGGCTTTGATAATTCAACCTTCAGACATTGATGGCATTTCCCATCACTATAAATTTTAAATATTAAGAAAAGTATGATCGCTTGAAGTCTGCAATACAAAAACCAGTTTGCTACAAGTAGACTATAAGGGGAGGTAATTAAGTGAGGATTGGAGTGAATGGAGTTTTTTAAGTGTTGGATTTAGAAAAATATATATATATATATATAGCGTCCTATATAAATATGTTTTAATTTGTGGAGAGAACTAAATAGCGATTATTTTGCAAAACTGAAAAGGTGTCTGTAGGAGCAATTCAAATGATATTATGATGTAGAAGACCATGGGATTATGGGAATACTTTTTTCGATAAATATTTTTGATAAGAATTAGAGCAGTGAATTAGTGAGATTTGCATGATGATATCTTATCATGCAGGGCGCTTAAGGAAGAAAAATACACTGCCCGAAGAGCAATACTACCAGTGCTGCAAGCTGAAGAAGATGAAAGGTAAACATCTGGACTTTCTCACTTGTCTTTCTTATCTCTTGTCTCATACTGCGAATTCAGATTCTTGAAATGTAGAATGCTGAACTCTTTTCCTATCCATTTTCTTTCTTAGATTTGTTTATGAGTGGAAAAAGTATCTTGAATACGAGGCTGAAGTAATGAAAGACGTGCCTGGTTGGAAAGTTGGTGAGAATGTTTATCACTCTGGGAGATGGATGCCTCCAGCAACTGGAGAGCTTCGTCCTGAAGTCTGGTGATGATTTTCCAATGAGAGTTACTTTCATGGTTGGTCTTTAATACTCAAAAATGTTTCCATTCTCCTCATGAAAGTGTTTTGTTCTCATGTGCTGGGCCTTGATCTTGTGAAATAAAAGTAAGGCAAAATACTTCTCTACATAATCTGCAGATACTATTGTAGTAATTGTTTAAACTTTATCATCTTCATCTTTTTCAACCTTAGTTGTAAAAGTTAAGAATTGTTCTCCGTCTTATTGCGGAGAGATTTCAAATTTGATTTATTTGGTAATTCTAAGGATAGGATGGAGGTAATGAATGAGAGAATGATAGTTTTCTGAAGGGTGAGTCATGAGTGTGTTTACTTGGAGAGGTAATTATATAGTAGAGAGATGTTTTCTGATGAGTCTAAGGCTAAAGCTGTGCTTGATTTAGTCTGTCCGATACATATTCGCCCCTGTAACAGTTACCTAAAAGGCCAAAACTAGATTACAGTTTTACAGGTGAACTTTAGTCATAAATCAGGTGTAAGATTCAGCGGTAGTGTGAGCTACCTAAGGAAGGTGTGGTTCCGGGTGGACAAAAAACTGCCAGATTACACTGACTGCACAACTGCAAACTTGCTGTGCTGTGCGGTTTGAACCGCACAGGATAGATATATTATTAACTTTTTAACTTATTTTATGCATAATTTTAATTTAAGATTAAATTAAAATATGGCTTTATGAGTAATGAAACATTAGCTGCATAAAACTTTATGATTTGTATTCATCTAAAAAAAAAAGTTTCTAGTTTTATGTCTATGTATGATTCTGTTTACTGTTTAATACTAGTAATAAGTTTATGTTATTATATTGATTATAAATATAACAATTTCAAGTTTAAGAAATCTAATCTTTATTTTTTTTGTGAAAGAGGAAGGAGAAACAAAATTAGTTCGACTTTGCAATTTTGCAGTTTTAGCGGTTTCTATATGGTTTAGCTTGCAGTGCGGTTTCTACCTTTTTGCGGTATGATTGTGAGGAAAAAAATTTGAACCTATCCCACGTTCACCCCTATGCGATATTATTCATGTTCTCACTTGGAACATGGGAGAATTTAGCTTGGAAATGTCTGAAGTTGAAAGTATATCAATAATTTGGCCTTTGAATAATTGCATATAACTTACATGACAATTAATCTTTTCGTTTATTATACTGGATCTGTTCTATCAAAAATAAATATTGTGTGAAGCAAGACTATAATCGGATGATATAAGATTGGTTACCGACTTTTTTCCTAAATAGCAATTTTCATTCACCAATTTTTGGAATTCTTCAATTAAATAATATGCCACTGTGCTAGTTGCATATGGAGGCATCAATTACCGATTGATTATTTCTTAAAATTTTACAGTGAAGGCGCTGAAGTCTTAAACTCTGTTATTGTACTTGCTACCAGCATAATTTTAGTTGATGAAGAAATGCCAATGATTTATAGTAATAGCTAACATGGGCATGACCCTTCAGCTACAGTTAGAGCTGCAAATTTTCAACGTAATTATCTAATATAATATCGAGTATTACAAAAAATTTATAGTATAGGTTGAGTTAGATCTATTTTTAATAAAGATTTTAAAAAAATGATTACACATTTATTTAACCACATTATACACGTGTAATGCGGTTATACAAAGGTGTAAATGATTTAGGAAATATTCATTACAAAAAAAACTTAACTCAAAATAAAGAGTAAATTTTCATAAAATTCTTTCATATATCGTGAGCCCAATTTTCAATCTAGTTACAGGAAATTGAAGTGTTTTAAAGTATGTTACAAAGTATTTTTTTGTCAGCAACATAAATCTTCACTAAACATAAGAGAAAATACTATGGATATTTGGTGCTCCGCACCAATCACATACTTGTTCAAAGCAAATATTTTCTTGAAAAATGTTGTTAGAGGCTTATAAAGTTAAAATTAAAATGTTTGGTCAATAGTATAATAAATAATTCCTCCCGTTAAGATTACAATAAAAATAGTTCTCTAAAAGAAGCAGAAAATGTTAGTAGAAATTTAGTACCCCATACTAACCTTGCAGTTAAGAGCATGAAAAAGCCTATAAGGGAACATTCTAAACTTAAGCAGGACAACAAAAAAACTAGACTAAAATAATAGAACACACATCCCTAACAATTTGTAAATCTATACATACTAAAGCAACTAACAAAATAATGCCAAAGGGACACAGTCAAGAAGAAAGATCATACAACATTTTGTAGAGAAAATTGCAATTCGAGAATCAAGAGATTCATATTTGGTGTCCAAGACCTTGTCGATGAAAGATTTCCTGGATCTTAAGCCTCTTTCTTATTGGCAACAGAAAGATTCAACAACTCCTTACCAATCATAAGGTATTCACAATTCTTCTTCATCCTCCTGCTACTAGATTTGGACTCCAATACAAACACACGAATACCATCAAGCAAACCAGAGCCTAAACTAGCGACCTCATATACTTCAGATTTTCAAGAGAAACCAGTGTTTTGAACCAAAGCCTTGAGTTGGATTCCATTCTTCTTAGCCAATACACCTTCAAGTCCAAAATCACTTCAATTATACTTTTTCAAGGTAGAACATAAACCTCAAAATCATGCAATTAATGATCATTTAATTGAAATTTTAAATATAATATTAATTAAGATATCAATTAAATAGATAAATCATGTAAATAACTTTATTTTAAATTTATTTTAATTACATATTGCATGGTTAGGTTAAACTAAAATGCTAAATGAATAACATAATCACTAGTCGTTCTAAACATAATCAATAATGACATAGATGAGTTCATTGAAAGAATCTAAATGAATGAAGAAATTATAGAATTCTATGAGAAAATCTGACTAAAGAATTGATCAGTCTATAATTCCTTCCAATTTCTCCAAACTATTGTTAATATAGGTTTAAAACTAATAGAATTAGTTTAGGAATCATATTAGTTTTGATCTAACAATTGAGATTGAAAGTTGGATGTAGAACAAGGTTGATGCATTAAACTTTTCCCTACTCCATCAATCGAGACCTTTACTCGATCGATCTAACTACAAAATTCTTTCAACTCGAGATCACTCGATTGAAATTCGAGAGAAGATCGATCAATCGAGCTGCGATAAGGAATTCCACTTGAGAACCTTCAATTAAAGTCAAGCAAAGTACGATCAATTGAGTGAGTGTCAGTTTTGTAGTTTTCCTAAAAAAATTATATGTTGTCGCTTTGATTGATGTTGTCCCACTTACATTAGCACATTTATACATAAAATAAGTCGTTTAACTAATATTCACTCCCAAAATTAACTCTTTGCTTATCTTCAAGTGAATCACAAACAACTTATTCATTGACTCCATTACAAGGTATATGTATTTACTAATGAATATGATTTAGTCCCCATTTGAAAAAAATGTATCCTCCTCAAAGATAGCATAAATGTATAACAAATGGATTATACGGCTATCAATCAACACATTTCAACAAAGGAGTATGCAAGGTGTTTGTGATGGAAGAACTTTGTGTGTGTGTTGTCAAATTATGTAACTCACTATACATATTGAGATAGGTTCATGCAAACCATAAAATTAGCATAGAGTTCCAAAACACATTTGATGAGTCCACTCTTTTCACCCATCTCTACTAATGTAGATGTATATTGATTAGGAATCAATAGGTCTTTACATGATTTTAATGTGAGGCTTAAGTTGGGGTATTATACAAAAATATTGGCCAATTCACACCCTAGCTTACTTTATTATTTATGTGCAATTAAACTTTTCCTCATCTCTTAGTGCACCTTCTATTGATTTTTTCATCTTTTTCCACACTCTTATCTTTTTCTTTTTATTTTTTTCCTTTTTCTATTTAAAGAGATTCACAACAAACCCCAAACTTATTATTTTGTTTCTTTTTCTTTTCAAATTTATTTTTGCTATTAAGTATGTTGTGATCTACTTGTATAAAGTGCATCCATGTCATAACTCTTAAGCACTAATTAATTTCATTATAAGCACAAGTTAAGGGTATGAGATACATTATTATGCTCTTTTTGGTTAAGCTAAGATGTTGGTTAGATGAATAAAATGATATATATTATGATCAAATAGGTGACCGTGGATACAATTTATGGTTGGGTTGAAGGTTCATCCCGTCCAAATAAATCTTGAATCACTTCTCTAGCTTAATATCATCTAAGATTTTGCCTCAAGGGATAATAAAATGAATTATAAAATCTGTACAAAATTCATAGAACTTAGTATTATTTTCACAAACTTTCTCCCAATAAGCACCTTAAGTAAGCAATTCAAAAAAAAATATCCCAAGCATACAAGTCAATTAACATATGCATCTTAATGCTCACATAATAGCCCTTTATTGTTAAAGTAGCCAATTCCATCATAGGATTCATATCATAATTATAATGCACATATGTGATGATTTCTAAATGTTCACCATTTTTTACTCATATCTAAACTAAAATACTAATTATAATAATAACTAAAACATAAATCCTAAAGTAGAGAAAATGAAGTTTCCTCTCCTACACTTGAATTGTACATTGTCCCCAATATGCAATAAAGTAAAGGTAAATAAAAGATATGGAAAAAGAAAACTTCTTTTATACTGACGTGTTGGTCTCTATCACCAAATATGTCCATGAGCTTGCCAAGTCTCTCTACACTTTATTCATCTACAAAAGAATAAAAAAAGTCTAAAAATAAGTTTTATTGCCTCCGAAAAAGTGTTAAGTTTAAGGTCTTTGACTAAACCTTCCTAGCTTGTTAAGGATCATTCAAATAAACTAAGGAGACTTCTCCCTCATTCAAGTTCTCAAAATAAGGTTTTAGATTTTGATCATTAACTATGAACTTAGTATTTATATTAGTGTTTATAACCTCTATAGCTCTCGATTGAAATACCTTTGTGACCAAAAATGGTCCTGACCTCTACGATTTTAGCCTATCCAAAAATAGTCTTAATCGGAAGTTATATAGTAAAACTTGTCATCCTTCTCCAAAAGACCACGACAATAGCTTTTATTGTGACACCTCGTAGTTTTCTCATTATATATTCGTGCACTCTCGTAGGTTTCCATCTAAGTTCATTAAGTTAATTAACTTGTAACATTATATGCTCTCTAGCACTTTCCATACTTATATTTAACTTCTTTATGGCCAAGAAGGCTTTATGTTCCAATTTCACTAGTAAGTGACATGATTTTCCATACACCAAGTGGTATGGAGACATTCCAATAAAAGTTTTAAAATCTTTTCCTATTGGTCCATAGTAAGGGTGTCCATAAACCAGTTCAGACAGGACCAAATTGGAAAGCTAAACCAAATTGGAAAACCGGACCCGATCGAATTTTTTTATAAATCAAACGGTCATGTCTAGTTTATATTAATTAAAATCGTTTTTCAAACGATCTGGTCCAGTTTGTATTAAGTTTTAAATCGGTCGAATCAGACCAAACTGGTTTAATAATATATTAAAATTTTCATATTATTTCTCATTAAAGGTGTCCAAAAACTGAACCAAACCAAAAACTGGACCGGATCGAACGGTTTTATAAATCAAACAGTCTGTTCCGGTTTGGTCTAAGTAATATAAAGGTCTGGTCCAGTTAATTGTTTTCCCCAAAACTGGATCGGACTGGACTAGTGGACACCCCTAGTCCATAGTGCATCATCAACTTTAGATGACCAATGTTTCCTTGACATGATCACCACCTTCTTTAGAACTCTTTTTATTTCTCTATTGGATACTTCTACTTGGCCACTTCTTTGATGAAGATATAAGGTAGACACTTTTTTCTTGATATTATAGCTTACTAATAATGTTTTAAAGATATTGTTGGAAAAGTGACTATCTCTATCAATTATTATTGCCTTTGGAGCTCCAAACCTTGTGAAAATGCTCTTCTTTAAAAACTTTGTTACTATTTTGTCATCATTTTTTGGAATGAAAATAGCTTCCACTCACTTGGACACATAATCCAAAGCCACAAGAATGTAAAATTTTCCAATGGAAGGTATGAAAGGATCCATAAAATCTATGCCTCACAAATCAAATAACTCCACTTTTAGAATATCATTTTGGGAATCTCATGTCTCCTTAAAATGTTACCTACCCTTTGGCATATATCAAAATGTTTAAAAAACTCAAATGCATCTTTAAATAATTGGGGCCAATAAAATCCTAATTGTCATACATTGAATGATGTTCGAGTTACTATGAAGTGACTTTTGTAGTCTTACCTATGACAATGGTGTAGAATGGGTGGTGTCTCTTCCAATAGAATGCATCTCCTAAGCATACCATCACTACATCTTTTGAACAAGTATGGGTCATCCCATACATAAAATTGTGTTTCATGTAAAAGCTTCTTCCTTTCTTGAAATGATAACCCCAGTGGTAATGCTCCACATGCAAGGTAGTTTGCTACATCACCATACCATGGCATTTCATTTGTTTTCACTGCCCAAAAATGTCCATATAGAAATTTTTCTTGAATGGGAAGCCCTTCATCATTTAGATGTCTCCCTTTCAATTTTGATAGGTGATACACTACTTGATGTTTTTGTACCTTTCTTTCCCTAGATTTGTAGGTCAAATTCTTGTAATAATAGCACCCATTGAATCAATCTTGGCTTAGCAATTTTCTTAGAAATAAAATATATTATAGTGGTATGGTCATGTACACAATTACTTTAGTGCGAACTAAGTAGGTTATAATTTCTCAAATGCAAAGATAATTTCCCAAATCTCCTTTTCACTCGTGGAATAATTTTCTTAGGCTTCATTAAGGGTATTTCTTGTATAATAGATAGCATGAAATATTCTATCTCTTTGATGCCCCAAAACTACTCTAACGAAAAAAATACTCGCATCACATTCTTGATCAAACCAAAATGGTGTGGCTTTTTCTAAAAGATTTCATAAAGGCTTTATGATTTTGGAAAATTCCTTTATGAACCTTCTATAGAATCCAGTATGGCATAGAAAATTTCTAATCCCCTTAAGGTTTATTGGAGATGGCAACTTCTTTATGACTTCAAATTTTGCTCTATCCATTTTCAACCTTTTTTATGACACCATATGACCCATTATTAAAATTGAGAACTAAATTTGACTCTTGACATCTTTGAAGCATACAAAGTAAATTTTCTAAATAAGCCTCAAAATTGTCTCAAAACATTGTGAAGTCATCCATGAAAACTCCAAGATTTTCTCTACCATGTTAGAGAAGATATACATGATTCATTTTTGAAATGTGGCAATAGCATTGCATTGAGAAAATGGCCTCTTCTTAAAATTAAAAATACCATAAAGGCAAGTGAATGTGGTTTTCTCAAGTACTATGGCTATTTGATTATATCCCAAGTAGCTATCCAATAAGCAAAAAGAATGAGTGTCATGCCAATCTATCTAACACTTGGTCAATGGAAGGGAGTGAAAAATGTTCTTTTCTATTTCCTTTTTTCACCTCTCAATAGTCCATAGATACTCTCCATCCTATGGTTTTTCTTGTCAAAATTAGTTCATTCTTCTTATTAGCCACTATTGTCATACCCCATTTTTCAACATACATTAAACAGAGCTCACCCATTCATTATCCGTAATAGGGTAGATAATACAAACTTCTAAACATTTTAGATACTTATTTTATACTACTATCATGATAGGATTTAATATTTTTTGAGCATCCCCATTCACCCCCTTCTCCATGATAATCTTATGCATACACACTGAGGGGATAATGCCCTTAATATATGTGATGGTCTAGCCAATAGTTCCTTTACATTCCTTCAAAATTACCACTAGCTTTTTCTCTTGATCATCATCTAATTTTGAAGAAATAATCACTAATAAGGTCTCACCATCATCCAAGAATGCATATCGAAGATAGGATGGTATTAATTTCAACTATAGTTTTGGTAGCTCTTCAATTGATAGACTAAGCTTAGGCTTCTCTTCTATACACTTAAGAATTGTATTACTACATAACATAGGAGGTGTAGCCTCAAAAAAATCCATAAATATACTAGGTTTATCATGCATATGGGAATCATTACTAAGCTCATATAAGTCAATAATATCATTATAATTCATCATCAAAATCATGCATACTCAAGTTTCCACTAGTTATAGAAGATTAAACATCAACATAAGTATCTAATATTCCATGATTGAATTTATGCACTCTTTTTCTATTTTCTTCACACAAAGCTACAACATGCTTAAAACTTTCACATGAATTTACTAAATCATATTCTTAGCATCCTTATAAGTTAAGTGCCTAAACATGCCATACATCATTTCATTACATATATTAACTTGGAAACATTTATCAACACCATTATTATAAATTTCAAATTGCAAAGATTTAAAGATATTGAAGGTTACCTTTTCATCATTCACTCTCATAGTAAGTTCTTCTTTTTGCACGTCAATTAATGATCGATGGTGAGGAAATGGTAGCCTAGAATTATAGGAATATCTTTGTCTTACTCCATGTCTAGCACAATAAAATCAGTGGAGAATATAAATTTGTCCACATTCACAAGTACATCTCCAATCATCCCTCATTTCCTCTTTAATGATTGGCCAACCATGAAGAGTGTAACCAAAGTTGGTTTTGCTTCTTAAGTACTAACTTCTTAACATACGTCAAAGGATTAAGATTGATGCTTGCTCCCAAATCACATAAGAATTTATCAAATTGATGTTTCCTAATAGTGAATTGTATATGAAAAGTATCTATGCCCTTCAATTTAGGTGGTAGTTTCCTATCAATAATAACATTGTATCCCTCTGTAAGGGCAATGGTCTCACAATCCCAAAATTTTATTTTCTTTGATAATATATCCTTTATGAATTTTACATATGAAGGCATTTTTTCTAATGCATCCATAAAGAGTATGTTTATGTGAAACTCCTTAAAGATATCAAGAAACTTGGAGAATTGCCTATCCAACTTCTACTTATGTACTCTTTGAGAAAAGGAAGAGGTGGAATATAAGTATTACCTTATTTTTTGCTTTAGAGACCTCCCCTTGTTTGGCTTCCTTATTGTGCCTCGCTATTTTCTTATTTCCTTTTTCTTTTACATCAATCATTTTATTCACTTTTGCTTGTACTACCAATCCATTCCTTATCATAATTGTTTCACAATTCTTATTGTCTTCTCTTTTTAGATTTATTTTAATGTTACTAGGTATCATTCCTTTGGTGTATAGTTTTTAAGGTTTAAGCTAGTTGTCTTATTTGTGTTTCTAGATTCCTCACACTAACATTGTGATTACCTTCCCTTGTTATCAAGTTGTCCACTTTAGAGGACAATGCACCCATCTTTTGGTTGATTTTTCATATCTAAGCTAATATTGGTGACCATAGTTTCCATTATGCTATCTAATTTATCTAGCCTTGATTCTTTGACCCATGATTATTATTATTATTGGTTAAACCCAAGCGGGTTGAATGGAGATCTTGTGCTAGAATTATCCATTCAATTGTTATTAGCTTGGGAGAAATTTGGATAATTTCTCCATCCTGGATTAGAGTTAGAGATGGAAATTTGACTTGACGGGTTAGGGTTCCAATGATACCCAACCCATTTGAGTCCAATTGGGGTAAAATAGGTTGAGATATTATCCATTTTATTTTAAATGATTGGCGACAAAAAGGGTCGGCTAAAAAAACTTGTTTGTTTAGGGAACCATTTGAGTACCCATTTTTTTCAATTACATAAAAACCATACTATTTCATTTTCATTTGAAAAATAAAAAAAGCCAACAGGTCAATTTCGTTTGAAACGATTCAGTTTAAATTGAACATGGGTCAGAATGGTTTGGGTTGGGTCTGACTCAAACCAACCTATTTCCATCTTTAGTGGTAGGTATTAAAGTAGTGATTCCCTTGTTTGTTGAAGTTTCCCACATAGTTGATCATTATGGATTGTAGACATAAACTTCATTATGATGGCTTCCATTGTAAAAATAAAAAATAATAGCAATTTTTTGAACCATGTTACCACTTACTAGATTAGTGATCACCACACACAAAGTGTGTACAATTAATGCGCAAGTATACGTATCGAAACAAATAATATAATGATAAAAAAATATTGTTCCTATGAAGATTATTTTATTAGAAACTAATTTTTAAAATTAAAAAAATAAAAATCAATTTTTTTTGTATTTTTATATTTTAAGGAAACAAAATTAAAATAACTAAAAGTAAATAGTAATAATTAATTAAATCAGATTTGGTAACTAAAAATATATATGAGAAAATATCTAGGAATACTTAATCCCTCAATTTTCTAAACATATGAATCGCTAAAATCCTCCCAATATAAGTATCAGTTAAGTACATGATCAATTGAATCTAACCTAACATGCATTCCTCTCTCAAGTAAACTATACATCATATAATAATTAATTTAATCACACTCTCATGCCAATTAAATTTCATACTACTCATTAAGTTCATCAATTATGGATCACATACATAAAAATCATACATCTTTACCTAGACACTATGCATGTTATTTAATCAAGACAAACAATTAAATAATTCTCTCAAATATATTTAATTGCCTCTATAGATAAATTCTTGGCCAAACAATTAATAGCATACGAATCAAATTAAATAATATAATTAAATTAAAATTAAAATTGGGATAAAATTTTAGATCATCACATGGTGAAAATTGGATTCATAAGATCCCTAGATTAATAAATTAGTAACACATAATTGTGTTCACAAAGCTCATATTTTTTATAAATAAAGACATAAAAATTGATAAAGAAAATAGTAGATGAAAAAAAACAATCAATCTCTTGAATTTTAGAATTAATCTCCTCTTGAATCTCCACCAAAATTGTCTTCTCTTGAATTTTTCTGTATTTTTCTCACATTTTAGCTCCAAAAATTGACCAAAATTATGCTAATGGAGTCCACTTCGGTTTTATGGAGTAATGTGACACGTGATTCGTAGAGCAATGGCGTGGTGACGATGGTTGGCCAATTTCCAAACTTGGATTGAACGTCGTGTTGACATGTGGCATACATTTCGTCCTCCTCACATATGGAGTAATGTGATTCGCTCTCTATGCTTGCGTGGTGTCTGTGTGGCTTGCCCAGTCAGCTCCCTTGCTTATATGGCAGGCCACATGGAAGCTTCTGATTGGTCATGCGTTAAAAATTTATAAAAATTCCCAAAATATCCCAAAAATATTCCAAAAATTATATTTTCACCCATTTTCGCTAAAAAGTTTATATTTTAATATTTTTTTACCATAAAAATACTATTTATTGAATAAAACAAGTAAATATTAAATAAAAAAGTGCACTAATGACTCTACTTTCATAGAGTCATCAATAGAATTCTTAAATAATGAAATTAAGAGTGCTTGTTAGTTAAACATCAAGGTTGACATATGTGTTGCCAAGACAAAAACTAAGTCAACTTAATTCACTCTATCTACTTTTTTATTAGGTAGTCTTTCAATAGATCATTGATAGTTATTTACTACCACATCTTCCAAAAGTTGGAATGCTTCTTCTTCATTCTTATCCATTAAAGACCCTTCAGTAGTTTCATCAATAATAATGCATGTCTATTCTAATAAATTAGTATAGAATGCTTGTACTTGAAGCCAACTTGATAGACCATGGTGTGGAAACTTTTTGAGTAGCTCCTTGAACCTTTCCCAAACTTCATAAATTGTTTCACCATCCATTTGAAGAAAGAAGGTGATGTAATTTCTCATCTTAGCTATTTTTAATGTTGGGAAATATTTGGCTTGGAAATTTTGTGCTAAGTCTTCCCAAATATTAATTGAGTTGTCAGGTAAATAGTTGAGCCATATCTTTGCATTTTCCCTTAGAGAGAACAAGAACAAGAAAAGGAAAATTACGTCATTATAAACTCCAATCTATTTAAATGTGTCACAAATTCTTATAGGCATTCAGATCATAAATGTGGTTACCTCTAAATTGGGCTTGAGATTGAACCATGGGGATAGTTGTATGCTTGATGTCAAAGTTCTTAGCTTGAACCCTGCCCTTCTAATTGATGAATGAATTCCATTTACCAAAGGCATAGTATAATCCCTTAAATAATTTTGTCCAATAGTTGCTCATGGTGTAAGAGGTGGGCTTGGATTTGATAAGTATTGTGGTTCCATTGTAATTGGTTCTTGATTTTTACACCTTTTATTTCTCAACTTCCATAGAGTTCTTTCAATTTATGGGTCATAGTGAGTAAGTTTCTCAAGAGTCAACCTAGACATAAACAAAAAAACTAAAAAGAAATTAAATACCTAAATTAATTTTATTATACTCGCTACAAATATCTACTAATAGAATAGTTGTTACTCCTCTGATAATGGTGCCAAAACTTGACAAATGGTCTGTAAGTATATGAGACATGCAAATAATATATTGCTAAAGCATGAGTATCAATCCTTGAGGAGTTGAATGTTTCATAGTAGAATACCAAAAATAAGTAATAATATTATTATTTAGGCTAACTATAAAGGATATTATATCGATAACTAATTATTACGACTAAACTAAGGCTATTTCAAATATATGAATTAATCAACGAGAATAACTTAGGATTTTAGAATCCCTAACTATTTCACATCCAATTCAAAATAATCTCTAAATAACTTTCTAAATATTATATCTAGCTACACGATCTTAGATCTTAGTGACTTTTTTTCATGCAATCATATATGATTTTACATAAACAATCACATTTTCATGTTATTTTGTTTATACCGCAATTAAAATCACGTATAAAAATGCTACACCTACATTAGTCATACTTTTAAACTATTTCAATGCACATGTTAATTAATCTAAGAATAATCAATATTCCACTTTTTTAAGCTAGAAACTAAACCTCAAAATCATGCAATTAATGACCAGTTAATTGAAGCAATCAATAGAAGATTAATTAAGATATCAATTAAATAGCTAAAATCACATAAATAAATTTGTTTTGATTACACTCCATGTGGCTAGGTTCAACCATAATCATAAATAAAGAACCTAGTCACTCATTGTTCTAAACATAATCAATAATTACATAGATGAGTTCATGGAAAGAATATAAATCAATGAAGAAAGAATTACATAATTATGTAAGGAAATCTTGCTCTAGATTTAATCAATCTTTAACTCATTCATATTGCTCTGAATTACTGCTCTCACTGCTCTCAATCGTAAATAGGATGGAAGAGTCATTATTGTGTTCCAAGCTACTGTTGCTAATATAGGGCTAAAATTGGCCCAATTGGTTTAGGAATTGTATAAGCTTTGATCCAAATTTTGAATAAAGATAGATGTAGAACAGGGCTAATGTGTTAAAATTCACCATGCTTAATCAATCAAGACCCTTACTCAATTGATCTAACCATGGTATTTTTCTAACTTGAGAGGATTCAATCGGTCAAGCCCTTTTTGGATTGATCGAAACCCTTATGGATCGATCGAGCTACAATATCGAATTCCACCTAAGAAACCACGATCAAAGTCGAGCTAACCTCGATTGATCGAGGTGGTCATGGTTTTGTAATTTCCTTAAAAATTCTATATCTCATATGTTTGAGCTCCAATTGATATCATTCCACCTACATTAGCACATTTATACATAAAATAAGTTTTTAACTAATATTTCATCCAAAATAAGAAAATAGTTAATTTAGAATAGCTAATAATTCTACTTTCGTAGAGTTATCAATCAACAATGGACTTGACTTTCTAAGGATGGGCATGAGTTGGTTCAGGTTGGATTCAAACCAAATCGAATTGACTCATATGTTGAATTGAAAATTATTATTTGAAGTTATTTTTGATTTGGTCCAATTCAAAAATTACCCATAGGTCATCGACCTTAACTATTGACTCATTTCAGACACTATTTTTGTTTTTAAAATGAAAAATGATCAAATTGATCAAATTCAAAACAATACATGTTTTACATGAACTGAACTTGTATTACAAATAATAGTGCATACATTGAACTATTTGCTATTTGAATTGGTCTTTCCCAAATTGAGTAGATGCATGCGAGGAACTAACTCATTGGGTTAAAGTGCCACCATTTCCACTAGCCATATGAACACTTTTGAATTCTTTTATAAATAGATTTATTATAGTTTATTTTGAATTAATGAATTATTTCAGATAAAGTGTTATACCAAAAGTTACGTGGTCAGGTAATTATTATTGTTAGATACTTTTGTAAGTATCAAAAATTATCATAAATCACAATTACATAGAATTCAAGTCTAAAATATCTATTTACTTTAATTTAGGTAGTATTTTTTAAAAGATATCAAAAAGTAGAGATCATTATTTGTGAGCTTTATGTAGAATAAAAATAATTTTTTTATAATTATTTGCTTGTGTTGTTTTAAATATACTTGTGATAACTTTTTAGTTATGTAAAAGTGTGTAACAAAGTTTTATTACTATATTTAATAGGGTAAATCTACATCACTATCTTTGAATTATTGAGTTTGTTATAAATGTACCACTAAATTGTTTTTATACAAACGTATAACTAAACCATTAAAAGTTACAAATGTAACATTCTATCATGTAGGGTTAAAAATTAAAAACAAATCTAAAGATTCCCAAATTTATTATTCATCTTCTTATACTTCTAGCTACTAAGCATCAAAATAATAAATATAATCTAATATTTGAATTAAATAGCAAGGATTGAAAGCATACAAATAAAAGAGAAGATCACGAAAAGGTGGAGAGGAACAAAGGCCCGCAAAAAATTCATGGCATTGGGCTAAAGATCAACAAGGATTCAATCATTGGAAAAACTTGTTTTTCGGTTAGAAAAGGTTGACCAAACAAAGAGCAAACTCGTAATAGCCTCAATACAATTCTTTATCTACATATGGCATGACATACTCTCAACAAAATCTCACTCAATCTCACACTTTTCCCCTCTATGTCTTACTTATTCATACATTATTTATTGGACCTAGTAAATGGACTAAGAAATGACCTGGGAAGTTTGGTATAAAATGGGCAAAGCTTCCTCCCATATTTTGGCCCAAAAAATAAGAGAATAATAGGAGAATTTATAGAATATCCAACCTTTTGGACCCTCATTGACCACCTCGATGAACCCTCGTGGATCACCTCTGTAAGCCCCCACTGATCACCTTAATGAGGGTAAATACTGCCAACACAAAACCACATAGCCCACAGAGAAAATCATTTCAAACACTAAGAAACGTAGAGTCCCCAACGGGACAACACAATAACAAAGAAACACCCAACAATGCAAATATATGCAATCTAAGAGAGTGAGTATGTGTACCAAACAAACACAACAATGTATCCATATTGGTATTGAGCCACCAATAATCAACATTACATAGAACATACAGAAACATGAAATAAAACACACAATATGTTTTGAACACAGAAATGGTAATACCAAAAAGACAAGACTTGCAACAAAGAAAAAAAGGTCATACCAAATTTCATTGGGTAGTCTCTACTCTCTCTTGTACAATATTACTTCTTTTGGTAACATTGCATACAATTTCACATTTGTAGGGAATGCACATAAATGCTCCAAATGTTTGAAGATTTAAGCCCATTTTCAAAAATTTATGTTATTTTTGCTTTATTCTAAAAAAATTTATATTTTTCAAATAATATCATTGTGCATTATTGTACAATGTAAAAAAATAGTGTATTGTATAGTTATACAATGAGTGAATTGCAATATGTACAACATCATACATAGACTATTTAATCAATATAAATGTGTAAAACTTGACCAATTTGTACAAAAAAATAACCAAGGAAGTAAGATAGTTCATGCCACAAATTGATTCCAACTATTATAATAACACTTTAAGCTACCCAACAAAATAACAAATCTATTAATTCCTTAAAAAAATGAGGTGGTTTGGGGAGTGGGGTTGTAGAGGTAGATTACGTCTTTGGTGTCATTTTACCCCTTAGATTATAAGTGATGTATTTAGTCCTTTAGCTTTAGAAAAAGGGACCAATTAAGGACATAACACATTAACTTAATATTTTTTAATTAAAAATTATTTTTAAAGTAATATTTTAATATAAAAAAAATTAAAATGACTAAATAACATCCCTTATAATTTAAGAACCAAATCTCACACGTGATCTAATATAAGAGATTTCTATGACACTTTTCTCTTATTTTTATTCAATTTTATTACTTTAGTTATTTGAAAATAAATTAATATAGAAAAACATTATATGAATATAGTAATGAGTGCAAATTCTTCTACAAGAGAAAAAGATGAAGGGACGTGAAAGTGAAGGCTTTGAAAGCTAGACTAGTGGCACATAGTTCTACCAAAAAGGAGAGGGTTAACTATGAGAAAAACTTCTCACTAGTAACAATACTTAAATCCATTCAAATACTCTTGTCCATAATGGTTGCTCTCGATTATCAAATTTGACAAATGGACATCAAGATGGAATTCTTGAATGGATATCTTAAGGAGACCATCTATATGGTCCAACTAGAGGAGTTCATAGTGGAAGGCCAAGATAAAAAGGTTTGCAAGCTTAAGAGGTCCATTTATGGACTCAAGCTAGCATTAAGATTGTGGAACATGAGGTTTAATGAGCCTTATGTTTACAAATTAATCTAGGATAATAAAGGGATTTTCCTAGTATTTTACATGGATGATATTCTACTTATTAGGAATGGTATAGAGGTGTTTCCTAATGTAGAGTAGTGGTTGGTTAAATAGTTCAAGATGAAGGATTTGAGAGAGGCAAGCAATATTTTAGGAATACATATCATTCGTAATCGAAAGAACAAGCACTTGGCCTTGTCTCAAGCAATATATATATAAAAAGTTTCATCTAGATTCTCAATGAAATATTCCAAGGCACCTTACCTACTAGCTATAGGATTATCCTGTCTGACAATCAGTGTCTAAAGACACCTTTAGAGATAAAGAATATGAGATAAGTATCATATGCATTAATAGTTAGAAGTCTCATATATGCCATGATGTGTATAAGGCCTGACATCTATTATACCATTGGTATTATTAATCGATACCAATCCAACCTAGGATTAGATCATTGGGATGCATTCAAGTGCATCCTCAAGTATCTTAGAATAATGGGGAATTATTTACTAGTCTATTTTGAGAGAGATTCGATCCTCACAAGATACATAGTCTTTGAATTTCTAGTAGACAAATATTATCAATGATATACGTCTAGGTTAGTGTTTTCCCTATGTGGAGGAGTCATAGTATGAAAGAGGATGAAGCAAGCTTGTACTTTTGATTCCATAATGTAGGTTAAATTTGGTAATGCTTTTAAAGCACCAAAAGAACACATATGACTCCACAAGTTCTTGATAGATTTAGAATTTTTTTCAAATATGAAGTAGCTGCTAACATTGTATTGCGATAACAGTATAGCAGTGGCTAACTCAAAATAACCAAAAATCCATAAATGAGGAAAGTATATAGAGTGCAAGTATCATTTGATCTGAGAGATTGTACATCAGGGAGATTTAGTAATCAAGAAGATAGCTTTTGAAGACAACTTTGTTGTCCTATTCACCAAAACACAACCTACCAAGAGTTTTGAGGGTCACCTAGAAGTAATAGGGTTAAAAGAGATGTCCTCTTTGCTTAAGGACTAGTGGAAAATTATTAGGATATTGCTCTAAATATAAAGAAGTATGTATCTAATTTTATTCTAAAATTTGAATAAATAAAAGGAACATTTCATTTATTTACATGTGTTATTTTATTCTTAAAATAAATCATAAAAATCCAATTATTCATGTTTTCTTAAAACTCAGTATAGATATTAGCACATACACAAGAGGATTAGTTTTAATTGAAATAATCAAATTATCTTTGATGATTAATTAAAGTTTATATAGTGGAATATCTAATTAAGTCATGACTACAACCCATATCCATTTGGAATGGAGTGACTCTTATTTGGGGTGATTGATATGGAGACATCTAGTTGGGAGTACCTTGTATAATAGTTGATTATACAAAACTACACTAGACGTATTAGAAATACTTTTAATATCGATTTACTCATAATTTTTTCTCTATATCATCTGATGACCATGTGCAAAACAATCTTAATCCTAAGTTATTTAGCTAGCCTCTTACTGTAGCACCTTAGTATTTGACTATCTCAATAATGCCTGAAATGTTGGGATGACATACCTTATATCTTGGCATCTCGGTGTTTATGATAGGTTGGGAGGTTATCTCATAAAAAATGAAATCCATTCCATCTATTTGTAGATGTTAGATAATAGTTCTCTTATTTAGCAATCCAAAATTTGAATGATTGCATGCAATCTATAATATGATTATATATAGTTATTAGTATGCATCGTAGGTACTCAAGAAGAAGATGTTATCGAGGAGGTAAAATAGACTTAATAACCCCAATCGTATTACAAACATGCTACGAAGGATTGAGTTGGACCTAATTGTTATATCAATGGATTACGCATAGATATGTTGGAAAATGCTATGATATTTGAGAGTTTTCAACCAAAGGTATATAGTGGAATAAATCATAGATTAATAAATATTGATAATTAATATGTGGTTAATTAATATATCAATACTTTATTTAAGCTTGAATTTGTATTTCCATAGATTCTCAAGTTTTCTATATAACAACAAATAAACAATGTTGCTTTTAAGATAAATGAATGATTAATTTGAAATTAGTTATTTCATATGATCAAAATTCATTTTTATTTATTATGGCATAATGGTCATAAATTTCATATAAATATATAATAATAAAATGATAATTTAGCATAGTCAAATTAATCTAATTAATTAATTAAATATTTATTTGAATTAATTAACAAATACTTGTGGAACAATAAAAGTATTTTAGTAATTATTAAATTATATTTAAATTTTAGATTAATTATAAAATTAAATTTGGAATTGAATTGTAGCATAGAAATAAGAGTGAAACTCCTTATTAGCATGAAAAAGGACTAAGATAATGAGAATAAGATTTTCATTAAAGCACACAATTTGATTGTTTGTAGGATTTTTAATTGAATATATTTTTAGTATCCTAATCCAAATCATATTAGGTCAAATAGATGCCATTTAAATACACTATATTTTCCCCTATATGGCCGAACAATATATAGGAAATTGAGTGAATTTTCTAGCACTCAATTGAGATAAAATTATGAGAAAAAAATTCAATCTATAGCCATAGCGATTCAAGAAGGTGTTCTTAATAAAAAATTATTGACTTCATGCAATAAAGGGGTCTTAATCAACTTAGAGCTTACAAAGATTCTCACTAATCTTATTATTTCCAGTTGGGAGACAAGGCATGGAAGCCTGAAGGTTCCAACTATTTGTTCGCACGCTATAAATGTATGTTCCTTGTTCTATGATGAAGTAACAATAAGACTGATATCGAGTTGGCAATACCAATCTTACAGATACTTTAGTTTTATATTTGTAAAACTCTCGCAAGTGTACGAATCACTTTATAGAAAATGACAAGTATAATCCCAAAGTCGATTTAAGGAAGGAATATATGTGGTTTCTAATTTATTATTCAAACTTTTAAAAATGAAATTAAATCCTAAACATCTTGTCATGATATTTTGATTTTTGTCTTTTCTAATTTAATAAAAAATAAATAAACATAGATATGATTCAATAAACAATTATACAAATTTTTATCATTCATAAAAGTGAAGTATTTATTAATATAATAATTAAGTTAATTATGCTTGCTCATATTATTTAGGTTAATAAAGATATAAATTGATATTTATTAATTCTTTATATATATATATATATATATCACATTTGTGGGGTTTAGATATTCTTTGTTAATTAAACAAATCAATTAACACCTATGGGTAGGGTCGATAATTAATTTGGTTAATTAAATTAATTATTTTTTTTAAGAGATTGAAAATGAACCATTTAAATGCCATATTTGATGGGGTTAGACATTTTAAACTTTATTCAAGGTGTCCAAATTAAACCTAAGAATTTAATTATCTGAGTACTAACTTTCAAGTTTTAAAACTAATACTAAAAATATGTCGTCAATACATTTTCAAATAAAAGTTCTTATAAAAAACCTTTGAAATAGAGTTTTACTTTAACTACTGAACGATTATATCAACAAATAAAATAACACTACTCTAAATTAGACTGGATAATTAAACTTTATAATCTAATTTTCAAATTTAATTTTGTAAGAAAAAATAATATATTTCTCTTTAACATCCTTAATATAAAATCTTGAATAAAAACAAAATCAATTTATTTATATAAATGTTTTACCTATTTAATATTTCGCAAGCATAGCAACATTATTATTATATCATATTTACAAGCAGTCACTCATGTTAAATTCAATTATAGATAAATTAAACATAACATATAAGAATAAAATATAAAAAATAAATGTAAAGAATTCATTTTAAAATTATAACTCAAAAGAATCCTTACAGAATTTTGATGTTAATTTTGTTACTGAAAAACCTCCAAACGGATTTGCATTTCCGTTAATTGAATCAATAACTAAAAATCTATAAAAGTATAACTAGTTCTTCTCAAAAAGAGAAGAACTTTAAAACTAAAAAGTTAAAAATTAGAGAGAGAAAGATAGAGAGAGAGAAGAGATTTTGAGGGGTAATTTTTACAATGGATAAGAGGGTCCTTTTATAGATGAGGAAAGATAAAAAAAAGTGAGAAAATATATTAAAAATTGATTTTGGATGTGTTTGTACAGGCTGACATGCGTGTGGAGAGCAAGATTTGTGATAGACAAGCGTTGGCGCACGTGGATGCATAAAGGACAAGCGCAGACGTATGCTAGTTGCCCATGCGGTGCCCGCGTAGGACTCAACATTTTTGACTTTTTTAACATGTTGACCCATTTTGTCCAATTTTTTTATTTTCTTGACTTTTTCTCATTTGTTTCTTAACATATTTGTGATGTATTGCCTCCAATATTTTTCTTCGAGTCTTTAAGTTATTTTTAAATAAAAATATCTAAGAAACAATAAAAATACCCGTAATTCTGAAAATATAAATTTATATAAAAATATGATAAAATCATATAAATATAAATCTATTTAATCAATTAAAATACATTAAATCATGGTAATTTTAGTGCTTTTAAGCATTTATCATTATACTTTTTTATAATTAAATTATTAATATCATAAAATCTTTATAGGTTAAATTTTTGTTAACCAATACCAATCATTTTCACTATTTTTGTTGTTAAAAATTAGATTTTTACAAAAAACAATATTCAAAACCAATAAGCATATCTAGTCGAAGGCTGATAGACGAGAGGTTTTGCAAGCAATATGTATAACAAATTACTCCAAAATGAAAAAAAAAAATACTTAGAAGAACATGGCTTGGTCCAAGAATAAAGGAACCTAATGGGAATGCAAGCATGCAAATCAAGACCATTTGTTTACCTACCCATGATTTATCCATCTAGATGGACCATGAGCTAGGAGCCACACAACCAACTAATTGGTGTCATTTTATACTTATATTTTTACATCAATTTCAATATATTCACAATGAATTATTATTTGTTATGTATTTTATGTTCTTATTTCATGTTATATAGGTTAGGGGACAAAATGAGAAAAAAAGAGGTAAAAATGTATATTTAGAGCAAAATGGATAGCTAAAATAACAAAAAAAATATAATTTCTACATTAAAGTGATTTAACACATCCACACTAACTACTTTAGTATAAAAGATTCCTAAGAATCCATTTTCTCCCAATATTTCATATATGAATCAATTTACCATTCCAAGTAATTATTGATATGATAAGATCAAACGCACTATACTAGCATGAATTCCTCTCTTGAGTAAATTACATTTCATATGATGAATAAATTAATCACACTTTCGTTTTGATTAATTTCACACTTCTCAATTAACACACAATTTATTTCTTAAGCCAACTATGTACAATATAGAAAATAATTGGATCACACTATCGTGTTGATCAAATTCAATCATGTTTATTAAGCTCGCATTAGGTGTAGAAAGTGTTAAAATAGAGTTATTACTTAGGTTAAATAACATAATTGAATGTCAAAAATGGCCTAATTGGTTTAGAATTTATATTAGTTTTGATCCAACGATTGATATTGATAATTGAATGTATAAATAGCGCTGATGTGTCAATTTTTTTCTTTTACTCTGCTTGAACGATTGATGACTTTGCTCGATTGATCTAAGTATGTCATCGATATATACCCTTTTTGATCAATCAATCCTTCTAGATATATCCCTAGATCATACTTTATGCATCCACATACACTAAAAAAATCCCAATAAACCACCAAAATTTCCAAAAATAATTACATTTTTTTCCAACCTATATAAATCAAGATTAGTATTTTTTTTAAACATATATTTCACCTTTTATTTACAAAAATAAGTTAGATATCAAGCTAAAAAGATATACATAACTCTATTTTCATATAATTATAACACCCATGAACTTGGCCTTTTTCTTTCCTTCAAGCAAAGCTAAAACTTGAACAAAAAACCTAGTAAGATATGAATGAATAATAAATGAAAAAAGAGAAATCATGCACATATATGTTAGACAAATATTTCAGTCCTCAAGGATCGTATATGTCACATAACAAAAACAATTCACATTACCATTTATCAACCTGGGATTTTGATGAGAATCCAAGAGCATCACCAAAGAATCCATGATATCCTAATGGGCCTAATACTCAATGTCACTTAAAGGTATCATTTACAAGTTATTTAGAAGTGTACTATTAGCATTCGTCAGTTTGGGTTTGAAACAAAAGGAAAGGAAAAGACAAATCCTAATTTGGAATGTCTCATTGAGTAGCCATCAGTATTATCGCCATATCTTTTCCATTTGATCTTCAAATGAGGATAATCATAATGGGTTAGAAATATTACTCAATGGGATACAATCTTCATAGGGATACAAATTTTTCAGTTCGGATTGTTATAGGATCAAAATGGGCTAACAAGTTGTTGCTAGAAATACAAAAATTTGGAAGAAAATTCCTTTCCTTTTTGATTGAGACTAGGGCTGTACTTTTTAGCTTTTAGACATTTATTTCAACAAATAAATTATTTTAGATTATATTCATATTATATAAATATTATTTAGGATTTCATATTTATTTTAATTAACTAAGGTTTTTATGTTTTTAGCCTATAAATACCTAAGGAGGTTGTATTCAATTAAGATTTATGAAGACTTTGATAGACTATAAATTTCAAAAAATGTATAGATTTTAATAGACTTTTAAAAACTTTAGCAGATATTTTATTAAACTTTTAAAAATTCAATTAGGATTTAGATAGACTTTGAATGATTTCAAATACTAAAAAACTTACCAAATTCAAAATATACTTTATTAAACTTTTAAAAACTCTATATAAGTTTCAATATATTTTTATGACTTTTTCATAAATTGTTATAGCATTATAAGGTTTTATAAAGTTTAATATATTTTAAATTTTTATCATACTCACACTTTTTCACTATACTCTAATTATTTTATAATGTTTTAATGAACTCTTTTATAATTATTAAAAATATTCAATATGTTATTATTTATTTTATTTAAAAATTTAATAAAACTTATATTTTTCTTTAAGCCGTAGAAATATCCAAAGTTTCTATAAAAGCATATATGGATTTTCATTAATTGAAAAGAGACACATGTCCAACTTAACTATGATAAAAATTATTATTATAAGCTCCTTGGTCCTTAATATATATTAAAAGAAAATTGTTTTTTAAAGGTCAGTACGTGGGATATATATATATATCAAAAGAAGGAGTTAAGAAAAAAGTGAAGGTTTTTTTTTTAAAAAAAAAGTCCCCAAAAATCTCATGGGAGAAGATGTTACTAGTAGACTTTATTTGTACATAAAAAATGCTTAAAATCCTTAAAAGTCTATGATTAAATGAAGTTTTAAAAGTCATTGACATTTTGAATACTCTAATAGTTTTGTATATTTTTAAAAAGTAGTAATTGAATACATCTAAATTTGTATAGACTTTTATAAACTTTTAAAATATCTTAAAAACATTTAATTGAATACAACTAAACTTTTATGGATTCTTAAAAAGTTTAATATTAGTATACCTAAACTTTTAATTTTCATTAAAGTCTACAAAAATCTTATTTGAATACACCCTTGTAAGTAACCAAACTATGTAGGAATTCATTCAACCCTTTTGATTAAAATTTTAATGAGAATTTTCTCTTTAGTTCTTTTAAGAACTTTATTTGAACTTATGAGGAGTATACTTGTGGCATTTAAACTTGATTTATCACTCGCATCTCTCATCTATTTTTGAGTGTGGTTCTACTCTTATTTCTTAATATCTTTGGTTTCTATCTCTTTATAGATAACGAGTCATGCTATTTTTTTGTTACATTTTACAACTTGTTTTAGAACAATCTTACTGAAGGTCTCAACATTAATCTTTGGGTCTTATTTCTTTAGGTGAAATTCTTATCACATGTAATTAAGTTTAAACTAAGTTTTTAATGAAATGTTTCATGTGTGTATTTCCCTTTCATGTAATGTCACCATGTCATTAGATAGGCTCATGTAAACAAATAATGAAGTTAAATTTGAAATATAAATAACAACTCCATACGTCCATATAAATACCATTATATCCCTCTCTTGCTTTATTCACCTAAAACATAAAATAAAAAAGACTAATAAATAAACATAAAATTTTAAAATGCTTACATTACCTACCCAAAAGCTTTACATTTTAGGTTCTTGAATCTATCAAGGTGGATAATACATACAATATTCCATGACCAACTGCTTAATTATTTTCATGGTTATTGGTCCATGGTCATCGTGATTGTGTATTGGGATCCAAACCACTTTCCTCTTTCTAGAGGCATTAAAATCCATCTTAAGTAGTTCGAAGTCTTCAACAATAATATGAATTTTGATAATAAGATTGTGATGACTCTAGGTTAGTGTAGAGGTTGTTATTGGTATGAATCCCTCTATTCCATCACAATGTACTTTGTACGGATTGAGTAGCTATGTAAGATTTCAATGTGAAAAATGAGAATGTTCTTGTATAGAATGATCTCTTATAGTACTATTCTATTCAATATAAGTTATGAGGTTGATTGCCTCCTCAAATGTCATCCTTGCATCCTTGAGCTTTTGATACTCAAAAAGGTCTATCACCACTCTTCAAAAACAATACTAAAAATAAAAAAAATGCAATAACAAATAGAAAAATAAGTTAGTAAAAAATCAATAATTAAAAAAATTAATTATATGTGGTCATGTACAAGTGAAATAATTTTAAGAATAATAGTTTTTGTAACTACGAGAATTGGATTATTAAGTATTTTATTTCCTCACTCTAATCACACTAATACTATTTAGGCTAATAAAAATTGATATTTAAAATAACTAAAAACAACACATATAATATCTACACTAATGTGATTCAACACACCCACATTAATTACTTTGGTAAAAAAGAGTCATAAGAATCCATTTTCTCTCATTTTTTTCATACATGAATCAATTTACCATCTCAATTAATTATTAATATCATACTTGATCAAATTCTCTACACCAGTAAGAATTATTCTCTCAAAGAAAATTACATGTCATATAGTGAATAAATTAATCATACTCTCGTACTAATTAATTTGCACACTTTTCAAATAGCAGACAATTTATTTCACAAGAAAATTACGTATCATATGGTAAATAATCAGATCACACTATCACACTAATCAAATTACATCCTATTCATTAAGCTCGCATTTATACACCACATACATAAAATGATTATCAACCCCACCACGCGTTTTGAATAAATTATTATCAATCCTTTATGGGTTTAACCTTTACTTGAAACTATATTTACATCATACAATTTTAAGATAAGTAAGGTAATAATTTTTGACTTGCCTTTTAGGGTGTGTCAAATGTTTTTATGAAAATAGAATCATCAACGCACTTTTATACTTAATATTTATTCATTTTATTCAATAAGTAGTATTTTGGGTTTAAAAAGATTAAAATATGCGTTTTCTATTGAAAAAGGGGTGAAAATATGGTTTTTATGGATTTTTTAGGATTTTTATGGAATGATTATGAATTTTTTAATGCATGAGAAATTAGAAGGTGCTACACAAGCATGGGAGTTGACCAGATATACCACGTGGAAACCACATAAGCAAAGAGGGCCAATTGAAGCAGCCACATGTACCGAGTAGTGCTACCCACTCCATGTGTGGGCATAATGTTTGTTCTGAGTTTGGTGCATGGTCAACGACCATGCCATATGTTGTCACATGATTCATCCTTTCTTTCCATAGGGGCACCACACAATCCACATCCAAAAATCATAGCATGCCATATGGCATTGACTCAACATGTGTTGACTATGACTAATCAACCCCACCACGCGTCGTGTGCTAATTGTTTACCTCTTTCTCCCTTGCACTTCTAGTATTCCTATTTTCCAATACTATTAATTTTTCGTTTTTTCATCTCATTCCTTGATTTGAAGCTGATTTAATGGTCCAGATTCCATCTGAGCCTAATTTAACCCTCTAATTGCCGAAAAACCCTAATGAGCCAAAACTTATCATTTTGTTATCAATTTTGGAGCTAAGAAGAAAGGAAAATATAGAAAATTTAAAAAGAGATACAAATTTGTTTGAGATTCCAAAGGAGATTAGTGCTACAATGCAAGAGATTGATTGTATTTATTCTTATTCTTAATTCTTTATGAGACATTTTTTCTTTATAAAAATATCAGCTTTGTAACAAGATCATGTCTAGCTAATTTATTAATCTAGAAGTCGTATACATGTAATGATATAATATTTTACTCTAATTATGATTTCAATTTAATTATATTATTTAATTTGATTTGTATGCTATTAATATTTTGGCTAATAATTAATTTATAGAGGCAATTAAATAGATTTGAGAGAATTATTTAATTATTTGTCTTAATTAAATAACATGCATAGTTTGTAGGAAAATATGTACGATTCTTATATATGTGATCCATAATTGATGAACTTAATGAGTAATATGAAAGTTAATTGACATGAGAGTGTGATTAGGTTAATTACTATATTGTGCATAGTTTACTTGAGAGAAGAATACATACTTGCGGGGATTTTAGTGATTCACATGTTTAGAAAATTGGGGGATTAAGTATTCCTTGATATTTTCTCATAACATAATCTCTGTGGGAACGATATTTTCTTATCATTATATTACTTGTTGAGATACGTATATATGCATATTTATTGTACACAATTCATGTCGATCAAGTTTTTTGTGTCGTTGTGAGAAATTATAAACATTAGAAATTATTATTTCTATTTTATTTTAGATATTTTTCTTTATTTTATTTTTTTTACATCTCCTCTACTCCATTAGAAATATATATGGTTATACTGCATAAGCAAAGTCTGTAAGTGAGAAATATTTCCTTTAGATATCGAAATTGAGCGTACTTTAAGATCAATAAAAAAACAACAAGTTATCTCCCAAGTGGAAGAAATGGCTAATGCATTAGAAATAAAAAATAATGAGCTAAGCTTTAACAACCAGATACATTTAATGGATGACAAGGACAGAGCTATGAACAAATATGTATGACCTATTTTGGAAGGGTTGAATCCTAGTATTACAAAGCCAAACCTTCAAGCTAATCAATTTGAACAAAAGCTAGTGGTGTTTCAAATGTTACAAATAGTTGGACAATTCAGGGGATTACCAATAGAGGATTCTCATTTACATCTCATTTTGTTTGTTGAAGTTGTAGATTCATTTAAATTTAGTGGTGTGATCGAGGAGGAGTTTAGGCCTAAATGTTCCTTTACTCTTTGTGAGATCGTGCTCGACCTTTCTAAACTCTTTCTCACCTAATTCCATTACAACTAGGAATGATTTAGCATATAAATTATTGATGAAATATTTCCCACCAACAAAGAATGTCAAGCATAGGAATAATATTACCTTCTACCAATAATATAAAGGGGAATCTTTATATGAAGCATAGGAAAGATTAAAATAGTTATTAAAGATGTGTCATCACCATAGTATCCCTTATTGGATCCAGATGGAGATTTTCTATAATGGTTTCAATGCTCAAACAATAACCATTATTGATGCATCCATTAATAGAGTTTTTCTAGCCAAATCATATAATCAAGTTTATGATTTATTTGAGAAAATGGCTTGCAATAATTATCAATGGCCAATGGATAGAATGGAAGCCATAAGAAGAGTAGTCCAAGTGTATGAGGTAAATGATATCATGACACTTATAGCTTAAGTGTCATCTTTGGTGATTCTTTTAAAGTCTCAAAACTTGCTAGTGAGTATAAACTAGATCCAAGATTTAAGGGTGTCCTGTGTCTTTTGTGGTGGAGCTCATTTGTTTGATAACTGTCCAAATAATACTGAATCTACATGTTATATGGGTAATGTGAATAGAAACAATAATCCATACTCAAAAACATATAAACTTGGATAGAAACAACATCCAAATCTCTCTTTGAGTAATAAAAACAATAAATATATTAATCAATTCAACCGTCAATTATTTTCACCACTTGGTTTTCAACAGCCACAATAATTACAAGCCCAAGAGAAAAAGTCACTTATTAATGACAATACAAAACATTTAATAAGGATGATGAAAGATTTCATTCAGTTAGTAAATACAAAATTTTCCACTCAATAGGTTTCAATTCAAAGTTTAGACACCCAAATGGGGAAACTTGTTAAGGCTATAAGTCAAAAGCCTCAAGATAACCCATAATTCATTTCCCACAAAAACTGCAAAAGAAAAGTTAGATACACAGTTTTCAAAAAAATTGGATGTCTTTAAGAAGCTACATATAAATATACTAGTTGTAGAAGCACTTGAACAGATTCATTCTTATACTACAATTCTAAAGTACACCCTATCTAAAAAAAGAGACTTAGAGATAATGGAAAAATAACCTTGACTGAAGGTTATAGTGTCATCCTTGCTAGGAAATTACACCAAATATTGAAATATTCGGGTAGATTTGACATTCCTTGCATAATTGGGAACATGAAAGTAGAGTAGTTCATCTTTCTGGCGGATTTCATTGTACTAGACATAGAAGAGGACCGTAACATTCCTAACATACTTGGATGTCCATCTTATCAATAAAAAGAACACTCATTGATGTACAAAAAGTGAGCTTACAATGAGAATGCAAGATGAACAAGATATAATTAAAGTTTTTAAAGCATCTGAACTCTTTAATATTTACAATATTGATGAATGCTTTAGGATAGATGTCACTAATCATGATGATAACTTAAAAAAAATTTGAGTTGCCCACACTTAAGACTATTACATATGATGATATGAACAATGAAGTAAACTCACTAAGAAATAACTCAATTTGTTTTTGAATTTTGAAAGTATGTAATCTATGCTTGATATTGTTAATTGTGGGAACTATTTGGAGGCAGCAACTCTCATATGTATATCTAATGTGGTTGTGGAGAATTTTGAGATATGATCTAAGCTCAAAGGACCACCAAGTTTAGACCTCACACCTTTACCTATTATTCCCAATCAAGTGGGCAAGCAAAAGAGTCCAATTGAAAGGTAAAAAAGGTGCTGAATATACATAAATTAGATGAGATATGGTGGAATGCTTATAAGAATGCCAAAAAATACAAAAAGAAAACAAAAATATGGCATGATATGAGAATTGAACACCATGTTTTTAAACTAGAACATAAAGTATTATTGAAGAATTTAAGACTCAAAATGTTTCCAAGCAAACTCATTAGTAAATGGACACATACGGATGTACCTTAGGAGTTGATATGACCATCTAATGAAGGACGTTAAAAATGATGTTGGTTGGGAGGCAACTCCATATTATTTTACTTATTTATTTATTTATTTTTGTAGATGAATAAATATAGAGAGTAATTAAGCAACAACATTGAACATTCCAATGACAGATGTGATGTGCCAAGACTAAGGGAGTTCTCTTTTCTTTTATGTTTTCATATTTATATGTGCACATTGGGAACAATGTACAATTTAAGTTTGGGGAAGGGAACTTCATTATCTACCTTATTATTTAGTACACATTTTGTTTTATTTTAGGATATTTTCAATTATGATTTGGGTAGAAATTGATAAATATATGAAAACTAAATGCATGCATGCTTGATATGAAACATATGAACTCAATGATAAAAATTGGTTGTCATGACTAAGATAAGGAATGTAACATGCTTGTTAAGATACTTACATTAATCATATGATATGTTTTCTAATTTTGATTAGATTGATTCAAATTTTTATGCACATGTTCATGATTGACTTTGGTGTGCTTATTAAGAGATAATCTATAGTGAGTTGTGTGAGTTGATGAGATATACCATGTTTTAGAACCTATTTGATCATCCCTTAAGGCAAAATTAAATAGTATTAGCAAAATAAATGATTTTGGCCTTACTTGCATCTATTGAGCATTTCAAACTAATCATTGTTAATATTTTTAGTCACCCATTTGAGCATAAAAAAATTCATATCTTTAAGCCACGTTTGGTATCTAACCAATAAGCATTACCTTTATCCTTGCACTTTTATCTTGTATGAAAGAAAAAAAAATGCTTTCATGTGCTATGCTATAAAGCAAGGTGAAATGTAATGCACCTTATGAAAAAAAGAAAAACAAGCTTACTACACAATTATCCCTTTAAAGAAAAAGAAAATAAATTTGGGGGTCTTGTGAAGTTACAGATTGTTGTTAAAAAGTGCATGATGAATAAAAAGAAAGCTAAGATGTCAAAAGAGCCTAAATGTCTTCATTTATCAGCCTCCACCTAAGCCTTACATTACAAGCATGAAAATTCCTTATTGATCTTTAGCTAATTACATATTTATATTAGTGGAGAAGGGTGTGAAAAACAGACTTATAAGACTTGTTATAAGATTAAATTTATTAGCATGCTTATATAGGTGGATTCCATGAGTGCATTGAATGTTATCTTATGCAACACACACATGAATCAATTAGTCAAAAACTTCACATATTCTTTTATTGATGAAAGGTTGATTGATGAATATGTGAACCACTTTGTCATAGAACTATAAGACATCTAAGTGGGATAGTTTTCACTAAACATGCATGTATGTATTAATATATATATATATACGAATATATTTCTCATGTCAGTTTATTTAGTTAAACTTGGCTTTACTTAAGGACAAGTAAAAAGTTAAGTTTGGGTGTGTGATGACATTATGAAAATAGATTCATTAGTTCATTTTTTTGCTTAATATTTTCTTATTTTATTCAATAAATAGTATATTTTGGGTTAAAATATTAAAATATTAATTTTCTAGTAAAAAGGGGTGAAAATATATTTTTTGAGATTGTTTTGAAATTTTATGATTTTTTTAGTGTATAACCAATTAGAAGAAACCATGTAGACGTTATCTAAGTAAGGGAGTTGACTAGACAAATGAGTGTACCAAGTGATGCAGCTCACACCATATGCTGAAATAGCATTCGTTCCAAGTTCACTGCATGGTCAATGGGTGTGCCACACATCATCATATGATTTGTCTGTTTTTTCCATAAGGGTGCCATGAAAACTGTAACATGAATCATATCACACCACGTGGCACTGATTTTGGGCGCATTAACCACGACCAATCAACCCTACTATGTGTCGCACGTTGAGTGGTCCCATCTTTCTCTCTTTACACTTGTCACATTCCTAATGGCTAGAGTTGTTTTCCTTTATTCATCTCAAACATTTACATAAAGCTAATATGATGATCTAGATTCCATATAAGCCTAATTTAACCCCCTAATTGCCCCAAAAACCCTAATGAGCCAAAAATTATCAATTTTTGGAGCCAAGAAGAGAGAAAATACAGAAAAATTCAAAAAGAGATACAATTTTGATGGAGATTCAAGAGGAGATTGGTGTTACAATTCAAGAGATTGATTGTAATTATTCTAATTCTTCTTTCTTTATCAATTTTTATGTCTTTCTTTAAAAAAATGAGCTTTATAAAAAAAATCATGTTTAGCTAATTTAGTAATCTAGAGATCTTATGGACCTAATTTTCTACATGTGATGATCTAATATTTTACTCCAATTATGATTTTAATTTAATTATATTATTTAATTTCTTGTCTTGATTAAATAACGTATATAGTTTCTTGGTAGATATATATGATTCTTATATATGTGATCCATAATTGATAAACTTGATAAGTAGTATGCAATTTAATTGGCATGAAAGTGTGATTAGGTTAATCAATGTATGATGTGTAGGTTATTAAGGAGAGAAATACTTGCTAGGTTAGATTCAATTGATTGGTAATTATATTGGAGGGATTTTAGTGATTCACATATTTAAAAAATTAGAGGATTAAGTATTCCTAGATATTTTCTCATATATCTTCTTAGATGTAAAATCTAAGTTAATTAATTAATACTATTTATTTGTAGTTCTTTTAATTTTTCTTTCTTAAAACATAAAAACATAAAAAAAATTGATTTTTACTTTTTAGTTTTAAAAATTAGTTTCTAATAACATAATCTCTATGGGAATGATTATTTCTTAACATTATATTACTTGTGTATGATATGTATACTTGTGTATTCATTGCACACAATTCAAGTCGATCATGTCACCACCCGACTGAACAAAATGTGGCGTGCTAGATAGAAGTGTGATCGAATAGAGGTAGCCACATAGGAGGTGACCAGACAAGGCTTGGCTTAACGAGTCTAAAGTTGTGATACGATCAGTGTGATGTATATTTTATGCATCCCTCGCCACAGGCACTCATCCACTTCCTATCCTTTATAAGTGTGTTATTCCATCCTTGGGGACCAATAAAATGGACCATAGTCCTAAACGAAAGACGAACTACAAAAGTGTCTTCCATCTCACATATAGATGGGATCACGAACATGCCTCACAATAAAGTTACAAGTCAAAAGCAAAATAAAATACATATGTATAGAAGTACAGAGCAATATGATATACATATACATTCATCCTAGTAATCTATACAAGAGATAAAGTCTACAATATAAAGTTGCACCCCACTAACAGATTTGGTTATGACCTGTCAAAAGATGTTAAACTAGAATATATCAACCAAGGGTGCATACCTCTCCAAGAAATATTTCCAAAAGAGTTTTGTAAGAGTACTCCAAAAGTGTACTTATGGAATCTAACCGAGTCCCCTATGAGAACATGTGGTAAGACCAATTTAATCAACCAAGTCTACACACAAACTCATTGAAACATGTCCCATCGAATCATAGGATGATCCATGCGTTCATTCACTTTTTGGAGGTCTAGAATAATGTGATTTTACTTTTCATTAAATAAAATGAGCATTTAGGCCACATATAGCCATCTATAGTTATTAAGTTTGCAATTGAACGATTTGAAAAGATAGAAAAATTCTAACAAAAAATCGACAAGCGGTTCCAAATATTTTTTACTCTAAAGAGTACCAAACATCATTAGTTTAACACTGATAGATACTGAGTTACCTAGACTCTGATGAGTACATAAGACAATCAGTATAGGGCATACATTGATAAGGCCAAAAATAAAAAGTATCTTAATAGGTTAGCTTTGTGCTTTCACGACAAAAGTCACCAAACATCCAAAGAAGTTGAGGCATGTTATTTGACATATAGGACATACCTTAACCATAGGCTCTATGTTCTAGACTAAAATGATGTGGAAAGTAACTCAACAACATTTCTATCACCCCTCAATTGACCATAGACCCTAAAAGGAAAGTGTTGGATCGAATGCCACGGTCCCTAGGTTCAAGAATCTTTTTAGGTTCTTGTACCATGCCAAAATGAAAACTTGAATTTGTGGAATTTTGACAAAGGACCATAGATCTCTAACATAATGGTGATGAAACACCACTAGAAATTTAGATTCCATCGAAACTCCCACAAAAATGGGAAAATTCATCAACTCAACAACAAAAAATTTCTAATTGAGAAACATCTAGTGTTTGGACAACTCAAAATTTTCATGTACTCCAAGCAAAAGGGCTGAAAAGACCATGTGGCTCTACCAATTAAAACTTGGTCCAATGTATCATCCAATCTTAGAAAAATTCCATACAAATATGATGGGTTCCAAACAAAAAAAAAGGGACATTGGTATATAAGTCAAATATTGCTCGGACATACAAACCCAAGATGTCCAACTAAATGGATGTACGGGTCATAAACCATACTAATACTCGACTATATGGAACATCACCCAAAAAATTATGGCCGACTAGAAGGCACGAAAAGTGCCAAAGCTTCTCTAGCCTCTAAGGCTAATTGAAGGTACACTATCAAAATCAAGTAATCTATTATTCACTTTCACCATATAAGTTGCAAAGTAAAAGGTCCTACATCACAAATTGTGAAGCATAATCTTGCACCTTACATGTGCAAAAGTAAAAAACTTTAGCCTAATGTGTCACAAAGCACCATTCACTACATTCCTAAGATATGCCACAATATGTGTCCTCTTAGAGAATGGATCCTTGTTGTGATGCATCTCAATATACTCTTTTTCATCAAGTTCCTTCCTAAAGGTTCCACCACATGTCTACATTTTGAGCAAAGCTTGAGCACAAGTAAATCGCATAGTTTATTAACTAGCCTAGGATACTAGGCCTAACAAAATTTAAGGTGATCAAGATTTGATCCTCAATTTCTTGGACTTCTTAACAGTGCCTAACCTTTTGTACATCCATGTCATTTCGCCACAAGAGAAATAAAAGTGCAAAAGTAAGAAAATTGTTACAAAGAAAAGGCTAAATGTCAAATAATGAGGCTCTAAATACCCAAAATTGCCTGATTTTGGGTTAGCTCGTTTTTTTTTACCAAAATTGCTTAGAGGTAAGGTTTACTACTATTTTGATAAGAAATTTCTTTGTCGTGGTAAGAATACCATGGCTTCCCAATGCCTTCCTACACTGGGCGAATGCCTTTCCATACTAGGCCAATGCCTTTCCATACTAAGCCAATCCCTTTCTATAGATTTGAATTTTTACCAAAATTGCTCGGAGGGAAATCTTAACACTATTGTGGTAAGGCATTACTTTGTCGTGGAAAATCTTACCATAACACTGGATGCCTTTCCAATGCCATGCCACACACAGAAAAGGTTCACTAAAGGCTAACAATGGTCATTGAAGTTTTGTTCATAACTTTATAACGTAAAGGTATTTTGGTTTTAATAAGACATATGAGATGTGATTTTGAAAAAAAAAATGAATTTAGTTACAAAATGTCTACTATTTTGGTAAATCATGTGATAATGAGGGTACCTACTAGAACGTTATCAATGCTTTTCACACTTATACGATTCTTTTATAAAAAAGGATCCATATCATCAATGGATATTGCTTGTATCCTAAAACTATCAATACAAACATAACCAATATATCGCACTACCTACAAGGACTAGACATGTAACTCGAAGAAAACCTCTTTAGTGTGAACTTCGCTAGCCAAAGATGTGTCAGACAAATCACTCCCAAATAGAGGTACCAACTAGATCAGTGCTAGATAAAGACATGCCATTTATAATATCATCGACCAAGTTCCCACCAGATGGGACTCTATCATGCACACCTCTATTATATAGAACCTCATTGGCCACGCCCTCATGTGTCCTTCACTCGATCAACATGATATGCGAACCTCCTCGATCTAACTCTATCAAAGTGCGAACCGATGGCTAACAAATCCACCCTTGATGGTAGAAAAAATATCCAAGTACAACATCCAACTTCTAGAAAAATACTTTAGAGACTCATAGAAGTCTTATCACTTAAGTATCTTCTACATAGACTTAAAGAGTCTAGCAAGCATGACCAACAGTACCAAAGGTAAAAGATACCAAGTAACCCCAGGTTTACTTCAATATAACTTCAAACTGGAAGCCACCATGCCCATTTTGATGGCTAAACATGATGTAGAATCCTTTGCCTAGTTAGTAAAAGAAAGCATAAGAGCGAGCCTAACTACCGATAGAGCTATAATCAAACCTATTTTCCCATTTGATCAAGACCCAAAAGGTTTAGGGGCTAACGTTTTGTGTAACTTAATAGATGCCACATGATGAATAAAGAGTGGTTCTAATCATTAAAAGGCCTTATGGGCCAACCTAGTAAGCGTTGAGTTATTAGATAAGCATGACCACTATATAATCTTAATAAAAAGATAAAAGACCAATAATTATATCCTAATTATCCTAAAAAGATAATTACTGAAAGATAACTATGTTGTTATATCAAGTCTATCTATATGGATAATGAATACTTATCACGTTACTTCTATTTCCTATATAATTTAATCCAAGTCAATTAAACCACAAATATTAATTTCTTAAAATTTAGTCTCAGTTATTTATGTGTGTATATATATATATATACACACACATACTTATATATGGAATAATATCAATAATACCCATTTATGTTTTGAAAAAATATCATTAAATATCCCTAAAGTTTTAAAATATCACAAACACTCTCAACTTAACATAAGTTAAAGTTGACGAAAATGAACAATAATTTTTATACATAATAATGTTAGAAATAATAGGAATAAAAACACAAGACATCTTAGGATGTTTTTACAAGAAATGGTAACCATAAAAAAATTCAAGAAATACAAAAGGCAAGATTAAATCTTAAAGAATGAGATGGAGTCAAAGATGCATCATTCCCAAAGTTAAAAAAAATATTTCAAAAGAAAGATATATTTTATTATGGAATAAGTAATATAAAATTAGCATTAATATTACATGTACAAAAGAAGGCATAACATACCATGAATTGACAAATAAACCAATATGGATAAACTATCTAAAATTTTCCAAAAGGATAAAAGAAAGATCAGATATATCTATTTAGGAGTAATCCAAATATTAATAAAAGCAAATTTTAGAGAATAAATATATACACCAATAAAATTAGCACTCTTAGATAATAAAATAATAAATACAAAAGTTTATTTATTAGGAATGATCCAACAAAACTTAGTATATGAGAAATTAAAATTCATAACATTCTCTAGGTTTTCCATTAAGACTAATAATAAAAAGTTAAACCAAATATTAAATTTAGCTTATGAATTTGAAAAAGAGATTAAATGAAATAAGGAAATTATCTATTTTTAGTACACTACATGGTAGAATATTAATTAGCATCCAATCATAATAGTTCAATATATGGACAAAAATAATTCATAGTAATAAATAAAAAAATTTGAGAAATTGGACGAATAATAAAACCAAAAATATTAAGACATTGAAATACTAGAGAAATAGATGTTAAAGTAAAACTCTAATACCAGGAAGAAAAAACAATGTACTAAGAAATAGTAAGTATCAAAGTTTACGTTTATAAATCCTAAAGGAAAAACTTCTAATAAAGAATGAGAGGTTACAAATCTAAAACAAAAAGCTAAAATAATAAAAGCATTAGTCCATGATGTAATATTAAGAAGAAAATAATATCATTATTATCCCAATAATGCTCAAAAACAAACTATAGAATATAGAATTAGATTTTGATGGAAGCCTAATAGGCGTATCAAACATAAATGAGATAAAACAAAATAACTCATAAATGAGATTAAAAAAATCCTAAAAGAAATAAGAAAATATGGTTATAATAAAAAACTACAATAAGACATACATAAAGAATTTAGAGAATTAAGAATGGATGTAAACAACATACCTAGAAATAATAAAATTATAGGTTATAAGTTTGATCAAATTATATGATTAAATGAGGAACTACATAGGAGATCAAGTGCATTGAAACCTAGGAATAAAAGAAGAAATAATGAGGAAAAACCCAAAAATAAAGAAAAAAACAATAATCAAAATTTAATGGAATGTAGAAAATAATTAGAAGAATAGTTTATAAACTGTAAAATGGAAGACATAAAAAAATTAGTTAGTTTGTTAACCGTAGTAGATGAAGAACTAGAAAAATATTATGATGAAAAATTTAGTGCAAACAAAGAGGAATATAATATAAAAATAATTAGTGACACTGATTTTGAACCATAAAATATGTTCTTTAAAAATCATATGAAAAAAATTTCTTTACCAGTTCCTTATCAAAAAGGTACATTTGACCTACATAGAGGAAAAAGAAAACGCCAAGACTAGAAGAATTAGATCTTCGTTATAGAATAAACAACAACCCAAAATGGAAGAAGAATTGCATTGGGAAACTAAAGGTTGTATCTCACAAAATTCAAACTCTATGAAAACTATAAATCTAATTGATGAGTCGATGAAAATGTCATCAGTGAACTTTTATACTTAATAATTGCACATTTTATTCAATAAGTAGTATTTTAGGGTTAAAAATATTAAAATATAAATTTTCTAGTGAAAATATAATTTTTGGGAATTTTTTAATTTTTTTAAATTTTTTATGAATTTTTTAATGTAGGACCAATCAAAAGACATCATATGGATGACACATAAGCGAAGAGGCCCAATCGCAAAACACTGTATGTACCATATAATGTAGCACCATACCACGTGTTGGCATAGTGCTCATTCTGATTTTCACCCCACGGTCAACGGTCTTGCCATGCGTCATCATGCAATTCGTCCATTCTTTCCACCCAGATGCCATGTAATACTTACCAGTGAATCACATCTCACCACATGGCACTTACACAGAGCGCATTGACCACGACTAGTCAATTGTGCCATGTGTTGCATGTTGATTGGATATGTCTTTCTCCCTTACCATGTGTCAAATTTCTATTGGGAAGCGTTGCTCATTTTTTTCCTTTTTTCATCTTAACCATTAATCTAAAGTTGATATGACGATTCAGATTCAACTTGAATTTAATATAACCTTCTAATTGCCCTATAAACCTTAATAAACTGAAAGTTACATAATTTCTATCAATTTTTGGGGGATTAAGAATTCATAGATATTTTCTCATATATCTTATTAATTGTCAAATTTGAGTTAATTAATTACTGTTATTTCTTTAGTTCTTCTAATTTTGCTTCCTTAAAATATAGAAATAAAAAGAAATTTGATTTTTTTTAAAAAACAAATTAGTTTCTAATAACATAATCTCTTTGTGAATGATCTTTTCTTATTATTATATTACTTGTTGTGATACATTTACTTGTATATTCCTACACACAATTCATGTCGATCAAGATTTTGGCGCCTTTATCAGAGATTATAAACATTAAAAATTAATTTATTTTATTTTAATTTATTTTTCTTTATTTATTTTTCATAACTTCAATTTTAATTTCAATTTGTTTAATTATTTATTTCTATTTATTTATTTATTTAGTTATTTATATTTAATTTTGATATCTCAATTAGCCTATTAGAAATATATTTGGCTCTATTGCGCATGCAAAGTCTGTAAAGGAGAAATTTTTCCTTTAGATATCAAAATCGAACATATTTTAAGATCAATAAGAAAAAAAAAATTATCTCCCAAGTGGAAGAAATGGCTAATCCATTAGCATAAACAATAATGAGCTAAGTTTTAACAACTACATACCTTTAAAGGATGATAGGGACAGAGTTATGAATGAAAATGCATCACCTATGTTGGAAGGGTTGAATCCAAGTATTACAAAGCCAAACATTCAAGCTAATTAGTTTGAATCAAAGCGAGTGATGTTTCAAATGTTACAAACAGTTGGACAATTTAGTGAATTACCAACAAAGGATCCTCGTTTACATCTCAAATTGTTTATTGAAGTAGTAGATTCATTTAAATTCAATGGTGTGATTGAGAAGGTGTTAGGCTTATATTGTTCTCTTATTCTTTGCAAGACCTTGCTCAAGCTTGGATAAACTCTTTTCCACTTAATTTCATTATAACTTAGAATGATTTGGTACAGAAATTCTTGATGAAATATTTTCCACTAACAAAAATTGCCAAGCTTAGGAACAACATTACCTTCTACCAATAATATGAAGGAGAATCTTTATATAAAGCATGAGTTCTATAATGGTCTCAATGCTTAAACAAGCTCTATTGATCCATTCGCTAATAGAGCTCTACTAGCTAAATCTTACAATAAAGCTTATGGTTACTTGTTAAAATGGCTAGCAATAATTATCAATTACCAATGGACAAAATGACAGCCATAAAAAGAGTAGTCAGAGTGTGTGAGATAAATGATATCATGGCATTTATATCTCAAGTGTAATATTTGGTGAATCTTTTGAAGGTTCAAAACTCACAAGTGAGTATAAACTAGGTCTAAGATTCAGAGGTGTCTTGTGTGTTTTGTAGTGAGGCTCATTTATTTGATAATTTTCCAAACAATTCTAAATCGGCATTCTATGTGGGTAATATGAACCGAAACAATAATCCATACTTGAACACATATAACCCAGGATGGAGATAACATCCAAATTTTTCTTAGAATAACAACAATCAAAATGGTAATAAATTCAACCATCAATAATTTCCACCACCTAATTTTCAACAACCATAATAATTACAAGCCTAAGAAAAGAAGCCACCTACTGAGGATAATATAAATGCTTTAATCAGGATAATTAAAGACTTCATCCAGTCAATAAATAAAAAAGTGTCCACTCAAGAGACTTCAATTTGAAATTTAGATAATCAAATAGGGAAACTTACCCAAGCCATAAGTCAAAGTCCTTAATGTAACTTTCCAAGTGGTTCTATTTATAGGAAATAATGTTAGAAGAACTTGTGTTTTTACCATGACATAATCACATTGCAACCAGATTTTTATCATCTTTTTTCTTCACTTTGGATAATATCAAATAAATAATATTTATTTAAGCTCCCAAAAGTGTGATAAACGTGCTTCAAGTATTTTTTTATTTTAATATTTATATATTAAAATACCTACAAAACACTACAATATACCCATTAATCTAAACAAATAGATTTGACTAAAATATAATAGAATAAAGCAAATACAAATCCATTTTATTAATTAAATGATATTAAAACATGGTATATTTAATGATTTTTAAGCACTCATCAAGAATCCACGTATGTAGAGAAGTTGACGGATCCAGCCACGTGTGTGTACCGTGTGGCACAACTCTTTGACATATGTTAGCAATGTTTCCTTCTAATTTCTCCGCATGGTTAACACTCACACCATGTGTCATTACGTTACTCCTTCACTACTTCCAATTGTGCGACACGCCATCCGTAACATCAAATCACAGATTTCTATGTGTCACTTGATCGCTACACACGAAGTGTGTGCAATGACTATGCAAGTATACGTATTGTAACAAGTAATATAATGATAAGAAAAGATCGTTCCCATGAAGATTATTTTATTAGAAACTAATTTTTAAAACAAAAAAAATAAAAATCAATTTTATGTGTTTTTATATTTTAAGGAAGCAAAATTAAAATAACTAAAAGTAAATAGAAACAATTAATTAAATCAAATTTGGTAACTAAAAGAAAAATGAGAAAATATCTAGGAATACATAATCCCCCAATTTTCTAAACATGCGAATCGCTAAAATCTCCCCGATATAATTATCAATTAATTACATGATCAATTAAATCAAACCTAGCATGTATTCCTCTATTAAGTAAACTACACAAAATATAGTAATTAATTTAATCACACTCCCATGCTAATTAAATTGCATACTACTCATTAAGTTCATCATTAATGGATCATATATATAAGAATCCTACATCTCTACCTAGAAACTATGCATATTATTTAATCCAGATAAATAATTAAATAATTTTCTCAAATTTATTTAATTGCCTTTATAAATAAATTATTGGCCAAACATTTAATATCATACAAATTAGATTAAATAATATAATTAAATTATAATTATAATTATAATTGGGGTAAAATATTAAATCAACACATGGTGAAAATTAGGTTCATAAGATCCCTGGATTAATAAATTAACTACACATAATTATGTTCATAAAATTTATATTTTTCATAAAGAAAGACATAAAAATTGATAAAGAAAATAGTTAAAAAAGAAATACAATCAATCTCTTCAATTGTAATGTTAACCTCCTCTTGAATCTCTACCCAAATTGTGTCCCCTCTAGAATTTTTTTTATAATTTTCTCTCTTTTTTGCTCCAAAAATTGATCAAAATTATGTTAATGACGACTACTTAGGGTTTATGGGGTGATTAAAGGCTTAAATATTTCTCAAGTGCAATCTGAACTGTCAGATCAGGGGCTACTATCAAAACGAGTAAAACTAATAGCACCATCCAATCATAGCACGACACGTGGCATCAGAAATTCACTGGGTAAATCAAAGCGTGATGTGTGGTAAGGGAGACCGATAAGAGTCAATGCTCATTGATTCAGTGCCATGAAATGCAACATGATTTGTAGAAATGGATGGCGACACATGGCATCAAAGTTTGATCACATTTCAAACTCGGATTAAACGTCTTCCTGACATGTGGCACTCATTTCATCCTTCTCACATGTGGTGTAACATGATTTGTTGTCCCAACTTGCATGGCATCTGTGTGGCTTGCCAAGTCATTTCATCTGCTTGTATAGCAGGCCACATGGTAGTTCCTAATTAGCTCTACGTTAAAAATTCATAAAAAATATAGAACATTTCCAAAAAAATCCCAAAAAATCCAAAACTTATATTTTCACCCTTTTTCACTAAAAAGTTTATATTTTAATATTTTTAGCCTTAAATATTATTTATTGAATAAAACAAGTAAATATTAAGTAAAAAAAGTACGCTAATGACTCTACTTTCATAGAGTAATCATCGTTGACTCAACAAGTGTTAACCAAAGCCAGTCTTACCCACTATGTGTCGCACTCTGAATTCCACGTGTCATGTATCACTTTCCTATTCACTAACACTGTTAATTTTCCTCTTTTTCATCTCTACCCATAATATGAAGTTGTTCTAATGGTCCAAATTTCACCTGAGTTATATTAAACCCCTAGTCACCCCATAAACCTTAATGAGCCAAAATTAACATAATTTTTATCAATTTTTGGAGCTAATAAGAGAGAAAAATATAGAGAAATTTAAAAAGAGATACAATTTTAGTGAAGATTCAAGAGAAGATTGGTACTGCAATTCAAGAAATTGATTGTATTGCTTATTCTTCATCTTTCTTTATGAAAAATATGATCTTTAGGAATAAAATTATGTCTAGTTAATTTATTAATTTAGGGGTCTTATGAACCCAATTTTCACCATGTGATGATCTAATATTCTACTCTAATTATGATTTTAATTTAATTATATCATTTAATCTGATTTTTATGTTATTAATTATTTGACCTACAATTGATCTATATAGGCAATTAAATATATTTGAGAGAATTATTTAATTGTTTGTTATTTTTCTTGATTAAATAACATGCATAATTTTTAGACAAAGATGTATGATTCTTATGTATGTGATCCATAATTGATGAACTTAATGAGTAGTAAGCAATTAAATTGACATGAGAGTATAATTAGGTTAATTACATGTGATGTGTAGTTTACTTATGAGAGGATTACATGATAGATTAAATTCAATTGATCATGTAATTGATTATAATTTTATTGGGAGAATTTTAGTGATTCACATGTTTAAAAATTGGGATATTAAGTATTCCTAGATATTTTATCATACATCTTCATAGTTTTCAAATCTAATTTAATTAATTATTTTTACTTATTTTTAGTTCTTTTAATTTTTCTTCCTTAAAATATAAAAACACAAAAAAATTATTTTTTTTAGTTTTAACAATTAGTTTTTAATAACATAATCTCTATGAAAACGATATTTTCTTATCATTATATTACTTGTTGCGATACGTATACTTGTGTATTTATTGAACAAAATTTGTGTGCTCGATCCCTCTCTCTCTCAAAACTTCTTCTAAAAACTATATCATATTTTTTAGGATTGTTTTTTATTTAATCTATCAAACATATTATGTGATTATGTTGGATTAATTCATATGAATATTCATTTTTATAATATTGTGCTTTTAACTTTTATTCTCGAGTTTGCTAGATGATTTAGCTTATCTAACTTATATCTATGAATCTTCTAGTTAGTTCCTTTTTAAAAATCTTCTCTAAGACACACTTTTTACTTGTGCTATTTATAAACACTTTTTACATGCTTGTTGAATGGGTTTGATTGCTAGTGTAACTTGAGATATCAGATCATTGGTTTGGATCCGTACACCTACCTTGTGGAAACTATGAAAAAGTAAAGGATCATAGGTAGATTACTTTAGGGATTTTATCTGTAAAGGGTAGTCTAAGACCTGACTTTGTAATTGAACTGATTTTTCATAGTGGATAGTTAGGCGGTTTGGTGACTGATAGTTTTCCTCATAGGCCATTGTTGTGACCTATGATGTTTCCACCTAAAATATCATGTGTTGTATTTGTCTTTATTTCCCTTTATGTTATTTACACATGATTGTTTGTCTGGTCGCTTAATAATTTTTAATTAGACATAATTATCAAATTACCTATTCACCACCCTTTAGATTAGTTAAACCCATAACTTAAACTTTCAACTTGTTTACTACATGTATATATTTAATATTAGTCTAAGATGTTACTAGATTATTATTTATGTAATAGCTAATGTTCTTATTCAAAGTGGTATCTTATTGCTTTGTGATAGTGTGATAAGTAGGGCGACTACCTTCATTAATGGTCATTAAGAATTGTACTCTTACATAGTTTAGTCATCTCTTTTTTAATATTTAACACAATGAATGAATTGTCTCGCAACTATGACTAGGTTATTCAGATTTAGGTTGATTTATGATGGTATTATAATTCAATTACAAAACAAGAAAAGGTGCATTTGAAGCTTTCTTAGTTGCATAGATTTCCCAAGCTAGAGTTAAGAATTCAATAATAGTTTTAATATTGGTTAGATTATAATCTAGGGGTTAGGATAGTCCTATAATCATATGTTTCTCTCAATCTGTGTGCTCATGTATTTGAGTTAATATTTTATTTTTAATTAAAAAAATTTTAAGCCCCATTTACTAATTTACTAACAAGCTAAAAAATAGTGATAGTTATTGTAGCGATTCCTATAGGTTCAAAAACCTTTGTTCTTAAATTAATTACCACGTGTATAATTTGATCAAGTATACTTGTGTGTATCTAAGCATATCAAGTTTTTGACACTGTTGTTTTGGATTATTTTTACAATTTGGTCATTAATTATAAGTTTTTGGCATCTTTGTTAGGAATTTTTGTACAATGTTTCCATTACTTAATAGTTTAAATTTTATCTTTTATCTTATTTTTTTTATTTTTAAAAAATTTATACTCGCTTCTTTTTGACTAATTATTAGATTAATTTTTATTATAATTTTCTCATATACATTTATTTTTATTTCACCAATTTAATTTCTTTTTAGATTTTTATTTTACCTTCTTTTTAGATTTTTACATTTAGGTTTTTATTTTTATTTTAGTTTAATTTCCTTATAGATACTTTTTATTTTTATTTTTAGTTTACTAACTTTTACCTTTTCTTTTAATTTTAAAATTTGATTCCCATAATTAAAGTTCAAAAAGGTCACCACAAGTTAATACAAGAGAATCCATTTTTCAAGTAAATTTGAAACTAAACAAAGATACGACAGTAGTCAACCAAACACTTAAGGAATTAACTGCACCAAATTTGGAGTTGCAATCCTTCGACTTTGTGTACCCTAACTTAGAGGTAGGATTTGAGCTCAAATCTAAACTAATACATATTTTACCTACTTTCAGAGGCTTAGTTAGAGAAGATCAAAATAAGCCATTAAACCTCTAGGTGAGTGGAAAAGTTATAGTTTCGTAATGATTTCTTTTGGTTATACCTATAAACATCCTAACTGAACCAAAATAAATCAAATCAAATAAACAAAAAGTAAAAGTAAACAAAAAAATTGGCTTCCAAATCATAGAATATTCAAGTATTACTCCCGATTAAAGAACAATTCAAATACTAATTTCACTTTTGTAAGTGACTATTAAGCATCCATCTAAACACAAACCATTAGTTTCAATATCGGATGATTTCATGTATGACATTCATAATACAAAAAATTTAATTTGAAGATTATGCAAATGTGATACGTGTAAGTATTATAATCACAAATTTCATAAGCTTAATTCTCAAATCACTTTCCACTAGCACAAAATGGACACACTAATTTAGATCAATTGGTCTTTGTCATGATTGTAACATTAGGCTAAGGTACGGGGTCATGTGAAATTTAATTTTGGGAGAAGGAACTTCATTCTCTACTTTAGTATTTAAAATGCATTTTTATTTTTAGGATTTTTTTAACAATAATTTGGGTAGAAATTGATAAATATATGGAAACTAAATGCATGCTTGATATGAAACATATGAATCAATGATAAAAATTGGTTATCATGAATGAGATAAAGAATGTAACATACTTATTAAGATACTTACATTAATCATATGATATGTCTATCATTTTTTATTAGATTGATTTAAATTTGTATGCATATGTTCATGATTGAATTTGGTGTTCTTATTAAGAGAAAATTTGTGGTGAGTTATGTGAGTTGATGATATCTACCATGTTTGAGAATCTGTTTGATCATCCATTGAGGCGAAATTATAAATAGTATTTAGCAAAGAAATGATTTAAGTCTTATTTGGATCGATTAAGTCTTTCGTATCTTTAAGTCATATTTTGTGCCTAACCAATAAGTATTACCTTTATCCTTGCACCTTTAGCTTGTAAGAAAAAGGAAATCATGTGTTATGCTATAGAATGAGGTGAAATGTAATACATCGTATAAAAAAACTCATAACACAATTATCCCTCTAAAGAAAAAACAAATGAAATTGAAAATAAGTTTGGGGATATTGTGAAGTTTCAAAATAAGATGTGGAATAAAAGAATATGAAAAGAATGATAAAATAGGGTACACTAAAATATTAAGTAAAAGTTCAATTGTAGTTAACAACTACATGATGAATAAAGAGAAAACTAAGGTGTGACAAAAGCCTAAATGTCTTCATTTATCGACCCCCACCTAAGCCTTACATTACGAGCATATAAAGTCTTTTTTATCTTTAGCTAAGTACATATTTATATTAGTAAAGAAGGATTTTAAAACATACTTATAAGACTTGTTCTAAGATTAAATTGATTAGCATGCTCATATAGGTTGATTTCAAGAGTGCATTGGATGATATCATGCAAAACACACATACAAATCAATTCATCAAAAACCTAACATATCCTTGTATTAATGCAATGTTGATTGATGAATATGTGAACTTTCTTGTCATAGAATTGTACAATTTTTGAGAGGGATAATTTTCGCTAAATATGCATGTATTAATAGATATATATTTATGAATATACAAACTATGTCAATTTATTTAGTTAAATTTTGCTTTATTTGAGGACAAACAAAGAGTTAAGTTTTGGGATGTAAGGACTCTATGAAAATAGAGTCATCAATGCACTTTTCTAATTAATATTTGTTCATTTTATTCAATAAGTAATATTTTTAGGTTAAAAATAATAAAATATAAACTTTCTAGTGAAAAAGGTTGAATATATATATATATATATATTAAATTTTTTGAAATTTTTTGATATTTTTTGATATTTTTAATGTAAGACTAATCAAAAGACACATATGCAGAAAGGCTCAATCACGCAACGCTACTTGTACTGTGTAATGTAGCTCCATGCCACCTGTCAACACAACATTCATTCCAATATGATCAATGGTCTTGCTATGCATCATCATGCGATTCATTCATTCTCTCCACCTGGACGCCAATCAATCCTTGTTTGCAAATCACATCTTTCCATGTTGACCATGACCAATCAATTGTACCATGTGTCGCACGCTAATTGGATTCATTTTTCTCCCTTGCCACATGTCACGTTTTTATTGGGCAATGTTGTTACTTTTTCCTTTTTTTTCATCTCAACCCTTGATCTTAAGCTGATATAATGGTCCAAATTTCACTTGAGCTTAACTTAACCCCATAATTGCCTCATAAACCCTAATGAGCCAAAATACATAATTTTATCAATTTTTGAAGCCAAGAAGAGAGAAAAATATAGAAAAAAAATCAAAAGAAAATACAATTTTGGTAGAGATTCAAGAGGAAATTAGTGTTACAATTTAAGAGATTTATTATATTTATTCTTTTCCTTTATTTATCATTTTTTATTAAAAATATGAGCTTTATGAATAAAATTATATCTAGCTAATTTATTAATCTATGGGTCTTATGAACCTAATTTTCAACATGTGATGATCTAATATTTTATCTCAATTATAATTTCAATTTAATTATATTATTTAATCTGATTTTTATGCTATTTATTATTTGGCCATCAATTAATCTATAAAGGTAATGAGAGAATTATTAGTTGTTTGATTAAATAACATACATAATTTCTAGGAAGAAATGTATAATTCCTAAGTATGTGATCCAGAATTGATGAACGTAATGAGTAGTATGCAATTTAATTTACATAAGAGTAGGATTAGTTTAATTTATATATGGTGTGTAGCTTACTTAAGAGAGGAATACATGTTAGATTAGATTCAATTGATCATGTAATTAATTGATAATTATATTTGCGAATTTTAATGATTCACATATTTAGAAAATTAAAGGATTAAGTATTCCTGGATATTTTTTTCATATATCTTCTTTGCTTCCTTAAAACATAAAAACAAAAAACAATGATTTTTATTTTTTAGTTTTAAAAATTAGTTTCTAATAATATAATCTCTGTGGGAATGATATTTTTTATTATTATTATATTATTTTTTGCCATACATATACTTGTATATTCATTGCACACAATTCGTATCGATCATTGATCTTTTAGATTTAGACAATATAAGAGACATAAAAAAAGCCTTAGATAAATGGTCTAGTGGCATGAACGTAATCATACAAACTTCTCGAGTCACACAATCAAACCTTTTAACTTATTGAGTCTTAATAACTTACAAAATGATTGAAAATGTTAAAGTTTGATTTACAAATTCAATAGAACAACAACATTTACAAATGTAGGAGAATGTTACTATATGTAGAGAATAATTAGATATTTTAGTGAATGAAATATACAAGAAATTTATAGGAGAAGACAAAGATAGATGATAAGAATAATTTGAGAAAGAAGAAGAGAACGAGAATAAAGGCAATTGGCTTAATTTCATATATTTATTCCTCTATTTCTCAGTTATCTTATAGTCTTACAAAAGTAAGAGAGAGACAAGAGAAATTAACCAAAATAACAGAAAGAGAAAGGTATGGAATAACAGATGAGGTGGTAGGTACTACTTCTAACCGCTTATTTACCCTCCTCATGATGAGAGTGGTCCCCCTAATTCAACGAACACCAACCCTACTCTGATCGTTTCCACTTATGTGCTTACCGTGAGTTTGATTTGTGTACTGAAGTTGTCATTGAGAGTTATTTTAAGGAATAGCCTAGCTCTTTGTAGATTGTTGACCTCTTTACGGGTTAGGGCTACAATGTTGGTACATTATAACCCTTGAAATTTATGAGTAACTCCTTTCACCTTGAATTTGATGGTAAGTCTCTTATAGTCCATCTCCACCAGGCTTAAGGTTTCTAGCCATTGAACTCCTAGAACCAATTAGAAGGTTGCAATTGGAAGGACATAAAAGTCTTTTATGATTTGAAATCCTTGGATGGTAAGATTAAGGTTGTAGCATTGGCCAGCATATTCTATCTGTTCTCGATTAGCCATCATTACATATAGTTTCTTTTCCTTGGTTATGGTTATTCCCAATTGAGAAGTTAGGGTTTGATCAATGAAGTTATGAGTACTTCCCCCATCAATCAATGTCAGTACCTTCTTATCTTTCAATTGTCCTATGATACACATAGTTTGTGGATGTTCAACTTTTGCAATTGCATAGAGTGAGATCTCAGGTAATATTTCAGAAAATTATATTTCCAACTAAAATTCTTCCAGTTGGTCTGTGTGGTCCGGGTGAGGCTCTTCTATCATAAACAATTAAGGTTGCACATATCGGTGACTAGCCACAAATTTTTCATCACAGTAGTAGCATAGCCCTTTGTCTCGGCGTTCATATGCTTCCTAGTTAGTGATTCTATGAAAAGTAGTTGGTTGAGTGGTTGTTGCTGAATTTGGCCATTGTTGGGGTAATGGTCCTAATACACCAGCACTAGGATTCGGTGAGGTTTTTACTATCACCAAATTTGTTTGGTAATGTTCGTATTGAGTTGTTTTCCTCTGGCGTAAACTCCTCTCTTCGATCAATCTTGCCACCCCTATATCATCAGCCAAGGTTCAAGGTTGTTTGATTTTGACATCAATCCTGATATCATCTCTTAGTCCTGCGATAAAACAACCTAATAGGAATTCCTTGGGCAAGCCATCCACCCTATGAGATAGTTTCTCAAATGCTTCCTAGTAAACAGTTATGCTTGAGGTGTGTTTCAACCTAGACAGTGCTTTTGAAGGGTCCTCATAATCTATGGGTCCAAACCTTAGTTGTATAGCTTTAATAAACTCCTCCCAGGTGAGAGGGCCACAAAATTTGGTGAGCCATCGATTCCATTGCAAGGCAATGCCCTTGAGGTGGAACGAAGTCAACTGGACTCGTTATTCCAATGTGGTTTTTATGTACTTGAAGTAATTCTCAACCTTGTATAACCATCTGGTAGGGTCTTCACCAGAAAACGTTGGAAATGAAAGCTTCAAGTGAGAGTGAGATTTTTTAGAGGGGTTTCAAGAGGTGTGAGGGTGAGGGTTCTCTTCTTTGGCAAAATGATTAACCTCAGGAAGGGTGCGAGAGGTGTGTAATGCCTATAATTCAGTGAGTATGGCTTATAGGGTGGTGCTTACCTGGTCGAACCCAGTCTCATACCGAGCAAGGGTTTCCATTAATTCACTGTGAAATTCATCGTTGGATTTCCCCCTAGTATCTATGGCTCTGATACCACTGATAAGAATAATTTGAGAGAGAACAAGAATAAAGGTAATTGGCTTAATTTCGTATATTTATTCCTCTATTTATCAGCTATCTTATAGCCTTACAAGAGCAAGAGAGAGACAAGAGAAATTAACCAAAATAATAGAAAGAGAAAGGCATGGAATAACAAAATCTACTTGGGCCGTTTCGTGGCAGTGAGGTGGTAGGTACTGCTCTTAACCACTTATTAACCCCCGTTATGAAGAGAGTGGTCCCCCTCCTTCAAAGAACACCAACCCTACTCGTGCGGCTTGACGTATATGCACCTATCAATAAACATATCACTAAATCCCGTGAAAATAAAATTGAGGTAGCCCAATGGCATTTAACAAATATAAAAATATGTGACATGAGTTCCTTTATTTATGAATATGAAATGTATTATCATAAGTTACCAACATTTATGTAAGAGGCATATAAGGAAATGTTTTTTTAGAAATTACCTAAAACCATAACAGAATGATGTAATAAAACAAATAAAAAAAACTATACCAAATACTTTAGAATGAAGAATAATAAGTCTTAAAAATTGCATAATCATCTTCAAGAAAGACATGAATATAAAAAAATAAGAGAAAATGATAAAATCTATTGTGATACAAGAGATTTTAAAATGCTAGAAAAATATAGATGTAACATAAAATCTTACAACTAAAAGTATAAAAAATATAAAACATTCGAAAGATATAAATTTAGAAAATAGGACTTTCACAAATATAAGAGAAGATGTAACAAAGAACTTTATAGGAAAAGATATTTTAGTAGAAAAAGGTATAAGCCACCATAAAACAAAAATTATTTCCCATTAAGGAAAAAGAAATGTAGATGTTGGATCTCCAATGAGGAAGAACATTATGCTAATGAATGCCCTAACAGGCTTAGGTATGAAAAATAATTTAAAAAATAATTTTCACATAAAGAAAAAATCTTAAAAAAGAAGAAGATGGAATTGGAACCAATAAAGGAATCAGATATAGATGATACTTATAGATTTATCTATTAGAAGAAACTGATACTTGTAGTATTTATTTATTAGAAGAAACTGGAAAGGGGATAACAAACTTAGAGTATAAGTACTTTTCATTAGAAGATGAATGATTTGTATAGTATTACAAATCCAAGCAATACATATATTAAGGTAAGATTGAAATTTAAAGGTTATACAAATTACCATTTACATACATATGTAGATACAATAACTATTATGTGCATAGCTAGCTAATATTTATTCCAAAAAAAAACTCTAGCAATGAGCATACAAATATTTAGTTGTAAGAATTGCTAATAGTACTATAATAAATCTTAAAAGATACAGATATAATAATAGGTAGAGAGAAATTTTATATTCCTATCATATATTAATAAGAAATATGAATTAATTTATTAATAGGAAATAACTTCCTAAAGCTTTACCAACCATTTACTTAATATTTATAAAAAAATAAAATTAACAATATTAGATGATGAAACCATTTACGCATCAAAAATAAGAAAATATTTGACAGTATTAAAAACCAACTTTTATGCAACAACATAAAAAGCTAAAACATAGTGAGATAGATACAAAGCAACAACTTATTTAAAAAACATTTCATTAAATATATAAGAGAAACAACACTCATTTCTTAATAAATATAAAAAGATAAAGCCTTAACATGAATAAGAAAATTGTTACAAATAGTAAGTTTAGAAAATCCTTTAGATTATAAAATCAATAGGTCTAAAGTAATAGGAAGCATAAAACTCAAAGCCCTTAAAAAAGTCATAAGATAAAACCAATGATTTATACTCCATAAGACAGAGATGAATTTGGAAAACAAATTCAAAAACTTTTGGAATTAAAACTCATAATATCCAATGATTCACCTCACTAAAGTTTAGTATTTTTAGTTGAGAAATAAGCTGAGAAAAGAAGAGAAAAAAAGAAAATGATAATAAATTTTAAAGCTTTGAATAAAAAACCATTGATAATAAATATTTCATTCCAAACAAAGAAAAATTACCATTATTAATAAAATGAAAGAAATATTTCTCAAGTTTTGATTATAAAAATGGATTTTAGCAAATAAGACTGGATAAAGAATCTCATATATTAATAGCATTTAGTTGCCCATAAGGACAATTCCAATGGATAGTTGTATCCTTTGGATTAAAACAAGGATTGGGTATTGTCCAAAGGCATATGGATAATATCTTTAAAAAAACTACATAACATTTATTATGTATATATCGATGATATTTTAGTATTTAATAATAAATTGAATAAACATTACTTACATATCATTAATGTCTTAAAATAATTCATGATATAAATACTTGTTATATTAGAAAGAAAGGTCATAATAGCTCAACAAAAAACTAAATATTTAGGATTAGAAATAGAAGATGGAAAACACCATCTCCAACCTCATATATTAAATAGCATACAAGGATTTCCTAGTCAAATCAAAGATAAAAATCAATTACAAATCTTTTTAGAATGTTTGACTTATACATAAGTATACATTAAAAAATTAACAAAAATGGAAAAACAATTACAAACTAAACTTAAAAAAGATAATATTTGAAAATGGTCAGAACATGATATACGTTACATAGACAAAATAAAAGCACAAATAAAAAACTTGCCAACTTTATACCACCTAGGTCCAGATGATAAAATGATAATAGAAACAGATGTTTCACATGAATATTGGGGAGTAATTCTAAAATCAAAGATAGATGACAAAGATAGATATCAAGATCTTTTTAAGGTTCAGAATTAAATTATCATAGTAATTAAAATGAATATTTAGCTGTTAATAAGTTATAAATAAATTTTCAATATATGTTATATGTTCAAGGTTTATTGTTAGAAAGGATAATAAAAACTTTGGATATTTATTAAGAAATAATATTAAAGGTGATTATAAGCAAGGTCAATTAATTAGATGGCAACAAATAGTTCAACCATTCTAAGTTTGTTGTTGAACATTTACCAAAAAATAAGAATAGTTTAATTGATGCATTAACTAGAAAATTAACACCTTTAATCATTTTTTATTTATTAGGAATGGATCCTCTTAACATAGACATCAAGATTAAAGAAAAATAAATCAAAATCCTTCAGGACAAACTTGAGATATTATATCTTAACAAATCCTTAAAGGATAAAATGAAAGAGGTTAACCCTTTGACAAAGCAGGAAGAACTTAAATGTTCAAACTATAATAATAATGAGATTATCTCAAATGAAAAGAAAGGAATCAAAATTCCCAACATAAGTGAAGAAGAAAAAAATCTCTTTATAGAGAAAATGAAAGAAAAGCTCAATTGGGAAAATGAAAAAGAATATGAAGAATCCTCAAAGACTAAGCTTTTATGTAGTCTAAAATGGCCCTAAATCAAGAATTTATACTAGTTGACCAGAAGTTAGCAAATTCATAACAAGTTTTAATGGTATAATCCACATATCATTCAACAACAAAATAGAAGTAGAATAAAGTTTTTCCAATTATAGAATGCTAAAACTATTAACTCATTTAGAGGTCATTAAGAACTATTCCTAAATAGTACAACAATCAGCCAGTCTTAGCAAATTGAGGACACTTATAAGGATACTTGGACCAGTGCTATTTAGAGAAGCAACCAACATCTCTCTTATTTCAGAAGAAAAAATAGATCAGCATAGTAACCTCCTAAGAAAACAATGGTTAAGTTGTATAATCTAGCCAAAAATGTACTGAGGAACATTTTGATGATACGAAGTTCTATACTTTATAGAAAGAATTCCTTATAAGTAGAAAATTCAATATCTGAAAGAGAGCAGATCCAATGCTTGTATACAAAATATTTCACGTTGGGTTAATAGAAAACTTATATCCAGTAAATAATTTAAATGAGTTAAATTACAATTTCTTGAAAACTTTAAGAAATCCATTAAAAAATTAAGAAAGAAAATTAAGGCTATGGATAAGCCTATTTATTTAAGATTTTTCAATTTAATTATGGATTGGAACTAAAAAATTTCAATAAGTCCATATCATTTCATTACCCTTGGACTTGCCAACACCAAAAAGAAATTTAATCGTCCCAAAGCTTTGCCATAAAAGGAATTTGATATAGAGGAATCAAGCATAGAACGTGACTAAATGCTAAGTCAGACCTATTATGAATTAAGAAAAAATAATAACTATTTTGAAGTTAAAGTTAATTATTCTACCAGAAAAGTGATTATCACCTTACAAAGTAATATGCCTATCATTGAGAAAGATGGTGAAACAATCAGTAAATATGAAACTATTTTCAATTTCAATGAATTGGAAGTAAATGTATAAAGTAATAAAGTATTTTGTCATTATGCAAGATATCTATATATAGACCACAAATATATTTATTACATTAAATATAAGGAAGAAGACGTGGATAATTTAACTTCACAAGAATCAATCTTGACAAATGACTTTGAATAAATATAAGATCCTTACACAATAAATTGGCACCTCAGCCTTGATAATGTAGGTGTTAACCATAAAAGCTAGGTGAAATAGTGAAATTCCATCTATATAAAAGCGAACTTTAATGCCTATAAAAGGGAACTCTTATTCTAAGGGAAAACACACCTTTCACATTCTCTAATAAAATTATTCATTTAGTTCCTATTTCTATCCATTATAATATTTTATCTATGAATGAGTAACTAAAGACTTCTTTAAGATTCTTAGTATTCTGATTGTAATAAACCATTATGATAAATAAAATTTCATCTTAAATAGAAACTCTTATTTATTACTTTAGCCTTAAAAAGAACAAACAGATACTATACATCTTCATAAGTCAAGAAAGACATATGATTGAATCTAATTAAGACACTATTTTAAGGAAAAAGAAGGAGATATCACGAAGCAGAAGATCGAGGTAGATCCATATTTATTAGGTCAATTACAATTACATACAAGTCAATTACAATTACATACTATAAGGATAATATGAATCTTGATTGTTTAATAATTTATTTATCACTCATTTAATAATTTGCATAAAATATGAAAGGAAAATATAATGAAGAAAAGAAATCAAAAATTAATTTATATAGAAGTAAAATAAAAAATGGAAAATAAGAAACAAAAGAAAGTTTAAAAGATGTTATATATCTTCAAACTTATTTACTACATTTTAAGAAATCTATAAAAAAAACTTCAATATTAGCACAAAAAGATTAAAAGTAATTGAGCACTTACAAAGATTAATTGATTATTTTTCAAAAATAGAAAAAAGATGTAATATAATAAAAAGAACTAATAAATATTTTTTAAATTTAGGGACCAGTTTGAACATAATCATATCAAATATAGAACAAAATAATGAAAGAATTAAGTTATTGGGTAGATAATGAATTTAATCTAGAAAATATTGAATTAAATTCAATAAACGATTAACTAGAATAAAAAGAATCTAACAATAATTTGATATCAAAGTCATAAAAAAGAAAAATACATCATTGGTTGAAAAATTAACCTTTTTAACTATTAAAAGACTTTAGTGATATTAACTCAAAGTAGAAATTATCTAATTAAAGCAAAATAAAACTTGAAGGGTGTCATTGATATAAGGACAAAATACAATGTATGTATTTATATATTTTCTATGGTTTATGCTTTATATTTATTAGAATAAAATAAAAATGTAATATTTTTATTTTTATTTCAATTAAAGTTTTAGCTTAAAGTCAAATATATATTTTAATTTTAAATATATTATAAAAATATCATTAATTAAATGTGATCTATAACTTCCATTAAAGTCAAGGTTTTCTTTGGTATTTTTAAGAGTAGGTGTATTTATGAAGAATATACAAATCTTAAGGGTACTATTGATATTTTCTTGTACTTAGTCTTTTGAAGCTTCAATTGATTTTAATTTATTTATCGGTAGAGAATCTCCGATCTCTGAAAAAAAAAAACATTAACTTTCAACGAAAAATCCTCATTTTGTTCTCTTATTTAAATGAGAGATGATGATAATAGCATTCCCATCTCAGCCCTACCTATTTCATATTAGTAATATTAAGTTGTGCTAATTTTATAACAATTTAAAATAATAGTATTTTTATAACTTTGATGGTGTAAGGTCTATTTGCTCATTTGGTTTTTTTCCTTAATTTTTGTTTTTGGAGAAATCTTTTGTACAATGGATTTAAATCTTATTTGCAAAGTTGTGTGGGTATTTGATAAGAAAATTGTCTCTAAAAATGACAAGAAGTGAAGAAATATGAAAATAAAGTTACTAAAATCATATTAAAAGAACTAAATTTTCTATTGATGTTTTAGAATATATATTAATTTAAAGTTAACTAAATGCTATATTTAATTTATGAAAATAAAGTAATTACATATGTATTTTTTTTCTTTTAATATGCATGTATGTTTTTAATTAAAAAAAAATTATTCTATATTTATTTGTCATTATATTACATAAATTTTAAATAAGTAAAAATATATAAAAAATCAAAAAAAGAAAAAAGAAAAAAAAGGGTAATCACAGATACAAATCTCAATGGTCACTTTATTTTTGATCCCTTTACGGTTTTGATACATGTTCACCAATCTTAACTAAAATTCTAATAAATTTAGGGATAAACGGTTATCAAATTACCGAAACATTATTTTACACTTAAAAGAATAAAATGTATATATATAAATGTGATTTATTTTTAAGCATATTTTTATTTATCAAATTTTTAAGCATAAATTAAATGGGTAAAAAATGGAAAGCGTTGAGCAAATAGATAAAAACAAAGTTAATGACGCCACATATTATCAATTTAGGTAAATTATTCATCAATTTCTCTCAATTATCTTATTTTTTTAATTTTAATTTACTTGTACTAAGTACTAACATGACATATTCTCCGTACCGATGAATATTTTTTTATCCTGCCATCCACGCAAAAATGAAAATACAAAATTAAAAAGAAAAGGAGTTTAAAAACTGAAAAACAAAACGCAGACAAGAGAGAGAAGCGGGGAGATCTGGTGCTACCCATAATATTTTTCCCAAAATTCAATCCTTCTTCTTCTTCTTCTCTCCGATCGGATCGGACCTCTCTGTTTGTCTAATATAAAATATTGGGGTTTTATTTTCTCCCTAATTTACATAATTGTTCTGATTTTTCCCCCTTTTATTAGGGGGAGGGGGAGTTTTTTCAAATCGTCCGACCGTTAAATCATTCGAAATTCCATAGTCATTTCATAATTTCTTTGATTCTCAAGCGCATTTGATCCTTCAGGGTCTGTTTTTTTGTTCCTAGGTGTGTTTGATTTTTAAGTATTGCAATTGTCGTTTGGTTCGCTTGGAAGAAAAAACCCAATTGTTAACATTTCTGGGTTGTGTTATTTATTGGTGATTTTAACGAAATTCATTAGTGATTCGGATTCGGATTCGGATTGGTGTTGAGTTTGGATTCAGATGGCATCGGCTCAGGTGTTGCCCAATTCGGCGGCTTCTTCGAGGAAACAAGAGCATTTGCAAGCTGGCAGACGCCGAGTAAGTTTGTCTCTTGATTCCGTATCCATACTTTCCTGAATCATTATCAAATTGTCTGTTTGAAATGTCTGTTTAACACGTAATAAATGCAATTTTTGGGCACTGATTTGGCCTTTTATGAAAAATTGCAGTGATTTTTGTGATTGTTTTGAAACTCCCGAGTTGAGTTGGTTGCAAGTTGGGAATAAGAGCTTCTTTGTTAATATGCTCGTTTTATTTATTTATTATTCATTTTGCTATTATTTTACTGCTATTTTAGTCGGTAAATTTGTTTCCCCGGTTGGATACGTATGATTAAGGGGTTTAATAGGTTCGTTGTTGCTCCAAAGACTATCTTAGTTGCGTTTTGTTTATGCAACATCTTATCATACGTATTAATTTTATGAAGCGTGCATATTGGCTATGCGTGATTGATAATAATGTTTAACCGGTAAAATTCAACCAGATATCTATATTTTACATGCTTGGGTAATTGGGACCAGTGGCATTGCATTAATGAAGGCGCTCTCCGATTAATGAAGTTGCCCTAGTGTTGTCCTCCCTCATTGGGCATGGGGTTGATTTCTTATTGTTTTTGTGTGGAACCTTGCTTTACCTACATTTTTTTTAAGAAACATCTCAGGAGTATTTAATATGATTTACGTTTTCTACGATATTGCACTATAGATGAGAAAGCGGGACAGGAATTTGAAATAACAATTGGATACTTTGCTGATGCCTGCCCTGTTCTTATTTTGTTGGGTTTGCTATGACATCTGAGCTTTTTTTCTCTATGTAGTTGTATAAGGTTGTTTGTTTGGTAATTATGTACAATAAAATGAATAGGTTTCTAAGGGAATTTATTAGAGAAAACTAGCTTACAACGGTGGAAGTTTGAGCATTCTTTTTTTATCTGAAAAGGAAAAGATATAATATATATTATGTGCATGGTCTTAAATATAGATAATACCTTTGATATATCTGTAACATTTCCACTTATCCATGGATACCTATATAAGTAATTTTGTTGATAATTTTAATATATTTTTTATATTTTTATAAGTTTTACAAAATTTTATGCCCATGTACTCACATTTCTATAAAATTTAATTGTTGGTATTTCTATTAATACTGAGATTTTAATACTTCAATTTATGCTTAATTTATGATTTTGAAAAACCATTAAAAAATTTACCCAACCCCTTACACTTCATAAGCAATTATTTTGGTTATTGCTTGGCTCGATTTGTGTTGGTTTGTGGTTAAGTACTTTTGAATTCGGATTGCACTTCTAGAAAAAGTTTCTTAAGTTTATTTGTTGTATTTATTCCAATGAAATAGCGTATAAGGGAATTCACATCTTTTAGTTTTCTAATTTCAGTTAGAGGAATTTCGCAAGAAGAAAGCAGCAGAACTTGCGAAGAAGGTTTCATCCTCAACTAGCTTAGTTGAGGTTTCTGAAGATAATTCAACGGAGAAACAACCTTTAGATACTGAACATCCACAAGTAGCAGAGTCAAATGGAGCTGGTACATCTGACAGATCCAGTGGTGCCTTGTCTGAACCTTCACTTGTAGTAGTGAACGATGATAACAATGCAGTAATTTTACCCCAACAGCAAGCACATGGCTATTCAAATGATACACATATAACTTCTATCCTAAATAAAGATCACAATTCATTTTCTTTAGATCAAAGTCATAAATATGGTGATTTGGGGTTTGCTGGACCTCAAGATGCTAACCAGAATCATGTAAATAAAGGGACAAATGGTAATTTTGCAAAGAATAGTGGAGTCTCAGGTCGACTTCTGTATGAGACTGCCTCTGACCAGGATGTTGCTCTACGACATTCCGACACTAATCAAGGTTTTCATAGGAATTATTACAGTATGGATGAATCACAGTTGAATGAACATAAAGGTTTTTTGAGGGACTTGACAAATTCAAATTTTGATTCTTCTCATGCTTCAACCATGAAATTAATGCCTCAGAATTCCGTTGGTACATTGCTGCACAGTGATCCCAGTAATGCTAGCTCAACAGCCTCTGGCACTTCGTCTTTCTCATATGAAGGTAATCTTTTCTTTGTAATTTTCTTTCCTCCGCATTTTCAATTACTTGACATTTGTTGTACTTTCCTCATGGTTAGGTTTAGCTCGATCAACAGCCAATTCTCATGAAGTGGGGCTAACCTTGAATAATAGTTCGAATTTCAGCAATTCCATTCCTTCTCAATTAAGGCAGGAAAAACTCAGTAGCATTTATCAGGGTTCCTCTAGCGTGCCGAGCCTAGATGCGCAACCATTTGCATCAACAGCTTTTGGCTCTCATGCTAATAACTCCTCAGAACATGTACCATTGTATTCAATGGAAACTGAGAGTAATTCTAGAAGGTCCCGTCCATCATTTCTTGATGCTTTAAATGTTACCAAAGCGTCTTCTGGAACTCTTTTCCGACAAGATGAACCTGAGGAGTCCTTTAAGTACGAAAGTGAAAAATCAAACATCACAGAGGTCTCACAATCATCTCGTTTCCAAGAGAAATTGGATGTTGAAAGAACTGTTGCGTTCTCAAAGCTTGGCACGTTAGGTGCACCCAGTGCATTTGACTCTTCGTTCAACTCAGTTGATGATACAGATCAGCCTAGGGTGATCTTCAGTGATAATAGCTTGGAGAGGAAACATGATTTTTACTCGAATAAGCAAAATGAAGACTTTGCTGCTCTGGAACAGGTTTCCCTATTATCTGTTACATTTGCACAATTGTATGTTTACTGTATTACCAATTATTTATTTGATATTGAGCAATAGGAATTAGTTTTGTATTTTTCTTATATATTTACTTCACCAATTAAGGTCGAGGTTTTTTATGGATTGACACAAAGATGAATGGCATAAACTGTCCTTCAAGTTCTAGTATGGTACTTTGTAATACTATCGAGATGAAGCGCTTCTAATTTTGAAAATCGTTTGCAAATTTTGAGGTGTATAGCAATATGAATGTTTGGAGGGTGATAGAGAGCGGCAAAGTGGGTAGAAATTGAAGAAATGTGTACAATAGGCTTATAGAAAATTTCATAAGAACCTAAACTCAAGGGAAAACGATCGGTCTGTGAAGCATCACTGCACAACTCATTAAAATATAGCTTTAAAGGCTAAATGCCGTACTAATGATTGGTGTCTAGCTGTTTTTACCTGCTTAGTTAGTCTTGGCTGACTTTCCATCTTGTTTCTTGTAAGTTTATTTTGCTAAGTTATTAATGAGAGGATGCAACGTTTGAAATCTTGGAATATTAATAGTCTTGGCTATCTTGCCAACTAGATTATTGTACTGCATCAATATTTGCTCACCATTAAGGTCAAGGTGATCTATGAATTGACACAAAGAAGAATGGCATAAAGTGTCTTTCAAGCTCTAGTATGGTACTTTGTAATACTATCGAAATGAAACCCTTCTAATTTTGAAATTGTTTGCAAATATTGAGGTGTATAGCAATATGAATGTTTGGCTTATAGCAAATTTCATAAGAACCTGAACTTAGAAGGGAAAACGATTTGTTTGTGAAGCATCATGGCACAACTCATTAAACTATAGCTTGTAAAGGCTAAACTCCGTACTAATGATTGATGTCTAGCTGTTTTTACCTGCTTAGTTAGTCTTGGTTGTCTTTCCATCTTTTTTCTTGTACTGCATCAATATTTGCTCTGTAACAACCTTATAGGTTTCTGGTCTTGTAAATAATTCTGTAATGGAACATAGTTTATATTATTTCATCTTATGCAGCATATTGAAGATTTGACACAAGAAAAGTTCTCTTTGCAACGAGCACTCGAAGCTGCACGTGCTTTGGCCGAGTCCTTGGCTTCTGAAAATTCATCACTGACAGACAGTTATAACCAACAGGTCAGGTTGCCAATTGTTTTTTGTATTGAGAATCTTGCAAAGACCTTTCTATGTCTTTTTACCTTATTAATATGGATAAAGTAATGTCAGCAACAACAAATATTTGATATGACTAAAGCTGTCTTCCACGTCTAGTTAACCTCATTTTTTGTGTCATTAAGTCATCATTTTTGGCATTCTGAGGGCCTTATATTTCATTTAATGCTTTCTTCTAACTTTTGTATTTTATTTTCTCCAGAGAAGTGTTGTTGATCAATTAAAATTTGAAATGGAAATGTTACAGGAAGAAATTAAGGCTCAACTGGTTAGTACCATTTTTTCCTACCATTTTACTCTTATTGAGTTACAGAAGAATAATTTTTTCTGTTATTTTTACCTACCCTTTTTTTTAATTTATTTTATAGAAACGTCTTTTTATATGAACTAGGACCATCAAACATTTAGTTCATGAGTAACCTTCTTTGAATCTTTTTTGCTGACCTTAACTTTGAAACTTATTGCTTGTCCATATGGTAAAATGTGGACTTGAGTTGCACGATTGCTGCATAGCAAGTTCACCTTTTTGTAGTACCCTTATTCAAGTATTACATATAGATCTCCAATTATTTTATGTTCTTGTGTATTTTCTATTAAATTATTTTCATCCTAATTGTTAATCTTGTTACTGTTTTTATAATAGGGGGAACTTGAGGCTGTCAGAAATGAATATGGAAATGTGCTGCTAGAGTGTAATGCAGCTGATGAACGTGCAAAGCTACTGGCTTCAGAAGTTATAGGACTTGAGGAAAAGGTAGTAATATTAACGGTATTTGTTTTCTTAGTAAGTGCAATTTTAGAGAGGAAAGACTGTTCTTTATTGGTTCAGTACGGAAAAATTCAGTAGAAATTGCTTTATGGGATTCACAAATGATTTAGCTATGATTCTCTGAAACACAAATGTCTTTTATCTATGGAGATGACGCATGAGGCAAGCGAGATGCTTATAAAAGGAGATAGGATACGGAAATTTATTTTAATGAAAACTTGTATGATATGCTACTGTTCTTGGATTTCTTTCAACATATTGATGTTGTGTTTCTAATTAATGTGTGTATCATATAGGAGAGAATGTGGGGAAAATCTGCTGATTTATGAAGATTCTTGCTGCGCTTTCCCTTTTTACATAGACAAAGGTGGATCCAAATTCTAAATTTTTATAATTCTGCTAATCTCTTATTTACCGTTTTCTTAGGCACTGAAGCTAAGGTCAAGTGAGCTAAAGCTGGAAAGGCAATTGGAAAACACACGAGCCGAAATCTCTTCATACAAGTATGCTTTAACTATATGTCTGAAGCTTAAGAATTTATAATCTGAATGAACTTTTTTTTATTTACTCTCTCTCATCAGCTGTCTCCTTTATGGAAAAGCTTACTACAGCAGACATGCAGGAATATCTACCATAGTTGTTTGTGTTCCCATGTCTCTATAGATGTTATAATTGACTTGATTTTGAATCTTAATTTTCTATTATAAAGATGGTAGGATTGTTTTATGAGACTAAAAATCTGGATAGGATAAGTCCCTTTCTGACTTATGGATTTTTCCAAAAATGATAGGGTTTTTCATCTTTTAACACCTTTATTTAATTTCTCCTCTCAGCAAGTTCTTAGGGCTTACTCTCAGAGTGACTTTTCAAAGTGTTTTAGCATGCTTATTTTTCTGATAGAGCCACTCTTTCTTGTAGGTTATTTATTTGAGACTTTCAGTGGCTGTGTCTGTATTTTGTTTTTAAATCTTATGGAACTGGATAATAATAGAAGTGTCTCACTTTATGTTTAACATGACTCATGGTAGTAGTCTCTTCATTGTCTATTTTGCATCCTCTTCATACCCAATTCTTTTAATTGTTAATTAGTTACTTAATGTGCATCTTTCCTTACTAGGACCCTTTTTTAGGATCTTAGGAACTGGCAGTTGTCTTACAGCTGCCCCCTCTTATTATTAACTTCTATGGTTTAGTATTGATTGGTTATTACTGTTAAGCGGCTTGTCAGGATAAAAAGTGCTATTTCTTTTCTTTTTCGGAATTATCGTGTTGTTTCTTTTCCTTTTCTCTGCTTTCCAGTTCTCTGTGTGTTTTGCATTAATTGTTTCTGCAACAGCAATTTATTAATATGTATTCCTTTGAAATTGGCAGAAAGAAAATATCTAGCCTAGAAAAGGATCGCCTAGATATGCAATCAACTATTAATGCTCTTCAAGAAGGTAAGTATGATCATATACATCAATTGGTGACAACTTTGGTCACTTTTAAGTTGTGGCATAAGTAGTGGCTTGATAAAAGCTACTAATCCAGCTTTTTAACCGTATGAAGTCCCTTGCCTCTATTTTATTATGGTTAGTTGGGTCTTTTGATTGAAGGGACATATATAAATTCTTAATCATATATAAAATTGCTTTCTATCATCTTGATTGTATTTTCTTGTATATCTAGTTGAAACATTTACCCCTTCATTTCTTGTTCTCTCTGGGCCAGAGAAGAAGCTTTTACAGTCTAAGCTACGTAAAGCATCAACAAGTGCGATGCCAGATGATGTTAGAAAAAATTCTACAAACATGAAAAATGTGTCTACTTCGACCGAAGATTTAGGTAAGGATAGTCTCATTTTTGAAATTTCTTCTTTTTTCTATATTTCTTTAGAAAGAGTAGGTATTGTTTGTTATCTTAATTTGTTAATGCATTGTTACTGCATTTATGCTTGATTTCTAGCCATCTTTTAAAAAAATTGCAATTAGAATCTAACTCATGTTGAATCAAAGGGTTTACCAAAGATTTCTTGCAAATTTCATTTTGATTTTTTGTTATATTGAGTTATGGTGGATATGAAAGTCTTGAGTTATTCCTTTAGAAAAGAAGGGTATTTTAGTTTTATTTAATCTATATGCATGAGCATCTGCATATTAGCATATGATGTGCAAAACATATTTTAGCGCACTGGATAAAATGAGGTGGCTTTCAATTATGTAAATGTTTTTGCATAGCCTTTGTTTCTAGCCGGCATTTCTTACCTTGTATGCTTTAGGTGATATAAACGTGAATATTAGGATTTTATAATAATTAGTGCTTTAGTATCTTAGGAATTTTGTTATAGTCATATCTGGTCATTTCTTCTAATTTGGTTTTTTAGTTCATGGCCCATTAGGCATTGGGGTTTTTAATTTTGGCTATAAATATACCTCTTTTTTATTTTAGTTGGCACACTTGGATTATTAAATGGACTATAAGATTCCTCCCTATTGTTTCCCATCTCTGATTTGTAATTTTTTCTCGATCCCAAAATCTTATTTATCCCTCTGCTCTCTATTTCTCTGTACTATTCTTCTCTTGATGCTACATCACAGGAATTTTTGCACTGTCATTGATAATCTTGACTTTTGTTATCTTTGGACTTAGATTTGGTCATGAATTTCATGCTACAGCATAGGATTAATTGTCTGTACTGAAAGCTAAGTGCATCTACATAATAAAAAAAATATAGTGTTCACATATAGCCTTGTACTGAAAAACCCTTTAAGCTAAGAGACAAATGTAACCAGAGTCCCTTAGTTATCTTAGTTAGAGCAGTTTAATCTCTTTGTTATTTTTTGTAACAGTGTTTAGTCCTTTTGTTATGAAAAAGTAAAAGTACTAAGACAAATGCTCAAATTTTATAACTTTTTTATTTTTTTTATTTAATTTGTAGTCATTGTTGTCTATATCTCAATAATAGTATAAAATATGAGAAAACAATAAAAAGAAAATGAAAAAAAATTGATCATTTGTTCTTGTCCATACTTAAGCTAATTGCCTGGTGCTCTATCATTTGTCTCATTTTTTCCCCCTTTTAAATGTTTTTTCTTCTTTTTAGATTACATATTTAATGATTGTCATTTTTGGTTTTACATTTACTAATTGAGAACAAGATGCAAATTCAGATAAGGTTCCAGGCATCTCAAGCCAGGAAATACATGATGATGTATCTGTCATTGTAAACGATTCATCCAGTTTTCCTTTGTTGCCTGAAAATGGGCATTCTACGCCTGAATTTTCAACTGTGAATATACCTCCAGATCAGTTTAGAACGATTCAGAATATCAATGCATTAATTTCTGAGGTAATTACCTTAAATTTTTGGTTGGGGTCAACTGCCCCCTAATCCTTAACCAGGTCATTCTTCTTTTATTTACTTATATCATTTTTAAATGGTCTATTTTAGAGTGTTCCTAATGAAATGTCTCTTGAACATTTCATCTTGCAGTTAGCTCTGGAGAAAGAAGAGTTGATGCAAGCTCTGGCAACTGAGTCTTCCCAATCTTTCAAGTTGAAGGTATGACAGATGTGGATTTTATTTTTGTGCAGTATGTCGACTATAGTTGTTCCTTTAAGTGGTTGGTATTTGGCCCCATGATGATCTCTAACAAAACAAAAGGGGATTTTACCTCGAATTTTTAGAAAAACTGTATTAAGGTCATTTGTCCAATATAGATACTTGACCTGGAAATTAATACTTTGATGTAAAAGAAATTGTTAGAAGAAAAAAATAGTTCAACCTTATGTTACTTGGACTTGTCTATTCTGGCACCTTACCGTGTTGACACGATACCTACATTGACATGAGATATGGGTAGGGTATACAAGTTACTCTACCTGATGCGTAAAATAGTCCTAAAATATTTTATAAAGGGGACGTTTCAGATACCTATGATCTTAACTAATAAATCTAATCAATCATCTTAACTTATAATAATTTAAATCAATGATCTAGATGCTTTCACAACTTGAAATTTGAAATTAACTAATAACTTCCTAAAATCAAGCAACACTTAAACATATATTCACTATTAGATGTGTGTAATCCAATGCTCAGATATCATTATTTAAATTTATTGGTTGAAATCATTGGTCTTTGGATCCAAACCTTTACATAAAATCCCATAGAAAAAATAAACATGTATGTGTCACGTGTTATTCCGTTATATTTAACAAAAAATTGGATGAAAACCACATTTATCATGAACAAAGGGACTTAAAAAAACCATCAGACTAGGGTAATAATTTAATAAGTGCAGGACTTTGAAATTAAACAAGGTAATAATTTTGTTAAGAACAATTTCTATAAAAAAATAGTAACCTATAATGTTATATGCCGTGTTCAAGTATCCGTGTAAAATGTTTATCCTTATTAGCCACATCCCCTAGTCTTAAAAATTTACTGCAAGCAAGTCGGACACTCGGACATGTAACCTATCTAGCACCAACTCTGAGGAGCATAAGTTCAATTAGGATGGTTTTGTGGCAATAGCAATGGTGTTTATGTTTAATTTGGATATGCCATCAGAATGTTGGACGAATAGATTGCTCTTTCAAGAGGTTTGCAGAGAGGACATTTGTGTTTGTCTTATTCTCCATAGTTTAATTGTAGTATTATATTCCACAGTAATTTCTAGCTGATATGTTTTGTAATTTTTGTTTCACGCATAATTTTGCTTACGGAATAATTGTGTTTTCAACTTGTAATATCACATTATCTGTTAATTTGAATTATTTAGTTTTCACCACTTGGCCTTATTATATGTTTTGTTTTTCATGAATCAAGGAGTTGAACAATGAATTGTCACGGAAACTTGAACTTCAAACTCAGAGATTAGAGCTTTTGACTGCTCAAAATATGGCCAGTGAGAATCCTCTTCCTAGAAAGCCTGATTCTCATGATATTTCTGACAACACTCCATATGCAGATGAAGGGGATGAGGTACGCGAGGTTTCCATCTGCTGCACTTTAAAATTCATCATCTAATGGAAAAAAAATTCAGTTGGATAGTCTTATAATTTAAAACTGTAACATGTTTCTGTCTGTTTTGAACACGAATGATAATGTGTTATGGAAACTGGTGTACAAGGATGTTGATATTTCTGGAGTTTGCTTATAATTGCATGTCATATTTTCATATGTTGAACCAGGTAGTGGAGCGAGTCTTGGGGTGGATTATGAAGCTGTTTCCTGGAGGGCCATCAAGAAGAAGAACCAGCAAGCTCATGTGATTTAAAAAGTGAGTATAATAGCTTGGCATTACTCCTACATCCAATCCACATATGCGTTCATTTTCTTTCTCCTCTCCTTGACGCAATGGAGATCGTGAATCTGTATATTACGGGTCAATTCTGCAATCCTGTTTATTCTTGTTTAGAAGAAATACGAGCTTTTGTTTTTAGAGGTTTTCCTTATTGCTTACAAATTCGAGTAAATTTTCAGAAAGAAAAAATATCAATAAAAATGGTATGCTATACAAGTATTATATATTGGGGGCAGAGTGAGAACTTGGTGTATATGCAGACAAGAGAGCTCCACGTTGACATTTATTTTCTACTGCAGGTAGTTCACTGTCTTCGTGATCAATACTGAGGCTTAAGCCCTAAAGAATGAAGTCTGTAACATATGATTTTGGTAGCCTTTTTGGTGTTTGTTTTCCATTTTGATAATTATCAAATCACGTTACTAAACGTGGTATAATCGTGAAAATGCAATCCATTACAAAACCACTAAAGCCGAAACATGTGATGCCTTCGATTCATTGGCATTATATCTTGTTTTTATCCGTTTTTTTCTCATTTTTTTTGTTAGAAAGAGTAAAGTTTGTTGTGTTAGTTAGAGTTTGACAATTTGGACCGCTACCTAGAATACGAACCAAACGTACATGATATGAATTATTTTTTTTAAGCTAGAATCAAGTACTAAATTTTTTGTACTTTGAAAGATATTGGATCTTCTTCTCATCAACTAATTTTTTTATTCATAATATTAAAAAATACTTGAATTTGGATTGGGCAACACAAACACTAACATGCACAACCTGTACCAATTTTCGGTCTTAATGGTAGTACAATGTCCAAGTATAGAGAGATTTTTGTATGTAATGGGTACATTGTATAGGTTAATTTAAATCCTTTATTTTTATAAAAATGGTTAGTGTAAGAAGTGGACATGCAATCGATGATTATTATTAATAGCGGTATAAAATAGGTGTTATATAAGGTTTTCTTAATAATGTAGGTAAACCTTCAAGTAAAAAAAAAGATTAATTGTATAATGCAATTCTCTTTTATATATAAAATTTTACTTTTAACCTCTCTTAACAAAATATAGGTTTTTCTAAAAATCTAAAACATGTTTTCTCTAGAAAATACATATTTTTTTTACGTGAATGCATATTTTTTTCTTTCGAAAAACATATATTATTTTACGTAGTAAGAAAAACAATATATTTTTTAAATGATTAAAAATAAAATTATGTGATTAAGTTAATCATATATGAAATCATGTTATAATTATGCATAAGTTTTAATAACAGATGGGCAAATTTAGCAAGATAAATATGAATTGTAATTAATTATTATCGAGTTTATATTAATATTATATTTTTATATGTATAAACTATTAAGCAATTTGTTACCTTAATAAGTAGTACTATGATATTACTTTTGACATTATTTTTTACTTAAATTTTTAAGATGGGAATTTAGTGGTACTCCATTTTTAAAAGTGTATCAATTTGATGTAATGTATCATTTATTTGGAAATTTTTCACATATATAATAATATATTGTCATATTTAGAGAATATTTTCGGATAATAAATTAATTAAATGATATGAAAAGAGTATTTTGAGTATAGCATGTTTATTATTATACATGTAAATTGTTTTCAATAAAATGATAAATTATACTAAATTGTTGTCTTTTTTGAAATGAAGTATCATTAAAGTATCAACTCAAAAATTCGGATAAAAAAAGGGCACCAAAAGAAAAATCGTGGTACTATTAAGGTAACAATTTGAACAATTAGATAGTATTTTCTTTATTATTATTTTTTCAATTAAAAAAACATTGATAAATAGCTAAAGGATGAAAAATAACATCAATATTATAAAAATATATTAATTTAATATAATTAGTATTATGTTAGTTTTTAATTATTTCTTAAACTAACTATATTTTTGAATAAATATTAAAAAATAAAAATTGTGCTTAAACAATAGGAAAACTACTATCTATTTATAATCGATAGTTTTTTTTCTCCAAAACTACTCAAAAATCAACGTGGGATGTCCATGCCCATCTTCACTCTCATTCCTAGTTGTTTAGGTGTGTATACTATGGGTTTGTTTTTGTTTTTTTTTGCGATAAATCAAAACCAAACTAATAAAATCAATTCTTAATAATTTAATCCAATAGAAGTTATGAAACCAATGTAAGGATTATAAATGTTGGTTATTTTCGTAGACAAAATATTTACATATAAACTTGTTTTTAAGCTCGATATCAAGTCTATCAAGCAAAGTTGAAGAAACGTTAGAATTTCAGATAATCATACTTCAAGTATATCTGTTATAACTATAGCACATAGGATTACACTCACGCATTTAATAACATATAAATTTGAAATTTTTTATTTCTAAAATATAGAATAATATATATGCTAAAATACTATATAAGATATACCCTAAATTTTAAGCTAAAATATATTTTAAAAGATTTTTTTAAAAATATGAGTCTTTTTGATTAATGAGCCTATTTAAAAAAAACTCTTCTCTAAATATGAGTCTTCTTAAATAGTGAGTATTACAAATCTCATTTGTAATAGAAAATATATTTATCAATTACATAAGATTAAGAGTTTTAATTTTTCTTATAAATAAAACACATTGTTTATTATTTCAATTAATCACACAAAAACATTATTCTCTTATTCTTAATTTCTCTCTCTTGTTTTGCAAATATAATATTACAATTCTTTAGGCTTCTTTATTTAGTTAATCTATCAAATATTGGTGGTTGTGTTTGATTGATTAATAAGTCTAATTAGTTAATTATATTTTGATAATATGTTCTTATAGCTTCTTTTTTATTTTTGTTCTTAAATTGTTAGATCAAATAATGGTGTGTCATATCATAATTATTTGTTTTGACTATCAATATTTAAAGAAGCTATTTTTATTGAACTTGTACTTAATATTTTTGCTCTAGGATTTACTAGTTAATTTGATTTAAGTGACATATGTTTTTTGTACTAACCTTTTTGTAGTTGATTTGTGAACGTATATGATTAGCGGGAAACTTATTGGAATGTTGGTTTGGAAATCGCTTACGCTAATATTAGAATCTATGAAAACATAGCAAGGGCTCGTAAGTAAGGTACATTGAGACAATATCCTAGGGAGGGTAATATAAGACCAAGTTTGTACTTGAACATTTGTTTTTCATAGTGGAAAGTTAAGTGGTCCGGTGAACCAATATTTTTCCTCTTTGATCATGGTTGTGACCTAGGTTGTTTCCACCTAAAAATATCATGTATTATTCTTTTATTTCCACATTTTATTCTTACATGTAATTGCATGCATAGTCGCTTTGTTTAGGTTATTAAATTATAAATTAATAAAAATTAAAAATAACATGTTCACTTCCCTCTAGAGGTGTCCACGGTCTAATTCGGTCCAGTTTTAGGTAAAACTTTAATCGGACTCGACCATTTATATTACTCAAACTAGACCAACCGAATCGTTTGATTATTAAAAATATTAAATCGAACGGTTTGGTCTAATTTGGTTAATAGTTTTCAACGGTTTAATCCTATTAATAATACATAAATATGATACACCTAATGATATATCTTTGATTAAAATATGAAAAATTTAATCGATGATTTATAAGAAATAATATGAAAATTTTAATATATTATTGAACCAGTCCGGTTCGAATTGTTTAAAAATTAATATAATTAGACCAGAGCTTTTAAACCAGACTGTTTGATTTATAAAACCGTTCGATCCGATTTTTGGACACCCCTACCTCCCTCTAGGTTAATTAGGTATGTATCTTATAAAGTTTCAACCGATTTAAACTGAACTATTTGGATTCATTTAGATTAGGATAACTCTTTTTAGGATTTTTGGGCCATTTAATCATGTAATTTTAATCAATTGACACATTAGTATTTGGCTTTTTGAGGATGCGTTTATATTTGGAAAGAACATAGGTAAATGAATGAACGAATGAAGTTGGAGTAAAAAATAATTAAATATTAACTCTTTTTTTAGGATTTTTGGGTCATTTAATCATGTAATTTTACTTAATTGACACATTAGTATTTGGCTTTTTGAGGAGGCATTTGTATTTGACGAGAACAGAGGTAAATGAATGAATGAATGAGGTTAGAGTAAAAAACAATTAATTATTAATATTAGTTTCTGTAAATATATCTAACATTTAATGAAATTAATCAGTTTTGAATGTATAAATATGCCTAACATTTAATGAAATTAATCAGTTTTGAAAATGAAATTAGAGAGAAGGGAGAGCAAAGGAGATAGAGATTTTTTTGTTTTATTTATACTTTTTTAAACCCTAATTAATAAAAATAGAGGAGAGAGAGCGAAGGAGAGAAGATTTATTTTTTGTTCTAATTAAAAAAAATTCACTTTTAAAAAATTTGGATTAACTTTACCCAAAAATGAAATTATAAGAATAAATAAACATATCTTAATAATCATAAAATTAACGCTGAAATTGAGTAAAGTTATAAGATTAAATAAATCCAAAATCCTTTTTTTATGTGCTTTTGTTTTTTTTTTGTTTCTTTGTCATAATCAAATTTAATATAATTTTTTTACAATTTAATAATTATTATATTAAATATTTTAAGTGTAGGACTTAAAGTGATTTTGATTTTTTTTAAATAATAAATCAACAAAGATGATGTACAATTCTATACTCTAAGTTGCAAACAAATTAAAATAAGAGTTTATTATTTAATTTCATATTAATTTAAGCATAAATTACACTTATAAAGAAATTATTAATCTTATCTTATAACTATTATAAAGTTTTGAGTTTGCACCAACTTATTATAAAATAACAACTTTAATTGATAATCCAATATGTTTGCTAAGTAAATTCACATATTTTGAATTTGAATACAGATACAAAATGGGTGGCTCGATGGTGCAACAATTCATCTCTTTATATGCATAAACTCCTTCTATAATATATTTCTATGTTACTTTTCAATAACGAAAATTGATTTAACCCATCTTAGATCATTTATGGGATTTTTAAAATCAATCCTACCTAATAAAAAAGGTTGGTTCGAATCAGGTAAATTTTGGCAAAGAATAACTTAAATAGCACCATATTAGACATATTCATTACTTTTTTCAAACTAGTAACTATAAGACCCAAAACTCACAATTTTAATGTTACATTAAGTGTCATTTTACTAAATTACCCTCATGCCTAAACTAGCACATGTTGAAATCACATTTCCACTATTCACACTTCATCATTAACCTTATTTGAAAACCAAGTCAATTCAAAATCTTAAGAAAATCAATTACAAAATTAGAATGAAAATTATAGCAAATATTTGTTACAAAAGCAATAAACATAGAACCTATTAACAACATGAAAACAAATTTTAATCCCAAAATTCATCATCGAACAAGTATCTGAGTTCTTGATTTCTTCCCTCTGATATCAAAGGAATAGACATAACATAAATGTAAACTGAGATTGGATCAAGCTTTGCATCTGATTGTTTCGTCCATCATTATATTCTTTGTACATCTATTTTATGCTTCTTAATTCTCTTAAATTTGTTTCTTCTCTATACATTTAATTTTGATTGAGTTACAAGATAAATATAAATATTTCTTTTTTGTCACTTTGATTTTATTTATTCTCTATACATTTGATTTTGAAGGATTGTATCATAATTATTATATGAATTTTTCTTTTGATTATATAATATAAGCGAGAGAAAATAAAATAAAAATTAACATATGAACTCACTTGAATATTGTTATAAGGTACTGAATTGCTAATTTATAAATACATGTAATTTTTTAATAAAGAATATTTTTTTAATATATAATGATGTAACATGTTATATTCTGAACATCATATGATGTAATATGTCATATCATTTGAAAAAAAATTCTAATGTAACATGTTACATTTTTATTGGATTTGTTACACCAACAGGTTATAATATTGTCTTAACTATTTATGTCTCTTTTTCTTATTTTCACCTAATATTATAAATATAATGTGAATATTAATATTCATTGTAATAGGTGATACAAAAATTGAAATACTTATAATACACAGTGGACAATGGATATATCATAAAGGAGAAGAGAAATATACAAATGATATTTCAAAGGACATATGCATAAAAATGAATATGATTTTAAAAGAATTGAAGAAAGAAATATATGATACATTACATGTAAGTGGAGGTATCAACATCAAGATGAAATGTATAGGCATTTATATAGTTATAAGCTTAATAGATCATATGGATATGAAGTACTTCATCAATATGAATTTTAAAAAACATAATGAATAGTACAACAAACTGTATGTAACTCATACAATAAAACAAGATATCTAAGAAGAAATCAGTCTAACTACAGATTATGCTTATGTAACAATAGACACATATAGTGAAATTAACTCAATAAATTTAGATATCGATAAAGGCTTATTCAATGGAATGGTTTTGGATAACAAATAAAATCTCAAACTATATGTCTCAATATTAACAATAATAAAGAGATTCTATTACAATATAAGCAACTCCAAAAAGACAAACATTAGAAGGAAGTACAAAGATGATAAATGTCATTAAAGACTTATAGCAAACAAGGTTGGATAATTTGATGCATTCATGGTAACTACTTACAATGAAGATCATTTATGTTTACTAATGTTCAAGAATCAAAGAGACAAATGTGTCACATATAAGCATGTAGTTGATAACATCAAAGTCGTTTACCAAGATCCAAGTAGACAATTTAGGTCAAAAGAAATCATAAGTGACATAAAAAACAAAACATGAGTCACAATTATCTAGAAAGAGCAATTATAGAAAAAAAGGAAGCAATAAAGCAAGTACAGGAAGATCCCAAATAATCTTACAATGAATTACCTAGATTATTCTACATGTTTTAAAAAGCAAACCTGAATTCATACATTGAGATAATAAATTATTTAGATTCCAGCTTCAGGTATGGATTCATGGCAATTAGTACATGCATAAATAGACTCATCAGTTACATGCGGCCAATAGTCATAATTGATGGAAAATTTATTAAAGAAAGATGAGAAGGTGTATTACTTATAACCGTTGCAAAAGATAGAAATAATTAGGTAATAATGATTTACTAGTACATATATTATCTACTTAATTAATATGAAAATCATATTAAGAAAAAAAATTCCTCAATGTAACTTGTTACATTTGTATAATACTCTGAATATAACATGTTACATAATACATTACTAATTAATTGTTTAATGTAATGTAGATTTATCTTATTGCATTTGGGGTGGTAAGTGGGGTAACCACTAAAACATGAAAATGGTTTTTTTGGAAGACTAAAGTTATGTATTAAAGAAAGAAAAAAATTGGTTATAATGTCTAATCAAAATCTAACAATAAAATCAACAATCAGACAACAAGGCACCCCATTATTATTATTACTATCACATGAAAAAAAGCCACAAACCTACTACTATAATAAAACTACAAACACCTACTTCAAACTAGTTGTTTATGCTTACAATGAAGCAATGTTTTACAAGAATATCTACACACTTAATGAAGCTTTCAAAGTAATGATGAAATACATAATCAAGACAGACTATTCATCTTGGGTAAGATTCAAATGTCTAGCTCCAATTACAAGATATGACTTCATACTTCAAATAACGCAGAACAGATGAATTAAATGCTAAGGCATGCACAAAACACCCTTGTAACACACTTATTGGGAGAGATATGAGATATAGTTCAAAGTTGGATTATAAAAAGGAGGAAAGTTGCTTCAAATATGAGAATAGTAACAAAATAAGTGCAAGATAAGATTGAAAAAAGGAAGATGAAGATAAAACTAATGAAAGTAATAAACATAAACATTCAAGTACAAGTGAAGAGAGAGTTTGAAAGTTACATTGTAAACCTACAACACAAGACTTTTACATGTGGTAAATTTTAAGCACTAAAAATTTCTTATGCACATGTAATTGTAGCATGCAATGAAAAGAAGTTGTCCATAGAAGACGTGTTCAATATCCTAGCACATCGCTTACTTGAAGTTAGCATAAGCTCCAATATACCCAATAGAATATAAAAGCAAATAAAATCTACCAATTATTATGAGAGATGTCCTAGTGTTGTCAACACTTGTGATTTTAAAAGAATAAAAAAGGAAAGGAAGAAGAGGAAGAGGAAGAGGAAGAAACCCATAACATAATAATAAATTTATACCACTTTACATTTAATAAAATTATAGATTTACTTTATATTTAAATTTATATTTTAATATTAAATTTACATATGTATTATTGACAATTGAAATGATCAAAATATATAGATTTTATACGTTAATATGATTTTACATTGGTTGAAGAGAATCATTTGTTAGTGTCATTATCAAGTAATATTTATAATCTTTTGTTCTTGAATATTTTATTTTTAACATAAATTATGTATGCTATAAGAAATAAATTATTTTTCATATATAATATAGCATGTTATATTGATCTTACAATACATTGTAACTCGTTACATAATAAAAACTATACTATCAGAGATAATATAACAAGTTACATTGATCTTACAATACAATATAACATGTTACATAATAAAAACTATATTATTGGACATGATGTAATATGTTACATTGATATTACAATATAATGTAACATGTTACATAATATAATCAACACATACTAACTTAAATAATTTTTAATACACACGCAATAAATATGACAAATTGCAACATTAAATTAAAATCAATATACCAAAAGAAAACTACATCCATCAAACTATTACAATTAGAATAAACACAAAAATTAAGTACTCATTTGTTTGAATTTCTATCAAGACTAAAATATTCCAACTACAAATGAATTTTTACGGTTTGTCTAGCCTCTTAATAAGCAAGGTCTAACATTCCATTATTACATACAAGTTGTATACAATATCTATTCCTAATATTTAGAAAACTAATATAATTAATCATGTCTAATGTGCATCATTTCTTCAAAAACTCCAAAAAATTGAGGAATCAAACCCCACAGTCATGGTTGCAAAATAAAAACCAAAGTAACAATACATTAGGATGGATTAAATGCAATTATAAATAAAAATTATTAAAAATGATCTTAAATAAAATAATTACACATTGTCATGCTTTAGAACACATTCCACCACAAAAATTGGTCATCAAATGTATGGATCATCTTGATGATTCTCATCATATCTATGATATCCCAAGAAAATACAACAAGATAGGTATCATGATTGCTATATGATTACACTTCTTTTTCATTTGATGTGTCGAAAGAATCATACCATTTGATGAATTGTTTGTCCAAATATATTACATTGTAGACTCAATGATTACTGTCAACATTGATTGGTACATATAATATGTCTAAATCATTCCAATCAATTGGCAATGTTTAATTAAATTTGAGAACATAGTAACAAATTGAACCAAATAATTATTGGTATATAGACGTATATTCTTTGGATTTTTGCAATTAGTAGTGACAAATTTCATGCACTCTATATACACAAAATAATATGTAATTTAAAAATAAAGCACTATTAAATATGATGAATAGTTAATATTATATAAATTGGTAACATGTTAAAACATAATATATAACATGTTACATTGTTTCTGACATGCTATGTAACATGTTATATTATTTTTTACAAACTATGTAACATGTTACATTATTTACGAATTACTATGTAACATGTTACATCGTTTCTGAACTACTATGTAACATGTTCTAACATTTTTGATATGTCATGTAACATGTTACATTGTAACTGATACAAAATATAACATGTTACATAACATCATAAATTGTAAAAAATAAATCTATAACTTATACCGAATAAAGTCTCAAAAGTAGAATAATTCTTCAACCTAGAAGCGTCGGGATAAACGTATCTCATATAGCACACTATCCAAATGCTATAAAACAACAAATAACAAATACATGACACTATTAAAGTATATGAAAAAAAATTCATGATATTAATTTCAAATAATAATAAAGTGTAATACTTACAATGCCATGAAACAATCCCGTAGCCTTCTTGAGAGGAATAATGAAATCTTCCTTTTCTATATCAAGTCTCGATATTGAATTTTAATAAGATCACTAATTAAAAAAAAGCACAATGTTAAAAAATTATGCAACAAGCATAAGAATATAATGAAAAATAAAAAGATAAAAATACATACCGAGATTTCTATCTAAACCATTCATTGAAACACTTTTCCTAATCCTTAGATAAAGGTTTGTAAGGGCAACTTGGATGCTCTAATGCATCATCACCCTCACAAATATATGTAAACCTATGTGCACTATTGACATGAGAAGTTGATTCTACAAGTTTAAGGGAAGGCTTCACTTATATTCTCTCATAAGTAACAAACATACTTTTCTTACAAGGACAAATATATGAATTAGAAATAGCTCTTGATGGTTTAATTGATCTCATATTCTTCTCCAACATAAAAGTAGATATATATTTGGAAGGTGAAATGTAATGATCAAACCTTATCTTATACCCAAAATGATATAGTTATACATATTGATCAAACTGATTAAATATATTATTATTAAAATTTGGATCGTAAGAAGGAGAATGTGAAGTCTTCAAAAAAAATTGTGAACCTTTTAAATCCATGCCAAGATAAAAAGAAGGTTTGTTTACATCATCAATATTAGACGTCTTACTATCAATTTCACTCTTTGTAAGTTGAACCAATATAGGGCAGACCTTGGTAGGAGACTTGTATAATTTGAAAGTATATTTTGTCTACAACAACAAATGAAATTGAAAGAAATCAATGATAAAATATAACTAATATAATAACCAAAAAATTATATTATCAGACAATAATTTATAACTTAGAAATTAAGAAAATATCGATGAAATTATTACGAGATCCACAAAAGTTTATCAATGATAGTTCTATATTCATCAAACCTCTCATCAAAATAAGCTTCTTGTTGACTCAACTTGGAATCAAAATACAAAGTTACCTTAAAAAATCATCGAAGTCAACATTTGATGGTTTAGAAGTTAACATTCAATGACTTAAACCCTTCATCCAAATCCCTATCATGATGCTTTTTCTTATTCTCCAATAACTTTTCTCTCAACAATACATTATTAATAGATTCATATTGTGGACTTCCAACTTGATTTTAAAATAAGCCCGCCTCATCATAATACATTACTTCGATATGAGACAATAGAGATTTAAAATCATGTTGTCGTATTGTATTCGCACAACCTACAAAAAAAAACACAACATGATAAGAAACATTATCAAAATAAAATAATAAAAAAATCAACCATACTAATTCAAATGCTATGTTACATGTTACATCATATATGACATATAATGTTACATAGCATGTGTACATATAATGTAACATCTTACATAACATTTGAATTAGTATGTCTGTTATATAACATGTGTATATATAATGTAACGTGTTATATTATATGAAACATATTATGTAACATATTACAACATGTTACTTAGTGTTTCCCACCCAATGTAACATGTCAAAATAATGTAATTTATCGATGTAACATGTTACATAACATACTAGTAATGATGTAACATGTTACATCTTATCGAAAATAATGAAATGAAGTTGTCTAACACTTAAAATACACCAATAAAAATATAATAATCTGAAATAAAACATTATCACATAAAGTTTATTAAAAATAGTCTTGACTTGAGCAACAATCGATCACCTCAACATTGTCAGAAATTGGCCTTTCAAGCAAATAGCCAATTCATACCCAATATCTTGAATGTCATCATACATCCAGACTTACAATACCAAATTAAGACCATATATTTGAAAATAGACTCTATCATCTATCTTTTGATTCTGCTTAGTGATCAATACATTAATTTTGTTCAATGAGTACACAAGCATACATATTGCCATAAATAATATATCAAATTTGATAAGATAATATCGTTTCTATGCAGATTATGTTATTAGAAATTAATTCTTAAAACAAGAAAAATAAAAATAAATTTTTTGTGTCTTTATATTTTAAGAAAATAAAATTAAAAGAATTAAAAATAAATAATAATAATTAATTATATCAAATTTAATAACTTGGAAGATATATAATAATTAAAGAAAGACAACATTGAGATATGAGAGAGAAAAAGAAATCAAAACGGAAGGGTGAACGTGGGAGGGGATATCTCACATAATTCGAAATATCACATATGGGTAAAATCGTCTTTTACACCTATTAAAACGATGTCATGTTTTAATATTTTTTTATTTTCATTTATTAACTTGAAATATTATATATATATATATATTAGACTAAAAAATAATCAATTTTTTTTTTATATTTTAGTTTGAAATGTATTTTGTAGTTATACATTTATGGATATAATTTTTTTGATAAATGTAAAATTTAAATATTTGGAACAATAAATAAATTTCATTTAATTAATATTAATAAATTTTAAAGTTTCAATTATTGCATATCATTGTTACTACTTATGGTTCTATAGTATAACGTTAGTTATTTTATATATTTTAGCTTTACCTTATCTTTAACTCAAATTTTAATTTTATATTTTATATTTTATATATCTTTGATTTTTATAGTATATATAGTTATAAAATCGAGAGAAATAAAATATCATAAATTTAATATAATAAAAAATAAAATAATTATTTATTAAATTATATGTATATTTAAATTAAAATTTATATATCATTTAATTAAATTAGTTGTATTATATTTTGATTAATTATAATATTTTACTTTTTAAATTTTTTTAATATACAACCCAAGTTTTATCGATTAAAAAATAAAAAAAGGGTTTATAATGTCACCGTCAAAGAATTACCAGATTATTACGACCCATCCCAATTTATTTAATTTTCGGAAAAAACAAAATAGGAAAATCTGGCCGGTGTGTAATCCTCGTTGATGCTATCAGGTAAATATGTGGTTGAGCAAAGAACAGACCCGTTCGCACGAGGTACAGAAAATCTCTATGCTGTCGCTGCTGCTGCAATGTCTTTCTTGCTTACCAACCCATCTGTGTTTCCTGTCTCACTCTCGGTTGTTTCTTCTTATTCTTCATCTTCCTCTAAAGGTGCCCAAGTGTTTCTGTTTTGCCTTTCGTTTGAGCGCTTATTGTGTATACTGAAACTTAGTTTGATTATGTGGAACAGATGGGAAAACAAATTCAAAGTCAGTGAAGTTGAGAGAGGACTGGAGGCAACGCTCTAGACCAATCCCTCCTGGAGGCACCTACCCAGCTAAAGAACATTGCAGGTCGTACTACACTCACTTTCTATACCCATTTCACCATTTCTGAAGATTATGGATTTTCAATTAAGCTTTAATTCTTGGTCTTGGGCTTTTCTAATTTGTATTTTGGTCATGGACAGTCGTTGTGGGTTGTGTGACACATATTACGTTGCCCATGTGAAGAACGCGTGTGCTTTCTTAGGAGAGGGAATGTCTAGAATTGAAGTAAGTTGTTGGCATTCCGTCGTCATCTTCTTCTTCTTCTCCTTATTTATTTATTTATAATTCATTTATACTATTTATGTTTATTTTTCTGATTCTTTTTATCCGTTTACTTCATTCTTTATGCGTGTTATGTTCAATTTTTTATATGTTAATATAATTGATTTGGCAAAAGCACATATGCTAACTGAGAATTCTGATTGTGTATTTTTTGTTCAAAAGTAAAGTTCTATTGTTTGACTACAAGGCTTGAACAAAGCTATCCTGTTTGTTAACATCACGCTTTTATGTTACTAAAAAGTGCGCTCACTATATAGAACTCTGTATCTTTTCTTGTCATGAAAAGCTGGTTCATTGTTTTGTTTTATTTGCAGAGCTTGGAACCCATTGTTCATGGTAGAGGGAGGAAGGAAAATTCCTTAGATGAAATGCACTTTGGGGTCTATGATAAGTTGTTATATGCTCGTAAAGTTAAGCCAGTTGAAGGTAAGCTTACTATCTATGAATTGGTATGCCTCGTATTTATGACTCGAAATAGGTAGCATGATTTTTGTTTTATCTACTTTTTTATTTTCAACATGGAAACAAGTGAACCTAAAATATTCTTGTTTAACATGTTACTGGTAGGAGCTCAATGGACGGGGATAGTAACAACTATAGCAATTGAAATGCTCAAATCAGGCATGGTAGAAGCTGTCATTTGTGTACAGAGGTAGTGGAACAATACTACTGCATTTTACTCTTCTATAGTCCATTGCTTAGAACTTTTTAGAAATTTAGTGACGCTTTATATTATATTTTAATCTCAGTGATCCAGAAGACAGATTCTCTCCAAGGCCTATTTTAGCCAGGTTTGTTTCTATTTCTTCGAGCTTGATATAATGGCTTGTATCTTTTTACTGAGGGTTTGATTTCATTTGTTTACTCTTTTTTATAAGAGATTTCAGTTGTTTATTATGTTCCAAGTTGGTGTATGTGCTTAATACTTGTGTATATCACCCTCCTTTTCCCTATTTACAACAGGACACCGGATGAAGTTTTAGCTGCTAAAGGTGTTAAGCCAACACTGTCTCCTAACCTGAATACCCTTGCACTAGTTGAGGTCTCTGAATTCTCTTTTCATTTGTTTGCCAAAACATGTAATTTATTATTTTACTTTGCTTGCTTTTGTTAACGAACTATTGGAAGAGCACAGTGAACTGAAAAAGAGGTCATTTTGCAAAAAGAAAAAAGGACTAATAGTAAAATCCAAGATTAAGCTAAACTGCTCTAATCAATGCACATATAAATTATTGAAATGCCAAAATGTGCTGCATCTCATTGCGCCCGTGCAAGTATACAAGCAAGAAGTGGAAGAATTTGAAATGCATGACATCTGAAAACATAAAATGGTCTCTAGCGTCATTATGATAAGCAGAAAGCTGTTTTTCTAGCCTGCATGCTATCAAATCTTTATGATTTAAGGTATTTTTGTTATTATAAATTTAAATTTTTTAGCAACTTAAACAGTCAAATTTCCCATGGAACAGGCTGCAGGAGTTAAACGCCTTCTTTTCTGCGGTGTGGGATGCCAAGTGCAAGGTATTTGATTGTGTTATGATCTCTAAGTTTCTACTTTTAGTTCTTCTCTGTGGTGATTTGTTCCATTGTGATGCAGCGTAATTTCTTGAACTGCAGCATTAAGATCTGTTGAGCATCACTTGAATTTGGAAAAGCTATATGTGTTGGGCACAAATTGTGGTAATTACTTCTCATACGCTCTCTGTCAGATGCTTGTATCAATTACTTAAATGACTTGAGGAGATTTATATTTTATTGATACAAATAGAAAATGACGCTTCTAGATTGAAGGATTGAATTTACTCTAAACTATGTTGAAGCCAAGATTTATAAGGAGAAATCTGGGAAATGTCATCAATTAAGACTCTATGGGAGATAAAATTATGGACAATTTTCTATTCACGAGACAGTCCTTTAAACAAAGATGGATTGCTTCTATTTATAGTCTAGAGGACTAGAACACTCCTAGATGGAATTACTGGCTAGAAAACCTTATTTAATTGACTTATTGATTACTCTTGAAAAACATTTAACAAATACTAAATTCCTTTGACCATGATCGATTCTGAATGCACGGAGGGCACTTCGGCATTTGCTATTCACCTCAAGACTTTTAGAGTTCTTTTACCAAGAAGATGACTGATCTTATTAAACATATGTATCCGTTATGCTGCTAGAATACCATGTATAATATGCTTAACCAACTTATGATGTATGAAATTAACAAGAAGAGTTGTGTTTTACTTGATATTCTTTAGAAGCGATTAATCAAGCAAAAACTTGCTTACAAGACACTGCACGTAATAACCTGATTGCAGAGCTTGACTGTGGCTTACAGTCCAATGTAATAACCCTTGTAATATCACATCAGTGCACATTTTCCTGCTACTTAAATCTGTAGCCAATTGACGTGTGTTATACAGTATATTATTGCTGATGTTAAGTGAGAGAATACCTTTCTTAGAATATTATTTGGTGTGGTACTAATCTATTACACAACAGTGGATAATGGTACAAGGGAAGGGCTAGATAAGTTTCTGAAGGCTGCAAGCAGTGAACCTGAAACAGTTCTTCATTATGAGTTTATGCAAGACTACAAGGTTTGTTAAATAATTTATTTGAAAATGCTTTGCATATATTTTTCCGTTGGATGTTCCGTTAAAATTAAAATCAGCTGTAAATGAAAGCTACGTTTCATAGGGTGGGATAAGACCTTGTCTGTGAGGTTTAATCTGTGGTATACCATAGCTAGAGGCTTGGATTTCCTGCTTTTATGAAAACTTTTAAATCAACAAGTCTATAAGATCCTGGGCTGATTTTTTTTATTGGGTCTTTTCTTCCCTTCAAACCCTTCAAACATTCCAGTGGATTATTGATGTTTTCTAATTAAACAATCTTGTAATGTGGATTATATTACAGGCTAGATGGTTGACTACTTAAATTAATGGTTACAATACAAATATTAGATATTTGATATTATTAGTATTAGAATATTAGATATTAAATCATTATCATTATGTTATCATATTAGTTTAGGGTCTTGATTTCCATGTAAATTCACACTTAGCTCCATAAACTTTGAAATCTTACTATTTAGGCTTCAAATTTTTAAAATTTTATACACTGGTTCTTGCTGGGTTACTAAAATAAATATTTGTGAATCAAAATTTTAAGATCTATGTGTGAAGTTTTAAAAATATGGGGCCTAAATCATATGATTTAAAAGTTTTGGGACCTATGTGTAAATTTAGTTAAAGTTTGAGGACCTATGTGTAAATTTAATTAAAGTTTGGGATTAATAGTATACTTTAGCCTAGTTTAGGAGTCTTATTAGGGTTAAAGTTTTAGTATTATTGTTCCTATAAATACATATGTAATCTTTCTGTACTATGATAGAATGAGAATTATAATGTCTTTCTTTGATTTTCTGGTTCTCCTCTCAACCTATTTTGATTATTTAATATTTGCTTCTGCATAATCATATTTTATATTTCAATTGTTACCATTATTACATGGAAAATAACACTTGATGTGCCTATCTTGACCAGTTCTGTTCATTTAATATCTTTTCTTGTACTAAACAGGTCCACTTAAAGCATTTGGATGGCCATATTGAGGAGGTATTGTCATGTTCATACACTAACCATTGGTTTTGAGTCTCCCATTTCTGCTGCTTCATCCATTTTTAAATTTAAACATGTTAGGTCCCTTATTTCTGCCTACCTGCTAATGAGTTGGTGGATGTTATTGCACCATCTTGCTACAGGTGATTTCTTGTTCTTTCTTTAGTAATTTTCATGAACCTTTGAAACGTGATTAAATACCGTTTAAGTGCAAGAATTGATAGATGCTGCTTACTGTAAAGTGTAGAGGATGAACTTACTTACATGTGTTAAAAAAAGACAAGAAAATAAAGGAAAGCACCCTGAAGGAGATGCAAATTTGATAAACATAATTTGGATTAACCAAATTGTTTGATCTATTATTTTCTCTGTTTTCTGTCTTTAATTAATGGGAAGATGTCACTTAATTATTTAGGATCTAGGCCACTCTTGCTATAAACTAGATTAATCCTTTAGTTCAAATATATCAACAAAGTAGGTTATAGTTGGGCCACAACGTAGGATCAACAATGTGTTTAGAGCACGCTTTTGTACGTGCAATATATAAACTTTGGATCAATATACAACACAATGTTAAAGGTGTTAAAATGTGTAGATGTAGTAGCTTATTAAGCTTTTGTTCAAACTAACAATGTGTTTAGAGCATGCTTTTGTAAGTGCAATATATAAACTTTGGATCAATATACAACACAATGTTAAAGGTGTTAAAATGTGTAGATGTAGTAGCTTATTAAGCTTTTGTTCAAACTCTTGTAGTCCAAATTGTTGAATTTCTAGAGTGGGCCTAAAATGAAAATAGAGCCCACACTCGAGGTGTGGTGTTAGAAGATAAAATGAATTGTTAGTCCATCTCCTAACAACTTAAGCTTTTGAGAGAATTGACGACTGATACAATCAAACAAGAGGGATCATTGACAGATTTAGTATAAGCATGGAAAAACTAGGGAATGAAACGAGTTTGGTACTTAAGGAATTTGTGATTTGTGAAATATATTTTTTGTATTGTATTATGTTAATTACAATAGCAAGCTTTACAATTTATAGAACAAATTAGGACAAGAAGGAAAGATTTATAAAAGGAAATAATCTTCTAATTAACACTACGATAACCTTCCTAATTTTGACTGAACTAAATAAGGAAAAAATATCAATCAATCCTAATGTTGCTCCTATTCAAATATTCAATAAGGAAACAATATTTTTCCTTTTTAATTTCAGGATATTTCAACTCTTCTATTCAAGTTGGATCGTAAATATTGATCATATCTAACTTGCAAATAAGATCATCAAACAACTATCGTTGAATTCCTTTGGTGAAGGTATCGGCAATTTGTTCATTCTTTGGGACATAAGTCATGCAAATTGTTCCATCTTTAACCTTTTCTTTGGTAAAGTGTATCAACTTCCTCTTGTTTTATTTTGTCATACCGAACTGGATTAAGGGAAATGCTTATTGCTGCCTTGTTGTCACAATATAGTTTGTTTGGAGATGTTGAAATTTGAAGTTCTGTCAAGAGTTTCTTTAACCACAGTATCTCATAGATTCCTTATGCAATTTCCCTAAACATTGCTTTGGCACCACTCCTTGTTACTACTTTTTGTTTTTATTTCTTCATGCTACTAAATTTCCAAAAAACAAAAGTGCAGTACCCAGTAGTGGACTATCTGTCGTTTACTGAACCAACCCAATCCGCATCAGTGTAGATTCTAACTTTTTGGCTTCATTTTTTTGAAGAATAATCCTCTTCCCGGTAATCCTATGAGATAACTAAGAATTCTATAAACTGTTTCAAGGTGGGCTTTCTTTGGAGAATGCATGTGTACTCACTACATTGATTGTAAATGCTATGTCAGGTATAGCATGTGATAAATATATTAGTTTTCCTACGAGTCTTTGATATTTTTTTTTGTCCACCACTTTACCTAAGTCTTCTTATTTATTTTCAACCTCAATTGGAGTGTGATTTGGTTTTTAGCCAAGCATGTCAGTTTCAATGAAAAGATCAAGGACATATTTACGTTATGAGACATTGATTCTCTTTTTTGATTTTGCCACTTCTGTTTCAATCACGCCCCGGAAAATGGGTACATGAGAAAGGAGGGGTAATTTTAAATCATAGTTAATGAAAATTTATGATTTCATTTTAAATAGATTTCATATTAAATTTGGGATATCTCTATTTAAAACATAAATTTAACAAAAATCATTTAAATTTTAGAAATTATCCAATACATAACAATTAAAACATTGAAGGATAAATTATTGTACATTATCTACAAATTACAGGATATAAAATGAATTAAAAAAGTAAAAGTGTACCTGTAGTTTTCTTTAGGGAAGGGGAAACAGGATGAACTATAAATAGCTTAGTAGGAATCTACTTTAAAATAATATTGTAACAAACAAATATTTGTGATGCATGTCATTTATATTAAAGTTCATGAATGGAAGTAATCATCATTAGTATACATTGTAGGGAGATTTATTTACAAAACTTGGGTATACCTGTATTTTATTTTTGGAGATCGGGGAAATGTACATTCCAGGTATCTCAATGCATGCTCATATAATATAAAATATGTCATACAAATATAAATCTATATGCATGATATGCAACCTTATATGTATTGGTCATTAAAGTACATGAACACATGCATGGTCAGCCTCTAAGATGTATGTGGGTTCGCCTCTGACCTTACGTATCGTCATAATTCGAAATACATATGGCACATATATTGGTTAAATAAATGTCATATGAGCCCTCGTCTATAGGCGGCTTTAAGACACAAAGGGGGATCCAACTCTGAGGTCCATTTACGGTCGGTCAAACTTTGATATCTAATAGACGGCCAACTCCGAGGCTTGTGTGCGGTCAACAATTCAAGGCACCATAAACGGAAAAACTTTGAGAATACATGTGATGTAAATGCTTACCCGTAGTCCATCGAAAATAGTCCGTTGCAACCAATAGCTCGTGAGTACCATACTCCGCAAGACTTACATACCTGGTGAGGAATGAAGATGGATGTAGCATAGTTCGTAGCTTGATATGTCAACAAGACAAAGTAGAGCACAAGAAGCCTGTGGGACTATTTCAACCACTCCTAGTAAAGGAATGGAAATGGAACGACATATCCATGGACTTTGTACAAGGATTACCTCATACTTCTCATGGTCATGATTCCATCTACGTAATTGTTGACCGTCTCACGAAGCTTGCTCATTTCATTCCAATTAAAACTCGATTGAGTGTACAACAATGATTATCATGTCAGTATTGGAATGACTCATTACGAAGTCCTGTATAGACGACCATGTAGATATCTAATGTGTTGGGTAGAATGCGAAGATTTCAGTACGATGAGAATTGATCTTATAGAAGGAACAACTGAAAAGATTCGGATCGTATAAGACAAACTTCATGCAGCTCAAAGCCAATACAAGAGTTATGCTGATCATGGGTGATGACCATTGAACTTCGAAGTGGATGATTACGTGTTTATCAAAGTTCAACATCGGAAGGGAGTAACTCGCTTTGGAATGAAAGGAAAGTTAGCATCACGCTACATCGATTGTTCCATGTTGTGAAGAGAATTAGTGATGTAACGTATCAATTGGAGTTACTTTTGAAATTGTCCCAAGGTCACAACGTTTTTCATGTGTCCGCTTTACGAAAATTTCAATGAAATTTGAACAGTATTCTAGATTGGACAAAATTGTCGTCATAGGAAGAGGACCTGTCATATGAAGAAGAACCGATGGCGATAATTAATTTCCAAGTCAGGAACTTGAGAAAAGCAATACCACTAGTGAAAGTTCAGTGGAGACATCGTAGCATTGAAGATGCAACTTGGGAGTTAGAGTTTAAAGTTTGCTCAGAATATCTTTGTTTGAGGAGTTGTAAATTTTGAGGACCAAATTTTCTTTAAGGGGTAGGATTGTAAAACCACATAAATTCATTATAAATAATTAAAGTGTTTAAAAAAGAATTTTAAACAATATTTTAAAGTGTTTGGACATATCGAAATTTTTTTGTGTAAAAAATCAGATTATATGGAAAAAATTGAAATTTTTTTATACTGCTCATCGAACCCCTCGTCGCAGCCAGATATTGAGTAGCTTCATATAATCGATAACTTCTTCTCTTTGTTTTATTCCCCACAAGCATGTTTTTAATTCAAATATTTGTGAGGAATCTTCTCCATTAGAGTATGTTTCCTTAACAGTGTCCCAAACTTCTTTCGTTGTTGATAGGAATAAATATGTTTTTCTAATAACGAGTGTCATGGAGTTAACGAGCCATGCCATTACCATGGAATTTTCTGAGCTCCACCTCTACATTGCATCAATTTTGGTGGAGTTAGGTTTTTTCATTTCCCAATTTTACCTTTTTCATTGATAATGAGCTTTATGGATTGAGTCCATTCTCTATAATTTTTACGGTTGAATTTTTTAACAATAAATTGAAGTGGAGAATTATCCAATCCACCAGAATTCATGGTGGATATAGTATCTGTTTCCGAATTGGTATTGACATTGTTTGTGACTCTTGATTCAGGGTCAAGTCATTCATATCTTGGTTATAACAAAACCTTCCTCTGATTACCATAAGGAATTTGTGATTTGTGAAATATATTTCTTTGTATTGTATTGTGTTAATTACAATAGCTAGCTTTACAATTTATTAGACAAATAGGACTAGAAAAAGGAAAGATTTAATAAAGGCAATAATCTCTTAATTAACACTAAGATAACCTTCCTAATTTTGATTGAATTAAATAAGGAAAAACATATCAATCAATCCTAATGTTGCTCTTATTCAAATATTTAATAAGGAAACAATCTTTTTCAATAGTACTTTAGTAATACACTTATTAAACAAAAGGTACACATTTGGATCTATATTTTCAAACTAGTATATTAGCAGTTCTCCATTTAACAAAAGGTACAACAATAGTCAAATTTTGAAAAAAAGCTTAATTTATAAGACAATTTTGTTTTTATGAAAATATTTGCTGTCTTTTTTTTTGTCTATCTCATTACGAAAACAACTCTATCCACTATAAATATCATGTTCATCTCTACCATCATCTTTGTTCTACCATCATCTTTGTTCTGCCATCAGCTCATTTCTTTAGATTTTTTGGACTCCCTTATTCTTTTTTGATCATCTTGTGTTCGATTAAAATCATGTTCACTTTAGGTTTGATCGAATATAAGGTGATTAAAAAGAATGAAGGGGTCGGTGAGATCAGAGAGAATGAGTTGGTAGTAGGCGGTCAAAAATAGAGATGGGTACTTCAAATGAGTTGGTGATGGCTTAACTATTCTACTGTAAATAGTGAAAGTTAGTTGATCGATAAAGGAATAAAGTGATATCAGGGGTAGGTTAGGGATGATGATAGAGGTGGACATATTTGCTAGAGTGGATAGGGTGGTTTTTCGTAATGAAATGCACAAAAAAAAAAAGAGGACATAAAATAGTAAATATTTTCATAAAAAAAATTACTTTATTTAAATTAGGTTTTTCTTTTCTTTTCATAATTGGAACATTATTGTACATTTTGTTAAATGTGGGGATTATTAATATACTAATTTGATAATATGGATAGCACCTAACTTGGTTCAATCTCTGGCACCACGGTGCTACCAGGCAGCCTCACATAATTAAAATTCAATGAGGCAGGAAATACCATCTCTTAAACTGCTTTAATATTTTCGAATTTTTTTCATTTTGCAAAATTTAATTTTGGGAAATATATTTTACAATGTATATACATCCTGAAAGTTATCCTCCATTTTTCTTCTTCATAGTATCTTTTTACATAAATATTGTTCTAACGTTCCATATTTTAATGTTTGCTGCAGCTGTTTTGATTACACAAACGCCTTAGCGGTGAGTTTATTTTAACAGTTGCATATCTTGTAACTAAAGATATGCACGATGTTACTTCCAGAGACTATCCCTATATATCCATCTATCTACCTATCAGCTAATGAACTTTAAAGTTGCAAATCTCTAAATGATCATGGTTGTGCCCATTACTCGCTACTGCATTGTTGCCCCGTAGCTATGCGAGTATAATTTGGCATGTATTAGTGTTAGTAGTATAATCTTTGACTTTTCATATATGGCTCAACCTTAGGATCTGGTAGTTGGCTACATGGGTGTGCCAAAATATTCTGGAATCAGCATGACACAACATCCACAGTATGTAACTGTAAGGTAATGTTTTGTGTTTTAGTGTGCATTTACCTTTTGACTTTTTTAATTATTTGTAATTTTCATCTTTCTTTGTCACGCTGTTCTATTACAGTGTTCATTATGCTTGTAAAAATATGATCATTTTCAGTGCCTGAAATAAATTTTTTGCTTCTCTTGCCCTTTAAATGATAGAAATGAACGTGGAAGAGAGATGCTGAATCTTGTAGAGAACCTTCTGGAGGTTACTCAGACAGTTAATAGTGTAAAAGTCTTCGCTTTACCTCTTCTGTTGCTCTAAATTTTTCCTTCTTAATAAATCTGAATTTGAGGAACAATTATTCTCAGGGTCAACGCCAACCATTTGTAATGGAGACTGTCAAAGCGGATGATGATGCTAAGCTGGGTATGTAGGCACAATTCCCCCCTGTTTTTTGAATTTGTAGATTGATCTTGTATTTGAACTTCTAAATTGATTAGCAGTTGACTTGGACAATGTATGAAAGGTGTATTATTTGAGTCCAATTCTTTTGTGGCATGTGTTACTTTCGGTTTCCCACTGTATGTACCACTAATTTGCAGTAAATATATGGGTAAAAGTGGCTGAAAATGTGGTCTTTGTTGCATAAAAATGAGTCATTTTATCCATGTGTTTGCCAAGTATTGGTGGCATACCAAAAATAGTTCAGGTGATTTGAAGTAATTTATTTTCATCATGTGTGCAACCATGCAAACATTGAAAGTATGTTAGATGCAATCATACAATAACTAATCTTATCTTTCCCTAAATATCTTAAATTCCTTGTAAATTTCATTTAATTGCGATCCTTAGCTCATATGAGTCATATGTTTTGTGTATAGTGAGAAGATACATAGGGTAGTATGAGCTTTGGAAACTTTTTGTTTTTCCTCCTTACATCTGCCATTGGTTTAATATATCTTTTTCTCAGGTAAGGGGCCATCTCAGCCAGCTCCCAGGTTTATTGGGAATTTCATAGCTTTTATACTGAATTTGGTAAAGATTCTACATGATACATTCAAGTAATAAATGTAACAATTAGTTACATTTATCTAAACTTGGTTCCTTTTCTTCTCCTTCCATGTTTGCCAGATTGGCCCAAAGGGTCTAGAATTTGCACGTTACTCCCTTGATTATCATACAATCAGGAATTATTTGTATGTGAATCGCGTTTGGGGAAGACAGAGGTAAGTCATTATAAAGTCTGATGTATATATCAGGGAATATAACAATTGATTTAGAATATTTCTTTTAAATATGCAGAGCTGATGAACACTTGCCTTCATATGCGAAAAAGATTGTGGATATATACAACCAGAATGGTAAAATCAATCAGATGCTTTCCACCGACTCCCCAAGAAACACTTCTAGATAGTGAAATGTAGTGATCACGGTGAACTTCCATGTATGTTGAATTCTGTATACTATTTTCCCTGCTGTGTAAAGAAAAATATTATAATGCTCAGGGATGGCTCTATTCACTTATTAAAAATAATGGGTTGCACAATTTGTGTTTCTATTTAATTAACTCGATGGTGAAATTAACAGTGTGTTATGCATCAATTTGGACTTTTGGTTTTGGATATGTCCTCTTAAATGCATATTATATTAGAGATCGTGATAAAATTAAAATTCTTGGTTTGCATAAATTCACATGCAGATATTGACCCATACCTTGATATTTGCCTTAAACAATAAACACGAACATTTTGTTTCTTACTACTCGGTAACATGATTGCCACCTACGTAGGTGCAATAGCTAGTGGCTGGAACATTAGTATGACAATATCTGACTAGTTGTGGTTAATACCTACCATATAATTGTCTCAGTTGGTATATCTTTCGGTGTACTTTCTCAAAGACAACAATTTGAGCGACATAAACAATTAGAATGATCATATCTGGCTAGTTGTGGTTGATAAATGCTGAGTGATCAATGTGATTGTGTGAAAATATGAGTGTATGGGTGCAATTGTTTGTATAGTTATTTTTATCTTTTATATTAATATAATATAAAATTTCTTATAAAAGAAATTGTTTGTGCAATTGCCATTTATGGCACCATATGTGGTGGTTGGAAACCAAGTGAATTTTAGGCAAGCAATTGAGAAAGGTTAACATTTTCCAAAGCCTATCAAAAGAAGGGAGCTCTGCTAGGGTTTTCTTTTTTCCATTCCTCTTCTCTCATTTTTCGTCCATATCCTACCAATCTCTACAAAACTTCACTCCATTTCCATTGATTCCATCTCCATTGATCCTTGCTATCTTCCTCCAATTTATCTTCTATAGTCAAAGTCAACTAATCGAAGAAGATTTGTCTAGTGTCACTTAGGTTCTCTTTATATTGAAAATTTCTCGAATCTTTGATGAATATTTTGATTTTGTTGGCAATTTCTTCATTTTGGGGACGATACATGTTTTTTTTTTGGAATCAATCATGTTCTAATTGAACTGAACATGTTTGGAGAGTGTTTTCCTTCTTGAACCATCTATTTCATTTTGATTTTATCCTAATATGTTCTTTGTTAAGCCATATACGGCATGATGGGTGCACCATATCAGATATCTTAATGTTGAAAAATAGTGAAAAGTATAGAAGAGAATGAGAAAGCAGAAATTGTTCATATTATTTTGATTTAATAATATTGAAGAGTACATCTCATATTTATAGGTAGATTAAATCAATGAAACTCTAATGACACAAGAGTATAATGAGACACGTAACTCTAACTCTAACTCTACCTCTACCTCAAACTGGAGATGGATACCATCTAAGTTTAACTTGTATAATTACAAAAGATAATAAATTAGACACAAGAAAAGAGACTAAAGAATGACCAAAATAAACTAATAGACCAATCATAATTGAGTTTGAGTTGAAAGAAGCCACTTGTTGTTTGAAACATTTGGTAGTCATGCCAAGAGTACTTGTGATTAAGTCCATAGTAAATAATAAATCTTATCATTTTGTTGAGAATGTTATTATTGTAGGCTACATGTAGAAAGTCACTAAGGTTATAAAGTAACACAGTAAAGTCTTTAACAATGTGGGGAAGACACAGTATGATCCTTAAAAATGTACGGGAGATACAATAAAGTCCCTAAATGTATAGGGGAGACACAATAAAACCCTTTTAATACTAAACAAGAATATTTTGAGAAATGTAATCCACCTAAAGATTTGAAATGTAAATAATGATAAAGATGTCGAAGTATAAATTTTAAGGGAATACCGAAGATATTTTGTTGTCGATGAAGATTTTGAAAAAAATAAAGAAAATTATGGAAATTTTATCAAAAATATAAAACATTTTTTTTATAAAATTTTATAAAATATCAAAACAATCAATTATTTATATTTTAAATTAATTTTTTATTTAATACATATTTTTTAAAATATTTATAGTATTTATATTAATTAATAAATTGATAAATTAATTAAAATATTTTATAATAACTTTTTTGTAAAATATTGTAGAATAAGTAGATAAAATGTTTGAAATAATTAAGTAAATGTTTGATATTTTTTTGATTTTTATCAACATTTTAACGATATTTTAGTGACAATATCAACAAAATCTAAGATATTTTAATCCAAAAAAAATTTAAACAATTTAACTATAACAAAATTTAAGTTATAATTTTTCAACATTCTTGATAATTTTGCAACAATTTAGCTAAAAGATATAGATATCACGTTTTGATATAAAAATATACAAACTAAAGATATTATCAATGAAAACTTTGAAAAAAAAAAACTAAAAAAAAAAACTAGGAAAACTATAAAAAATATAGAACATTTTTTTATAGAACTTTATAAAATATCAAAATAATTAATAACTTATATTTTAAACTAATTTTTTTAATGCATATTTTTTTTAAATACCTATAATATTTATATTAATTAATAAATTGATCAATAAATTAAAATATTGTAAATAAAATACATATTTTTTTTGTAAAATATTGTAGAATAAGTAGATAAAGTATTTGAAATAACTAAGTAATATATCTAATTGTATTAATTATTATTTCATTAATATTTTATCAATTTTTATCTACATTTTAAAGAAAATATACACAAAATTTATGATATTTTAGCTAAGAAAACATTTAAACAATTGAATGATAATGATATTTAAGTAATTATTTTTCGATATTTTTGATAATTTTATGATAATTTAATTAAAGGATATAAATATCACGTTTTCTAGATATATAGAATAACAATATTATAGAATCAATGCTGATAATATCATCTACATTTTCTTTAGTAATTCCACCATCCTTTTAATCAGAGTAATTTTGGAAAGTGTTGATGGACCATTGACCTTTAATCAGATTTCAAAAGCCACGAATGAAACCCTAATTTTCGTAAAAAGAAAAATTTCCTTTTATTGAAATCACTGAGTATTATTATTAGATCAAATAACCATTTCAAATTCATTAGTGACACGACCACAACTAGCATATAAAAATCGTTTTTGTTGGAGAAGCTACCATTTAGGATCGATGGATAGGAGAACAACTCTAACTTCTTTAGGTGAACCTTGAGATTGGTGATTTGATTAGAGACATAATTGATGGGTCAAGGAGGCATAATATATGTAATTTCACAGTGGTTTTACGTTGAGTCGATGGTCGACATATGTTGGTACTATGTCGATTAACAATAGCGGTGGTTGGCTTAACGATAGTTGGCGATTGACTTGTAGTGGTTGGCGAATTGAGACTGGTTAGCGGTGCAGTTGGTAGTGACGACTTGAATGGAATGAACTTGTCGGCGACAACTTTAATAGAAAGGTTTGGATGGTGGTCTGACAGTGGTTAGGGAAATGACAACAGCAGATAACTTTATTTAGTCAGTATTGAATGATTATCGTATTTTATGCATATTTTTAAGTATTAATTCCTTTACACTTTGATGCACAAAATTATTGCATCCAAATTTTTCATGATTTATAAAATATCTACTAATTATTTATAATAAGTATATTTGATCTAAGAAAAAATAATGTGTTTTTTTAGATTATTTAAAAATTCTTAAAAATGAAATTAATAACTTAAATATCTTATCATAATTATTTTGATTAAATATCTAAAACTAATGACATAAAAATAAGAATAGATTCATTAAATATTTAAATAATTAAACTTTTATAATGTAATCAATGATTTATGAGATATATTAGTTAATTAATCGTGTTTGTAACATTAATTAATTTATTAAATATATAAATTAAGATAATTAATTATCTATTTTTTTTTAAATATATTAAGGTAAGGATAACAATTCTTTTGTCAATAACAAACCAATTAACATCTTAAGTTCTAGATAACTAATTGATTAATTATTAAATTTTAATTTATTTATGAAGAATTAATTAACGATCTAATTAATGTCTAGACCGAGCATGTAAGTTAGATTTTCATTCAATATATTAGTTAATTAATCATGTTTGTAACATTAATTAATTTATTAAATATATAAATTAAGATAATTGATTATCTATTTTTTTTAAAAATATATTAAGGTAAGGATAACAATTCTTTTGTCAATAACAAACCAATTAACATCCTAAGTTCGAGATAACTAATTGATTAATTATTAAATTTTAATTTATTTATGAAGAATTAATTAACGATCTAATTAATGTCTAAGACCGAGCATGTAAGTTAGACTTTCATTCAAGGTGTTAAATCTGGTTTTACGATTTATATATTTGAAACTAACTTTTAGATTTTAAAACTATTATGAAATATATGTCGTCAATATATTTTCATTAATAATTCTTATAAAAATCTTTGAAATAAAACATGTATAATTAGTTTATACACAAGCATAAGTGCTAGTTATACATTTCAACAGTTATAGGTGTTTAAATTGCATATACAAAAGAGCTGTATATTACATCGAAATCATAATTGAGTCATAAGATTGGAAGCCTATCAATTGCTCAGGTATTAATGGTGATATCATAGAAGCACAAAGTTACACTAAGGGAGGCTTACAAGAACAAGGACTTATGTGGTGACTTCCTCAACTAGACCTTAAGTTTGGCCTTACTGCATTGCTTTTTCACCATGGGATGAAGATAGAAGGGTACTCACTAGAAGTGCTATACTTCTACTACTCTAAAAATCTTACATAAGTATGAAATAGGGAATAATCAAGTCCAACTTCTTAGCTGGGTCTTTAGGCTACTTACTACAAAGCTTACCCTACTTTTGTAAGCCTTCGTGCATAAAGCTTTAAGCATTTCCTTAAAAATCAGACAACGAGCTCATATACTCCTCTATCAAAGTCATTTGATCCCTTAAAGAGCTCGTAGACACTTTAACCTTCTTGGCTTCCTGTTCAAAATGGCCTACTCTCTCTCCCTACTCAAGTTATAGTCATCTGCTTTCCTCAGTTTCTCAAACTTTTCAAGTAGGTCGCCTTCAATCTTTTGGGTGTTGGCCTCATTTTTGACAAGGAGATCATCTTTGTTTTTAATGGCCTTTTGGTACTTCGTTATTTGCAAGTGACTAGATTGAATTTTGCATTTGTATGCCTTGAGTGAGTACTTGCCTTCATTGACTAATGATAAAACATTGAAAAACACAAGTGTTAGAACTTTCAGAGTGTTACAATAATGTAAAATGTGATATAAATCTCAAAGTGCATTGCTCACCTATATCATGTGGTCGACCATCATCTCCACATTGGAAGCATCTTCACTACTACAAGCTTCTCTGACCCAGCCCATTTAGCATCACTTCCAATGTGATGGTAGAGATCTCTCTTTAGGTCAAAGTAGGTTACTGGGACATTTATGACCATAATTTTTCTCAAAACGACTTCGCCAAACTCGAAGTCATCTTGAGCTATTGCTTGCATTTAGAGATTTGGGGTCTTATTCACCTTGTTTTTCTTTGAGATCTAAACATGGGGAGGTAGGAAGGATGAATTGGGCAAGCTCGACACTATTGGGAAAGGTAGAGGCACCTTGGTTGGTTTATCGTCCAATTGGGTAAAGTCTTCAATAAGAGATGACAAGGTTGGGATGGGCCTTGGGTACGTAAGTACCAGGTCGTGAACACCTGAGGTATTAATGAGGTTCTTGAGATCCATGTTAGAGTAATCCATACCTACAAGAGTGAAGGAACAATTAGTTAATTATGTCAAAATTTTCAAAGAGTTTATTACCTCATTATAGATGAATGACCTATGTATTCATCAGCATAGTTCCTCCACACCCCAGACTTTATTAGATGAGATACAGTTAGGACGTCTCTATAATCTCATTTTTAGTATTTTGGAGTTCAATCCTTCTTATTTTCTTGTTACCACTAGGACCCAACATGTTGATTAACTTGCTTGCACCAGATTGGATCATGTTGAAGTGATGGTTCCAAGTGCTGTAGACTGAAAACTCGACTCTATCATCCCAAAAGTCTCCTATAATAGAAAACTATTTGTCATTTCACCTTTTTGAGCTTGTGGAGTTTTAGGTGTAGCCCATGTCTGATGACATATGATATGTATGCCTTGCCTTTATCCAGGTCATTCCTTTTCAGGTAGTAAATGCCTCAAATTTCATCACTTGTCAGATCTACCACATGCTCACTAGTAATGATTGATAGGTATAGTGAACCTCTCCATCCGTTAGGGTTAACTTGGGTGAGATTGATGTAAAATGTTTTGAGGATACGAGATACCATTATGGAAAATATACATATGAGTCCTATTTTAAAAGTTGCCAAGTAGATAACTCACTATCTCATTGAGGGGTCATTTGCCTCAGATAAGTGATAAGGTACCAGCACCATTCCCACACGTGATGGAATGTCATACTTGTGTCGTATCTTCATCAGGTCATCAAAATTTAGATCACTTGTCATCTTTTCAATATGATGCTTGTCATTGGTTCGGTGGATGGGCCTCACCCTTGTTATCATGCTTTTTTTGGGATGAGGTACCCACATTGTTGTGGTTGTTGGGATTTTTATGATGGATATAAGTCCTTGCAAAGATGATAAGGTGGCTGGGTGTGACCTATATGAAGTGGAGAGAGCTAGGATTCTCTCCATAGTCAGAGCACCACTTGTTTTAATAAGTCCCTTGTCATGATAGGGCTTTGAAGGGTTACTCTACTTGTTCTGGGCTTGCTTGCAAGTGGACTCAGTCCCAAGATCCTTCTCAAGGTTCCTATACTTAGGGGAACACTTTTTGTACGACTTGGGGGGACATTCTTGGAAGAATTCGAGTAGGTTATACATTTTCCTTTGTCGAAAGATATTGTAAAAAAGGAAAAAAAGGTGAAGAAGTAACCTAGATGATGAATTAGTTTACAGAGTGATTGATAAGTGGCCTGAGAAAGTCAAGTGGATTAATTTGACTAGTAGGTCAGAACCAAAAATGGACAAAATTCCAAACTATGTAGGAGTTTAATGGGTTGACTTTGCAGAATTATGATGTGGGAGGTTATATCTGGCTGAGATTCTATGGAAGAAATTTGGCTAAGTAAGAAGCACAAGTTGTTAAATGGTAAATTATTTTTACTATTTATAGAGGAATTCACCATTGTGTTAAGAAAGGGAAACCGTTTGTTAAGAAGACAAAATGTTTGGTAATTAATGTTCTAGAATATTACCTAAATTTCTCAAAGTCTAGGGAATATGAGAATTAATGTTGAGTATTCTACATATAAAGGGTTTTGTAACCCTAGTGACCTGGATCACCTCACCACTAGAGAGTGCATCAAATCAAGCAGCTCGTGTGTTTCAACTTGGCATTGATGAGCAATAGATTATTTAAGATCCTTTGAAGTACCCTCATCTAATGACCCAGTTCTGTATAGATACTAGGGGCAAATGACCCGGTGGCATCCCACATTTCTAGTCCACGTCTATGCAAGGGTGTGTAACCCTAGTGACCTGATCACTGGTATAACGACCTGATCACTAGGATAACGACTTGATCTTAGTAACCTGATTCAAACTATAAAATATCATATTTAGGTTGGTTTTGAAATCTTGAATAAAGTGTCTCTCAATGTAACATTGAAACCTACCTCATGTGTGCTTATATATATATATATATCACACTAATGAGATGAATAAATGATCTAGGTATTAACTTCTCACTAACATCTTACTAGAATCCCTAACATACTAGCACCTTTTCAAACACTAGTAATCAAAGATTTCCTTCCTAGTAACATATAACAAGGGATACATTTATAGGCTTATAGCCAAAACTCATGATTTTTTGTTTTAGAATATTTTTTTTGGGTGTGTGTTTCATACGGTGGATAAGACTCCATTGCTCCCACTTCATTTCAGACACTTCAACTTCTAAAAAGTATATATCTCAAATTTGAGATATATTTCAAACGATGTAGCATAATATTATTGGTACATATAATTAGACTCATATTATTATGATATATAGTAGCGTTATTTTAAAAATCAAATGTCATACTTTTAATTGACATTAGGGTGTACCTTGTTTACCTATATGAAAACAAAGTCTCTTTTATGGAAAAGTATTATACAAGAAATGAATAGGGTATTTGAATACGTTAATTTTAAGAGGTCAAAGTGTTAAATTTGATAAAGTTCAATTGATTAATGAATAGGATATTTAAAAGATAAGGAACAAATTAACGTAAAAAAATAATTTTAATACGTTAATTTTAATTACTATAGTGCAATTTAGTAAAAATTTTAAATTTAAACTAAGTGGGTTAAATTAAAAAAGACAGTGGATGTAATATTATAAGAAAAAAAAATCAAGAGATCAAAATATTAAATTTTATAAAGTTGAGGGACTAACGGCAACCAAAAATATTATTTTTATATAGGAGTGTGAATTAGAATTTTTCAAAAAATGAAATTACATAAATGAATACTCATAAAACTTATAACAACAAATATAAAACCGTAATAATATTGAATGAGATCTAATTAGATAGTGTTTAACATTAAACAAATCTAAATGACTATAGTCTCTTTTAAGAAGTTAAAGTGTTAAATATGATAAAGTTCAATTGATATATTTTTTACAAATTATACCGATTATTCTACATCGTTAGATTTAGCATCAAAACTACACGCTTCACCTAATGATGTACTAAGTTTGATGTTTTTTTTCTTCTTTTTCTCTATATTTTAAAATTTTAATGGTAAAAAGTTTCTTTAGAAAGTATTCAAATTAAAACTTTCTTTGTGAATTACATTTAAAAAATAAATAAAAGTTTACAAAATTAGTATTTATACTAACCATGAATATCATTTGTAGCAATATTTTGACTAATAAGAAATTTCTCATAGAGATATACAAAATATCCATTCATATGATCAATTTGCAAAATATGTCTGCTTTCGAAAAATTATGGATGGTTTTTATCAGATCGTCGTATTGAATTGGATAGTAAAAATTTCAAATCCACAAAGTATAGATTGGATAATGGATTAACATTTTTAAATCAATATAAGTCTAATGTAATTCACATATATTAAAATAAAATATTTTTTATTTTTGTTTATAGATTTTGTAAGCCTTTGTTTAATAATTTTACTATACTCAATCAAAAAATTATAATATGCTAGATACAATAATAAAATGTGTCTATTAGTTTCAATTTAACCTTTTCAATGAAATGGATCATCTTTTCTTTTTTATTTCTATTTTTTTCCAAAATTATTATTTATTTCTTAAAGTTAATTAAAATTCTATTATTCTAGTGTAACATATTATACTTTTGAATTTTAAGCTATGTGGATTTATAATTGTCATAATTTTAAATAAATTATGTGCTCATAAAAAATATCATTTAACATATGATCATGTGGATTGATCCGAATCAATACATGTATAATGGATCAGTTTATATCAATTACATATTATAAAATTCATAAATCTACCAATACATCGAATTATGAATTGATTAAAGTGTGGGTCAGATCCAATGTAAACCCCTATTTCTCCACTGATCACCTCGGGCTATACCAGTCTGACACTTGTAATACTATACTTTGTCTCTATCTTTTTACCTTGTGGTAATACATCACTGTCAGTTCTGTGTCAAACAAGGTTCTAATAGTCAAAGAAAAGAACTAGCTATATTCAGGTTAGATTGTGCTGGCACTTAGGATTTTAGTTCAGCATATATATGTTCCTTTTATTCGTTGTTTAGTAGTTCCGATTTAGGCAATCCAACTGGCTTATTTCATTACTAGACTGCTAGCTAGTTTCATTAGTCCTTTGGTCAAACTTCCATAATTGAACGAAAATTAGTGTCCACATGTTATAGTTGCATAAAATGACTATTCGCTAGGGAATGACAACGATGTTAAGGTTTTGAGAATTTTTAGTTGCCCGTAACTTGTTTACTTATGGTTATGTTAAAAATGCTTGGAATAAAAATGGTTTCCAAAAATAAGTGATTTTAGAGAGGAAAAATATATTATTTGTGCTTTTGTGAGGAAGCAAGAAAGTGTGATTTCTCAATCATAAACTTTTTTTTTTTCTCTTTGGTATAAAACTCTTTTAGAGGACAAACAAACGTACCATAAGATGGTTTTCTCTCCAACCTATGTAATGCTAAACTGAGTGTGAGTTACATTCGATCGATTTGAGGTGCCCACTTTTGATAGGTGGTTGGGCTAATATTTTTGTAGGAATCCCTCAATATGTCCTCATTGACATGTTTTTCACAGTTTTTCACTTATGCCATGTGTTCATATATAATATATACTTATTTCATTCTTTAAGTTTTATAATTTTGGTGTTGAAATTCTTGAACGTGAAATCTATATTTTACTAATTGTATTTGTCATCTTTTATGTACAATTGATTATTGGTGTACTGTTTAATATCTTACACACTCACATAGATTGTAATTTGTATGTTTATATGATACAAACCACTGAGGGGCTTTTAAGTATATAGTTGACATATTTAGTTTTTGTGTTTACATTATTGTTTTCTGAGTATTTGTGACAAATTACTCAACGTTTGTCAAACTAAAAAATGAACATGTTATCGTCCTTGATGAGGCATCAATGAGTCTCATTGTGCTTGCTGACTATTCAATGTGTGCCATATAGCTCGATAAGTTGGACTTGGCTAGGCCATCAAGTGTTCATCAAGGTTAGGCTAGCAAGGAGATTTGACAACCATTATCCTCATCGAGTGGTTGGCAAGGGTTTGTCGAGTTTTCAATGAGGGCTCATCGAGTGGTCAACGAGAGAAGTCAGCAAGCACTATAGAGTTAAGGAATTTTCTGTAAATACTCATTTTTTGTTTTTTTTTTTTGATATTTTGAAATATAGGGAAAATTCTTACAGTTTTAAAACTTGAGTTTGGAAAAATTATTTTCCTTGTTCAATGTATTAATGATATACTTAAAAGTGTTTTTATAAAAAAACATTTTTTCTTGAGATTTAATTCAAATTAATTAAATACTATGGAGTAGTTTATTATCTAAGTTCATTTGCATAAGAGTTTCTCTAACCTAGTTTGTTCACACATATTGAATTGTTGATGATTATACAGTGTTACATTGTGGTGGAACTGCAAAAAAATGGTAGATTTTTTTTTATTAGTTAATAGTTTTTGGTGGTTGTTACTATTACAACTTGTAGATGTTTTCACACAAGTGTTGGATACTATGTAGTTTACCACTTAATATTCTATGTTATGAGCGAGAATAAGTGCCTACAATACTAAAATATATACATATAGTCTCGAACATTTATCCATAGTTATTAGAAAAATCGAGACTATACGGTTTTGGTTTCGGTTTTTCTAAAACTGAGGCCATAGACATATCCTATGACTTCATTTTTTACAAAACCGAGGCCATAGACGTACCCTATAACCTCGGTTTTTACAAAACCGAGGCCATAGATATATTTTATCAATTTTCCCTTTTTATAATTTACACTAAACACCAAATTTTTTAACCAAATTTTTTTTCCCTATCAATTTTCTCTCTTTAACACTAAACACCAAATTTTTTTATCAATTGTTTTTTTAATTCCTCTTTTTTTTTCTTTTCTGTTTTCCATCTTTTTTTTTCAATTTTTTTTTCTGATGATTTTTTTTAATTGTTTTTGCCGCATATATATATATATCGATCCCGACCCTAACCCTAGTATTCTCTTCTCTGCTCGATCGAAAACTTTGCGCCGTGTTCCAACCTTGCGCCACCGCGTTCTAGCCTATGTTCCAACCTCGCACCACTGCGTTCCAGCCTCTGTTCCACTCTCGCACCATGTTCCAGCATCTGTTCCACTCTCGCACTGCGTTCCAGCATATGTTCCACTCTCGTACCACGTTCCAGCCTTTGTTCCACTCTCGCCATAGTAGTTCCTTGGCCACTACTTGAATCTTTCTGGTAACATTAACTCATCTTTTCCTTTATAAATGACTCTCGATACCAAATATTGATCGATACGTAGAGGTTATTTCTACTTGCCTAAAGGCTTGCTTGCGTTGAGAAATTTGGATGCTAGATATTTCTTAGATGGGTTATGAAAATTTGTTAGGAAGGTCGCTTGGTATGGTTTTTGGAACATGTTGGTCGCCTGATGTTGGTTCATTGGGGTGGTGCGCTGGTGCTGGTGCGCTATAGCTAGTTCGTTGGGGTGGTACACTGGTGGGTGGTGCTTGGCCTGGTGATGGTGTTGTGCCTATTTTACCATTGCTAGCATTTCTGTTACAATAAACAAAGAGGACCAAAAAACAGTATTTTTAGAAAATTTTATTGATATACTATTTACTAATTAACTTGTAATGAGTAATTGTATATTAATTTCCTGTTTTTGTTGTAGAGTAGTTTCACCATAGAATTTTTAGCTGGCTACTATGCTATCTCACCATAATTATGCTTAATTAGCTTCATTAATGAGAGAACCGCATAAGCTATTGATGATAACAATTTATTTATGGTAATTTTTACTTGAAGTCCCTTGTTAGATTATTTATATAGTTACACTGTAGATTTCTGTTGCTATATTATTTTCTGGTAAGTACCTATGTGCACTGTGTTTTGAGCATATAGTATTTTCCTGGATCAGAATGTAGTGCATGGAGGTATCAAATTTGAAAATCTTTTGGTAACTTGAAATGACAATGTGAAGATTGCAGATTTCAGTGTCAACTAGGTTTTTGAGGTAATCATATTCATCAAACATTTGCCACCATACAATAGAATTGTGTTGAGCTCCTTCCAGTGAATGTTGGTTGTGCAACGAGTGGAGACTTTCACATTTATATATATCTCTCTATGCCTCCTTTTGATACATCTTCCCAACCACTTGTTCACATATATTTTTCACTTATTTATATATTTTTAAATAAATAAATAACAACAAAATTGAAAATAACTAACAACTTCAATCTCATATATTTCACTCACTGTTTTTATATATTTTTCGCTTATTTGCATACAAATAAGTATAGAAAAAAAATCAATTAAATTAATAAGTTCAATTTCATAAAATTTTTACTTACTATTTTCTTGTGTTTTTAATTGATTCTAATACTTTCAAATAAATAAAAGAAAAACAAAATTAAATAGAACTAACAATTCATTCTTTTACGAAATTGATTGCTTTAATATTTTGTTGAGTAGCTTTAGGCATGATTATAATTGTTGGAATCAATCTTAGAATGAGAATTCCCTTTCTTCATTGTTTTTTAGTACAAATAAGCCGCATTAATTTGTTACATTTGTATTGATTAAATAGTCTATTATACTCATGTTGTACATATTACAACTTAACTGTTGAACATGCATAGAAGTTACAATTACCTTGTTATACATTGTTGTAGTAACATGTACAACATTTTTTCTTAAAGTTTGTGGAAATTTTCAAAAATTCAACAAAACCTTGGGAAATGGCGGAAATAGAAATTCCAAAAATTCAAGACATGGATGGAAAATAATCATTTTTAGCAAATAATATGCCATCTATATTCATATCCTTAAAAATTCTTTATTTTATATAAAGTTTTCATGTACATGGAATATCACTATAGGGCATAATGAAGAGTACATGTTACATACCAAGACTAAAGCTAGCTTAAATTGTGAGAATTGGTTATGAGAATTTTTTTATGCCTTTTTAAGAAACATATCCAACTTTTAGTTGGATAGACTTAACTAGACACTCATATAGATACTATTTGGAGAGGTGTTAGTGTGTTAAGGATTTTAGTGAGAAGATAATACACACATTTTTTATTTATCTCATTAGTGTGATATATATAAGTACAAAAGAGGTAGATATCAACATTACATTAGGAAGCACTATGTTTAAGATTTCAAAGCTAACCAAAATATGATATTTTACAATTTAAATCAAGTTACTAAGATTAGGTTGCTATGCCAGTGATCAAGTCGCTAGGTTTTCGCACCCATGTATGGACATGAAGTATAAACTTGATACACCACAAGGTCATTTGACCCCAGTGTCTATACATGGTCGGGTCATTGGGTGTAGGGTACTTCAAAGGAACTGAGATGATCTACTTCTCATTAGTGCTAAGTCATAACACATGAGCTACTTGATATGATGTGCTCTCTAAAGGCAAGATTATCTAGGTTAGGGTAGTATATCCCTTTACATGTAGAATACTTGAAATTAACTCCCATATTCCCTAGAATTTGAGAAGTTTAAGGAATATTTTGAAAATTTAATTACCAAATGTTATGTCTCCCCTAAAAACGATTCCCTTTCCTTGACACACTAGTGATTTTTTGTATAAATAGTAAATTGTTTTACCATTTACCAACTTGTGCTTCTTACTTAACCAAATTTCTTCCAGAGGATCTTAACCCTATATAACCTCCCATATCATGATTCTACACAGTCATCTAGTTGAATTCATACATAGTTCACAATTTAGTCTATTTTGGTTGTAACCTACTAGTCAAATCAGTCATCTTGAGACTCTACAAACCAATTCTTTATTTTATAAAGTTTACAAAAACAAGTGATGTAAAGAGACAATTAAATAGATTTGAGAGAATTATTTAATTTTTTATCTTAATTAAATAATATGCATAGTTTTTAGGCAGAGATGTATGATTCTTATGTATGTGATCCATAATTGATGAACTTAATGAGTAGTATGCAATTTATTTGATAGGAGAGTGTGATTAGGTTAATTACTATATGATGTGTAATTTACTTTAGAGAGGAATACATGCTAGATTAGATTCAAATGATCATATAATTAATTGATAATTATATTGAGGAAATGTTAGTGATTCACATGTTTAAAAAATTGAGGGATTAAGTATTCCTAGATATTTTCTCATATATCTTCTAAGCTATTAAATCTAATTTAATTAATTATTGTTATTTATTTTTAGTTCTTTTTATTTTTTACTTTCTTAAAATATTAAAACCCAAAAAAAATATTTAATTTTTTTTAGTTTTAAATATTAGTTTCTAATAACATAATCTCTATAAGAACGATATTTTCTTATCATTATATTACTTGCTGTGATATGTATACTTGTGTATTCATTGAAAACAATTCGTGTGTCGATCAAGTATGTTATGACCTTGTTGGGTGGCTTAACCTTACAAGTGAGGTAATAGTCTAGAATGAACTTTCAACCTCTAATTAATCATCATATATCAACCTTGATATGAGTTTCTTATCATCATCTTGAGATCTAATACACGCTTGTTGTAATTTCATCACTTGTTTTTAAAGACTCTCTAACTTGGCATCTTTTTCACAAGAAGTGTTTTCAAAACTATAACTAGCAGAATTAGTTGTACTTGGAACCATCTTGGTCGATCTGGTCCTATCATCATAGGCTACAGGTCATATGGGACCATACCCTAAGCCACGATGTAATGCACTGATTGGCGATAGGTGAGGTAAATAATCATTGAGGTAGAACTCTTAGATTGGGTGAGTAGGACTGTTCATTAGTTAAGGATGGGATATAGGGCTTTTCATAGTGATGGGCGTAATTTTTCCTATGACACAGGCTATTTCTCCAAATATGTAAAATGTAAGGCCTCAAATACTAACTATGTACTAGAAAGATTTAAGATCCCATGGTAGGTGCCAATTGTTTGGAGAGGTGCTAATGTGTCAAAGATTCTAGTGAGATATTAGTGAGAAGATAATGCCCAAATCCTTTATTCATCTCATTAGTATGATATGTATAAGCACACAAGAGGTAGGTATCAACATTACATTGGAAGGTGCTTAAGTAAAGATTCCAGAGATAACCTAAACATGATATTTTACAATTTGAATCAAGTTACTATGATCAGATCACTAGGATTACGCACTAATTAGTATTTAAAAAGCACTAAAATTACCATGATTTTATGCACATTAATTGATTATATATATATATATATATGATTTTATCATATATTTATATATATTAGTCTTTTCGGAGGTAGGTATTTTTATTGTTTTTCAGGTATTTTTGCTTAAAAACGTAACTTAAAGACTCAAAGAGGAATAATGGATGCAATACATCACAAATATATTCATAAAATAAATGAGAAAAAGTCAACAAATATGGAAAAATTGGACAAAATGGGTCAAAAGGAGGAAATCGTGCCGCCCAGTTGCCCAGCTGCACCTAGCAACGTACGCACCGTGCCAGCATCTGCCTCAGCCACGCTTGCTCTCCATTTCGTGCGCACCTGCGCCCATCTGCACGCGCTGCTACGACCACACCAACATGACGTCATCATTCACTACTCCGCGTTTTCTCCATTTTTAAACATTTTTTTCACCCATTTTTTCTTCCCATCTTCACCTATAAATATCCCCATTCTATTCATAACTAAACACACCTCAAAACACATCTTCTCTTCTCATTCTTTCTCTCATTTCTTAGTTTTTATTGATGAATATGATGGATGCACCTGCATTTCTCAATTATTACTTGCACATTCTCAGGAAATAGATAATATTTCTTCTCTTTTCTCTTTATCTTTAATTTAAAGTTGTTACATCGAGGACAATGAAAGTTCTAGGTTAGGGGTGGTGAAAAGTTACCATGCTTAAAAACTATTTAACAATTAAAAAAAAAACAAAAAAAACAAATTTTTTTATTTTTATTTTATGTTCACATATTCATTTTTATTGTGTTTGGTTTTATTTTCTTTGTGTGATTTAGTAATTTTTGTAATTTTAGAATTAGTTTAAAAAGAAAATATTCTCACAAAAATTTATAATTTCTTTAAATCAAATTTAAGAAAAGAGTTAAGTCTTTTGTACTGTTAGATTAATTTTTGAAAACATATCATGAAATATTTTGTAATTGGTTTTGGTAATTAGTTAGTTTTTGTCATAACTAGTATTTCTTGTTAAGATGTGGAAATTATATTAAGCCCAAAATCGGTGTTTATGAATTTGTTTCAGTGGAAACTACCTTTGTGAGATATAATTTGAGCCTAATTTCCTTTATTCAGAGTGAAATATATATTTTTTCTACTCCAAATATATTTCTTATTTCTTCAATTTTTTAGATGATCTCTATAGGTATTAGCATTGAATGTATGAATTTTTTCTCATCTTAATAGAGTGTCGTATATTTTTTATTATTATTCTTACTTAGATTAAATTATTTGAGTAGAAATTGATAGTATATGCTTTTATCTCATTCATGCATGACTGCTACAAAAAAAGAGATATATTTGGGGTTACCTAAACCAAAATCAAACAGAAAAACCATAAAATTAAGCACTCACCAAAATCCTAAAAAAATGTACAATCTGTACATGGGTTGACTCTCTAAATATATATATATATATATATATATATATATATATATATATATATATATATATTGAAAAAATCTTAAAAAAAAGAAAAAAAATATAGAGATAAAGAATATATAGTATAATCTACATACTATGACCCACATTGCCTACAAAGTTGTGAGTAAAGGCTAATTACAAAAGAAAGATATAGAAAGTAATTCCCTAAAAATTCATTGCACTTTCTTCATTTATTAAAGACATATATCTTGAAATTTTTGCTTAATGAGTTTGATTTATGCATGAAAATAATTTTTATATATGATATCTTTATAATTTATACATTTGATTCCTTCCATGATATTAACGTCAAAATAACACTTTGAGCTTTTATTCTTTATACATATGCAGCATATTAGTTCATTTCTATACATCAAATCTTTCGCATATAAATTAGAAAGAGTGTTTGAACCTATAGGATTCAGTGTTTTGAGAGTATTGACTTGTGAGGAATAGAGTCAAAACGAATTCGGATTCATGACACTGAAATTGGGTGAAATTAAATTGATACATTTTTTATATGAAATATGAAAATGATTTTCAACTAATTATTATAATAAATCATGATTGTTTAAAGAAATTAAAATAACTTATGCTTGAGATTTTAATTATGATCTTAAAGAAGATTAAAAAGTATGAAACATTTTTGTGATATGTTGTTTTCTTTTATTCTTAAAAGTTAATTTTTGATTTTGTTGTAATTTTAGTTTTTAAGTTGATTGTTTTTATTATTTCTTTTAATTTTTACATTTAGTTCAATGTTTGTGGGTATCATTACTGAAAACCCTCACGAGACTCAAACTCGTCCACTAGGGCAACCTAGAGCTTTAAAGGCTTGTTGCATAGGCAAAATGCAACCGTGTCAATCCACGGAAGTGATTTAGGATAGTTTAATTTTTAATTTTTATCGCTTCTCTTGCTAAGAGACTAGCAAAAAGTTGGTTGGGGGTTGTGATGAATGCTCAAAAAGCACTAAAATTACCATGATTTTATGCACATTAATTGATTAAATATATATATATATATATATATATATTTATATGATTTTAACATATATTTATATATATTTGTCTTTCGGAATCACGGGTATTTTTATTGTTTTTCAGGTATTTTCGCTTAAAAACGTAACTTAAAGACTCAAAGAGGAATACTGAAGGCAATACATCACAAATATATTCATAAAATATATGATGAAAAGTCAACAAATATGGAAAAATTGGACAAAATGGGTCAAAAAGGTCAAAAATGTCAATAAGTAGGAAATCGCACCGCCTAGCCACGCTGCCCAGCTGCCCAGCCATGCCCAGTAATGCGCGCGTTGTGCCAGCATCTGCCCCAGCCGCGCCCAACAACGCACGCGCCTACTCTCCATTCCGCGCGCGTCCATGCGCCCATCCGCCCATCCGGACGCACATTATGCCCAGTCTGTGCCCATTCACGCGCGCTGCGCCCATCTGCCCCATCTATGCACGTTGTCGCGCCCACACCAGTATGACATCATCAGTATGACATCATCATTCACTACTCCGCATTTTCTCCATTTTTAAACATTTTTTTTCATCCACTTTTTCTTCCCATCCTCACCTATAAATATCCACATTCTCTTCATAACTAAACACATCTCAAAGCACATCTTCTCCTCTCTTTCTTTCTCTCATTTCTTAGTTTTTAAGTTTTTCTTAGTTTTTAGCTTTTCTTAGTTAGTTTTTCATAGTTTTAGAGTTCTTCTCTTTTTGAGAAGAACTAGTTATGTTTTTTGTAATTTATTTGATTTTCGATTCAATAAATGGGAGTGCAAATTCCGTTTGGAGGTTTTCCAGCAACGGAAAAAGCAGCAAAGTATTGTAAGGATTTTATTTTCTTTGGAGTTATTTTTTATGCTTTATTCTTAAATGTTATATTTAATTTGTTTGTGATTAAATTTAACTTTGCTGGCTGTTTGTAAACATGATATAATAATAACGTTATTATGCTTGCGAAATATTAAATAGGTAAAAATCTCTAAAATGAATTGATTTTATTTTTATTCAAGATTTTATATTAAGAATGTTAGAGAGAAATATATTATTTTTCATTACAAACTTAAATCTGAAAATTAGATTTTAAGGTTTAGTTATCCGGTCTGATTTAGAGTAGTGCTCTTTTATTTGTTGGTACAATCACTCGGTAGTTAGAGTGAAGCTCTATTTCAAAAGTTTTTATAAGAATTATTATCTGAAAATGTATTGACAACATGTTTTTAGTAGTAGTTTTAAAACTTGAAAGTTAGTACTCGGATAATTAAATTCTTAGGTTTAATTTGGACACCTTGAATAAAGTTTAAACTGTCTAACCCCAACAAAAGTGGCATTTAAATGGTTCATTTTCAATCTCTTAGAAAAAGGAATTAATTTAATTAACCAAATTAGTTATCAACCCCACCCATAGGTGTTAATTGATTTGTTTAGTTAACAAAGAATATCTAACCCCACAAAAGGTGGTATTCATATAAAAAAGGGAGAATCAATAAATATCAATTTATATCTTTAATAACCTAAATAATATGAGCAAGCATAATTACTTAGTTATTATATCCATAAATACTCCACTATTATAAATGATAAAATTTGCATAAATATTTATTGAATCTGTATCTATGTTTATTAGATTAGAAACACAAAAACCAAAATATCGTGACAGGATGTTTAGGATTTAATTTCGTTTTTAAAAGTTTGAATAACAAATTAAAAACCACATATATTCCTTCCTTAGATCGACCTTGGGAGTATACTTATCATTTTCTATTAAATGATTTGTGCACTTGCGAGAGTTTTATAAATATAAAACCAAAGTATTGGTAGGATCGGCGATGCCGGTTCTGCTCATCAACCACCTCTTGCACAGATGTGGAGTAGAAACTTAGGACATCACCAGGTCGTTTGGCTCCTATGTTTGTACATGGCCAAGTCGTTAGGTGAAAGGTACTTCAAAGGAGCCAAAACGATCTACTACTCATCGGTGCCAGGTCACAACACACGAGCTGCTCGGTATGATACATTCTATAGAGGTGAGGTGATCCTAATCACTAGGGTTGCACACCCCTTTACACCTACAATACCTAACAAATACTTTTTATATATTTTAATTACATGTATTATCTATGCATATACATAATGTATACGTAGAGAACTAAGTACTGGGTAATTATAGTGACGATTTATGGTTTGTAGACTTTTATAATACAACAATTGTTTTAAGAATTTGGATACGTATATAGATGTTAGACATGTTTATTTTTCTTAATTTTTTGTTAATTTATACCAAAGATCTACCCAATGCTCGATAAAGAGGTATATAATCCTATAAGTGATATGTTATATTTTGATTGGTGAGGTTTACTATAAGTATTAATACATTTTTTCATATGACATAATTCAATTATAATTAGTGTTACTTAATTTATATTTTAAAATATATTTAGTTTAAAAAATAATTAATTACATATACTAATTATCATTAGAGGAATTAAAAGAAAAAAAACCAAAAGACTCTTATTATAATTGATTCTATATAAATAAATTTTAAATTTATAAAATTCTAACTTAGCGGAAATTTAGAAAGGAAAAATCAAAAGACTTATTACCATTATAATAATTGTATATTATTAAAAAATTAAAAAGGAAAATCAAAATATATTAATTTTTTTATTTTAAAATTATATATATTTAGTGTAAAAATAATTAATTATATATATTAATAATTATCTTTTAGTTAAAGAATAAAAGAAAAAACCATAAGATTCCAAAAATATTTTATTTTTTATTAAATATTTGATTCTATGTAAAAATAAAATTGACAATTATAAAAAAGAAAAAAAAATCGTTAAGATTATAATTATATATATATATAAATAGAAGAATAAATTTTTATAAATATGTGATAAATTAGTATACTTAAAAATATATATTGTAAGTATCAATGTATTTTATTATATAATATAATCCTATTATAATTTACATGTAAATAATTTATTTTCTAAATTATATTTAGTGTAAAACAATAATCAACTGTATGTATTAATTATCTTTTAGTGGAATAATTGAAAGAGAAAATTCAAAAGGCTCGTGAAATAATTGATTTTATATAACTAAATTTAAAATTTATAAATTTATTATTAGTGTAAAATTTCAAAAGAAAAATCAAAATACTCATGATTATTATTATAATAATATATTATTAAAAATTAAAAGGAAAAACCTAAAGTCATATAAATATGTCTTAATTTTTTATTTATTTTATCAATTATATTAATGTAAAAATAATTAATTATATGTATTAATAATTATATTTTATTTGAAGAATAAAAGAAAAATAAAAATAAAAAAACGTCTAAAATATTTCATTTTTGATGTAATATTTGATTCTTATGAAAGAAGTAATGAAATTGAAAATTGAAAATAAAATGATTAGACTCATATATATTATAATAATTATTTATTATTAACAAAATTAAAAGAAAAAAAACAAAAAATCTCCTATTATGTGCAATATACTTTAAAAAAAAGTCTATTTTAAGCATTAATATATTTATTTATATAACATAATCTAACTATAACTTAATTTTAGTTAATTTATTTTTTAAATTATATTTAGTGTAAAAGATAATTGATTATAAGTATTAATTATCTTTTAGTGGGTGAATTAAAAGAAAAAATCAAAAGACTCCAAAAATAATTGATTTATATGAATAAATTTATAATTTGTAAATTCTCTCTTAGTGAAAATTTAAAAGTCAAAAATAAAAAAAATAAAAACTTATGATAATCATAATAATTGTCTATTATTACAAAATTTAAAAAGAAAATTAAAAGTCTAATAAATATATGTTAAACTTTAATTTATTTTCTAAATTATATTTTGTGTAAAAATAATTTATTATATGTATTAATAACTATCTTTTACTGAAAAGAAAAAGAGAAAACCAAAACACTGCAAAAATGTTTGATTTTTTATTATAAAATATTCGATTATATGTAAAAGAGTTAATGGAAATTAAAAAAAATGAAAAAACTCATAAAATTATAATGAATTCAAATATAAATTCAAATTTCTACTAAATATATGATATATTATAAAATAAAAATTATATATTATAAGTATCAATGTATTTTTTTATATAACATAATCTAACTATAATTTAATTTTAGATAATTTATTTTCTAAGTTATAAGTAAAAAATAATTGATTATATATATTAGTTATCTTTGGTTGGGAAATTAAAAAGGAAAACTAAAATACTTTTAAAATAATTGATTTTTTTGTGAAAGAGTTAATGAAACTAACAATTGGAAAGAAAATTAAAAAACTTATGAACATTATAGTATCATTATTATGGAATTAAACTAGAAAACAAAAGGGCTCTTAAATATTTTTTAATTTTTAACTTATTTTCTAAATTATATTTATTGTAAAATAGTTGATTACATGAACTAATAATTATATTTTAGTGAAATAATTAAAAGAAAAAACTAAAATACTCTTAAAATATTTGATTATATGGGAAAAAATTAATAAAATTAATAGTAATTACAAAGAATATCAAAAGACTCATGAACATTATAAAATTATTTATTATTATGTAAAAGAGAAAATAAAAATTCTCCTAATTTTGAACTAAATTAGTAATTTTAAAAAATTACAATCCATATGACATGATTCAAAAAATTATTAAAAGATGCACTTTCTTTTTAATTATTTATACAAGTTATAATACATTTAATATTTTAAGGATTTTAATGCTTTTAAGATAATCTTCTTCTAATTTTGAATATAATACGTTGAGGTATTAAAACATATTGAAAAAGCCCTGACAAACAACTAGGGTAAGAAGTCAACAACATCTAAAGACTCACCCCAACTAGCAAGCTATATAAGCCATGCAATTAGGGTAAATACAAAAATAAAGCATCAAGGTAAAAGCATAAATAAATTAAATATATTTAATTTATATCAAGAGAAATAACAACCTATTTAGAGAAAGCAATAAGCAAGATGTAGCATGAAAGAATAAATCACACAACATGTGATATATAGACATAAATGCTTTCCACAGAATCCTCATATGTTGGCACATGGATATAATTAATTGTGCTTGTACTAACTAAATAATAGAGCATACAAACATGGAGATATAATAAGGTAAACACACATAGATCCTTACTTATGTGGTAAAATCTACGGGTTTCTTATGGTGAACACTCGGTTTTACCAGTCAGAACACTTGACCTCATCACTCTTATGCTGCCCTCGTAAGCTACCTCCATAATTATTGTGATGCAAGCTGAATTCGGCTCTCCTTCAAAACCCTACTACTACTTAATGGTACAAACAGTCACCAATAGTTAGTATAAGTGAAACCTATGGGTATGGCTTATCCAAAGCATAAGGAATTAAAAAATCAATCTAAGTATTAGGTGTTAATTCACTTTTAATCAACCTAACCCTGATAAAATATTTTTTGCACAAAACATTCACGAATCACTAATACAAAAAAACACACAAAATATTAGAAACCCAGAATCAGAAAACAATTTAAAGTTTTGAAAACTACGAGTTTAAAAATTAATAGAATATCCCCATATTTTTCTAATTACCAAAACATTTAGAAGATTGGGATGGGGTATTTATAGAAAAATCCAAGCGATCTGAGTGCCTTGCCAACCAAGGTGACAAGACCCTAGTGACCACATAAGAAATATTTTTTTTTTTGTTTTTAAAATTTCCAAGTAATTTTTGACAAATATCGGCAAATACCCACGAACAAAAACACGAAACACAACCTAGCAAGCATACTAAATGAACCAACCCCCATAGTGTGTAAAACATACAAACATAAAAGTGTGCCCAATTACATGAATATGTGAGTACTGACTATTAGTAACTAAAAGTAAAATAAACATACTTCATGTTTTGCACACAAGAATGCTAACAATAACACAAAATACTTTCACGACTTACACATATACTATAGATAAGCAAACTGATATTAAAGTAAATCTATCTTTTATGTTTGAGGCAAGACCTTAGCGAGCATATAAAAAAATCATTTTTTTTTGTTTCTAAAAATTTCCAAGTAATTTTTGGAAAAATTTCGCAAACACCCACGAACAAAAACATGAAACACAAACTAGCATGCATACTAAGTAAACTAATCCCGATGGTGTGTAAAACATGAAAACATAAAAGTGTCCCCAATTACGTGAATGTGTGAGTACTTACTATTAGTAATTGAAAATAAAATAAACAAAATTTATGTTTTGCACACAAGAATGACAATACTAATACAAAAGACTTTCACGACTTACACATATATTGCAAATAAGTAAAATGTTATTAAAGTAATTCTCTCTTTTATGTTTGAGTTTGAAATATATTGTGTAGTTGTGCATCTAAATATAGAGTTGTTTTGATGAAGGTAAAACTTATGTGTTATGAAAAGTTTTATTTAATTAATAAATTTTAAATTTGTAAAATGAATGTAAAAATTAAGTGTTATGAACAATAAATAAAGTTTTATTTAAATAATAAATTTTAAAATTGTAAAAATCATTGGATATCTTTGTTATTATTTGTGGTTCTATATGTTTTAGTATGAGATTAATCACTATACATATTTTTGTTTTATATTATTTTTAACTCATCCTTTTGATTTTAATTTTGAAATTTTTTGTTTTCTATATTTTTGAATTTTTAAGTTAATAATATCACAAAATCGAGATAAGCAAAATTTCATAAATTAAAGACAAAAAAAATTAAATGACTATCTATTAAACTCTATGAATTTTTAAATTAAATTTTTATATGTCATTTAAATTAATTGTATTACATTATGATTAATTGAATTATTTTAAATTAGTTTTTTTTCATTTGCAATGCACATCTTATTAGCTAGTAGATCAATATGAACATTATGAATTGTACCGTAATAAAACCTCTTATTATTGATACTTTTTTCTCTGTTCCTTCTTTCATAACGTGAGCTTGAAGAAGGAAGAGATAAGAGGACCCTATGGAGAATGTGGTCAAAATCCATAAACCTAGTATAAAATATTTGCAAATCACCACATACCTCTTTTTTTTTCCTTTTCTATTGCAATTTTTGGATTATTATATAGTAATTTTTAAACTTTCTATATATATAAAAATAAAAAGAGATAAACGATAAACGTCATCTCTTATCTCAATGGTACAAATGTGATATTAAATAAATAGATTTGGGATATGAATGGTATTGGGCACATCGAAAGCGTAAAAATAACCAAATGCAACAAATAAATGCAAAAGCAAAAGATTAACAAGAAAACAAGGCAACAAAAATTTTACATACATGGTTCGACAAATTAGTCTAATCCATACCCAAATTCACAAAAAAATCACTAATATCAAATCTTGAATACAAGTTTTAATCTAATACCCATTACAACATATATGTCAAGAATAATATTAGGATTCCTAAAACAAAATACTCAAACCCAAATCACCATTACACTTAAAACTCACACATATAGATCAAAATCAAAGAATCCAAAATTCTTTTCTTTTGGTTGCCCAAAAAAATCTCTCATTATGCAAAGTATATACAACAATAATAATGCCTTCTGGTTTCACCTTCATACGGTAAAATGAAACGAGTAATAAAACAATAATTAATATCACATTATTAGCCCACAAACTCTCTTAATTAATAACCAAATTAATCATCACTACTACAAAGGTGACATTTAAGTCAAGATTTAAAGTCGTTTTTTGGGAAAAACTAACTTATAATGAATTTGAAGTCATTTCACTGAAAAACCAACTTAAAACATCTAGTTTGTAGCACGGTTGACGTGTTAAACCGACGCTACTTGTAGGATGTAGCATTGGTTCTACGTGTTAACTGACGCTATCCATGTGTGTAGCGTCGATTGAAACATAGAACCAAACTACGTTCTACTTGTAGCATCGGTTCAACACATTAACTGACACTACACACGTGGATATTTTCCTTTTCTCTTCATTCTTTCCCATTAGACTCAAAAACCCAAAACCGACCGACACTCCTCCTCCACTCTTTCTCATTTTCTGGTCACCTACGAACACCAATTCTAATACCTTTTAGTGGGTTTTCTTCCTCTCCAATTTATCTTCTAGATCCTATTTTTTTAGTGAAATACTCAAATTTTTTATACCCATTTCTCACTTACAAAATACCATTTTTTCTTCATTTTCTTCATTTTGTCACTTCATTTACTTTTGTAAGTATTTCTATGAATTATTTTACACTTATTATTTATATTCTTTATTTTTTGTATATTATGTATTATTATTTATGTGTATAAATGTTTATATTAATAAATGAAAGAGATTTATTTATTTGCTCATTGTATTTGCATTTTTATTTATGAGTTTTCTAAGTAATTTGTAGTTATTATGATGAGTTTACGTATCTCATTTGTTTTATATGTCTACATATATAGAGATTTAGAATGCTCATTGTATAGATCTCTTCCATATCTTTTTATTATTATGATATATGAGGGTGGTTATAATGAAATTAAATTGAAATTCAAACTACTCTATTATAATAAAAGGGAAATATGTTAATAAGAACAATTATTAATTTATCACGTTGTGTATTGTTAGTATACAGGTAAATTACTCTGGTTGATATTATAATTTGTTAAAATGAGTAACGTTTGAAAAGTCTCAAGTAATTAATTAATATTTAGTTTTTCAATTATTTGTATTATTTAAACTTTGTTAAACAAATTTTGGTTTTTGTTGCTATTATGTGATCGAATATAGGTTCTGAGTATAATAGAAAATGAGTAAAATGTGTAAAACAAAATACAGAACTTAAAGTCGATTCAACGTGTGAACCAACTTTAAATTTTAAATCTCTCAATTTAAAGTCTATTCACCTAACTGATTTTAATGCTTAATTTTGGCATAGTGCATGTGTAACATAACATCCCATTTCATCTATTTCCATGGTCATATACCACCCACCCTGTTTACGTTTCCAATTCAATTAGGATTTTAATTATTCACTTCATATAAATTACATCAACATACATTAATATCACATATTAATAACATTCTTTGGATTTTTATTGTATTTTAGTTTTCATTGAGCTACTTAATTATCATAAAGATCTCCATATTAGCTCAAATAAAGCTACCAACAATAAGCATCACTCCAAGACATGTTCACACATGTCCTCAATGTATTCCATTTACGGGTAGAACACACTGATCACTTCATCTTCAACCCAATACAACCTTACTCTAGCAATCCTTTAATAACATATTCATACCATCAAAAACTGTAACATCTTCATTAAACTTGACTCATTTTTTTTTGCCTCATATTTTCATCATTCATACAAGATTTCAAGCTCAACATTTTACTAACATTTACTTTATTTTTAATGGTGGCTGTAGCTCTAGCTTGAATGAGATCCATAATAAACTTATGCAATTTACATCTCCTTTTCCTTTTCATAATAAACAAAGAACCTTTGCTACATGTTAACCTCCATACATTTGATTCTTAACAAAAATTATAACCCAAAATATCCAACGAAACCAAATTCTTTCTTAAGTTGTGTACGTACTTACATCACCTAATCTTCAGAAAACTTCATCAAACATCTTTCATAAAAGATAAATTATATATATTTATAGTTATTATTTCTTCTATATTTACACTTATTTTATTGTTTTCAGGTGATATAATTTTTTATTTTATATTTTATGAGAAAATATGAGTTTTTAGAATTTTTGAGATTTTTTTTAAATTTTTATGAATATTTTAGAAATTTTTCGATCTGGTAGATTAACTTAAAAATTCTATGGATGTGTATTTAGAAAGGCCCAACACATTCAGTTTCATTGTAAAACTCTTATGCCATATGTCCATCATAAAACTATGACATGTGGTGACATGTGGTGACACGTCTTTCATCTAGCCCCATTAGTGCATTTCGTAGTCCAACCTCGCACAAATGGCACGTATAATGCAACTCCCCTTCATATCCTACCACGTCAGGAGCGTGTGATGCACTCTCCCGGGTGCACATGCATAATTTCTTTGAATGCTTTTTAACTATTTAACAATCGTTTTATCACTCCAAGACACATGACATATCAAATCTAAGTCCATTTTGCATCATTCAAGGTCCAAATTTAATATGAGCTAAAAAATTTATTTTTCCCATATAAATACCTAAACAATCCTCATCAAATGGAATCCATACCAAAAACCCAAGAAAATTTAGAGTAAAATTATTTTGGATCTTTCTTAAAGTATTTTTTATGGGTGATTCAAGAATAAGGTTAAAGATTGGTGTAATTGATTCATTTGGCTCCACTTTCTCATCAAAACAATGAGATTATCGTCTCTCCCTTCTCTTAATAATTATGAATTGTTTAATTATGTTTTTAAATGTTTTGAATTTTATGTCTAGTTAATTAGTTTGTTGTGATGGGTAATTCTAAACCCTAGATTATGATTATGCTATAGTTTAATTAAAAAATTAATTTTTAATTTCTTGATGTGTTTGAATATCAAAACATGATAATTCTTGAACTCGGTCTGCAATTAGTTTGATAGTTACTTTTGTTTATTGCTAGACTATGAAGTTAGTATAAAATTGCTAATTTTTGTAATTAAAATAAAAAATTGTAATTTTTATTACAATGGAAATTAAATACTTATGTTAGAAATTGTCAACAGTTTTAATTTTATCTAATTTAATTATTACTTTTTTTATAATGTAAAAAATGAATTAAATCTACTAGTTATAGTTCTATATTGTTCATGAGTTAGGTTAATTAATAATTGAATTGTTGGTCAATTATAAAGTAAGAAAAAGTAGAGAATTTTAAACGAATTTAAATTTTTGAAGCTAAAATTGAGGAATTAAAAAGGGTTCAAAGATTATGTAATAAATTTGGTCTTGAAAACTAAGTGAATTATAACATGATAAATTAGATTGTAATCTAGTAACAAGGATAATCTAGTAACTATATGTTTCTCCTATTGATCTCGAAAAGCATACTTTTTGTTATTTTCTTTTTTTATGTTATTTTATTTTCTGTAAAAAAATTCAAAAACCCTATTTATTTATTTTTGTGACACTTAGGGTTTTTTTTATGCTAGTAATTAATAAGTTCGATTTTATCAATTCTTTGTGAGTAATGACCCTTACTTCTCTTATATTACTACGAACACATTTTTAAGAAAAGTAAGGTTAAATATTTGATAGTCTATTTTGAGCCTAACAATCTTCATCGTTAGATACCCATACTAGCGACCTTGCTTCTTAAACCATTAGCCTTTACAACATGACCAACACCACAATATTTGTACCTATCAAACAAATACTTGTTGGCACATGCGTTAAACAAGCAAGTCGAATACAAAATCCAATAATCTCAAAAACCATCATCTGTTGTAACACAAATTACATCATTCTTGATATTATAAATTCCAATTGCCTTTGCTTATTTAGCACCCTTTTTTTTGTTCTCATCAATGTATAAAATGGCCTTCAATTTTTCTTTACAATACCTTTGATGTGCTTTTTTTGTGACAATAGAAATACTCAATGTCACATCTTTGTTGAGGCTTGAACCATTTTTCATCTATACTCAATGTGTACAACTAGGTAGGGGGTTTTTATTACCAGTTTCCAAGAGATTTGCCAACATCTCATCCACTATTAATGTGGTCTTTCTATTAAGTAGCGAAGACAACAATGAACCATATGGCTCAAGCAGCAAAGAAAAAAAAAATCATTTCTTGATCTTCAACTTGTATCTGCACGTCAAATCATAACAATTGAAAAACAAATTATCTGAAACTATTTATATGACATGTAATGTCATAGTTGCTTCATTAGGTGCACCTTAAAAAGCCTTTTTTGCACCCATATATAGATGATGTTTCCATTTTGATTAAAATAACATACAATTAAAAATCCTGAGTGAATCAAGCATGAGATCAAAAATGAAACAACTCAACTAAGCCTTGAATAAGCTTATTTAGGAGTTGAATCATGGTCAAGGAGTGCCAAAAATGGAACACAAGGCATAGAAAAAGTTAGTCAATGAGGTAAAAGGAAATATATCCCCCCAATATAATTATCAATCAATTAATTAGATGATCAATTGAATCTAACTTAGCATGTATTTCTCTCTCAAGTAAATTATACACCATATAGTAATTAATTTAATCAAATTAAATTGCATACTACTTATTAAGTTCATCAATTATGGATCACATACATAAGAATCATATATCTCTACCTAGAAACTATGCATGTTTTTTAATTAAGACAAATAATTAAATAATTCTCTCAAATCTATTTAATTATCTCTATAGATAAATTATTGGCCAAACAATTAATGACATAAAAATCAGATTATATAATATAATTAAATTATAATTATAATTGGGGTAAAATATTAGATCATCACATGGTAAAAATTGGGTTCATAAGATCCCTAGATTGATAAATTAACTATACATAATTTTGTTCATAAATCTCATATTTTTCATAAAGAAAAACATAAAAATTGACAAAGAAAATAGTAGAAGAAGAAATACAATCAATCTTTTGAATTATAGTGTTAATCTCCTCTTGAATTTCCACCAAAATTATATCTCTTTTTAAAATTTAATGTATTTTGATCTCTTTTTAGCTCCAAAAACTGATCAAAATTATGCTAATGGTGGCTCATTAGTGTTATGGGTTGATAGTGGTTTAAATATAGCTCAGGTGTAATATGGTCTATCATATCTGCTTCAGATTAAAGGGTGGGATCAAAACAAGCGAAATTAACAACGCCAACCAATTACAACACGACACGTGTCACATAGAATTAACTAGACGAATCAGAACGCAACGCGTTCCATGGGAGACAGGTATAAGTCAATGCATGTTGAGTCAGTGCCACACGGTGCAACGTGATTCATGGTAACAGATAGTTTGGTGCATAGGTGGAATGTGTGAGCAATCGCATGATGACATGTGACTTGAAGGTTTGACCATGCTCCGAACTCGGATTGAACATTGTGTGTACATGTGGCATGCAGTTCGTTGCTCCTCACACACAACGATCTATGATTTTTTGTCCCTACTTACGTGGCATTCGCGTGGCTTACCTAGTTAGTTCCTCTTCTTGCGTGGCAGGCCACGTTGTAGCTTTTGATTGGTCTTGTGTTAAAAATTCATGAAAATCTTAAAAATTATATTTTTATCCCTTTTTGCTAAAAAAATTATATTTTAATATTTTTAGCCCCAAAAATATTATTTATTGAATATTATTTATTGAATAAAATAAATAAATATTAAATAAAAAAGTACGCTAATGACTCTACTTTCATACCTGTCGCGTAAAAATTAAGGTGGTTTGGTCATTAATAGTCCACACCAACTTCACAAATAAATCTACTAATATTACTTGTTGATATAAAAGTCTTAATCCAATATCCAATACACCGTGCATTTCAAAAATAATATTAAGATCTCAAAATAATATTCAAACCCAAAGCTCCGTTACATCCAAAAAAATCTACCAAACATAGACTCAAAACAAAAAACCCAAAAGTGCTTGTATTGTTCTGTGTTTTGGATACTAAAAATAACACTCACAATACAAACAACACAATTTTACCTTAATACATGCTTGATATTGCGCTTTTTGAAAACAGTTCGAATATGACCAACACTATATATGTGTGGCTGATGACCATGTCCTATATCATCTCTTCATAGTAGTTAACATAAACTGCTTAGTGACGAATTAGGAGAGGTGTAATCAATGCAAGTAACATACACATATCTTGGTATACCATAAAGTTATTACAATAATTTCACACATATTCACTTCATATTTCAAAAAAAATCAAGTCATTAATCTAAATGACTTTTAATCTTTAACTTTCTAAAATATCTTTTCTTAATGCCACTTTTGAGCCACTTTTCCAACAGATGCAACATAGTATAAATAGAGCCATTTTGAAGCTATTTATGAAATGAGCCATGAAACAAAGGCACCGCTAAGAAGTTACAGAGGTTAGAATGTAAACTTCGAGCTTATATTAGTCATGATTTGAGGATAAGAATTGAACTCCCTGAGATTTAATTCTTTTGTTCTTCAATAACTCAATGGTAGAATAGTTATTTGTTAACTAACTGATCATAAATTCAAATCTTTCTTAGTGAATTTAACTCCACGTTTAAGAATCATCGTCAGTACCTCAACGTAAATATCTAGTACCGACACCATGTTATTATGTCTCTTAAATAAAGATAATAGTAAAAGTGAAGAGTATAGGAAAGTCAATATATCACAAATTATATGACAAATAATTATTAGTAATTATAATCGAATTTTACCTAATTATATTCAATACAAAATTATTATATAAATTATAATTGTAATATAAAATATTTTATTTCCGTATAACATATAGAGGAAAGAATTCAATTAATTAAAGCAGTGAGGAATGGGCTTGGCACACCCATGTGTTTTTCCCTCTTGGTAATAGTGATGTCTAAGTAAAAGGTTGCAGAGCTTCATGAAAACCTATGAAATTCGGGTGGGAATTGACAAAAATACAGTTGTAGTATTTATTTTGTAGGCTGTAGATAGTGCAAAACTCAAGCGGTCAATCTTTGCTTCTTTCCTTTTGTTTGGATAGAAAAATTCTGCAGATATTAAACCTGTGATATGATCAGATTTGAGCCTATTATCCCATTTTTCTCTTCTTCCTTTTTTTCCATTTTTCTTTTCTCAAGATAAGAGAGTGTGGTGTTGAAGAAGTTGGGTCATTGAGTTATAATTTATGTTTTCTGTTTATTCAAAACAGCATGGGTGTTCATATGGGTTGTATTCATTACTTTGTTTTTACCCTGTAGAGAAATTCTCATTTTTTTTTAATTACAAGATCACACTTAGGTTTACGTCAATTAAAATAATTTAATTTGTTTTTTATTTTTTATAATAATTTATTTATTATTTTTATTGTAACGTAGTTCTTTTATTATAAAAAAAATGTGCACAAAATAAATTATTAATTTTTTTAATAAAAATTTAATTTAATTTTCTGTTTGACTATAATAAAGATAATTTATATAATTGATAAGTTAACATCAATTGAAAAAAATGAGAGAACCATAAATAAATAAATAAATAATTGATTGGAAAAATATAATAAATATTAAATTATTTTAATTAACATAATTAAAAAAAATGTATTGTCAGCCACCCTTTTCTGAACGTTGTAAAACTAGTAGATTCTTTTTCCTTATCCTGCTAAAAATAGTAGATCATAGAAGTAATAGTTGTCTCCTTTTAACTTAATTGCTTTTTGTTGGGAAATAGAGAACAGTGATCAACGAAATTTACAGATGGTTTTTTTTTATATATAATTGAATCGAAATGTAAACGAGAATGATAATGTAATGTAACGGAAAAAAAAATTTATTTGATTTAATTATTTAAATTAAAAAAAAAATCAATATTACAGTTTTTAATTCACAATATTAATTGAACGAAAAATATCGTATATTATCTTATTACTCTTATATTCAATAAAATTTAAATAATATTATTTAATTATTATTTTTTCATCAAATAAAATATATTATTGAAATAATTATTTTTTAAATAATTATTACTTAAAAATAAAATATATGATTAAAATTATTTTTTTTAAATAGGACTTAGGATTTTGTGTTTTGAGGTATGAGATTTGAGATGTTAGATTTTAGGTTTTGTGATTTGTAGATTTGAGGTTTTGTGTTATATTTATGGGTTAAGGTTTAAGGTTAAAATTATTATTTTTTTAAATATAGTTTAGGTTTTTAGAATTTAGAATTTCAGGATTAAAATTTAGGGTTAAAATTATTATTTTTTTAAATATCGTTTAAGATTTTAAAATTTAGAATTTATAGGGGTTAAAGTTTAGGTTGAAAATTATTATTTTTTAAATAAAGTTTAGTATTCTGGGATTTGTGTTTTAGGATTTAAAGTTATATTTTTAGATTAAAATTTAGAGTTAAAATTATTATTTATTAAATATGATTTAGTGTTTAAGAATTTGAAATTTGGATTAAAATTTTCTCACTTTTCAAGAGTTCTGATAAGAAGTTCTTATACATTGACTAATCATGCAAACAAAAATGTAATAAAAATTAAAATGATAATAAAAATTGAATTAATAAAAATAATAATATTATTTTTATATTTATTTAAGCAATATAATTAAAATAATTATAAATATTAAAATAAAAATGAAGGATATTATGAGTTCATATAATTTAATGGGATTTAGAGATTTTAAAGTTAAACATCTTTCAAGTAAAGGAAATGTTGGTATGTTTGAATCATCGTATAGGAATTTGGATATACTGGTTATATCAAATTCTGTCAGATTCTTTGGAAGTTGAATTAGTTTATCTTTTTCCATTCTTGGAGGATACTCACGCATCTGGGAAAAAATGATAAGAGTGATGATTTATTGAATTAATGTTAAGCTTACAATTAAGTTGGATTTTATGTTTTTATTAAAATCTGAAGTAAGTATTGTTATTTTTATAATAAGATATTATATTATTATTATACTAACGAAGTCATATCAGATCAATGTTTTATCACAATTGTTTTAGCAAGATCGTTTCAAATTAAGAGTTATTATTATACAATATTCTATTATTATGATTTATATTATTATTATTATTTTATGAGTAATTATTTATGATACAAGTTTTAGTATAATTATAATAAATGTATAAGATAATCATTTGTTAAAATAATAAGAATTATTTTTTTAAATAATAATTAACTATCACATGAAATATTATTTTATTAAAAATTTTATTAATTGAATTTTCTATTTTAATATCACATTTAATTTTATTATTTTATTTCTTTTAGTTTATCTTACTTAATTTTAATTAATAATTTAAAAGGAATGGGTTTATTACTATGTCTTTTTTTTGTTGTGTTGTGTTGATGCTACATTTAATATAAATCTATAAAATGATACAAGCATCCGTTTGTCTCTAATATATATTTTTTATGGCAATAAAATTAGTATTTTTTTATAAGTTTAAATTTTATATTAAATATGATAAAGACATAACAAAAAATTAGGTTTTTCTCGCACAGATTTTAATGGTTTGAAAATCTTTAAAAGTAACTGTTATATTTTATCTTTCTGAAAGATATCGAAACTACCTGCCAAAGAGAAATGTTAATATTGATGGATGAACGAATTAATCACACAATAAAAAATATATGAGTAAATTAAATATAAAATTAAAATGTATTGTTTTTCTCAATAGTTTAATTTTTTTAACATGAAAATCCATATCAAACATGTAGTATCAAAGTCAATTTATAATATAAATTTAACATTTTAATCGTAAATAATTAAAATTATGATTATCTTTAAAATTTCAACGATTTTTTTTCGAAAATAACAATAATCAATAAGATATACGATGAAGACATTTATTACAATATTAAAATTGTGCTTAATTAAAACCGAACATATATTAGTATTATTATTTTATATACTTATAATTACATAAAAAATATATAATTTTAATAATATAATGCAAAATACTTTATATAATTAAATTAATTTCTATTTATACTTACTTTACATTTTTTTTATTTAACTTAAAAATAGGTACTAAATAGTTAAAAAATAAAAATTAATGTAAATATTTTAAATAATATAGTAAAGTAAGAATTATGTTAATACTTAATTTTTTAAAATTAAATATATTTTTGAATAACTTTTAAAAAATAAAAAAGTGGATAAATCGTACGAAAACTACTACAAATTTATAATCGATGATTATTAAACAAATGTATCCGAAATTGATGCATGATGATTATGGTTATTAGCATAACTATCACCATTTGTACTCTTGCCCATTCTCAAGATAAAAATAGACAGATGCAAGCTATGCATGTGGCTCAAATTGTTGGAGATTGTTATAAAGCTCCTTAATTTAAGGAGCAAAACATGGAGTAAAACATGGACCAAAACATGGAGCTTAATTCAAGGAGCAATTCAAGGAACCATTAATTTAAGGAGTAATTCAAGGAGTGAATTTTCCTATAAATAGATGTGTAATTGTAATGAATTAATCATCCAAAGTGTTCATTCCAATTGAGAGAAAAGCTTAGAGAGAAAAGCTTTTGTGAGAGAAAATTGAGAGTAATTTTCTTAGGTACAATTGGGTTGTGAGTGTTGTAAACACCTTGTGTAATTTCTCCTATTTCAGTAAAAAGATCTGCAGCAGGTCTGGAGACGTAAGCAAGATTGGCCGAACTCTGTTATCAAATTTGTGTGTTATTTTTATTCTTCCTTTCTCATAAATCTAGCTTATCGGAAATTTGCGTAATTTCCCAACAACTGGTATCAAAGCTATTGGTGGTGATTTCTGTCAATTTTCTGCAAGATTACTATTTACGTAATAGTGAATTACGTGAAGAGTGAAATTTTGTCGACGATATTTTTTCGTTGACGGAGGTGTTCTAATACACGATGGTTTACAGAAATAGTTAGAAACGATCCGGAGGAAGTCGGATTTGAGTAGGAGCAATGGCCGCATATGAAGGAAAGGTGAAACTTGAGAAATTCGATGGCACAGATTTCGGATTTTGGAAAATGCAGATAGAGGATTATCTGTATCAAAGAAATCTGTATCAACCTCTCTCAGGGAAGAAGCCAGAGGCTATGAAGGAAGAAGATTGGAATCTTCTAGACAGACAAGCCCTCGGAGTTATTCGATTGACGTTATCCGGTAATGTTGCTTTCAACATAGCAAAGGAAAGGACCACGGTGGGTCTTATGGCAGCTCTCTCCAATATGTATGAGAAGCCATCAGCCTCAAATAAAGTGCACTTGATGAGGCGTTTGTTTAATTTACGGATGACGGAAGGCGCATCGGTAGCTCAACATCTCAATGAACTCAACACAGTCACAACCCAGTTAAGTTCAGTGGAAATTGAATTCGATGAAGAAGTACGAGCATTGATACTTTTGTCTTCTCTACCAGAAAGTTGGAATGATACTGTTACGGCTGTGAGTAGCTCGTCAGGAAGCAATAAGTTGAAATTTGACGATGTTCGTGATTTGGTTCTCAATGAAGAGATCCAACGTAGAGAGTCAAGTGAATCGCCAACTTCTTCAGTTTTGCATACAGAGTCAAGAGGAAGAAATTCAACCAAAGGGAATGGACGTGGCAGAACAGACTACCGAGGTAGATCAAAGGACATGAGGTCCAAATCCAGGAATCCTAATAATTCCCATAGCTCGAAGAATATCAAGTGTTGGAATTGTGGAAGAATCGGGCACTACAAAAATCAGTGCAAGAATGCACCGAAGGAAAAACAAGTGAAGGCAGAGGTAAATGTTACTTCCACCTCAGGAGGGGATGATGCATTGATATGCTCTTTGGAGAGCAAGGAAGAATTTTGGGTGTTAGACTCTGGAGCATCGTTTCATGCTACTTCATAGAAAGAATTCTTCGAGAGATATGTCCCCGGAAACCTTGGAAAGGTATATCTTGGTGATGATCAACCATGTGCTATTATTGGCAAAGGTGTAGTGAAGATTAAGTTGAACGGGTTTGTTTGGGAGCTGAAGGATGTCAGGCATATTCCCAACCTAAGAAGGAACTTAATCTCAGTAGGGCAGTTGGCCAGTGAAGGCTACACTAAGATCTTCCATCGTGATGATTGGAAGATTTCAAAGGGTGCAATGACAGTTGCTCGAGACAAGAAAAGTGGCACTCTTTACATGACATCAGAGGCACGTTGTTCAATCACAGTTGCAGCAGGCAATGAAACACCAAATTTGTGGCACCAGAGACTAGGCCACATGAGTGAGAAGGGGATGAAGATTATGCACTCAAAGGGAAAACTTCCAGGCCTACAGTCTGCGGAGATAGACATGTGCGAAGATTGCATAATTGGAAAGCAAAAAAGAGTCAACTTTCAGACAAGTTGTAGAACCCCAAAGAAGGAAAGGCTAGAGCTTATTCACTCTGATGTTTGGGGACCAACAATCGTCTCATCTATTGGTGGGAAACACTACTTCGTGACTTTCATCGATGATCACTCTAGGAAGGTATGGGTTTACTTTCTAAAGCATAAGTCTGAAGTATTTGAGGCTTTCAGAAGATGGAAAGCTATGGTGGAAAATGAGACGGGTTTAAAAATCAAAAAGCTCAGAACCGATAATGGTGGTGAATATGAAGACACCAGATTCAAAAATTTCTACTATGAGCACGGGATCAGAATGGAAAGAACTGTGTCAGGCACGCCTCAACACAATGGTGTAGCTGAGCGTATGAACCGAACGTTGACAGAAAGAGCCAGAAGCATTCGTATACAGTCAGGTCTACCGAAGTAGTTCTGGGCAGAAGCAGTCAACACAGCAGCTTACTTGATCAACCGAGGCCCATCTGTTCCATTGGAGCATAGAATACCAGAGGAGGTATGAAGCGGAAAAGAGGTGAAACTATCACATCTAAAAGTTTTTGGTTGTGTAGCATTTGTGCATATCAGTGATCAAGGTAGGAATAAGCTTGATCTCAAATCCAAGAAATGCACATTTATCGGCTATGGTGAGGATGAGTTTGGCTATCGCATTTGGGATGACGAAAACAAGAAAGTTATCCGTAACAGAGATGTGATTTTCAACGAAAGGGTGATGTATAAGGACATGCAAAAAATAGATGCCAATGACTCAGAGCAGAATGAGTCAGTATTTGCAGATGCAGATGATGTCCCAGTTAGTTCCGCAACGGATCAAATTGTAACAAGTCCTCAGCCATAGGAACTTGTTGGACAGAGCAGTACGCAACAGTCCGACACACCACAGCCTCCTACTCCAACTCCTGTATTGAGAAGGTCTTCTCGACCTCATGTGCCTAACAGGAGATATATGAACTATATGTTACTAACTGATGGAGGGGAGCCTGAATGCTATGATGAAGCTTTCTAGACTCGAGATTCTAGCAAGTGGGAGCTTGCCATGAAAGAAGAAATGAAATCTCTCATCTCCAACCAGACATGGGAACTAACTGAGTTACCTATGGGAAAGAAGGCACTTCACAACAAATGGGTGTACCAGGTGAAAGAAGAGCATGATGGTTCCAAGAGATACAAAGCCCGCCTAGTTGTTAAAGGGTTTCAACAGAAGGAAGAAGTTGACTACACTGACATTTTCGCTCCCGTTGTGAAGCTCAATACTATCAGATCAGTGTGGAGTATTGTAGCCATTGAAGATCTTCATCTTGAACAGTTGGATATGAAGATTGCATTCCTTCACGGAGATTTAGATGAAGAGATATACATGTACCAGCCATAAGGTTTCTCAGAAATAGGGAAAAAGAACATGGTGTGTAGACTTAAGAAGAGTTTGTATGGCCTGAAACAAGCCCCGAGACAATGGTACAGAAAGTTTGACAGCTTCATGCACAAGGAAGGTTTCCAGAAGTGCAATGCTGACCATTGTTGCTACTTCAAGAGATATAGGTCCAATTATATCATTTTACTACTTTATGTTGATGATATGTTAGTAGCAGGTTCAGATATGGATGATATTAAAAGGTTGAAGCAGCAATTGTCAAAGGAGTTTGACATGAAAGACTTGGGTCCAGCAAAGAAGATTCTTGGAATGCAAATCACAAGAAATAAGAAGAAATGATCTTTGCAGTTATCTCAGGCAGAATACATCAATCGTGTTTTGCAAAGATTCAACATGGGCGATGCCAAGCCAGTTAGCACACCCTTAGCCAGTCATTTTCGCCTATCTAAGGATCAGTTTCCTCAGACAGAGGAAGAGAGAGAATTCATGGCTAAGGTTCCTTATGCCTTAGCCATTGGAAGTTTGATGTACGTAATGGTCTGTACGAGACCAGACATTGGCCATGCAGTGGGAGTTGTTAGCAGATTTATGTCAAATTTAGGAAAAACTCATTGGGAAGTAGTCAAGTGGATTTTGAGGTATCTGCGAGGCACCACAGAAAAAGTGCTTGTACTTTAGTAAAGGAGAGTTAAAAGTACAAAGGTACGTAGACGCAGACTTTGGAGATGAAGTTGATCACCGAAGAAGCACCACCGGTTATATATTTACTGTTGGAACTACAGCTGTTAGTTAGATGTCACAAATACAGAAAATTGTCACTCTATCCACTACAGAGGCTGAGTATGTAGCAGTAACTAAAGCTAGTAAAGAGATGATATGGCTTCAAGGTTTGTTAACTGAGCTGGGATTCAAACAGGAGAAGAATGTTCTGCATAGTGATAGTCAAAGTGCAATACACTTGGCGAAGAATTCAACATTTCATTCTAGAACCAAGCATATTGGACTTCGTTATCACTTCATCAGATCTCTATTGGAAGATGATGTGTTAATACTAGAGAAGATTCAAGGAAGCAAAAATCCAACAGATATGTTAACAAAGGTGGTGACTATTGACAAACTGAAGTTGTGCTCAACTTCAGTTGGTATGCTAGAGTAACAAAGACTAGAAAAGCTGATGCATTGATCGAGGTGTGAAGACAGATTGAAATCAGTCTTCAAGTGGGAGATTGTTATAAAGCTCCTTAATTTAAGGAGCAAATTAAGGAGCAAAACATGGAGCAAAACATGGAGCAAAACAAGGAGTAAAACATGGAGCAAAATAAGGAGTAAAATATGGAGCTTAATTCAAGGAGCAATTCAAGGAACCATTAATTTAAGGAGTAATTCAAGGAGTGAATTTTCCTATAAATAGATGTGTAATTGTAATGAATTAATCATCCAAAATGTTCATTCCAATTGAGAGAAAAGCTTAGAGAGAAAAGCTTTTTGAGAGAAAATTGAGAGTAATTTTCTTAGGTGCAATTGGGTTGTGAGTGTTGTAAACACCTTGTGTAATTTCTCCTATTTCAGTAAAAAGATCTGCAGCAGGTCCGGAGACGTAAGCAAGATTAACCGAACTCCGTTATCAATTTTGTGTGTTATTTTTATTCTTCCTTTCTCATAAATCTAGCTTATCAGAAATTTGCGTAATTTCCCAACACAAATCTGAACAAATATTCAGCCCTTATTGAATTGTGATTGAAATTTCATGATATTATTATACACTTATTCGATTCTCAATGTGTGAGTTCACATTGGTTCTCTCATCTTTTTTACAATGTTAGTTCACTCAATAGAGTGTACATGTTTGATTGAAAATGATGTTATTAAATTAATGGTTCTTGGTACTGGGTCATGGCTTGGAATGTTATTGTTTAAGGAGATTATTGTGTCTACTAATGAATTTTATATTATAAATTTATAAAGAGTAAATTATATATATAATTGAAATAATGTTTTTTTAATGAGCTAATATTTTGGATTAAAATCTCATACTTAATAAATATTATATAAATTTATAAGTATTTTTATATTATTTTTTATATCGTGAACTATATTACATATGACATATGAGTACAAATTATTCATAATAATTGACGGTATAAAATAAGATTTTGATTTTTTTTCTTTCTTCTTATATATGTATCCTTGCACATGGAGACAAAAGAGTGTGAAACCTGTTTCCACATGGAACTCATTTAGTTTTGTTCACTTATTATTATTATTATTATTATTATTATTATTATTATTATTTATTTATTTATTAGATATTGGGATATAGACCATATGATAGACATAGGACCCAACCCAATATAATTATTGGGCTCTGTGTGGATCAGAATGGGACTGGGATCTGGGAACCCATCAAATTTATTTATGATCAGGAAGACTAGTTTGTGTGCAGGGTGACAATTCATAATACATTTTCATTTTAGGTAGAACTTGTTAGTAATTTCTTACTTTTAAAGATCTTATAATTCTTTACAATATTTGTTTTTTCTCAAACGATTCTTGAAATATGAATTAATTAGCATAAACATTAAAGGAATGATTTCTAATTCATACTCAAGAAAATACATTGTGTACATTTGCCAAAATTTATCATTAATTTGTTTTTACTTTCAAAATTTTTGTAGTTCTTTAATATTTTTGTGTGGTTACTTGTTACAAGTCAAAATTTTATTGACATAATAACAATTAAATTAATGATAGATAATAGTAACAATAAATTATAATTTATAATAAAAGTAATTGTAACAATATAATTAATTAATTTTTTCCAAAAAAATCATATAAGATGAACAAATTACGCTAAATACAAGGCTTAATTATAACCTAAATACAAGCCATACACTGCTATTATAAATAATTTAAGAGACAAAAGGTTACTTATATTACATAAAATAACAAGTGAACATAATAAGAATTTCTCAATGTATATAGTAAATTATAATACATATTGGATGAGAGAAAGACAGAGTGAGAATCTTTCCATTTGACTAGAATATTAAAATATGCATGCAAAATTCCTTACAAATAAAATAATAGCCCTAATCTTTCTTCTTGCTCTTCTCTGTTTTTTTTTTTTTTGGTGTTCTAATCAACAAGCTACAAGCCTCATCTTCCTTAGTACAAAATTACACTTAATTATTTTCCTATATTGGGTCTGTCTCTTAGAGGTCTAGGAGAGGGCTGTCCGTGTGTGTAGCATGTAATATATATATGTTCCAAAGTGACAAGAAACAGAACAAGTTTGATCTGAAAATCAAGATTTAGATTTTAGAAATGTGAAATACATCTGCGGTGTGTAGCTGCGACATATATGTTTCTCTGTTTTGTTTCATCTTTCCAGCTCTTGGCAATGTCATGAGCTACTCTTATGGCATCTAATGAAGCACCAGATAAACCTCTTCTTGTGAACCCAACTGCATATAGCCCTGCATTTCCTTTCCAACCATTTAGAAATATATTTTTCGCAACTCCATCTGCTGAAAAGAAATCATTTTCCTGTATTATCCAAAAATTACATACATCTGTTAGTAACTGGCCATGAGAAAAAAAAAAAGACACAAAACTCGGAAAATAATGTATCAATGTTACATATGTGTCATACATCTAACGATCTTATATATGTTTTAATGAAATCTAATCAATAATCCTAAGTGTATTTCTATTGTAACCACACTCGAGATTATATGAAATTACTCAAAAGAGTAGGTACATTTTTCCTTTGTACAAATTCCAAATGTGGTAAAAAGGTAGGTGGATTTATGTATCAAACCTTGGTGATTAGTAAATAGGACAAAACAAAACCACCAAACAAAACTAACAATCTGACCAATTTTTTTTCTTTCATCTTATGTCATGTTTTGGGGGAAAGGGGGACTAACTAGCACTTTCAAATTATTATTTTTTTTATTTTTTTAAATTAAAAAAATCAAATTCCATTAAAAAGAAAATACAAGTGAAAAGACATAAACCCGACTTCATTAACTGTCAAATGGACTTTAATTAAATATAGAAACTTCCCATTATAGATTAATAAACAATACTAACCTTGAGCCAAGAAGGAACATTACTTCTATACCCAGTTGCCAAAATAACAGAATCAATCTCAATAATTTCTCCATTAACAAATTCAACTCTTCCTTGAGAAAACCTCTTAATTCCAGGGACTACTTTGATCTCACCAGATCTTATTCTCTGTAATGCACCAATATCAAGTACTGGTGTTTTGCCTTCTGTGTTTTTCAGCTGTAAAGGACCTAAAGATGGTCTTTTTAAACCATGTTTTTCAAGATTACCAAGAATCAACCAAGCAAGAATCAACATTATTTTGTCAACAAGCCAAAGTGGCAACCATTTCATCAATACAATTGCCAATTCAAATGTTGACTTTCCGAAAGTCTCCCTTGGTAGAACATGAACCTGCGGATCAAAATCAATAAAGCCCATGTTAGAAATTTGAAATTATTCTCAATTCATGTAACTTTTAACACGAAGAGCAAGTTATGCATTGATAAAAATGAAAGTCTCGCATTAATAAAACATAATAGTATTGTAGCGTTTACGAGCATCTCCACACGTTGGATTAACGTATGAATAAATTTCTTGTACTAACCGAACTTCGAACAACCATGGAAGGGCTTGCATTGTAATTACAAAGATCAAGAGAGAGTTCCATGCCAGAATTTCCACAACCAACAACTAGTACTCGTTGATGTCGAAAATCTTGGCCTGTTCTATAGTCACAAGCATGCATAATATGTCCACCAAACTCTTCCAATCCTTCAAAATGAGGCACAACTTTCTCAGCATTCTCTCCGGTAGCAACCACGAGCCACCGGCAGATATATTCAATTTCAACAGAGCCAAAAGTGTTTGTTGATATGGTTTTAACTCTCCATAAGCCAAAGGTCTCATCATATTTAGCAGATTGAACTGTCTCATTAAATTGTGGGTTTATATCAAAGTGTTTTGCATAAGATTCAAGATAGCTAATAAATTGATACTTTGTTGGGTATTCTGGAAAGTCCTCAGGGAATTGAAAATTGGGTAATTGGCAAAATTGCTTAGGGAGGTGAAGCTTGAGACGATTATATGTACGTTTTTGCCAAAGAGAAGCAATACAATCTGCTCTTTCTAAAACAATGAAAGGAACACCTTGTTGTTTAAGACCAGAAGCTACAGCTAAACCTGAAGGACCAGCACCAACTATGACAGGACCATTAACCCAAATACATTTACTGTTAAACATTAAGTCATGATCTTCATGACTTAGAGTTTGGACTATCATTGTTGGTGGTCTATTAAAACAAGTGTTTTGCTTCATATTATTGAAATATATGTTGTTGTCTTTTGAAATAGGGTAAAAAAAGGTGTTATTGAGAAAGACAGGTTCAAAGAGAAGTAGAGGGATCGAGAGAATAAAATTGATTATATTGTGTGGATGGGGAATGAAGGGAATTGAAAGGGGTTTAAATAAGGAATGGACACTCTTGGCCATTAAGAGACTAGCATGTGATGTGATTTCAGTTTTAATTGAAGCTTTTAGTCTCTCACACAAATGATAAGCTGTTAGTCTCTCATCCTATTATATTTGTTTATTAATAAAGGTATTTATATAACTATTTTTGTTATTAACGTAATAAAAGTATGAGTTATATATGCTGTATATATATATATATATATATAGCAATACGAGACATTACTTATTAGTTATGGAATTGGTGTTTGCCTCTTTGGCAGAAGTATCCAATTGGTATCAGCAAAACCAGTTTTAAATTTTCAGTACTTTTACCAATTTTGACCTAAAATAACAGTTCAAAATAGGTATGTTTTTGTTTTTACTTAGGGGAAGAGTAATAATAAGCACATGATTGAGCAGTCCAATTTGCTGCAGGTAGGTTATGGCCTAAAAACTTGGCTGAAGGCTGAAGCAACCTGTCTTTCTGAAAAACACGTCTTTCTGAAAAACACGTAGATAAATTACATAATCTAATTTTCTCAAAACTAATATATTAATTTATATGTATATGTTTAATTTATATATAGAATTTATATACACTGTATATATAAAGCGTATATTATAATATATGTACAAGTGATATGTTATTTTAAGTTCATTTTCAATTATATACGACTTATAAATTACGTACTCAAGTTTTGTAGCTACTTTTGATTTCATTAATAAGTACTTTACCAAATATAAGCAGTCAAAATTTACTTTTTTCAGATACTATATGTATATATATATGTTTGAATTACTGCGTTAAATTTACCATGATTGGATTAATATCTACTCTTCACATGATTGAAGAAATGTAGTCCTTAGGCAAGTTTCTACTTTGCTTTCACTCCTCCATTTCAGGAAATTTTTGACCTTCTTGACCACCAACTAAAGTGCAAATTAATTAAGGATTACGGATCTGTTTTCTTATGCTTTCTTAGAATCCATTTTTAAAAAAAATGTTTTTGATAGATCAGATGAAAAGATGTTTTCCTTGAATATAAAGTTTTGTTTGTTTTCACAAAAGCACTTATTTCGGAAAGCAATCTAATGATTTTTGAAAGAAGGGACATGGAGCTGACTTTTGGCTAAAACCATTTTTAATAATAGCCAAGCAAAATAAGTCCCAAACTGGAGTTAATACAAAATTGGTGTTTAGAGAAGGATCAATTCTACCTTCTTATAGGAGAGTTTCATATATATATATATATTTAGGAACCATGTAATACTAATTAAATCAAAAATTAATTAAAAGAAGTTTCTGTTTTGGAAAAATCTTTTATCACATAAAAAAATATACCTAGTTGATTCTTTTTTTAATTTCATTTACTTTCTCTAAGTTCATTAATTGTTCTCCTATACACAATCATGTAAATGTTAATCATACTCCAAAAGGACTTAAAAAACATTGTTCTTATGTAATTTGAACACTAAGGGTATACTCCGTTGGTTGGTATAGGCTCAAGAATATAATAGGTTTTATTCGTTCGAACTTTTACGGTAATGAATTGCAATTTATTTGAGATTCAAAATATGTATTCTTTATGGATGAAAATAATAATTATTCTTTTCTAAAGAAAAATGACTATAATATATTTTTATCATAAAAACCTAAAAGCTGTTATTATTATTTAACAAGAAGGATCAAGTAATATTAAAGAACAATAATCTGCCCTTTGTATATGTACATCACTTTCAATATTATTTGATATTCGATCACTACCTTCATATAAAATAAAAAAGTTTCATTAGGAAATAATAGGAAGAGGTTTCGTTGATCAAGTTGTAAAATTCTCAATGTTATAAATAGCCAACAAAGGAGAGTACATCTTGCAGAAGATGGTTGCCAAATCTAGAATTATTATTTTTCTTATGAGACACTAATTTTAGAATTGATATATATATATATGACACAATCACTATTGAGAAACAAACAAGAGCTAAAGAAAAGATAGTGAATAAGGCCAAAGACAAAGTGTATGTTTCTCAATTTTTTTTTTGTGCTCCAAATTAAATTTTATTAGAATTAAGATTCATCGCATATAATAGCATAGAAATGTTAGGGGTAAAAAGCGCATATAAATGATGTTGAGAAAAATTTAGAATATACAATTCTAAATTTACTAATATTTGATCCAAATAAGTAAACAAACTACTTGTATTATACTCATTATAACACCTTTCAAAGGCACTCGTAAATTGAAGAGAAATACAAACACTCAAAGAGAAAACTCTCAATTCACACTCAAACTAAGAATACAAAGACTTATTTGTTTTTGATGGAATGATTAAACCAAATGCAAGGTAGGCTATTTATAGTCCTTAGCATGCAATCTACACCATACAAATATAAAACTAAGAAATAATTATAGCCACACAAATATTATCTACACACTTCTCTTTTCTACATCCTTCAACCATCTTATTTATTCATCCTTCAACCACCCTATTAATTTATCCTTCAATCACTCCATTTATTTCTCTACACCCTTCAACCACTCCATTTATTTTCCTACATCCTTCAACTACTTCATTTATTATGTTGGTGTTGATTTCAACACTCTCCCTTAACACTAACTATCACTATTTTTACTGTGTCAAGCTGACGGTGAAACATTTCAAATTTAGCAATGCTTAAGCTTTTTGTGAACAAGTCTCCAACTTGATCATCTGTCTTGATTTGTCTCATCTCAATTTCTTCTTGTAGAACCATTCTCTGATAAAATGATGGTGCACTTCAACATGCTTAGTTCTTGCATGAAAGATTGGATTCTCTGTCAAACGAATTGTCGATTGATTGTCACAGTATAACAGAACTGCATAATCTATTGGTTGTTGTAGATTATTCATTAGCTGTATCAACCATGTACTCTCTTGAGTTGCCATTGCAGCTGCTCGATACTCAGCTTCAGTGGTTGATAATGATATTGTCAGCTGTCTCTTGCTACACCAAGAAATTGTTCCAGAACCAAGCTTAAACACATACCCAGTTATTGATCTTCTGGTGTCATAATCTCTTACATAGTCAGCATCGTAGTAACCAACTAACTTGCCATCTCTACCTTTTTTGTACAAAAAACCATAGTCAATTGTGCTTTCACATATCTCAATATTTGTTTAATTGCTTCCAAATGATGCTTTGGATTTTGCATGTACCGACTTATTATACTAACTGCATAAAAAATTTCAAGTCGAGTTAAGGTTAAGTAGATTAATCTGCCTACCAATTTTTGATACATTGTTGCATTTTCCAAATATTTTCCTTCATGTGCACACATTTTGACATTTGGTTCCATCAACGTCGAAATCGGTTTGCATTCAAGCATTCAGAACCTCTTCATCAAATCTTTGGAATATTTTTGTTGACAAAGAAATATTCCTTCTTGTGTGCAGTCAACCTCTAGACCAAGGAAGTGCTTGAGCTGTCCAAGTTCCTTCATCTGAAAACGGACTAACAAATTATCCTTTGTTCGAAGAATTTCTACCTCATCATCATCAGTTTCTAAGTGTGTCCTTTAAGAATATTTTCAAGCTGAACAAAATATTGAGTTCCAATGATGACAATATAAGTATATATATGTTCTTATGCACGTTAGCTTTCATATTAGAACGTATCAACATTTTATGATTAGGCTACCCAATTGATCGAGGCATGTCTAGATTGATCAAGCTTTGTAGATCGATCGATAATCCATCTATTCAATTTAAAAATTCCTAAATTAATTATTTAATTGACTAGATCAATAGAATAATTAATAGTCGATTGATCTAGCACTAGATCGATTTATTGATTAGATTGGTCGACCCTTTTTTAGAATTGATTATTTATTACATTGGATCGATCGAGAAATGATTAGATCAATCAAACTATGTACTCATTCGATCGAGAATATGTTAGATTGATCGAATAACCATGGCTTTGATTTTAAAACTTATTTCTCTCTCGAATTGAATTGACTTTTTACTATATTTTTTTAAAACTCTTTTAACTGATTTTATAGACAACATAGTAATGTTACTTTAACCTAATGCTCCAAAATATTGTATATATACAAACATAAGTACACAAATTTGATCAACCACACAAGATCATTCTTTTCTTCATCTTAATCTTTCTATTATTGTTTTGAAAAAAAACTATTTAAGTAGGATTTTTCATTTGGTTAATTTATCAAATATTTTGTGGTTGTATTTGATTGATTAACAAACTTACAATATTTATGATATTGTGCTTTAAACTGATCGTTCCAAGATTACTAATTGATTTTTATTTTCTGATATATTTATTAAATCATCTAGTTAGGGTTATTCGTTATTAAATCTACTCTAAGATACATATTTGCACTTGTGTTATTGTGTTAACGTTTTAGGTACTAGTTGAACGTGTTCGATTACTTGTGTCACTCAAGTTGTCGGAACGTTGATCTAGATCAGAACACATTTATTGTAAAGGCTATGATGAAAATAGTGGCCTTAAATTACATTACTTGGGGGATTTATCTTGGTGGATAGTGTAATATTTGGCCTTGTAATTGGATCTTATTTTTCATAATGGATAATTAGGTAGTTTGATGGATTGATGGTTTTCCTCTTAGGTCATTGGTGTGGCTTAGGTTGCTTCTACCTAAAAATCTCCTGTGTCATCTTTATATTTTTGTGTTACTTTATTTACACGTGATTGCATGCTTGAGTGTCTACAAAAAGTTTAATTTATCATAATTTCATTAATTATATATTTAACCACTTTAGTTAATTATATCCATAACTAAAAAAAATTTAAATATTAAATGAGATTCAAACTCACATTTTCACTTTATCTACTTATTGCATATAACATTACGCTTGAGCTTTTCTTGGATAATATTTGAAAAATAACAACACATGCCCAATTGAAAACTTAAAGCCCTCATTCCTTTTAATTTATTTTTTGAGTGTGAGAGTTCTGTGTACAACATTAAGTAATTTGAAACATAACAAGATGATTAGTGCGACCCAAATCTTTATGTATAGACATGCTTTGTGACCCACATTCTTTAAGCAATTATATTTTCAAAAACACAAATATTCAATACTTGATAAAGAGAAAATAAACGAGGTTCAACATTGATTAATTGAATAACAAGGAATACCTTGAAGCGAAAACTTAATGTAAGTTGATTTGATAGCTTTAGATTATGAAGTTTTTGAGGAAAGAGAATCTATATTTTTATAAAACTTCCAAGATTTACTTTGCATGAATAAATTATGACTAAGATATTTAACCTCTCCAACTGCTACAGGGATATGCATGAAATCTTGTATTTGATTTTTTAAATTTGGAGACATTAGGAGAAAATAAAATACATGGATAGATTTGCTTTTGGCCTTGATCAAGTAAAATATTTGTTTAAGGCATTATATAGTAAATTTACTTCGGTGAAGTTAGCTAAAAAAAAGGATGAGATCATTAGTATAAAGATGGCTAATAGGTGGGGCTCTCCACGTTATTTGAATTCCATGAATCAAATGTTGAGATTTTCCTTTTTTTTTGGATGAGATTCGATAATATTCTACTATAACAACAAATAAGTATAGAGAAATAGGATCCTCTTGTCTAAGACCTCTTGGAGGTTTGATATTACCAAAAGGTGATCCATGTAAAAGGATAGAGTAGGAAACAATATTTAGATATCTTTTAATGTATTTGAAAATTTTGATCGAGAAACCCAATAATCTCATAATTTAGATGATGAAATCCCATTCCATGCTATCATAAGCTTTTTACAAATCAATTTTTATACCCACCAGACCACCTCTTCTTGATTTCTTTTTGATAGTATTTACTACTTCATGAGGAATATTAACATTTCTAGAGATCCTCGCTTTTGAATAAAGGCTAAATGGTAAGGAGACGTGAACTTTTTTAAATGAGTTTTTAGTCTACTTGCAAGTAATTTGGACATCACTTTATAAATAACATTGCAAAGACTGATAAGACGAAATTAACGTACCTGTGTTGGATTATTCGCTATGTGTAAGAGAGTGATGAATGTTTTGTTCAGCTTGGGATGAAGGCAATGTTGCACCACTTGGACTAGACGGACCAAGAATACCCAATATGTTTTGAAGATAAATGCTTGTAATCTATATGGGCCAGGAGCTTTGTGAGAACCCATAGAGAAAATTACTTTTCTTATTTCTTCTTGCTTTGGTATTGAGTTGTATTTCGCACAACTCAATATTATCTTCTGGAAATATGTATGGTGAAAAAAGAGAAGTAAACTCAAAATCCTAGAATGGATTGGAAGTACAAAAGGTCTCTAAAAAGTGTAAGGTGAATATTCCAATATGACATCTGTCCGAGATCCATCTTTCTTGATCGTCCTGTAATAATAAGATAGTGTTCTTTCTACTTTTGATCATTTTTTATGTATGAAAAAATTTTGTATTTCGATCACAGAAGAAAGCCATAACTATTTGATTTTTGTTTCCATATTAACTCTTTTCTATTATGGGTTTCTTCCAAATCTTTGTAGCAAATGATTCTCCTTATCTCCATTCTCATCTTGACCTTGACCATTTTGAATGAGAACTAAAGTTGTTTTGATACTTTTGATTCTATCTTCACAAAGCCAAAATGATCTTTATTCTATCTTTTGAGAGCTTGCTAGCAATTGAGAAGTGTTGTGAAATTGGGAACGAGGACTACTTACCAAAGTTGAAGACCATTTTTGTTGAATTCTTACAATCTTCATCTCTACACCAAGCGGAGATGAATCTAATAGGTCGATAAACACTATTACAATATATACATATAGTCTCAGACATTTAGTCTCAGTTTTTAAATAAACGAGGTCATAGGGTCCCTATGATCTCGTTTATTTAAAAACCGAGGCTATAGACATACTATATAGCCTTAGTTATTTAAAAACTGAGGTCATAGACATACTCTATCAAATTTTTACACCACATATACCAAATTTCTTTATAATTTTTTTTAATTTTTTTCCCTTTTTTTCTCCTTTTCTTTTTCCCTTTTCTTTTTCTTCCCCAACACTTTATTCTTTCCTTTTCTTCTCTCTTTTCCCTACCGTAAACCATTCATCGCGATCCAACTCTTTCAACGCAATGGAGATTCTTGAATGGTCTTCCTTTCTGTCGCTCTACGTGTGTCGTTGTTAATGGTAATGACCTCGACCTCTCACTTCTCAAAGCAATGGAGATTCTTGAACTGTAAAGAAGCCCGTGCTCTCCTTCGAATTTGTTCACCCTTTGCTGCTAGAGAAGTCACAAAGATGAGAATAAATGAAGGATGTTACAAGTTGTACCAAGACAGATGCTTATTGGGTCCTTTAGTAAAACCCTAATTTTGGACACTCATATAACCCTATGAGGTATGCCATCTCTGGTCTCAAGCTTTCTTTTTGAGCTATGACTTCTTTGTTTATGAATAGCTAACTGATAATTTAACTTTCTCTGTGCTCTATGCCTTAGATCGTAACCCATGATACCAGAATCAAAACAACACCTGTTCATGCTTCAACTAACTGGTATATGGAGAATGTGTTGCCTGTATTGGAAATGTTTGTAGTTACTGATATGCTTGGTCTGGCCTTGGTTTTATTTTCTTATGGTGATATCTAGTTTAGGTGTATTGTAGTCTACATATAAGTATATTACAGTAAGTTTTTTAGAAAATGCTTTATTTGTTAAGAATGTACTAAGAATCTGAACTATGCTAAATATGTTTTCAGCTATGGGGTTGATGCTATTGCTCTTTTCTCTCACCATCTTTCATTTGATATTTCTACATGTATGAGTGGGCATGATAAAGTTTTGATAAGTTTTTATCAATCTATTATCACATAAGTCCTATACATTTATGATTGATATAGGATCTTGGAATACTGGTTATGTGTACCATGTTTTTAAATAAACTTTTCTATAAGTTTGTACTGAATTTTAATATTCTTTTTTTTTGTCTTAGAGTGTTAAAATTTCTTCTCAGGTTGAGACGCAGTCCAAGAATGCTTTTGTTCAGAATTTGAGCTTCCTTTCTTCTTCTAGATATATGGTGAGGTAAAGCTTATCAGTCCAATCACTTCTGTTTTTTCTAAAATAACTATTTCATTCCCATATCCTTCCATATCATTGGGTTCTTTGTAGTGTTTTTTTCTCTTCCACGGGAAGTTTAAAAAATTGTTTTGTAATTTGAAGCACTTTATCAAGAAATTCAAGTTCCATTCCATGATTTATTATCTAGATCATAACCAAATACAACCCTTTAATTACTTGTTCTTACATAACACGAGGAGACCAAGATCAATAACAGGAGTCTCCAACAATGGTAAATCAGATTGGAATTGCCAAGCACCATCTCTATAAACATATCTCTATGGTATTTTTTTTCCTTTAGAAGCTAGCTCTTGCATAGGTTTTGAAAAGGTTTCTATTTTTGCAGATGGACGAATTCAAATTTTTGTTCAAGATGGATCATATATACACATACAAATATTATATAATATGTTTAATGTAATTTTTTAAGCTGCATATTTTTGAATGTGGACTATGTATTTTGAAATTTTGTTTCTTTTAAAATGTGAGAAGCATCTATTAATCCTTCTCTTTCTATAGTCAAATGTACAACATTCAAATCTTTGGGATCCATTAGCCAACAAATAGAAAACCATATTTTGCATATTCAGTTCTCCCTTGTGGGTGATTGAAACATGAACTTTGTAAACTATAATAATATCTTTGTTTTGTGTTCATATTTATTTATAAGACTGGGTTCATAGAATTGATGTATCTTTGTTAATAGGTCTTCCTATTGCAGGAGATGTTGTTACCTCATTTGAAATTTCTGGGCCTGAGAAAGCAGAAGATGCAAGAAATGAGGATGAATCAATTGTTCACAATATTGCTAGTGTTGGTGCTGGTGATGGGTCTTCCTATTTCAGGAGATGTTGCTACCTCATTTGAAATTTCTGGGATTGAGAAAGTAGAAGGTGCAAGAAATGAGGATGAATTAATTGTTCACAATATTGCTAGTGTTGGTGTGTTGTGCTAGTGATGATGTGCTGCACTGATATTGGTACGATGCGTTGGTGCGTTGGTGCTAGTGCGATACGTTGGTACTGGTGCGTTGTGTTGGTGTTGGTGCACTAATGCTGGTGCTAGTGCGTTGGTGCATTATGCTAGTGCGCTAGTGTTGGTGTGCTGCGCTGGTGCACTATGCTAGTGCTAGTGCTGGTGCGCTGCGTTGGTGTTTGGTAAGATGATACCTTAGTCAATCATTTTCCAAAATATATCTTAATCTGAAGCTTTTAAAATGACTTGATATTATCCTTGGCAAAAATTTATTTAAAACATGACTTAGTACAATCTTATTAATTCTTCAAACAATTAATTGACGAAATAATCATTTGAATATAATTCAAAGTCAAGTTTGGTTTAATCAAATTATTGTATACTTTTTTATGGTTCGAAAATAATTGTAGCAGAATATCAAAATAATGGATATACAGAAATACAAATGAGAACATAGTAGTGCTTAATTTGAATAATTTGACCATTGACCATAAATAATTTGAATGAGGAAATATTATGCAATTATCTAAATATTCGTGTTAAAAGTTTCCAAACAGAATGAAATTTTTGTTTAGAAAAATTATTCAGAAATTTATACTTATTTTTTTTTTAAATTTCCAAACCATAAAAATCCGAACCAAAATCAAAATTTAACTGTTAAACTAGAGTTGGCTTTGATACCAATTGATTGAATTTATTTCATGTATAACCATACTACAATTCATAATTCCTTGATTTACCATTATCCTCTAGTGAGCTTTCAATCTTTAATTCTAAATTATCTTGGTCTATTGCCATGATCTTCTAGAGAGACACAATCACTGATGATCACTGGAAGCTGGAAGCCTTTAAATCTCCAAATAATCCCTCAAAAGTCCGATAAAGAGAGCAAGAGAGGCGGTAGTAACAAAGTTCTGTTCTGTATAATAAGACATACCCAAATTGCAAGTTCTTAACCGAAAACCCTTTCTTTTTTAAATATTCTCTATATTTTCTATTTTCTATTTATTTAATATATATATATATATATAGATAGATAGAGACGAAGAGACACTAGTAGAGAAAAAGATGCCTCTAAATTTCAAAAGGTGATTTGTAATATATTTCCTCATTAGATATTTTCTTATTTAATCCTAAGCGGATTCAAATTCTAAATTCAAAACTTGCTTTATTAGATATTTTCTTATTGAATCCTACACGGATTCAAATTCTGAATTTAAAACTTGCCTTATTAGAAATTTCCTTATTAAATCTTAAGCGGATTCAAATTTTGAAATCAAAATTTACCTTATTGGGTATTTCTTTATTTACATAACATTGTCATATTTAATTGTGTTCTCCACTGACCAATAGATAATTGTATTATTTCCAAACTTTATTTATTTTAGACCATCACTAAATCATAAAGTTATTAATACGCATTTTATACATTAAAAGCCTCGCTTCTCATGACACATATTGAACATGATAAATAATACTTAATTTAATCACTTCGTAACGGGTCTAATTAGATATTTGACATTCTATTCTTCAATATATATTTATATCACATATAAGCCATATATGTTGTAATTAATTCCAACAATGACTTCCTTTTATTTGACCAAGTGAACTTCAAGTCTGAAAAGCCCAAATCAATGGCATTTATTTCAACCATGAAATCTTTGAGTCTATTGGTCATTGGATAGCAAGATTAGCATCTTTTTTCTCGGATTGATGTAGTACTTCATTGAAGTCACACAAGCAAACCCGATTAGAATTAGATGCATTTATCAATACAATGAGAGAAGAACAGAAATCATCTTTTAGTTGTTCATAAGCAGGAGCATAACAATGAAAAAGAGTCCATGAATTACCATTTATAAGTGGATCATACAATTTCTAATCTATCATTTGAGTATCAAAAGCTTCGACTGTCAAATTAACTCCCAACCTTAACAAAATGCAAGGATCGCCTACTAGTCCATTAGAAGACATAGAAAACAACTAATATAAACTAATTTATGTTGAAGGGAAATACAAAGTGAACTACTAGCTTTGATTTGAAAGAAAAATACCATCAAGTTTACACTTAAAAACTAATCTATGTAGATTCTTTTATGCTGAGCTTTTCATTAAGCCACGAAATTCCACGATAGGGAAATTGTTTCTTCTTGCGGGGTTTGATATGGGTCACCTCCTTGCCCAATTGGATTGTTGGGAATGAATCTAAAGTTACAGGCATCAGTGATAAGCTTACGTGACTCTTTGGAATGGATAACACTTATATCTCTTGATTTTTGTTTGGTTTCTCAACATACAAGATAGTAGTAGGCTCGGTGAGAATGGCTAGGCCTGACTGATCTTGAAAAAAAGGAATATGTGGAATATATTGTGTTGAATCTTGTGTTTTACCAAAAGGAACTTAAAGAACTTGCAACAAAATGGTGTGGACTGCTATCACTACAAGTAACAACTGATTTCTTTTGAGATAGTCCACTTGAGTTGGAATTCTTCATTTTCTTTGATTTTCTCTACTCATTAGGATTTGGAACAACTTTCTTATATCTGGGACTACCACGTCTTTGGTATTTTCTTTTAGTGACTTCTCTAACTGCGCTTTGAACTGAAGCCTCCAAAGCAATGGGTTGTTGATGTTGGAATATTATGGATCAAAACTCCTCAAAACTCAAGAATACTCAAGAACAATTTTCCAGAAAATTCTAAGAAACTTTCAAAATTTTGTTTTTGATTTCTTTAACTTGATTATTACATTACTATTGAGAAGTATTTATAGAAACAACTAATAAATCTAAGTCATACAATATAAATCTACCAAAATAATCTAAACCTTACACCTATCTCCTTACCTAACCCATTTTTTTTTCTACCTATCAACCATGAGTTGTATCCTTATCAATCCAGATCATCATCATAGAAGCTTCCATGAGTTGGACTTCAAATGGGCTATAATATTTCAAAGAGCATGGGCTTGTAAACAAGTTTACAAAACAACACTCCCCCTTAAACTTGTTTTATGATGCTGAGCAAATTTCTCAATCTAACAAAGTCTTCTTGCTTGAGTGGTTTAGTGAAGATGTCGGCAATTTGATCTTGTGATTTCACATACTCAAGTTGTACATCCTTTCTTGTGATGCACTCCCTGATGCAATGATATCGAGTATCTATGTGTTTGCTTCGATAATGGAAAACATGATTTTTGGCTAAGGCAATGGTTGACTTGTTGTCGACACAAATTTTGGTTGGCTCTTCTTGTGTCATACTTAGCTCCTTCAACAAGTTTCTCAAGAAAATTGCATGGAAAACATATGAGGTAGCTGCTACATATTCTGCTTCACAACTAGACAAGGTGACAATCGGTTGCCTTTACGACATTCATGTCAAAACAATATCTCCCATGAAAAACACAAATCCGAAAGTTCTTTTTCGATCATCTATATCTCCACCAAAATTGCTATCAATATATCCAACAAGCTCGTAATCGTTAAAAGCTGAATAGAACAAGCTAAAATTAATTGTACATTTTAGATAGCGTAGGATTCTTTTTATAGCTTTGAAATGGGTGATTGTCGGTTTCTCCATATAGCAGCTAATCAATCCAACGGCATACATTATGTTAGGTCTTGTGCACGTGAGATAATGCAGACTTCCAACTAATCATCATGCTTGGATAGTTTGATTCTACATTCCACTGGTGTGTTGATTGGCTTGCAATCGTTAATCTTGAACTTCTTTAGTATCTCCCTTGCATAACTTTCTTGAGAGATAAAGATGTCTTCTTCTTTTTGCTTCACTTCAATTCCAAGGTAGTATGTCATTAACCAGATATCTGTCATTTCTAACTCTTAGGTCATCACCTCCTTAAAATCTTCAAACAGCTTCAGGTCACTTTTGGTGAAGATGAGATCATCTACGTATAGGAAAATGATTAGAATATCTCCATCTTTAATCTTGACCTAGAGTGAATTTTCATAGGAAAACTTGGTGAAGTTGTTTTCCAAAAAGTACTTATCGATGCGGTTATTACATGCTCTTGGTGCTTGTTTTAACCCATAAAGAGCTTTCTTCAACTTCAACACCTTCCCTTTGTGCCTTTTTCTTTATAGCCTGATGGTTGCTTAATGTAGACTTCTTCTTCAAGGACTCTGTTTAGAAAAAACATATTTTACATCCATTTTTTTGTATCTTCCACTTATTTTGAGCTGCCAAAGAAATTATTAGTCTTATAGTCTCTAATCGAGCAACAGGAGCAAATACCTCATCATAGTCAATTCCAGCCTTTTGACTATATCCTTTTGCTACTAGCATCACCTTGTGCCTTTCAATCTCTCCCTTAGCATTCCTTTTTGTCTTGTACACTCATTTGAAACCTATTTCCTTGTGTCCTTTGTGAAGTGAGGTGAGTTCCCATGTGTCGTTCTTCTTAATGGCCCTGATTTCTTCGTCCATTGCATCTCTCCACTTCTTTTCTTGTAATGCTTCTTCAAAGTTTATTGGTTCATAGTCAGCAAAAAGATATAAAAGTGTGAGATTGTCTAATCATTTGGTTACCTCATAAAGATCTCGAAGACTTCGTGTGTGTGGCACTTCTCTTTCATCTTGACTTCAACTTGACGATGACTAAGGTGATGAGTCTCCTTGAGTGGTTGATATTGGTGAAGTGGGTAGAGTTGCAAGCTCTTGTTGAGGTTCACTCAGTTGCTCCCTCATTGTCTGCTCATCTTTTTTAAACTAAGGAAAGAAATTGAAGTTACCTGCATGAGAGTTAAAATCTCATTCTCTTTCTTCATAAAATACCACATCTCGACTAATCATAATCTTCTTATTATTTGGATTGTACAAATTGTAGCCCTTTGAATTAGCATCATAGTCGATAAAGATAAAACTCTCTCTTTTATCATCAAGCTTTGTTCCTCTCTCATCTGGTACATGAACATGGGCTATACTTCCAAAGGCTCTTAGGTGGGAAATACCAAGCTTTCTTCCACTCTATGCCTCTTATGGTGTCTTTCCCCATACACTTCTTATTGGAGATCGGTTTGACAAGTAAACTGCACATGCTACTACTTCTACCTAAAACTCTTTGGGTAGTTTTTTTTCTTTTGAGCATGCTTCATACCATGTTGAGGATTGTTCGGTTCTTTCTTTCAGTTACACCATTCTGTTGGGTGGGATCTTGGAGTTGTTAAAGATCTATGAATTCCATTTGCTTCACAGAACTCTTGAAACTCCTTGGATGTAAATTCTCCACCTCTATCGAATTTTATGGCTTTGAAATTTCTACCATTTTCTCTCTCCACTATAGCTTTGAACCTTTTGAATACTTCAAAAACTTCTGATTTCTGTTTCAAGAAATATACCCAAGTTTTTCTTGAAAAATCATCAATGAAAATAAGAAAATAATTACTGTTACCGAGAGAGCTAGGCTTGATCGTTCTGCACACATCAATATGGATTAGCTTGAGTGGCTTCTTGGCTCTTGAGTCTGACTCCTTTGGAAAGCTTTTTTGGAATTGCTTCCTGAGTAGGCACCCTTCACAAAGTTGATCAGGATGGTTAATGCAAGGTTGTCCCTTCAACATCTCTTTCTTAGATAACAACTCCAATCCTCCAAAATTGAAATGTTCATATCGAAGATGCCATAGCCACGATGCATCTTTGTAGCAAAATTTCAGGCACTTTGTAATGTCATTTTGTATATTGATCAGGAACATTCTATTCTTTGACATCGGTACATTTGCAATGAAGTTATTTTTATCATCTTTTATAGAATGATTACAATCCTTCATATGAATATCATAACCTTTCTCCAATATTTGTCCTAAATTCAAGATGTTAATTTTCATATTGAGGACATAATAGACATTGGAAATAAATTGATGTTTCCCATCTTTCAAGTGAATGAGAATGTTACCTCTTCCTTTCACTACTATGTTAGAACCATCTCCAAATGAGACTTTTCCGCTTACTGATTCATCTAGCTCCACGAACATGTCTTTCCTTCCACACATATGGTTGCTTGCACAGCTGTTAAGATACCAAGAATTTGGTTGACCACCATCACCCTCATTTCATGCTAGAAAAATAGTTTCTTTCTCATTGGTCTTCTCCTTTATGTAGTTGATTTTCTCATCTACTCTATTGTTGGGAGCTCTACATTATGAAGCATAATGTCCAAACTTCTGATAATTATAACATTGAACTTGAGATTTGTCATACCTTGAGTTCATATTTCTCTTCCACGACCTTGTGTTGAGCTTTTCCTTCTCTCAAAATTGTGGGAATTGTTGTTGTAATTCCAACCTCATCCATGACCGTGGCTTCCCCCTCGTCCACGGCCTCTACCCTGCCTCAACCACATTGATTTCTATCATTGCCTTTGCTTTCATGCTTATCCTTGAATTGCATCTCGAAGAGTTTCTTAGTGATCCCTTGCTTCTTCTTATTCTTTTCTTCGTATGCTTGTTCTTATTCTTTTCTTCGTATGCTTGTAATAACCCATTGAGTTCATCAATAGTCATTTCTTCCAAAAAATTTGTTTCCTCAATCGTCACGATAGTGTGTTCAAATTTGGAATCTAATGAATGAAGTATCTTTTTCATTATTCTAACACCTTCCAACATTTCACCATTTCTTTTCAATTGATTAGAAACAACTACGACTTTAGAGAAATAGTCAGAAATAGATTCAGAAGCTTTCATATGTAGAGATTTAAATTCACCTCTTAGTGTTTAGAGACTACCTTCTTCACTTTCTCGGTTCTTTTGAAAGAAATTTGAAGTTTATTCCACGCTGCTTTGAAAGATTTTACATTTGAAATCTTCTCAAACTCATCATCATTTAAGGCTTGATAGATAAGAAAGAGGGTTTTCTTGTCTCTCTTTCTCAAATCCTCCAAAGATTCTTTTTGCACTTGTGTTAGAGTAGCTTCATCGTCTGGCTCATTTAAGCCTTTCTATACAACTTCTCATACATTATGTGCACCCAAAAGAGCCTTCATCTTGATACTCCAATTATCATAGTTGTCGTTGTTGAGTGTCAAGACTTAAAATGATGGCATGCCTCCACTTGAAATAACTCTTAATGCAATAAGAATTTGTAAATTCTGATCACACAAATAGATTCAGAACGTCAAAAAACCTTGGGAGGAACTCTGGGAAAAAATCTTAAATTTTTCAATCAATGGTCAAAGTCAACTTTTTTGGTCAACGGTTTGGTGGCTCGGTCAACAAGCTAGCGGCTCGGTTAACTCGGCTCAACCTCGGTTGGACTCAGTTTCAACTCAATTGATTTGGGAGAACTTTCCGGCGGAACGTGGCGAGGCGTCCGAACTTTGATCTAGATGATTCTCACGACGTCGGATTCGTCTCGTCGAGAGTTTCGATTTTATATACAATAGTGTATATTTATATTTCCAAATACAGCTATGATACCACTTTGTTTGAATATTATGGATCAAAACTTCTCAAAAACTAAGAACACTTAAGAACAATTTTCCAGAAATTCATAAAAACTCTCAAACTTTTATTTTTGATTTTTTTAACTTGATTATTACATTGCTACTGAGAATTATTTATAGAAACAACTAATAAATCTAAGTCATACAATATAAACCTACAAAAACAATCTAAACCAAATACTTATTTCCTTATCTAATCCATTTCTTTTCTTCTTTCTGCCTACGGAGTTGTATCCTTATTAATACAAATCATCACCATAGAAACTTCCATGAGCTGGACTTTAATCCATTCACAAAACACATGGATATGTTCATTTCTTTCAAATATGAAGGTTTTGAGAGAGGTTTTGCAAGTAATATATTGTTTTAGGTTCTAAAGAATCACACTCAAAACATATATTAGGGAGTTTTTCAAATTGAAATTGAACCAAGTTAGGAGAGTTATTGTCTCTTATGAAAACTGCCAGGGATTAAAGGGATGGTGACATTGATTTTCATTCAAATTCTTAAGTATCATTCAAGAATTAAGCTATGCATTCCCAGTGAAGTCTATATCACTTTGCGCATAAGATCTCCCAAAATTTGTCCATTCTCTTTGAGCTTTCTTGTGGGTGGTAGTCCATGCACTTGAACCCAGAATTCTGTGGTTAATAAATATATTTCATTCCCATTTTTTGAGGACTATAAGGTGATCCTTAATATGCCAGCCTCCAAACTTTTTCGGTCAGTTTCATGTTTAAATTTTAGCCTAAAAATGTTTCAGCCTCTATGAACTGTGATAACTTTGACACCAAATGCTAGGTTGGCTGCTAAATCAAAAGTTTGTTGAACTGCATGCATGTGGATTTCCTTGCTAAGTAGGACCTTAGCTAGTAGAGTTAAGGATGCATGTTGTTTCAGCCAAACTCCCAGAAAGACGTCGAGTTATGGAAATCAAGGCAAGTTTGTTTGTTTGTGTTTTTTTCTTTCCTAGAATCAGAAAATTGACAACTGCAGTTATCATACAAATTTTTGTTTCCCTTGTAAATCAAAGTGGTGCAATGTTAGTGAATCATGGTGACGGTTAGGTTTCGTCGGAACCGTGCGTCGGTTCCGAAACCGAATGAGGTTCTTGATGGAAGAACCTTAATAAAGTCTCAGGTCCTCTCACTATTAACTGCATAACAATTCAGATACACCATCAATACGCAGAGAATAAGTGTGAGAAACCAGTGAAAGCATCGAACAGAAAATCCATTGGAATTCCCGTGTAAGTGCTGAAATTTGATCAATGGCAGGAGGTATGTTTTCAATCCAATTTTGTTTCCGCTGCATTTAAATTATGAGTTCATATGGTTTTATGAACGTTTCTTGATTGAATTGAATCTCTAACATTTGGTATCAGAGCCATTTGAAAACAACCCTGTTTTGCTCTGTGAACACGAAGAACTGAAATTTTGGGTTTTTTATTTTGATTGTTTTTGATGCATATGGAAATTATAAAGTGTTTTAATATTGATTTTTTAATGATTCTGTAAAATTAAACTTGAAAAACAATGAAGAAAATAAATCCAATTTGCCGTGTGTATTTATTTCCTTCATTAATTAATTTTTTGTTTAAAATGAAGTTTTTACTTAAAATTAAGATCATGAATCACTCAGAAATTGAATTCTGAGAATTTTGATAAAAAGAACGCTGGATTTTATCGCCGGAATAGAAATATACGGCCGGGTATCCGTTAGTGTAAAAATGGGTCGAGTTGACCCGGCTAGAGGTTGAAGATGAAGTTTATTAAAAAAAAAAATCAAAACACACGCTGCCTGGGGACTCGAACACAGGTCCTGCGTGAAATTTTGAATAGTCTCATCTAATGGGCTGCAACATATATTTCACTTATTTTGTATCAAACTTATATTTATATATATTTAGAGTTTGATTTTTAAACAAAACAAAAAAAATGCTTTAACTGGGAATTGAACCCAGACTTCAATGGTGGGAATAAGTGAAACTTTCCACTAGGAAGTAACTACTTTTACATTATAGCTAGTATCTCACTTAATTTTAAACATGTATTTGTATTTTGATTTTAATAAAAAAAATACAAATAAATTCCGAATATAATTTTAATTTATGTTTATCATATGTATAATATTTATTATACATGTTATATTTATTTAAATAATTTTTGGACACATTAAAATTTTATTTAAATACATTATGCTTAAATTATTTGTTTTGTGTATTTATATGTATAAATTTTGCAATTAATTATACATATAAAATTTAGTTAAATAATTTATGCATAATTAAATTAAATTTTTAATGGCACTTATGGATTTAATTAGTGCTTATATTATTTAATTTTGCTTGTATAATTTATTGTCATATATGCAATTTAAGATAAATAATATTTGCACATTTGATATTAAATTAATATTGCTTATGGTTTTATGCAATAATTGAGCATAAGAATTTAATTAATATTTAAGTGATTCATATAGTTTAATTAATTAGGGAGTAGCCACAGCATCTTTAATTAATTAAAACTATAATAAAGTTTATTTAGGATTACATTTAGAAAATAAATATTAATTGTAATTCATCATATCTGATATAATAAATCTTATCCCACAGGAATTTTTATTATATTTTTGTGTGATTAATTAGGATATAATATCAAATTATATTTTCTAATTTACCCACAGGGATTAGGAAAAAGAACATAATTTGATAGTTTTATCGTAAAGTTAGGATGAATTTAATTGAATTAAAACTTTAGCCCACATGCAAGTTTTATGTCACTAGATTCATATTATTCATGATTTACATTGGTAAAGAATGACTATAGTTTAGGCCTCAAATTTTAATAAGCATATAATCTTTAATTACAGCTTCTCAACCTGTAAATTTCTCTGATATCCGTTGTGATATTCCCGATCTGAAAGGGGATAACTATAAAATATGGAAGGAAAGAATTCTTCTTCAATTAGGGTGGATGGATATTGATTATGCTATTAGGAAAAACGAACCACCTAAAATTACTCAAACCAGTACTCCAGAAAATATCATGCTTTATGAACAATGGGAACGATCTAATCGGCTTAGTATGATGTTCATTAAGACTAAAATCTCTGCTGGTATTCGTGGTTCCGTTGATCAGCATACCAATGTTCAAGACTTGCTAAAGGCCATTGATGATCAATTCGTCACTTCAGATAAGGCTTTAGCAAGCACCCTTATTATGAAGTTCTCTTCTTTAAGACTCACCAGTGTGAAAGGTGTGCGCGAGCACATTATGCAAATGAGGGACATTGCGGCTCAACTTAAGCATCTCGAGGTTGAGATGTCGGAATCCTTCCTGGTGCACTATATCCTTAACACTCTCCCACATCAGTACGGGCCATTCAAAATCTCGTACAATACACATAAAGATAAATGGTCAATCAATAAACTAATGACCATGTGTGTTCAAGAGGAAGGGAGGCTTGTTATGGAATTTGGTGAAAGTGCAATGTTGGCTACAACCTACCAGAAAGGAAAATCTCAATACAAGCATAAAGGAAAGGGGATAATTCCACCTCAGGCTGATATTAAGAAAGAATCCAAGTGTTTCTTTTGTAAAAAGAAGGGACACATGAAGAAGGATTGTATCATATTCCAGAAATGGCTTGAGAATAAAGGTAATCCAACCTCGTTTGTTTGTTATGAATCTAATATGGTTAATGTTAATATTAACACCTGGTGGATTGATTCTGGATCTACAATCCATGTTGCAAACTCCTTACAGGGTATGCAAAATCTAAGGAAGCCAGTGGGAAGTGAGCAATACATCTTATCCGGTAACAGGATGGGCTCACATGTGGAGGCTGTAGGGACATGTAGTTTGATTTTAAGTAGTGGTTTTATTTTAAAATTAGAAAAGACCTTTTATGTTCCAAGTTTCTCTAGAAACTTGATTTCAATTTCAAGACTTGTACCTTATGGTTATTCCTTTCACTTTTCAGAAACATCTTTCAATTTATTTAATAAATCTGATTGTGTTGGGAATGGTATTTTGTCTGATGGTCTTTACTGCATTAATTTACGAAATAATGCCACTCATAACGCTATGCATGTTCAAGCTGGCACTAAAAGGTGTATTATTGACGATGACTCTTATACGTTATGGCATAGGAGATTAGGACATATCTCTATAGAAAGAATTAAAAGATTAGTGAAAGATGGGGTACTTAATACTCTAGATTTTACTGATTTTGAGACATGTGTGGACTGCATTAAGGGAAAGCAGACTAACAAGTCAAAGAAAGGTGCCAAAAGGAGTTCAAACATATTAGAAATCATACATATGGATATATGTTGTCCAGACATGGACATTCAAGGTCAGAAATATTTTATCACCTTTATTGATGATTTTTCTCGATATATGTATCTCTATATGCTTCATAATAAGAGCGAAGCATTGGATGCCTTCAAAAGCTTTAAGGTTGAAGTAGAGAAACAATGTGGAAAGCAAATAAAGATCGTGAGATCAGATAGAGGTGGTGAATATTATGGTAGATACACTGAGAATGGACAAGCGCCTGGTCCGTTTGCTAAGTTTGTTCAAGAACATGGGATAGTTTCCCAATACACTATGCCTGGTTCACCAGACCAAAATGGTGTAGCAAAAAGAAGGAACCGAACACTGTTGGACATGGTGCGGAGTATGCTTAGCAACTCCAATCTTCCTAAATCCTTGTGGATTGAAGCTTTAAAGACGGCTGTGTATATATTAAATCGAGTTCCAACCAAGGCTGTCTCAAAGACACCATTTGAATTATGGAAAGGTTGGAAACCGAGTTTGCAACATATGCGCGTTTGGGGATGCCCGTCTGAAGTGAGGATTTATAATCCACAAGAGAAAAAGCTGGACCCAAGGACCATTAGTGGGTATTTCATTGGATATGCCGAACGGTCTAAAGGTTATAGATTTTACTGTCCATCTCATAACACTAGGTTTGTGGAATCAAGAAATGCAAAATTCCTTGAGAATTACTTGATTAGTGGGAGCGATCGATCCCAGGGCTTTGGTTCTGAGAAAGATCATTCAGATGCTCAATATGCCACTTCAAGTAATGGACTGATCGTTATTGTTAACAACATACCTTGAGTACAAATGCATGTTGAAGAACCAGTCTTGGAAGTACCATAAGCTGTTGATCCTGATCCAGTAGATGTTGAAGTTCAACAGATGCCTACAACTGTTGAACAACCAGTTGAACAACATGATCCTGCTCCTCAGGAGAATGTTGATGCAACATTAAGAAGATCTACTAGAGTAAGGAAATCAGCGATTCCTAATGATTATGTTGTGTATCTATAAGAATGTGACTATAATGTTGGAGCCGAAAATGATCCTGAGACGTTTTCACAGGCCATGAGTTCTGAGGTTTCGAACTTATGGTACAATGCCATGAAAGAAGAGATGGATTCTATGGCGTCTAACCGAGTCTAGGATCTCGTCAAGTTGCCTGATGGTGTGAAAGCCATTGGATGTAAATGGGTCTTCAAAACAAAGAAAGACTCACAAGGCAACATTGAGAGACATAAGGCAAGACTCGTTGCCAAAGGATTCACTCAAAAGGAAGGAATCGACTACACAGAGACATTTTCTCCTGTATCTAAGAAAGATTCACTTCGTGTGGTCATGGCATTGGTTGCCCATTTTGATTTGGATTTGCAACAAATGGATGTGAAAACAGCTTTCCTTAATGGTAACCTAGAGGAAGAGGTTTATATGAAACAACCGGAAGGATTCTTCTATAGTGATGGTGAGCATTTGGTTTGTAAGCTTAATAAATCCATATATGGATTAAAACAAGCTTCCTGTCAATGGTATTTGAAATTCCATAACGTCATCACTTCATTTGGTTTTGAAGAGAACGTCATGGATCAATGTATATACCAGAAAGTTAGTGGGAGTAAGATTTGTTTCTTGGTGCTATATGTGGATGATATTTTGCTTGCAGCCAATGATAAGGGTTTGCTACATGAGGTAAAACAATTCCTCTCTAAAAATTTTGATATGAAGGATATGGGTGAGGCATCTTATGTCATTGGCATTAAGATCCATAGAGATAGACTTCGAGGTGTCTTGGGTTTATCTCAAGAAACCTATATCAATAAAGTTTTAGAGAGATTTCGGATGAAGGATTGTTCACCAAGTGTTGCTCCCATTGTGAAGGGTGATAAGTTCAATTTGGACCAATGCCCAAGGAATGATTTTGAAAGAGAACAGATGAAAACCATTCCATATGCTTCAGCTGTTGGAAGCCTGATGTATGCTCAGGTCTGCACCAGACCTGACATTGCATTTGTTGTTGGGATGCTAGGGAGATATCAGAGTAATCCAGGTGTTGACCATTGGAAAGCTGCAAAGAAAGTGATGAGGTACCTACAAGGAACCAAGGATTATATGCTCATGTATAGACGAACCGATGAACTGGAAGTAATTGGCTACTCCGATGCGGACTTTGCTGGTTGTATTGATTCACGAAAATCAACATCTGGTTACATTTTCATGCTTGCCGGTGGAGCTGTGTCTTGGAGGAGTGCGAAACAGTCCTTGACTGCTACTTCCACCATAGAGGCCGAGTTCATATCATGTTTTGAGGCCACATCGCATGGTGTATGGTTAAAGAGTTTCATTTCTGGGCTTAGAGTAGTTGACTCTATTTCTAGGCCATTAAGATTATACTGTGACAACTCAGCTGCTGTATTTATGGCTAAGAACAACAAAAGTGGTAGTCGTAGTAAGCACATCGACATTAATTACTTGGCCATAAGAGAACGTGTTAAGGAAAAGAAAGTGGTCATTGAGCACGTAAGCACTGAGTTGATGATTGCTGATCCTTTGACTAAAGGCATGCCACCAATGAAATTCAAGGATCATGTAGAGAAAATGGGAATTGGTTCCACTTTGTAAATGTATATATACAATTAATTAATGAAACTCTTATATATTGTGATATTTTCTCATATTCATGTGCACCTTAATTTATTTGAGAAAATTTATATTGGACCAAGAATAAATATAGGATTTATTCATTAAGTTTAGTTACCACATAAAGTATAGTACTTGAGAAACTAAATACATTGTAATACATGGAAGATAATACTCGCTCTTAGAGGACCTATCGCTATGATTCATGTGTTTTGTTACTCAAGAGAATTTTGCTTAACGTTTGCACCAAGTGAGAGAATGTAAATCAAAGTGGTGCAATGTTAGTGAATCGTGGTGACGGTTAGGTTTCGTCGGAACCGTGCGTCGGTTCCGAAACCGAATGAGGTTCTTGATGGAAGAACCTTAATAAAGTCTCAGGTCCTCTCACTATTAACTGCATAACAATTCAGATACACCATCAATACGCAGAGAATAAGTGTGAGAAACCAGTGAATGCATCGAACAGAAAATCCATTGGAATTCCCGTGTAAGTGCTGAAATTTGATCAATGGTAGGAGGTATGTTTTCAATCCAATTTTGTTTCCGCTGCATTTAAATTATGAGTTCATATGGTTTTATGAACGTTTCTGGATTGAATTGAATCTCTAACATCCCTGTCTCAAAATTAACAATAAACTATAAAGTTAATTAATTTCCATAACATAAATAACAAAATTAGGAAATTAATTAGCAAGATTTGTTAAGATGTACTTATGATATAGTTCCATTTAGCTTATGTTTTTAGAAGTATTAATTGGTGGACATTTTTTAGCATACATAGTATCATATTTAAACTTTTGTAAACAATAGTTACCGTTACCATCATATGCTAACACCTTAAAAAGTACTACTAGAAATGCATTAATAAATCACTTTTAAACTCATGATTTTTATATTATGTCATATGTCATAATTATTTTAAAATTTAAAAAAATTATTCACATTTTTAGATAACATTTATACATGTCACAATATATATTATATAAGTTCAAAAGTACTCACAGATTTAATTTTTGTGAGCGTTCATCATAATTTTATTGATGGCTTGAATTGTATTATGATTTTAACATGCATTGGTTTTTGACACAACGTAGGCAACTTTGATTTAAAAAAAACTTTATTTTACAGTAACCAAAGTATAAAGTACTACATCAACATTAATACTCAAATTATCTTTTATAAAAAAGAAAAGCTAAATTAACTATCAATAACATATAAACATTACAAAATTAGAATATCTTTATCTTATCACTCTTTTTCGTACTCGTCCCTGTGAAAATTGTATTTTGATTGAGTTCACTACTTAGAAAAAATTGATTGTATGTATATAGAGGATAATAATATAGTTGATAGGATAGTATCTAGAATTTTTAATATTTGTATAGCGACTAAGTAGTAGAATATTTTACTGTGTCATTTTATTTATTTTTATACTAATAAAAAAATTAATTTATATATTTATTTATTTATTTAATAATATTTATACGGGAGACCACGAGACTCCTAAAAATATGTCAACCTATTAGAATATGTAGACGCACCTAATCATTCCTGTCACCAACGGTATTTCATTTAAAAACATTACAAAACTAGTCATTAATTTCGCAGAGAATATGTTAATGAACAGAATCTACGGGAGTAAAACTTCTTGAGTACTGAAAGATATCATTATTTCCCCTAATATAATTATATCATTATATCACACTTTTCTCTCCAATAAGATGACATCTTCTATAATTTACACTAGTTATGTCAAACTATCATTCCTTAGACATGTTATCTAAACAAAGTGTTTAAAAAGAAATATCAAATTCCCCTAATATAATATGGTGATATTATTTTAACATGTTATCTTCTCATTTATTTTAGTATATTTAAACATAAATATATATAAAAATTTAATTAAAATAATCTTAGCCTTTAAATACCAAAGCTTATATTATATTTACATGATCAAATTTTTTAATCTATGTTTACATGCTTTACAATGAAACTTATATTTACGTGATCAATTCATTGATTTTATATTTACATGTCTTATAAGTAGGTTTTAGTGTAAATAAACTACAATCACTCACTCATTTAATATTAAAATAGATCAAGATTTTGCTTAAGGAAATACACATAAATGCAACAAAAACGAGAGGTTTATATTTCTTGAGAAACTAATTAAAGATGGAAACGCGAGAAGAAAATGAGTTGGAAGGAACCATATTTTCGTTTATGATCACTATTCAATGACCCATTATTCAAATTTGTTTAACAAAGAACCACTTGTAACTAAAATTTATCATGAATCTATCAAGTTCAACGTTTCTGACAATAATGACAGGAAGGTCACGATGAGCCCACGTGGAGTAGGTAGTACTAATATTCTTGAGTTGTTAGATTCACATTTAGCACCTGGGAGGACTCACAAAATTTACTGGAATCGAAACCATGTTATTATTTTAATTAAACATATATATGGGCAAACTCTTTGAAACTCTATTCGTGCAGTAAATCTACAATTCTTGATTGATTTTTTTTTTTTAATTAGTACAAGAGGAGTTTGAGTAACCAAAATCATAGGCTTTCTTAAGTTCAAGTGAAAAATATACCAAAATCACTCATGTATAATTGTACATGATCATAGGTTTCGTCACTCTTGTTACACAGGTTTATAAAAAAAGAAGCTAAAAATAGTGTTTTTGCTAGTTCATTAAAATGTGCCAAGTTGTTTTTACTTTTTCACTTGTTTGAATCGGTGAAAATTTGAAAGGATTGGTAAGAAAATCGCTATTTTAGAACTGGCGAAAATATGATCACTACGTATATTTATTTTAATTGAATTATTAGCCAAATTAATAACCTCTCATGTGTGTATGATGATGAAAATCTTAACCATAAAATCCTAGCACACATTTCTATGAAAATCTAGTGTCACCTGGGTCATTAAGCATTAATATTTCATTAATTAGTGGCTATACATACATAAATGAGCATTTCATGCCTCATAAATCATATATCAATTCATCCATGACACATATCATTATTTTAAATACTAAATCATGTCTCTAGCAATATGTCATTATTTCAAATACTAAATCATGTCCCTAGCAATATGTCATAAAGGATTTCCTTTCAAGAAATAATCAAACAAATTCAAATACTTTTGTTATCTAAAGCATGCATAATTCACTTAAACCTCTTTAAACAGACACATTATTCAATAATTAAGGAGTTGTGTTCAAGTATGAAACATCACAATACAAAATAACGCCTACAAAAAGAACTAATCCATACTAGTAAACATTCGTTATTTTCCAAATAATCATACTCAAAACAATCTTTGTCCGTTATTATCATTGAAACCAAAAATCAATCAAAAATTCAAATATCTAAAATCACATATTCTGTAGAAAAAACAAGAAATAACTCTACACAAAAGAGTTCTCTAGTTTGTATTATTTTCTTCATGTTTTCATTACAATTGTATAGCTATTTATAAGGAAATTTTATTCCTTCAATTACTCTTTAAATTAAGCATTTCTTGTTTTACTCCTTGAATTAAGGATTCCTTGTTTTACTCCTTGAATTAAGGATTCCTTGTTTTACTCCTTGAATTAAGGATTCCTTGTTTTACTCCTTGAATTAAGGTCCTTGTTTTATTCCTTGAATTAAGGTCCTTGTGTTTATTCTTTGAATTAAGAACTAATATCCAATACTCCCCCTCAAGCTGGATCCAGAAGATTTATGGATCCAAGCTTGGACAAAAGTCGTTGAAATTGATGAGAAGCCAAGGGCTTGGTGAAGATGTCAGCCAGTTGGTCGAAGTTTTTTGTATAATGTGTCTGAATCACTTGTGATTGAACTTGTTCACGAACGTAATGACAATCAACTTCAATGTGTTTCGTCCTCTCGTGAAACACTGGGTTTGATGCTATATGCATAGCTGCCTGATTGTCACAAAATAAGGACATAGGAAGAGTTGTAGGAACACCTAAATCACACAGAAGACCTTTAAGCCATATCAACTCACACGCAGTTGAAGCCATTGCACGATACTCTGCTTCGGCACTTGATCTGGCAATCACAGTTTGCTTCTTACTCTTCCATGTGACCAAGTTTCCACCGACAAATGTACAGTAGCCAGTGGTGGACTTGCGATCAATTGCATTCCCTGCCCAATCAGCATCACAATACCCCATGATTTGTGTGTTGTCATTCTTCTTCATGATAATACCACGACCCACTGATCCTTTTAAGTAGCGTAAGATCCTTTTAACAAGGGTCAAATGCTCAAGTGTTGGGGAGTGCATGAATTGGCTCACAATACTTACAGAATATGTGATGTCAGGTCTGGTGATTGTTAGGTAGATCAACTTACCAACCAGTCGTTGGTAATAACTTATATCCCTGAGTGGCGTGCCCTTCAAGCTAGGTTTGAGCTTGCTGTCAAGAGGGGTAATGGCTGGTTTAGCATCGCTCATGTTAGCTTCCTTAAGCAAATCTAGGATATATTTCCTTTGGTTAAGAAAGAGTCCCTTGTGCGAGGTTGCCATTTCTATACCAAGAAAGTACTTCAATATCCCAAGGTCTTTAATTGCAAACCTTTGTTTGAGGGACTGTTTGAGGTTGAAAATCTCGTCAGCATTATCACCTGTAATTATCAGATCATCTACATAAATCAGCACAACCAATTTGCCCATAGCTCCTGTGCGAACAAATAGTGAGGAATCGGCATTGCTGCTTTTGAAACCAACACTAGTGAGAACTGAGCTTAGCTTGGCATACCAAGCTCGTGGGGACTGTTTCAAACCATAAATGGATTTGTGCAATTTGCACACTAAATCCAGTTCATTGCTTTGAGGATGCCCAGGTGGCAATTTCATATAGACTTCTTCTTTGAGATCACCATGCAAGAATGCATTCTTCACATCCATTTGGTACATGGACCACCCCTTGTTTACAGCCACAGACAGTAACACTCTTACCGTGTTCATTTTTGCAACAGGTGCAAATGTTTCTTTGTAATCCACCTCGAATGTTTGAGTGAATCCCCGAGCCACCAATCTTGCTTTATACCTCTCAATTGATCCATCTGACTTGAATTTGAGCTTATAGATCCATTTGCAACCCACAACTTTCTTGCCTTTTGGAAGTTTGGTGATGCTCCATGTGTTGTGTTGATCTAGGGCTTTAAGTTCTTCTTGCATGGCTTCCTTCCACACCTCTTGGCTGTTGGCCTCATGAAAGTTTTGAGGCTCACTGTAACTCGATATAGTGCTGAGGAATGCGGCATGGGTTGGTGTCACTCTCTTATATGACACATAATTTGAGATGGGATGTGTGGGTTTGTAGGTGACAAAGTCTTGAAGTCTTGTGGGAGGTTGCCTAACACGCATTGGATTACGTCGTGGAGCAGAAGGAGTTATCTCACACTCGTTCACATCTTGTACCATATTGTGAGGATCATCTTGATTATCACCATCTTCATGCAGTGTACCATTAAGACGAGACCCTTCATTGTTACTTTCAGTGAGAGATGCATCAATGTTGACATGGCTGGGATCTTGTTGTTGTGGAGCCTCAAGTTCGATTCTTGGTAATGGAAACACATCCAAGATGTCATCCCCTTGACTTGTGATTTCATGTGACTTGCTAAAAAAAGGGTTAGTTTCATAAAATCGAACATCTTTAGACACAATTAATCTCCTAAGTTGGGGATCATAACACTTATATCCCTTTTGTGTAGATGAATAACCAAGAAAAATACATTTAACAGCTCTAGGATCCAATTTATCTCGATGATGAGATTGAATATGTACAAAACAGATGCAACCAAAGACTCTAAGGTGTGAAAGGTTAATTTTCCTTCCTTTCATGACCTCTAGAGGAGACTTGAAATCTAAGACTCGACTGGGTAATCTATTGATGATGTAAGCAGCTGCCATAACCCCTTGGGACCAGAATCTCTTTGGTACATTCATTTGTAGCATTAATGCTCTAGTTTTTTCAAGTAAGTCCCGATTTTTGCGTTCAGCTACACCATTTTGTTGAGGTGTGCCAACACAACTTGTTTGATGCATAATGCCATGAATGCTCAAATATTGTTTCATGATATGGGACATGTATTCGGTGCCATTGTCAGACCTTAAGGTTTGAATTTTAGAAGAAAAGTGATTTTTAACAAGATTGTGAAAGTCCTTAAATACTTCCATAACTTCATTTTTAGACTTTAAAAGATATAACCATGTGACTCGAGAGAAATCATCAACAAAAATCACAAAATACTTATAACCATCAAAAGATTCATTAATTGGTCCCCATACATCTGAATGAACTAGTTCAAAACACTTACTAGCCCTAGACAAGGAAGAATTAAAAGGCAATCTAGTGGCCTTAGACAAGTGGCAAGTTTCACATGCAATTTCATCATTTCCTAAGTTTGGAAATAAAGTTGACAAAATTGGTAGAGAAGGGTGAGCTAAACGTTGATGCCACAATTGATTATCTTGGATAGGATTAAACTTAGCTTGAAACCCTCTGGGATTGCTCTTGGATATGTAATAGAGACCATCTAAGTAAAACCCTTCACCAATCATCTTTTTGGTGACACAATCCTGAAAAATGACATTGTGAGGAGAAAAAATGGCTAAGCAATTCAAGGTATTTGTGATTTTTCCTACAGACAGAAGTTGGAAAGGAAAGGAAGGTACATATAAAACTGCCGACTCGATTTCATCTGACATTAATTTTATTTTTTCCTTTCCTAAAACCTTTACATTCTCACCATTTGCAATTGAAACTTGTGAAGGATTTGCTAATTTTTCAAACTTATGAGACTTTGACACATGGTTTGTCATATGATCTGTGGCACCTGAATCTACAACCCAAAAATCATGCAACATATTTATTTTAAGAGCAGTTTTAAAGGCTTTTATGATACCTTGCATGTCCTCTTGTGGTATGAGTTTTGTATCTGCCAAGAAGCCCGCAAACTTGCCTAGCAATGCTGTCGAGTTTCCTTCTTCTATGCTATCTACACAGTCAATTCTAGCTCCTCTTGTCTTGCTTTGAAGATACAACATAAACTCATTCATGAGTTCAGCTGGATTCGCTGTGAAGTTCTTGAATGGATCAGACCCATTAGAGGTAGAGGCAAAAGCATGATTAGCACGGAGTCCAGTACGATTCACTTTCTGTAAACCCTTATCCTTTATAAAATCAGGTTTTAATTCTGGATGTAGAATCCAACATGTGTCCTTAACATGGCCCGTATGGTTGCAATGTTGACACTTCAAGTTTGGATGCTTCCCTTTGTACTTCCTCTCGTTGGTTAGATAGGCTCTTGCCTTAGGTGAACTAGCCATTGTATCCTTGTTCATGACTTTCCTTCTTACTTCTTCACGTTGAATTGTCGCACATACATTGGTGAAGGAAGGAAGTTCAGTATTCATGAGTATATGGCATCGTATATCTTCATATGTTGAATCCAGACTGGACAAAAGTTAAAATATCTTATCTTCTTCCGCTCTCTTTCGTAGCAGAGCTACATCGGTTGTATGAGGACGATATATTTCCAACTCATTCCACATGCTTTTCATGCTTCCTAAGAGTTGTACAAAAGGCTTGCCATCTTGTTGCAGATCTGAGATGTCTTTCTTTAATTGAAAAACTCGTGCAGCATTATTTTGACTGCCATACATTTCCTTGACCGTCTCCCATAGTTGGTATGCAGATTCAGAGTAACTGAATATTTCAGCTAATTTACGTTCCATGGAATTTAGGAGCCATGACATAACCAACTGATCCTTACTAAGCCAGGATTCATAGGTTGGTGAGGAAACATCAGGTACTTCGATGCTTCCATTTATGAACCCCAACTTGGACCTTCCACCTAGATCCAGAGACACTGCTCTTGACCAAGGCAAGTAATTAAACTCATTCAACAAGACTGAGCTTAATCTTTGATTTGGGTTGACATCCACCTCATGCATATTCATGAAGGAAAGCACTGATGAACTTTCAGCTTCTGATCCTAGCGGCTTGTCTTCAGCCATTTCAAAGATTGAAGATGCTAAGATAATAATAAAGCAGAAGCAAGTTAATTTTCCTGCTCTGATACCATGTAGAAAAAACAAGAAATAACTCTACACAAAAGAGTTCTCTAGTTTGTATTATTTTCTTCATTTTTTCATTACAATTGTATAGCTATTTATAAGAAAATTTTATTCCTTCAATTACTCTTTAAATTAAGCATTTCTTGTTTTACTCCTTGAATTAAGGATTCCTTGTTTTACTCCTTGAATTAAGGATTCCTTGTTTTACTCCTTGAATTAAGGATTCCTTGTTTTACTCCTTGAATTAAGGTCCTTGTTTTATTCCTTGAATTAAGGTCCTTGTGTTTATTCTTTGAATTAAGAACTAATATCCAATATATTCCATAATTTCTAATCATTCTCTCAGGATAACATAAACTTAAACTAAATTAACAAAAATCAAGAAATTTCCACGCCCAAATATAACTAGTACATTTTTCTTAATATGTAAACATTAAAAATATGAGCAAATCAAGGATGAGAAACTCCCCTAATTGATGCTTCAGTCTTTGATGACTTGATAAGCTTGATATGGCACAGACTTCCATCTTTATTAGCACATTTAAAACTAAAAATACACTAATTAATAAATTAAAGCAATAACACATAAAAAATATATATAAGCCGCTAAAAAATTTATATTTCTTGAGTTGCTTCCAAAGAAATGTTTGATTTATATATTCCTTAACTAGACTTCCCATCACTTGTTAAGATGGATACCGGATAATATGCACACAAAAAATCATAAATAACCGCTTTACAATTTTCATGAGAGTAGGATCATGGTCTTCATATTTGTCCACAAGATCGCAAACTAACATCCATGTAATTAAGGCTTCATGAACCTTGTTGAGAAAATGAAAAACATCCAACTCAACATATATCCTAATAGCTTCGTCAAAAAGGATCGATTGGACCTTCTTCAAGAGCTTACGTTCCCCAAATTCTTTTCCAAACTTCAGCTTCTAGTACTTATTGAAATAGTATTGGAGGTACATGGTTTTAAAGAGTTGTTAAGTCACCAATTGACAAGCTAACCGCAAGTACTCAGGTCACTTAAGTAATATAGTATATTTTTAAGTATGGATATCAATTTCACTAATTTGAACATCACTAGTACCATTTGAACAAGGAAAATAAATTGTAGAACATTATTAAACAATGACTAAATTAATTAAATTAATGAATGATCACATATCAGACAAAGATCTAGGACTCTTAATCTCCTAATTTACTACATATATAAATACTTAAAAATCTCAACTATATTAACCATAAAACAAATTTCATCTAACCAAACATGTAATTCCACTCTTGAAAAAACTACTTTCCATTTATAAATAATTGAATTACACTTTCATGTTAATTCATTCACATGTTACTCATTAAATTTGCAATTATTGATTCATGCATATGAATCATACAAATCTATCTACAAACACTAAGCATGTTATTTAATCATGACAAGTAATCAAATAACTCTCTTGAATGTATCTAATTACTTCTATAGATTAATTATTGGCCAAAAAGTTTTAGAATAAAATCAAGATTAAATAATATGAACTTTATCTAACAACCATAATGGGTCCAAATAAATTAATTCACATAATATATAATTAGATTCATAAGAACATTAAACAAGAAAATCTAGCCATTAAATTTCATGATCAAAGTCATAATTCAATATATAAGATCATGGAAGTTAATACGAGATGAAGAAAGAATAAAGTACAATCAATCTATTGTCTTGTAATGGCTTCATCGTAAATCTCCTTACTTTATTTTCTTTTGATTGTGTAGCTCTTCTCTTTGTTATGAGGATTATGTTTTTCTTGAAATTTAAAATTTCTCTTATTAAATCATATGGACGACATTTTGGAGTAACACGAATAGCAACTAAGGTACTTCAAAGTGGTTTCTTTTAGCCATTTATTTTTCTTGATAGTTATACTTTGGTAAAAACTTGTGATCGATGCCAACGCATAGGAAATATTTCAAGACGTCAAGAGCTGTCATCGAAAATATCTTAGAGGTTGAGTTATTTGATGTTTAAAGAATTGATTTTATGTGTCATTTTCCTCCTTCTTTTGGCTTTGTTTATATCTTGTTAGTAGTTGATTATGTGTCAAAGTGGGTGGAAGCAATTGATGCAACAACAAATGATGCAAAGGTAGTGCTCAAATTTTTGAATAGGAACATATTCACAAGATTTGGCACTCCACGAGCTATTATTAATGATGAAAAGACCCACTTTTGTAACAAGTTGTTTGATAACCTTATCTCTAAATATGGTGTGAAGCACAAGATAACACTTTCATACCATCCTCAAACTAATGGCCAAGCTGAAATTTCAAATCAAGAAATCAAGAATATCCTTGAGAAGACGATAACACCAATAGAAAGGATTGGGCAAAGAATCTTGATGATGCTTTGTGGGTATATTGTATAGCTTTTAAAACACCTATTGGGATGTCTCCTTATCGATTAGTTTTTGGAAAAGCATTTCATCTCCCTATTAAGTTGGAGCATAAAGTTTATTGGTCTATAAAGAAGTTTAATTTTTATTTGAAGGTAGTAGGGGAAAAACAACTTCTTCAATTGAATGAGATGAATGAGTTTTGGAATGATACTTATAAAAATACAAAGAACGGGCAAAGAAGTGGCATGAAAAATAGATTCTTAGGCTAGAATTTTCTCCAGGACAATAAGTTTTTCTCTTCAATTCATGACTAAAACTCTTCAAGGTTAAGATCAAGATGGACAGGTCCTTATACAATTGACAAAGTTTTCACTTTTTGAGTAATAGACTTGATGGACAAGTAAGGCATATATTTAGAGTTAAAGGTCAGTGATTGAAACATTATGGAGAAAAAATGGATATGAATTGTGCATTTATTCCTCTTCAAAATCCTAATTGATGAAGATTGAAAAGTCTGGCTATAGACTATAAAAGAAGCGCTTATGGGAGGTAGCCCGTAAAAAATTATTTTATTCTTCTATTTTACTCTATTATTATCTATTTGAATAATTTGGATTTTGATGCTGGTTTATTTTTCAAGAATAAAGAGCTAAAAATTGCAAACTAATATGGATCCACTATAAAATCAGGAGAGTTCCTTTCATTTCTTTAATCTATCTCACTTTTGAATTACAATGAGGACATTGTTTAGTTTAAATTTGGGGGTGTAAACTCTTATAGTCTTGAGTTGTTGGATTCTCTTATCAAGCATGTATTTGAGTATAATTGAATTTTCTATGACTCTAAATTTTGTGATTTGGTATGGTTTGAGAAATGTTTTTCAAAATTTTCTATTATATTAGGTAGAATTTTTTGGATACTTTGATTTAAATCTTTGTCCTTGAAAATAATTGAGCACATAGTCAATTTTTCTTTACTTTATTTTGCCTATGAAGAGAAGAAGTTGAATTAACTAGGTCAGGAAAATTCAATCTTGCTTTGCTCTAGAATCCGTTGATAGATCCTTGAGGCAAGATCCTAGTTGATACCAAACATTAGGGAAAGGATCTAGGCAATTTTTTGTTAGAACCAAAAAGTTTCCCCAGTCGTCCTAATTATCATGCTATCATTGCATGGTGTATTCCCATAGTCAATCCCCTTGAGCCTTATTTTACATAATCCTTTATTTATTATTTTAACTACATAAATCATTCTCATTCTAAGCTTGTAAAACCATGAATTTACCTTAAATTTGGAGAAAATACTTTGGTGAAAATTTGCATTTAAAGAGAAAGTTAGTTAAAATTAAATAATCCACATTATGTTTGCTCTATTTGATCAAAATGTGAAAAGAAAAGAAAGTGAAAGGCAAGAATCAAAAAAGGGTTAAAGTGGTTGAAAAAGGCTATGAGTATCAAGGTGGCTAAAAAAAGAAAAAAAAAGCACTCCACTTATTAAGGATAGTAATAATATTGTCATCAGTATAAGCAAATTGTCAAGAAAGAGCTATGGTGTGAATCCTGTGGATATTTTTTTTATTGTTCTTTCTACCATGTATTTTCCCAATTTGCTTTGATTTTCCATATCCATTTCTTTCTTAGCCCTCACCTTATGGTCTGTCATTACAACCATGATTAAAGACTTTTTGATCCCTGATTTTGGTATTTGATTACATTAGTGGAAAGGATTTCTAAAAATTGGACTTATATGGTTAAATTTTGAGATAATTCTTTTGATTTCAGTTGTTCTATTTTTATCTGAATTTGTTGATGATTTGGAGTTAAATTGACTATTTCACACACTCACTTAAGGACTTAGTTTTAGCTTGAAGTAAATGTTTAACTCTTGTTGGACAAATTGCTGAATTATTGATTAATTTTCCTACTATCTTTGAGGTCAAAAAAAGTAAGTTACTAGTGATGAAATCTAAATTCATATCATAGCTTGATGAGTGATGGTAGTTCTCTATGGGTCTAGTTGATATTGCCAATATTTGTCTTTTATATTATTTTCTTTTTGTTTGAGGATAAATAAATTTCTATGTTTGGGGGTGTTTGATAGCTTGCATAATTTGACATAACTTATCAAGTCTCAACTTTAAACTTTAGTCTAATTTTATTGATTTTTTATTGATTTTAGACTTCATTATTATTATTACTTGACAATTAACACTACTTTATACTTACTAAAGTTGGAATCACTAACCTGTGCATTTTATTAGTTTGTTAAACTTTATCATTTTTAATTTTTGTTGCATTTTTCTATACCAATAAATATCAAAATATCCTTATAATAAATATATTATTCTTTATTATTGAATTTGATAATTTTATTGTGTATTATCTTTACATTATTATCCTTAGATAATCATTTAATCACAAAAAAAATTATTATATTTGTAATCATTGAAGTTAAATTTGATCAGGTCATGTCTATTATATTTATGTTAGATTACCTTAAGGGACGATCAAATGACCCAAAAAAGACAATCTTTTATAACTCAAACTTTCTTGAATTAATTTTAGTTTCTCTATACCTTTGGGTTAGAAATTAATTATCTTAGTTTTCAATAGGGATTTTCTTAGACATACCTATGGATTTTTCATTTATCCTAAATAAAGATGCAAAATTCAAGGTAGAATGATGATAATTAGTCCTAGAATAAAATGTGTTATATTTCACTTGCCTCTTTGAACCAAAAAATGTCATGCTTTTTAGTATAGTTATTGGACATAATATTCATAGATAGATGATAATTATGGTCCTATAACTAGAATCATGGGAAGAATTATTAAATTTATGAGTATTCATAAAAAAATCTACACTTTGTTCATATATGACCTTTCTTACCACAATTGTAATAGACATGTACAAACTTAACATTTTTTTCTATTATAGAAACAATAGTTCTTTGTGCACTATTAATAACAGTAGGAGTAGAGTTAAAATATTGTATAAGTGTGGTCTTTGATGTTGGAGGTGAATGTGTAGCATGTGAAGAAGGATTGGAGGGTTTTACAAACTTACTTGTAATTGAAGATGATGGCATAAAGTGCTCATCTATATAGCCTAGCCCTCTGTTGAATCCAAAAGATTTTCGATAGTCAAGGATTTTGTTTAGCTCTTTAGCTTCAATAATCAATTTCTTCACAACTTCCTTTGATTGTCCTAGTTCCTACACAAGATTCTTATTTTCTAATTTGAGATCTACAAGGCTTGAATTCAAACCACTTATATGTTCAAACAACTCAATTTTTTTTCTTTTCCTAACATGGAGGAATTTACTTTATAGGATTTGAGTTTATCATTCAATTTGGTTACTTCTACTAGTAACATATCTTTTTCTTTCTTACAATCTTGATAAATCTATAAATAGTTCCTCAATGTTATTAGCATTAAATTTAGTAAGTAGGAATTTAGAATCACTTCCCTTACTATCTAAGCCAATTTCAAACTCATTGAAGTGTACACTAATATTTGAAGTAAATGCCTAGTAGTTTGTGCCACGATTTTCTAAGTCATTAAGACTATCTTTGTCAATTTTTGAGTCAGTAATGATAGCATTGAAAGCTCTTCCAATTCTTTACTTTCTGTTAGAAAACTCAACTACAATATGAATATAACCCATACATTCAAAATATTGAGGTCCATTAAGTTTAGATTTCTTACCTTTAGAACTCGTAGGCTTGTGTTCTCTTGGATTCTAATCCGTTGAATGGGTTGGTTTTTGTTACCTTGTAAATTATTCTAGTTGAAGATTTTCTTGGGTCTTTTAGCTAGGAGTATAAATTATTTATCATCCCTATCATTCTCACTATCCCCATCAATAGTCCTAGAAATTTTGAAAAGTACACCTTTGTTTTTTGGAGGCGTTTGAAAACTCATCTCAAATGTTTGAATTGAGCCAAAAAGTTTCTCATTTTTTATGGTGTCTACATCCTTGCTTTCATCAATGGCAGTAACCTTTGTAAGAAAGCGATCTGATAATGAGAAAATGATCTTTTGAAGTATTCTGAATCATAAATTTTCTCTCCAAGATTGGCAAAAGAATTGATAATATCACATATTTTAGCATAGAATTTAGAAAAAATGTTTCATTTTTTTCATCCTAAGATTTTTCAAATTGAGTACCAATCATGCAAAGTTTAGTTTTTTTAACTTGTGTGGTGCCCTCATAGACAACCTCTAAAATATCCTAAGCATTCTTAGTAATATCATCATGATGAATATGACAAAACTCATTAGCATATACATCACTAAAGATATCATTAATACCTTTTTTGTATTCTAGTTACTAGCTATTCTCAGCCATATAGCACAGAGCACTAGAGACTCTCATCTAAAGACCATAGAAAGGCTCTCATATAAGTCTTAAAACATGAGTAATTAGACCCATCAATGTAAGGTGCACGGGTTGTAGAAGATCCCTTTCTCAAATGATCTAACAAGATCATATGCAACACTAAGTGTATCTAGTGACCCGCTCTGATACCAATTGAAAGTTTTTAGTTACGAATCTAATTAACTAGATGAGGTGAATAAATAATTAGCATAAATACGAAAAATTATAATTTTTTCATAGATAGTTGGACAGGCAATCACATATAAATAAAATAGTGTAGAAAATTAAAATAACACATAAGATTTTTAGGTGAAAATAACCTAGGCCATAACAATGACCTAATAAGAAAACCATCAGGCTATCAAACTACCTAACTATGCCCTATGAAAATAATGTTTGATTACAATTCTAGAACTCGAACTATCCACCAATGTAATACCCCCAAGTAATCTACTTTCAAGCCTCTACTTTCTTTCATAGTCTACACAAGCAAGGTTTTAGATACTGACCAATGTTTCAATAAAATTGAGTCTTATGAGTTATTAAACACATTCAGCTAGCATATGAAATGTTAGTACAAAAACACACAAGTGTAATATGTGTCCTAGAGAAGATTAAATAATGAAAAACACTAGCAATTTAATAAAATACCAGTTAAAATAAAATCAACTAGAAACCTTAGAACAAACAGATTAATCAAAAGTTCAATAAGGATAAAAGATATATAATCAAATCAAATAATTATGATATTACACATATAATTATTAGATCTCATAATTCATGTACAAAATAAAAAAAGTTATATGAATATTTAATCAAAATATCATAAACTAATTAGACTTTTTAACCAATTAAATACAACCGCCAATGTTTAATAAATTAATTAAAGAAATAAGCCTAAAGAAATATATTATCTTATTTTTGCAAAAAAAAAAATGGAGAGAGCTTAAGGTGAAAAAATTGATTCTTTTATGCTTAATTAAAATATGGATCATTAGGTTCTTTATATAGAAATGATTAAATCCCTAATGCTAGGTTAAAGTATAATTACAATTATATCCATTAAACAATTCATAGAGTAGTAAATAATATGGAAAAAATAGTAATTGAAATATTTGACTCAAGTAAAAATTAGGTTAAAGTTTAAAACCTAACTACACGATCGATCTAGGTTAAGCATGATTGAGTGAGCCAAAAAGGTCAATTGATCTAACCAATCCTTGATCAATCTAAGGTATTAAAAAATAATTCATGAGATGGGTAGATCGTTCTATCTATTTCTCGATCTAACTAGTGTTCGATCGATCGAATAATAAACCTCAATTGATTTTCATCAATGGAAAGCTAAATTAGGGATTTTTAATCAAGGTAGATCGAATCTCGATCATTATACTCACCTCAATCAATCTAGAAAAGTCTTGATCAATCAATTAACCTAAGTGAAAAATATTCAAATGTGTTTAATATAAAATCTAATGTGCTTAAGAATAGAGATATACCTAATATGTATTTGTTTGTAGTTTGATAGTTTCAGTGGCTTGAAAAATATTCTTGGAAGACTCATATAGAAAATAAAATTACATTTACGTGTTTTTTTCATAAATATTACCAATACTCATAAACCTTACAATTATGCCCAACCAAATCCTAGCAAACGAAGTTTTGGAAGACAAGTCGTGGTCGGTGAAATTAGGACAGTGAAGTCCTAGCTAGCGATGTCTTGTCTAGTGACATCCTAGCTGGTGACATCCTTGGTGGTGAAATTTTGGTCGACCTATTTCTGGCCACGAGTCCACTACTTGGTATTGTTCCAGTTGGGGTGGTCTATACCAATTGATGGGTCCAGTCCTTTTAATTGATGCTATCTTTTTGGCTATGTTTGTGAAGATAGTTTTAGGATCCTAGTAGGATCTATTTATGATATAACTTCCTTCTTTCTAGTAGGATTTGCATAACTTTGAGAAGCCCTAATATTATTCTTATGGGTACCCCCATTCTCTAACACATGGACTCTCTTTTTTAACCCATTTCTTAACTCATTTCCGTCCATTTCTCATTAGAATGAAGTGGCATAGAGGTATAGATTCTTGGACCAAGGGCAACGTTGCAACTTACAATACTACTAGGTGTATGTACTTAGTGGATTTACTTTCTTCTCTGTATTAACTTTTTTATACAGACTTTCTAGGCATATATATGTCTTCATTATTTCACTAGCTCTTGCATTACTTTGTATACTTTATCTATCACTTTTACTTGTAACATTATTTCTGAACCTAACCATTGTCTCATCTATTTTTCAAATCATATACCTTTGAGCTAGCATGGGAATGCATGAGGATGTACTTACATAAAATGAAGTTTGAATCCTAGACTTGAGGTGCACATAGGGCAGGGCATGATTGCTTAACCCAATGTCCAAACCTATCTAGCTGATCGTATACCTGTCCAGTCTCTTCTCTAGTTGGCCATATATTAGGCATTGATGGCTGGCTATTTCCTATCTATCCAACCTTATTCCTAGCCAGCCACTTCCTAGTTGGTCGAACACATTTTTTGTTGGCCACTTCCTAACTGTTCATCCACATTCAGCTAACAACTTTCTTATTGACCAATCATATTCCTATCTAGCTACTTTTAGGCCGATTGTTCACTTCATGATTGGTTGACTACATTCCTAGATGACCTTTTCATAGCTATCTATTTCCTTATTTTCCAACCACATTCCTGGCCATCCACTTCTTGGCTAGTTGGCCATATTATTGACCAGCCACTTCTTGGATGGTTGACCATATTCTTGGCTAGTTATTTCCTAGCTGGTTGCCCATATTCCTAGATATTCGATCACATTTTTGGTTAGCCGTTTTTTGACTGGTCGATGACATTCCTACTCGACCACTTCCTAGTTGGTTGACCATATTCCTGGCTAGCAAATTTTTAATGGTTGGCCACTTCCTGGCCTATCTAGTCAGAAAGATGGTTCAATTTACCCTATTTGTTTGTTTGATTTAGAGGTTAGTCACTTGAAGTTTGGGTGATTTTCAACTTGTATATCCATGGTCTTACTTTTTAATTCCAACCTTGCCATGTTTTCTTCAATTTTTTCTAAGTTAGGGGTGACTTGTTGGTCCAAGTGATGTTTAGCTAAGCTCCTTGGTCTATCGATCCCCTTGCTTAGAGTATTTGAATTTTTTCAAGTAGTCCAAGCATGAGATAGTTTTTAACTTCGAGAAATTTTAATTATTACTTAATTGGAAATTCATCATCTTATCATTAAAGTCTTGTAAACCTAAGTTTGATATAGGAACTTAATATAGTTTCTAGACCTAAGATGGCATGGCTTTTAACCTATGGCTCTTTTTAGGATCTATAACCAAATATGAGGCAACAATTAACCCGATAATCCATTCTTCATATTAGTTGTGGCCTAGATTGCATAGCAAACTTTCTAATCTTCTACAAATAATTTGGTTGCATGGCTCTGAAAGCCCAGATCTTACTTGTTAGGATATTTGTTATTCACTACCTTAGTAGTGGTTTATGCCCTAGCTAGATACTAAAGTTTTCATTGTACTCACTCCTATTATTGGGTAGTCTGGGCATTGAGGTATGAGACTCACTAGAAAAGATGCTTCTTATTCACTACCATAATAGGGTGCATGCTTTGGCAAGATATTGAGGGCTTTACTTTACTTTCTTAAGCCATAGCCCCCGTTTGAGGTCTAAAATTGATTAAGAGGTGATCAAACCAAGTGAAGTTGTTCTCTACATTAATTTTAACCTAGATTGCAAAAATTATTATTAGGGTGCATTCTAGTTGTAACTTAACACACTCTACTTCTATGGATAATTTTTTGGTCTAGGCCCTAAGACATATAACTCACCCCCAGGGATGCTTCTTACCCATTTTCTTTCAAAGGGGTGCATGCTTTGCTAGGGTGTTGAGGACTTCATTATGCATAGCCCCTAGTAGTGTTGAACTAAGGGCTTTGGACCTTTTCAAGTAGAGGTGGCTCAGACCCACTTGTCAAGATACTTCTTATTCACTTCCATTCTCAGGGTTGTAAAGTCTAATAAAGTACTAAGGGCTTCTTATTCCCAAGGTAGCAGAGCTTTTAAGACATTGGCTTTTTCAAGGTCTAAGGCTGATTAATAGAAAATTAAACCAAGTTAAGCTATTATCTATGTTAGTTTTATTCTAGACATCACAATGTATAATTAGGGTTTATCCTAGTTTTAATTTAACACACTCAACGTCTATGGATTGTCTGGTAGTTTGGGCTTAAAAGAATAGATTCACCTTAAAAGATGCTTCTTATTCACTTCCTTTTGTAGCGGTGCATACCCGGCTTGGGTACTGAGGACTTTATTGTGCTCAGCTCCTAATAGTATTATATTGAAGGCTCTAAACCTTTTCAAGTCGAGGTAACTCAAACCTACTTATCGAGATCCTTTCTATTCATAACCTTTCATAGAGGTGTATACCTTAATAAGGATGCGTCCTTATTGTAACTCAATATGCCCAACTTCTATGAATCATTTAGTAGTTTGGGATCTAAGATGCATAACTTACATGTATAGATGATTCTCATTCATTTTCTTTCTCAGAGGTTGATGCCCTATTTTGGTATATAGAACTTTATTATGCTCAACCCTAGTGGTGTCGCACTGAGCCTCTACACCTTTTTCAATTTGAGGCCACTCAAGCCTACTTGTTGATATAATGTTAGATTTTATATCCTATTAAAAAAATTATGTGGCCATATGTGACCTAAGTATCTATAAACACAATTTTTATTATAATAAAAGTATTGGTGAAGCATTGTTTTTTCTTTTTTGAAGTAGGGTGTTGTTTATGGCCCATATAGATTTCTCATGCATAGGATCATATGCTACTTTTTTTCCTTTTAAGACTACTCTTATTTTTGGAGCCTTAAGATGTGATTATATATAGGGGTGATAACACCGACCATTTATAGAAATGACTTTTCTGATTTTTTTTAGGGGGCCCTCTTGACCCACATTCAACTCTTAGGTGTGTGTCTTCTAGGCATTATGTTAATCTCTATAGCTTAGGAGAAGTCAAAACATGTTCTTGACTTCTGGGCATTGTTTGAATCTTAATGGTCTAGGAGGAGTCAAAACAAGTTCTAGATTGGAGGCAATATGGTATGTTGAGTATGGGGCAAAATTTCTTGGCCTACAATTCGGACCTATCAGGCTGGCCACCAATTTATCAAGCCATATTTCTAGCTAGCGATATATTGGAAAACTGGTCGCACTCCTTGTCGACCACACTTGCTCTTGGTCAGCCACACTTGGCTCTGGCTTGCCACTATTAATCTTGTCCTATCTAGCTAGGCAACGATTCGATGTTTGAGTGATCTTTATTTTTTTTATACTTGTGACCTTATTTTCTATCTAAGCCTTGTTATGTTTACTTGATTTTTTTTAAGTTGGGGTCATTTATTTGTCCTTGTGTTGCATGAAAATCCCCCAATCTATCACTCTCTTGGTTGGAGTACTTGAATTTGTTCAAATGGTCCAAGCATGAGATGTCTCTTAACATAGAAAAATATGTGTAGCTAGGTTGATTAACTGTCCCTTTTTGTAGGGGTGTTGAATAACAAAGTCTTAAAATTCAAGATTCCCTGGTCTTACTCTAGGCATTGCAAGATGCCAAATAGACATTCTCTAAAATGGGAAGTAGGTCAAAAACCTATGGCTCTAGAATGCATTCTAGGATGGCCCGAAATACATTGTTCATCATGTTGAGATGTGTATCGATATCTGCTGAGGCTTTTCATCTACAAGCCAGATAAAGCCATTCTGGGTGAGTTGGAACAGTTGTAGACTCTACCATTCTGACAAGCCACATGAGTGTCAAAAGGACTAATGGCTTATTGGGCCTCATGATTCCCATTGGAAGGATATACAATCATTTTTTTCACAAATTTTATTTATTTGAATGGTGAAAAGTCTCTTCATACACATATTTTTGCAATCTTATCTTCCTATCGAGAATTTTATTTTATTTTGATTTTTTGCTAATATATATATATATAAACAAACAAAATTAATAATTGTAATTCATTACGTAAATATATCTCAATTGTTGAGATTTATAGGTAATGTAAAAAAAGTTACTTTTAAAATATTGATAATTGAATATTATATGTATATATATATATATAATGTCTATTGTATAAAGAAAGCATTTCTATTATTTTTCTAATTAATTTTGTGTATCATAATTAATGGTTGATATTGATAATACAAGTTTTTGACCTAATTTAAAAAGTGGTAGTATTTTTTCGTGATTAAAAAAAAGTTGTTTTTAAATCTCTATTTAAAAAATGTGTCAAAAAAGTTTATATATATATAATTAATAGTTATAATTTATTAGGTAATTATATTTTAATGGTTGAGATATATAAGTGATATGAAAAAAAAACACTTTTTTAATATGAACTGTTGAATAATTATATTATATTAAATGGGATAATTTATTATATATAAATATATTTTTCAATTAAGTATTAGGGAGTAATAAATGTGACTCATATATATTTATAATGAAATAAATTTTCACTATTCCTTGATCCACCAATATAATCATATTATTATAATTTTTTTATTTTATTATGGATTAAATCATGTGGTTAATAATTTTCAAAGTCATAAATGAAACATTGAAAATTTTATTTAAGTTTATTTTATTTAAAAATTTATTTTTTATAAAATTTGAGTAATTGTTTTCTAATTACAAATTATTTCATTAATTACATGTATTTCAATGAACATATCATCTTCCATTATAATTAGCAAAAATAATAATGAAAAAATAATTTTATTTTATATATATATTTTTTATAAATAAATAAATTTTTAAACATTTTTTTAAATCAGGAACACTTTCACCCTATAATTTAAACATGGTCTTCAATTCATTATAATCAATGGTTCAATCCAGATGTTGACATTCCTGTCTTATATATATATATATATATATAGGAAGTATTTCAATCACAAATGTTATTATAATTCATAGTGATCTATAAATGAACTTATTTAATGATATATATGTTAATAAATATAAAAGTTTAAACCGATGAGAGTGGTTCTTAAAATAATAAAAAATATTCAATTATAATTAAAAATATATATATTATTAAATTTTGTTTATTTAAAAATTGAGAATATTTAATAAAAATACTTGTGTAAACCATTTATATTAAGAATAATTGTCTGTGGATACATAATTTTATCTTTTATTTCTTATAAATATTATCTGTTAAGAATTTAAAATAAAATAATAAATTAAGGTTACTGATAATATATATATTTATAACTAACTCCCTAACTGTAATAACGGAAATGGTATCTTAGAAACAATATTTTATTTACAAGTAGTTGTGAGCCAAAATGTTAATTTTCTACAAGTGGGTGCGAAACATGGGGACACATGTGATCAGATGAATGTTTGAGCAAATAGTTCAGTATGGTCGTTGGCAAAGGAAATGGGCAACATATAGCTTTTAATGAACAAACCTTTCCATTTTACAAGACCGACCATGTGCTGCCAAAGCTTAATTATACACAACCCACCCACCAACCATGTACATAATTCCTAATAAAAACACCATTATAATGACATTTATATCTAATTACAAAAATATAAAATTATTATCAGATTTATTTTATTATTTTCATAACATATTTATTATTAATTTAAAAATTATCAACATTACATCTAATAAATTTTAATTTACTTTTAAAGAGATAATAAAATCTCACTTTTTATTAAATAAATAAAATATTTTAAATTGTGATTCGAATTTGCGTCCATAATGGTAAGAGTTAGGAGTCGTACCACTTACATAACAAGTCAATCCTTTTCATAAATTTTAATTGACATAGAATAAAAGTATTAAAAATAACAAGTATTTTTGATAATTTTTAAATTTAGTATTAAATAAAAGAAATTGATATTTTTAAATTAAAAACACTATTGATGAAGCAATTAAATACTTTATTTTATAATTTAATATTCTAAGATTTTTAAAAATGAAAATACTGCCGATGTTTACAAAAATGGCTTTAAAAATTGGGCTATCCTAAATAAATTGTAGACACAATCAAAAAAGGTGTGGTAATAACCTCACACTTATAAAATTAATAAAAATAACAAATTAAATAATTAAAAGATAAAGTTTTTTTCAAAATAAAATATTTATATACGTTAAAAATATTAAAATAACTATACATCTAACGTCACCATCAACCCTCTAGCGAAAACTATCGACAACCATTGCCAAGGAAATCGTCGGAGGTCTCGCAACACTGATGACAATATTGCCAAAAGTTCGACAAACTTGTCGAATGTCTGACAATAATCACCAACAAATCTGAAAAAGCATACAAATTGTTTTTCAAAATTATGTAAAGTTTACAAAATAACTATACATTTTTATAATATTTCTATAATGAGTACAAAATTATGTACTATTTGTGTATAACTTAAAGAATAATTCTAAAATATAAAAATGTTATTACTAAGTAATATTTTAATTCAAAAATCATCTATCTTAAAATTCATTATCTTTCAAGCTTACATAATTATATATACTTTATGTATATTTTATAGAATAACTCTAAAACATAAAATTATTTTTGTTGAGTAATATATATAATTAAAAATTTGTTTATTTCAAAATTTATTTCTAGTTTAATGTAATAATTCAAAAAACAATTATGTATACCTTATAAAATAATTTTTTTATAAAACTCACACATTTATGTATAATTTTGTTTTACATCTCACAAAATAACCTAGAACATTAAAATGTATAAAATATACACAACTATTTGTAAATTATACAGAAAATAATATATATTTGTTTAATATAAATAGCATATAATTTATACAAAATTATGTAAAACGTACAAAAACTAAAAATATCTTAAGATGTACCAAAGATTTGTACATATTTTTGTAAAATAAATAGTAAAGTTTTGTACATCATATAGAAATGTAAAATATATACGTAATTTTGTATAAAAAATGTATAAAACTATGTAAGTTTTCAAGAAATGAATTTTATGATAGATGAATTTTAAATTAAAAATATTACTCAACAATAACATTTTTATGTTTGAGGACTATTATGTAAGTTAAATACAAATAATATATAATTTTGTATGCATTATAGAAATGTTATGAAAATGTAAAGTTGTTTTGTAAGTGTACAAAATATGAGAAAAATTTTGTAAGCCTTACGAATTTGTTAGTGGTGGTCGTTGGACCTTTGACAAGGTCGTCGGTGGTAGTCGCAAGACTTCTGACAAGGTCATTGATGTTGGTCGTGGGAGGTTTGGTAGTGATGTTGAATATTAGATGAGGAATTATTTTAGCCTTTTTTTAATGTATATATATTTTTATTTATTTTTAACTTTGTATTTTAATTACTAAAGATGAGATTTTTGTCTTTCTCATATTAGATGGAAATACCCACTATATTAATCTCATACTCCAAAATTCCTCTATGATTTTTTCATGGAAAAGCCTTACAATGACCATTTTGGTTGGCATACTTATGATCAGGACTCAAATCTTAAGAATATTTTTATTAAAAAACATCTTTTTGACCCATTATTACCTATAAATGAGTCAACGATCCAGTATACAACCAGGATAAGAAGATAACATATTTTTAGTGGATTCGTCTCCACACATAGAGAATAGAATAACAGTAACAACATATCACTTAACAAAAGTAGTAACAATATAATATCAAATAAGTAGAAAACATTCAATAATAGATATTATATGTAAACTAACAAGTAGATATAGAAAATAAACAAGTACTAATCAGAGTTTAAAAAATGATGTTTTAACATGCTCAATTCAAAATCAAATTATACTAGTACAATAACAAAGCATGCAAAACACATGATGTAATGAGGTAAACCCACATAGAGATTGTATATGGTAACATCCTCAGCTTGCTTAAGGTAACCATTCAGTAGTAAATAACTTGCTAATCAATAAAACTATTACAATTCTTAAAGAAATAAAAATCATTATTATCTCTATCAAATGAGACCTTTTCCAAACTACCTATTGCTACTTCTATAACATCTTGGTTCGAAAAATGAAACCTGGCTCTCCTCTATATTTGACACCACCCGATGTGGTGTGATCAAGTATCACTGAAAAGTAATGTGTAGAATATTATGGCATAACCCTTAAATACTACTCACATAGAGATGTACTCACTCACCATGTAAAAATAGTTACTCTCATTATTCTATGCTCACACTAACGTATCACAATTTCAAAATAACATGAATTAAGCGAATTACATAACTAAAGTACAAAATAACATACTTAATTCAACACATAACTAAAACACTTAGTAGATACAAAAACAAAAATCTGTAGTAAATACACTAGTGATGGTGTGTCTTATAGGCTTCTATCTAGACTAGCAACATATGTACATTCCAATCAACACGTAGCATATGATACATGCATAAATATCGAAAAACTAAAAGAATTTTTAATCACTTCAAGACATAATATACAGAAACATATTCAGTAAATTATGATTGTAATCTGATAGCATGCAAACAAACATGCACAACAAACCATAACAAAGAGTTTGACACCTGATACATTTCCAAGGTAAGGAGATACAGACTCCTTAGAGACTCACACCAAACTTGTAAGCAGATAAAAGGCAAATTATACTAACACACTATCTGATCATGTATAACTACAAAGGAGTCCAAAACCTATTACACAATTAGGTTAAGGAGATGCTAACTCTTTAAGGACTCAATCCAAACTCATAAATAATAGAGATATAAACACCTAAAATATAATCACAACTGTAGTATAAATAAACACAAACAGGTAGTATAATAAAATAGTATATATAATTCAATAAATAGAAAGTAGGTGATAAATATTAGAAATTTTCTAATCAAAGTTTGAACTTCGTATGTACAGATATACATTATTTAAACTTTGATTATACTAGCCACACATTCAATCATGCTAGCAGAAGATATAATGAGGTAAACCCATATAGAATATGGTAACCATTTGGTTGCAAAAAAATCCACTATGCAATAAAACAGTTACAATCTTGATAGAAATAAAACCTCATTACCTCTATAGGTGGAACCTTTGTTTAAACTGCCTATCATTACCCTCACTTGTTACCTCCATACCAACCTTGTTTGACACATAAACTCTACTCTTCTCTAAAGCCAACAACACCCAAAATGGAGTGATCAGTAGTCAAAGATAGTAATATGTAAATTGAATAAGAAAATGTTGCAAGAATGTAACCACATGGCAACACACGACTCAAAACTACACATGCTCCTCACATAAGAAAAAGTTGCAAGGGGGAAACTACTAGTCCACACACGTTTCAACACATAAAACTCACTTGCAAACACCATGATGAGTACTCATAACTTATAAGTATGGTTTTGCTCACATAGTCACAAATCACTAATATTGAACAATACTCGAGGTATTAGTGATCTAAAAACAGAAAAATGAGATGCCAATTTGACAAAACTCTGCTACATATGTTTTGGAAAAACAAAACTATAGAAAGATAGAAAAGGGTGGTGGAAAGGTGCTAAAAAATCACATTTTTTTTGTTTCCAAAATTTCAAAGAAATTGATATAAATACTAGCTTTCAAAAAAAACAAAAACACGAGCGAAAAATCTAATTCGCTCGCTCGTTGTCTCATCAAAAACTATAACATTCAACCTAGCATTTATACTATTAAAACTATCCTTGTGATATGTGTAAACATACTCACATGTAAAGTGTACCTAACTATATGTGTGTGTTCGTGTGTGTAGTACTAATCTCTATAACCAACATTACATGGAGAAAGATAGAACAATGAGTAAAAATAAACAGATATCATATTTTATACATGGTAATCAACACAGATACGAAATATAACATGACTTACATATATATAACAACACATATGAGAGGCAACACTTAGAGGAAGAAAGTAATAAAGAAGTATACAACACTAGTAATTCTTGCATATAGCTAGGGGCTGTAAGAAACTATGAACTAAAAGGCATACATTATTATATATTTCCTTATTTTTAATGAAATTTCTAATAGGGACCCGCTCACCATTATTAAAGAATTTTTTGCTACTTTATAGATTTTTCCTTTGTAAAGGCTTACTGAAGATCGACTCATGATGATATGCTTTTTCTACATACAAACTCAAGATTAGAGCCAAAGCATGGTTCGTGACTCTTCCACCTAGTTCTCTTACTACATGGTTCATGATTCTTTCACCTAGCTCTCTTACCGTATAGGATGCGATCTGAAACAAATTTATGGAAAAGTTCTACTTTCATTATATGACAAAAAATCTTAGAAAAATTTCCATATTCTCACCAATAGAGGGAAAGCCCTTTCATAATGTCCAAACAGGTTTAAGTTGCTTCCAATCCAGTGCCCACACCACCACTTTCCACTACAATTACAGAACCAATTTCTTTATGATGGGTTGACATACGAGTGTCAATACCCAGTTGATAATGGTACATATGGAGTAATGGGAGAGAATACAACTGATGAAACTTATTAGCTGTATGAGATGTTGGGTTCTAACTCTCAATAAAAAAGTGCAAAAGGAATGAAAGTTGGAGTTAATGAGTTTTATTTCAACAATGAGATGGTTCTGCAACTTGTTGAATTAACTAAGTAGGTCAAACTCCTCGCAACCATGAACATGCTTAACTAAGAGGTAAATGGAGTTTACAGTGTTAATGGACAAGGTATTCTTTGGCTTCTAATTTTCATATAGGTAACAAACAAAATAAAGTGAACTTGATGTAGCCCTACCAACCTAGACCTAGGATTGAACCTTATTCTAAAAACAAATAACATGGGTGGAGAAATCATCTCAATTTTTCTTGGAAGACTAACAACAATTCAAAATATGCCTAAAATACCATATCTAGCCTACATCTAAACAAAATTGTATCACAAAATCAACCTAGGAAACCAACCTTGGAAGAGAACTTGAATGTTTTTTTTATTTAAGTTATTATGGAGAACTATAAGTGGTAGGAAAATAAATATAGGCCTTTATAGGTTTCGATGGGGTAGAAATACAAGTTGGGCAACTAACGAACCAAATGCAAAGAAAATAAATTGGAAAGTTTCCTAGTCAACCTCAGCAAGCAAAGGCTATCACAGTCCTTCAAAGTTTCAAGGTAATTATCAAAGATTTTTTTGAAATTTACTAAAACTTTACCTGGTACGTTAATGAACATCCAATTTAAACCTTACTTTATTGCTTAAGATATCGTAAATTAATATATAGAAAATAAGGATCTTTTTCGTATAAGATTTTGAAAACTAATTCCTATTTAAAAAAAAATGATTTTTTATTATTTTTGTAGACTGAAAATTAGATATATCTTCTAAAGATTAATAAGATAATAACAAGATCTAAACATTAGGATAATCATTCTAATAAAAGAATGATTATGTGATCACTCTCCACCACCAACATATATTGCAAATCAATAAAATCATATTCTAATATTCTATTTTTTGATTATAACAACTCAAGAAATCTAAAAGCTCGAAAGTCTTGACCTTTTCCTACCTATTCATTGAATTAGAAAAGCTTTTAATCCAAAAAAATTCCAATAGGCAACCTAGAATAAGCTCTTCTAAATTTAATTTATCAAAAACATTCAATTTTAATAAGAAAATTAGATCAAGGTTAAACCCACGAGCTTGGTTTAATTATCTTGAGCATTAATTCTCATTGCATGTAATTTATCACTACTTATTTAAATTGATAAGAGATTACATACCCAATTAACTAAATTGATTACCAATAAATTAATTTAATTATTGAATTGTACACTTAAATAATAAAGTAAATTTATACAAAGATTAAAACTAAGAATTAATACATAATCAAGAAGAATAGTTGAATATAATATTGTAAATCTTATTTAATATTGCAATTGATGTCCAAGGCTTTAAAATCACACACAACTAAATATAAAATTAGCTATTTATGGAAAACAATAAATTCATAATATTATGCGTGATCATAAATAAAATAAAGGAGAAAAAAATACTAGAACTAATGTTCTTAGATTGTATCTTCAACTCTATTAATTTCCTTTTAAATCCTCTTCTTAATTCTTGCCCCCAATTTTTATTATTCCAAATATGTCTCTAAATCTTTGCATCTTATGGTTAATCATAGTTACATATTTATAATATGACAATTACACATGATGCAATTAGGATTAGAGCTGTGGAAGTTTAAACAATTAGGATTCTAAGCCTAGAAAGTATGGAATAAATGGAATTATTATACTAAAAATCTAAAAAGATGCGCAGTATGCAATGTTTCTCCAGAATGCTCAATTAACCAGAGATGAGTATGTTGTGGCACACTATTTTTGTGCACCGTTACGCTTTTAATTCTTCATTGTTGCACTTTAAACCCACCTTGATATATTATGTATAAATATTTTACAATCAAGTCCTCCAATTTGTCATTTGTATCTTTTGATTGTGACTTTGAAAAATAAATAAAGACTATAAACAAATTGAGTTAAAAACATAAAATAATAAAATAAGAACGAAGAAAATATTTTTTTATATAAAAATAAATAAAATTAAACAAGAGTTAATTTAAAAAATCTCCAACAATGGTACCAAAAATTGATACGTTCAGATGAATAGTTAATTTTAACTTTACTTTAAATTGCCAAAGATGTTATAAATTAATATTTAGCAAGTAAGGGTTCTCCTGACAGAGGATTTTAAAAACTAATTCATATTTATTAAAAAATGGGTTTTGGTTTTTTTAAACTGAAAATTATATCTATCAACTACATATTAATAATATAAAAATAAATAAATTAATAACGATAAAGATTCAAACAAGAGAACGATTATAGGATCATTCTCCATGAGTAGCATGTATTTCAAATTGACAAAAGCATATCCTAATCTCCTATTCTTTGATTATACCACCAGAGAAATTCAGAAGCTTGAAAGTCTTGACTTCTTCTTACATATTTGTCAAATTAAACAATCTCTTCGTCCAAATCCTTTCTAATAGATAATCTAGAATAAACTCTCTAAATTTAATCTATCAAAATCATTCAATTTCCAAAAGCATATTGGATCAAGGTTAAACACACAAGCTCAGTTTAATTATCTTCAGTGTTAATTCTCATTGCAAGAAATTTATCACTGGTTATTTAAATTAATCAAGTGATTACATATCCAATCAACTAAATTGATTAACAATGAGTTAATTTGATTATTAAATTGTACACTTGAATAATCAAAAAAATTCATACAAAGATTAAAACTATGAATTAATACATAATCAAGGAGAATAGATGAAAAGGATATTATAGATCTTATTTAATATTACAACCCATGTCTAGAGCTTTGAAATCACACACAATCAAATATAAAATTAGCTACTTATGGAAACAATATATTTGAAATGTTATGCATGCTCACAAATAAAATAAAGGAGAAGAAATACTAGAACTGATGTTCTTGAACTTGATTTTCAACTTTATTAATTGCCTCTTGAATCTTTTTCTTAATTCTTGCCTACAACTTTTATTATTCTCGATATATATCTATAAATCTATGTATCTTGTGGTTAACTCTAGTTACATATTTATAGTATAAGAGTTAAACATGATGTAATTATAATTAGGGTTGTATAGGTCTAAAATAATTGGGATTCTAAGCCTATAAAATATTGAGCAAGTAGGATTACAATGCTTAAAATCTGAAAATTATGTGTAAATTCGAGAGCACACATTGCCGTGTGAGGCAGTGCATGTTTCTATGAAATCCATCCAAGAGTGTTGTCACACCATGCACATAAACTCATGATATGGCATGCAGTATTTCTCCCAAATACCCAGGTAAGCTGAGAGAATTATGCTACAATACACTATTTCTGCGCACTGACACGTTTTTAATTCTTCAATGTTACACTTTAATTCCTTTTTAATGTATTATGTGTAAATATTTTGCAATCAATTCCTCCAATTTATTATTTGTATCTTTTAATGAATAAAATATCTCAAATACATCAAAACCTACCACATATTAAAACACATTTTATAATCCAATTAAGTAAAAATACAATGTTAAAACTTAATTCTTCTAATTCATTTTGATAAATCACCAAATAAGTGTGCATTTCAAGCCCTTATCATTACCACATGCTACAAAAAATAAAAATGAAGATCACAAGGAGCAATAAAATCACAATAAAGGCCAAGTTATTGACAATCAAATTTTAAGACCTTCTAAGAGGAACAAGGAGGAACCATTTTCACCTGTGAGCAATATAAGGAACTTGGGCCTTACAGACACCCAATTCCTTTTTTACACTAATTGAAAGAGGAAATTATGCTAAAACATTTTCTAACACTTTTAACATATTTTCTAAAATTAATATTAATCTACCTCTTTTAGAGGTTGTCATGAATATTCCTTCTTATGCAAATTTTTCAAGAATTTTTCACCAAAAAGAGACGATATTAGAAGAATGAGAAACATGTTGGCACACGTATGGGGGTTAAGATTTGCAGCATACATGCATTGGCACATGCGATACTCGACGTGGGCTTATGTTGGCATGCGTATGACTCAACATTTTTAACATTTTGATCTTTTTGATCAATTTTGTCCAAATTATTTTCTATTTTTTTTACTTTTTCTCATTTTCTTCTCAACATATTTGTGATGTATTGCCTCCAGTATTTTTCTTCGAGTCTTTAAGTTATTTTTGAATGAAAATACTTGTAAAATAATAAAAATACTCGTGATTTCGAAAAGATAAATTTATATAAAACTATGATAAAATTATACAAATATAAATCTATTTAATCAATTGAAGTATATTGAATCATAGTAATTTTAGTGCTTTTTTAAGCACTCATCAGTGACTAGTTGATCGGCCAACTCATTACTCATACGGGTCCCCTTTATCAAAACTTCCATGCAATGGTTCCCTTCTTGTATGATCTTCATCTATGTTTGTCCCTGTGGCTGGATCCCTTTGTATTTCTACTCTCCACCCTAAGCCTTTTAGGAGATCTATCTCTGTGTTGTCTACTATGGACGTGATATTTGCTACTGACTTCGGAGTGCATAGGAGATAAATCATCAAACTTATGGCAACGAAATATTGCAACTATAGAGAGCACACATTTTAGATAATTTCTTGATCCCACAAGTGTGGTATATATATAAAAAAACATATTAAAACAATTTGTTGTACTTCATGTTCATGTAAAATTCAATAAGAGTTAAAGACGAAAGCAAAATAAAAAGGGTTTTTAATCCACTTATCAAAAGGTTGTTGAAGAAAATTGTTTGTAAGATATTCTTTCCATATAATCTCTATCAAATTGACTAAATGCACTTAGGATTAAATGAAATTGATTAAGACTTAACATATATGTATCAACCATTCATGTGAATAATGATTTAGGGGCTCAATAGAGGAGACATTTGAGAATCTAATCAGATAGTAATCAAATTTGAAAATTAAAATTCATAAGATCGACATTGACTTTTTTGTCACATATTAACTGTCGATAACTTTCTAACTGTTAGTTTGATTAAGACACGGAAACAATTATTGGAAAGCTCAAAATCTCAAGATCAATAATGTGCACAATAAATTGGGATACCAATTACACATTTCAATCAAGGCATCCAAACCTAGACATAACTACGTTGTCGTACCTAAGTGTAGAGGTGTGCAAAAAATCCGATCATCCGATCCGATCCAATCCGATGGTCGGATTGAATGGAAATGTTTTCCATCTGTTAAGTGCGGATTTCACTACCATTCATCCAATCCGACCGAAATTAATTATATATATATTTAATTAATATTTATTTATTAAATTATATATATATTTATTTGATTTTTTTAATGTTTTTTTAAGTCAAATAATTTTATGTAATGATTTATGTGAAAATTTAAAAAATTTATTTAAAAATACAAAAAATAGAGTTAATTAAGTTTATTGGTCAAATTAATCGGATGTCATCCAAATAGTTTATAGATCGGATTGAACAAATGTGAAAGGTGATCAGATCGGTTGCGAATTAGGATGTTTTAATTCGAACGAATGGTTGGATCAGATCAGATGAATATAAAATCAACGGTTTCGATTCGATGAATAACCCTACTCAAATACAGTAACTAAATTGCCTAGCCCACCAAAGATAGCCCAAGAGGCCTAATGAGATAATGTTAGGGGAAGTTTTCACTAGATACTAAGAAACCTTTTGATTGCTATATGTTACCTTTGAATAGTCAAAGATGAACTCTACATATGGTTAATTCACAATCATAGATGCTTAAATTCAAATAAATAATATTTATGATCAATATCCTTTAATTTAAATATAATAAATAATTTAATATTTCTACTTATGAAAATCATTAATATCAAAATAATATATATAAGATATTGCCTATTATCTAAGCCTATAAATAAATCACTCTATTTTCCTTTTAAGGTATGCCTTTCTAATTTTCTAGCAATAAAACTCATATCCTTTCTAATTTTCTTTTATTCAATTATCGGGATGGATATGACACCATTAGTTGTCCGTTAAATTTGATAACTTGTTGATCTATTTTAGAATCCAAATCAACATTTTAGTAGTGAATACATTGAGCTCATAAATCGAATTCAATTCAACATTAGTTATTAGAGAAAGATTTGAATTTAAAAATGAAAATTCTGAATTTTGAAAACAAAAAATAAGTTCCTAAATCTTCTTTTTCTAAGTTCTGAAATTAGGCCAAAAAGTGTAATTCATTTTCATTTAAAATAAAATTAAAAACAAGACTAATTACAAAAAACCAAAAAAAAAAAAAAGAATGAAGAAACAAAAATAAAAAAAAAGGAAAAAAAAAACAAAAAAACAAAAACAGATTAAGTTACATATTCAATACTGCTATACGAGATTGAGGGATTTAGTTCCCAGACTATATATCAACACAATCAGCCAACAGTTATCTTGCAGAAAGAAATTCATAACAGCAATCTACACCTGAAAATGAATTCAGTACATTTTTAACTTCACGTTGAAAGTTGCATGTACATTAATCCAAATTCAATATGTAAGTAGTCTAATGTGCCTATGTATTTTGATGTAACAATATATCAGGAAAATCCAAAACTGTGGAAATCCTGAATTACCAGGGATTTAGAATTCAAATAATAAAAAATAAACCGGTTAGAGAGAAAATATCAACTATAAATATTAATTTTGATTTTTTATTCTAATTCTTGATTCTATATTATATAAACAATAGGAGTGTATATATTTAAATTTAATTTAGAAAATAATAAAACATATTTTTTATTTATTCCATATGGTATCAAAGCTTTATGATCATTGTCCATGAAAGAAAATACTAGTAAATCCTATCCCTCGGATCATACCAACAAGGAGACAGATGGCCACACCCACCCCTAGTGGAGTTGATAATTCCACGCTCACAACTCATAGCAGAGAAATTAAATGGAAAGAATTATAGAAAATAGACTTGGTCTATTAAGCTTGTAACTTAGAGAAGAGGAAATATGGGTTTTCTCACTGTTGAAACAGAAAAACCAGACAACCCACTTAGCCTCTAGAAATGGATGGTTGAAAACTCGATGATTATCTCCTGGCTGATCCACTCTTGAAGCCTTCGATAGGGAAAACCTATCTCTTTCTCCCAACAGCCAGGGACGTATGGATTGCAGTGAGGGAGACTTACTCTGATGTTGGAAATTTCTCTTGAATATTCGAAATTAAAATCCACTTATGGTAGATGAAGCAAGCGAACCTCAACATGACTAATTATTACATGGAAATGACAGCGTTGTTATGAGAGTGGAATTTGAATGGTGAAGAGGAGTGAAAGTGTGCAAGGGACAAAGTGAGATACAAGACCAAGGTGGAGAATGAAAGGGTCATCGAATTTTTAGCTGGCCTCAACAAACCTCAATGATGTAAAAGGTAGAATCCTTGGCTGACAACCTCTGCCATCGACAAGGGAAGTATTCTTAGAGGTGCACCATGAAAAGAAACATCATGGGGTGTTGCTGAACGACAAGGTGGTTGGACCGTTGGACGCACATGGGTTTTATGGATATATGATGCTAGGGCTAGAGGATGGGCTGAATAAGAACGTGGGCTGTCAAGCCCCGAATGGCTATACTAGATTGGGTTGTGGATAGATAGTAATTGGGCCGTGGATTGGGCCTGAACAATTCTCATAAGCAGTCTGGGTTTGTTGCTAAAAATGGACCACATGCGCTATTCAACCCGTCGGCCACAAAATAGTACAAGATATGCCCAACAACAAAAAAAAGAGTCTTGGTGGAACCATTGTCATAAAATTGGTCGTACCAAAGACACGTGTTAGAAATTACATGTAATATATTGAATATGGTATTCTTTCACTAATTGCAGGAAAATGGAGTATTAAATCACTCTTGAATCGATTTATCATGTCTCAAAGATATCATAAAATTTATTATATGTCACTAAATTAATGATCCACACAAACTGTTTTACTAAATTTTCTTCATCATGTATATTTCAAGACCTATCACCAAGAAAAACAATTGACATTGATAGGTTCTACTACTTTGAAATAACTAATGTGAATGAGTAGTGTAAAATTGTAAATTGTAATTATGCATCTATTCCTAGGAATAATAATTTATAGTTAAGATATTTTAGAATGAATCACCCTAATTTTAAGTATTTAAAACAATTTTTTTCGTCTCTTATTCAAAATGAAGAATTTTCTTATTTGCAATACGAAATGTGTGAACTTGTCCAACATTATTGCACCTCGTTTCCAAATTCTAAATACACACCTTCTAAGCCATTCACCATAGTTCACAGTGATTTATAGGGACTATCTCGACGTCCAAACCGCACTCATGCAAAATGGTTAATCATCTTTATTAATGACCATACTCATGTATATTGGGTATATTTAATAAAAGATAAAATCAATGTTTGAACTATGTTCATCAATTTTTACTCTATGATTTAAACACAATTTCAAACTCAAATTCAAATATTGTGTACTGATAATGATACCGAATACATTAATAATTCCCTCAGGTGACGTTTGATTAACAGAATGGAATCAGAATCGGAATGGAATAGAATGGAAAGGAAATAATGTTGTTTGGTTTGATCACTGGAATCAAAGATGAAATCAGTATTACAATATTTGGTTTACCATTGAAATGAAATGAAAAAAAAAATATAAATTACCTTAATACCCTTATATTCAGTAAAGTTCAAATAATATCATTTAATTATTATTTTTTTATCAAAAAAATTAAATTACAATTTTTAATTTTAATTTTTTAAGTAAAAAATATATATTTCTTTTTTTATATCATAAAAAGTAATTATATATTTACTTTTATAATTTATTTATAAAATGAAAGTTAAGAAAATTAATAGTTTATTATTTTCAATTCCATGACTACCCATCTTATGAATCACCAAATTAAAGCTCCCAAAGAAGATTTTAAATTCAACAGTTGCAAATAATGAAGAGAATTGAGAAAATAAGATTGACCAAAATTGACATTAGCTACTACTACTAAAAAAGCACAAATGTTCAGATTCCATCAATGCAACTACTACTTTCGTATTCAGCACAAAAGATAAACAAAATAGCATATTCCTTTTTTTCTCTCTATTTTGATTAGAGGGAACTACTACTTTTGTATCATCTATTCAATCAAGCACAAATGTTCATATTCCTGCAGTGTTCAAAATACAAGTGTTCAAAACTCTATATCAAAATATTGATATTAACCTAATTAAAATAAAACCTAAAAATAAGTTAGATATCAAAACAAGGCTAATATAACAATTACAAACGAATATTCATATACTAATAGCACATATCCATAACTTAATATAATGCACCTTCACGTCTAAGAAGGATTCTAATCCAACCATCTTTGTTGTCATCAGGTACGTTCAAAAAATATATTCATTCTTGCGGGTTTGTCAACAAGAAGAATTGTAGCAACATCAAGTTATTCGTTGCTAAGTGATGTGGTCATTTGTAATTTATTGTACAACCTCATTTGTTTTTCTTGTCCTTCTTCTTTTGTGATGGATTGACTCAAAAGGCTGCCAATATTCTTCATTTCTTCTACAAATATCGAAGTTATCCTCTCAATAGAATTTCCATATTCATTAACTCCAATAGTTCTGTTTCTTTTTTTAGATGAAACATTTGAGTTTTGCTTGTCTGTAGCATCTATGTGTTGATGTAATGGATCAGCTTCATTTACTGTCTCTTGATCCCATTCATTATCAAGTTCTAAAACAACATTATTTGGAGTCTCTAGATCTTTTCATGTGGCTCTGTCTTTACCAAATACAATAGTCAAGTCCTCGTAATGAGGAAATGACTTATTTCTAAAATAAGCAACTTTTTTGTAACTCTAACAAAAATTAAAATATGTCAAATTGAAAATATTAATAATCAAAGGGATTAATTTCTAAACATAAATAATGTATTTGTTCATAACAAACGAGAACAACAAAAAAATTACCTCTACATATGCATCCCAAACATGTGCCTTAATAGCTATAAGTTTATTCATAGGATCTCACCCAAATCCACTACTATTTTCCAATTAGCATGTCATGTATAGTAGTAAATTGAGTCTTCAATGTTTTCAATAGAGACTCAATATGTGGTTTAGTTTTCATAGTGCAATGGTAGTTTTTGAAGTACTAATTTCTCAATAGTATTTAAATAGCCAGGTTTGAAACCACCATAAGCTCTATATGAATCCTCATTGTGTAACTCTAAAAGATACTCAATTAATTTTTCATCTAATGCTAATGTCCAAAATCTAAATTCTATCTAGGGTCTCGATTTCTTGAGGTAAAACTTTGTAAAGATGACATCCTAAAATTAAAAAGTAAGAACAAAAAAAATACCACTTATTATCAAAATAGAAATAGAAATATATTAAAGTTGACGAGCCTAGCAACCAATGAGAACAATTTTAAAATTGCAAGAATACAACCAGTAGCTTAATGTTTTACAAGATTACACATAATTTCAATAAAACAATCTCTTCATTACAACCACAATTAAAATAAATAAGAAAACATGACTTCCATTAACCTAAACAATCATTATCATCTATGCCATAACTAAATATTATTTTTCATTATCCTCGTCTCCTTTCCGTCAATTCATTGTACATGTTTGATGTCGTATTGTTGATCGCCACAACAATTATGTATGTAATAAATATGTAAGTATATGTATCGTAATAAGTAATTTAATGATAAGTAAAGATCGTTCCCACAAAGATTATTTTATTATAAACTAATTTTTAAAACTAAAAATAATAAAAATCAATTTTTTTTGTGTTTTTATATTTTAAGAAAGGAAAATTAAAATAACTAAAAGTAAATAGTAATTATTAATTAAATCATATTTTGTGACTAAAAATATATATGAGAAAATATCAAGGAATACTTAATCCCCTAATTTTAAAAACATGTAAATCGATAAAATTCCCTCAATATAATTATCAATTAATTAAATGAGCAATTGTGTCTAAACTAGCATGTATTCCTCTCTTTAAGTAAACTATACACCATATAATAATTAATTTATTCACACTCTCATGCTAATAAAATTACATACTACTTATTAAGTTCATCAATTATGGATCACATACATAAGAATCATACATCTCTGCCTATAAACTATACATGTTATTTAATCAAGATAAATAATTAAATAATTCTCTCAAATCTATTTAATTGCCTCTATAGATAAATTGTTAGCCAAACAATTAATAGCATAAAAATAAAATAAAATAATATAATTATAATTATAATTGGGGAAAAATTTTATATCATCACATGGTGAAAATTAGGTTCATACAATCCCTAGATTAATAAATTAATTACATATAATTGTGTTCATAAACCTCATATTTTTTCAAAAAGAAAGACATAAAATTGATAAAGAAAATAATAGAAGAAGAAAAATAATCAATCTCTTGAATTGTAGAATTAATTTTCTCTTGAATTCCACTAAAATTGTGTCGTCTCTTGAATATTTTTGTAATTATTTCTCTTTTTAGCTCTAAATATTGACCAAAATTATGCTAATTGAGGCTAATTAGAGTTTGTGGAGTGATTAGGGGCTTAAATAAAGCTCAGATGTGATTTGGACCGTCCGCTCAGCTTCAGATCAAAGGCTATGATAAAAACAAGCAAAAATGATAGTTTCAGTCAATCACAGCATGACACATGGCATCAGAAATTCATTGGACGAATCAGGGAGCAACGCGTGGCACGACGTGATTCGTGGGAACAGATGGCATGGCACACGGGTAGAACGCACTGAGCAATGGCAAGGTGACACGTGGTATGACACATTGACCGATTTCCCAAACTTGGATTGAACATTATGTTGACATGTGGCACGTGTTTCGTTCTCCTCACAAGGGGAACAACATGATTTTCTCTCCGTGCTTACGTGGCATCCGCGTGGTTTACCCAGTTAGCTCCTCTACTTGTGTGACATGCCACGTGGTAGCTTCTGATTGGTCCTGCGTTAAAAATTCATAAAAGAAATCCATAAAAATGCCAAAAATTATATTTTCACCCCTTTTTACTAAAAAAGTTTACATTTTAATTTTTTTGGCCATAAAAAATACTATTTATAAAACAAGTAAATATTACGTAAAAAAGTGCACTAATGACTATTTTCATAGAGTCATCAATTGTTTCTAAATACATTCCATTCATGTGTAGAGTCTACAATTCTTATTGTATCTTCATCATCCTCATCCTTATCTTCTAGATTTTCCCAATTTTCTCAAATGGATCATATGACATCCCATTTCTTATATAGTTGTGTAGCAAGCAATAATTATTTGGTTTTGATTTTTAATAAGATAGAATGTTGGACTTCTTAGAATTTCCCATTGATTCTTTAACACACCAAAACATCTCTCAATCACATTCCTAGCCTGTGAGTGCTTCATGTTAAAAACTTCACGGGGATTGCGAGGTTATGGACCATCTCTCCATTCACGCAAATGATAATGTTGACCACAATATGGAGCAAGAAATCCATTGGAATTTTCATATCCAGCATCCACAAGATAATAATGCCCTATATATTAAATATATTTTACAGTTCAATTTCAAATTCGTAGACTTTAAAAAAATTGATCAATTCATATATTACTTACCAAGTTGAACTTTAATTTCATTCCTTCTACGTATAGCTTCACGTAAAACTCTACTATCAGTTGTTGAATCCTCCCAACCGAGTAAAACATAAATAAATTGCATATCAGGAGAGCAAACCCCTAAAACATTTGTGGTAACCTCACCCTTTCGGTTTCGATACCTAGACTTATCACCTACAGGAACTCTTACCCTAATATGGGTACCATCAAGTGCTCCTAAGCAATCCTAATACCAATAAGTAAAGTAAAATATGAAATTATTAAAAATATTACATGATAATAAGAAAAAAGAAAGAAAGATTGAAAGAAAGAAAGAAATTAGTCATTATATCTACCTTGAAACATTTTCACCTATCATCTTCACAATTGTCAAGATTAAGCTCAGGTTTTTTCAATAACTCATGTTACCGTATGATAGAATACAAGGCATTGTTGAAATACTTACTAACTATCTCTCCAGATCATCTAAATCGCTCAATTATAACTCTATTTTTCAGATGGTGTGCAATTACATGAAGAAACATGGCTACCTGCTCATCTATTAACAAATGCTTTGATTGTTTTAACCCCCTTCTAGTTCAAGCATTGCTTGGTAAAAACATTCATACTCATCCTAAGTTCATTAATACTAGTAACGTTGTTCTCATAGCACAATCTATGCACAATTTTCCCATTTTGAAAAAAAAAATCAAGTTCATACAATTGTCTTCTTAAAGATATTGTCATGTTTTTATCCATCACCATCTCATAAAAGTTTTTACAATATACATTATATGCATCAGGTATTCAACAATAGCATCCACCTCTTCCACATTCAAGTTATATTCATCCATTTTACTTTAAATTACAAACAAAAACAATACTTAATCAAGAACAACATACTCATAAAATTGATAAAATATACCTATTATATTAAATTGTCAAAATTAAGTATTGTAGAAGATACTAATTATATCACTAATAATACACAGTTTTTGAATAGATAGTATTGTATTGGATTAGGTATTGCTTTATCACTAATGGACAGTATTGTTTATGAAAGATTAAGTATTGCATTATCTTTGACAATACTCCTACAAGTATCACTAATGGACAGTTTTTGAATTCATCGGCATATCAATTAGTTTATGCAGCACCAATGGATAGTTTAAGCCAAAATTAGAGTTATCCTCTACAATGAAACTGTCAAAATTAATCCTAAAAGCACCAATTGATAGTTTATGCCAATAAGTCGGAAAACTCTAGCAAAGAACAAATTTTTTTATTGTTTGGAACAATATCAGAATCGTGTTCATGGGATGTAGAAGGAATGTTCATATTAATGTTGTGTTTGGGTTCATGAGACCAACAAATCGATTCAGAGCAAAAAACAAAGAATACCATATACCAGAATATCATAACAGAGAATAAAAATAGGAATCGATTCAAAATAGAAATAAATTTTGACAAAACAGAGAACAATCTCAGACGAATAAGGCACAATATCATAACAAAGAACAAAATTAGAAATCAATTCAAAATAGAAATAAATATTACATAACAGAGAACAATCTCAGGGAAAAAGTCACAATATCAGGAAACAAATAATATATTCAGAAGCGAGAAGCAAAAAATAGAAAAGAGAACACCTCACGAAGAAATTAAGGTTGTAAGATAAATGAGAGAAAAGACACGGATGAGAATGAGAACTCACCTCAAAGATCAGAGAAACCACCAGCTGTGGAGGACCAGGCGAGGCGACGGCTAAGTGCAGAGTTGGAGAAGAAATCGCATCGCGTAGGGTTCTGTTCGTGGGTGACAAAAATAGGAGGCATATTCATTCTACTTCTTCATTCATATGTATTAGGGGTAGGTGTGGAAATATAATATTATATGAGGGGAAAAATTGGAACAATAAAATCATATCAAGAATGGAATCATGATTCCTAAAGGGGGAGAAGAAATTCAAATTCCTTCTTCTTTAGGAATCGATTCCATTCCTCACTCATTATTCAGCCCAACTAAACACATAAATGGAAGGAATCAATTTTGATTCCTTTCCATTCCCTCTAACCAAACATAACATCAAAGAACATCTTCAAACCCATGGCATTATTCACCAAACTTCATAGGTTTATACTCCACAACAAAATGGGATTATTGAACGAAAAAATAGACATCTCTTAGAAGTTACTCGGGCCTTCATGTTCATCTCAATATGCCAAAAATGTTTTGGGGAGATGCTATTTTAACATCTACCTTCGTTATAAATAGAATGCACATTCGTATTTTTTCTTTCAAAACACCTATTAAAATTCTAAAAAAAATTCCAACTTCTCATCTTATTTCGAACATTTCACTTAAAATATTCGACTGTACGACATTTGTACACATTCGTTCACACGATCGTAATAAACTAGACCCTCGAGCCCAAAAATGTGTTATGATCCTTCTACGCAAAAATATTACTAGTCTTGATGTCATTCTTTGAAACCACACCATACTACCCTTCCAAAACTACTTTTCAGGGGAGAATGTGATTAAAGATTAGTTTTGTTCGTTTGTCCTTTCTTTTCTAGATACTAGTGCCAGTACTAATACTAGTCCTGAACCTATTATGACACATCACTCTAATGTGTCATTTATCGAAAGCAATTTAAGCTCAAGGGGAGATGGAGACAACAAATAAGGAGATACTTGTTTACTCAAGGAGACCAAATGAATGTACAAAGGAAAATTCACACTTGACACATTACGAGAGTTCAACTCGGTGATGGATCTAAGTAATCTCGAATCTTCTTTCAATGCAAATAACTTTGATTACGTTGATAATTTACCTATTGCTCTCAGGAAAAAAAAGTTGATTTTGTACCTCTCATCTTAAATCAAAGTTTGTGTCATATGAAACTTTGTCCCTCAAATTTCGTGCTTTCATTACTAACCTTGACAGAATCAAAATTCCAAATAATGTAGACGAGGCTTGGGAAATTCGCGAATAAAGAGAAACAATAGTGGAAGAATTGTGAGCTTTATAAAAAAATGGAACTTGAAATGTGGTAGATTTACTGAGAGGTAAGAAACCAGTTAAGTGCAAGTGGAACTTTACCGTAAAATATAAGGCCGATGGGACGGTTGAATGATATAAAACTTGTCTAGTTGCTAAAGGGTTTACTCAAACCTATGGGATTGACTACACTAAGACATTTGCTCCAATCGTAAAGTTAAAATACAATGCAAGTACTGTTGTCATTAGCAATGAACCTAGACTGGACCCTCCAATAACTAGACATCAAAAATAACTTCCTCAACGGGGTATTAGATGAAGAAATTTTCATGACATTACCACCAGGTTTACATGAAAACAAAAAAACATAATGTAGCATGCAAACTAAACAAATCCCTCTACGGATTTAAACAGCCACCCAGAGCATGGTTTGACATATTTACAAAGGTGATAAAGAGCCAAACCTATCAACAAGGATAATCAGATCAAAAGATGTTCTTCAAGCATTTTTGGGATGGGTTGAAAACAATCCTAATTGTATATGTAGATGACATAATACTTAAGAAGATAACCACACCAAAATCTTGCTACTGAGTTTGAAGTACGAGACTTGGGACAAATACAATACTTCTTAGGTATCAAGATTGCTAGGTCAAAGAATAGCATAAGTGTCTCCTAACGAAAATATATTGTCCCCCTCCTAAAAGAGACTAGTATGCTCCGAAACAAACCAAGCGACACCCCAATTATGATAAGAAAGAAAATGAAAGTAATGAAAAACCAATAGAAAAGGAGAGATATCATAGGCTCATGGGAAAACTAATCTACCTATCACATACAAGACCCGACATTACACTCTCCCAAAAAAGTTCACCTAGATGTTGTGCACAGAATTCTTAGGTACCTCAAAAGCTCTCCAGTAAAAGAACTCTTCTTCAAAAACTAGAAGAAAGAAAAATAAAAGTTTTTTCAGATGCTAACTAGGCAAGTTGTATTGAAGATAGGACAAGACCTGACATTGCACTCTCCCAAAAAAGTTTACCTAGAAGTTGTGCACATATTCTCAATTACCTCAAAAATAGTAAAAAAACTCTTCTTTAAAAAATAGAAGAAAGGAAAATAAAAGTTTTTTTAGATGCCAACTGAGCGAGTTGTATTGAAGATAAGAGATCTACTATCGGGTATTGTATATTCGCTTGGGGAAACCTAATAACATGGAAAAGCAACAAAAAAATGTAATATCCATCAGTAGCACTGAAGCTAAATTTCAAGCAATTCCACGAGGGATTTGTGAAGGCCTATGGCTTAAGAAATTACTAGAATTACAAGTAAAAAACCAAAATTTCACTAAAAGTTTATTGTGATAAACATATCAAAATGGATAGACATTTAACTAAAGAGAGTTGAGAATAACGTCATTGCATAACCTACATACCCACACAAGAACAAAAGCTATCTTCCCTGCAGAATTTCCACATCAAAATTTGGATGATTTCATAAACAAATTAAGCATAATTAACATCTATGATCTAATCTAATTTTAGGGAAGTGAAAATCCCAAATAATCAAGGATTTAGAATTCAAATAATAGAAATAAACTAGTTGGAGAGAAAATATCAACTATAAATAATAATTTAGATTTTTTTATTTTTATTCTTGATTCTTTGTGTATTATATAAACCCTAAGAGTGTATATATTTGAATTTAATTCAGAAAACAATAAAACATATTGTTTATTTATTCCATAAGAACGATTATCCAATCATATTTAATCTCTACAAAGAATGAGGTATCAAATAACTCGTTACAAAACCAAGAGCAAAATAGAACGAAGTGCACTTGAAGTGCACAATTACAACGTACACTTGCCACTCTAAATAACCGTAGGAACCTAAGGAAACTTTACAATCCTAATTTAAAAGAATAATCTTACATCCAGGGCAAAGAAAGATACAGTAAACAGAATTAGACGTGACGAAAATTGGGGGTGGATTTACAGAGTGGCATTTACCGGTGCTTGAAAGAATTGAATATTCTGTTGAATCTTGGTCAAAATGTGCACCATAGAGAGAAGAAAAGTACAGAAGACTAAACCTTATTCCTGTAAAAATTGGAAAGCTGGATTCTCAAGAAGTTCAGCTGGAGGTTTTACATCTGAAAAACCCTTATCATGTATCATGTAGGGAACTAACAATTTCGTCAATTGAAATAGGTATGCTGCAATAGTAAAGCATGATTAGTTGAGGTCTGGAACAATCAAATTATAATGAAAGATAGGGGTGCCCCTTTACCTGGAATTGTCATTCAACAAAAAGTACTATCATCAGCTGCGGAATCAGCTGTCATTAGAAGCTTCATGCTGGAAATGACCTAAGCAAAGGGAAATTGGAGTAGCAGTAAGACAATATTAATAATTATCAACTGATATTACAAGTCAGCAGTATCAGAACATTTGTTTATTGACTTACATCTGGGGATACACTGGTAGTGTTATAGCTATCATCACAGCATAGTGTGCGTATTCTATAAAGCTGCTGGACACTCAAGATCTGAATACAAAGACAAAATATTAGTGTGAAAGATGTTAAAATCCCCAAATATCTGGGATTTGTAATTAATAGTGATTAGGAGGAGATAGGGAGATTTACAGTAATTAGCATAATTGTAGGCTGATTTATTTTGTATTGATTAGGGATATTTTGTTTCCTTTTTTATTATTCTGGTTTTACTAAAAGATTGTAAGCAAGACATCGTAAAATTACAGAAATTAAATATACAGCATTTTCAGTTCCTTTTTTCATATGGTATCAGAGCAGGTTCCTAATTAGAACCTAACTACTTCATCTGATGTAACATCAGAAACAACCCAAGAAAACACCACAATTCCTACCACCACCACAACCCCTACCATGAGTTCCTTCGATAATTCATCTCTGCAGATTACCGTAGAAGAACTCAATGGAAGGAATTACCGAGAGTGGGCTCAGTCAGTTAGACTGATGATTAATGGTGAAGGAAAAATGGGGTACCGCACGGGGGCAACTAGAAAACCTGCCTCAACCAATGCAGATGCCACCCAACGTTGGAATTCATAGAACCCAACAGTAACTGCCTGGCTTGTTAACTCTATGTTACCAGCCATTGGAAAAACATACTTGTTCTTACCAACGGAAAGGGATGTATGGGTGAGGTGAAGGAGACTTATTCAGATGGGGAGGATTTTTCCCCATCTTTGAAATTAAAACCAGACTGTGGAAAGTAAAATAAGGAGAAAGTGATGTTATCGATTATTACATGGACATGCTCTCTATAGCAAGAACTTGATCAGATTTTGCAATAAGAGTGGGAGTGTACTGGCGATGGTGCACGTTACGGAAAGAACTTGAAACCGAACAGACCATTGAGTTCTTGGCTAGGCTTGATCGTGATTTGGACGATGTGCATGGAAGGGTACTCAGCCGTCCATTACTCTCTGTCCGTGAGGCGTTTTCTGAGGTCCGGCGAGAAGATAGCCAGCGATGGGTGATGCTCGGCTAGCCGCTTCCACCAGACGCACGCCATGGAACTCTCGGCGCTTAGGACTAGAAAACAACCAGAGGATGGCTCGGGAATTGGGAATGGGCAGCCAACTAAATTGGGCCTGTTGGGCTGAAACACTTGGGAAACGTTGATGGGGGCTCACGAAATAGGCTGCGCAGTTCAGCCCAAGGATAGATTCATAATGGGCTTCCTTATAATTTTTCTGCCTATATTAGGCTTGAGCTTTCAACATATTTCACTAACAAGCCCAATGAAAATCGGGCAAGAAATTACCCACAATGAAAAAAATTGGGATTATTATCGTAAATTTAAACATTCAAAAGATACGTTTTAAAAATTTATGAAAAACCAACCAATTAGAAAATGAGGTAAAATAGAACACAAAGTTATCAAACATCAATAGATCAACAAAAACCTCAAGAAAATTTTAGTTTAAGAAGATCATTTAATATAGAACAGTTTAATCAACTTTAAAAAAAAATGTCAATATGCATACTTCTGGCCAATTATTCTCTACAACTTCATTAGCTTATAAAGATAATTATTTAAGTGCATTAATAGCTACCTCACACCATAAAAATCCATGAATAAATGAATATAGTATTTTTGATCATATGATTGATATTTACCACTTATTTATCTCTTATTAACATTGTATTGGTAATCAAAAAGTTAAAGTAATATATGAATCTCTCTAAACCATTGATGGAAAATAGAGTATCCAAATTTTTGACTATATGTCTCAAGTCAGTCCTTTATATTCGAAATTTGTCTTATAATTTAATATCTATTAATCAATTAATACAATATTCGAATTACTCAACTAAGCGTTTTTTTTTTCTTTTTATTGTGTTTTTCAAGACTTATCATTGGAAAAGGCGATTGGTTGTACTAAAAAGTATGCATGCTTTTTCTATTTTAATAAGACAAATATGAGTGAAATAGTCAAAGTAATTTGTGATTCTACATTTGCTTCTAAGAATAATGAACCTATGTTGTGATATTATAGATAGGTCATCCTAATTTTCAATATTTGAAATATTTGTTTCCATATATGTTTTCAAATAAAGCATTTAAGCTTCACTGTAAAATGTATGAACTTGTAAAACACTAACGCCATTCGTCCTCAGATGTCCAATGTAAATCTTTCAAACCTTTTAGTTTAGTTCACAGTAATGTTTAGGGATCCTCTCGTTTTCCTACCCACACTTGTTTTAAGTGGTTTGTCACTTTTGTTGATGAACTAAAGTTCGTGATATTTTCATCCATTTTCACTTAATGGTACAAATACAATTTCAAACATAAATCCAAATTCTAAGGAGTGATAATGGCTTAGATTATTTTAAATATACTTTAAGCAATTATTTAAAAAAACATGAAATAGTGCACCAAAGCTCTTATGTTTACACATCTCAACAAAATAGGATAGCTGAATGAAAAAAACACACACACCTTTTGGAGGTAGCTCAAGCTTTGATGTTCACTAAAATATGCCAAATGTTTTTGGGGGAATTTATTTTTAATTGCCACATAACTAATTAATAAGATGCCAAACCATGTTTTTTTCCTTCAAAACACCCGTTCAAAAATTTTCGAACTTGTCTTCCCACATCACATCTTCAGTCTAAACTACTTCTTAAAGTATTCGATTGTATTATATTTATTTATATTTACTCACATAATAAGTCCAAGTTAGATCCTAAAGCAATCAAGTGTGTCTTTGTTAGTATTCTCCTACTCAAAAAGGATAAAATACTATGATCTTTCCACTAAAAGAGACATTGTTAGTCTTGATGTTACTTTCTTTAAAGACACACCTTACCACTAAAAATCATCCCTTCAGGGGGAGAAATGAATAAAGAAAGCTTTATTGGTAAATACTTGGACCTGAATTACTTGAGTTTTAACCCTATTGAATCCATTACAAACATTAAACAACTTGCCCTATCTTGTTCTAATGTGTCACATAAAGATGGAAATTTAAACCAAAAAAGAGATGAAAAAAACAAAAAAAGTGATTATTTACTCCAAGAGGTCTAAGTTAAAAGAAATATAAAACTTTATACTTGATACATCAAGAGAGTCAAAACTGGTGATAGATCTAAATGTCTAGAAAGAAATTTTCACACCAAGTAATTCTGATTCTTCTCTATCTTATGATTTGCCTAATATCCTTAGAAAACCAACTCGATCTTGTACACTTCATCCAATCTCCATATCTATATCTTATAATACTCTGTCTACTATGTTTCATACTTTTACCTCTAAACTTGATAGAACATAAATTACTAAACATATCAAGGAAGCTCTTAAAGTCCTAGAATGGAAAGATGCAATTATGGAAGAAATTAGGACACTAGAAAAAATGAAAATAGGGATATAACAAAACTATCGAAAGGGAAGATACCGGTTAGTAATAAGTGGGTATTTACGATAAAATATAAAGCTAATGAAATAATAGAGCAGTACAAAACCCGTCTAGTTGCGAAGGGGTTTACACAACTCTATGGAATTGACTACATATAAACATTTGTACTAGTTGTCAAACTAAACACAATGAAGGTGCTTCTATCACTAACAATAAATCTTGATTGGCCTCTCCAATAATTATATATCAAAACTACCTTCTTAAATGGAGTTCCAAAATAAGTCTTTATGACCATGCCACCAGGGTTTGATAGGGGAAATTCAAATTTAGTGTGCAAATTGAAAATATCTTTGTATGGTCTGAAATGATCACCAAGAGTATGATTTAATAAGTTTGCAAAAGTAATATGAAAACAAATGTATCAAAAAGGACAATCATATCATATATTGTTCTTTTGACATAGTGAAGATGGGAAGAAATTAATCTTAATTGTGTACATTAGGAGACAACTTAAAAGAAGTTTAGGGACCGAATTTGAAATCAATGATTTGGGCAAATATTATACTTCTTAGGATGTAAGTAGCGAGTTCAAAAAAGGAAATCAGTGTCTCTCAATGTAAGTATGTTGTTGATCTCCTTACTAAGACACGTATGCTTGGATGCAAACCAAGTAATACTTTAATTGAAATGAGAAAGAAATCAAAATACTTGGAACAGTTAGTTGATAAAGAAATGTACCAAGGACCGGTAGAAAAATTGATATATCTATCTTATACTAGGCCTGAAAATCACATTTGAAGTTAGTGTAGTAAGTTAACACATGCATCTCCCAAAGAAAGCTCACCTTGAAACAGTTCGTAAGGTTCTCAGATACCTTAAAGGATCACTAGGCAAAGGTTTGTTCTTCAAAAGAAACGAAATCAAAGATATAAAAGTTTTCACTAACTTTGACTGGGCTGAATCAATTGAAGAATGAAGGCCCACTACCAAATATTGTACCTTTATCTTTGAAATCTTAGTATCTTGGAGAAATAAAAAACAAAATGTTATCGCCAAGAGCAGTGTTGAAGCTAAATTTAATGCAGTTATACAAGGAATATGTGAAGCATTGTGGTTAAGAAAATTATTCATGGAACTTCAAGTTTCAGTTAAGTCACCAATTAAACTTTATTGTGGCAATAAAACTGTTATCAACATCTCTCTTAATAAATTCAACATGGCAAGACAAAACATGTGGAAGCCGACTAATGAAAAAAATCGGCAATGCTTATTTTGCAAATACTTTGGTTTTATATTTGTAAATGCAAGTGAATTAATCATTTTATATAAAATGACAAGTATACTCTTAAGGTCGATCTAAGTAAAGAATATATGTGGTTTTTAATTTATTATTCAAAGTTTTAAAAATGAAATTAAATCCTAAACATCTTGTTACAATATTTTGGCAAAATCCTAATCTAATAACATTAAAAAAAATAAACATAGATATTGATTCAATAAACAATTAAGAAATTTTTTATCATTTATAACAATAGAGTATTTATGAATATAATAAGTTAATTATGCTTTATCATATTCTTTAGGTTATTAAAGATATAAATTGATATTCATTGATTCTCTTTTTTTTTATATAAATATCACATTTGGTAGGATTGAATATTCTTTGTTAATTAAATAAATCAATTACACCTATGGTAGGGTCGCTAATTAATTTAGTTAATTAAAGTAATTCATTTTTTTAAAAGATTGAAAATTAACCATTTAAATGGCACCTTTGGTATGATTAGACATTTTAAACTTTATTCAAGGTGTCCAAATTAAATTATTTAAAAAATAAATTTAAGGTTTTAAAACTATTTAAGAAAATATATTGTCAATACATTTTTAAATAATAATTTTTTGTAAAAACCTTTGAAATAAAGTTTTGCTCTAAATATCCAAATAATTAAATCTAAAATAAAAGAGTACTATTCCAAATTAAGTCCAGATAATTAAATCATAATTTTAATTCTCATATTAAGTTTGTTATTAAGAGTAATGTACTCTTTCAAATAATATTCTTTACAAAAATCTTAAATATAAATAAAATCTATTTATTTTAAAGAAATGTTTTACCTATTTAATATTTCATAAGCATAACAATGTTATTATTATATAATATTTACAAATAGTTAATTATGTTAAATTTAATCACAGACAAATTAAATTTTAAAATTATATCTCAAAAGAATTCTTACAAAACATTGATGTTAGTTCCGTTTATAGAAAACCTCCAAACAGATTTGCATTTTTGTTTATTGAATAAAAAACTAGAAATTTATATAAACATATCTAATTCTCAAAATGAGAATTTTAAAACTTAAAAAAGAAAGCTTTCTAGAGAGCGAAAGTGAGAGAATTTTGTGATTTTTGGGATGCTTTTAACAATGGGAGAAATATTCCTTTTATAGATGAGGAAAAGGCTAAATAAAGTGAAAAAATATCTCAAAACTTTATTTTGGACACGTTTGGATAAATGTTGACGCTTGCGAGACTTATGTTAGATAGGCGATGGCACGCAAGCGCGCAACTTGGCGTGGCACACGTGAGACTTGGCACATGTGCATGTAGGGCAGGTTGGACTCGTCATGGCACGTGTATGAATCGGCATGACATGCGTGCAGCTGAGCGCGGGACTCAATAAATGTACACGGCTCGGCACGAATTAGGATTTTTTTTTAACTTTTTTGACCCATTTTGTCCAATATTTTCATTTTCTTAACTTTTCTTCAATTTTTCTCAATATATTTGTGATGTATTGTCTCCAGTATTTTTTTTTCAAGTCTTTAAATTATTTTCCAATAAAATTACTCTTGATTTTGAAAAGACAAATTTATATAAAAATATGATAAAATCATACAAATATAAATCTATTTAATCAATTAAAGTATATTAAATCATGATAATTTTAGTGTTTTTAAGCACTCATCATCGACAGATACTTCATCAAAGAAAACATTAAAAATGGAACTATAATTTGCATGATTTATGTTCCAACAAAAGAATAAATTGTAGATATCTTTACTAAGGGTCTTCCTTAGCAAAGTTACTAGGGTTTCGTTTTCAAATTGGATATGATAAATAGTTATGATCAAATTTGATTGAGAGTGTCGAAATTCTCAAATATATGGGTTTTGTAATTAATAATTGTAAGGACTATGAGTGTTGGCTATTTTCGTGGACAAAATATTTATCTATAAATTTGTTTTTGGCCTACTATCAAGTCTATTAAGAAAAGTCAAATAAATGTTCGAGTTCCAAATAATTGTACTTCATGTATATGGAATAAGATATGCTAAAATATTAGATAAGATATACTCTAAATTATAGCTGGAATTTTTTGCATAAAAGATAGCATAAAATCTATTTAAAATAAGATTCTTCTTAATTAGTGAGTATTATTAATCCTATTCGTAATAGAAAAGATATTTATCAATCATATATGAGTTTTCTTAATTAATGAGTATTACTAATCCTATTTATAATAGACATCAGATTAAAAGTTTTAATTTTTCTTATAAATAAAAATCATTGCTCATTGTTTCAATCAACCACACAAGAACATTATTCTATTCTTCTTAATTTCTCTCTTGTTTTACAAATATAAGATCATAATTCTTTAGACTTTCTTATTTAGTTAATCTATCAAATATTGGTGGTTATGTTTGATTGATTAATAAGCCTAATTATTTTATGAAATTTTGATAATATGTTCTTATGACTTCTTTTTGATTTTTGTTCTTAAATTGTTAGATCAAATAATTATTTTTGTCATATCAAAGTTATTTTATTTTATTATCAATCTTTAAAGAAGCTATTTTTATTGAACTTATTCTTGATATTTTTACTCTACGATTTACTAGTTGATTAAATTTAAGTGGCATATATTTTGAATCATCTACTTAGGATTATTCATTATTAAATCTATTCTAGAACACGCATAGACACTTGTGTTTTTTGTGCTAACCATTTTGTAGTTAATTCGGGAACGTATATGATTGGTGAGAAGCTTATTGGAACGTTGGTTTGAAAACTGCTCACGGTAATATTGGAAACTATGAAAACAGAGTAGGGGGCTCGTAAGTAAAATACATTGGGGCAGTATCCTAGTGAGGGTAGCATAAGATCGAGTTTGTACTTGAACATTTGTTTTTCATAGTGGAAAGTTAGGTGGTCCGGTGGACTAGTGATTTTTCTCTTAGGTCAGGATTATGGCCTAGGTTGTTTCTACCTAAAAATATCGTGTGTTATTCTTTTATTTTTGCACTTTATTTTTACACATGATTGTATGCCTGACTGCTTTGTTTAGGTCATCATGTTATAAATTGGTAAAAATTAAAAATAACTTAGGAAGATTTATAGTAATTAGCATAGTTGTAGGTTGATTTATCTTGTATTTATTAGGGTTTTTTTTCTTTTATTATTATTTAGTTTTATGATAAGATTGAAAGAAAAACATTGAAAAATTACAGAAAATAAATATACTGTATTTTCAGTTCCTTTTTCCATAAAAGTTAGAGATTTAAACTTTATTATCCTCATTAAATCTCAAATCACTTTTTTAAAAGTCCTATTTTCCCAAGTAATCAACAATAATATAAAAAATAATTTCAAGAGGACTTTAAGATTGATAGTTGTGCATCATTCCTTTGCAACTGTTTTTTTTATTTTTCCCCATCTCAATCTACACAACATTTCAAGTAATATGAGGATTAAATGTATGCCACTTTATTTTGAAATTGGTATAATTGGTTCCTATTCGTTCACTTGTTTACAATTGGTCCTCAATGTTTAGAATTTGCAACATTAACGAAAATTGACAACATACATTAAACCTATATTAGATTTGAACATTTTGCTACTCCTTTTTTTTATCACATGTTGATCTTGTAGCCTTTGAATAATTAGCTTTTCAACTATTTATTATTATCCACAACATCTTATAATATGTAAGGTCAAGAATCGATTGTGTATAACCCGCCCGGGGGAAAGGGGGGACTTCACCATATTCATTGGGATCAATTAAAATGATAAAATCTTTTCCTTCCATCTTTTAAGTAAACTTGCATTATTGTATTTTCAACGAAGAAAAAAGGGACTCACATGGCATATGTCATTTGTGATGTCATCATAGGATATTTTGGACTTCTGTTGTATAACTTGTAAGAAACTTGATCTTAAATTAACCAACTCTACTAATACTAAAATAAATTCATAATCATGTTAGTATACATTTACAATTGATACTAGATTAACTAGTATAAAATGATAAAAAATCATCTTAAACCTACCTTTGTTTCTTTTCTATTGCAATTTTTGGATTATAATATGATGTTTTTAAACTTTCTATATAAATAGAAATAGAAAGGGATAGACTACAAACAACATCCTACAACCTTATCTCAAGGACAGAAAGGGATAAATATAATGTATTTGAGATATGAATGGAATATAATAAAATAAAGTTATTTTGAGATTTCTTATGAAAAGAGGCATGAAATAGAACCACCATGAATAAGCTCCAAAAGTTGTAAATGAAATGTGGACACATCAAATAAACATTATATACTTGAAGCTTCACCATGAATCAAAAAGTTCAAATTATCTTACGTACAAAAACTAAGTGATTAGATTGAAATCGAGAGAACCCAAAGAAGGAAAGAACATTACTCAGTTTATGAAACCATATGTGAAGAGACTGTTTAAATCCATAATATCCTTTTTCAAGAGAGATACCATACCTGACTATCACTGAGCAACAAAGTGTCATGGTTGCTACATGTATACCTTTTCCTCAAGGTCACCTTGGAGAAAATAATTCTTGATATCCAACTGATAGAGAGACTAATGATGAATGACAACAATATAGATCAAAATGTGTACAAAATTCAATTGGGAAAATGGGAACAAAGTTTTATAATAATCAGCATCCTAAGTTTGAGTAAAGCCTATAGAAACAAAACAAGTTTTCAATCATTAAATACACCCATTAGATAGATATTTGTCATTAATAATCTAATTACTATAATTTAATAGTAAACATCATTATCTAAATAATATATTATATGTGAAATATATTTATTATTGTAATTTTCCAAGTATATGTAGCATCTTGGGAACTAGCTTAAAAGAAGCCCTCAATTGTAGTAGGAGTAACTACTTGTTTCATGGTTTTCATTAGAGCTCTTCAGATTCCGAACCTCCATAAATGGGTATGATTGGTTAATGTGACCAGCTTTGTATAGTAATCGCAAGTTAAGATACGTACTCTGGATTTGCTATAGCTCTACTATTTCACAATATACATTGTCCGAGAAAGCCAATTTTTGGATTGTTGTTTTATCCTAGTAATGATCTTCTATGAAAATTGAAGCTTTACTTTAACTGGTCTGTTAAATATCCTTGCTACGGCTTTTTTTGAATATCCCTAGCTCAAAGGGTCACTCAAATCTTTTGTTTTTGTACTCTACTCGTTCTTTGAAGGTCTAACTAATTAATAGTAATTGAAGGATTGTTAGTATTTGTTTTTCATGACTTTGGAACGTTATAGATAAGGAGCGGATTTCAGGATCCCTTAACTTGCCAAATGGTTTCCAATATGCCTATATAGTAAGTCTTTACACACATAATAGTGGCAGTCATTATCCAATTTTACCCAAAATCTTCTTGAGTTTCCCTCATAGAGAATAGTGAAAGCTTATCCCTTACTTGCATTCTCCTAATCAAGCAAAACACCGCTTGGTGATCATCCTACAATTTTTTCTGTCAATAGTTCGAACACACATAATTATAGGTTTTTTGTCCTTACAACAGTTGTCAAAGATCAAATCTTTTCACTTTACAATCCTATCTGAGTATGTGCTTAGTGGAATTCCTCAAAGAATAATGAAGTAATGTATCCAAGCTCCGACCTTGCTTGAATAAAAAAGAAACTTGTTCATTTATTGTTACTTGTTGTGAATCATCAATGTTTCACCTTTCATAGATCTAGGAAATGTGGTTTTGGTTTAGGAAGTTACATTGAGGTTGGGCATATGCGATAAGTAATAAAGAAAGAAAAGGGAAATAAGAGGATTTAGACCCACAATATAGGCTTCCAAACTTGTACACCCCTAAACTACAAGCTTTGAATCCCTACTTTTATGGGATATTTAAAAAATCCCCTTCATTTTCTGGCTAGATGCTTAAGACCATAGGTGGGATAATAAGCCATTAAATTTCTAGCTAAATTGTGACATTTGTCATTCTTTTATGCTAAAGCAAGATAATTTAGGTGGAGTAAGTCACTTTCTTCTTTTTCATTTATGCGGTCCCAATTGAATTCCGCTATCAGCTAATTATATTCATATAGCAAGCAATGTAATAAATCACTAAGATCCTTTTCATTTTAAGTAAATTATAGATAAAGTAATAAGGAGGAGCGCAACACACTAACCAAAGCATAAAAAGTGTTGCAATAACGAAGAAAAGAAAGAGATTGGTTTGGTCTTATATCTTTAGATGAATTCATTTAGGTATCAAAGTTTTAGTTATTGTCATCCCTTGCTTGGTAGCAGTGGGCTTGATAGTAGCATAGGTGGTTATCGAGAATTTTTTTCAAGGCTAAGGGTTGAAGCTTTATTCCCACTCCCTGTGCATGATGTACTTTTTCCCTTTATAGTGGCTTCTACCATTTTGTAAAAATCCCATCTCCCTTATCTCTACTTTTGCTAACAAACACTAGAATTTGGACATCGACAAAGAGGATAGACCATAGAAGGTTCAACAAAGAAAAGCAAGAAAATGTAAGCTCAATTGGGCTTATGTTTTTCAACTGCATCATATCGTACTATGGAAGAGTTTTGTACCTTCTTTAGATAGATAGAGCTCCCATGCTCCTAATGTATAGCTAAAACTTCTACTACTATGGAATCCACGATCAAACATGAGTACCCCGCCTTCTAAAAAAAGTACCTATGATATAGACTTGGAAGATCAAATTGAGTGCACTGATTAATTTAAGAAGCAATTTTTTTTGTTTTAGTTAATTAAGGGCCTTTTATGTTTAGCGATTTTTACTCTAGTGAATTTTGGGTTTTTTTAAATCTTATTTATCATAAGTATTTTAGTGTTTTATTCTTTAAGGATGGATTAGGCCTAATCCATAACTAAATAAGCATTTAGGGTTGAATTTGAGCTTAGGGTTTTTATTTTGGCTATAATTTTATCTAGGGATTTCATAAGGCATCTAGGGTTTCATGAGGGTTTCTTGCTATAAAAAGAAACCACTATGTAATTTGGAGGTAGACTATATTTGATTAATAAAAGTTTATATGAGAAAGCTTCTTGCTTTGCCTTCTTGTGTTATTGATTAAATACTTGAATTTGACTTATCAAAGGGAGTGATAATCTTTTGTGGCATCTCAAGGTTGGGGTTTTAAGGACATTGTTTCCTTAGCATTCTAATCAGATCATCTTTAATACATTCTTAGAAAATCAATTGTTCATATTCTTTTGAGTTTATGGGTTCCTAGGGTTGTTTGATGAGTGCTCAAAAAGTACTAAAATTACCATGATTTTATGCAGGTTAATTGATTAAAATATATATATTTATATTATTTTATCATATATTTATATAAATTTAACTTTGCTAGCTGTTTGTAAACATGATTTAATAATAACGTTGTTATGCTTACGAAATATTAAATAGGTAAAAATCTCTAAAATGAATTGATTTTATTTTTATTCAAGATTTTATATTAAGAATGTTAGAGAGAAATATATTATTTTTCATTACAAACTTAAATATGAAAATTAGATTTTAAGGTTTAGTTATCTGGTCTGATTTAGAGTAGTCCTCTTTTATTTGTTGGTACAATCGCCTGGTAGTTAGAGTGAAGCTCTATTTCAAAAGTTTTTATAAGAATTATTATCTAAAAATGTATTGACAACATATTTTCAGTAGTGGTTTTAAAACTTGAAAGTTAGTACTCGGATAACTAAATTCTTAGGTTTAATTTGGACACCTTGAATAAAGTTTAAACTATCTAACCCCACCAAAGGTGGTATTTAAATGTTTCATTTTCAATCTCTTAGAAAAAAGGAATTAATTTAATTAACTAAATTAGTTATCAACCCCACCCATAGGTGTTAATTGATTTGTTTAGTTAACAAAGAATATGTAACTCCGCCAAATGTGGTATTCATATAAAAAGAGAGAATAAATAAATAACAATTTATATCTTTAATAACCTAAATAATATGAGCAAACATAATTAACTTAGTTATTATATCCATAAATACTCCACTATTATAAAAGATAAAATTTTCATAAATGTTTATTGAATCTGTATCTATGTTTATTTTTATGTTATTAGATTAGAAATACCAAAAACCCAAATATCGTGACAGGATGTTTAGGATTTAATTTCGTTTTTAAAAGTTTGAATAATAAATTAAAAACCACATATATTCCTTCCTTAGATCGACCTTGGGAGTATACTTATCATTTTCTATGAAATGATTCGTGCACTTGCAAGAGTTTTATAAATATAAAACCAAATTATCGGCAGGATCAATGATGTCAGTTCTGCCCATCATTGTTCACCTAGAGGGTTCACATCATTTGATATAAGAGCATTGGTTACTAAAAACAAGTTATCTATATACATATATCGTTTTTTATTTGTTGAATCGAAAAAAAATCATCTTGTTCTTGTTTTAGTCATTTTCTATGTTTTCGTCTTTAGATTTCGTTTTGTAGTTTCCTTTGAGTCCCTGATTTAAAAAAAATAGGAAATTTTATCCTTCAAGTCTTGTGTTTTTTTCTTCAATTTTGTTGTTGTTGTTATTTTCTTTGGATTTTGTTTCATAGTTCTCTTTGAATTATTCATATCTTTTTCTCGTTCTTTATTTTTGTGTCCAATCCATCTTTGTTCTTAAAAAAAATAGGGTTGTTGTTCACAGTTTCAAAAAACAAATTTGATAAATCGGAGTTGCGACTTTAAACGGCTATAACTTTTGAGTAGGGTAACGAAACGACTATTATAATATATCACATCTATGCTCATTTTGATTCCTATTGAAAATTAATAAATTTCTTATATTCTCACTGTTTTCGACCCTAAATTCCATCGTTTACATCACTTATCGAGGGGTTAAAGTTTTGTCTCACCTTTTGGCATTGTTTTTAGTTCTTGTTCATTAGGGTTGCGAATTTGTTTTTGTGAATTTTCTATTCACATCAGCCACAATAATAGTAAAACAAATAAGAAGACAAAGAAGAAGAAAAGGAGAATAAAGTAGCAAATTATTCAAGATTTCAATTCTTGTTTTTCTTGTTGAAATTAATTGTTCTTTATTTTGTTCTAGTTTCTATCTACTTAGTTCTTTAGAGTCCTTTTTAGACTTTATTTCTTTCCTCAATTAAGTGTTTTTTTATATTATGATTTTCAAGATCTTGAAAAGATTCTTTTTTTGGTTATTTAGGGTCATCTTTAGACTTTCTTTCTGTCATCCTTTGCCTTTAAGTTATTAAAATTATGATTTTCAAGATTGTCACCAACAAACTAGTTGCTTCTTGAGATTAGTTGAATTCCTTAATTTTTTTAAGAAGACAAAAGTGGGCTAGCTTGAGCTTTGAGAAGTAAAAGGCAAGAGAAATAATAAAAGGACAAAATAGTGTGAAAAAAATGAAACAATGTGATTTGAGAGCAAACATGTGAGAGAGTGAGTAAGGAATTGATATCATTAATGAGAATTTATTTTAGAAAGTGTTTTGCTCTGCATTCTGGTGTTCTTGATTAAATTCTTGAATTCGACTTATCAAAGGGAGTGATCATCCTTTGTGGCGCCTCAAGGTTGGGGTTTTAATGACTTTCTTTCCTTAGGATTCTAATATGATCATCTTCAACACGTTCTTAGCAAATCAATCGGTCCTATTTCTTTAAGTTCATTGGTTTCTAGGGTTCTTTGCCTAGAGAGTCCACATCAAGCTACTAATTGGCACTAATAATAATGGGGACCATTGATCAAGGATGACTTTGGAGACTGAAATCAAATTTAATGGGTCCAAATGAGTGAAAATGATGCACATAATAGAAGCCATTTGGACATACAGAAGCAAGCTCGAGTTGGTTCGTGCCAACCAAGAAGATTGGCTTCATTTTCCATGTTAAGAGATCAGAAGAAGCTCATGTTAGAAAGCAAGCACATCTAAAAACCAATCAGGATACAAGTCTTGAGGTCTTCTTGGATGTATTGACCTACGACTAATTTACTCATTCTCTTTCTCACTAACTTCTTACTTCATTTGAAGAAGTCATCAAGAATGGAACCTGTGGAAAGTCATATGCAAAAGAGAAGTGCAAAATGATGCTCTTCTAGTCCAAATGCAATTTATTGGGCTTAAAATGGATGAAAGAGAGGCTTTCCACAGGAATGGAACCTATGGAAAGTCATATGTATAAGACAAGTGCAAAATGATGCACTTCTAGCCTAGTCGTTGTTTATTGAGATCAAAGGGGATGAGAAAATATTTTCTATGCTATGGTCTTCTTAATTGCCTATCTCCATATGAATGACTTACACTTTTCTCCTAGTTCACTGGCCTTACAAGTCTGATTTGGCTCTATATTTTCCACCAAAGAAATCTAAACAACTCCACTATGAGTAAGAAATATCATCGATTTGACCTTCTTACTCAGTATGGAAAGACTCTTGACTAACTCAGAGATTCAATCTCATGACTAGGATCGGCATACAGTGGTCAATTATACTCTATCCTCTTGAAGCATCTTGCTTCTTTTACGTATAACTAAGGTTTTAATTCATAACTCATCAAATAAAGTAGATAGACTTATAAGTGATGTGGCTCTTTCCTGACATCACCACACTGAGGATCCGCTTAAAAAAAGGAAATATAAATAGACTTACTCACCTTTTTTTTATATCACTTGAACATTGAGCTTTCAAAGGTTTTTTCAAGACCATCCAAGGCTTTCCATTATGCAAGGCATATATAGCCAGCTTTTTTTCTTCAATGAACAAGCTCTGGTGAATTTCCATGTCTTTCCAAGGAATAATTCCCAATTCAAAAAGATGGGACTTTCCTTCCTCACCTGGGTGGTGAGCTAGGAGGAAAGGAGCATTCCATGCATGGAATGATAGAATGTAATGGGTCACACTAGACCTAACATTGCATTTTCAATTAATGTAGTAAGTCAATACATGCATCTTTCAAGGAAAGCTCATCTTGATGCATTTTACAAAATTCTTGGATACTTAAGGGGTCACCCAACAGAGGTTTTCTTTTCAAAAAAATGAAACCAAATATATTGAAATCTTTAACGATGTAGATAGGATTGGCTCAGTAAAAGACACAATTCACTATTGGATATTACACCTTTTTTATTGAAAACTTGGTAACTTGGTGAAGCAAAAAAACAAAATACAGTCGTTAGGAGTAATATTGAAGATGAATTTAGGACAACCGCATTATAAAGCATTATGGATAAGGAAAACTATTGATGTAACTTCAAATTTCATTAAAGCCAACAGTTAAACTTACTGTAACAACAAAGTAGCCATGAACATCTCTCTTAATCATCATTTGCTCTAGTATACTCAATGGAGTAGATCTAGCCATTACTATCAAAGCTATTGGACATCAATGGTATCAGACTTATGAGTATTCAGACTATAATAGTTCTGATGAACAGTCACTTTCTTTTGACAGTTATACTATTCCAAAAGATGATCTAGAATTGGGTCAATCACGTTTATTAGAAGTGGAAAATAGAGTGGTTGTACCATTCAAAACTCATCTACGTATTATTGTAACACTTAATCATGTACCTCATAGTTGGGTTGTACCTTCCTCAAGTGTCAAATGTGATGCTGTACTTGGTTGTTTAAATCAGATCTCTATTTCGGTACAACGAGAAGGAGTTTACTATGGTCAGTGTAGTGAGATTTATGGAACTAATCATGCCTTTACGCGTATGCCCGAAAAAATAGGCCGATTACTGAGCCTACTCTGACTTAGCCGCACTATCCAGGGTGCAAGCCACCCGATAAGCAAGCTATTACAATGAGTGGTTGGAGTTGTAGGGAGCCAAAGAGCCAGGTAGTGGATAAGATAGAAGAAGGGTCCAGGCTCCTGGTGGAACAGAGAAGCCGGTTAGGATAACCAACTTGAAACGCAAAGCTCGAACAGTCGGCGAGTGAGTGGTTAGTCGCCAATACGCCCTAGTTGATGGAATTTCTCTCTATGGTTGGCACTCGAGGAACCACAGGGCACTCCATACAGAGCCAGCAAGTCTTAGGGGGTGAGATGCCCGCGCAAGGAAATCAATTCTCATTAGGAGGTCGAACCAAGGACCTATGGAAGTCGGGGCTACCTCGTCCCCATGGGAACCACAATAGTGTCATGAGGGAGGAGTTTAGAGGCCTTATAGTAGCACATAATTCTTTTTCTTTCTAGGTCATACGAAGGGGGCCAGTCCAAGATCGTACTGTTCCTCTACAAAGACAACATGCGCTCTCAATGGCTAAGCGCCACTCTCTTTTTGAATTATTCCAGCTTCTTCATGATTTCGTGCCTTGGTGAACAAAAAAAAACAAAAAAAGAGGGTCGTCTCAGCAGAATGAATACACTTCATAAAAAAAAGTTAAAGATAGAACTATTTGCATGACTTCTATTCCAACAAGATGATATTTTTACCAAAGGACCTCTATATATATAGTTTTGATGATTTTATTTGCAAGTTAGTTATGATTAATATTTACAATTCAATTTTAGGAGAGTATTAAAATCCCGATATATTTGGGACTTGAATGTGTAAGTTTTAGTGGTTATAAGGGACATATTTAGGAGATTTGGTGATTATTAACATATTTGATATTTGATTTATTATGCATTAATTAGGATATTTTGTTTCCATATTTCTATCTTAGTTTTTCTAATAAATTTCAAAGTAGGAACATTATAAAAAGCACACAACATAGAAATACAATATTCCAATTCTCTATTATCTTTTTCTAGAGTATATAGCCACGTGCAATGCAAGTGTTTGCAACTAATTATGTAAAATGTGAGGCTTAAGACCTTGACAAATTCAAAACATAACACGAGAAATCAACTAATTCAAAAATGATTCAATACACAAGTAGGGATGCACAAAGACTCAAATATGCATAAAGTATAATATATTAAAAGTTCTGAGGGAAATTACCTCCCATGCAGAACATTAGGCGCCAAGATTCCAAAACGACATAAAAACTCCTGAAATGGTTTTCTATTGGGAAATCCAGCAATGCTGATCCTAATTGCCTGCATGACTCCCTAAAATTCAAAAAGTATCAAATTCATAATGTGCACATGTCATAACCTTACGCATATAACCAAAATAGATAAAGAGGCCGTAATGATAAATATACCCCACAGCGAAGCTGTCGTAAAATATTATTATTGTCTAATAATGCTGGCTTAAGAAGATTATTAGGCTTGACACAGCGTATATAGTGTGGTTCAGTGGCACTCAATATTTCTAACAAAGCATGCAATTGCTGCTGCATGAAGGGAATAAGAGTATAAATTGTCATTTAAGCCCGATTAAAATGTTGCTGCAATTTTTCATTAGTCAAATTTATGCAGAATTGCTCAAAACTGCATAATGACTTGGTAGTTCACATAAGATAAGCCACAAAAGAGCAAAAAAGGAAGGGCAACTAAATTTCACCAGGGAAATTAAATAAAAGCAAAGATAGAATGCTTTCACAGTATGCAATAGTAAAGGATTCAAAGAAAACATATCACACAGAGAATTTCAATTAAAGTTAGCCATAGGTTTGTCTAGTAGAATAATTATCGCTTGGGGTATTGAGTTCAATTGTCGGGATGCCCCATTCCATTCCAATAATGGAGCTATGAAATGGGCAAATATTCCTTGTGAGCTTTTTTGCAGAAGTAGACCAAGTAGCATATAGAGAACATTAACATAAACGGAAAAATAATGACTTAAATGACATTAATTTTAACCAAAATATTATCTCACCCTAATTTTACATCCCCGCCAATATAACGCTAGGATTTAATACATTCCTCTGAAAGAAATAAACTTTTCCAAATGATATATGCAGAAACATATCGGTTAATCGCCTGTTTGTCTTGAAACTCTCAAAATCCATAAATATCCAAAACTCCAATTAAGAATTTTGAATCAAGATCTTGTCCAATGTTGCTATTGATCTTATTCACGAGCCTGCAGCTGTGGGATTTCAAAGCATTAACAAAAATTAAATTCCACATGCACTGACCCATAATTCTATTTGATCTCTATTACAAATTAGTTTGGTATATAGAGAACCTACCAATCAAATAGTCTTGAATAACAATTTTAGCTAAAGCATCTCTACTAAAACTTGCCGAGTCTGGATCAAGACACTTTTTAATGGTCTCTTCACGGTTTCCATTACCTAATTGCATAAAGATTCTTGAAGAGAATTCTCATTGTTGGCGTGTGTAGTGGAGCAGACATACATGTGTAGTGAAGCAGACAAGCATATATAGTGGAGTAGATAAATAGCAGGCAATGAAACAGGAAAGTATGGGTGTGCAGCAACACCCATGTTGACGCAGAAAAGTATGGGTGTGTTGCAGCACCTATCTGTGCAGCATTACTACGGTTAAGTTTTGTTTCTGGTTCTTACTATACAAATAGAACCACCATTTGTACAAAAAGGGAGAATAGAGAAATACATGAAATACAATAATACTTAACGGTAATCATAATAATTTGACATGGTATCAAAATAGGTTACTTAAAGAAATAAAATAGCTACGCTGCTACCTGTTATGATGCTATTTTCTGTTCTCACAACACTGTTTTTGGTCAATCTGATTTGGCAGATCAGTTTCTATTACCCGGATCAGGGGTGGCTGTTCTGGCCGATCTGGTTGACTTACTCTGATTGTCTCCTACAATTTGCTTTACTCCGTTCGTCTCCTTGGCAAAGTTTTTTTTGTGTGCTGTTGTCTCTGTGTGTTTGTCTCAACAACGTGGAGCAGTCGTAGTCTCAGCCAAACCACAGTCCAGTTCTACCTGCTGTAGATGTTGGGTCCAATGCCGCTTGCTCGTCGCCGCTCTGCAGCCCTCGCACCTTGAACATGTTACCTGGTACTTTGGTAAACAAATAGCATCTTGTCGAACCTCCAATTCTTTACCCTTAGACACCGAGCATTGTTTTGAGTTCATCTTCAGTCAGTCAGCTCTTGTAGCCGTTTCACTCTACCTATTTGTATTCTGCTGCTCCAACAAGCCGTAGATCTCTATGAACCCTAATGAACGCAAATGTCCTTGTGCGACTAAAGAAAGAAAACTAGGGTTTTGTGTATATATATTTAGCTGGGTACATGAGAGAAAAAAAAAGAAGGAAAGAAAGGAAGAAAACAAAAAGAATCTATAGACTTCATGTCAGAATCTAGAGATTTAACCACAAATTCTATACTGAACGATCTGACTACAAAAATGAATGAGGTTCTGACTAGAGCTAAGACCGGCTCACAACCACCGCTAATTGAAACATCGAATACCCTCATTGGCATCAAGTTGGGAGGATCCAACTATGCCTTATGGTCCCAGGTGGTAGAGATGTATATCTCTGGCAAGGGCAAACTGGGATATATTAATGGGGAATTTTCTCAACATTTAGAAACTGACCCCTCATTCAGGAGATGGCACACAGAAAATGCCATTGTCAAGGGTTGGTTGATCAATTCGATGGACCCTTCCTTGATTTCCAACTTTATTTGATTCCTAACTGCAAAATAGGTTTAGGATTCTGCTGCTACAACCTACTTTGATGGGACATATACGTCTCAAGTATATGATCACCATCATCGGGTTACTCGTATGAAGCAAAGGGGTGGATCTATTGAAAAATACTACAATGAACTTCAAAGATTATGACGAGAAATTGATTTCCATCATCCTAACCCCATAGAGTGTGCGAATGACATACAAAAATGCAATTCCATCATACAGAAAGATCGAATATATACCTTCCTCGATGGACTCGATGACCGACTAGATAAAACTCGAAGTGATGTGCTTCAAATAAAACCATTCCCTATGGTGGAACAGTTACTGAGCTAGCTCCTAGGTGCATTTTGGTATCTCTACCTCTCAAAAATTATTTTCTAAAATGAATGATATAGTTTTATCACTTTCTTTGTGCAATCCTTGTCTGAGAAGGTTCTACTTCTTGTCTTCTATCCATGTTGTACCTTTTGTGTGTGTTTTATTTTTCTCTATTTACTTAAGATTATAATGTCATTATTTATGTTATTTTCAGTTATTTTGTGTTTCTAAGTGTTTGAAACTTATTTTTTAAGAAATATAAAAAATATTTATTTTTAAAATTGCTCATTTTTTTCATTTCTCTCGTCTTTTTGGTTGTTCACCACGTTCACTTGTTAACCCTTACCGAGGTATTGTTGAGAATGTTCTTAACACACACCCCATTGAATCATTAACCCTCATTGAGAACTCAATGAGGTGGTTAGCTAGCTCACATATTCTATATATATATATACCTCATCCATCTCATTTTCAAACCATAATATTTCTAAAAACTTCTTCCTCTCTTTAAACATTTAACCACTATTTAAATAGTTCAATCCCTACCTTGCCCACTTTCTCTCAATCAATAACCCCATAATGTTCTAGGAAATAGAGAAAAAACCTTTGCTGCTCTTGCTTCATCCCCACTAATGGCTCCATTCATGGTTGAGTGACCCCTATAGGTTGATGTCTTCCCTCTCTTCCAAGAAAGGTTTGCTTACTTTTCTTGACTCCTTTTTTGTTCTCTTTAATATCCTTATAACTTGGATTTTGTTTAAGATTTCTACACTACTATTAATCCCTATTACAATTATAATTTTTTGTTTCTTTCACATTTAGAAGATGTTCGGTCACGTTCTCTAGGGATAATGGTATTAGAATATTGTCCCTTCTTAATGTTCATAATCCTTCATTTCTCATTCTCCCTTTCGAGTATGATAACTTACTTGGTGGAAAATTCCCTCTGTAATTTCAAAACATTAGTTCATGAGGCATTACTAGGATGGAAACTATGTTGGCTGGTTGTGAACATTGGTACGGTGAATGTGTTCTTTCCTTAAGTGCATTTGCATCTGGATTTCATCTTAGTGATATCGTGAATTTGTACATCTATATTAGATCTTGTTGGCATGATATATAGGACCATTTTCTTTAGTTCCTTTGTTATTCATCATACTACTCTCCATTAATATTCCCTAATCATCTATTAGGGTGAATCTATCTTCAGTTCTCTTGGAGATACTATTTCTAGTATATCAAAGTTAACTGCTTTTGTCCACCCTTCAATTCGTTGTCCAACATTTAAAAGACCTCTAACCTTCATTTTGCTTTCTTTTAGAGTTCCTCTACTACTACTACTCGTAGTGCTACAATATGTTATTGATTGATTTCTTCTCCTCCTATTTATCAATCCTTAAAGATCACTCTATCATGATAGAAGATGGAAACCATCATACAAGAGTTGGCAGCAACGATATAGGACTTGGCCAAACAACATGCTACCACTACTTAGGACTTAATATTTTATTGACATTCACTAGTGCATATTAATGGACGCCTATTCATACGGGAGCATCCTAATCCATGGTACAACTCTCCTAGATCCACTATTTCTTATCCCTTAATCAGACCACATGTGAGTAGTGGGGCCTCTCGTGCTCACATAGCTAAAGTTGGTGTTGGTGATAGCTCATCATCATTGATTCAATTAATTGATAATGCCTCTCTTGTAGACCCTTTTGACTTCTTTGCCAAAACCATTCAACCATTTGTCCATAGGTAGTCCAATGTAGGGACTAAGTGAATTCTTCCCGAAGATAAGGAGGGTGGAGCTGACTCTTGATTTCTTTTTATATTTTTGGGTTTTGATGTACTTGTTAGTTGTGAAATCTTGTAATAAAAAACAAAATAAGTTTATTTTCTACTCATGTTTGTTTATTTAGTGATGATTAAGATTATTGTATTGTATATGTCTTTTCTCTCTCATATATGAGTGTTCCTTTGACTTTCTATGTCAAAAAGGGGGGAGACGTTTATTTGCATGACTCTTTATGATTGCTGCATTGTTTGTTGCATAGAATGTGAGTGTAGGTTTCATTGTATGATTGTTACCTAATTTATATACATTTATGGGGAGTGTAGCATGAAGTTGGGGAGTTTTGTTTCCTTGTTGCATGTTTTGAGTGTTCTTAACCTATCATTGTGTACCTATGTAGGAATAACATAATAGTATTTGGTTAGACTAAAAGCTGTAGCTACAAACGTTGGAGCTCAGTTGGAACTAAGAGATTAGACATGGATCATGGAGTGGTGTATTAAGATGGATGTGTTGATTCATAAAGATGGATAGAGTACAACAAGACAAATGTATTGAAGTTAGGTTTCTGAGGTGTCTTAGTTACGAATCAAATTTCATTCACAAGAATGGACTTCTTTAGGTCATTTTGCATGAATGTATTATATTTGATGCATTGTCTGTATGGATTGTGTAATGTTTTACCTCAAAAAGCCAAAATGAGAGATTATGAGTCATGTTATATTTTTGTTGTCATTCAATTCTCGTATGAAAAACATGGAGTCTATATGTTTTTACTTAGTCTATTATCATCCTCTATGTACGATTAATTACTGCATACACTCACATAGAAATTAAAATTTGTATATTGACATGATACACACACCACTTTTGGGGTGGAAACATGTAGTTGGCATGTTTAAATTGTCTATGTGTATCACATTTGTTTTATGTTTGAGGGTATTTTTGGAAAACTTACTTTTCATTTTTTGAAATAAATGATAGCTACTTTGTGGAGTAGGTCGAAATGCTTTGCCAAGTAGTCATCAAGGGCTCAATGAAGTAGTTGATGAGAAATTACGGCATTTCTCCTTGCCATGATGACTATTATCCTCATTGATTTTCTCGGTGAACCGAGGTGGTCGATTAGGGTCATAGAAGCTCGAGAGTATTCTATAAATATCCCAATTTGTATTGTTTTGATTAATTAGAAAACATGGAAAAATTATGCTATTTTGCAAACTTGACCTTTTGATTAAAATTATTTTATAATTTCCATATCAACAATATGTTAAGTGTGATTTCATGTTATTGATGTGTTGATTGATATTTGAAAAAAATTATTTTTGGGTGTGTTTAATTAAAATTGAATTAAACACCAAGAGGTAGTTTTTATCTAGGTACATGCGTATGAGATTTTCCTTTACTCTAGGTTGTATGACTATACTTGGCAATAGATGATTGTACCACATCACATGGGGGTCGGCTCTGGATAAGAATTGGATTGCAGTTGCTATGGAGACAAGAGTGGAAGCACCTTATGAAAAATTAAGTGTGATGCTCCAACTAATAGAAGTATTAGCATATAATTCTGAGGTTTTGGACTTTTGATTTATGTTTAGTAAATTGCTTATGTCGGGTAGTTTCTTAAGTAACCTTTGTATGTTATCACATAGGTTTGGATCCTATATAGGTTTACCACTTTATATTGTTATATTTATATTATCATATGCGATATGGGAACAATTGGAAACTTTATTGTTTTCATGTTTATAATGCATATGTATGTCATCCTTATTGTTTCCATGCTATATTTTGACTGTTGATATTTCTTATATGTTGTAGTAGTTTAAGCTGGCTATTTCTTTCTTATCTTGTTCACTACCTATTTTATTACTTGTGTTTATTACATTTTTATTGCCCGAGAGTTGCTCGAGTTGTATGGTGTCAATATTATTTTATTACTTGTGTTTATTACATTTTTATTGCCCGAGAGTTGCTCGAGTTGTATGGTGTCAATATTACCTTTCCTTGGTTGTGCATCAAGGACTTTTTTACAATCATTCGTAATGTAACATATAATATGGTAAATCACATAGGGTTAAATATTTATGTAAAAACATCCAAAGGTTGCAATGACAGCCACCTAAAATCAACAATACACAACTTAAAAGAAATGTAAACGCAAATACTTTTATCTATCGAGACACATACTCTTGTTACACCTAAGCTCCCTCCACTTCTATTTGCACATCCACATGATCTAAGTAGATCTAGCTCTCCCCTAGCTACACTACCATGTAATATAGTATAATCACGAATGGCTTAATATGTGATAATGACCTACATTATGACAACCTCTGTGAAGTGAACCTAGATAACAAATTATGTGATGGTATTTAATTCATTTCCTACTAAAAAATGTGTTCTTATTAAACCACTTTTTAAGTGTAAATTAAAAATAAAAAGTTGAAATGAATTGAAAATCCAAAATCATAGAGTATGATAAAAGTCATAACAATGTAAAAAAGGATTAGTTAGATCAAGATTAATATCATTCTATGTATCATTATTACTGAAACTACATTTATGTAAACGGGTATTACCTATCATTTGTAAAATATCTGATATATATGTTCATAATCAACTATTAAATATAGATTGTACTAGATGTTCATAATCAACTGTACTAGTGATTTAATCATTGAATATCTCGACTTTAATTATTATTACACTTTAACTTAATCTGATATTTATTTTAGTTTATACTAACCTTGCCTGTGTAGTTAATTCTCAATAATCGTATTCCTAATTCATCCATAATTATAATTCTGCAAACCGAAGACAATTGGCATTTTGTTCATACATATACATGGGTGATTGCTATAGTTTTGCATTATGATAATTGCATTACGAGTGAATTAAACTTGCAAATAAGTGTATAATAATATGACACTCTAAACAAGTAAAATAATATATATAAACAGAGTTCACATTTATTTTTCTTTTAGTTAACTTGGATATTTAAAATACACTACTATTCTTAGACGAAACTGTTCTATTTCAAACCAGTCTATTATTCAAATATTAGGCATCCTTAGTGTCCCCTTCTTCCATGTTTTTTTCTTGATTGTCTTGCAGAGACTGGAAGAGGTGGAATACTCTGCTCATGTCTAAAGAAATTATCAGGATCAACTCTGGTCTTCACCTTCACTAATCTGTTGAAATTGTCTTTGAAATACCTGTTACCCCAAACACTAGCCTGTATAAAGCCTGTATTGTTACCATTCTTATTCATGCCAAGATCAAGATCTCTATAATTAACATAAGCTTCTCTTGGTAACATTGAAACATAAGAACCCATGTAATTATACAGCTTTCTAATCCAGTCCATATGTTTTGATGAATCTTTTTCACCATTTTGTGAGGAAGTTAAGTACTGAATCATAAAAATAGTTCCATTTCTATGTGGAAAAGGAGTTTCAGATTCTGAAATTTTACTCATCATTCCTCCATAAGGCGTCCAAATCATCAAAGGTGAATCTTCTTCCAAAATCCTTTTCCATAATCCTTCAAGTCCGATTTCGGGTATCGGTGTTCGAACAAAATCTGATTTTGCTTTGAAGTAGCTCTTATATAAAGATTTTCCCCGAAGAAGAACTTCAGTTGGAGTCCCATTTGAGTAGCCTCCAATGTAAAGCACAGATTGAATCCAACTCATTTCTTGACAATCTTTTTTGGTTAATCCCAATTCAGGAAACTCGTGTTCCATAATTTGAAGTAGCCTAGTAGAATCTCCCAAAAACAGTGCATTGTATGAAGTTGTAATAGCTCTCTGATTATTAATACTACTTGGTTGTATAATGACTCTAATGAAAAGATTTTCATCAAGCTTATCTACAACTTGTTGCCATTTATAAACGATCTTAGTAGCATTTTGTTCTAGGGTTTTGGTTACTGTAAAGACAGTCACAATTGCTGGAACTGGTACCAATTTTATCTTCCACCAAAGTATGATTCCAAAGCTTGCTCCTCCACCTCCTCTAATTGCCCAAAACAGATCTTCCCCCATGGCTGCTCGATCAAGAATTCGACCGTTAGCTTCAATTATTCGAGCATCAATAACATTATCAACACCAAGACCATATTTTCTCATCATCGAACCATATGCTCCTCCTGTTATATGTCCTCCAATGCCCAAACTAGTACATAGCCCAGCAGGATAACCATGTATTTTACTTTTCTGTGAAATTCTATAGTAAACTTCACCAGTTGTGGCACCAGCTTGAATCCAGGCAGTATTGTCTTCGATATCAACGTTAATCGATCGAAGTTTTACAAGATCGACTATGATGAAAGGAGTTTCGATCTGAGATACATAGGATAGACCTTCATAGTCATGACCTCCACTTCTGACTCTCAGATGCATTTTAAGTTGCTTAGCACATATGACAGCAGATTGAACATGTGAATCAAGTAAGGGAGTGAAAATAAATTCTGGTTTTGGAGCTGAAGGCACCAAATACCTTAGATTTTGAGCAGAAGATTCGAGGATAGTAGTAAATGAAGAATTGTTTGGAGTATAAAAAGATGAGTAGGGTGGAGCTGAATTCTTAGAATTAGATGAGATGCATTGAACAAAATTGTCTAGATGTGAAGCACTACATTTTGACCATGAAGCTGAATATAGAACAAGGATTAGAGATAGTAAAAGCAGTATTGAAGATTTTGTTGTAAACATCATCTCTAAAAGCTTTCAGTACTAGTCTCTTCAATTGTTTGCAGCTAACAATTTAGTAGTGCATATGTCGTTTTATATATGCAGCAGCAGGGGTCTCTGTTGATTACATCAACGTATAGTTGAGGTAATACAAACGTCACTTTTTTTATTCATACATTTAGTGGTGGCGATTCGAACCATAGAATTCAACTGCACAAATAAATGTTCAGGACTAGAAAAATGTCCAAATACGTAGCATATTTATTGTGTGAAAAATGCATTTTAATTTCGTAATTTTTAACTTAGGTACTAATATTCGTGTTATTATGAAATTTTAATGCTTTAGTGTAAGAATTAGTCCCTTAATATAACTAAAATTACATTTTTTTTTGAATAATTATAAGACTTGAATTACTTATTTTTAATAAATTGTGAGGTTAGATGTTTTCAATTTTTATAATATTAATTCAAAAATTATAAAATTAAAATGTAATTTTTCTTAAAGAAAAATAATATCTACGATGCCGCTCATCCTGCTAAAGATAGTGTCAATAATACATTAATTGAAAATTATTATATTTACCAATAAACTATTACATAATGGGAAAACGTCAATTGAAAGTAGCGATAAGTTTGGATGATTTGAGGTCATGGGTTTCAAATCACGTTGTAGTGCCTTCGTTGTTTACTCATTAGCTTAGTGGGATGTAATGTTTTTGATTTTGCCATTAGTCACAATGCCATTTTAAAGCATGATATTTCAGTTCAAAAGCAAGTATTTTTCTATTGAAGTGATTATCCTATATGTTTTCACATGGGAAAGGAACTTTATGTGTCTGTTTTTTCAAATGTTGGGTAAAGACTCTTCAACGTAATTGGCTCCATTATATATTGCAACTTTTGTGGATGATAATGGTTCTAAACAATAAATAAAAAATATTAAAAAGATAAAAAAAAAAAAGGAAAGAAATATCCAAAATATAAAATACACATTACAATAGTTTGTGAATTCATTTTTGTTGAAATGTATATTTATTTTTAAATGATACTAATAGAAGAAGAGGGTCGAGATGTATCCAAGCATTCATTTATGTTGACTCATCGTATACGGAATGATGATCGGATTAACGGGAGTTGGCCAATGACTAATATTGATTGGATTGAGATGAAGGTGTATTTTGTTTTTGTGGATGCAAAGATCTTCATCAACTGCTTTGTATAACGAAGCCACATTCATCCATTTTAGGTACCTCTTTTTTATCTGAGTATTTTTAAATCAAATTAGGTATTATTTGAATTTATAAATAGATTTGACTCCTAGATTACTTTATGAAAGATATTTAAGAAATTAATAATAATAATAATTTTAAAATTTATAACAACAAAAATAACACCTAATTTTTTTAAATTAATTGGATGTCGTTTGACATTAAACGGGCCTAAATGATTGTAGATCATTAAATTGCGTCCAACCGAACAATGTTAAAATATGAAATTATACGTTCGATTTTTTAGTAGTGAAAAATATATGAAGTGGATATAAGTAATGTTATTTTTTAATTTTAAGTTTTTTAAATATGTTTCTTTTTGAGTTTTTAGTACAAGATATCCTGATAAATATAAAATAATTAAAAATTAATTTTATTATATGAAAAAGAAAAATATCCCTTAAATACTTCAAATATAACAAAACATCCCACATCCCATACATCTAATTCACTCATTTTACATCTATAAATTCGCCTCCTTCGTTTCAACATCTCACTCATTCTTCATCCTTGCAACTATATCCAAAACCTAATATTTTAATACTCTAAATATTAGAAATATTAAGAATGGAAGAGATATACATCAAATATGTAAAAAAGAAGAAATTTTTGGTGAAAATGAAGCCATAACACAGTTGAAATAAGTATCTATATGTTTTTTTTGTGCAAATCACGTAGTGGTTGGTAAGGGCCTACCAAACATTTATAAAAGGTTTGGTGGTATCTACTGAGCATATCGTGAATGTTCAGTAGGCCCTCACCAAACCTAATTAAAAAAAATTGAAAATTGGTTTGGTAGAACCTACTGAACATTTAGGCTATTTTCGATAGACCCAATCAAACCTTTGATAGATGTTTCGTAGGCTTTTACCAAACCTCTATATTTTTGAAATGTTTTAAATTTTTAATTTTTTTATAGAATGATGGAACATAAAAGTTGCAAGATGGATAAAGTATTGATTAGATTAATTTATTCGAGACAAATAAAGTGAGATATTTTATATATTAACAATAAATAATACATATAGGTGTTTATTTTATACATTGTTGGAATGTATTAATTTATACTCTTTTAATATAGGTGTTTATTTCAAAAAAAAATTTGATAGCATGGAGGAAGTTTATTGGGATATATAATGGAATGGTGATTGTGATGAAAAACTCTGATGGTAAGTGACTTAGAATTGATTTTGCATGTGAAAGAATCGGGGTTTATTGTTCTAAAGTAAAACTAAAAGACCCCAAGGATAAAAAAAAGGATAAGAAGGATAAGGGTACACATAATCACCTATTAGTACGATATCTTGAAGATCATCTATATGTAGGAAAACTCTCTAATTAGGAGATGAATTTGCTAGTTGATATGACAAAGTGCAACGTTAGGCACAAACATATTTTGCATAGAATGAAGCAACATAATGAGAAAAATTATAGTACAATAAAACATATTTACAATACTCGTCAAAAAAATTAGCTCAAAGGACAAGATGGAAGGTTAATTTCCCAACTATTAATGCATTTGTTGATTCTTCACAGCCATATAGAGTGGCATAGAATCAATGATGTTGATGAGATTATTACAAATCTATTTTTTGCTCATCCAGTGTATATTGATTTGTTAAGAGCTTTTCTTTACGTGATTATTATGGATTGTACCTACAAGACTAATAAGTACAAATTGTCGCTTCTTGAGATTGTTAGGGGTTCTTCTACAAACATGATATTTTCTATTGCTTGTACATATCTAGAATTTGAAAAGGAAGATAATTATTGTTGGGTAATAGAGAGATTGAATTCTTTGATAAATGAAGATATTACATATAGTGTCATTATAATATATAGAAAAAAGCTCTTATGAATGCAATCACAGAAGCGTTTCCCACATTTGCTTACCACTTTTCAACAATGTGTGACATAATGTTGTATTACCCAAGTATAATGAAGAATATAATTTGACTATACTTGATCTTGAAAGCAGTTTTTTCAAATGTTAAGAAGCATCTAATTATGTAAAAAATATATGGTTGAATTCATACAAAGAAAAATTTGTTTCAACTTGGAAAAATTTACATATACAACAACAAATAAGATAGAAAATGCACATGTGGCATTAGAACAACAATTGAAGACATCACAAGGCATCTTGGTACATAACTACGATAACATTAACAGTTATTGGAGCTCCAACATAAACAAATTAAAGCTTTATATGAGATGATCTTGACTACAATCCAACTTCATTTTAAGTCTGAATGCCTATCGAAGGAGTTAAGAAGATTTGTTTCACAAAATGCATTATTTCTTATTTTCAAAGAATTTGAGAGGACATATCAAATATCATTTGAATTTATCAAGTGTGGTTGTGAAAAGTTTCAAACTCATAGACTACCATATACACATGCCATTGATCAATACAAATGATTGAGTCATCCTAGTGAGTTGTCTTCACTTCGTGCCCATTGGAGGAAACTCAGTTTTGCACCCATATTCTAAGATAAAGATCTAAATTGGGAATGCATCCATTTGGTTTAGAAGTCCTTGAAAAGTTTTCACAGTAGCGATATGCATATGAAAATTGAGATTTATAACATCTTAAGTATCTTGGCAGATCCAAGTACAACTTATTTTGATGAGCCATTTATGAAACAAAAAAACCAAAGTCATCCTTCTAAAGTTTACTCTTCAACATGATGTAATCCTTCTAGTTTTGAGTATGCATTAGTTAAGAAGAATCTGATGCACCTATGCTTAATTTTGAGCTAATTATTTCTTCAAATGAGACATAATTCTCAAGAAAATGAAAGTTTCCAATAAAAAGAGCTCAACCAAAATTATCAGTTCAATATATACAAGTCAAATGCCTATTGGATTCAAACCATATGTAAGACATTTTAATAATGTATTAGGTGATGGTAATTGTTGGTTTAAAGTTGTGGCTATTAGACTTAGATTAAAGGAGGAAGTATGGTCTCAAATTAGGGCTGACATGCTTAGTGAGTTACAAAATCATCACAAAGATTACATTTTTTCACATGATATTCCTAAAGTGATAATGGAGCTTGTTCATAAACTTTCTCATTTTAATGGTAGTTATGGTCCTGACAAATATATGAATTTACCGGATATGGGACATATCATTGCTTCTACATACAAATTCATGGTTGTGACATTTGGTTTACACATGTCATGGACTTTTCTCCCTCTTTGGTCTAAGGTGCCTACCAAGCATAAGATATGTGTCATTTGTTTTGTCGATAGAAATCATTTTATACATGTAAGATTCTAAGACATTATTTATATTTGAATTGTATAATTATTGCTAATATATTGATTTATTAATTTTATGCAATGCAATGTTGGTAGATTTGCAATAAGGAGCACCAATACCATCTATACACTTAACTTGGTATGCATTTTATAAAGCATATGCAAACGGTTTAAGTATTACATTATGAAAATCAAATTTAAGTTTGCAAGTCATTTCAAGTAGTATAATGACACATCCAAAAATTGTATTTGATTTGGATTGTGATGATTAACCATGTCACTCTGTTTTAGTCTTGTTAGTCATGTTAGCCATCTTCAAGTCATGTTTGTGTCCAGTGTTAAGTCCATAGTCCTAATTGTAGCGAAGATTGTTTATAAAAGTTTAAATAGTATTTTCAACATTAATTAACTAAACATATAGCCAACCAGTTAACGTTAGTCTGTTTTTACTTTCATGAATTAATGATAAACTATTTTAAATATCACAATTATTCATCATATGATGTAAATCAACAACATTGACTTTGGAAGTTCAATAGAACAAGATATAAAGTATAGAGTCTATAGATCAAAGACAAACACACAAATCAACATAAATACCATTATGAATTGAAAATAGTTAAATAATTGTCCTATGTATTCATTTGACTAGAAGATGGTTAATGAGAATTTGTGGCTGATGAAGTAACACATCCTTGCAAAATATTTCAAACCTTCTTGAATTTCTTAGATGGTTGTTCATTTTCTCTGGATAATCCACGCTCAAAAATATCCAACATTTCTCTCACACCCTGACAAAGAAAAACAACAAAAGGTTAGTACATATCGCAAAATCATATAAAGTTACAAGTAACTATAATGACAATGAATACTAATCATCACATCTCTTTTTGAATGTTGGTATGCATAATGTGTTTGAGATGTCATCGTCCTCATCATCGACCTATTCTGTGTTAATTTATGTATTGAGTTTTGTACTTTCACGTGTGATATATTTTGATACCATTATAGTATAAAGAATAATCAGATGGAAGAGTAATAGTTGCACCTCTTGACTGTTGAGATAAGACATGATTATTCCAACTTTTCCAATATTGATCGACGTAATGAAAGTTCACCTTGTATATCTTCGGGTTAGAACCTCTATTAAAGTTAGAAGGCTCAATTGGATCAGGTGGAATAGTCTAAATATGCTTAAATTTACGTAACACCTTATGGTTATGATAAGGTTCGATGACTTCGCACAAAACAAAGATATCCATGAAAAAATGTTATCTCTGGAATATCAATACAACATGGATCCTAATTAACTTGATAACTAGAAATAAAAACATAAATAAATTTACATAAATTAAAAATTTAAACAAGCAACTTCAAATATATAAAAGAAGAGTAACATATGTTATATGTTGTTAGATCATCTAGTGTATTTCTCATCTCTTCTAACTTCTTATCTACAAGACCACAGGTGTTCAACCCTTAACATTGTACATATGGAAGTTGGCTATTGTTATTTGGTTTGAGTGTCGAAGTGCACAATCCATGCTTATAGTAAAGTCAAATATCTAGATATTTGCTTGGCATAAAATCGACTAGTTATCCTAATTATCAATACAAATAAGCCAATACAGTTACATCCCAAGCATGTTGATTTATACTATCTAAGTCTGTCAATAGTGTCAAGTAAGAAAATGGGACATTATTTCTAGACTTATCGAAAAATAGTGTACAACCTAAAAAATGTAACAAAAATTCCCTAACAATTTTGTCTTCATGCCTGTCTCCAAAAGTAGTAAACAAACTCTTTAACCAACTTAATTTAACATACAATCCTTTTTGACTTAGCTTGTCCTTTGCTACATCTACACTAAACCTAATGCCTCCAAAAGAAGTGAAATAGCATCACTTCTTCTTTAGTAATCTGAAGGCTTAGCAATTGTTGTATATCATATAAAGTGATAGTCATCTCATCAAATAGCATGTGAAATGTGTTGGTCTTTGGATACCGTCTCACAACAAATGTTGATGCCAATACCTTGTTAGCATATTTGTACATGGCGTGGCATAAAAAAGTAAGTCTTGACTGATGCATGTGTTGTGCAATATGTTGATTATGAGGTTGATTCTAGCCACTCTATCCTCTGGAATGATCAAGAGCATCCTAAAATACAAGACATAATTACAAAAAAAATAAATTAAAATTAATATTATAAATCCAATTATTACATTTTACTTTTATCATACTTACAGTTTTGTTCCAATTTTTTTATGTTACGTGCAATTTAAAACTCTTCATTACAGACATGTTAATCTCATGATTTGGGGATTAGAAGGGGTATTTATGTTGATAAACCTCCTCCTTAATTGACATATCATAATTAGGGTCAACTTAAATGCCTAGAGAATGATCCATCGTATTCTTTATAAAAGGTTGGTCTGCTATAATCTCCACAACAGATAAAGGTCCTAATAGTTGATATTTCTCTTACTTTCTTCTTCTATACACAGGACCTCACGTTTCATATAATTCTTTATTTCTTCTCCTATGATAAGCAATTTAGGATTGTTTACATATACCTAAAATAAAAAAAATCTAGTTTTTGATTGCACAAACATATTAAAAAATGATCATTGGTTTGGTAGGAATATACATGAACATATGAGTAAGGTTCGACAAGCCATTATCAAACATATTAGTAAGGATTGATAAGGCCTATCGAACCAAACATATATGTTTGATAATGGCCTATCGAACCAAACAAATATGTTTTCTAATAGCCAACTGAACTAAATATATATGTTTGGTTGCGACCTATTGAACCAAACATACATGTTCGGCAACAACCTACCGAACTTGTTGTCTTCCACCTCCAAACCGCTAATATCCTTATTGTTGTTTTTTCAACCATATTTTATTTTTTGATATTTGTTTTAACCCTAAAATTTTTAAGAATCTAAAATGTGAGATCGTGGAAAAATATATCTTTTGTTTTAACTCTAAAATACTTAAGAATCTAAAATGTGAGATTGTGGAAAAATATATCCATACTTAAATATCAATTTTAAAAAAATATACGAGGAAAGCAAGAGGTGATGGGTGACGAACTAAGAGGATGCAAAAGTAGTGGTTGATGAACTGACGGGATGCAAAGGTAGTGATTGGTTTTTGAGGGAGAAAAATGGACAAATGATCTAGAGAGATGGTTACAAAAGGGTGGGATGCATGATGTGATAGATAGGCTTTTTTATAATTTGATGAGTGGTGATTATGGGATGTATAATTGCATTTTTGATATTAAATTAATTGTTAATTTTTTAAAAAACTTAATTGATTTAAAAAATATTGTATTGTAGTAAAAAATATGATTTTTTATAGAATTTTTCTATATTTTTATCTAGAATTATACTATTTATCCCAACTGATAAAATATTAGTTTGAGTCAATGATAATAAGTTAATAACATATTTTCTAAGCATGTTTACCACATATTTTAATAATATTGTAACTATAAATATGTATTTATATATTAAAAAATATGAAAATATAATCATATTATTTATTGAATAAAAAGTATTATTCTCAAAATAAAAAATAGTAATTTAAAACAATTAAATTTTTTACCTAATAATTTATTATTTTAGTATTTTTAAAAATAAAAATATTATTTTAAAATTAATAAAAATTACTTTAAAATTTTTTTCTTAATCAATTGAAAATCTAAATTTTTATTTATTTAAAATAAAAATATGTATATATATTTTAAAATTAATAAATAAATAGTGTTAAAAATGAACTTAAACAAATGTTAAAATTTAATATATATGTATTTGAACAAATGACTATATGTCATTTATCTTGAAATAGGAAAAGAATAAAATAATTGAATTTTTTTTATGGAATGGATTGCTCTAATATTTTATTAAATAACTTTGAGAGATTATAATATTTGGAATTAATATTACCACGACTATTTTTTCCCTTGGTTTTATAGTGTAAATTATCTACTTTTACACATTTATATTAATTAAAAATACACCGATGTGCAAAAGTGTATAATATTATTTTTCGAAAATTTGGTAAAAATGTTGAAAATTGTTAAATTAAGCATGGTAAACAAATTTTATATTTTCATTCTTTTCCCAACCTTCATTTTTTTTTATTTTTTTATGAAAACCTTCATTTTTTCTTCATTTGCAAAGAAATTAAAAAAAAAGAATTAGAACTTTAAATAACATGTATATGTTATATATAGTTTAATTATCATAAAATAATATGTAAATACAATTTTTTTATAAAAAAACATAAGTGGATATATTTATATAAATTAATATATTAATTCATGGTTAATTCAAATTCAATTATAAATAATATATATATTATTTCGAGGGTTCAATCAAAAAAATCTAGAATAGAATAAAGGAAGTGCAACTAGACCATATATTTCATCTCCTTCAGTTACTAGTTATTGTTTAATAAATGTCATAATTTTCACATTCTTTAGCAAATAAATTCATGCTTTTGTCATTGTGCTTGCTGCTATCAAATTGATATTAAAAGGTTTCTCTTTTTTACAACTTACTTTTATACTCAAACTTGCCAATTAAAAAAAACAATATTAATTTTATTTTATTGAATGATATTTGTGAAAATTGTAGAAAATGAACAACAATGCAACAAATAAATATAATCACATGAGTAATCTACCGAGGGTAAAATCTACACTCTCGTCGAACCGATTCAAGCAATCTTCAATTGGAACTCTCATTTCAATTGCTGAAAGTCAACCAAATTCTGTTATTTCTCTTCTACATTAATTTCAAATTAAAGGAAGGCACAAGGTCCTCACGAAAGTTATCTAGAGAAGTGCCTGCTAGATTTTCTTTGAATAATAGAGTCACCAATGATGCCAAAAGGAATCTTCATAAAAAAAACAAAAAAAAAATTCAATTATTATGGTGATTGCATTGCTATTTTTCTTAATTTCCAACAAATATGGTAAAAACAGACTTACCATAAACGATACCATTATTAACTTACCAAACCCGTCCGTGACCCTCTTCAATAGTTCAAGAAAAATGTTAAGTGACTTTGCTTGTAAGAGTCCAAAGTCTACCTGATAAAAGCATGAAGTGATGTTTAGTGCTAAAATAGTAAAGTGACTTTACTTTCATGAGTCTAATCACATCACCTTGACACACGGAAAATGTGTGTATATATTATTTTTTTTATTTGTTTGATTCTATTCTTCTTTCTTCTCATTACTTTGAATTATTTGTATTTCCTCTCTAACATAATGTTAAATATATCTTTAATTTATTTTAAGCATGTAATCTTAACATTTGATTAAATATAAAATTAAAAACTTGGTTTGTTTAAATAGTTATTTAAATGCTTATTTTTTAAATTATAGTTACATATTTATACATATACGCACATTATAATTAAAATTCACAATTTATTCGATACATATAAAAATATATATCATGATATTATCGTTATGAATTAATGATTGTAATAAAATATGGTATAAAACAATTTTCTTTCTAACAACTCCATACTCACTGCCTTCCTTCTCTCTCATCTGATTTACATATAGATAGTTGGATAATTTAACTTTAAATTCATTTTAAAACACATTATAAATTAAAATAAAATGAAAAGGCTTTATAAAAGAACTAAAAAAATTATATCATAAATATACAATTAAGAAACCATTATATGTTATGTGCAATTATTCTCTCATTGTATACTCTCCAAATTTATTTTGTATTAATATATCATGTAATATTCTTAATATACAAATAATTTTATTATTTTGTTATCATTTTTGGACCCATGTATATTATTTGGATAAACTATGTACATTACCTTGATACCAACAACCGAGGTGGATACGACCTGTGGCTAACTCTGCAGCCACAAATGCTCACGACCTGTAGTGGAGTATGTAGCCCTAGGTGCTTAAGACATATTAAATGGTGACGAATGGTGTCATGTAAGCTATTTACCATATCTATCAACAATCTCGTTAAATTGTGACATTTGAAGAACATCTCATCCACGACGTTCATGAATTTACTAGCCTCAAACTTAGCACAGTACCCTACACGCCTAACCTACTAGTCCACCATGTAGATTGATGTAGCTCATCGACAATATGTGTCCTTAAATCAAGTTGACCAAGTTAGATGTATTTTTAGTGTACAAATGCGACCTCAGTCTCAGACAGTGTACCTATTTCATCATCATTAGAAATGGATGTTCAGATGCATATATACAATCTCAACTTAGGATAGTGTACTTGTCCTCTCATCATAGAAGTAGTTGATCTATTCAGATAGTGGCATGTGTAGGTTGAAATATCTATAAATACCTCATTGTATCCATTGTTAATGGGATTTGAGGTTTATCACTTGTAACTCTCCTTAGAAAATACTCTCCAAATAGTTAGTGCCTATCATGGGGCCTTAACTTTTTTAGCCCAACATTGAGACCTTTAATTTTTCTAACAAGGAGATCACACACCAAGGTAGAGAAATTTACACTTTGCATATGACTAAATGATCCACTTCCCTTCACACCATTAACATAAAAAAGAAGAATAGAAAAATAATAATAAAAAGAATAATTTTGAAGGTGCAGTATCTCAACAAAAAGAGAACAAAGTGTGAAAATAAAGAAAGAAATAATCAAGTTTAGGGGTGCACTAGATAAAAAAAAAGAGGTTCATTGGTTCATTAGTTACAAAGTATAAACTAAGGTATGAATTTGAGTCCAAATATTTCAAATTTACCTACCATACCCTAGCCTTACATTATAAGCTTAATAAAGACCTATTGATCATAAGATTAGTAATTGTCTATATTAGTATAGAAAAGTTGTGAAAAATAGATTTATGAAACTTGTTATTTATGCTTTAACTTTAACTTCATTATTTGTTTGCATGAGCATATTGATGCACAAATTTTGTATTAATAGCTCTCAAAGAATAGTTGTGGTTTTAGATAATTTTTCACTTTTTTAAAAAACTTAAACAAATAATTAAATGGAAAATTATACTTAAATACTCTATTGAAATGATTAGCTTGAAAATCCTAAAATAAGAACAAATGGTTAAATATCGACTCAACTTTAAACAAAATCGAGGAAGTTGTCAAATCAATAGAAAATTTATGGAAAATTTAACTAGTTAATCATTTTTGCTTCGAAAAAATTAAGTGAATTGAAGGGAATGAACATATAAACTCAGATTATTCATTTTTCTTTAAATTACAAAATCTCTTAGGTTAAATATTATTTTCTTTGTTAATCAACCAATTAATATCCTATGATTAGGATGATCAATTGATTGATTAAATTATGCCCAACAAAATTGCAACCAATTTAAATCAATGCAATAGTCAAGTTACCAATTTAAACTCTTGTTTAAGTTATCCAAATTAATTAGATCTAGATGATGTGCTCAAGTTTTCAATCTATGTATAAAGAATTAATAGCAAATTAGTTATTCATAAATAAATCTTCAAACAAACCTTGAATCATGAAACAATCTATATTTAATTAATTATAAAATTATTCACCTAAATAATCTAAGCAATCATGGAAACAAAGCTAAATACTTATAATATAATTAGCTAGAATTATTAGATTAACATCCATGATTAGATAAGAATAAGCATTCATACAATTAAAGAAGAAGAAAATGAATCTAGAAAAAAAATTATTTCTAGTTAGATCTAAACACCAACAATGGATATATGATATTTCCTTCTCCAAAAGTGTGTAGTCTTGATCTTCAAAGGGCTCTTGAATTTATAGAATGACTTCTCTTCTTTTCTTAGATGTGGAAAAGTTCCCAAAAGCTACCTCAAATTCATATTAAGTCTAATCTCTAACCTAATGAAATATTGGAACATATATTTAGTTATTTATTTATTAAGAATTCAAATTTCTAATTTTGGTATGCATGTCGTGGCACACAATTTCTTTCATTATGACACACAACTCAAAACCACCCTCATAGTGCAACTTGAGGCTCGTCCATTATGGCATACTTTTTCTTCCACAGTGGCGCGTAATGTTTGAATGGCCCACTAGTAAAACTTGTGGGTTGGCTATTGTGACAAACTATTTCTTTCACCACTGCACACAATGTTTGTGTTGACACTGTTGTGCCACTTACAAAGTGGTTAATCTTGGTGTAAGGCTTACAAGCCTTAGTCTCTTTCTCTCTTAGGGTGCTATTTGAGTGCTCCAAGTGTTGTGCCTTCATGTGTTGATATTATTTATCTTTTTTGAAGCTAAAAATATCTAAAATACATCAAAACATACTCTTGATTCTGAAAGGATGGATTTGTATAAATAATAAAGTAAAAATTCTATAGTCAAACCTATTCATTCCAAATAAGCACAATAAAATCATAAAATAGAGTGTTTTTCAAGAATTTATCACAACCACTAACTTGCTTCTTATTAGTCTCTAGCAAGTGAAGCGATCTAAAACCCTAAAAGAAAAATAAACAACTAAGCTAAACTAAACTAAATCACTTTCATAATTTGACATAGTTGTATTTATCATATGAAATAAGCCTTTAAACCCATAGGTGTCCTTAGTGGATAAGTCAAAGTTATATGAGGACTTCCACTGGTGATATCCACAAACACCCTAATAAAAAAACTAAAATTTAAAAGAGTAATAAAAATCCTAAAAACTTAAATAAAAAATTTCTCATATTTAGTTTTTTTTTAAGTTTATAATTAAAAACTCAAGTAGAAGTTCATCTAACATCTCAAAGGTTCAAGGTTCATCATGTAAATTAGTTACACATCATAAATTCATGCTCCATTGCTAGAAACATATCAACATTGATTCTCCCAAAACTAGTGTCAATAATTTGAAATTTCTTTGACTATATTCCTCATAATAAATACTCTTAATACCACATTGATCCTATGGATTCAAACACTCAAGAAAGTATATGCAAAAAAAGTATGTTTATAAATAAGAAAGGCTTAAATGTGCATGACATGGATCTAATATCAAATTCTATGATTATGAAAATATCATATTTCAATCAAAATCATTAAGCAAAAATATCAAGTATGTATATAGATGAATGAAAATGCATTTGACTTCAAGGGATAATTTTCTACTATTTGGTAATAGACATGTCACTACTTTTGGGAATTTAGGGTAATAGTATTTAGTTATACTATTTTTTCTTTTCTTTCATTTTCTTTTTTTAGAGAACAAACCCATGTATATTGCATTATGGTGAATGACTAATATAGCTCCTTTTTTCCTAAGGGAATCCCATATGTATAATTTTTTATTAAAAGTTAAGTATGAAATGAAGATAAGCACATACTCTCAATTACTACACAAGTCATTTAATCAAAGAATGAAATAAGAAAATGATACTTTATTATATGTTTAAAATCCTAACATTCAATACAAAACCTAAAGAGATCATCTAACAATTTGACATAATAGGAAAAGTGTTTAAAAGTGTAAAAGAAATATTATTACTCAGAATAAAATGATATTGGCTCAATAATTTCACAAGGTAGTTTCCACTATTTGATTCTTAGACACTAAATTTGGGTTCATCTTAATTTCAACATCCAAGCATGAAACATAAACTATGAATATGACTAACTCTTACAATAATCCTTGAACATATTTAAGACATAAAAAAATGCATAGGTTCCATTTATTGGACCTAAATGTCCATAATAAACTAAATGATAGAAAACAAATATTTGAAAAAATTTGGAATTCATAATTTTAAAAGAAACTTTTATGTTACCCCCAATCAAGAATCTACATTATTCTCAATATTTAAATGTAAATAAAAAAATGAAAGAAAATCTACCCTCCTTGTAATTTCACAATGTGATTAAGCATGATGATGTGGTTACTACTCTTGTTGCATCCATCATCTTATTCAAGTTCTATCGCATAAAGAGAATCATTATGTACTTCTTATGAATCATACATTAACAAACAATTATGAAATTAATAGTTCTAAATAGCATAAACATTGTTAACAAAAAAATACATCAACTTTTAAATAAAATAAAAATATATAAAAATAAGTTGAAAAAAGGTACATATGCTGTGGCACACAATTTCTTCTACTGCAACACACTGCTCAAAATCACCCTCATATTGCAACCTGAGGCTTATCCAACGCCACACAATTTTTCTTTTCCTACAACACACAATGTTTGAATGGCTTTGTAATAAAACCCATGGGTTGGCTACCGCGACACACTGTTTCTTTCTCCTTGGCATGTAATGTTTGTGTTGACATTGTTTGTGCCCATTACATAGTGTTTGATTCTTAATGCAAGGCTTACATGCCTTTGTCTCTTTCACTCTTAGGGTGCTATTCAAGTGCTCCCAGTGTTGTATCCTCATGTGTTGACATTTTTTACCTCTTATGAAGCTAAAAACACTTGAAACACATCAAAACATCCTGTGATTCCTAAAAGATAGATTTGTACAAATAATAATGTAAAAAGCTATAATCAAGCCTATTCGTTCCAAATATACACATTAAAATCACAGAATGGGAGTGCTTTTCAAGAACTTGTCACCTATCTAATGACATGATAAGATTTGGGAATACACATAAACACATACGAAACATTTAATTAAAAACTTAGTTTACACTTGATTGAATGTTATGTTAATCAATGGCGATGACAATTTTATTATTATGTGACATATTCAATCTTTGGGGGACTGAAATATTTTTCTAATATATATTCTTGATTTCTCTGTGTTCATTTATTATTCATCCATATTTTATTATGTTGTTTGTTTTAGTTTTAGTTTTTCACGAGGGAAAGCAAATTGTCAAGTTTGTGGTGTGATTTCATAGAGTTATTTATGTCTTTTAAGCTTGATAATTTATTTGTTTTAGCCAATAAAATATGAATTTGTGTTGATAAACATTAGATTTTAATTATTTACGTTACATAAAAAAATAGTTTTTTTTGGAAATTTTGAAGATTTTTGGGACTTTTCTATTAAAGTAGATGTACAAAGCATTATCCATATATGCATTTACAATGCTCGATTGAGCTAGCTTTGATTGAGATCAATATAAGACTCTCATATTAGTTTTAGGAACCACTTTTAAAAAGTCTCAATCAATTTGTAAAGAGAAATTAGGGTGGTAGCATCTAGATAAAACGTGCTAAATGACTCAAAAATTAGTCTAGATGGATGCACATAGAACACTCATGGATGGGCTTAGAAAATGCGCACTGCACTTATAAAGAATGACATCACTTTCTTTCTTTGAAAGTGCTTCAATGTATACCTTTAGTATGTTTTGATGTGAAAGTGTGGTGTAGCAAAAAAAATAGAAAAAAGGAAAAAGAAATAGAATAAAAATATGTAATAATAAAAAAAGTAGGGGTGTAGTATCTCAACAAAAAGAGAATAAAGTGTGAAAGTATTGAAAGGAAGAAATGAAGAATTGGAGTTACACTAGATGAAAATAAGAGATTCATTGATTCATTAGTTACAAAGTGTAAGCTAAGGTATGAATTTGAGCATAAATATTTCAAATTTACCATTCATACCCTAACTTTACATTACATGCTTAATAAAGATATATTGATCTTAAGATTAGCAATGGTTTACATTCATGGAAAAAGGTTTCAAAAATAGACTTATAGAGTTTGTTGCTTGTACTTCAACTTTATTTCATTATTTGTTTGCATGGGCTTATCTAATGACATGATGAAATTACATGAAATGAGAATACACACATACACATGAAACATTTCATTAAAAAATTAGGTTACACTTGATTGAATGCTATGTTGATCGATGGTGTTGTGAATGTTATTGTTGTGTGATATATGTGATTTTTGAGGGACTAAAATATTTATTTAATATATGTGCATGATTTCTCTCTATTCATTTATTATTCATTCATGTCTTATTAGGTTGGTTGTTTTAGTTTTAGTTTTTTTCTAAGGGCAAGCAAAACGCCAAGCTTAGGGTGTAATAACTTTATAAAAATAGAGTTATTTATGTTTTAAGCTTGTTATTTGCTTTATTTTAGTAAATAATAAATAAATATTATTTTTAAAAAATATTAAAATTGATTTATTTAGGATTTTTATAGTGTAATAGACGTACAAAGCATGATACAAGAGTGTATTTAGAATGCTCGATCGATCTAGCTTCGGTCAAGATTGATTTAAGGCTCTCAAATCAATTTTAGGAAGATTTTTGGAAGTCTCAATCAATCTAAAAGGGTTTTGATCAATTGAGGCTTGAAATAAGAAATTATGGTAGCTACATATAGAGAAAAAGGGTTATAATAGTCAAAATTCTGTCCAAGTGGATGCACTTAGAACATGCATAGATGGGTTTAGCAAACACGGATTGGACTTATGGAACATGAAATCATTTTCTGTCTTCTCAAGTGCTTTAATGTATAACTTTAGTATATTTTGATGTATAAGTGTGGTGCACCAAAAAAAAAAGAAGAAAAGAAAACAGGATGCAACATCCATAGAAAAAGAATCAATTCCCACATATTTACAATGATTTTTTCTTCTATGTGTGTTTTATGCGTTTAATTTGTGTCATACAAGCATTAGGGAACAAAATGAATTAAAAGAGACAAAAATGTGTATTTAGAACTGAAATAATACAATCGATCGATCAAGGATTTAGGGGAAGAATGACAAAAAAAGATAGATCGAGAGCTCTAGGGTTGAAAATCATTCAAAGTTAGATCAATCGAGAAGGGTCTCAAATATGATATTTTATAGCACTAACTTTTAATCCTGACCATTGTATCTAGAAAATTCTAATACAACTTGGATTAGGCTCAAAATTACAATATATAAACAACCCAAAAGTCATCAAAGAGTGATCAAATAGCATATCATCGGTAACATCTTAAAGATATTTTGAAGATCTGTATAAGATATTCTTCATCCTCTTTGTTATAATCTAGTCAGCTCTCAAATTTGGCTTTTTATAACACCAGTTTTTATTCCTGACCATTGTATCAAGACAATTCTAATACAACTTGGATTAGGCTCGAAATTATACTATATAAACAATTCAAGGGTCAAAAAAATAAATAATTGCAACAAGGAACAAGAGAGATCAAAGAGCACATCATGGATAACATTTGAAGAAGGAGATTTGGAAGATCTTCATAAGCTTTTCTTCATTATCTTTGTTATAGTCTTTTGTGATTATAATGATGATTCTTGTAGGATCAATATTTAGCTAATTTTAATAATGTAATTGTGGGGAAATTACAAGCCTTAGATTATGGTTTAATTAATTTAATGTCATGATAAATTTTAGTTTCAATTCTTGATTTTTGATGTGTTTAGTCCTATGTTTAAATGCCAAAACTATGCATGTTATGAATTACGTTGTACAATTATTTTATTGCATGAATATGTTTATATTTAGTCCAAAATGTTTGTACATAATCACTAATATTCTTATTCAAAGTGGTACCTTATTGTTGTTGCCACAAGTTGGATTGAATTCCTATGCTAGAGGTTAAATGATTGTTCTAATTTTGTATAGCTTAGTTGTCATCTTTTTGAATCTTAATGCAATGAATGAATTAAATTTAGTAAATATACCTCTAGATTGTTTAGTATTTAGGTTAGTTAATAATTAGACTTTTAATTAATTATATGGTAAGAAAATATGAGATGTTTTAATTTACCTAAATTTCTAAAGCTAAAGTTAAGAATTCAAAAATAGTTTTAAATTATGGAAGTGATATAAACCTAAAAAACTAATTTTCATTCATGACATGTTTAATTAAATTATAGGATAATGGTGAGGATATTCCCATAATTACATATCTCTTATAATTCTTATACAATTCACTTTTAATGCTTTATGTTATTCTTTTCAAAAAACCCTCGTTTACAAAATTTTAATTGACACATTAACAAACTAGTAAATAATAGTAAAAGTTGTTAACAATACTTGTAGGTATGACAATCATTGTTCTTAAATTTCTTATATCTTGTATGTGACCGCATATACTTGTGTATTTTCAATGGTGCCATTGCAAAATGTGTTTTGTAATTTTTGAGTGCACTTGATGTACTTGGTTATAAAAAATAAATAGAAAATGCAATAAAATCTTGATTTTGAATATTTATTCATTTTTTTATGAAATAACTTGTTAACTCAAAATTAAATTGATGAGTTACAACTTAATTATAGAGTGCATGATAAGGGTTAAGTTAATGAGACATAATATGCATATTAAGCTTTGGGTATTATTTTGGATCTATAATCAATAGTGAAATTGAATATGAATTGAATGCTTATGTAATTACCTCTCCTAAGTCTAAGCATGTCAAATTGTGTATTTGTTTTGTATTTTTGGGTACATTTTTGTATGCAATCACAAAATTACTAAGATTCGTACGAATAATTAATTTTTTTTTTGGTATTTTATTGTTGGCAAGGATGCTTAGGTTGATAAAAAATAATTAAAATCATAAACTGTGCAATCTAATTATCCCTTTTGGTAATAGATTAACACATTTTGTTTTGATATTTAATTTTTTTCTTTTTAGTGTGTAACAATCTATTTATAAGAGACTATAGAATGAAAATGAAGAAATAAAGAAAGGTAGGATCTTGATTTTACATACTGATTTTTATTTCTTTATTGGTATTATTGACTCTAACACGAATGAAATAACAAAAATTTATGAAAATCACTATTGTGGTTTATTATGTGAATGTAAGTAATTATAATAAAATTTTCAATTGTGATGATTATCATATCACTCTTCTATGTTTTTCCATCATTGTTATAAATGAATGTGGTAGACTCTATGAGTTTCTATTATGAGATCATATTACAACATGAAAATTAGTGTAAATAATATCATACATGAGGAATATTGCTTGGCTACCACGTTCTCATAGGTCCAAAAATAGTATGTGTAATTTACATGGATACTCTATAAATATGTCATATTATTATTGTACACATGATAGCATGTAAAGTTGAGTAAATAATATTAAAATACTCTGTATGAACTTAATTGGATTTGGCATTTTATTGGTTAAATAGTAGCAATTATAATTTGTGAACTTATTTTATGAGAAGTGATAAAATTTCTTTTCAAAAACTTAAATTTGTAAAGTGTGCGGGCAAGATTTGTAGTGATATTCTTAAATGATTTTTGTGAAAATTTTTTGTTTGAATATCATTGTGAAGAATATTTTTTTATTAATTGAAATATTTTTTATGGGTGTTTCAAACAAATTTTTGTATTAAAATGTTATGAAAAAAATATTATGATCTAGTAAGTATAAAGTTGTGTTATTATTGTGTTTATAATTACCTTTAACAAATTATTTGTCAAATCAAACGGTTGTTTTTGAGTTTTAATATCTCTCATAATAAGTTGTATTTATATAATTTAAAGAAAAATGTCATAAAAGTCCCTTAGATGATATCATTTGTACTATTTAGTCCTTTAGATTAAAAACAATATCATTTAATTTCCGAACTTTATAAAAATAATAAATTAAGAACAAATTATATTATTTTATTGATTTTTCTATTAAATTATTATTATTTTTATGTCAAATGATCATTAAACGAGATGAAAATATAAATATTTAATAATGATAAAGTTACTATTAATATGAAAAATAATTCACAAAATACTCGTTTTTAATATTTGTTAATTACCATATGTTTTATTTTAATGTTTTACTAATATTTAATTTTTATTAAAAATTAAAAACATTATTTGAATAACTTTTTGCTTGAATTTTATTATTGTCTATTTTTTCTTAAATTATTTCATATTAAATTTCACTTTTATCCATGTTAAAGATTTATATTTTAATTACATTTTAATCACTTGATTAAAAATGATAATATTTTAAATGAAAAATCATTAAAATAATATATTTTGTCCTTAATTGACCATTTTTACAAAACTAAGAGATTAAATGAAAATGTTTAAAATCTAAGGAATTAAACGACACAAATGACCTGATCTATGGTATTTATGTGGCATCTCACCTTTAGAAGAAAAATGATTTGACATTTTTTGATAATAAGTTTTGGTTCAATAATGTTGTTTGTAGCTAAAGAAGAAAATATATGTTTTTAGGTGGATAATATATAAATATATTTTTGAATTGAAGCTAGGTAAAAAATACATTATTTAAAATATTTTTTGTACACAATACTTTCTTTGTGGTGTTGTGTGAATTGAAATAAAGATGAATTTAAATTTTTATTTTTAATATAGAAACTTCTAACTTATGATACCATAATTTGAAGCCATTTTTTCCCTGTAGAAAGAGGATTAATTTTTTTTTATCAAGACTCATATTTTATGAGACAACATCGAACAAATTTCATTTGATTCTTACTATTGGTAAGTTTTTAGTGTTTGTACAACCACACATTTACCTATGTTAACAATCATATTTGATTGATTTATGGATGAATGTATGAATATTTTTATTAAAGAAATATATACATAAAAATTATTTTGATAGCAAAATAGAGTAATTTTGTTTTAAGAGACTTATTTTGATTGCTAGTTAATATATTTTGTTGGTCGCATATGTTTTCTGTCATGTAAACATCTTTTTTTATAAATATAGGATTTTGAGTTAACGAAGATAATATATTTTGTGTTTAATCTTCATTATTTTTTATCAATGATGTTTATTATGATCACAATATGATTAACAATTTTTGATAAAGAAATGGATATGTTTTCAACAATGATTTTAAGTGTGTGATCATTGCAGCCAACTAATGAATGTATTTACGTACTTGAAAGTGTTTAATGTTGGATTTTAAAATACCATATAATGACTTAAATATTTTTTGTTTTACTTGGTCTTGAAAAACATATTTTTCATTGATCATTAAATAAATGTGTTTAAATATGTTTATAAAGATTAGTGGGAGTAAACAAATCTCATTTAATAATGGTGAGGTGAAAGACTTTTGAGGCATAGCATATTTGCTATTAGGAAATTTTAAATGTTAATGAGTCTATAAAAGTTCAAGGGTTAAAGATATCAAAAAAATTGAACCTAGTATGTATCTCTTAGCTAATTATGACTTGCTTACAATGCTATTACACAATAAGATTGATAAGTGTGAATTAACCAATTAACACTATAGAAGTATAAAATAACATGCTCAATTCAATACACAATAAAAACAACTAGTAGTTAGGAAGAATTAATTGCAGTAAACACACTAGTGATTGTGTGCCTCACAGACTCCTGTCCAGATTAGTAACAAACATATGCATGAAAAAAAAACTAACAACAAGTGAGATAAGAATGTGTACTATAAAACAAAGGATTTTCTATCACTTCAAGATTTCATATGTGGGAATATATTCAATAAATAATATTATACTCTTACAACATATGATCAATCTAAACATAGAAAACCAATTAAAGAGTCCAACACCTAGGATACAATCAGGGTAAGAAGATACATAATCCTTAGAGACTTACATCAAACTCATATTCATATAACATATGTAAGTAATATAAATCAATTAGGAGGCAAACAAATTAATTTACTACGACATAAGCAATGAGTAGAAAGCTATATGCATGCTACATAGAAATGATAGAATGTATTCGACAACATATAACAAATATGCTTTCTTATTAGAGTCTATATCTAGTATGTTGGTTCATACAAGATAGACACTCAGATTAGACTAACATGTAATCTAATCATGCATAATAGCTAATAGATCAACACATAACTGATAATCATAGCAGTAGTACATATAATCAGTAAATAAAAAGCATGCAATAAATGATAAAAGTTTTCTAATCAGAGTATAAAATTTAGTATGTAGAAACATGCACTATTTAAACTCTAATTGTATTAATCATACATTTAAGCATGAATAACAATAGATATAATGAGTTAAACCCATATAGAAATCTTATCTATGCTGTAACATTTTCAGGTTGCTTAAGAAAACCACTCAGTAGTAGACAATCCATAAACAAACCCAAATACCTTTATCAGTTGGGACATATGTCCCAACTGACTACTACTGCTAATTCTTTTTACCTCTATAAAAAACTGATTTGACATATGAACCCAGTTCTTCTCTAAAGCCCATGCCACCCAAAGTAGTATTATTAGTAATCAAAGACTAGTAATGTGCAAAGTGAATAAGAAAACATTGCATGAATTCAACCACTACCCAGCGTATAGCTCATAGGCATATAGGCTCATCACATAAGAAAAAAGTTACATGGGAAAATTACCATCTGATACACGGCTCACATATAACCCCTTCACAAACACTACATTGTGTACTCACCACTCATGGGCATAGTTTTTATTATACAATTATTAATCACTAATACCGAGCAATACATAATGTATTAGTAATCAAAAAATAGAAAGACAAGATGTCAATTTGACAAAGCTTTCCTACCTCTTTTCTGGATCCCAAGCAAGAATAAATAGGGATATTTATAGAAATTTTACAAGCCATGAGCAACCTCACAACTACCTTGCCATGGTGTGTGTAAACATGCTCGCTTACAAAGTGTTTCTAACAATATGTGTGTATGTATTACTGATCTACAACAACCAACCTTACATAGAGGAGGAATAAAACAGACACTACGTTTTCCACAAGTGAAGTCAACACACAAACATGAGTATAACAAGACTTACATAAACAATAAAACTTTGAGCACTTAATTTGGCCCTTTAGAGCTTAAAAGATTAAGACATGTATACCTTACATCAATAACCAACTACTTTATAAGGTCTACAAGGTAAAATTCAAGAAAAGCAAAGTGTTCCATGATGAAGAAATTAGTGTGCTATGACGCACTCAATTTGGGATTAATTACTGGGAAAGTTGAGTTATGCTATAGCGAGACCCTCTCAGGTTAAAGTTTTATGAACTAATAAAACTTCATGACACAGTGTTGAATAAGTTGTGTCGTGGCATATGAATGAATTCCTCCTCCCCCCAAAGCTCTTTGTATAAGAGCCATTCCTATAAATTAATGTTTATGTTTTAGGTTTAGATCTCACTTTTTTTAAATACAATTTAGCCATCAATTTTTATACAGTTTTAGTTTAGTTTTTATTTTGTAAACACAATATAGAGTAGATTCATAATATATCAGAGGTAGATCTTTAGGGGGTCTTTCAAATCAAGGAAAATACAAAAGATATTAGAATATTCAAGAATGCTTTGAAGATCAAGATCACAATTAAGGAGAATGACATGTAATCCTTTTTTAACTGGTATTGCAGATATGATTTATAATATTTTCAAATTAATCTTTTTTTTATTTTTCGAATATTCGAATGCTATTTTTAATCCACTGATCATGAAATTTAATTTGAGCATGTCTGACTGATTTTAACTATAAGAATTTATTTTTGTTTCCATATTTGTGTAGATTTATTTAGGTGAATATTTTTATATAATAAATAAAGATTATTTCTTTATTCAACATTTGTTACAATATTTATTATTGATTAATTTAATGATAATTTATTTTTTATAATAGATTTAAAATATGATAATTAGGTTTTAGAAACATCATTAACATCTAATTTAGACACCTTCAATAAGGTGACTCCTCCAAAAGCATTAATTTAAATGATTTTCTATTTTCTTAAGAATAATGAGTAGCTTAATCTATTAGTTCATGATCTCCGTCAAAAGATGTTAATTTGTTTGATTAATAAAGAAATTAATCCCCGTCAAAAGAATTGTTCATATTTAAAAGAGAAAATCAATAATCTGATTTTATATTTTAATTAACCTATTTAATTCTAAGCTAGCATTGTTAACTAGCTAAATATTTCACAAATTCTCCCTTGAGTACTAATTTTATATATTCTTTAAAGTTTTTGAATCGAATCTATCTTTATGTATTTTTAATTATTTTGTTATTTGATAAGAATTTTTAAAACCAACTTATTGTGATAGAATGTCTAGATTTTATTTGCATATTTTTTTAAGTTTTGAGAAGTTTGAAGAATTATTTCAAAACCAACTCATTGTGATAGAATTATTTTCATATATACTTATAACTTATTATTAGTTATTCGTACACTTACAAGCTATTTTATAAATACAAAATTTGTGCATTAAGTTTTTGGCACCATTATCAAGGAAGAATATTGTTTTATGTTTTTATTATCAAAATTCTTAAAAAATAGTGTAATACACTTAAAATTTCTTTCAATAATAAAAGAAGAGACATATTATGCTATAATGCTATAATGGCCAAATAGATACATAATATAATTTTCTAGGTTAAAGAATTTTAGATATGTAATCTGTGATCATTGGGAACTTTGTTGGTGATAATTTTGCTATCAAATGCTTCTACTATAATATGAAGAGTTTTTTGTACTCATAGTTATCTATCATATTTGTTTAAGAGAAGTATGTTAATGAGTTCGATTATGTATGAATATTACTTGAGGTTGGCTCACATATGAATTTAGAGCGCACATGATACCTATTGATTTATTAAGTGAACAAGAGCACAATTATTTACAATTTTGACCATGTTATTATGCATATAATTTTCAAATGTGTTGTCATCTTATGTGTTAAGCGTACATGATTGGTTATGACATGACATTATACTTTGAGGCATTTATGACCAGTTTTAGAAGGATTCAAAATAGGGCGAAAAAGGGTAGATGCATGGGCCTCAATGATTTAGGCATATTGGTTTTGTTTGCATGCAATTTATTATTCCATACTCCATAATTTCCTGTGTCATGTGGTAAAGAGTTCTTATATGCGTAATAACATCATCTTGGTATTTTACATGGTAGAGTACTTTCATGCCTATATTTTTGTATAGGTTATGATTAGTTTGGATGCTTGCTAACATTTGACATTTGTATAATCTAGTTTATTTACAATGTTGTTCAATTAGGAGAAAATTTTGAACTAGTATCATATATGGACTAACATAAGTGTTCTTTGAAAAATTGGATTAGTAATACAATTTCAAAATGTTATGGAGTATATTAGTGAACCAACATCATGAATATAGTGGGCTACATTGACACTGATATTTGAGGCATACTATTAGCATGTTTAGAGGGAATTTCTTGTGAAATATGTTCATATAATTATTCGAGGGATATGTGTTGCTAGCAGTGTATTGAAAAACCCTGATAATATTTATTGTGGCCAATCTATAATCAATTTTCCTCAATAGATTGATTATATGCCTATATGCATGAAATATATTATTAGATTCACTCACTATAGTTTAGTTTGATCTTATTTCAAGAGCATGCTTCTCACTTGGGTTTTTATTTTTCAAAACCCATTCATGTATTGGGTTAGTGAGAGTTTAAATCATATGTGTAGTTAATGATTTAGTATTAGGTTATCATGTAATAGATGTTTCATAGTCATCACATATTTTGGTGAAAGGTAAAAAATTGAGAGATATCATGTTTTAGTCTAAGGTATGAATATTGTTGATACACAGACATATCTCGTTTCCATGCATAAGTGAATTATTGTCTCCATGCTTTAAATCTCAATGCTTGGTCATTTGTAGTAAACGTAACATCTTAGTGCATTATCACCCATACAATTTCGCTAAAAAGTTTTGAGATGCATCACTTGATATGATTATGCATTTGACATGTTAATAGAAAGTATATGAGTCGTACGAGTAATATAATATGCCTAAGTACATATATCGATCCCATATGAAGTTGTGTAACTTATAACTGAATACCAATGAAACTATTATGAATACTATTTGGACAATAGCAAATTATAAAAAAATAAAATAAATGACAACTAATTACTCAAATCAAAACTCAATAACTACGAAAATATATGAGAAAAAACCTAAGAATCTTTAATCTCTAAATTTCCTAAGCATGTGAATCCCTAAAGTTCCCTTCAAAATAATTATCAATCAATTACATGATGAATTGAATCTAACCTAGCATATAGTCTTCTCTCCGTAAACTACACATCGTATAGTAATTATTTTAATCACACTCTCATGCTAATTAGATTGCAATACTAATCATTAATTTTATCAGTTATAGATCACACATATAATAATGATATATCTTTGCATAAAAACTAAACATGTTATTTAATCAAGATAAATAATTAAATAATACTATAAAATCTATTTAATTACTTCTAAGAGAAATTAAGGACAAATAATTAATAGTATAAAAATAAGATTAAATAATATAATTAAATTGCAATCACAATTGAGGTAAAATATTAGATCAAACATGCAGAAACTTGGGTTCATAAGACCCATAGATTAATAAATTAGCTAGGCATAATTAAAGTTCATAAATCTCAAGTTTTTCATAAAGAAAGACATAAAAGTTGATAAATAGTAGAGAAGTAGAAGAGATACACTCAATCTCTTAATTTGTAGCACTAATCTTCTCTTAAATTCTTTACAAAATTGTATCTTCTTTAATCTTCTCTTAATTTTTTTCTTTTTTCTCTCTTCTTAGCAACTGCTATAGGTTTTTGATTCTAAATTGTATGTTTAATTTATGCCCTATTTAGGTTAATTAATAGGAGGAAATTCCAAATATGAGTTGTTTGTCCCTTGCAACAAGTAGGAAGACCATGGTGAGTATAATTGCGTTATTCTTGGGTGAATCTATGTGCTTGCCTGTGACGGAAGGTTCAATAAAAAATGATACATTATTTTTTTTCCTTTCTAAACCAAGAAATTTTTGATTAACTTCTTTTTCTCTTCATAATTTATTATAGATTATAGACATGCATGTAATGCCTACATTGAGATGTTTAGTTGTGAAAGTTAAATCAATTCATTCTTTGTTGTGTAATGCTTATATTTTTCACTACTATGGCTGTTCTAATTGAATGAAAGCTTCGTTCCTAGGTGTTTAGTCCATTTTCTTTTGTACAAGTTGTAGTACTATCTAGTTTTGCCTTCTTTCATTTTGTGTTTGTTTAATTATTTTCTTGTACTAGCTTTTTACTTGTTACGTCACATTAATATTTTCTTTTCTTAGCAGCTCAATAATATTTTTTTACAGAGCACCAAGGATATTGCTTTTGCACTTAAAAAGTTTCCTTTGGGCAAGGCAAAGAGGCATTTGGAGGATGTTTTAGCCCACAAAAATGCTATTCCCTTCTGCCATTTATGTGGTGGCGTTGGGCGCACTGCAAAGGCCAAGAACAGGCATTCCAACGGTCAAGGTCATTGGCCTGTTAAATCTGTGAAATTCATTTTAGATTTACTAAAGAATGCTGAAAGTATTGCTGAGGTAAGTATGCTCTTTGTTGTGGAAAATAAACTCAAATAAAAAAAAAACGGACAGATTTTAAGACAGTATTGAATGAGGAATTGAAGTGGCAATTCCAGATCATTTTGAGCAAATGAAGAGTCTAATTCGTGTGTTTTTAAGTCTAGTTTTTAATGGTGAAGGTTTCAGGTCATTTGGTATTACCTACAATAAGTTATGGAAGTTTTAGCAAGGAAGGGTCAGAATTTACTAAAAACGGACAGACAGTATTGAATGAGGAATTGAAGGGGCAATTCCAGATCGTTCTGAGCAAATGAAAAGTCTAATTCGTGTGTTTTTAAGTCTAGTTTTTAATGGTGAAGGTTTCAGGTCATTTGGTATTACCTACAATAAGTTATGGAAGTTTTAGCAAGGAAGGGTCAGAATTTACTGTTTTGTTTAAAGCTGTTTTTTTTTAATACGAATTTTAAGAGTCTTGTTTAGGTCTATAAATAGAGTTGTATTCTTTTGTAAGTAGGCAAGAAGAGAGAAATAAAAAAGAGTGTTTGATTAGTAAAAAAAAAATTGTTTTTTGTCTCTCTTCTCTCCACCAAAATAGTTATAAAATATCAACAAATTGGTATCAGAGCCGATGGCGAATGTGATGGGACAAATGCCGCTACCACGACTAACGAAGGCGAACTACGAGAACTGGAGCATTCAAATGAAAGCTCTTCTCGGATCGCAAGATGCGTGGGAGGTGGTCGAAGAAGGTTTCAAAGAACCAACAAATACCACGGGATATACGGCGGCTCAAAACAAGGCGTTGAAAGAGGAGCGATCAAAGGATAAGGCGGCACTATACATGTTGTTCCGAGCCGTTGACGAGTCGGGCTTTGAGAAGATTGCCGAGGCAACTACTTCAAAAAAAGCGTGGGACATTTTAGAAAAAGTGTTCAAAGGAGCCGACCGAGTAAAGCAAGTAAGACTCCAAACTCTACGCGGTGAATTGGAGAGTATGAAGATGAAGATGTCAGAAGGTGTATCCGACTACATCTCGCGTGTGCAAACAGTGGTGAATCAACTAAAACGAAATGGAGAAATTCTAACTGATGCAAGAGTGGTGGAGAAAATTTTGCGGTCATTAACCGAGAATTTTGAGAATGTCGTTTGTGCAATTGAGGAGTCGAAAAATCTGGAGGAGATGACCCTTGATGATCTCGCTGGTTCTCTTGAGGCGCATGAACAGCGGAAGAAGAAGAAGAAGAACGAGTCGCTTGAGGAAGCACTGCAAGCCAAGGTATCTATCAAAGATGAAAAGGTACTCTATACTCAAAACTTTCGTGGTAGAGGGCGCGGCCGTGGAGGTCGCAGTAATGGTCGCGGTGGTGGAGGCCGCGGTCGAGATGCACACTATGAGGAGAAGGGGCAGTCAAGCCAACAAAATTGGCGAGGTAGAGGACGTGGTCATGGGAGAGGCGGCCGGTCAAATCATTCAAATGTTGAGTGCTACAACTGTGGCAAGCATGGGCACTACGCAAAAGAGTGCAAATCAAATATCGAATGCTATAATTGTGGCAAGCATGGGCACTATGCAAAGGAGTGCTATTCTGAGAAAAAGGTAGAAGAAAACGCGAATCTAGTCGTGAAAGAGGAGACAAGAGAAGATGGTGTTCTCATGATGGCCTACAAAAATACCATTCTCGACAGTGACACGGTGTGGTATCTCGATACCGGCGCTAGTAATCATATGTGCGGGCACAAACACCTCTTTGTGGAGATGCAAGAGATAGAGGTTGGGCACGTGTCATTTGGAGATGCGTCAAAGATTCAAGTGAAAGGTCAAGGTACAATATCATATTTGCAAAAGAATGGTTTAAAGGGATTAATTGAGAATGTTTATTATGTACCTGATCTCAAGAGCAACATCCTGAGCATGGGACAACTCATGGAGAAAGGATACTCGGTGTTTATGAAAAATCGAGTATTACAACTGAAAGATAAGAAAGAGCGAGTAATAGCACGAGTTGAGATGGCGAAGAATCGAATGTACAAAATCAACCTGTGTTATGTGCGAGAAAGGTGTTTGCGAGTTAATGTAGAAGACAAGGCGTTCCTGTGGCATTTGCGATATGGTCATTTGCACTATGGTGGTTTACAAAAATTGTCGAAGAAAGGAATGGTACATGGGTTACCCGAGATTGACTACATCGAGAATTTTTGCGAGGAGTGTGTACTCGGGAAGCACTCGAGACACTCATTTCAGAAGAAGGCAGAATACCGAACAACAGATCATCTCGCATTAATACATACCGACATTTGTGGGCCAATCACTCCTGAGTCATTCAGCGGTAAAAAATATTTCATTACTTTTATCGATGACTATTCCAGAAAGACTTGGGTTTATTTCCTGAAAGAAAAATCTGAAGCATTCGAAATGTTTAAAAAGTTCAAAGTAATGGTAGAGAAGGCAACTGGCAAGTTTATTAAAGCTCTACGTTCTGATCGAGGTGGCGAATACAACTCGACAGAATTTGCGAGATACTGCGCAGAACATGGAATAAGAAGGTTCCTAACCGCACCGTACTCTCCTCAACAAAATGGTGTGGCAGAGAGAAAGAATCGGACCATTCTCGACATGGTTCGATCAATGCTGAAAAGTAAGAAGTTGCCAAAAGAATTTTGGGCGGAAGCTGTGCAATGCGCAATTTATGTGCAAAACCGATGTCCACATGCGAGTTTAGAAGATAAAACTCCACAAGAAAATTGGAGTGGTAGAAAGCCGACAGTCTCACACTTCAGAATATTCGGTAGTGTGGCTTATGCACACGTACCGGATCAGCGAAGAACAAAGCTAGAAGATAAGAGCAAGAAATTTGTGTTCATTGGTTATGACGAGAAGACTAAAGGTTTCAAGCTTCTCGATCCAATAAACAAGAAGGTAATAATAAGCCGAGATGTTAAGGTGAATGAAGCAAGCGAGTGGGACTGGAAAAACTCTTCCGAGGTGATAGTAGAAAGGGGAGAATCATCAACCACATCAACAACAAACCTCGAGATCGAGATAGCAAGAAGCCCTCAAACAACTGATAATGAGGAAGAGCCAAGACAACCAAAAATGCGAAGCATGCAAGATTTGTACGACTCAACAAGTGAGGTACATTTAATTTGTCTTTTGGTGGATGCCGAAATAATTACATTTGAAGAAGCAGTACGGAATGAGAAGTGGCAAGCAGCCATGGATGAAGAAATAAAAGCAATTGAGCGAAACCGAACTTGGGAGTTGGTTGAATTACCAAAAGGATGTCATCCCATAGGAGTAAAATGGGTATACAAAAAGAAGATGAATGCTCAAGGCGAGATAGAGCGGTACAAGGCAAGGCTAGTTGCAAAGGGCTATCGACAAAAGGCGGGGATAGACTATGATGAAGTCTTTGCCCCAGTTACAAGAATGGAGACGATTCGCCTTCTCATTGCTCAAGCAGCTCAATTCAAATGGAAAATTTTTCAAATGGATGTCAAATCAGCTTTTTTGAATGGTGTGCTAGAAGAAGAGGTGTATGTAGAGCAACCACCCGGGTACACAAAAATTGGGGAAGAAAAGAAGGTGCTGAAATTGAAGAAGGCACTTTATGGACTAAAGCAAGCACCTCGAGCTTGGAATACCCGCATCGACACTTACTTCAAGAAGAACGGGTTTACTCAATGCCCATATGAACATGCTTTGTACGTGAAGAAAGAAGAAGGTAACTTGTTGTTTGTAGCTCTTTATGTTGATGATCTTATATTCATAGGGAATAATGAGGAGATGATAAAAGATTTTAAAGAGGCTATGACTCGGGAGTTCGAAATGACAGATTTGGGTTTGATGAAATATTTCCTTGGTCTGGAGGTTAGACAAGAAAATACTGGGATTTTTGTATCATAAGAAACATATGCAAAAGAAATTCTAAAAAGGAACAAAATGGAGAAGTGCAACCCGGTATTGACACCAATGGAACCTGGGGCTAAACTTTCTAAGTTTGACGGTGGAGAACGAGTAGATGCGACCAAATACCGAAGTTTGGTGGGAAGTCTGCGTTATCTCACATGCACGAGACCAGACATATCTTACAGTGTTGGAGTGGTAAGTCGGTTCATGGAAGAACCAGTCTATACACATTGGAAAGCATTGAAGAGAATTCTGCGATATATCCGAAGTACAGAATCACTCGGATTATTTTTCTCGAGAACAGAAGAGTATAAACTGGTGGGATACTCTGATAGTGACTGGTGCGGAGACATAGATGATCGAAAGAGTACATCGGGATACGTATTCTTTATGGGAGACACAGCGTTCACATGGATGTCGAAAAAACAACCCATCGTGACACTCTCGACATGCGAAGCAGAATATGTGGCAGCATCATGGTGTGTGCGACATGCAGTTTGGCTAAGGAAACTTTTAAGCGAGTTGAATCTCAGACAAGAAGAAGCAACCGAGATCCGAGTTGATAGCAGGTCGGCAATTGAACTCGCAAAGAATCCAGTACATCACGAAAGGAGCAAGCATATCGATGTGAAATTTCATTTCATTCGAGAACAAATCCGGGAAGGGAGTGTGAAGTTGAATCATGTAGCAAGTCTTGATCAAGTAGCCGACATGTTCACAAAGCCGTTACCCACGGTTTTGCTGGATAAATGCAAGATGGCAGTAGGCATGAAGGATGGAAGAAATTTGAGTTTAAGGGAGGAATTTGTGGAAAATAAACTCAAATAAAAAAAAACGGACAGATTTTAAGACAGTATTGAATGAGGAATTGAAGTGGCAATTCCAGATCATTTTGAGCAAATGAAGAGTCTAATTCGTGTGTTTTTAAGTCTAGTTTTTAATGGTGAAGGTTTCAGGTCATTTGGTATTACCTACAATAAGTTATGGAAGTTTTAGCAAGGAAGGGTCAGAATTTACTAAAAACGGACAGACAGTATTGAATGAGGAATTGAAGGGGCAATTCCAGATCGTTCTGAGCAAATGAAAAGTCTAATTCGTGTGTTTTTAAGTCTAGTTTTTAATGGTGAAGGTTTCAGGTCATTTGGTATTACCTACAATAAGTTATGGAAGTTTTAGCAAGGAAGGGTCAGAATTTACTGTTTTGTTTAAAGCTGTTTTTTTTTAATACGAATTTTAAGAGTCTTGTTTAGGTCTATAAATAGAGTTGTATTCTTTTGTAAGTAGGCAAGAAGAGAGAAATAAAAAAGAGTGTTTGATTAGTAAAAAAAAATTGTTTTTTGTCTCTCTTCTCTCCACCAAAATAGTTATAAAATATCAACATTTGTATGACATACTTGTGTTAATTATTTTTTATAGGAATATGTATGGTTCATCTTTATCACTTTTAACAGTTTTTAAATAACCTTACAAGTGAAGGGTCTGGATGTTGATTCACTTTACATTTCTCACATCCAAGTCAACCAAGCTCAGAAGCAAAGGCGTCGGACCTACAAAGCTCATGGAAGAATCAACCGTATGCTTAAAAAGCTTTACGCTTAAGACTCAATTGAGATTTTTGTGTTTCTATATATGCATAATAACTGAAAGGATTTAATGGGTGACAACCTACAAGTAATCTCCATGCCATATATATATGGTCTTATATGAAAAGGAAGAGTCCATGAAAAAGGAGATGATGAATCTGACATAATTCACACATAAAACTATAGAAGCTAAGTTATGTTCACATTCTCTTCTATTTTCTGAACATCGTTCTGATTTAATGGGCCATATAGCATATGCTGAAATACCTGCCAAGAAAGTATATGAGATCAACATGCAGGTTTGTTATGTTCACTATGAATGTAGGGTTTCAGCACTCTTGTCCATGTTAGTAAAAGTTGCTACTTTCTTATTAAATTTCGTAGTTTAGCTTCTTTTTCTCGAGTTGGGCTATCCTTTATTTTGTGGTCATCAGAATTCAGTTCTTATATCCTTTGAAAATGATCATATAGTTATAGAATCAAATGTTGCTGACTTCTATGAACATAAATTTCCTTTTAAATTGAAAAATAGTTGGGGCTCGTCTCCTAGTAGTTTACCCATGACTAGAACTAGTGAACAACGTGAGGAATTAAACAATGAAATTAGGAGAAGTAAACAAGCTTGAACCCTTTAGGATTTTGGGTCTAATTTTTATGCTTATACCTTAAAGGAAGATCCCCAAACTCTTAAAGAAGTCTTATCTTCTTTAGATGCCAACTTATGGGAAGAAGCCATAAATGATGAAATAGACACTCTTGAGTATAATAGAACTTGGAATTTAGTTGACTTACCTCCTTGATGCAAAACCATATAATGTAAATGGATACTAAAGAAGAAATTAAAACCTGATGGTACTATTCAAAAGTACAAAGCTCATCTTGTAGTCAAAGGGTATAGGCAAAAGAAAAATGTAGATTTCTTTGATACTTTTTCACCAATCACACGAATAAATTCCATACGTGTACTTTTCTCTCTTGCTATTATCTGTGATTTAGTAGTGCACCAAATGAATGTTAAAACTATTTTCTTAAATGGTGACTTAAAAGAAGAAATTTATATTGACCAACCTGAAGATTTTATTGTCCCAGGTCAAGAAAATAAAGTTTGTAAACTAGATAAATCTATTTATGGTCTAAAACAAGCACCTAAGCAATGGCATGAAAAATTTGATAATCTAGCTATCTCACATGGATTCAAAATAAATGAAAGTAACAAATGCATTTATTATAAATCAGAAAATGACATTTTCACTATTATATGTTTATACGTGAATGACATGCTTATTTTTGGTTCAAATATTCATGTTGTGAATAATGTGAAAAATATTTTATGTGCTAACTTTGATATGAAAGATCTCGAATAAGCGAGTGTAATCCTTCGTATAAAGATTACTAGGTTTGAAAAAGGGACTTTCTCTAGATCAATCTCATTACATTGAAAAGATCTTAAAGAAATATAATTACTTTAACTGTAAACCTGTATCTATTCCTTGTGATCTTAGTACAAAGTTGTTTAAGAAAACCAGAGACGGTGTTAGAAAAACTGAGTATACGAGCATCATTGGTAACTTATGTTATTATACTAATTGCACTAGACCAGACATAACTTATGTTGTGAGACTACTATGTAGGTTTACCAATAGACCTAGTATAGAGCATTGGAATGCTATTGAAAGGGTCATGAGATACCTTAAGAGAACTATGAACCTTGGATTACATTATAAGAAGTTTCTCGTTGTTCTAAAAGGATACAATGATGTTGATTGGAATACTCTATCATAAGACTCCAAAGCAACTAGTGGCTATATATTTAGCGTTGTTGGTGAAGTTGTTTCTTGGAAGAAACTGACAATATTGCCTCAATCTATGATGGAGTCTGAAATAATAGCACTAGTTACTACTAGTGAAGAAGCATGCTCATTAAGAAGTCTGTTAGTTGAGATCCCATTATGGAAAAGATTGATACCAGCTATCCTGATCCATTGTGATAGTATCACGGCTATTGCAAAGATTCAGAATCGTTATTACAACAACAAGAGACGATAGATACACAATACTATTAGAGAATTTCTCTCTATAGGAACTGTAAAAGTGGATCATGTATGTTTTGATAAAAAAAAATGGTTTATCCTTTGACAAAAGGATTAACAAGATAAAAGGTTTTCAAAACCTCAAAAGGAATAGGATTGATGCCCTTAGAATGAAGAGTCACTCGTGATGGTAACCCAACTTATAGATTAGAGATCCTAAGAAATAAGTTCAATAGTTAATAACAAGTCATGAAGTGATATGCGATGAATCATGCTATTATGAAGTCTCATTTTATATTGTTAGAAGCATGAAGTCCTGAAACGACGGAGAAGAATGAGTTAATTATTAAACTCTTAATGAGTTCTAAAATCTATGTGGGGTGGAGTACATAGCTACAAGAGTACTCTTGATAGACTCACTTGTATGAATGTGGAAGTGTGGCGACTTCCTATGAAACTTTTGGGCAAAATTTACTAGAGTATTCACTATATTAGGATACACGTGCATGTCCATAAAGCATGGGCTTTTCAAACTACACCTTGGAAAGGTTGTGTGTGTAATGTCGTTAGAGATAGAGTTCAAAACTATAAGCTACTCTAGTATATTCTAAAGCATCAACACTATGTAAACATTCAAGTCGATAGACACCTTTTGCTTATGCACAATCTTATAATTTTAATTGATCGGTTGCTCGATAAAAAATTATTTTTATATAAAATTCAAGTAGAGAGATTGTTGGAAATAATGTGAATTTAAATAAAAAAATTGGTGAGAAAAACTGTTATTTTGTTATCTTTATTTTCATAATTATGTGACCGTTATTTTCATAATTATGTGACTGTTATTTTTATAATTACGTGACTGCTATTTTTATAATTATGTGACTGTTATTTTCATAATTATATGAATGTTCATATTTTTAAGCTATAAAAAGAGGGACATAGCTCTCATTTTAAGAAAACAACTTAAAAATTCAAAAACGGTTCAACATTTCTACGGTTCTTCATAGCAAAACCAAAGAAAAGAAAATTCAAAATTGTTTTCTCATATTTCTTTAGCAACATAAATTTTAGAGTTGTAGTATTCTTGACTTTATCAGGGCAGTGAAGCTCTGAGATAGGAAAAAAAGATTCTGGGATGTTTCATCATGGGACGACGAGACTGTGTTTGCTTACATAAATTTGGTTAGAGTTGCGAAATGTCGACTCAACCCAAACAATTCATTTCAATATATCGGTAATATTACTTTTACATTGTTTTTCACATACTTATTCCAACACAAACTTTCTTGCATACTAATCAAGAGATTTGTAATAGTTTCATTGTGGCAATGTACTCTTACATTGCATTAATCGGTGTTTATATCAATGATGCAAGCACCTTCTTGTTTTACTCATGTCCTGATATGCTTTACATTTATTAATCACTCATTTACACTACTACACGTAAAGTCGGTTCAGGCCGTGAACCGACTTTACATTTTAAGTCTCTGAATTTAAAGTCGGTTCAGAGAACCGACTTTAAATTTGTTTAAAGTCGGTTTTTAACCGACTTTAATACCTATTTATGTAGTAGTGTTAGGTCGAGCTTCTTTGTTATATTTAGTTTAACAATTTTTTGCATGTTATGTTACAGGATGTGATGGAGCATGGAAAACCACATAAACGTATAGCTATAATTAATAAAATAATTGTACAGATTGTCCAGAAGTCAACAGAAGTTTCACTCTAATATAATAGAAAATTTATACCATTAAAGTAATATTTTTCTCTCCTTTCAATTTTTTTTTCTCTACATTAACTCAGTTTGAAAAAAAGTTCTGATTTCTTTATTGGCTGCACAGTTGCTCTCATATCAGCCCTTATTTTGATTATTTGTGCTCGAAAAATATTGGATAAGCAAGAGAGTACCCAATACATGGAAAAACATGTTTTCCTTGTACAGGTTATTAATATTTCACTCAAGTTAATTTTTTATTTTATAAAAGGAAAGGAACAAAACAAACAAATCTAACATGTGCGCATCTTAAACTTACTTGCAGCTTCTTTGGACTTATTGAATTGCACATGCTTATATATTCCGACAATTTATACTTATGGAGGTTCTATGGAGTCAACTATTCATCCATATGTGAGAGTATATAGTCTCTTACTTACGTCTTGATTTTTATAAACATGTCCATAGATCTATAATCAGGGTTAAAAACCAAGATCATCTATCAATATTGTAGCAGTGTGTATTTCTATTTTGTAATAGTTTAGTTCCATTAATATTAGAAAGTGATCCGTACAAGGACAAAGTTAACTTTTTTTCATTTTATTTATTTATTATTTTTTTCAATTGCATTATATAGAGATTATTTTAAGTTAAATAAATTTAAATTGAAAAATAGAAAAAAAACTAAAAAAACATAAAAAATAATCATTTTTCCTTATATAGTTCGTAAAAAACTATTAAAAAAGGAAAAACTAATTACTATTAATATAATAAGATTTAGACGTAATCTTCCTTTTTACTATTATATATTATCTTTTTTAAACAAGAAATTAAATAAAACTATCAAATCTAAGAAAAATTATTATTTGACACAATTTTCACTCTCGCATCTAAATCATGTCCCCTATAGCTCTCAATTAGGGGTGAGTAGTAGATCGAAATTATTTATTTTTGACCAATCTGAATCCAATCTTATCTGAACGGATTTGAAGATAGTGAATCTAAATCCAATTCGATGATATAATTAATCCAAACTAATCTGAAACTGAATCCAAAAATATCGGATTTTTTGAATTAGATAAGGTCAAATCAAGATTGAAATTTATTATGAATTATTGTTATATATAAAATATGATACACACAAATTTATATTTAAATTTAATATTTTTATAACAAATATTATTATTTATAGTCATAACTAAAAAAATTGAAAGAATAAGAAGTACAATTATTATAAAAATTTATATTTATGTTTTAAGCTAAAATAATAATATAATACAATTATAATATATATAATATTTAAATATAACATATTATAAAATAAAATATGCATTCATTTATAATTTAATAGTAATTCAGTCCGGTCCGGTTCGGATATAACGGATTATAAAATCTATCAATTTGAATCCAAGTAGATTGTATAATTTTCATTCCAAATCTAATCCAATTATAAAATTTTATAAATTCAATTTGATCTGAATCTGATGAATCGGATCGGATTTCTCCATTTAAGCAGATAAATTAAGAAAATTCTAATCCAACTTGAATTAGAACCACAATTACACTTTGTGAAGGACCTTAAAGGTTATCAAAACATAAAAACTACAATAAGGAACAAGAGATATCAAAGAGCACATCTAGGGCAATTTTTAGAGGAGATTTTGAAAAAAAAGATTTGAGATTTTCATAAGCGTGCATTTCTTAATTTTTCTTTATTTGATTTCCATGATTATAATGATGATTATTGTAGAATCTTGTCTAGCTAAACTAATAATATAATTTTGGGCAATTTCAAGTCTTAGCCTATGGTTTAATTAATTTAACATCATGATAATTTTAGTTTTAATTCTTGATTTTTGATGTGTTTAATTCTATGTTTGAATGTCAAAACTATGTATGTAAGAATTAGATTAATAAACTAGTTTATTGCATAAATATGTTTATACATAGTTTAAGATGTTAGTATATAATCACTAGTATTATTATTTAAAGTGGCACCTTATGGTTGCTATCATAAGTAGGGTCGAATGCGTACGTTAAAGGTTATCAACGATTGTTATAATCTTACCAAGTTTAGTTATCAAATTTTTTAATCTTAATGCAATAAATAAATTAAATCTAGTAAGCGCACATCTATGTTGTTTGGGATTTAGATTTATTAGTGATCGTATTGTTAATCAATTGCATTGTAAGAAAATGTGAAAAATCTTAAGTTGACCTAAATTTATAAAGCTAAAGCTATGAATTCAAGAAGGGTTTTAACCTAGAAAGTGATTTAGAACCTAAGAAACTAATTTTCATATATGACATGGTTAATATAGTTATATGCTAGTGGTGAAGATAGTCCTATAATCACATATTTATCATAAATATTGTACAATTAACTTTTATTGTTTTATTTTAACTTACTAATGAATTAGTAATTAGTAGTAAGAGTTGTTAACAAGCTGCATAGGTAAAAAAACTCTTGTTCTTAAATTATTTATCACTTGTACATTATCTAGATATTGTTATGGAGTAAACTCGGGGCCAATAAAACCATGCATTCAAACTTTAATTAAACTTGACAAATTAATTAACCCCTTAATTAATGATCAATTCTACTAATTCCAAAGTTATTCCTCTAAAAATTTGAAACTAAAATTTTGAATCATAAAGTTGTTATTTACTTAACCTCATGTACTTACGTAGTCTATTAATATAATTATTAGGTGTAGCTCAATTATTCATAGCATAATTAGAGTTGGGTCAAATATTTGTTTTACCCTTCTAATTACATTTTCTCCTTGAATATCCATGATTCTTATCAACAACTACAAATGATTAGATCATAAGGTGTGCAAAATTATTCAAGCTTTGGAATTTCTAAACAAATCAACTATTATCTTGATAACTTTACGAAAGTAGAGTTATTTATCCCTTCTAAACTCGCTATTGATCTTATGTATAAGTGTGCTAATGTAGATGGAAAAACATCAATTAGAGCTTAAATTGATGAGATATAACACTTTAAAGAAAATTATGAACTCTACCACTCACTTGATCTATCGAGCTTCGCTCAACTTCGGTCAAAGGTCTTAATCAGGTAGATTTTCTTATCATAGCTTAATAAATTCACAAGATTGGAAGGAGTTAAAGATTGATAAAGTTTGAAGCCAAATTTATCATAAAATTTTGTAACTCTTTATTTATTTATATATTTAGATTCTTTCTAAAAACATATTTATTATTATTATTATTGATTATGTCTAGAACAATTAGTGGCTACGTTCATGATATAGGATGTTGATTAAACCTAGCCACTTAGAATGTAATCAAAACAAATTTAATTATATGATTTTTCTCTTTAGTTGATATCTTAATTAATATTATTCTTAACGCTTCAATTAACTCACTATTAATTGCATTATTATGAGATCTATTTTCTAGCTTAAAAAGGTAGAATTTGAATTATTCATAAATTAATTAACATAGTGATTGGAATAGGATGAAAGTATGACTAATGTATATGTATCATGATTGTATGTGAGTTTAGTTTTCATGTAAGGAAAATAGCATGAGAATGTGATTGTTTATGCAAAGTCAAATATGACTTATAATAAAAAAAATTGTGCTTTAACACTATATTACTTGTACGGTTGTTGCTTGTGGACCATATACCATATCTGACATTCGAGAACAACTAGATTGGATTCTACATATTGTGAGTAAACCTACCAAGCTATCATAACACATAACACCAAGATATAAGGCATCTCAGCCTAACAATCGGGCGTTGCTAGATGAGCAACACATTCCACACATGTATAAAGTAGGTCGAATGGCTACCTAGCTAAGTGATGACCAAATTAGTAGCAAGCAAAGTTATTACTCTAACCATCAGCCATAGTAAAGCATTTTCCTTCCCAACTTCAAGAAAAACCATTGAGACGCCAATCAATGTTAGCATTAGGTCATTGTGACCCGTGTGATCTGAATAAAACTAATTTAGCAATTTTTGGATTTGTATGACTCATATTTTTGATACTGTAAAATCTATAATTTTGATCCCAATAGTAAAGAATAGAAATTGCAATAGTAAAACATGACCTAAAAATCCCTAAAAATTTCAAAAAATTTAAAATCTAGCCTACATCAATCATGTATCCTTGGAAGGGATGTACACTTTTTCTAAATGTAGAAATTCAAAGTAACCAACCAAAATTACCATCATAAAAACTTCCATTCAAAATTTGAATTAATCTATATAAAAATAATTGCATCATAGGAAATTTTTGGACCTACCATAAATCTTTCATCATATACATAATGGATAATCAATTTAATTATATCATAAGTTCCATACCAATTGTTATTTTTTAACATGACTATTGAGATAGATATCAATTCATTACAATGCAACGAAAGTCTGTAACAAAAAAAAAACAAAGTAAGCATAAAAGATCTTTACTGTGTAATTTATTTAATTATAAGGATAAGCAAACATACAAGATAAAAAGCTTTAACCTTTCAAGTAGAGATTGTAATATTTGTTCTTCCAAAGCTCTCCTAACGATTATGGACGGAACATGTGGGCACTCTTGATTATTCAAGTTAATCACCCTTCTTCCCTTATTTTCCATAAGTCACACGATATTTTCCATATGTCACATTATATAGGGAATCCAATTCTAAATTGGATTACACAATTCTCATCCAATAAGAATATAATTAAAACCAAAGTCTAACTTAAACCTAAATCATAATTTTTATTCTCTTAACCTCATGTACTTGTGCACTAGATTAATCTAACCATTAGGTGTTCATCAATCCTCCATAGCTAGTTTATAATTAAGGTTGGGTTAAATATTCATTTTACCCCTATAATTACACCTTTTCCTTAATTACCCACGATTCTTATGAACAACTACCAATTATTATAACATAAGGTGTGCACAATTATTCAAGCTTTTGAATCACTAAACAAAGGAATTATTATCTTAATAACTCTACTTTCTACAAAAATAGAGTTATTTAGCCCTTTTAAGCTCTCTATTTATCAAATATTTTATGAATATTTCCAAATGACTTATCTTATATATAAATGTACTAATATAGGTAAAATGACATCAATTGGAGCCCAAATGAAATATATATAGAATTTTAAAGAAAATTCCAAAAAATAACAATTACTCAATCAATCGAGCTTCGCTTGACTTTGATCAAAGGTTTTTCGGTAGATTTTCTTATCATAGCTTAATTGATCCACAAGGGTCTCTATCGATCAATCTTCACTCCAATTTCGATCGAGAGCTCTCGAGTTGGAAGAATGTCACAATAAGATTAGCTCATTTTTTATCATGTTAATAGCACTTTGGAACAAAACAATTAATTTTCATATTTTCTATGAGTAAGAGCAAAGTGAATAACCATTAAGAGCCATTATAAGGAGTTGATAATTAACTTTCACACTTTCCATGAGTAAGAGCAAAGAGAACCACCATTAAGAGTAATTGGAAGGAGTTAAAGATTGATAAGTCCAGAGCTAGATTTCATCATAGAATTCTATAATTCTTTCTTTATTGATTTAAATTCTTTACATGAACGCATTTATTTTATTGTTGATAGTGCTTAGAATGATAAACGTCTTGGCTCATTATTTAGGATTTTGGTTAAACCTATTCACTATATGATTTTTCTCTTTATTTTATTGATATCTTAATTTATCTGATATTTAATGCTTCAATTTGGCTATTAGTTACATGATTATGAGATTTATATTTTAGCTTAAAAAGTGGAATTTGAATTATTCATGGATAAGTAATGCATTGTAATAGTGTAAGAGTATGATAATATATGTATGAGTTTAATTTTCATGGAATAGAAATAGTATAAGAATGTGATTGTTTATTTGAGACTATATATGATTGCTTGAAAAAGAGTCATCAACATCTAAGATCATATAGCTAGATATCATAATTAGAAAAGTCATTTACAGATTACATTGAATTACATGTAAAGTGGTTTGAGGATTTCAAAATCCTAAGTTTTTCTCAATGTTAAAATTGTACATTCAGTATAACTTTGTTTAATAGTAGTATCAATTATTGATTGATTTCCCTTATTGTTAGCCTAATATTGCAATTACTTATTACTAATATTCTACAATGAAATGTCCTACTACTTGCATAATCCCTATACTTGTAAATTACATACTATATCTAACATTTGAGAACAATCGTAGTTGATTCCTCGTATTGTGAGTAAAACTTCAAACCTATCATAACACTTAACACTAAGATATAAGGCATGTTATTCCAACAATCAGAAAATTTGAAATAAGTTAAATTCCATGATACTACAACAAAGGGTCAACTAAATTGCTCAAAATTAAGGTCATTGTGTACATGTTCAACAAGTGACACAAAAAAACAACAATGAGTAAAATAATGTTGATAGTGTTTATAATATGTCTGGTTCCATTCTGCATGATCTCTATCATATATAAGTACCCCCAATTATATGTCTCTACATCAGTTGTCCCAAATCAAGGCCACATCATTCCAAATAGATATAGGTCATACTAGAGACATAACTAAAGTTCATCAACATAATTAATTAACACATACTACTTTGATTACTATACCGGTACTCAATTGTATTATATATACTCATATATAATAAGTGTAAATTGACTCGAATAATAAGGGATTTTGTAATTTATTTAAAGAATAAGATAACACATATAATTGAATATAATATACTTTTATTTATTCTAATTTCTATAATTTAAAATACAAAAAAATTGTATTTAAGGGCTTATATCCTAACATGTATGCATGCACATTTATTTTCATAAGTATGTGTCTTTTTATATGCATAGATACAAGTGTGCCTACAGATCGCACAACAAGGTTGAAGCTTAGTTAGAGTGTAGTGGATCATATAGACTTGCAACATGGAATGGATCTTCAAGATGGTTAGTGAATCATCAAGATGGATAGAGCACAACAAAACAAATGCACTAAAGATAGGGGTGTTTGGGGTGTATTAATTATGAGTGAGGGTTCATTCATGGAATGAACTCCTTTGGTACATCTTGCATGGATGTATTATGTTTTTTGGCTGGTATTTATTAGAATTAAATAGTATTTTTTCATGAAAAGTCAGAGGAAGAGATTGTGTTACTGAGAAAAACACCAAGTATATATTATTATTTTTTATATTTATGTTCGCCCTTTGTAAGGTTGATTACTAGTGATCCATTATCACTCAAAACATAGTTATGTTTTTTTCTTATTTCACATACTCACATTAGTTTGAATTTAGTGTGCATTGTTGGTTTGAGTGTTTTCTTGTTATGGGATCATTCTATTAAGGATAGTAAATTTTTTTGGAGTGCTAAATTCCTTTATTTTTATTTTTATGAGTTACTCACTGAGCTTTCTACCGTGTGACACATGGCTTTATGAGTTGGAATCGACGAGTCCAATGAGGGTTCATCTAGTGGCCACCAGTGAAATTTTTTTATGATAGTTTCCTTATTGAGGGTTAGCAAGGTGTTTGTGAGGTTGTAGTTTTCTATAATTTTAGACCATATCTTCTTAGTTTGTGGCCCAAATTTAAGGGAGAATCTCTGTCCATTTTTGCTCCAGACTTTCCAAGTCCATTCTTGGCATATTTTGCATTCTAAGTATTAGGTCTAAGAAATATTGTGTATGTCTATAGGACATAAGATATCAACGATGAGCCTCTCTCATATTTTCAAACACCAATATGAAGTAAAAAAAATGAGATTGAGTGAGAATTTAGCTAGTGAAGAGTTGCACCATTTGAGAAGTTTCTCTCATAATTGGTTTGTCCTAAGTTGGCCATATTTTCAAGGTAACAATGATTCCCATAAGGATTCTTTGTGGTAATAATTCTCAATGTTTGTTTGTTGTGTGTTGACTAGATGTTGCAAGGTTGCAACGATTCTCATAGGTGAGAAGCCTATGCAGTGATGATGTTAGAGTCCATAGGTGAGGAGAACACGTCTTTGCATGCTAAGAGGTGAACCATCAATAGTTATTCACATCATATGGTAATAGAGCTCCTAAGGTAAGCTAAGATCTACTTGGATTAGGTGTTGTGTTGATAATGTTGGGTAGCTTAAGCATAGTTATAGCAGGTGCTACGATAGATAAAATTTTATCATGTTATATGTTGTGTTTGTATGATTTAATGTGGTGAGAGTAGAATCATCGTTTATTAAATATGTTTACACATAGAAGTTTTCAAAATTATTAGAAATACTTTATTTCTTTTACTATATATTTGCATGATTCACATGTTTTGTGTGAATTTTGAATGAATGATATGATGTTGATCTAATATGTGTTGCTTTCTTAATTAAAATTAAACATATGAATTTCAAATGAATAATGTTAGAAGTTGTTCAAAATTCAACTATTCCAAAAAATTAAATTAATGGAAGAAATGTTAACAATATTTTTATACATTTTATTACTCTTCCATAAATATTGGCTCTATAAATCATGTAGACCAAGCAATTACAATTCAATAATTGGATTAATAGGGTTTAAAGAAAGAATTTCAACTCTAATAAACTAAGAAAGAATTTCAACTCTAATAAACTAAGATAGAATTTACTGGTAGTTCAACACTCTAAAAAATTTAAACTAAGAAATGTCAATGATATTTGTAAATGTTTTATCAAATAATATGATGTAGATCAAATCTTCATTTGAATATTGAAATCTTCTTAAAACTATGTATGTTGTGATTTTAAGTGATTATAATCTATGATTGTTACGTCATACCATAACAATAAAATTATTATCTATTATTTTTAAGATTTAAATATATTTCACAATTCATATATTACCTTTCAAATACATATAAGGTGTGGAATTAAAAAAGTTAGAGTTGATACAGTAATAACGATATATAAAAAAAAAATTATATAAAGACTAATTTTTTTAAATAAATTTCATTACAATATTAAAAAATAATTAAAAATAATAGTTTTTTTAGCGTAGAGGAGGTGGTAGCCTTACCGGTAGTATGAACACGTATATCCATTTTATTTTTTGGATTAGGATGCGGACACCAATGAGATTTTAATCAATCATAAATGTTTTGAGTTACTTAAACTTAATTGATAATATTTGATTCTATCTTATTTAATTTTAAAAGTTAGTAAATAGTTTTAAATTTAAAATATTGTGATAATATCTACACCATTCATTTAAATTACTACATTCATTTCTCTCTCTTATTTTTATATTAAATTTAATAGTTTTCATTTATAAAAAAAAATAAAAAATAAAAAGATGAAGATCATGTATGTTCCAAACAAGAGAAAATTAAAAGTTGAAATTAACTATAAAATCTACAAAAGTGTTGAAATGAGCCATAATAAGATTCATGAGGAGGAAGGAAGAGCGTTGTTTGCCTGTGACACACATAAATAAAAAGGTGGTGAAAGTGAGGTGAAACTGTGACTTTGAAATTAATCCACTAGGCTCCCTAGATCTCTCTCTTTCTCTCACATCCATCTCTCTCTTCTCTAATTTGTGTATACGCGTGTATACATATTACATAATATATATATATATATACATGCATAGGTTTCTCTCACGGGAAACCAACTCTGGCCCTTTCCAATGTTCAGTTTATTTCAACTTTTAACTTGTAGCTCATCAGATCTTGAATCTACATAACCCCACCACCTTTGATTTTCAGTACTAGATCTCAATATTTTCATAACATTATTCAGGTTCATAATATATATATTAACTATATTTCTCTTAATTATTTTATTAATTTCCATGCAAATTAAATTTTCTTAATTTTTACTTCTTTTCTTTTCCATGACCTTAAGATGTTAGCTTGCTAACTATTTGATTAATTATCATCCATGATTAATTATTATCTGTTTCTGATTAATTTAGTATTATTACATGTAACTTAATTGATAAATATTGATTTGTTTCCAATATATTTAACTTTTTCAGGTGGAGTTATTTATATAAGGTAGTACGTGTTGAGTTAAGGTTTTTTGGATTCAAGTAATAATCACAAGTATATAAATAGCTAGAGATGGAGAAAGAAGAGAACTACTTGGTAATACATACTAGCTCTAGCTACGTACTTATCATATACACTACTGTTTATTTCTTTTTATTGATATATATTAATTTTAAAGTATTATATATCACTATGTTGTTTTGCCCCATTTCATTTCAGGCTAATTCTATGCCTTGTAATTTTTCCACCGGGATCGATTACACCATAGATTACCACCACCAACAGCAGTCTCATGTCGGCGAAACTTCAACGAATGAAGAAAATGATGGAATGGTCAATTACTTGCTAAGCAACAATCAACAACAACAACATCATAACTTTTCTACTTCAAGTTCTTTTGATAAGTTAAGCTTTGCAGATGTGATGCAGTTTGCAGATTTTGGACCGAAATTGGCCTTAAATCAAACAAAGATCCCTAACTACGAAGATTCAGGGATGGATTCTGTTTTCTTCCTTAAGTTTCCTGTTCTAAATCATGATAAATTTGAGGATAAATCTTTAAATAATATCCTTACAAATCCTGCTGTACAAGATCAAGATATGATCATGAGGTATAGAGAAGATGACGAAGCTCGTGTTTCGGGTAATAATAATAATAATAATAACAATCCTTCATCAGCTCATATGCAGCTTCAATTTCTTGGAGATCATGAAGATGGTTTTCATAAGACGAACCCTAATACAATTTCTGAACCAACAAAGAATAATACCAAAAGAAAAAGGCCAAGAAGTGTCAAGACAACTGAAGAAGTTGAGAGTCAACGTATGACTCACATAGCTGTTGAAAGAAATAGAAGGAAACAAATGAACGAACATCTCCGAGTTCTCAGATCTCTCATGCCAGGCTCGTATGTACAAAGGGTAATTTTTTGAGTAAGGGCATCCTATAGCTTTTATAAAATAAGTGTTTTAGCCTTGTAATTTTTAACTGAAACATTTTAACTACGTAACTTTTAAAAAAATACTTGCTTTAACCCTAAAAACCAAAGTTACAAGATTTATGTACACAATTTTTAGTATTAAGATGCACATTTTTTTAAATTTATGTTACTCACGTACTTCAGTTAAAAGTTATATAACTAATGTCCTCCTTTACTTAAAGTTATAAGATTACTAGTGACATTTTACTTTTTATTGATGTTTAATTTATTTATTTATAATTAATGGATTTGATCTAATTTTAACAAAATATAGGGAGATCAAGCTTCTATAATTGGTGGAGCTATAGAGTTTGTGAGGGAATTGGAACAACTTCTTCAGTGTTTGGAATCACAAAAGAGGCGTAGACTAGTTGGAGATCAAGAATCAAGAGTAATACAAATTGGTGGTACTGCTGATTCAGCTAACAATAACATTGCAGTTGTACCAGCTGGTATAGTACAACCTGATCATCAGCAACCAATAGTACCATATTTTCCAGGTGCTACTTTGCCTCTCCCACCTGATCAAATAAAGTTTGTGGATTTTGAAACCGGGCTCCGAGAAGAAACTGCTGAGAATAAGTCTTGCTTGGCTGATGTTGAAGTCAAGCTCTTAGGGTTTGATGCTATAATCAAAATATTATCTAGGAGAAGACCAAGTCAACTTATTAAGACCATAGCAGCACTCGAAGATTTGCAGTTTAATATCCTCCATACTAATATTACTACCATTGAACAAACCGTACTTTATTCATTCAATGTCAAGGTATTCATGTTATATATATATTTTAGATTGATGATTTAATTAAGTGTTGAAAATTGTAATTATATATTAGCGTATTTTGAATTTATCTAATTATATAATTTTGTAAAATTTTGTGCAGGTTGTAGGTGAAACGAGGTTCAATGCCGAAGATATTGCTAGCTCGGTTCAACAGATATTTAGTTTTATCCATGCAAATAGTACCATATGATAGATATAGAATGAATGATTATAAAATATTACAAGTTTTTATACAATAACATATTTGAACGATTGAGATTTATAAAAAAATAAAAGAGAAAATTATGTTTTATATCTCAACCGTTCAAATAAGATATGAGAGCATAAAGACTTGTGTAATATTTTATAGTTACATATCATATTTTATATGTAATTTTTACAACTATTTATTTTATTGTGCTATATATTAGTAACAAAATTATATATAAATATAGTACAAAACTATATATGATGTCATATATTTATGTTCAATTATATACTTGTTTATGTGATCATGATATTATTATTATTATTTATCAATAAAAAAAGATTATTAGAGTAAATAGTTTATCCTTATTATGTCTTCATGGCATTCAATCTATCTACAATCTATTCAATCTATCTACAATCGATCAATATATAATGTTTTAAGTACATACCTACTTCATCAATCTTATGTCCTTATGCTACCATTGATAAATATTTGACATTATATTTAGAATTTTACAATTTCAATTTATCGTTACTTAAATTGTAAAAAAATCTATTTACTTTTAGGTAATATTTTAAAAATTCATACTTTATCAACTATTTTAAATTTATGTATTTCTCACACAATAGATGTTTTTATATCGATGTATCTAGTTTACATATGAACTAAATAATCTCTTAGTTTAAATCTTTATATAAATAATCTCTTAATTTAAATTTTTATATAGATACATCTACTTGCCTAAGAACAACCCATGTCAATTCTATATATCTTCTTAAAATAATCAAATTTCACCAGATAACTCATAAACTTTTCCTCACACACGGTTATCCATTATCGAATGTATACAATATGCCAGTCTCTCTCACACACATGAGAAAAGGTACAAAGAGGAAGATGTTATCGCTTGAATGTCAACAATGATGAGGTGACAAGAAGGTCAACGAGTCCCATATGCATAGCTTCTCTCTCCAAATAATATTGGGTTGGGATCATCATATATACATAATACATGTTGACTAATCAGAATTATTGTCTCTTTTGTAACTATTCGACTACACTGCACAAAGACTGACAGAGTTATATAATACTGCCATGCTCAAAAGGGTCCCATTATAGTTACTTGGATTTCAGAGAGAGAAAAAAACAGCTTCAAAATGAGAAATACTCAAGCACACATCCACATACTTATTAAATGATGGAATCTGAGCCCACGCGGCACGCACGCTCTCTTCCTACACTTAAGGGTATACTATTACACTTTAAAGTAATTGATAGGATTTTTTTCTAATGAACTTCCACGTCATTATTTATATTTTCTTTCCTTGTTAACATAAAACTGCAAAGTTACCTTCTTCATCTTAATATATATATATATATAACATTCTATTTAAGCCAATTGTGCTTTTTAGTGCATTTTTTTTAATTGGGATTGTTGAGATGCACTACATGAATATATTTCACAATCTGCTGCATTAAAATGTAGAAATACCTGATACATTGTTTATAATCATGTTTGCTGAAAAAAAATATCTTGAGATCACTTATAAAAAACTTTTCTTCATTTTAAGGAATAATAGTTTTGTAAGATTACAAAAAAATTGGAACATTTTCAAATGTAAAAAATTAAAGATGAATTTTTTTATATGGTGGTGATATTTACTTATAAAAATGACTAGTAATAATTATCAATGATATCACAGCACTTACAACTCTAGTGTCATCATTGGTTAATATTTTGAAGGATCAAAACTCATTAACGAGTATAAACCAAGTCCAAGATTCAGGAGTATCGTGTGTGTTTCATGGTGGAGTTCATTTGTTTGATAATTGTCCAAGTAATCCTGAATTTGTATGTTATGTGGGTAATATGAATCGAAACAATAATTCATACTTGAACACATATAACCTAGGATGGAGACAACATCCAAATTTCTCTTGGAATAACAACAATCAAGGTGGTAATCAATTCAACCGTCAATCATTTACACCACTTGGCTTTCAACAAACACACTAATCACAAGCCCAAAAGAAGAAGTTACCTACTAAAGACAATACAAATGCCTTAATAGGGATGATGAAAGACTTCATCCAATCATTTAGTGCAAAAGTGTCAACTCAAGAAGCTTCCATTCAAAATTTGGAGAACTAAATGAGCAATTTGCTCAAGTTATAAGTCAAAGACCTTAAGTAACCTTCTAAGTGACACAATTGTAAACTCATGAAGAGAAGGTAAAGACCAGTGCAAAGCCATAGACTTGAGGAATGGTAAAACATTAGAACATGAACATAAGACAGAAAAGGATGAGGAGAAATAGGAAATTAACAAGGATGGGGAGGAATTAGTGGATAAAAAGAGTAATGAAAAGGAAATAATTCAGCCAAAAAAGAGCAAACTCTACAAAGCAAATGTTAGATGCACAATTTTCAAAATTTCTTGAATTCTTCAATAAGATACATATAAACATACCATTTTTATAGGCACTTGAAGAAATGTCATCTTATGCTGAATTCATTAAAGATATACTACCAAAGAAAATAAGGCTTGGAGATCATGAAACAATAACCTTGACTAAAGGTTGTATTGCCATCCTAGACAGAAAACTATAACAAAAACTGAAAGATCCAAGTAGTTTTGACATCCCTTGCACTATTGGGAACATCTGTTTTGGTAAAGCACTATGTGATTTAGGTTCCAGCATTAACCTCATACCATTATAATTCTTCTAGAGATTGGGGGTTGGTAAAGCTAAACCCACTTTAGTAACATTGTAGATGTCAGACAAGTCAATTAAAAGACCTCAGGGTATGGTAAAAGATGTGCTTGTAAAGGTAGACAAATTCATCTCTCCGACAGACTTCATTATGCTAGACATGGAGGAAGATCGTGACTTTCCTATCATACTTGGTCATCCATTCTTATCAATCGAAAAGCACTCATTGATGTACAAAAAGGTGAACTTATAATGAGATTGTAGGATGAACAAGTAATTTTTAAAGTTTTAAAGCATCTGAACCCCCTAATATTGATAATCCAAATGAATTCTTAAGCATAAATGTTATAGAGTGTGGAGGCAACTTAAAAGAATCTATTGAGTCGCCCACACTTAAGACTTTAGAACATGATACTATAAACAAGGACATAAACTTACCAGTAAAAAAACTCAATCTGTTTTAACTTTAAAAGTATGGAATCAAAGGTTGATATTGTGGACTATGTGAACTTTTTAGTGGATGTGCATCTCATGTATGTATAAAGGGCATTTATGGAAAATTTTGAGATAGGTTCTAAGCTCAAACCATCAATTCAAGGGCCATTAATTTTAGACCTCACACTTTTACCATCACATCCCCAATCAAGTATGAAAGTAATAGAGTCCAACAAAGAGCTGAAAAAGATGTTGAAAATACATAAATTAGATGAGTTACGGTGGAGTGTTTATAAGAATTCCAAAAAGTTCAAAAAGAAAACAAAAATATGGCATGAGAAGAAAATTGAGCACCATGTTTGCAAACCAAAAACATAAAGTATTATTGAAAAAATCAAGACTCAAATTGTTTCAAGGAAAACTCAAAAGTAAATGGACACAAAGGGATGTGCCTTAGAACTTGATATGATCGTTTAGTCAAGGACGCAAAATGTGACACTATTTGGGAAGAAACCCAACGGTATTTTACTTATATTTTTCTTGTTTCTGTTTTATAAATGAATACATATGGAGAGAAATGGTGCAACAAAATTGAGCATTTCAATGACATATATGGTGTGACATGATTAAGGGAGTTTTCTTTCCTTTTACTTTTTCATAGTTATATGTACACATCGGAGATAATGTGTAATTTAAGTTTAGGAGGGGAACTTCATTCTCTACATTAGTATTTACTATGAATTTTAATTTTTTTTTAGTTTTTAGGATGTTTTTAATCATGATTTAGGAATAATTAAAAAATATATGGATACTAAATGCATGCGTGCTTGATACGAAATATATGTGCTCAATGATAAAAATTGGTTGTCATGACTATGATATGAAATGTAACATATTTATTAAGATATTCACATTAATCATATGATATGCTTGCTAGCTTTGATTGAATTGATTCAAATTTTTATGCAAATGTTCATGATTGATTTTGGTATGCTTATTGAGAGAAAATTTGTAGTAGTTTATATTACTCGATGAGATCTACCAAGTTTTAGAATCTATTTGATCATCCCTTGAGAAGAAACCTTAATAGTATTTAGCAAGAGAAATGATTTAGACCTTATTTGGATTGATTGAGTCTTTCAAGCTAACCATTGTTAATATCTATAGTCACCCATTTGAGCCTAACAAAGAACCATTGATATCTTTAAACTACATTTTATGCCTAACTAATAAGCATTACCTTTATCCTTGCACCTTTAGCTTGTATGAAAAGAAAAAAAATACAAACATATGTTGTGCTATAAAGTAAAGTGAAATGTAATGCACCCTAGAAAAAGAAGAAGCAAAACTAACAACACAACTATCCCTCTAAAGAAAAATAAAATAGAATTGAAAAGAGATGTGGAATAAAATAATATAAAAAGAATGACAAAAGATGGTACACCAATTGCAACTAAAAAGTACATGATGAATAAAATGAAAGCTAAGGTATGGAAAGAGCCTAAATGTCTTTATTTATCGACCCCTCACCTAAGCCTTATATTACAATCATGTAAAGTTCTTATTAATCTATAACTAAGTGCATATTTATAATAGTGGAGAGAGAAGCAAAAAATAGATTTATGAGACTTATTCTAAGATTGAACTGGTTAGCATACTCATATAGGTTGATTTCATGAGTGCATTGAATGATATCATGTGCAGCACACACACACAAATCAATTTTTCAAAAACCTTGCATATCCTTGTATTGATGAAACATTGATTGATGAATATGTAAACATCCTTATCATAGGATTGTACAACTTTTGAGAGAAATATTTTTTGTGAAATATGCATGTAATAATAGAAGTATATTTATGAATATACTACCATATTATTTTATTTAGTTATACTTAGCTTTACTTTACAAAAAGCAAAAAGTTAAGTTTGGGAGTGGGATGACTCTATGAAAGTAGAGTCATTAGTACACTTTTTTACTTAATATTTACTTATTTTAATTAACAAATAGTATTTTTGGGACTAAAATTATTAAAATATAAAATTTTTAAACTTAGCTTTACTTTATGGATATTTTTAAGAATTTTTAATACAGGATCGATCAAAAGCTACCAAGTGGCCCGCCAAGCAAGAAAAAAAACTTACTGGGTAAGCCATATGGATACCATGCAAGTTAGGTAACAAATCATAAATTGTCGTGTATAGGGAGAAACACAACACATGACATGACATATGTCATGTACGACATTCAATCCGAGTTCAGAGCTTAACAAAACCACACCAATACGTGTCATTACGCAATTGCTCCCCATGATCCCCCAGAGCACCATGCCATATGCATATGAGAATCACATTATACCATATGGCACTGACTTAGCATGCATTGACTTGGACTAGTATCTCTTGCCACATGTCGCACTTTAATTAACCCAGTAAATTTTGTGTGTCGCATGTCGCGTTGTGATTGGCTAATATATTAATTTTACTTGTTTTGATCCCAACCCTTGATCTGAAGCTGAGCTGATGATTTAGATTGTACCTGAGCCATATTTAAGTACCTAATCACCCCATAAACCCTAATGAGCTATCATTAGCATAATTTTGATTAGTTTTTAGAGTTAAAAAGAGAGAAAATATAGAAAAATTTAAAAGAATATACAATTTTGATGGAGATTCAAAACAAAATTAGTACTACAATTCAAGAAATTAATTGTATTTCTTCTTCTACTCTTTTCTTTATCAATTTTTTTGTCTTTCTTTATGAAAAATGAGCTTCATGGACAAAATTATGTCTAGTTAATTTATTAATCCAAGAATCTTATGAACCCAATTTTTACCATGTGATCATCTAATATTTTACTCCAATTATAATTTTAATTTAATTATATTATTTAATCTGATTTTTATGTTATTAATTGTTTGGTCAACAACTTATCTATAGAGACAATTAAATAAATTTGAGAGAATTATTTAATTATTTATCTTGATTAAATAACATGCATAGTTTCTAGACACAAATATATTATTCTTATTTATGTGATCCATAATTGATGAACTTAATAAGTAGTATGCAATTTAATTGGCATGAGAGTATGATTAAATTAATTATTATATGATGTGTAGTTTATTTGGGAAAGGAATAAATACTAAGTTAGATTCAATTGATCATGAAATTAATTGATAATTATGTTGAGAGAATTTTATTTATTCACATGTTTAGAAAATTTGGAGATTAAGTATTATTAGATATTTTCTCATATATATTTTTAGTTACCGAATCTGATTTAATTAATTATTTTTATTTACTTTTAGTTATTTTAATTTTTCTTCCTTAAAATATAAAAACACAAAAAAAATTATTTTTATTTTTTTAAAATTAGTTTTTAATAAAATAATCTCTACAGGAACCATCTTTTCTTATCATTATATTACTTGTTGATATACATATACTTGTATATTCATTGCACACATAATTTGTGTGGCGATCGCAATCTGTAAACTTGAGAGTGAACTTGTTATCACATTTATGAGTAACACTAATAAGATTAGCCTTTAGTCCTTCCACATACATAATATCCATGAGCTTAGGAATACTATAAGCATTGATTGATAAATTACCATAGATTAATGCCTTATTTCCATCACCAAACATAACAAATCCTTCATTAGTGAGAGTTAACATGGTAAAGAAGGACCTATCGCTAGTTATGTGCAAAGAGCATCTATTATTAAAATACCAACTATGGAATGCTTAAGCCTGCATGGCAGTATGAACCACATTATAATTAAGATTATAATAATCATTAGTAATACCAAGAGAAGACTTAAACTCATTTCAAATCATCATAGAAACATCTTATAAGGTTATGGGTTCACTAGTTAAAGAGATAGAAAGTTTCAAAACTTCTTCCATATGACTCAAAATATCCCTATCATAATTTGGAAAATCTTTAAGAGAGTTAGAGATGGAGAAGTAACCAAATTTGTAAGAGACAAGAGAAAGAGAGAAGCTCTATAAACTCAATGCATTGATGGTAGAATTGTCAGAAATCTTAACATGAAGAGAAGATTTATGAACTATAGTAGTAGTAGAGGATGAAGCATGAATATCTTTGAGCTTTAATAACTTATAATAAAAAAATATCAAAAGGACCATGTATTACCAACTTCATTGAAGGTGGGGCCTTAACCATTATTTTTCTAGAAGGTTGGATTACAAAGTATTACTTTCGCAGTATCTACTTCAACACAAGCATGAAGCTTAGTCAGTTCAATATAACAATCATCTAATAAGGACTCAAGAATGATCTTTTTATCTTTCAAGGTGAAAATGTCTTTCTTAAGTTTGCAAATGACATCTAAATTACATGAAGATGACTCTTTAAGTACGTTGATCTTTGAAAGCATCTGATTCTTTATCCTGAATTGAATTTTTAAGCTCACTTACATGAGTAAGGCACTTCTTATGGTTTCGAAGGAAAATATGAAGAGAATTAATGTGGTAATCCAAATTTAACTTCAAATTGTTCACATCATTTTACCATCCAAAGTGAGATTAAGTAGTTAACTAAAGAGGTCCCAATGCTCTTTATCTTTTTCTACAACATTGTTTTGGATCTTGGACATAACTCTCTTCAACATGACATTATCATACATAAGTTGGTCATAGGATTCTTGAAGGGAAAATTTGGTCTCTACATCAATATCAGTCCAATAAGAGAAACTATAAGGGGCATTCTTTAAGTGGGAATCCATAAGAGTATATCATTTAGGTATGGTAACTGCTATCTTTTATAAAGATAAAATACTCATCTATAGAATGCATCCATGATATTCCTTTTCTAGGACATCCCATGATTCCTTGGGAGTCATAAAATTAGCAATTAGAGTATAATCCTCTACAGTAATTGAGCTTATGAGAAGGTGTAACCCTTGATAATTTAAATTGTTAAAAAAATCTCTTCTTTATTATAGACATTGTTCAGTTTAGGTTTAACAATACCAATTTTAGATAGGTGTGTAGGGAATATCCTACCATCCTCGATTAAGAACCAAACATTATCGTTTGTAGATCTTAAGTAGGAACATATATGAGATCTCTAGTAAAAATAACGTAATCCATTAAATTGAGATGGTCTACTGACCAAACGTCCCATATCATCCACTATAAGAGATTTAATAGAATTAAACAAAAAGAGAAATGGAAAAGGATCAATAGTAGAGAATTTAAACACATACAAGGTGTATCCACTTTGATACCAATTGAAATGGTCCACAAATCGGTATATAATTAGGTAAGGAGATACATGCTCCTAAAGAACTTGTTCTTTCAAGCAATAGAGAAATAATTATTAAAGTAAGCTAAACAAGTTTAGGTAAAAATATTTTTAAACATAAGGCATAATCACAAGTAAAGCATAAGTAAGTAAAGCATGCAAAATGGTAATAAACTTTTTTCCAATCTGAATCTCAATCCTCTATGTGTTACCATACAATATCAAGACTCAGGTTGTACTCACAACATAGTAGATCATAAAAACACAATCAAGTAATGAGGTAAACTCACATAAAACTCTTATCTATGTGATAACATCGTTGAGTATTTATGGTAATCACTTGGTAACAAACAATTCACAATGCAATAAAATAATTACAAATTCGACAAAAATAAAACCATAAATACTTTATTAGCTAGAACCTCTACCTTTTCTTTTTGCCTCTATAATAACCTGGTTTGACTCATAAATTCAACTCTCCTTCAAAGCCAACACCACCTAATATGGTGTGATCAGATAAGATAGATCAAAGATGTGTAGAATATTGTATCACAACCCTTGATTATCACTTATACATATATGTACTCACCAATTTTTTTTTAAATAGTGAGTCACACTATTCTATGCTCATAAAAATGTATCACAATTACTGAAACAATTTTAAGATATTTAGTGAACATGGAATTCGAAACTATAGAAATTTTGGCAAAGTTTTAGTAGGTTTTTGGAATTATTTCAAGCAATTAATAGAAGTATTTATAACACATTACCAACTAACCACCCAACCTCACCACACCTTTGCCAACTACCTCACCATGGCTATGTCGAGGGGTATGGCAAGGCCCATGGTGAGCTACTTTGTCAAGGTGTCTAAAATAAGATTCTTTTCATTCTAAAAATTATCGAGTAATTTTCATAAATACCTACACCCAAAAAAACCAAAAACTACCACACATGACTTAGTATGCATATTAAGCAACTAATCTCGTGGTATGTGAAAAACATGTATTTTAAAATAGTGTCTCTAATTAAGCGTGTGTGTGCATTATTAATTTGTAATAACAAACCTTACATAGAGGAAGATAAAATACTAAGTAAAATAAATAGATAACATGTTTTGTACATAAGAAGCCAACACAAAGAGGTAGAGTTCAATACTTACAGCTTCTTTTCATTACATGTTGCAACTGTATATGCACAAGTGATTTTCAATGCTTGAAATTCACCACATGTAAAAGTCTTGTGCTCTAGAATTACAATGTAACATTCAAACTTCCCCTTCACTTATACTATTTTATTTTTTATATCTATTACTTTCATATATTTATCTTGATCTTCCTTTTTTCAATCTTATCTTGCACCTATTTTATTAGTGTTCCCATATCTGAAGTAGCTCTCCTCCTTTTTGCAAACCAACTTTGTATTATATCTTGTATCATTCCCAAAGTGTGTTACAGGGGTGTATTTTAAATGCCTTAGCATTGAATTAATGTGTTCTTATTATTTGAAGTCATGAATTCATGAAGTCATACCATGTAATTGGAGTTGGACATTTGACTCCTACCTAAGATGAGCAATTTGTCTTGATTATGTATTTCATCATTACTTTGGAAGCTTCAGTGAGCATATACATATTCTTGTTGAAATCTTCTTCATTGTAAGCATAATAATCTATTTTAAAGTAAGTGTTTGCAACTTTGTTATGGTAATAGGTTATCAGTTTTTATTTCATGTGATAGTCACAATAAAAATGATATGCCTTATTATCACTATATTGATTACTAAATTTATTGTTAGATTTTGATTATATACTATAGCCAATTTTTTTCTTTCTCTAGTAACAAATTTTAGTCTTTTAAAAAATCATTTCCATGCTTTGGTGGTTTCTCCATCTACCACCCTAAATGCAATAGGATAAATCTATATTACATTATATAATTAATTAGCAACCTATTATGTTACACATTACATTAAGAGTATTATACAAATGTAACAAGTTACATTTAGGATTTTTTTTTCTAAATATGATTTTGTATTAATTAAGTAAACAATATATGTACAAGTAATTCATCATTAACTGATAGTTTCCATCTTTTGTAACTGCTACAAGTAATACCTTACACCATTTTCTTTGATGAATGTCCATAATGGCTGCATGTAGTTGATGAATCTATTCATAAAAATTTCAATTTCCATGAATCCATACCTAAAGTTGGATTCTTTATCCATTTTTATCTTAGTGTATGAATTTAGGTTTACCTTTTCTAACATATAAAAGAATCCAAACAATTTACAGTATGAATCTTTTGGATTTTTGCATACTTGTTTTATTACTTTCTTTTTTCCTATGATTTCCCTTTTATGAGTGATTGTGACTCTTTTTTTTATGTCACCTATTATTTATTTTGGTATCAATTGTCTACCTAGATCTAGTAAAAAGTCTTTGATGTTATCAGATATATACTTGTAATTGGCATCTTTGTATCTTTGGTCCTTGAACAGTTGTGAACATGAATAATCTTCATTGTAAGTGGTTACTTTGAATGCATCTGATTATCCAATCTTGTTTGTTGTAAGTCTCCAATGATAATTTTCATCTTTTCCCTTCATTCTAATGCTTGTCTAGTTGGAATTACTAATATTATAGTGAAACATCTTAGTTATTACCGATGTTAAGATATGTAGTTTTAGAGCTTCATTATCGAAGAACCTCCCATTGAATAACCTATCCTTGGTATCAGAATTTTTTATTGAATCAATCTTACTATATGACTCTATTATTACATAATTAAAATTTGAAGATAAACTAATCTCTTCTTGGACATCTTGTTAGATTGTATGAGTTGCACACAATTTATTGTACTCTTTATTATGTTTTCCAACATTTGTATTAATGAAGTACTCCACATCTCTATCATATGTTAAGCCTAGGGCTATATGAATGCCCATACATTTCATCTTGATTTTGATATCTCCACCTAGATATAATGCATCACATATTTCTTTTCTCAGTTCCTCTAAAGTCATATTTCTTTTTATGCATATGTCTTGTAGAAATACCATTGATATATTTTTCTTCTCTTTTGTGAAATATTCATTGTCCATTATGAATAAGAAGTACTACAATTTTTGTATCGCCTATTTAATAAATATTAAAAGTTATATTATATTTATAATATTTGATAAAAAAATATAAAAAAGATACACATAAATAGGGAAAGACTATGTATTGAAACCTATTAATGTAACAAACCCAATAAAAATATAACATGTTACATTACAATTATTTTTAAAATAATGTAACATATTATATGATATTCACAATGTATCATGTTACATTAAATTTTTTATTAGAATAATCTGTTTAATTAAAAGCTTTCATCTATTTAAAACCCAAGCGTTTAGTACATTATAACAACATGTTAAGTGAGTTCATATGGATTTATTTTTATATCCTTTCATTTATATCATATAATTAGAACGAAAAAATAGATAAATTATCATATAAATCATGATTATATGTTGTTTTGTTAGTGAGAACAATGTATATATATATAATGCTCATTCAAAATCAAACGTATAGAGAAGAAAGAAATTTCAAAAAATTGAGAAGCATAAAACAATTGTACATAGAATCGAGTGATGAAAAAAACCCTTAAAATTAAAATGTACAAAGACACTCATTTGAAGAGCTTGATCCAATCTCCATTTTCATTATTGTTACATTTCTTCTTTCATTATTAGAGGTAATTCAAAACTTTAGATATTGGCTCAATAATTGTGTTTGTGATTGAAATTTTCATTGATGTTGCTGATAGGTTTTGCATAAATTTCTTTTGTAATTAATTTTTTCCCTTATATTTTGTACTAATTTTGTAACTGAGATTCGAACAAAATTTTAAATGATTTAATTATGAAATATGGAGATGATGGAATGCAATGGAAGTATTTGTTTCAAAAATGGGTATGTGAATAATGGACAACAATTATAGCATGTGAGTTGTTATGTGATGTGTGGAGGGCAATCAGGTAAAATATCACATAATGTAACATTACGATTGTGAGTTTTGAGTCTTATAATTACTAGTTTTGAAAAATGAATCTTTTGTCTAAATTGATGCTATTTAGGCCTACTCTATTTATTTTATAAAAACTTTAAAAGTTATCGAGTATGCTTTTAGTTTTGAATGGTGGATGTAAGTAGTAGTTCTTATTCTCAAATCATCAAATAGTTTTTTTAATAAATTTTAGGAAACAAGAAAATTATGGTCATATTTTATACTAAACAAGATATGTGATAACCATTGGAATTAGGTTTGGAATAGCAAAGATGCATCAAAATAATTATATAAAATCATAACTCTTTTAATTTTATAAAGATAAACATAATGATTAAATAATAAAATTGAAATATTTTGAATTTTGAATTTTGAATTTAAGTCCTTATGTTTTTATTCATAGTTCCACAAATAATTTATTTTAATTAAGAAGATTAAAATTTAAATTTTTTTACCAATTAACTATATCCAATATGTAATTATTTTAATTATATAAAAATAAAGTTATGAAATGGTGATAAAATAATTCAAACAAAAATCTTTTGAAATTTTAATTTTTAATTTCTATTTAAGTCATTTTGTTTGTTATTTATTATTTCCTATAACAACCTTAATTTTATATAATAAAAAACATTATGAAAGGTTGATTAATATTCCAAAGGAATTCATTTAGAATTCCAATTTTAATTTCTAACTAATTCATTATATTTAATTAAAAATATTAAAGTTTATAATAAATATGATCAAAATAATTATATATAATTTATACCTTTTTTTAATAAAAACACATTTTCATTAGGTATTTTATCCTATCAAATGAATTTAGCTCATTTTTAGAGCTCCACCACCACATGATGCAATCGAAACACCAACGGCTTAATATAGCGTATAATCTATGTAAAGGTAACTCCAATGCACAAGCACCTAAACAACCTCAAATTATGTCCGGTTTAATCTATTTTAATTAACACACTCAAAAATAAGTTTGGTAAATAAGTTTGAAGTGCATGAAACTAATAACATTAAATTACAACTAAAAATTAAGTTGAAAAACAACACTTTTCCCAGATTTCTAATTACTTATACAATAAGTGAGATGAGATATTATAAGGAATTAGGATTTTATAGGTGTCTTTGTCAAGATAAACTCATTGAGTACTTGACGAACTTACTAAATGTTTTACTAGGTCTATAGTCATCGTATGGTCCACGATGAGTAAACTAGGCCAACCCCTTATGCATGTTAGTGGGTTTGCATGTTAGTGGGTTAACAAATATGAGACCTCATTGAGCCCTTTTAAAAATGTGTTAAGTACAAAAAAAAAAGTCAAATATTCACCCAAAATACAACCTATCATTTATTGCAAGCACATCATCTAAACATGCAATCTATGCATTCCTCAAAAGTGAATTTATGTATCATGCAAATACATATATGTATGTATAATACTGAGCCAATCAACTTTACAAAGGCATTGATAAATACATCAAATAAAATATAAACTCTATATTTTACTTACAAGTATGGTAACATAAAATACAAGGATTCTTCATAATAGAATAGCATACTTATTTTTATTAAAATTAATGAAAAATCAATACCTATTATCTAGAAAAATTGAGTATTTTAAAATAGGTAGAGATAATTAAAATCAATACAATGATTTTTTTTAATACAATCATTTATATATTATAATAATAAAACAAAGTGCATGATCGCATCATGGTAACATAAAAGTCGAATAAATTAAGATATACATAATTAAATAATATATTACTAATAACAAAAGAACATTGCGGTTGATTTAGGCTGTAAAAGTGGATCATCTTCATTATTAAGAGGAATTTCCAGAAAGCACGAGAGGGATGTCTAACTTCATATATTGTCTGCTTGTTCACCGCACCTATGAGGATGATTATCTCTTCCAACTTAAAATTCCGACAAATGTAGTTTTCATAGTTTCTGCCAGCAAAAATACACTACTAACAAAACATTAGCCAATCAAGAACCAACTAAATAAATAAGACACTAGCAAGTTGATGCGTGGTTCACAAACTGAAAATGGCACAATGAAGATTTCCAATTCAAATAAATTGGAAAGCTCATAGATGAGAGAATGAACCAAAAAATTGCATTTTCATTTCGTTGATGACTAGTAATATAAGAACCCATCTGCAAACTATCTGAATTAATAATATATATTTAGAAAGAGAGTAGTGCACAAATACATTTACAACTAGTAAAAAGGAGAATATTGCATGTAATGGATAAGGAATTATCTTGAATCTTTATTTTTATAAAAAATAACATATAATAAAAATGAAGACAAAATCAACAGCTAATATTAATTGAAGGCATACAAAATATGGTATATAAGATTTTCTCATCGAAAAGATGGAGTGTGTTATAAAATCCATTTGTGTGATGTTGGACAAGACTATATATTTTCATTAAGATCATATTTTGTAGAAAAAAAAAGAAATAATTATACAGAAAAGTGTTATCTAGTTTGTATTATTTTCTTCATGTTTTCATTACAATTGTATAGCTATTTATAATGAAATTTTACTCCTTCAATTACTCTTTAAATTAAGCATTTCTTGATTTACTCCTTCAATTAAGGATTCCTTGTTTTACTCCTTGAATTAAGGATTCCTTGTTTTACTCCTTGAATTAAGGATTCCTTGTTTTACTCCTTGAATTAAGGATTCCTTGTTTTACTCATTCCTTGTTTTACTCCTTGTTTTATTCCTTGAATTAAGCTCCTTGTTTTATTCCTTGAATTAAGGTTCTTATTTTATTCCTTGAATTAAGGTCCTTGTTTTATTCCTTGAATTAAGGATTAATATCCAATACTCCCCTTCAAGCTAGATCCAGAAGGTTTATGGATCCAAGCTTGGACAAAAGTCGTTGAAACTGATGAGAAGCCAAGGGCTTGGTGAAGATGTCAGCCAGTTGGTTGATACTTTTTGTATAATGTGTCTGAATCACCTGTGATTGAACTTGTTCACGAACATAATGACAATCAACTTCAATGTGTTTCGTCCTCTCGTGAAACACTGGGTTTGATGCTATATGCATGGCTGCCTGATTGTCACAAAATAAAGACATAGGAAGAGTTGTAGGAACACCTAAATCGCACAGAAGACCTTTAAGCCATATCAACTCACACGCAGTTGAAGCCATTGCACGATACTCAGCTTCGGCACTTGATCTGGCGATGACAGTTTGCTTCTTACTCTTCCATGTGACCAAGTTTCCACCGAAAAATGTACAGTAGCCAGTGGTGTACTTGCGATCGATTGCATTCCCTGCCCAATCAGCATCATAATACCCTATGATTTGTGTATTGTCATTCTTCTTCATGATGATACCACGACCCACTGATCCTTTATAGTAGCGTAAGATCCTTTTAACAAGGGTCAAATGCTCAAGTGTCGGGGAGTTCATGAATTGGCTCACAATACTTACAGAATATTTGATGTCAGGTCTGGTGATTGTTAGGAGATCAACTTACCAACCAGCCGTTGGTAATAACTTATATCCGTGAGTGGCGTGACCTTTAAGCTAGGTTTGAGCTTACTATCAAGAGGGGTAATGGATGGTTTAGCATCGCTCATGCTAGCTTCCTTGAGCAAATCTAGGACATATTTTCTTTGGTTAAGAAAGAGTCCCTTGTGCGAGGTTGCCATTTCTATACCAAGAAAGTACTTCAATATCCCAAGGTCTTTAATTGCAAACCTTTGTCTGAGGGACTGTTTGAGGTTGAAAATCTCGTCAGCATTATCACCTATAATTATCAGATCATCTACATAAATCAGCACAACCAATTTTCCCATAGCTCCTGTGCAAACAAATAGTGAGGAATCGGCATTACAGCTTTTGAAACCAACACTAATGAAAACTGAGCTTAGCTTGGCATACCAAGCTCATGGGGACTGTTTCAAACCATAAATGGATTTGTGCAATTTGCACACTAAATCCAATTCATTGCTTTGAGGATGCCCGTGTGGCAATTTCATAAAGACTTCTTCTTTGAGATCACCATGCAAGAATTCATTCTTCACATCCATTTGGTACATGGACCACCCTTTATTTACAGCCACAAAAAGTAGCACTCTTACTGTGTTCATTTTTGCAACAGGTGCAAATGTTTCTTTGTAATCCACCTCGAATGTTTGAGTGAATCCCCGAGCCACCAATCTTGCTTTATACCTCTCAATTGATCCATCTGGCTTGAATTTGATCTTATAGATCCATTTGCAACCCACAACTTTCTTACCTTTTGGAAGTTTGGTGATGCTCCATGTGTTGTGTTGATCTAGGGCTTTAAGTTCTTCTTGTATGGCTTCCTTCCACACCTCTTGACTGTTGGCCTCATGAAAGTTTTGAGGCTCACTGTAACTCGATATAGTGCTGAGGAATGCGGCATGGGCTGGTGTCACTCTCTTATATGACACATAATTTGAGATGGGATATGTGGGTTTGTAGGTGACAAAGTCTTGAAGTCTTGTGAGAGGTTGCCTAACACGCATTGGATTACGTCGTGGAGCAAGAGGAGTTATCTCATACTCGTTCACATCTTGTACCATATTGTGAGGATCATCTTGATTATCACCATCTTCATGTAGTGTACCATTAAGACGAGACCCTTCATTGTTAATTTCAGTGAGAGATGCATCAATGTTTACATGGTTGGGATCTTGTTGTTGTGGAGCCTCAAGTTCGATTCTTGGTAATGGAAACACATCCAAGATGCCATCCCTTAGACTTGTGATTTCATGTGACCTGCTAAAAAAAGGGTTAGTTTCATAAAATCGAACATCTTTAGACACAATTAATCTCCTAAGTTGGGGATCATAACATTTATATCCCTTATGTGTAGATGAATAACCAAGAAAAATACATTTAGCAGCTCTAGGATCTAATTTATCTCGATGATGAGATTGAATATGTACAAAACAGATGCAACCAAAGACTCTAAAGGTGTGAGAGGTTAATTTTCCTTCCTTTCATGACCTCTAGGGGAGACTTGAAATCCAAAACTCGACTGGGTAATCTATTGATGATGTAAGCAGCTCACATAACCCCTTGGGACCAAAATCTCTTTGGTACATTCATTTGTAGCATTAATGCTCTAGGTTTTTCAAGTAAGTCCCGGTTTTTGTGTTCAGCTACACCATTTTGTTGAGGTATGCCAACACAACTTGTTTGATGCATAATGCCATGAATGATCAAATATTGTTTCATGATATGGGACATGTATTTGGTGCCATTGTCAGACCTTAAGGTTTGAATTTTAGAGGAGAAGTGATTTTTAACAAGGTTATGAAAGTCCTTAAATACTTCCATAACTTTATTCTTAGACTTTAAAAGATATAATCATGTGACTCGAGAGAAATCATCAACAAAAATCACAAAATACTTATAACCATCAAAAGATTCATTAGTTGGTCCCCATACATCTGAATGAACTAGTTCAAAACACTTACTAGTGGCCTTAGACAAGTGGCAAGTTTCACATGCAATTGCATCATTTCCTAAGTTTGGAAATAAAGTTGACAAAATTGGTGGAGAAGGGTGAACTAAACGTTGATGCCACAATTGATTATCTTGGATAGGGTTAAACTTGGCTTGAAACCTTCTGGGATTGCTCTTGGATATGTAATGGAGACCATCTAAGTAAAACCCTTCACCAATCGTCTTTTTGGTGGCACAATCCTGAAAAATGACATTGTGAGGAGAAAAAATGGCTAAGCAATTCAAGGTATTTGTGATTTTTCCTACAGACAGAAGTTGGAAGGGAAAGGAAGGTACATATAAAACCGCTGACTCGATTTCATCTGACATTAATTTTATTTTTTCCTTTCCTAAAACCTTTACATTCTCACCATTTGCAATTGAAACTTGAGAAGGATTTGCTAATTTTTCAAACTTATGAGACTTTGACACATGGTTTGTCATATGATCTGTGGCACCTGAATCTACAACCCAAAAATCATGCAACATATTTATTTTAAGAGCAGTTTTTAAAGGCTTTTATGATACCTTGCATGTCCTCTTGTGGTATGAGTTTTGTATCTGCCAAGAAACCCGCAAACTTGCCTAGCAATACTGTCGAGTTTCCTTCTTCTATGCTATCCACACAGTCAATTCTAGCTCCTCATGTCTTGCTTTGAAGATACAACATAAACTCATTCATAAGTTCAGCTGGATTCGCTGTGAAGTTCTTGAATGGATCAGACCCATTAGAGGTAGAGGCAAAAGTTTGATTTGCACGGTGTGTAATACGATTCACTTTCTGTAAACCCTTATCCTTTATAAAATCAAGTTTTAATTCTGGATGTAGAATCCAACATGTGTCCTTAACATGGCCCGTATAGTTGCAGTGTTGACACTTCAAGTTTGGATGCTTCCCTTTGTACTTCCTCTCGTTGGTTAGATAGGCTCTTGCCTCAGGTGCACTAGTTATTGTACCCTTGTTCATGACTTTCCTCCTTACTTATTCACGTTGAATTGTTGCACATACATTGGTGAAGGAAGGAAGTTCAGTATTCATGAGTATGTGACATCGTATATCTTCATATGTTGAATCGAGACTGGATAGAAGTTGAAATATCTTATCTTCTTCCTCTCTCTTTCATAGCAGAGCTATATCGGTTGTATGAGGACGATATATTTCCAATTCATTCCACATGCTTCCTAAGAGTTGTACAAAAGGCTTGCCATCTTGTTGCAAATCTGAGATATCCTTCTTTAATTAAAAACTCGTGCATCATTGTTTTGACTACCATACATTTCATTGACCATCTCCCATAGTTGGTATGCAGATTTAGAATAACTGAATATTTCAGCTAATTGACGTTCCATGGAATTTAGGAGCCATGACATAACCAACTGATCCTTACTAAGCCAGGATTCATAGGTTAGTGAGGAAACATCAGGTACTTCAATGCTTCCATTAATGAACCCCAACTTGGACCTTCCACCTAGAGCCAGAGACACTGCTCTTGACCAAGGCAAGTAATTAAACTCATTCAACAAGACTAAGCTTAATCTTTGATTTGGGTTTACATCCACCTCATGCATATTCATGAAGGAAAGCACCGATGAACTTTCAGCTTCTGATCCTAGCGGCATGTCTTCAACCATTTCAAAGATTGAAGATGCTAAGATAATAATAAAGCAGAAGCAAGTTAATTTTCCTGCTCTGATACCATGTAGAAAAAAGAAGAAATAACTCTACACAAAAGAGCTCTCTAGTTTGTATTATTTTTTTTCATGTTTTCATTAAAATTGTATAGCTATTTATAATGAAATTTTACTCCAATTATTCTTTAAATTAAGCATTCCTTGATTTACTCCTTGAATTAAGGATTCCTTGTTTTACTCCTTGAATTAAGGATTCCTTGTTTTACTCCTTGAATTAAGGATTCCTTGTTTTACTCCATGTTTTATTCCTTGAATTAAGGATTAATATCCAATATATTTAATAGCATAATATAACCATCATAAAAAAATTTCAACCTTGATTATCACTAGAGTTGCCATCTTCATCTTCATTAGAAGCCTCCATTGTAGCTAGAAAATGAAGAACTTGGAAAGATATGGGTAAAAGTGGTTTTGTAATATAGTAAGAATCAACCTAAATGTTGTCTCTTTTGGAGAACATAAAACGTGCAAGCATACACGGTAACAAGTAATAATATTTGATAAGTTATCATTCCCACGGAGATTTGTTACTATAGTTTGTTGAGTACTAAAATTATCTCTCTCTGATTTTATCCAAAACGATCGTTGATTGTAACAAATTTAAGAAAAGAGTTTAATAAAAAAATAAAAGAAATCTAGGATTGTAATTTTTCACCAAATTAATCAACTCAAATCATGTTATTTTCTTTTGATTTATATTTTTTAGTACATTTAATTTGTCAACCGAAAACTTCTAATTTTATTCATACATCTCTTTCGAGCTCCGTATAAACACACCTCGTTAAATTAATTCACTATATTCCTATGAGAATTAAATTCACCGAGATTCATTACGTTCTAAGTTCTCAAATGGCCACACATACAATTAGGGTATATTCCTATCCTTCATCATACATGTTATTCTATCTATGAGCAATATACACAAAAATGGCTCTTCCAAGTTTATTTATGTGCCGTGGATCAATTTATAAAATTCGTAAATAATCAAAAGCGTTAAGCAAAAAATAGAATAAACAACTCAAACGTCTTATAAATCGTTCAAAAATAATTAAAATAAAAGCATCATAAATTTAGATCAAATGCAACCCTAGAAAAATTAAATTACTTCATAATTTTAATATAAAAATTACAGCAGTTTAAGAAAAATGAGATGAAGAACACAGAAAATTAAAACATCTCTTAGCACAAATATTTGGCACACGTAGAACACAACAAAAGTCAAAAAATGGCTTCTGTGTGTTCTGCAGTCCAAAACCGAACAATACAAAAAATCTCAAAAACTAAACACTCCAAAAAAATTCTTAACTCTATCATAATATCCCCTATTTATAGTTAAAAAAAAATACATCTAAAATATTACATTTTTTTAATAAACGCGTAAAAATTTGTATCAAAAAATAAAACTCACGGGTATCGATTTTCGATATCAAAAATGTTATTTAAATTCACGCGTAAGACATAGAGGCGCCGTTCTTATTTTTATTTCAAAGTGCATGCCACGTGTTAGCGTCTGATTCGCTGCAAGGATTAATACGAACACGTGGCAGAATTTCATTAGCTACGGGAAATGGGTGCACGATAGATTGTCGCACGGGAGACAACAGCTACAATGCGGGCGTGATCCTGCACTTTCACGCTCATCGTAACATGCCACGTGTCAGAACATGATTGGCTACAAAATAAAGTGGGACACGTGGCATCTTGTGATTCGTAGAATAAATGGGCGCATGTGGATCGACCGCACGGGAACAGAGGCGCGCGAAGGTGGGGGACAGCTACTGGACGCGTTAGACACGTGGGTCCCACCTGCACGCCGGCCTGCGCGACAGGTGGGCCCCACTCGGGCACCGAGCCGCGTGATATAATGAAACATGCACCCACTCACGTTGGTCGGGTTTGGTAGAGATGTGTGCATCCTCGTCGTTACATATCTGATTTGACGGTCCATGTTTAGCACATGGTGGATGGCGCGTGGACTTCTTCTCTCCTGTGCAGAAAATTAAACTTTCTTAATTGCATTTTAACCCACAAATTTAATTCAAATTACATTTTAAACTTTATTTAATTACAACTAAGCCCTTTTCTAATTTAAATTAAATTTTTAAACTTTTAATAATTAAAATTAAGCCCGATTTTAATTTAAATTATATTTTCGACTTTTATAAATTGCAATTAAACACTCTTTTATTTGAAATTATATTTTTAGACACAAATTTGCAATTAAGTACGTTTTCGATACAAATTATTTAATTTTCTTAAAATATATAAAAAATAGTAAATACTAATTTATTAAACTAAAATTAACTAAAAACATTAAGAACATAGCAATTATAATTAATAAAATAGATAAAATAACTATATAAAATACAGTTATCACTAAATAAAAGGCACGAGGAGATAAAAGATAACAAGTGGAAAAGATTGGTATAAAAAATTATAAATATCATAATCTTAAAAAGTTAACATTTAGAAGTTCAAAGTTTGGCCATCGCTTCTTTCCCAAGAGAATAAGAAAAACTAAACAATTACTTTCTCTCTTAATACAATGAATCTTATTACTATATAAAAGTGTGAAGGGGTCGCATATTGTTTCTTCCAAATTTGTCCCATATATTTTGCGGTCATGATAATATTGTCCTTTATATCAATTCCTTTTTTTATGAGAAGAAAAATCTAAAAATACGAGTATTAATTATCTTTTTACAAAGAGTCTAATCTTAACAAAAACAACAACCATAAAAACTATAAGTATATATATACCTACCTCTCTCTTTAGACATATGGATTGACTCGTAGCTCGGCCTGAGATGAAGGACCAAGACCTGTAGCGCTGCCCGAGATGAAGGACCGACCTACAAGTCAGTCTGATTCAAAATGAGTAGCCTGAACTTATGTCATCAAATTGAGCTATGGAAGACAACCAAGTCATAAGAAGGAATACATTGAATGACGTATCTAACTTCATACACTTTAAACATACCAACCAAGTAAGAAATCTATCCCAGAGGACGCTTCCTATATAGGGTCATCCACCAGCTCGACCTAAGGTCGAGCTCGATACATAAAATGTTATATTTTTATACCAATTGTATCCCTTTGACACTCATATATGTATACCAATTATGTAATCAACACATGTACGTGTAATACCCTGTAAATAGAGAAGCCTATCATAGAATCCACACATTCAACTAATTATCTTAACTTCTTTCTCTATAAATCGAATCAAACCCAAACATTTTAGCACCCACCATGAGGCTCAAATTTTTAGGTCAAGCTTAATTTTCTAACCTCATACTTTTTGGAATTTACTCCGAGTCTTAAGAGAAGCTTGGGAAATTTGTCGTGCTCTATTCAAAATTTTCACCTAAGTCATTTGTCACACATTAAAATAGTGGGAACTCACGCCGGTAGATGTAGTACCATCCCTCGATAAGGTTAGAGAAGAAGATAGCTTGCATCTCCAGGAGATAAAATAGGGCACTATGGTTCTAGTTAGAGGGAAGGGCCCTGAATGACCAAGCAGCAATCCAAATAAACAGAAGCATAGCAAGACAGGGTCAACCCAAGCCATACTGCTCAAAGCAAGAGAATGAAAGGAATCTCATTTCTAGCTCGATGAGACCTGGTGAAGAATAATGGGTTTAGGAAAGGAAGAACTGGGAGGCAAAATTTCAAGCATTGGAAGAAGCAAGACCAAGCTTTGAAGGTAGCTAATGAGAAAAATAAGAAGGGTAAAACTTCTTATGATGTGGACAGGGATTGTGAAAAATTGTGTATCTCCCTCTTTTCTGATGATATAGAAAATGATGAGCCCCTAGCCAAGTTCAACGCTCCCAAATTTCCTCACTATTTGAGGAAAAAGACCCAATAACGCATGTGTAATACTTCAAAACAACTATGGCTCTTATGAGCCTCACTCAGGTAAAAAGAGATTCTATGATGTGCAAATTATCTGTAGCTACTCTCTGTGAAGGCACCCAAAATGGTTCAAAAACTTGATGTCCCGATTTATGACCTCTTTTCCATAGTTCGCCAAGCTCTTTATTACAAACTACACCTCCAACAAACCCTTGAGAAAAGAATCACACCATATTTTCTCAATTATTTAGGATGGGTGAGAATCTACTGAGGAGTACATGAAACGATTCAGGAAGGAAAAATTGGAAATCTTTGATTTGCCTAACTCTATAGCTATAAAGGCCTTCTGGAGAGGACTCTCAAAGAATTCTAATATATTTGTAGAATTAACCAAGACATGGTCGTGTACTTTAGAGGAAGCTTATGGCAAGGCAAGAAAGTTTGTCAACCTGAAGAAAGAGTTAAGCACGGTCAAAGGCCAACGAACTAATATAGAGGTGGTGCCAGACAAAGAAAAGATAAGGATAAGCCTAGACAAGATATATCAAAATAGAAAAAGTAAATGCTTCACACCAGATAACAGAGGGGTTAAATAATGGTAAAAAAATAGAGGACCCTGGGAAAGGTCACTTTCTCCCTTTAGAAGGCCTCCCTTGAGAGTAAATCTAGCCTAAGCTATAATGAGAATGGAGAAGGAACCCAACGTTAGGTGGCCATCAAAAATTAAATCCCCGCTTAGGGACACATCCAAATGGTATGCCTTCCATAAAGATGTGGGCCACTAGATAAAATATTGAAGACACCTCAAGAAGGAGATAGAAAAGTTATTGGCAAAAAGCATATCTAAAAAACCTCATCACAGAAAATGGAGATTGGAGAAGTCACCAAAATAGGAAAGAGGTGCCAAAAATAATGAACCTAATATGCAGTTAAAGGGAGTCACAAAGAAACCAATATTAGAACAATACACACCATACATGGAGAGACAAAGATTAATAGAAGTTCAAACAATACACCTTGGACAAAGGAAGAACTACCACTAAAATAGTTTTCAATGAGAAGAATGAGACCTCATCCTATCATAAGGACCCTCTAGTGATCACCTTAAGAATTGAATATTGTGATGTTTGTAAAATAATGATCTATATAGGAAGTTCGGTAGACCTCTTTTTTATAACCACTATAAGAGCTCTAAATATAAAGGTCTCTGATATTTTCAAGACTGAGCTCCCTCTCGTAGGGTTTAATCATAGTACTACCTATGCCACATGAATGATAATGCTTCATGTTATGGAAAAAAGAAGTGATAGTAATGACCACATCGCAATCTTCAATGTCTCAACTCATTACAATGCCATCTTGGGAAGACATTGGATACATAAAATAAAGGGAATCCAATCCACCCTCCACCAATTAATCAAATTTCCCACTAATGGAGGTTGAAAGGCGATTAGGGGAGACTAGAACTATAAAGATACTATGAAGGAAGTGGCCTACAAATAGTAATTATCGAGAGATCTCCCTCAAAGGAAGGCACGGATCAAAAACCTTATAAAATTTATCAACTTAAATGAAGAGACCTCCTAATAGATGTGAAATATGAGATCCACCCTTTAAAATTGGGTTAGACTTGACGATAGAGCTAGAGGAATAACTCTCATAGTTCATCATGACTAAATTGGATGTCTTTGCATGGACTCCAATTGACATACCTGGAATTGATCCAAATGTCATATCACACCAACTAAACATAAATCTAGAGGCTAGACCAGTACAACAATGAAAAAGATCTCAAGAAAAAAGAATGAGATCATCAAAAACTAGATCATTACTCTTAAAGAAGTAGGGGTCATAAGGGAAGTCAACTATCCCTCGTGGCTATCAAATGTGGTCCTAGTCAAAAAGGCATGTGAGTTATCTCGTATATGTGTAGCTTTCACAGATTTAAACAAGGCATGTCCCAAAGATTTCTTCCCCCTCCCATGTATTAATGAATTGGTAGATGCCTTTGTCAGCTTTGGGATGATGATTTTTTTGAATGCATACTCAGGGTATCACCAAATTAGGATGTACCCCGAAGATGAGGACATAACATCTTTTATCACCGAAGAAGGAACATTCTATTATAAAAGGATGTCATTTGGATGGAAGAATTTGGGTGCCATATATCAAAGCCTAGTCAACAAAATATTTGAAGAATATGTGGGGAGAAACCTAGAAGCCTATGTGGATGATATGGTGGTAGAATAAGCTCAACCCATAGACCACATTAAAGACCTAGAGAAAGTATTCTCAGTAATACAAAGATACAACATAAGGCTCAATCCAAAAAAATGCATATTTAGTGTCACTACGGGGAAATTATTAAGGTACTTCATGTCAACCAAAAGGATTGAGGTCAACACAGAAAATATACAGGCCCTGATAAATATGAAACCACCATATAGCCTTAAGGGAATCCAACAATTAAATGGAAGAATAGTAGCATTGATTAGGTTTGTTTTTGTAAAGATTATAAGTATTGGCTATTTTCGTGGACAACATATTTACATGTAAACTTTCTTTTAAGCTCGTAATCAAGTCTATCAAAAAAAATTCAAAGAAATATCAAAATTTTAGATAGTCGTACTTCAGGTATATCTATTATAACAATAACACATATGATTTCACTCATGCATTTAATAGCACATATTCATAAATCTAGAATTATTTTTGCTACTAAAATATAAAACAAGATATAAGCTAAAATATTTTATAAGATATAGGTTAAATTAAAGGCTAAAAGGTAGCTTAAAATATACTTCAAAAGAACTCATTTTTAAATAGGAGTCTTCGTGATTAATGAGTCTACTTTAAAATTACTCTTCTTTAAATAGAAGTCTTCTTAATTAGTGAGTGTTACTAATCAAATTTGTAATAGAAAAGATATTTATCAATTACATAGAAGTCTTTTTAATTAATGGGTGTTAGTAATCCTATTTGAAATAGAAAAGATATTTATCCGTTACATAGGATTAAGGGTTTTAATTTTTCTTATAAATAAAACTCATTACTCATTGTTTCAATCAACCACACAAGAGCATTATTCTCTACTTCTTAATTTATATATCTTGTTTTGCAAATATAAGATCATAATTCTTTAGGCTTTTTTATTTAGTTAATCTATCAAATATTAGTGATTATATTTGATTAATTAATAAGCCTAATTAGTTTATGATATTTTGATCATATGTTCTTATAACTTCTTCTTTATTTTTTGTTCTTGAATTATTAGATCAAATAATTTGTTTGTTGTATCATAATTATTTTATTTGATTATTAATCTTTAAAGAATCTATTTTTATTGTACATGTGCTTGATCCTTTGGCTCTAGGATTTTCTCGTTGATTTGATTTAAGTGACATATGTTTTGAATCATCTAGTTAGTATTATTCATTATTAAATCCATTCTAGAACACACACATACACTTGTATTTTATGCTAACCATATTATAGTTAATTTGGGAATGTACCTGATTGGCGGGAAGCTTATTGGAATGTTGGTCTAGAAACCGCTTAAGCTAAAATTGAAAAATGAGAAAACAGAGCAAGGGTTCGTAAGTAAGGTACATTGGAGCAATATCCTAGGGAAGGTAGCATAAGACCGAGTCTGTGCTTGAACATTTTTTTATAGTGGACAAGTGGTTTTCCTCTTAGGTCATGGTTATGGCCTAGGTTTTTTCCACTTAAAAATATTGTGTGCTATTCTTTTATTTCCACATTTTATTCTTTCATACGATTGCATGCCTAGCCACTTTGTTTAGGTTATTAAATTATAAATTGATAAAAATTAAAAATAATTTATTCACCTCCTCTAGTTTAATTAGGTCCATAATTTATAAACATTCAATTAGTATCAAAGCCAACACTAGATACACTTAGTGTTGGTCCTACGAATTTTTATTATGGATAATTTTTTTAAGGATTATGGCTCAAATAATGAGGAACTTAAATCTTTTTTTCTCTCTAAATATAATGTTAAAAGTTCTAAAGAATTATTTTCTAAATTTCTTAGACCCATAGAAGAGAAAAATATTTTAAATATAAAAATAGAAAAATTAAATGAACAACTTAAGGAACATGAAAACTTTTCTAATAAACTAAAAGAAACGAATAATATTTTGCAAGAACAAAATAATGATTTGAATTTGAGTCTTGTAGGTTTGAAAAAAGAAAATAATAAGCTTACTAAAGATAATAAAAAATAAGTGCAAGAGCTTAAAGAATCATGTGACGTAGTGGAGAGACTTACCATTGGAGCTCAACACTTAGATAAAATCTTGAGCATTGGTAAGTCACATGGTGATACACATGTCTTTGGTTATAAGGATAAGAACACCAAACCTTCAATATTAAAGACCACATTTTGAAGGCCCTTAAACTCTACTCTTATTGTTACTACTTATGCACAAAGAACTATTGCACCTATGGTACAAAAATTTGTTAAGTTTGTACCAGTTTGCCATCATTTTCGTAGGAAAGGTCATATAAGACCAAAATGTAAATTTGGGAAGAATTCTTTTGAACTTAATCATTATTTCAATGTTTCACATAGTAAGACTCATAAGCATCATCCATCTATACATGCTACATCATATTCAAGGGTGAATGGAAATTATAATATTGTGTTCAAAAATTCTACTAGGAAGCATGAAGTCTTAGGTTTAAAGAGGCAAGTAAAACTTAGTACTTATAATACTAGGACTTATTATCATTATCCTACTATACATACTTGATAACTCTATATTTTAATGTTATTTTGTCCATTTTATTAATTATAATTGCTATGTTCTTAATGTTTTTAGTTCATTTTTTAAGGAATATATTTTTAAAGAAAATTAAAGAATTTGAATTGAAAAAGACTTAATTGCAAATAATAAAAGCTAAAAATATTATTTGAATTAAAAGCGGGCTTAATTACAAATATCAAAAGTTTAAAATATAATTTGAATTAGAAAAGGGCTTAATTATAATTAACAAAGTTTAAAATTTAATTTGAATTAAATTGGAGATCTAAAATACAATTAACTAAACTTTTTCTTTTCTACCCAGGGAAGGAAGACCACGCGCATCTTTGTTTAACGCACATCACACACCATCAAATCAGACAATCAATGGTGACGATTAGGCGAGTGAGATACAAGTGTGAAAAAGGCAATTGGACGTGTTTCGCAGATCGCACACTGCTCAACGCGTAGAGTAGGGTCTACCTATTCGTGCAAGCCGATGTTTAGGGTGGGACCCACTTGTCTACTACCCAAAACATTTTCCCAAGTCGCGTCTCCAGCACTCACCATCAGATTAAATTTGAATGGCCTAAATTTTGCATTTGTCCCATGCTTCATGCAAGTAGAAGCCAATTGTCGCGCACGGACTAGCGCGCATATTTCCCGTGTGACCCGATCCATCTAATCTACATGTGCCCTCTCATCCCACCCAATACCAAGCTGCCACATGTCTCATTATTCTTTCAGCAAATCAGATGCCAACATGTGGCATGAGTTTTGTGAAATAAAAATGAATGAAATAGCGCACGTTGTCCTGCCGGTTTTGTACGTTTATCTCCCATGCGTGTTTAAATAATATTTTCGATGTATTTCTTTGTCTCCCGCTTTACACACTTGTTGTAGATGGTGGAACACGCATAAGCCATTTTTGGCAGTTGTGGTGGTTCTACTTAGATAGAAAAACAAAGAAAGCAAAGTTGAAATAATTTTAATTCTTTTTGTGATTCTTCATTTAAATGTTCCTTAAAATGTCTTAATATTTTTTGTGTTGTAATTTTAATATTTTCTATGAACTATTTATTTGTTCTAGGGTTGGAGTGTAGCTTAAATTATGAAGCTTGAATGAATTATTTTTGGAATGATTTATGGGATGTTTTTAAGTTGTTTATTTTATCTATGCTTAATGCTTTTGATTATTGGAAAATTAATCAATTGATCTGTGATACTTAAATAAACTTAAAAAAGGCATTTTTGTAATATATTGACAACATGTTTTCAGTAGTGGTTTTAAAACTTGAAAGTTAGTACTCGAATAATTAAATTCTTAGGTTTAATTTAGACACCTTGAATAAAGTTTAAACTGTCTAACCCCACCAAAGGTGACATTTAAATGATTCATTTTCAATCTCTTAGAAAATGGAAATAATTTAATTAACCAAATTAGTTATCAACATCACCCATAGGTATTAATTGATTTTTTTAGTTAACAAAGAATATCAACCCCACCAAAGGTGGTATTCATATAAAAAAGAGAGAATCAATAAATATAAATTTATATCTTTAATAACCTAAATAATATGAGCAAACATAATTAACTTAGTTATTATATCCATAAATACTCCACTATTATAAATGATAAAATTTTCATAAATGTTTATTGAATCCATATCTATGTATATTTTTATGTTATTAGATTAGAAACACAAAAACCAAAAATATCATGACAGAATGCTTAGGATTTAATTTCGTTTTTAAAAGTTTGAATAATAAATTAAAAACCACATACATTCTTTTCTTAGATCGACCTTAGGAGTATACTTATCATTTTCTATGAAATGATTCGTGCACTTGCGAGAGTTTTATAAATATAAAACCAAAGTATTGGCAGAATTGGCAATGCCGATTTTGCTCATCAATATGCAAATCAAAGATAAGAAAGGTAATGAAAATGTAGTAGATGATCATCTGTCTAGGTTACTTTCTTAATTCAATTTCTTGAAGGCGAAAGTAAAGAAGATATTGTTAAAACATTTTTGGATGCATAATTATTTTTAGTATATCAAAACTATTATATGTTGATATAGTTATTTATCTTGCTATTGATGGATTGAAACCTAATATTTATTTTCAAGAAAAGAAAATATTTTTACATTCTTGCAAGCAATATTTTTGGGATGACCCTTATCTATTCAAGGTTGGTCAAGATATAGTCATCCAAAGGTGTATGGCTGAAGAGAAACATTAGATAATTATGGCATTTTCTCATAAACTTCATTATGAGGGTGATTTTGGTGGTAAGAAAATAGCCCTTAAGGTATTACAGTTCAGATTTTATTAGCCAACTCTGTTTAAAGATACTCATATTTTGCATACATTATAATATATTTCAAAGAACAAGTAATATAGGGAAATGTAATGAAATGCCTTTGACATCTAATTTGGCTCTTGAACTATTTTATGTATTCGGAATTAACTTAATGGATCACTTTTTCCCATATTTTGGTAACAAATATATTATGATTGTTGTTGATTATGTGTCCAAGTGGGTAGAAGCTATACCCACTAAAACAAATGATGTTAATGTTGTTAAGTTTTTGAAGGATTTAATATTTAGCATGTTTGGGACAATTAGAACAATAATTAGTGATGGAAAGAACCATTTTTGCAATAAAATTTTTGATAGGATACTAAAGAAGTATAATATTACACAAAAAGTGGCTACTTCATACCATCCACAAACTTTTGGTCAAATGAAAATAAGTAGTAGACAAGTCAAAAAGATTTTAGAATGCACTGTGAACCCTTCAAGAAAGGATTGGGGCAATCAAGTTGAATGGTGCCTTATAGGAATATCACACAACGTATAAAACACTCATTAGGATGAGCCTTTACTAGTTAATCTTTAAGAAAACGTGTCATTTACCCATTGAACTCAAACATAAGGCTTAATGGAAAATTAAAGAGCTAAATATGGATGTAGATAAAGTAGGAAAGAAGCAACTGCTATAACTTAGTGAGTTTGAAGAGATAAGGGATGAAGCCTATGAAAATGAAAAGATATGCAAATAGCACACTAAGCACTATCATGACAAATGACTAATCTATAAGTCTTTTCTTCTTGGAATAAAAGTTCTTTTATTTAACTCTTGCGTGAGATTGTTTTCAGGAAAACCACAATTAAGGGGAGATATACTATTTATAATTACCCAATTACTTTCCAAATGGAATGATAGAGTTATTGAATCCTAAGACACAAAGAAGGTTCAAAGTCAATATGCATCACATGAAGCCTTATTTAGAATGAAGACGTAATGAAATAAACAAAAAATTCATATAGGTGTACAAGCCTAAGCACTATTTATAAAATACATCTTGCTAAGACGCTAAATAGTGCTCGATGGAAAGAAACCCTTTGTTTTAGGTATTATTATTTTCTTTCATTTTAATGTAGTTATTTTTATTTTTAATATTATTTGTTCTTATCTTATTTTCCATTTTAATGTAATTTATTTTATTTTAGTTTATTTTATTTCCTATTTATATGAGGCCATATTTATTTTGTTTGGAATGTTAAATTTATAACTATTTGTTTGAGATGTGATTTATGAGAAGTATACAACATTTTGTCTGTGTGGTAAAATTACTTGAGAGGATGGATGAATCTAACTTACCACACCATTACTTAGTCACATTGAGCAAAGAAAATGAGAAAATTATATTTTCTTTTTCCTTATCTTTAATTTACATTTGATACATTGAAGACAATGTAGATTCTAGGTTACTAGTGGAAGAAACGTTACACACGAATTTAGGTATTTTTCAATTTTTTTATTAAACATGTGTTTATATTTCTTTGCTTTTATTTAGGTTCATTTTTAGTTGTTTAGGGATAGTTAAATCAAATTTTAAAATTTTATACAATTATCATACTTTTAGTTAATTTAAAGTGAATGAATGTGTCTTTTGCATTGATGGACTAATGTCTTAAACATGTCATGGAATATTAAGATAATTAATTTTTTATTATAGTTTGTATTTCATAATTGAATATTGACACTGAGATAAACCAAAAATTATTGTTTAGAAATCAAATAGTGGAAACTACATTGTGAGAATATTTTCAGCCTATAATCATTTTATTATGAATGATAATATTTTTTATAATCCTTTAAACACTATTCTTATTAATTTAAATTGTTAGATGATCTCTATAGGTTTAGCATTAAATGATAGGATTTTAAACATCTATTGAAAAATTATGTATACTAATTTTTATTGCTATTAGATTAAATAAATTACGTAAAATTGAAAGTGTAAGCTAATTTCATTCATGTTTGACTTCTAAATATATATGTGTATATATATATATATAGGGTTTTCTAAAACCAACACAAAAGAGCCTAAAATTAGCTACTCTATAAATACATATATGTACATGGATTCATTTTCTAAAGAAAGAAAGAAAGAAAGAAAGAATATGAATATTAAAAAAATGAGAGAATAAACAAAAAGAGAGAAAAATAAATAGTATAACTAAATACTATAACCCAAAGTTTCTGAAGTCGTGAGAATGGTTATTACAAATGAAAAATAAGAAATAAATCACTTAAAGTTATTTCATTTTCATTCATCTTAAATCTTATACATAAAATTCTTGCTTAACGATTTTAATTGATGTATGAGAATAGTAGTATAATTTTTTCATGAATCCTATTATTTTATTCATTTCATGAGATCAATATTACACATTTTATGAACCTTTCTTGTTTAATCATATGTGAATACATTAGCTTGTTTCTTTACATAACTTCTATTTGGATATATCTTTGTTGGGTTGTTGAACCCATAAGATTAGTACAATGTTGAGAGTTTGACTTGTGAGGATTAGAGTCAAAGAAAATTTGGATTCCTAACACTGAGATTGGTTGAGTCAAACTTGATCCGTTTTTGTTATGGAACATGAATTTGTGATTTGTAATTAATTTTTACAATAAATTTTGATCCTTTGTAGTATTAATTTAACGTATGCTTGAGATTTTATTATGAATTGAAAAGAGGCTAAAGCATAAGAAGTTTTGTTTACTTGTGAGGATTAGAGTCAAAGAAAATTTGGATTCCTAACACTGAGATTGGTGGAGTCAAACTTGATCCATTTTTGTTATGGAACATGAATTTGTGATTTGTAATTAATTTTTACAATAAATTTTGATCCTTTGTAGTATTAATTTAACGTATGCTTGAGATTTTATTATGAATTGAAAAGAGGCTAAAGCATAAGAAGTTTTGTTATTTTAATTTTTACTTTATTATTAATTTATGCCCTAATGGAGGAGTTTAAATCTATAAGGGCTTTCAATGATGATTTAGTTTAGTTTATTTATTTTTATTTTAGTTTTTTAAGCTAGTTGAGGGTTTGAGATGAGGAATTGAAAAGACTAGTATTTTATTGTTTATTTGCACTTAAATGTAATAAATATATTTGAATATGTATGTTTTATCATTATTTAAGCAAATCTATATGTTCAAAATAACGGGTATATTATATTGTATTTTAGATACTTTTGGCATCAAATTGATAAATTGATTATTACATGAAGAATCATATCGAAAGTATTCATTTTCACCTTAGAAGATTAAAAGACCAATACACGTAAGGATTACATGTAAATCTAGCCATTTTATAAGGGGGTGAAAACAAGAAGTAAAGTTGAGCATCGTGGGATGCAGTGGGTTGTGACACACTCCTCACTATCTAAAATCAATATTCATGCAATTTGTATTGTATCGTAATGAAGAATTATCGGGCCACGATGTGACTATTCAAGGTAAACACGAGGTAAACTATTATATAACTTGGTCCGCGGTGTTGGAATAGTTGGGCCATGACGCGCGAATTTTTTTGTCCTAAAACCCTTTTGGCCAGCCTCAATTATAAATAGGAATGTTATGTTTAGGTTTTTAGAATGTGCAACTATAAGTAACTTAGGATTTTTAGATTTTAGAGTTGCCACTTTATTTTTCTTTGGTGTTTATAATAGGTTAGATTTAATAATAGTATAATCATCTAAAGTTTTTTCATATCACAAAAAAATACATAAGATATCTGCATATCAAATAATAAATTAAGGATCAAAATCACAATTATGGAGTAATACACGATCGTCTATCTTTAATTGATATTATAGATCTTATTTGTATTCAAATATTTTTATATATAGATTTAATCTTTATGTATTATTCTAAATATTATTTTTAATCTACTCATTATTTATTAAATCTAAACATGTATGGTTAATTATTACTATAAGATATTAGTTTTATTGACATGTTTTTGAAGATTAATTTAGGTGAATATTATTATCAAATAAGTTGACATTATTTCTTCGCTTAAGATTTAAATAAAGTTTATTATTTATTTATATATTAATGATATATTTTTCATAATATATTTAAAATATAAAAGTTAGATTTTAATATCTAATTTTGATAAGTGATCTCAACTAAAGGATATTAATTGGTTTTATTAATAAATGATATAATTTTCGAATAAAAATATTTTTATATAAAAAATAAAAAATCAATGAACTTAATTTATATATTTAATAACTTAATTAATTTTAATCAATCATGATTAATTAGTTAATTATTTCTATAAATTCTTCATTCACTGTTAATTGTTTATTTACTTAGAATTATTTACCATATTTTAATCTTTAATAATATGTTATTATATTAGAATTTTCAAAATCAAATATTATGATATAATATTTAGGTTTATTTTTCGTAATTTTTTACAATATTAGATGAATTATTTAAAACATATAGTTTCTTTTATATCAATTTTAAGAATATATTTATTGATTTTTATAAGTAATTTATTTACTTACAAATTTATTATAATTTTGTAAAATTGGATTATCAATTTTTTTTCTTTAGATATATCTCAAAATTATCTTTTTATATTATTAAAATTTATAATAAATTTTAAATAATAAAATAAAATAAATAAATAATCTTATATATATATATATAAGCATTGAATGAAGTGGCTGCGGAATAGACTTTAAGAATATGTATATAATGATTTCGGGTCAGTGGTGCTCAGCCGAAAAAGAAAATTAATTAAGTTCAAAAAGCACCACTCTGACATCAAAACTGATTAGGTGATTGGATAGTGACAGCAAGTGGAGATTTCATCAGCGGAACTCGCGGAAGTATAAATATATACAGGTGGTCAGTGGGATTCACATGAGTAATTTGGTAAAGATAAGTTAATTCATATTATATGATATATGGCAAACAGTGAAATTTTTATAAAATATGCTTATAACTTAATATATCTTCAATTATATTTTTAAAATTTATTAAAAATGCTATGATATTTCTAGACTTTACTATTAATATCATTAATATTTATAAATCTAATAATGTTAATTTTTTAATTTATATAAAAATTAGTTATTTAACGTTATTTGTTAATTCCTATAACTTTTATATATTATTAATTAAATATAATTTTTCTAGATTCCTTATCATAACATTGTGTTTTTTTTATCAGAATTATAAATTGATATAATTAAATATTTAAATATTTAAGATCTTTAATTAGTTTAAAATTTATAACTTTTATATCTGAATTTAATGGATCCATTACAATATTTCTCATCTATTTATCTTCTCTTGTTATACTCGTTATGTCTCGGCTTTGCTCAAACCTTAATATCCCTCCTAGTAATGGTAAGTCTTATATATTCGTACATAGATTGGTGTCCAATTTAGACTTATTAAAAAAAAGTGATTATACTCAATTTTATTCATAATATAATAATTATTACAATTTTAAGGTAAACTAAAAACCTTGAAAAGATTATTTGTCACTCCTGATTACTAGATACATAATTGCTAGTTGGAATTTTTGGATAGAAGGAGTTACTATGCTAGATATTGTGTGTGTTCTGACATGTGTGCTTTATTTTTTTTTCTATGTGTTCCAAATGAAAATAATGATTCCTTTTATAGCATAAGAAATCATTATTTACAATATGTGAATTACTATTTTCTCCTTATTTTAATAACTCGTCTATTTTATTGTTTTTTGGTTTATCAATTTCACCCATTGTTTTCTTAGCACATGTTGTCGACTAAAGATGTGGGTATTACATCTTTATTCTTCTTTGGATGATATTGATGATGAAACACCTCATCTTCTCGATCTTTGATGTAGTAAATGCATTGTGATCTTTGGTAACTTTTCAGGCATAGAAGAAAAATACTTTCTTTGTTTTTTGACCAATTTCTAGGTTATTGTTGTTAAAATTTGTCTTAAATTTAGTGATTTTTCACCATCCTCTTCTGTGAGAGTAATGCTAATATGAAAAGTAATGATAACTTTATAAGTTGAATAATTTACTTTAAACTCAGTAGAATTATCATTTTTATGAGTTCATAATAAATTTGGCATATCATTTGACCTCTTAATACACAAAGTTTTTCTATGTTGAATTCCATTTTTGGAAGTGCCCTTGGTTTGGAAACTCTCCATTTAAGTTGGAAATCCGTAGCTTGATGAAATGGTAGAGACTGATACATCCTTCCTCATTTCAATCTATTAGTAAACTGAAAAATTTGAGATAAACAAGCTTGTCACATGTTCTTATCTTCTTCATAAATTTCTTGATTACTTTTTTGAAATTTTTTGAAAAATAATTTAATTCACTTAAATTAATTCCAGGATATATATTTTTTATCATTCTTGCATGGAAAGCTTTGTAAACAAAAATTGGATTAACTCCTTCCAAAATGCTGAATTAACTCCCTGTAAGGAATTCCTTTTTGTACTATAGAACTTTATATCTTTTTTATCTTATTATGTAGATTTTTTGGCCAAGTTGTAGAGACTAAACATTATGGTTTATTAAGATTTCTATATTGATCATTTTCATCTCCAATGACTAATAAGTTTATGGGAGATGTTTCCCTAAATAGCACTAGATGCTTAATATCTTTGATATTTCTGGGAGAGATGTCTCTATAAATAGTACTTGAGGCCTTACTATTTTTCTTATAATTGTCAACCTATTGGGTGCTGTAGGTTGTTGTTGTAGTGTTACAGAGTAATTCCTTACTATCTCTTTTGGAGTTATTAGTTTTGGTACTTTGTAATTGGCATAACTACGTTCAGCCTCTATTATGTTTATGAAGGCTCTCTGAGTTACTCCACTAAATCCACAAATAGATTTACTTGCTTCTACTCATTTATTGTAAATTATTGATTTTAGGCCATTATAGGCCACATAAATCATTTTTTGTTCTTTTTTTTTTTTTTTTGCTTCATCAACCAACTTGAGCTTTTTTTATTTTCTAGATGTTACCCTCTTTAGAATTATTAGGTTCTTTCTTTTCATCTTGAAATCTTTCTTTAGATTTTTTATCTTTTTTAGATTGATTTTTTTATGAAGATTCCTCTTAAAATTTTTGGACTCTAAGTATTATTTTGAACATAAGAGGCTTCTCGAGGTATAAAAGCTCAAATTGTTCTTATAGGATCTTTATTTCTTTTTCCTTTATCTTGATCTTGATATTTAGATGTTCTATTCCTACAAGCATAAAAATAATTATAGGAGATAATTTTCTATTAAGAGCATCTGCTAAATTATTCTTATTTCCTTGAAAATCTTCAACATCAAAATTATAATGGGTGAATCACTATAGCCATCTGACTAATATTTCTTGTTTATAATCATCTATAATATTAGTTCTTAAGATATAACCAAAATTCTTATTATCGATTCTAACAATGAATCTGGAACTTATGACATATGTTACAAATTTCTTAATAGCCTTTTTAATAGCTATATATTCTTCTTCATTACTGTAATAATTTAATTCTGGACCATGGAAAGATCTTGATGTATATCTACAAAGGTATTCATCTTTGTCATCTACTTTTGTTTTCAAAACTACTCTCCAATATTCTTGTGAAAAATCTATTTCAATTATCATTTTATCATCTAGTCTTCGATGGTATAAAGAATGTAAATTTTTACCTATACTTTTACTTTATCCATATACAGAATATCTTGTTCTATCCATTTCCAAATATGGTATTTTTTTCAATTTTATTTAAGGATTTTCACACTTTTTCAAGTTTCTTGATATATGCTTTAACATATGTCAAGCATCCTAGAAATCTTTGTAATTGATTTTTGTCCTTTATTTTACTAGGAAAACCTGGAATATTATTTAGTATATAGGGTTGTAGATTATGTTTTCCATCTTCGATTTCCAACCTTAAATACTTAATTTTCTATTAAGCAATTACTACTTTCCTTTCATAAAGTACAATGTCTTATTTCCTATATTCTTGTAGAGTATTAACAACATCCAAATAATGTTTATGTAATTCACTACAAAACCAAAATATCATCTATATAGATATAACAAATATTTTGTAATTTTTTAAAGATGTTATCCATGTATCTTTGGAAAATACCTTGAGCTTGTTTTAATCCAAATGGTACAACAGACCATTGGAATTATCCTTAGGGTAATTAAATGTCATTAATTTTTGAGATTATTCATCGGTCTTATTTACCAAAATCCACTTTTACAATTAAAACTCCAAAAGTATTTTTTTTCCTTTTATTAATGATAATAGTTCTTCTTTCTTTGGAATAAAGTATTCTTTATCAATTGTTTCTTTATTCAATGTTTTGAAGTTTATTACTATTCTCTTTTTTTCTCCCCTTTTCAACTTCTTTATCAACTATGAATCTTGAATTAGAGTGAGGTGAATTACTTGATATTATGACTTTTACATCCAAAAGTTTTGAATTTATTTTTCAAATTCAATCTTGTCTTTTGGAGTATAAATAATTGGTTTATTCTAATAACCTGGTTAATATCTCTTAATTTTATGTTGGAAATCATTTTAGATTTACTAAATTTTGGATTTAAAGGATTTTTTGAGCTTACTATTTTTAATAATTTTCCGATACCTTCTACGACTTTATCTTTCTATATTTCATGAAGAATTTTTTTTTGTTTCTCTTCTATATCTAATCAAATGTTTTTAAAATAAGGTTTTTGTTGCTATGTGTCTATCTTACCACTCTTTTACTTTTTATGTTATTACATTAAAATTGAGTTTGATATAGTTAAAGCTTTTTTTGATTTTTAATATATAAATGATTTCACCATCTAATATTATTACACTTATTTTGTCTAAATACTATGTAAAATGTTGATATAAGTTTAAGAAATAATTTCTTATTAATAAATCAAATTCTATTTCTTGTTAATATAAAGTAAGAATACGAAAATTCTCTCATCCTATCCTTATATCTGTATCTTTTACAATTTTATTAAGATCCATTGTAGTATTGTTAGCAATTATTATAATTAAATATTTTGATGTATGTTTCCACTATTCTTATAGGAATACATATTTACTTACTACATGAAGAGCACAAGACGAGCATTGGGTTACCAATACCGATCTTGCAGATACTTTGTTTTTATATTTATAAAACTCTCGCAAGTACAAGAATCATTTTATAGAAAATGACAATATACTCCCAAGACCGATCTAAGGAAGAAATATATATAATTTTTTAATTTATTATTCAAATTTTAAAAATTAAATTAAATATTAAACATTCTGTCACAATATTTTTATTTTTATGTTTCCTAATCTAATAACAAAAAATAAACATAAATATGATTCAATAAAAAATTATGCAAATTTTTATCATTCATAATAGTAGAGTATTTATGAATATAATAATTAAGTTAATTATAATTGTTCATATTATTTAGGTTATTAAAGATATAAATTAATATTTATCGATTCTCTCTTTTTTATATGAATACTACTTTTTGTGTGATTAGATATTCTTTGTTAAGTAAACAAATCAATTAACACATATAGGTGAGATCGATAATTAATTTGGTTAATTAAATTAATTGTTTTTCTAAGAGATTGAAAATGAACCATTTAAATGCCTCATTTGGTAGAGTTAGACATTTTAAACTTTATTCAAGGTGTCCAAATTAAACCTAAGAATTTAATTATTTGAGTACTATCTTTTAAGTTTTAAAACCATTAATGAAAGTATATTGTCAATACATTTTCGAATAATAGTTTTTATAAAAAAAATTAAAATAGAGCTTCACTCTAACTACCAGGCAATTATGCCAACAAATGAAAAACACACTACTCTAAATCAGACTCGATAATTAAACCTTAAAATCTAATTTTCATATTTAAGTTTCTAATGAAAAATAATATATTTCTCTCTAACATCTTTAATATAAAATCTTAAATAAAAATAAAATCATTTCGTTTTATAGAGATTTTTTACATATTTAATATTTCGCAAGCATAACAACATTATTATTATATCATATTTACAGCCAATCAGTCATGTTAAATTTAGTCACAGACAAATCAAACATAATATATATGAATAAAACATAAAAAAAATAAGCGTAAAGAATTCATTTAAAATTATATCTCAAAAGAATCCTTACAGAACTTTGATACTAATTTTGTTGTTAGAAAATCTCCAAACGGATTTGTATTTCCGTTTATTAAATCAAAAACTAGAAATCTATAAAAGCATAACTAGTTCTTCTCAAAAAAAGAACTTTAAAAAACTAAAAAAACTGAGAACTAGAGAGAGAAGAGATTTAGAAGGATTTGAGGGATGATTTTTACAATAGAGGATATGGTCCTTTTATAGATGAGAAAAAGGCCAATAAAGTGGAAAAAAATCTCAAAAATTGATTTTGGACGCGTTTGGATAGACTGGCACACTTATGGGGCAATATTTGTAGCAAGACGAGTGTTGACGCAAGAAAGATTTGCAGCTCAATAGACGGGCGTTGGATCTTGGTGTGACATACATGTGGCTCAAAGTGTCGCATGCAAAATTCATCATATGCACGTGCGTGGTAGGCTAGACTCGACATTTTTGACCATTTTTACCCATTTTCTCATAAAAATTACTTTTTCTCAACGTATGTATGATGTATTGCTTCCGGTATTTTTCTTCGTGTCTTCAAGTTATTTTTGGACAAAAGTACCTGAAAAATAATAAAAATACTCATGATTCCGAAAAGATAAAATTATGTAAAATTATGAAAAAATCATACAAATATAAATCTATTTAATTAATTAAAGTACATTAAATCATGGTAATTTTAGTTCTTTTTAAGCACTATCACAACCCCGTGCCAAATTGCTCATGTATCAATATATGCATATAAATGATAGCTGACATAACCTTTGAATTTTAGTCCAATCTTAATATAGGTACTAATTGGATTTGTAATACTATAAAAATCATTCATCTGCTTATGAAGAGTACCCATATTCTAAGTGTTCATATTTTGAGTCGATTACTTCCTCATTTTTTCTAATACATAAACATTGTAAGATCATTTATATCTTATTCATCGATTGGTTCAACTTACATCTTAAAATCTTCTTCCAAGATTTTTTTCTTTCTATAGAATTTTTTTTTTAAATTCTTTCTTATGTTGAAGCCTACTAGGGCATTCATTGGCATAATGTCCTTCTTCATTACAGATCTAACATCTACATTTTATTTTCCTAAAAGGCAATAATTCTTGTTTTTAGGAGATTTATACCTTTTTTCCTAAAATATCTTTTTCTATAGGTTTTCCTATTAAATCTTCTTCTGTATTTTTGAAAATCTTGTCTCTTGAATTTATATATTTTAAATTTCTTGTATTTTTTTATATTTCTACTATAAGGTTTTATATTACATTCATGTTTTCTTGATATTTTAACATCTATACTATCACAATAGATTTTATCAATTTCTCTTATTTATTTATATTCATTTATTTCTTGTATTTAATGATTAAATGGCTCTTAAGGATTTTTATTCTTCCTCCTAAAGTTTCTGGTATGGTTTTCATATTTCTCTTATTCAAACCTTCTGCTAAGGTATTATGTAACACTTCAAGTAATTTTTATAAAAACATTTCCTTATAAGATACTTCCATTGAGGGTGATAATTTATAGTAATACATTTCATATTTACAATTAAAAGATTCCATGTAATACATGTTACAAATTTTCATATTTGCTAAATGTCATTTGCCTTCATAGATTTCATTTTCACTAAATTTAGTAATAGTTCTTCCTTTATCTTCTCCAATAAATTCCCTGTATATTTTATTTACTACTATATCTAAATATTCTCTTCATGTGGGAGCATTTCTTTGCATTAATAAATGTTGTTTGCATGTTACATTTGAAAACCAAACTTTAATATTTTCTATCATTTTATAAGCTACTAATATTCTTTAGATTGAAGGGTTTGTTTGTATAGTCATACCACTAGCCCATTCATCTAAGTTTTTTTCTATCTCTTATACAATCTAGATCTAATGGATCAGATTTATAATTTTTGTAAAGCTTGAATTCTGGTGGGATACTACCTCTAGTTTTCCATTATAACCCTTCTTTCATTTTGGTGATGTTTGGTTGGAGGGAATGGAAAGAAATCAGAATTGATTCCTTCCATTTGTGTGTTTGGTTGGGCTGAATGGAGGGGATAGAATGGAATTGATTACTAAAGGAGAAGGAATCACAATTCTTTCTCCCCCATTTAGGAGTCATGATTCCATTCCTATCTGATTTTTTTTTTCCAATTTTACCCTCACCCCAACTATAACCCTAAACTCAAATCTAAAATCCCCAAACCCTAAACCCTAAATCCCAAATCCCAAAACCTAAAACCCTAATCATAAAACCCTAAACCCTAAATCCAAATCCTAAAACTCTAAACCCAAAACCCCAAATCCCAAAACCTTAAACCCAAAACCCCAAATCCCTAAACCTCAAATCCCAAATCCCAAATCCCAAAACCCAAAACCCAAAACCCTAAAACCTAAATCCCAAAACCCAAAACCTTAATCCCTAAACCCAAAATCCCAAAATCTTAAACCCTAAACTTCAAATTGCAAATCCTAAAACCCTAAATCCAAAATCCCAAATTATAAAACCCTAAACCCTTTTTAGAAAAATAATAATTTTAACCCTAAACCTTAACCTATAAATATAGCACTAAACCCTAAATCCTAAATCCCTAAATCTCAAATCTCAACCCTTAAAACCCTAAACCCTATTTAGAAAAATAATAATTTTAATAATATATTTTCTTTTTAATTAAGTAATAATTATTTAGAAAAATAATGATTTCAATAATGTATTTTTTCTTACGAAAAAATAGTAATTAAATGACATTATTTAAATTTTACTGAATGTAGGGGTATTAAGGTAATTTACAATTTTTTCCATTTCATTCCAATGGCAAACCAAACATTGTAATCCTGATTCCGAGCTTGATTCTAGTAGTCAAACCAAACAACATTGTTTCCTTTCTATTCCATTTCATTCTCATTCTCATTCCCATTCCGATTCTGATTCCATTCTGCGAACCAAACGCCACCTTTGGATGGTTATCTTCTTCTTTTGGAAATATCATATTCTTTAGACTATTGTCTATTTCTTTCTTTCCTATGTGGTTCGTATATTTCCACCAAAGTATTTTTTCAAAATTTAAGGTAAATTCATAGTTTTTTCAAGCTTAGAATAGGAATTGTTTATGTAGTTAAAAGAAAAAATCAAGATTTAAGTAAAATAAGGCTCAAAGGGGGTGACTATGGGAATACACCATCCGATGATGGCATGATAATTAGGACGGCTTGGAAAGCTTTTTGCTTGTGAAAAAAAAATTTCCTAAATCATTTCTCTAATATTTGGTAACAACTAGGATTTCGCCTCAAGGATTTATAGAGCAAAGCAAGATTGAACTTTCCTAAACCAGTTAATTCAACTCCTTATCTTCATAGGCAAAATAGAGTAAAGAAAAATTGACTATATACTCAATTGACAAAGATTTAAATCAAAGTACCCACAAAACTCGGCCTAACATAATAAGAGATTTTGAAATTTTTTTCTCCAAACCATCCTTAATCACAAATTTCAGAGTTATAGTAAATTCAATCATACTCAAATACATGCTTGATAAGAGAATCCAACAACTCAAGACTATAGGAGTTGACACCCCTAAACTCAACCAAATAATGTCATCATTGTAATTCAAAGGTGTGACAGCTTAAAGAAATGAAAATAACTTGTTTGGTTTTATGGTTGATTAGCATTAGTTTGTAATTTCCAACTATTTATTCTTGCAAAATAAACCAACATTAAAATCCAAATTATTTAAATAGATAAAATAAAATAAAGTTTTATGGGTTGCCTCCCATAAGTGCTTGTTTTATATTCTATAGCCATACTTTTAAATTTTCATCAATTAGGATTTCGAACAGGAATAAATGCACAATTTCTCTCCACTTGTTCTCCATAATAGTGCTTCAATCTCTTAACTTTAACTCTAAATATATGGCATGCCTTGTCTTTCAAGTTTATTGCTCCAAAAGGGAAACTTTGTCAATTATATAAGGACATGTCCATCTTGATCTTAACTTACCTGGGAAGAGTTTTAGTCATGAATTGAAAAGCAAAACATGTTGTCATGAAGCAAACTCACGCCTAAGAATCTGTTTGTCATGCCACTTCTTTGTCTCTTATTTGTAGATCTTTAAATTTTTTAAATTTTCATAAGAATCATTCTAGAACTCATTCATTCCATTCAATTGAAGAAGTCATTTTTCCCCTACTACCTTCAAATCAAAATTAAACTTCTTTACAACCTAATAAAAGTTATGCTCTAACTCAACAATGATATGACATACTTTTCCAAATACTAAATGATAAGGAAACATCCCTATAGGTGTTTTAAAAGTTGTATGGTATGCCCATAAAGCATCATCAAGATTCTTTTTCCAATCCTTTCTATTGGTGTTGACCATCTCCTCAAGGATATTCTTGATTTCTAGATTTAAAATTAAAACTTGGTTATTAGTTTGAAGATGGTATGCAAGTGCTATTTTGTGTTTCACACCATATTTAGAAAGAAGTTTTTCCAACAAATTGTTACAAATGTGGGTCTCTTCATCACTAATAATAGCTCGTTGTGTGCCAAATATTGTGAATATGTTCTTATGCAAAACTAATTGAGCACTACCTTTGCATCATTTGTTGTTGCAGTAATTACTTCCACCCACTTTGACACATAATCAACTACTAATAACTTAACCTTTAAGATATTTTTCGATGGTAGTTCCTGATGCCTTAAAATATTTCCCATACATTGGCACCGATCACAAGTTTTCCCAAATTATAACTATCACAAAAAAATAGAAGGCTAAAAGAAACCAATTTGAAGTACCTTAGTTGTTGTTCATATTACTCCAAAATTCTCTCCATATGACGAGGAATGGAAATGATGGAGAATGGCTTACATCTCCTCTTCAAGCACACATCTTTTGATGATTTGATTAAGGCATATTTTCAAAACCAAAGGTGCATCCCATAATATTTCACATCATGCAAAAACTTCTTACGTCTTTGGTAAGTAAGATTTGGTGGCAATGCCTTACAAGCTAAGTATTTTATAATATCAGCATACCAAAGAAGCTTGATCTCACATGTAAACAACTACTAATTAGGGAATGCTTCTTGGATCACTAAATTTGGTTTTATTTCCTCTTACTTTAACAAAGAAAGATTGTCAGCAATTAAATTTTCACTTCATTTCTTATCTCAAACTTCCAAATCAAATTCTTGTAAAAGAAGGATCCAATGAATCAGTCTAGACTTAGTATCCTTCTTACAAGACAAATAATGAAGTGTTACATAATCAGTGAACACTATCACCTTTGTTCCAATGAGGTAAGACCAAAGTTTTTCACAAGTAATTACCATAGCAAGCATCACCTTTTCAGTTATTGTATAATTCAATTGGGCTTCATTCAATGTCTCTCTTGCATAGTATATGGCCTTAAATAGTTTGTCTCCCTTTGTCCTAACACTACTCCAATTGTAAAGTCACTTGCATCATACATGACTTCAAAAGGTTGACTCTAATAAGGTACAATCATTACTGGTGCTGAAATTAGTTTCTCCTTGATTTCATTAAAAGCTTACGAACAAACATCATTAAAGTCAAATGTAGAATGTTTTTCAAGAAGATTACATAAATGTTTAGAGAGTTTAAAAAACCCTTTATAAATCTTCTATAAAATCCCGCATATCCCAAAAAGCTTTTGATTCCTTTCGCATTCTTTAGAGGTGGTAGTTTTTCTATGATTGTAATTTTAGCTCGATCAACCTCAATTCCTTTATGTGAAACTCTATGGTCAAGCACGATCCCTTCTTGAACCATGAAATTACACTTCTTCTAATTTTGGACAAGGTTTTTATCTTCACATCTATGCAAAATAAGAGCTAAATTATGCAAAAAAATTATCAAAAGATGTACCATAAACTAAAAAGTCATCCATGAAATTTTTTATTATATCTTCCACCATATTAGAAAAAATAGTCATCATGTAATGTTGGAATGTTGCTAGGGCATTGCATAATCCAAAGAGCATCCTTCTAAAAGAAAATATTCCATAGGAGTATATGAATATAGTTTTCTCTAGATCTTCGGGGGCTATGGAAATCTAGTTATACCACGAATAACCATCTAAGAAGCAATAATAGGGATATCCGGCCAATCAATCTAATATCTGATCAATGAATAGTTATGGAAAATGATCCTTCCTTGTTGCTTTGTTTAACTTACGGTAATCTATACTTACATACCAACCCATGAATGTTCTTGTAGGAATAAGCTCACTGTTGTCATTTTTCACCATCATTAGTCCACCCTTTTTTGGTACAACCTGTACTAGACTTACACATGAGCTATTTGAAATAGCATAAATAATTCCAGCATTGAATAGATTCAAAATTTTAGCTCTTATAACTTCCTTAATTGCTAGATTTAATCTTCTTTAGGGTTCAATTAATGGTTTGTAAAGTTCCTCTATTAGAATCTTGTGCATGAAAATGAAAGGACTTATACCTTTTCTATCAAAGATAGTCTCTCCCAAGGATGTTCTATGCTCCCTTAACACACGCAACAAATTTTATTCTTCTTTTGGTGTAAGTGATGCCAAAAAAATCACTGGAAAGGTATAACTATCATCCAAAAATGCATAGCGAAGATGCTCAGGCAATTGCTTCAACTCTGGAGTTGATGTTTGCTGCACTTTTGCTGTAGAGATTATAGAATCCATTTTTGCTATCATCGGCTCTAGCCTCTCCACTTCTTTGCTAAATGATGTAACTTGTTGCAATACTTCCAAGGCAAATACATAATGGAGAAATTTTTCACTAACAAAAGGTAAATTAGATTCACAAAAAACAAAGTTATTAAAATCATAAGCATGAGATGGAGTGGTGATACATCGTTCTAGGTGATCGGTCGACATATCTTCTTGAAAGGCTTTTACTACACATTTTTCAATGATATATAACCGAAAGCAAGTGCTTAGATCTTATAGAAATATCATGGCTTCGTAGATGTTGAACGTAACCTTTTCCTTGTTCACTCTCAATGTTAACTCACATTTTTGAACATCCATTAAAGCCCTTCTCGTAGTCGAGAATGGCCAGCCAAGGACTAGTGGGATATCTTAGACTTCATCTATATCTAACACCCCAAAATTAGTAGGAAAAATAAATTTATCCACCTTTACCAATACATCTTTTATGATTCCACGTGGATACTTGATAGATCGATCTACAAGTTGCAAAGAAATTTTTGTTTGTTTCATCTCTCCAAGTCCCAATTTTCTATAAACATACAGTAGTATAAGATTAATGCTAGTACCAAGATCACATAAAACTTTATCAAAAAATGAATTTCCAATAGTGCAAGACAAAGTGAAACTCCCTAGATCTTTTAATTTTTGAGGCAATTTCTTTTGAAGAATGGCATTGCATTCTTCAAAAAGCTTTACTGATTTGAACTCTTCCAACCTTCTCTTCTTGGAAATGATATCCTTTAGAAATTTGGCATAATTTGGAATTTGTTCCAAGGCATTTGAAAAAGAAAGATTTATGTGAATTTTCTTAAAAATATCCAAAAACTTAGAAAATTGTTTATCTAATTTTTGTTTTTGAAAACGTTAAGGAAAAGAAAGTGGAGTAAAGAGAATATGAGGATTGTCAGGAAATGAAATTGATGGAGGCATGTGATCGCCACACAAATTGTGTGTGCAATGAATACGTAAGTATATGTATCGTAACAAGTAATATAATGATAAATAAAGATCGTTCCCACGAAGATTATTTTTTTAGAAACTAATTTTTAAAACTAAAAATAATAAAAATCAATTTTTTTGGTATTTTTATATCTTAAGAAAGAAAAATTAAAATAACTAAAAGTAAATAGCAATAATTAATTAAATCGGATTTTGTGACTAAAAAGATATATGAGAAAATATCTAAAAATACTTAATCCCCTAATTTTCTAAACATGTGAATCATTAAAATCCCTCCAATATAATATCAATTAATTATATGATCAATTGAATCTAACCTAACATGTATTACTCTCTCAAGTAAACTACACATCATATAGTAATTACTTTAATCACACTCTCATGCCAATTAAATTGCATACTACTCATTAAGTTCATCAATTATGGATCACATACATAAGAATCATACATCTCTGCCTAGAAACTATGCATGTTATTTAATCAAGACAAACAATTAAATAATTTTCTCAAATCTATTTAATTGTCTCTATAGATAAATTGTTGGTCCAACAATTAATAGCATAAAAATCAGATTAAATAATATAATATAATTAATATTATAATTGAGAAAAAATATTAGATCATTACATGGTGAAAATTGGGTTCATAAGATCCCTATATTAATAAATTAATTACACATAATTATGTTCATAAAACTCATATTTTCATAAAGAAAGACATAAAATTAATAAAGAAAAGAGTAGAAAAAAATACAATCAATCTCTTGAATTGTAGAATTAATTTCCTTTTGAATCTCCACCAAAAATGTGTCGTTTCTTTAAATTTCTATATTTTTCTATATTTTTAGCTCTAAAAACTGACCAAAATTATGCTAATGGAGGCCAATTAGGGTTTATAGAGTGATTAAGAGCTTAAATAAAGCTTAAGTGCGATCTGGACCATCCGATCAGCTTCAAATCAAGGGCAATGATCAAAACAAGTAAAACTGACAATTTCGACAATCATAATGCGACATATGGCATCAGAAATTCATTGGGTGAATCAACGAACGACGCGTGTCAGGGGAGACCAGTCAAAGTCAACGCTCACTGAGTCAGTAACATGGGTGGAATGCATAGAGAAATGGCATGGTGACATGTGTCATGGTGCGTTGACCGATTTCCGAACTCTAATTGAACGTCGTGCTACCATGTGGCTTATTTCGTCCTCCTCACACGCAGTCCAACATGATTCGTTATCCGTGCTTACGTGGCATCCGCCCGGCTTGCTCAATTAGCTCTTCTGCTTGCGTGGCATGCCACGTGGCAGTTCTGATTGGTCCTATGTTAAAAATTCCAAAATAATTCCAAAAATTATATTTTCACCACTTTTCACTAAAAAGTTTATATTTTAATATTTTTAGCCATAAAATACTATTTATTAAATAAAACAAGTAAATATTAAGTAAAAATATGCGCTAATGACTCTATTTTTATAGAGTCATCAGTATGTCAGTCTCTCTTAGTGTATCATCAACAATATCCTCTACTTCTACTTTATTATTTCTTTCGCCATTTTTTGGAGTTATAGGGGTGGACTCGGTTTTCTTTAATGATGACCTCTCAATTTATCTTTCCATTCCTAAGTGTAATGGCCTTGAATTGTTCTTTTGGATTCACTTCGATATTGCTAGGAAAAGTTATTCTTTATTGGGAATTGATGGTCATGGCTAGTTGCTCAGTTGCACTTTAAGATCTTTCATAATGGCTACCATATTTCTACAATGAGTCTCAATGTTATCTAACCATGAATCACTCTTTTTAAACCTTGCTTTGATCTTCTCAACAAGGGAAACCATGGAATCCTTAAGTGACATCTTCTTCTTGCTTAGTTGACTATCAAACCCTAGAAGAGGTTGCAACATATTCTTTGTGTTTTCATAAGAATTTTTTTCAAGATTTCAAAGCCTTGGATGGTAGTAATTTGGCATAGGATTACCACAATAGTTGTAGTTTTGATTGTTGATGTATTGAACATGTTCTTGACTTGCTTCATTCATCGGAATTGTCACACTTGAAGTTGCACCATATTTTGCACTTTGTTGTATTCTTTGGGTTATCAAGGTTGAAACCTAATGAGATAGAAAAGAAACTTGAGCTAAAAGGGCAGCAAATAACTCTAAATTATGAATCATAGTAACTTTTTTAGGCATAGATCTTTCAATTGGCCATTGATAGTTGTTTGAGGCCATTTCTTCCAAAAGAGAAGTAGTACCCTCTGCTTTCTTTGACATCAAAGTTCCACCAAAAGCAGCATCAACTATGGTTCTAGTTTTCCCATTTAACCCATTATAGAATATCTGAACTTGCAATCAATCCAGAAATCCATGTTGAGGGCAACATCAAATCATATCCTTATACCTTTCCCATGCTTCATAGAGTGTCTCAAAATCATTTTTTCTGAGTTGACCATTCTCATTCCTGAGTTGGGCTAGTTTTGCAAGTAGAAAGAATTTAGTAAGAAACTTTTCTACCATATCCTACCAACTAGTGATACTTCCCAGATTGTAGCCAACCTCTAACATTGTCCCTCAATGAAAAAGGAAAAAATCTCAGTCTAATGGTGTCTTCAGTAACACCATTAATCCTTATAGTGTTACAAATATCCAAAAACATCACCAAATGAATATTAGGATCATTAAGTGGCAATATGCTAAATTGAGCTTGTTGTACCATGCTGATTAATGCCAGTTTAGGCTCAAATTATTGGCATTAATGGTTTGGCATCTTACACCTAAGTAATTGTCATTCACAATTGACTTTACCTAATTCTTCAAGGTTCATGGTTTTGCATTTTGTTCTCCTTCAGCCATGGCTAGTCTTTCTTCTTTTTTCATGATCTAAAGGTTCTTTCAATCTCTGGATCAAAAGGAATAGTGTTTTGAGTTCCAGAATAACACATCCAATGTCAAAACATACCAAGAGAAAAATATATATAAATATAAATATAAATGATATAAAATATAATTCTAAATTAAAATCAAGATTACTTTATATCGATATTGGCAAAAATAAGAAAAATCAATTCCCAATAACGACGCCAAAAACTTTATCGATGCAAAACTATAAGTGCATAGTATCATAGTTTTACATTAAAGTGATAGGAAGAGTATTGCCCTCACTGATTGGTAATTTACTTTTGACAAATATCAAAACTATGTTAATCTCTCTATTTGTTAACAATCTCCAAAAAATATCTTAAAGTCTTTTTCGATAGTCAATTGAAAATATTCTTGTCCATTAATTTACACAAGAGTATACAATTTGATAAAGCAAAAAAACATTAAGACCAATGATTTTAAAACTACACATGATTATTCAAGTCTTTCGATCTCTATATTTACCTACGTTGAAATATTCCAAATTTATCTTATAATTTCCTTTTCGATAGTAAATCATAAGATTAAAATCATATAATTAATAGACAATTAATTAAAAACAATAAACTCATAATAAATCATACAAACATGAAAATAAATAATTTAAATTAACATGAAAAATCAAACATAATTTGAAATTAGATTACATCTTTTTTCTAGAATAATTTTTTTAATTCATGTTAAAAATTAAATTTAACATAAACAAATTCACTATAATTGATTTTTCTTCTATTTTTCAATGTTTTTTTCGCAACTCTCTACTTTTTCTCTTTTCTTTTTAATTCATCTTCTGTCTCATTTTTTGTGTTTCTCTTCATTCCTACGAAACCTTATATATATATATATTAATTTAAATTTGATTTAAATAAATTTTTATTTAAATTTAAGAGTTCTTAGATGATATACTTCTAAAATTTTGGATCTTCATTTTCTTCAAATTTATAATAAAATTTAAATAATAACGATAAAGTTTAAAATTAATAAAAATAAATAAAATTAGACTAAAATTAAAGTAGAGAAATGATAAATTATTCTAAATTATGTAAATCATCAATTATAAATTTTAAAGATATTATTGTTTTAATTTTTTCTATATTTTTTGACAACAATTATAAATTGAAAATTCACCAAGCATGTTTTAACTAAAAAAGACACTAAAATGTTCATAGCTTCTCATGCATTCGAACTATTTTGGAGATGGTGAAACATAATTTAGAGGAAGTGAGGAAGCTAATATTAGGTCAAACGGGTAGAAAAGGTTTGGATCCCGTCCAAACTGTTTTTACCATTTAATTGACCCGTTTTGATCCAAAATCATAACGAGTTGTATTTGGATTGTATTTTTTGAGTTGTGTTTCATGTCTATCATATAAAAAATTATCACTCCTAATTTTATCAATCAAAATGTGACCATAAACCTAACTCACGAATCCAACAAATTATTATTCTTAAGGCTAATCTAATTAAACAAAAAATAGTATTTCTAAATAATATATATCTATATCCTCCAAAATAATGAAAACTTATAAATAACTTAATTTTGCTTCAAATTGTGCCCGAATATATGACACTTTTTCTTTATATTAATTAAATTTATATTTGTCATATTATTTTTATTTTCATTAACTTTTTAATCAATTGTTTATCCAATCAATCATAATTTTTTAAGATAATATATTTATAATAAAGTTTAACATATCACCACATATAAAATGAATTATTAATAAATTTATTAATTGTTGAAAAGAAACTTGTCGATGAAAAACCATTTTGTATATAAAAGTATACATCATTAATAAATATTTTATTTTAAATCATATTTTTTTAAAACTTAAATTAATAATTTTAAAAAATATACTTAATTTAAATAATTAAGACGATAAGAACCGGCCATTTTTTAAAGTGAATTTGTTCAAATTTTGAACGCTTCATATTTTTCAAAAACTTAATTTACTAACTTTTAAAAATGTACTTAATTTAATAGTTAGTTGATACGATAAAAAATGTCATATTATAAAATAAATTTGTTTAAATTTTGTATACATTTTAGGAAACTTTCTAATTTAAATTAAGTTTTTATTTTTTTTAGCTATGTAAGTTATTGAAAAAAAAACAAACTCTTTCACGCTATCCATAAAATATTCTTTTATAAATAATATTTAATTATTAATTTTTACAATATGAAATTTTTTGTCTTCTGGACAAAAAATATAAAATATAAAATATTATTTATTTTTATAATATGTTTATAAATAAAGTTATTTTAAAATAATTTATATAAAAATTAATGCATACTTTTATATTCAATATCTTAATATTTATATTTGGATTTATATATAATATATTTAAAAATAAAAAATATATATGATCCCCACCACTGCTTGAGTTGCCCCATAGTGATTTAGTCAAATGATTATGATAATGAATGAAATAATTCTAACAATTGGATTTGTGGACGTTAATTTGCCTTGTACCAGCTAATCTATGGAGAACCCTCAATTTTGACACAAATGTGGAATGCTTGATGGGGGACGAGTTGGTGTCGGTAATTACCTTCTCCAATTTTTCTTTTATAATATCCTTATAAATAAATCATATATCTATAAAATTTTACAATAAAAGAAAAACAAATTAATTTAAAAAAAATTATTAAAACAAATAATACTTTAATTATGAAAATCTAACGTTATAATATATGCAAAAATAATTATTATATTAATTGTAAAACTAACAAAATAAATAACTTAATATACTTTACAAATATGTGGCTAAACTTAATGTAATTTATTTAGACATATAAAAAATTTAAAGTTTAAATCTCAATTAGTGAATAATCTAGTTATTTAAAAAAATTATTATATCTTTAAAAATTACATAATTATACATTTAATAATCAATTATAATATATAATAAAAATAAAATAAAATATGTATAATTAATGTAAATATCGATCTATATAATTAGACCCAAACCCTAAACCTTAAACCCTAAATATCAAATCCCAAATCCCAAAACCCTAAATCCTAAACACCTAAACCCTAAACCCTAAATATCAAATCCCTAAACCCTAAATCCTAAACATTAAACCCCAAATCCCAAAACCTTAAACCCTAAACCCTAAACCCTAAATCCTAAAATACTAAACTTTAAACCCTAAAACCTAAATCCTAAATCCTAAAACCCTAAACCGCAAATCTCAAAAGCTTAAACCCTAAATTCCAAATTCCAAATCCCTAAACCTTAAACCCTAAACCCTAAATCAAAAATCCCAAATCCTAAAACCCTAAACCCTAAATCCCAGATCCCTAAATCCTAAATCTCAAACCTAAAAACCCTAAATTCTATTTAGAAAAATAATAATTTTAATAATGTATTTTCTTTTTAAGTAATAATTATTTAGAAAAATAATAATTTTAATAATATTTTTTCTTTTTAAGTAATAATTATTTAGATAAATAATGATTTCAATAATATATTTTGTGTGACGAAAAAAATAATAATTAAATGGTATTATTTAAATTTTATTGCATATAAAGATATTAAAGTAATTTATTATTTTTTTTTCATTTTATTTTAATAGGAAATCAAATACTATAATACTAATCTTTTCATTAATTTCAATGATAAAATCAAATCTCATTTCTATTTTTATTATTATTCCGATTCCGATTTGATTATTTAAATCAATAGCCACCTAACTAAAATACTAATAGCTTACAAGCAAGAAAGTCATTTATCTAGTCACGTAAAAACCCCTCAAATCAATTTTATTGTCGGTGACTTCGAGAAGCTCGATCCGAACCACCCTCTAACATGAAAAAATATCTTACATAATTAATGAGTAGGCATATCCTCTTTTTGTTTAGATCACGTGTTCTACTCTTCATTTTTTCTCTTTTTTTTATTTAACTGGAAGTGTTCTTCCTTTCCTTTAGAATTCGTTCCGGTTAAAATAGAGTGATTTCGCATTTGATTAGGTTTTATTTTTATTAAAAATTATTAAAAGTAATATTTATTATTATTATAGTAAGATATTATTTTATTATAACATATATTATCATAATACTAAATGTTTTGTGAATGTTTTATCAATATTTTCTTATATTAAATAATAAAGTTTAATTTTATTTAATTTTTACTAAAATGTTGAAATATAAGACTTATCAATATTATAATAAAATATTTTGTTATAGTAATAAATTATAAAAAAAATTAATAATAAATCTTTCCAATCAATAAATTATTATAATAATACAATACTTTATCAAAAATCTTTTCTTTTATCAAGTTATCTCTAAGTAGGACTTATTATCGTTGCTGTAAGATCCTTTTTTTAATGAATTTGATAAAAGATGAAAAATTAATTTTAGGTAATTTTTACGGTTAAAATTGAAGACTCGCAAATGCGTTAAAATCAAGTTTTTATCATAAAGAGTGGTCACTTTAATTTAGTTTATCGGAAGAAAATGGGATATGTACCGCATACAATTGTATCTGTGATTAATTAGGATTTTTTTTATTATTATTGTTCTTTAATTTGATTAACATCATTTATTTAATTATGTATTGAGTTATAAAATAATTATTAATTAATATAATATAAATTTTTATTTTATTTTATTAATAATTAACTGATATATAAGTTGTTATAATATCATAATTTATAATAAATATTTTTTTAATTGGAGTTATTATGATAACTCTGATTATTATTTACATAATATATTTATTGATAATATTTTTAATCGATAAAATTATTCTTTTATTTTAATATTAATTAAATTTTTAAATATATTTTTATTAATTTTTAAAATTCATGTAAATAATAAAAAAATGTTTCAATATTCCCACCAATTTCTTTTAATATTCGGGAGTTTAAATTCAAATTGTTAATTGATCAATTAATTTAGTGTAATTTTCGGTCTTAATATGCTCAAATGATATACACAATTTATTATTTTTTTAATTATCATATAATCATTGCTTTTTATAATCAATTTATTATTGTTTTAGTTATCATATATATATAATCAATAATCATGCGGTAATTTAATTAAATAATCAAATGAAATTTAACATTAATATAACTTATTTTCTTGAAATAAATATCGTGAAAAATAAAAATTTAATTATTAAAAAATATACTTTAAAAATAATCAATAACATATCATTATATATTGAATACCTTAACCTCGTATGATACAAATACAACTACATCGATCATTGATCACAAATGAGTCGTAGCTTGGTTGCTTTGTCATTTTATCTCTCAACAGTCAACGTCTATTAGTGGTGATTTCCACTTCATTTGTTCGTATAAGGTATTTGATTAATATTCAATAATAATACTTACGCCTTACATTCACATACCTCAGGTTTTAATGTAAATGAACTACAAAATGATGTTGATTTCTTAGATGGACAGTACAGTAGTTACATACATACTATTGAATGTTTATTTATCTTTATTTCATTAATTTATCTTTAAAAAATGATTTATCCTTCGTAAGAAAGTGAAAGTATTTTGTTATAATTGATTACATTATTTTATTCATCCTTGTTATAAGTGTTTGTTGTTTTTTTACTCAGGTAAATATTCAATATTGAAATGCATTACTTATTTTTCACTTACTTTAATTATATAATTGTTTATAAATTTTAATTTATTTCTTTAAATAATTTATAATTATAATAAATTTATTTATAATTTAAAATACTTAATATTTTGGATTATTTTGACGTGCAAGACATATAAGCATGACTATTTTTCTAATAAAAACGTAAAATAAGATTTTGAAGTAATAAAAAATAAGATATATTTATTATAATATTTAATATTTAAACTTTTGAAAACATATAAACATATATATATATGGATGGGAAGGTTACTAATATAACTAATTTTAATAAATTATATTTAAGTATTGATTTGATTCTATATATGTATATATTTGTCTAAAATAATAAGAATGAAATTCTTTTGTTTTATTTTTGATATGTCACTATTTGTACCAATAATAGTATACGACAAATACATAAACAAAAGTAATTTTTCTTAATATACTGTTATTTGTTATGCGACAAACACGTGAGTAAAAGTTAATAAAAGTGTAAGTCTTTATTACAAAATATGAATTTTTCGTTGACGTATTCATCAACCATTAATAATATACAAAGTGACATATCAAAATTCTTAAAATAAAACCTTCATCCCAATAAGAAGGCATTGGATAAGGTCAATTCAAAGCCTAATTCAACTACTTCAATTATCCAAAGATGACTCTTCTAATCTCTTAATTTTCTAACCTAAAGCTCTCTTTTTAGTCAAATACCATGAAGATTTTAAGATAGAGCAATAAAAATAAGATAAGATGTTCCTAAATCATACACACACACATTAGGGTTTTGAAATTTTCTATATTTACCCCGATAAATATTTTATAATTTATAAAAACAAATACAAATATCTTGCATTAATTAAAAAAACATTAAACTAAAAATTATTTTAATTAAATTAAAATGACAATATGTAATTGAATTAAAAATTCAAATAAAATTATCCAAAATGTGAAACATGGATATTTTTATCAATATGGCAAAGGTCAAGAATTATATTGACATAATTTTAAAAATTGGAGGATTTTGTGACTAAAGATTAAATCTTATTGACATCTATGATAATTTATCCCCTCTAAGGTTTAATTCCCGATCCTATATCTCACACTCAAAATGAGTACTTATCATTCGAACTAAAATAAAAACACCCTTATTTTCTTACATTTTTTAATGAAGATTGTAATAAAAAAATCATTTAAGTATAGAGTCATATTAGATAAATTTTAGTTATCCAATATTATAAGCTTCACTGATTTTTATATTAATGATTTAGGTTTCATTGAAAAATTCAATGCAAAAAACCAACAATAATTTTCCAGTGAAACCATCTGGTCCAAGAGCACTAAAATGATCCATGCCAAAATTAGTGGTCTGAATTTATTTTGATGTCGACACCCTTTATAAAGTTATGTTATCCTTAATTAATACCAAAGAGAGCACTACCTCCTCAAGTAGAATAAAGTCTAGGGTATTTTTAACCTACAAGGTGAAGTGTTGCTCATAATACCCAAAAATATGAGTGATAATTTATTTCAAATTGTGAGTAATTTCTCAATTTACCTCAAATGAGTGAAAGGTTTTTGTGCTTTTGAATGTCTAATAAGCAAGTGGTAAAAAGTAGTTTTTTATCACTATCTTTCAACCCATTAAGTTAGATTTTCTTCTTTAGGAAGATGTCATATTGATGTAACGATTTATCCAAATTCACATAAACATTTGACTTTAACTATAAATGCTCTTCTAGAAAGAGTCCTCGCCATATTTGTTGCCTCAATGTTTCAACCCAAATTTACCTAAAACCTCTTTATTCCAAATCTTAAGAGCCAATTTGAAGGCTTTAAGCTTATAATGACAATTCCCATTGGATTGGCATAAATAGATGCAAGTTTTGTTGCCTCAATGTTTCAATCCCGATTATCAAAAACCTTCTTATTCCAAATCTTAAGAGCCAATTTGAAAGATTTAAGCTTACAATGACAACTCTCATTGGATTGTCATGAATAGGTATTGAAAAAGTGGTGAGTATCAAGTCAAGAAAATTAGGATGCTCAATGCACATACTTGGCTCCCTTAAGTGGAGCAATAGTTGATGATAATCATAATGATACCAAGGGAGGTGCATTAAGAAACAATTGACCAAGAGTCTAAAAAATGTTAAAGTAGAAACCATGATTTAAACATAATAGTTTATGAGATAAACCACTCTTAAAATAAGTATAAAAGGCCTTTTTAGTATCAATATTCACCAAGTTACAAATGGAGCGTGCATTGAAATTATCAAAGAATTGCATTAAAATCCCCAATAACCAACCAAGAGGTATGTAGCATAGATGAAGTCCACAAAGAGTCCTTAAGATCTCTCTACTAAACTGCTTCCATAAGCAAAGATGAGAACGTGAGTGATAGCATTGTCAATCTCTCCACTAAACCACTGCCATAAGCAAAGATGAGAACGTGAGTGATAGCATTGTCAATGTAAGTGACTCTTGATATTGCAACATAACTAAAGCATGATTTGTCACTAAAAAAGTAGAGAAAAGTTAGAGCTTGTTAATAAGATTAGAATTAGCATAAGTAAAATGTATCCAAGACTATGCCAAAAGCAACCCTTAGGCTAAGGTTTGTCATAGGTTTAATAATACAAAGAAAGTCAAGTTTTTTTTTTCTTTTTTTCCTACCTTCTTACTTGATTGTGAGAAAAGGACAACCTTTATTTATTTTGAATGTGATTTGTGTATGTTTCAAGATGTCATCTTTGTTCACAATTTAACAATATTATAGCAAATATAAGTTATTTGTTTACCAAATTCTTTGAAATAAAAATAAAATAATTAATCATTAATCATTACATAATTAAAGTAATAAAGTAAGTAACATTTGATAAAAAATTTAAGTGGTTTACACCTTTTCTATCTATATATATATATATTTGTATTGCATTTTTAAGTGATTCAGCTAGTGATCTAGAAGTAAGATTCATCATCTCTATTTCAAATCATATATTTAAATCACATCAATTATTGTTTGATTAAAAAAAAGAATTTTATTTTTCATCCATCTTATTTAACATATTTTTTTTATTTAAGCTATATCATTTTATTTATTTATTCATGTATATATTATCTTCAATATCATATATAACTTGTCAAATTCTCTCACTCATTTTTTTATTTAGATTGAAATGCCATACAAATCTCTTAGATTACATCATTTAGGTTGTTTGGTATCTTATATTAGAAATTATGTCATTTAGTTATGAGATTTTCCTACATATGAACAATTACACAAAGATTAATTGTTCTTTTCACCTAAATAGACATCTATGATCTAGATGAGAGGTTTAAATGCTAACCCATGGAATATTTTTGTGAGCTTTATTCCAACTTGGTCAAGCAAACCTCACAACATAAATTAAATAGATAGCACGGAAAAAATGCAAAGCAACATATTAATTCAACACACAATTAAAATAACCAACATATAAGAAACAACAATTTGCGATAAATATACTAGTAATGGTTTGCCTCACAAGTTTTTGTCCAGGCCACCAACATGCATAAACATGGAAAAACATCACATAACATATGAATGAGGCATGCATACAAGGAAAGCCATTAAGGATTTTCAATCACTTCAAGACCTCATATGTGAGAACATATTTGGTAAATGATGATTGTACTCTCATAACATGTGATCAAACATAACACAACATACCAATTGAAAGAGTCTAACACCTGGTACATAACTAGGATAAAGAGATAATAACTCCTTAGAGACTCATACTAAAATCATGTACATGCATATTAATTTAAATCAACAGAAGTAATAATTATAAAGTTATATACATGTTACAAGGAAATGAAAAAAGGTATGTAACTACATAAATCAAATAATTTTTTTAATGAGAGTTTAAATTTAGTATGTTGGAACATTGAAAATAGAAACTTAGATTATACTATTACAATAACTAATCATGCATGACAACAAATATAACAAAGCAAACTCACATAGAATCCTTGTCTATGTGGTAACATCCTTGGGTTGCTTATAGTAACCACTCGTAACAAACAATCCACTAAAATAGAATAAATAGATACAACTTGATAGATAAGTATAAACATATATACACCTATCAATCGAAACCACACTGTCTTAACTACCTATTGTTACCCTCACTTTCTGTCTCTGTAACTACTTGATCTGACACACGGATTTGACCCCTCATTAACCCTTTGTCAAATCCTTGTTGAGGCCTCGTCAAACCCTTATTGAGGCTTATTTAACCCTTGTCAAGGGGGTCACTGCGCCACTAAAAATGTGATTTTTTATTTAAAAGTTACAAAGTAATTTTTCATAAATACCTATGAACACAACTAAACAAAAACAAAAACACTCAACCTAACATGCACACTACAAAAATCAATCTTATGGTGTGTAAACATGCTCATATATAAAGTATACCTAACTATATATGGCAACATATATCACCGCATAAATTATTACTTCACACAATAATACTAACAAGACTAAACCTACAAAATTATTATTGAATTATTACATTTATTTAATCTAAATTCTTTTTTGTCCTTTTATACCACCTAATTATTATATTTATTTCATTTATATCATTTGATTAGTCTACATCTAAAGGCGTCAAAGTCAAACAGTTAATTAATAAATTTAAAATAACTTGTATAATTAAGTGGTATATTTATTTCTAATATATCACTTAATTATGTGAGTTATTTTAAATCTACTAATTAACTATCTAAGTTGTTTGAAATCTACACTAACATGTAACATGTGACACCGTTAGATGAAAATTAACATAATGATATCAATGGAATAAATGAAATAGTTGAGTGGTGCAAACAATACAAAAACTAATTTCATCATATGAATGAAATAAATGCAATAATTCGATGGTAATTTTATAGCTTTACCTTGATAACAATATTATATAGTATCATAAAAACTATGTGTAACAAATGTGTTATATATATATATATATACACATAAATAAAATGCACGTGTAATGTACACATAATTTTTAAATTATATAGTATCATAAAATAGAATAAATAATGTTGATGATAATAATAATAATTCATTTTTTAATGAAAAATTGTAGCTGGGAAGTCTCAATAAGAATATTAGGATATCTCAATTAAGTTAGCATCCTCATCATCTAGTCCCTCAATTATAAGAATTATTAAATATATTATTAAAAAAAATAAGGCAAGTCTCAACAAAACCTATAATTGGTTTTGTTGTTAGCATCTGAATGAATAAAAAAATCTAACAAATGATGGAACATTCTATCACCAAGTCTCTAGACAAATACTAGAGGCCAAAGAAGTTATACTCTCAATTACAACATTACCCTCTCTATAAATATGGGAGCAATAAAACTCAATGTGAGCAAGTTTCTCTAAGTAGTCAGCCCAAGAAAGTACCATTTTCATGGCACCAAGAGTGATACAGTTTGAAAGAAAGTAACCATGTAAACCGTGTTCGACTCTAACCAAAGTTTCCTTCACCCAAAGTTTGTAGCATATATCACTGTATAAATGGTTGTTGTAAGTTTTACCTCAAAAACATATAAGATAAGCTAACAATCCAAAAATAACACCACAAAAATATTGACTTTTATCTATCTTCAAGGTGGCATTCTCCAAATAACCTATACAATTTGTGGAGCCCATAATGGGATACCTTATATCCATAGATTTTTGAGCACTTGAAGTTCATATACTATATTTTCTATAAATCTGCATTATAATAGATCCATCTCATAAATAAATCGACAATCTATGGTAAATGCTAAAACTTAGAATCGTCTATATGTTTTAAAAACGATAATTATTTTTGGATTTTCATAACATCTAGGTTACTAAAATAATCCATATAGATATATTTTCCTCCATTACTGTCATAAAAAAGCATTTAAAAGGGTAAAAATATCATTATTTTATTAAATATATTAAAAAGCATTTAATAATAATTTATTTATCTTTAATTTATATACACTATATATTTTATATACATAAAAATATACCTTATTTTAATTTAAAATTATAATTTAGAATAATTTTTTCCTAATATCTCATTTTAAATATAAATAATAACCATACTTGGTTATTAAAATATGTTGGATTTGAATTAAATAAATAATAGTAAATCAATATTCTATAGTATTTATCAACGAAAACTAATAATATTTAGATAACTCAACGCTCCAACATAATATTAAGAAACACCATTTTCTTAATTCGGTGATAATTTAGATAAACAAATAGATATATAGGTAACAAAAAGTATATAAAAAAACTTATAAATTATTATTATTATTAATTATTGTTTTAATAACGTAACTACAAATTAATTTATATGTAATTAATATCACTTATTAATTTTTTAGAAAATAATATTGGACATGATTCTTCTATGAATAATTTTTTATTCTATGGTAAAAAGAAATAAAGATTTTTTTTCAACAAAAGAATAATAAAATTAATAGAGAAGAGTTTGATTTAAAAAATGAGATGATTTAGGGAAATAATGATATATATTATAATTAAATTAAATATTTGGATCAAATTAAAAATTAAAAATTATTATATTTAAAATGATTTAAAATAGAAAATGACATACGAGCAAATATAAACTAAAGGTTAATTATCATTAACCTCCCTTATGTTTTTTTCTAAATATTAATGACATTTTTCAAGTTTTATTTTGTTTCAATTAAGTTCTCTTTACTTTGATTTAATATCATTAATATTTTTGAATAGTTAACGACATTAAATTTTGATCCAATGATGTATTTTTCTTTCCTATGACTTTGATACCAAATTATAACTAGTTGTATCATAACTGTAATTGTTACTTCATGCAAATTATTATTTAAAGGCATTTAAGTTTCTTATCAAAATATTATTTTAATTTTTATAATTTTTTATGTTTATTTTTATACATATTTATGACTAGTTTTTTATTTATTTCTTTATTTTTAATTACCATACCTATTTTAGTGGGTCTACCAAGGTCTTCCATTTTGTTATGTCTTCCTTTGTTACACTTGATGAGTGCTCAAAAAACATTAAAATTATCATGATTTTATGCACATTAATTGATTAAATATATATATATTTATATGTTTTATCATATATTTATATAAATTTGTCTTTTTCGGAATCACAGGTATTTTTATTGTTTTTCAGGTATTTTTGCTTAAAAATGTAACTTAAAGACTCAAAGAGGAATACTAGAAGTAATACATCACAAATATATTAATAAATAAATAAGGAAAGGTCAACAAATATGGAAATATTAGACAAAATGGGTCAAAAATGTCAAAAAGAGGAAATCGCGCTGTCGCACCACCCAGCCACACCGAGCCCCACGCGCGCCAGAGCCCAGTCCCACGTGCGCCTTGCTCCTACTCACGTGCGGGCCTATGCGCGTTGCTCTTGCTCCCGCGCGCGCCTGTGCGCACTACTGCTGCTCCCGTGCGCCACATGCCCAATCCGCACGCGCAGCCGCCCCCACGTCATGTTAATGTCATCAATGTCGTCAGCATTCACTACTCTGCATTTCCACCATTTTTTTAACATTTTTTCACCCACTTTTTCTTCTCATCCTCACCTATAAATACCAATTCTTTTCACTTCTTACCACACCTGAAAACACATCTTCTCTTCTCTTTCTTTCTTTCATTTCTAAGTTTTTAAGCCTTTCTTAGTTTTAGCTTTTCTTAGTTAGTTTCTCTTAGTTTTAGAGTTCTTCTCTTTTTGAAAAGAACTAGTTATGTTTTTGTAATTTATTTTCTTTTTGATTCAATAAATGGGAGTACAAATTCCATTTGGAGGTTTTCCAACAATGGGAATAGCATCGAAGTTCTGTAAGGATTTTATTTTCTTTGTAGTTATTTTTTATGCTTTATTCTTATATGTTATATTTAATTTATCTGTGATTAAATTTAACTTTGTTGGCTGTTTGTTTAACATGATATAATAATAACGTTGTTATGCTTGCGAAATATTAAATAGGTAAAAATCTCTAAAATGAATTGATTTTATTTTTATTCAAGATTTTATATTAAGAATGTTAGAGAGAAATATATTATTTTTTATTACAAACTTAAATCTGAAAATTAGATTTTAAGGTTTAGTTATCCAGTCTAATTTAGAATTATGCTATTTTATTTGTTGGAACAATCGCCCGGTAATTAGAGTGAAACTCTATTTCAAATTTTTTTATAATAATTATTATGTGAAAATGTATTAACAACATGTTTTCAATAGTGGTTTTAAAACTTGAAAGTTAGTACTCGGATAATTAAATTCTTAGGTTTAATTTGGACACCTTGAATAAAGTTTAAACTAACTAACCCCACCAAAGTAGCACTTTAAATGGTTCATTTTCAATCTCTTAGAAAAAAAAATTAATTTAATTAACCAAATTAGTTATCAACCCCACTCATAGGTGTTAATTGATTTTTTTAGTTAAAAAAGAATATCTAACCCCACCAAAGGTGGTATTCATATAAAAAAAAGAGAATCAATAAATATCAATTTATATCTTTAATAACCTAAATAATATGAGCAAGCATAATTAACTTAGTTATTATATCCATAAATACTCCACTATTATAAATAATAAAATTTGCATAAACATTTATTAAATCTGTATCTATGTTTATTTTTATGTTATTAGATTAGAAACACAAAATCCAAACTATTGTGACAAGATGTTTAGGATTTAATTTTGTTTTTAAAAATTTGAATAATAAATTAAAAACCACATATATTCCTTCCTTAGATCGACCTTGGGAGTATACTTATCATTTTCTACGAAATGATTCGTGCACTTGCGAGAGTTTTATAAATATAAAACCAAAGTATTGGCAGAATCGGCGATGTCAGTTTTCGCTAATCAATACCCAATATGTCTCAACTTGCTTAAACTTTAATATCTTCTTGGTAATGATGAAGGATTTATCCTTTTGGTAAAAATGAAGTATTTGCATCAGTACATAATATGGTACCCAAATTATATTTATTAGAAAATGGGAAAAGAGTGACTACTTGATTTTATTCATAATATTAATAATTATTATAATTCTAAAAGCCAACTAAGAATCTTAAAGAGATTCGTAGACGCTCATAGTTTCTAGATATATAGTTGCTACATGAATAATTTTTAGAATATAAAGGCTACTATTGCTGAAAATGTATTCAAATAAAGAAAATAAGGGTTCCTTTTATAAGACAAGTAATCCCTATTTTACCCTTACTTCTATAACTCATCTAAATTTTTGCTTTTGCCTTTTAAATTTAAGCCTTTCACTAAATCTAGCTTATATTCTATTAATAAAAGCTTAGATAATTGTTCCATTAAATTTGATAATAGCTTTACTTGCTTCAGGCCAATTGTAAATTCCTAGTTTTGGACCATTATAGACCACACAAATCTTTTTTTGATTTTTTTTTTCTGTTTTTTCATCCCAACTAAGTTTTTCTTTTTTCTTTTTAGAGATATTACTCTCTTTTGAAATTTTAGGTTATTCCTTTTCATTTTGAATTCATTCTTCAAAAGTTTTGCCTTCCTTAAAATTAATATCTGATGAGATTCCTCTTTAGAGTTTTTGAACTTTAATAATCGTTTTGAATTGTTAGGTTGTTCTTGTTTAATTCTTGTATCTAAAAGAGGCTTCTCTAGGTATACAATCTTAAGTTATTCTAAATGGATTCTTATCTCTTTTTGCTTTATCTTGATATTGATATCAAGATGTTCCATTCCTGTAAGAATAAAAATAGTTAAAGGTGTTGATTCTCTTGTAAATACATCTATTAAACTATTCTTATTTTTTAGAAGATGTTCGACATCAAAATTGTAGTAGTTAAACCACTATTACTATTTAACTAATCTTCCTTATTTATAATTACCTGTAATATTAGTCCTTAAAAAATAACCAAAATTCCTATTATCAATTCTCATAATGAATCTAGAACTTGTTAAATATATTGTAATTTTTCAATAGTTTTTTAACATCTAAGTATTCCTTTTCATTACTATGATAACTTAATTTTGGACCATAAAAAGATCCTAATGTATATCTACAAAGATATTTATTTTTGTCATCTACTTTTTTTTTTAAAAATGCTTTCTAATATTCATATGAAACATTTGTTTCAATTATTATTTTATTATTTGTACTTGAATAGTATAAAGTTGAAAATTTATTTATTTATGTTTTTACCTTGTCCATATACAAAGATTATGTCCATTTACAAACATGGTCTTATTTCAATTTTCATTATAAAGGTTTTTGTATTTCTGGAAGTTTCTATATATATGCTTAGCATATGTTATACATCCTAAAACATTTTATAATTGATTTTGTCTTTTAATTCACTAGAAAATCCTTGAATGTTATTTAGTGGGACTGTAGATTATATTTTTCATCTTCAATTTCTAACCTTAAAATACTTAATTTTTTATTGAGCAATTACTATTTTATTCTCAGAAAGTACAATGCATTCTTTTCTACATTCTTGTAGAATATTAATAATATATAAATAATGTTCATTTAATCCATATTTTTTTGAGATTCTAAAATCTCTTATATCATAACAGATTTTATCATTTCGTCTTATTTGTTTATATTTGTGTTTTTTTATATTTAATGATTATACAATTTTTAAGATTCTTATTCTTTCTCTTAAGGTGTCTTGTATAGTTTTTCTATTTTTTATTCTATCTTTATATTATGATTTTATGTAATATTCCTAGTAATTTTAAAAAAACATTTCCTTAAGTTTCTTGCATGGAAAAACTATATAATACATGTTATATATTTTCATATTTTTTAAATGTTATTTACCTTCCTCAATTTCATTTTCATTGGATTTAGTGATATATTTTACTTTATCTTTTATGATAAATTCCTTGTATATTCATTTACTATAGTATATAAATATTTTCTAACTTTGGGAGCACTTTCCTACATTTTTAAATATTGTTGTTTTATTAAATTTGTAAACCAAATTTTAACATTTTTTGTCATTTTGTGAACTATTACAAGTTGAAGGGTTTGCTTGTGTAATTTGAGAGGTTTGTATAATTACACTCATACTAGTAGACCATTCATCGAAAGCTTTTTTCAGTCTCTTTTATAATCTAAATCTAAAAGATCAGATCTATAATTTTCATTAAGTTTGAATTCTGGTGAGATGTTACCTCTAATTTCCTAATGTAATCTTTCTTTTATAAGGAAGGTCGCGTTCTTCTAACCATTACCTATTGATTTCTTTTTTATGTAGGTTAGATATTCCTTCATGATAAGGGACTAATAATGAAATTAGTTTTATATAATTTTTTGGTTTAGAATCAGTTTCACTGATTAATATCATATCATTATCTTTATTATTTGTACACAGTTTTTCATCATAATATCTTACTAAATATTCATTTGTTAGGGTTAAACTAATTTTTTTTATATTCATATTCTCAAGATCCATAAACTATTTTCTAATTATTTTTTATATTCTATTAAATTGAGATTATTGCTTCTTCTTTAATATTGGATTTTTTTAATTATAATTTTTCTTATTCTTAGGTATCAATGCATCTAATCTTTTAGGTGGTTCTTCTTTTAATCCTACTAATGGATCAAATTTGCAACCTATGATTTCATTGTCTCTTAGTATGCTATTTATATCCTTTCTTAATTCAATGAATTTCTTATGTATATTTTGTTGTAATATTTTATTATTACCATATTCTTTTATTTATTTCAAGAGTTCTTTTTATGTTTTATTTATATATTATAAGAATTTGATGTTTGATTCTTATACTATATCCATTTCTTCTACTAAAATAATTAAAACTTTTATTATTGTTATTTAGTTTTTTGTTATGTAGGCTTCCATCAAAATCTAATTCTATATTTTATAATTCATTTTTGAACATTATTGAGATAACAATGATATCATTTTCTTCTTAATTATTAGTATATTTACCTTCTTCTTGTATCTATAATGTTAGTATTAAGTTTTTTGTTATTTATTTTATAATAAATTATACATTTTTTTGAAAATATTTTTCTTATGTTTAAGAATGGTGAAGTTTTGAATTTCTTTAAGATTTAATTATTTTTTATTTTTTTGTTAATTATTATTTTTTGTGATAACATCATGAAATGCCTTTTGTTTTTATTTATATTATTTTTTGATTTTTGATTTTTATGTATAAAAAATATTATTTATTTATATTAATTTTAATTTTTTTTAAATAAAAAAGATACTTACAATATTTTTAAAATTTTAAAGACATTTTATGATATATTTTTTTAATTTTAAGAATATTATTGGTAGTACACATGAAATAAATAATAATAATATCCGACATTTCATGAATATTTGCCATAAAATGTCGTAATACTGACACCCTATATTTCTTTGTCAATCTTGCTGTATATTTCTCACTCTCTCTCTCCCATCATAATTGGACATATCTTCTTTACTAGCGAACCATGGTTGGAGAATTGCTCAACAGACCTCAATCGGTTTCTTCTTCTCTTTTGGCTCACCAAAGGCCAACTCTTTCCTCAACATCCAACTCTATCCGTTTCTTTGACCATCACCACCCCACGAAACCTGTTTTTCTCAAAGCCTGCAACGGAAACCGACGTTGGTATTCTCCAGATCGTCGGTTCAGAGTATTTTGTCAATCCAAGGTGATTATTGAACAACCTTTTTAGAATTAGTTCATTTGGAGTGCGTCTGTTTTTTGTAGTATTGAGTAAATTAGTAATCGAATTGTTGGCTTTGTTTTGGTACAGATGTGAAAAAAAAGTCTGGTTTTCTTTGTTGTTGAATAACTTCTCAAGTGTTGTTTGTAGCTCTATGATTGCATGACTAGTCGATTGGGAATTAATAATATCAATCCGAACTCAAATACTAATTGACACTGTTTTTTTTTTTTGAAAAATCTGAGAATTCGGATTTAATTGTCGTAATAAAAAAAGAATGGGAAAGAATTTTTTTTTTTGAAGGTGTTTGTTTATTTTGACTTTATCATACTAATTTCTACTCACCTTACCCGGTTCATTCTTCAAGGGACTCAATTTAATTTCAATGGATTCCTTTTCAATTTCCTTATTTTATGATCTCATTGGAAATCATATAAAGACGATTCCTATTAAATATAGCTACTTGTGCAAATATTTAACGATTAAGAAGCAAATGCCACTTATACAAATTGTGTACCAATTTACTAATAGTATGCTTTCTTGCTTAGAATTGCTGCATTTATAAGTCCAGGTTGATGGCTGAACCATAACAAAGTGAAGTGTTATTCAACAACCAAAAACTATATAGTTATCACGATCAGATATATAGTTATGGGTCCATACGTGTAGCAGAGATAACCATATTTTACTTTTGTGAGAACTTACTTCTAATTAGTGCATATTTTAGTTTTGTGAGAACTTACTTTTATCTGTTCTCTGAGTTCGGTATTGGACTGTTAGGCATGAGTATCTTTTCGAAAAATTTCAGATTGTCTTTGATTGTTGCGGTTGTTTGAATGGGAGGTTTCCCGTGTAATTTCCAATATATTTCTTTAGTGTGATTTGTCTTTTGGCCAAAATCACACCAATGATTCCCTTTTTGGGGATGCCTAAGGTCGCTGGAATAGTTTGCTCCGTGATTATGTTCGTGACTTTTTGTGGCAAGAGCAGAGGCTTCAGTTTGGATTGAGCCTTTAGTGTCTCCAGCATATTCTTGCACCTGCTCTCCTTTGAAATTTAGCAAATACCTCTTCAATTTGAGGTAAACGTCAGCTTCCAAGCATCTGCTCTCCTTTGAAATTTAGCAAATACCTTTTCAATTTGAGGTAAACGTCAGCTTCCAAGCATTCTACCAAGAACTTCATCCAGATACTTATTGAGACCTGCAAGAAAATCATAGGTACGAGATTTTTCTACAAGTTTCACATACTTTCCTGACAGCAATAATTGGGTTCAAATAGGTCCAGCTCTTGCCATATCTTGGTAAGAGCCGTGTAGTACTTTATGACTTCCATACTTGTTTGATATCCCTAGCATGATCTCTTAATTCACATAATTGAGCTGAGTTCTCTAAGTCAGAATAGGCCAATTTCACTTTGTGCTAAATTACTTGTCATGGTGTAAACAAGATACAAAGACCCAATATTCTCTTCCATAGAATTCATGAGCCAATACATCACTAAGGCATTATTTGTGTCCCATGTCGAGTAGGTGGTATTGGTAGGATCTGGTTTCTTTTTTGAGCCATCAAGATACCCTGATTCTTCCTCTCCCTCGTACAACCATCTGGACAGACTGTAACTATTGAAAAAAGGTTTTTCTATGTAGTTTGTAGCTATTGGCCATGGTGTTTTCCTCTCAACGGTATCCCAACTCTGGTATCATATGAGAAAAGATATCAGAGAAGAAAACCTAAAAACACTGCTGAAATATCTTTTTACTTGAATGATTAGGAAAGGCCTAGAATATATAGAGATATTCTGGTCAATAAACAGCCCAACGAAATAGGAAATAAATCAGCAACAAATTAGCAACAAATCTGGGAACAATTAACAAATGAAAACAAATAAAACAGAATAATAAAAATCCTTATTTTATTCCAAAAAAAAAATAGGATCCAAATCTCCCGGATGCCGGGTCATCAGAAAGAGGCCGATCTTCAATAGATAGAATGAAGCTAGATGACATGTCACAATGCATGAGAGGAAGTTCTCTTTCAATTGTATTATTATCATTTTTGATCCATTCAAGAAGTTCTGCTAGGTGCAGTTCATTGTCTCAGAAAACGTGCTTAAAGGCTATTTTGGACATAAAACTCGAGTGCTTAGTCAATGGTTCAACAGCCATAGACATCTTAAACTACTGTTGAGTGCTGACCTGTATGAGCTGAGTATACACAAACTTGCTTAGGTTGATGCCTGAACAGGGGTATCTTGAACATGCTGATCCTAATGAAATGTCTTTGTTGTATGTATTCTGTAAAAGATTGCATCTAGGCTCTGTAAGCATACAACTTTGGTTCCATTCACATTTATACAACCTTTGGTTCCATTCATATTTATTCATAGTTTATTGTTTAATGGACTCAAACATACCCAGGGTGTATTAACATATTTCTCTTTGACCTTTTTTTATTGTTATTATAGACTAAAGAACTGCATATAAGGAAGTTTTCACCTCTTTTGGAAGGTTCGTTACTGTCAAGTGATGCTGTCTTGGTCTCTGATAAGTTGAAAGCAGTTCCTGATATTTGGAGGCATTCAGCTGATAAATATGGTGATCAGGTAGCAGTTGTGGATCCGTACCATGATCCACCATCAACTATGACGTATAAAGAGGTGAGATTTCCTAATAGTGTTCCTTCTACAAGTTTTCACTTGATTCGTTTAAATTTTTTTCTCCTAGACTGATTCCTTTGTTATATCAGAAATCATGAAGTTTGTGAAAATTCTACAAAGCATGATCTTATGTTGGAGTTGGTTTTCTTAGTCTCAGAAAATAGTCATCATAAATCTTGCTGTAATGATGAATGGGGCGCTGTGAAGAGATGAGAGTGATTTGCCTCCAAACCTTAAGTGCCACAAACTTCTATTGGACCAACTGAAATGCTTCTGCAGTTCCTCTCTGAATGTTTATCACGCAGTTCCTATGAAAAGTTAATACATAGTCTTAAGGTTATGAGTTGGGGAATGAATAAAGTCAACTTCAAGCCTTACGTAACTAGACATTATTGCTTTTTTGATTTGAGAATAAAATACCTTTCAACCGTTTAGAAAACTACCCACTTTTATATGAGTCACCTTCATTTTTATGAGTTGGGGTCTATTTATGTCAATGAGCCCATGTATAGCTGGCATGACATGAAAATCGTAAGTACACAGATCTTGTATAAAGTTATAAGTATTTAAAGAATGAACGTCGAAACTACGAAAATTAATTATTTGGTTGTTGATTATGGAAATTGGGTCTCATCAACATTATATAGAGTACCGAAAATAGATGGACCAATATTAATAATTGTAAAGTATTAACAAAATATTGGTCCAACCAAACTACCCAAACAGAAAAATCAAAGTGAGAAGAGATTTCTTAGGTTCATTGCATCCCCCAAATCATGCATATGCAATTGTAGTTATCTTAGTTACATACAGGTTTAGATGATCAATTGTAGTACCTTAAATATTCATGCATATTTCTCAAATACACATTAAACTATCCTGTCACACTCTCATGCTATTTCAATTATATAAAATGCATTCAATTCACATGTGTTGCACATAATCCGCTTTCATGTTATTTCAATCAATGTGTCATTTATGCAAGACTAATCTGTAATTCTACTTTCTCAAACTAGATTAAAGATCTCAAATAATTCAATAAATGATTAATTAATTGAAAGTATTAAAAATGGTATTAAAAGAATCATCCAAACACGTAATAATAATTAGGAATCATAAAATTGAAAAATACATTAAATTGGGTTCAACGATGACCCTCAAAATGGGTTTAGTCACTCAAATACATAATAAGCATTAAAGACATTATACATGAAAAATTCATGAAAAGAAGTACAAGAAAAATAAAGAAGAAAGAAGATACTATCAAAAAGTTGAAGAATCCAAGCTCCTCCATGGTTTCTTTCTCTAAATCCTCTCTAACTCACTCTAAAATGCCTAATTTGGTGTGTTTGTGGCTGAATGGGGTTTTATATGGTTAAAATTAGGTTAAAATCCTTAGGACACATCTGGGCCGTTGGATCAAGTGGTAATGGGTGGCATCTCACATGTGCACGTCTCAAAAGGTGGAGAAAAGGTGCTGAACTGGGCTGAATCAGACTGAAACGGGATGTTCACTATGACCATGCTAAAACAATTTTGGAGTGATGCCATTTTAACCTTCATTTACCTCATCAATCGAATGCCCAGTTGAGTTCTTTCTTTTGAAACACCACTTCAAAGATTCCAAAAGTTCTTCTCGACGTCTCACATTCAATCTAACCTCTCCCTTAAAGTATTTAGGTGCACTGTTTTGCTCATATTCATTCTCCATCCAAGTTAGACCTAAGAGCTACTACATGTGCTTTTATTGGTTATTCTCTTACTCAAAAGGGTTAAAATTGTTATAATCCCTTTACAAGAAACATAGTTGTGGCTCTTGATGTTACTTTCTTCGAGAATACATTGTACTACCAAAAGCTTTATCTTTAGGGGGAGAATTTGATAGAAAATAACTCTGTTGACAAATATTTGACACAGGATCTTACAGAGGATAAGGCACCTACTCCACTTAACTTAGAGTCACCTTATCCTCTTGAGTCCACTATGAACACTTGTGATAATGAGCCTTTTCTACCATCTACACCACCCCAAAACTTAAGGGTAGGGGAAGATGTGAAAAATTAAAATAATTAAGGAATGATAGTTTATTCATGGATTCCGAAATCAAAGAAGAGAACTTCACACATGCGACACCAAGAGAGTTAGAATCGTTGAAAGATCCGACCATCTATGAGCCTACTCTAATACCAGGTAATTCCGAGTCACCTAAATCTTCTGAGTTACTTATTGCACTTAGAAAACCAACTTGGTTTTGTATGCTTCATCCCATCTCCAGGTTTTTCTCATATAATATTTTGTCTCCTAAATTTCATGCTTTTAGCACTAATCTTGATAAAACAGAAATTCCAAAGAATAACCATGAGGCCTTAAAAATTCCAAAATGGAGAGAAATTGTTATAGAGGAAATAAGAGCACAAGAAAAAAATGAAACTTGGGATGTGACAGAGCTACCAAAAAGAAAAGTGTCAATTGGTTATAAGTGGTGTTTACGATCAAATACAAAGGTTGATGGGATGATAGAATGGTATCAAGTCTGACTATTTGTAAAAAGGTCTACACAAACTTATGGAATTGATTGCGAAGAAACCTTTGCACTTGTGGTTAAACTAAATATAGTCCAAGTTCTCTTATAACTTGCAATAGATTTGGATTGGCCTCTTCAATGCATTAAAAATGCTCTTCAAAATGGGGAATTGGAAGAAGTTTACATGATCATGCCACCAGGATTCAACAAAGAAGGTGAAAGTATGATATGTAAACTAAAAAAGTCACTATATGTTTGGGACAAATGCGATACTTTCTAAGGATGGATGTTGCAAGATCAAAAAGGGGAATAAGCATCTTTTAACAAAAATACATGATCTTCTCACTGAAACAGGCATGCGTGAATGCAAATCAAGTGACACTCCAATTGAGATAGGAAAGAGATTTGAAAATATGGAAAAGTAAGCGGATAGAGAAAGATATTAAAGACTTGTAAGGAAACTAATCTACTTGTCTCACACTAGACCTAACATCGTTGTTGCAGTCAACATGGGATGTCAACACGTGCATTCTCCAAAGGAAGCCTATCTTGAAGTTGTTTACAAGATACTCAGATATCTCAAAAGATCACTGTTAAAGATGATTAGTTGTGTGTGTATTAGGTGTCTAACACTAGGTGAATATATTAATTGTGTATTAGGTGTCTTAGTTGTGTATTAGGTGTATGTCACCTAAGATTGTCTCTATCTTTGTATATAAATAGGTAGTGTCTTTGAATGAAAGAATAAGAGTGAATTCTGAGTTTTACATGGTATCAGAGCATTTGGGTTACAAAATTTGGGAATTTTTTTTTTCCGTTCAAATTGGGGGCTGATTTTGGGTAAACACAAATTAGGATTTGGTGCATTTTTGAGTTCAACTCAGAACACCCTTTTGGAGTGCACATTTTTTCTCACCGTCGGCATAGGGAGGAAGACCAGTCGCCGACCAGCCAAACCCCGACGTCTGGCCACCAGACGAGCCGCGAGTGGGCCACACACGTCACCGCGACTTTCTGTCAAAATTTCCATACGTCTCACCACCGGCACAGGGGGGAAGAATAGTCGCCGACCAACCAAACCCCAAAGTGTGTATTAGGTGTATGTCACCTAAGATTGTCTCTATCTTTGTATATAAATAGGTAGTGTCTTTGAATGAGAGAATAAGAGTGAATTCTGAGTTTTACAATCATCAAGTAGAAGTCTGTTCTTCAAGAAAGGGGAAAAAATGGCATATAAATCTTTATCGGCACAGATTGGGCTGACTCAGTAGAAGACAAACGTTCCACCATTAGATATTGTACCTATGTACTTGGAAACATAGTGACATGGAGTAGTAAGAAACAGAATGTAGTGGTAAGAAGTAGTGATGAAGCTGAATTTAATGTAGTTGCATAAGAAATATGTGAGACATTATGGCCAAGGATACTATTGATGGAGTATTATGGCCAAGGATACTATTGATGGAGTTCCAGATTTCAGTAAACTTCATGTCAAATTTTATTGTGACAACAAGGTAGCTCTTCACATCTCTTTAAATCTAGTACAAAGTGACAGAACTAAACGTGTAGAAGTGGAAATACACTTAATCAAAGAAAAAATTGAAGATGATACTGTTTCTATGACTTATGTCCCAACAAAAGAGCAAAATGTTAATGTTTTCACCGAAGGACTTTCTCGGCCAAATTTCGAAGATTTCATTCGTTAGTTGGATATGATTAAGATTTATGATCCAAGGTGGATTTTTGAAATCCCAAATAACAAGGGATTTGATTATGTAAGTTAATTGGGAAATTAGGATTAATTGTGAATATTATTAGGAGATTTGTAAAAGTTAATGAGAGGATTTGTAACAGTTAATTAGGTGATTTGTTTCCTTTTATTACTAGCTTAGTTTTATTACAAATAGGTAGCATGAAAAATTGTATAGAAATAGATAAAAATACACAGTTATTCAATTTCATATTCCCCTGAAGTTCAGTTCATAGCATTTCAATATTTATGGTATCAACAAAATTTCTTGCTGACTCGTGTCTTACATTAAGGATGATGCTTGCTGGCTACAACTTATTAGGGCAACAGGAGGTGGTCGGAGGTAGATGAACTCTTGTTTAATCTTAATCATATAAAGTTTATCCTAAGTGGGAGGGTGTAAGGATTATTTCTAGGATCTCTTACTTTGGTATGATGTTGAAAAGTGCTTGTAAAGCATTGTGTGCAATCTTTGAGTGAAATGATAGCAAAACATTCCAAAATTGTTATTTGGATTTATGAAGAGATAAGTGGTCACAACAAACTATTTACAAAAGCCATGTGATGAGTTTTGTCAAGTTGATCAGTATTCTTTTGATGTTTTCAACCTTGTTCCTTGATTTTATTAATTCTCTTCATGTCATTTTCTACAAGTCATCATACAGCCTGTGGACATATCCTTCTCCTAAGTGTTTATTGATAAAGTTGTTACTTCCAATATTATGCAATTTCTCTGAACAGTTTTGCTTCTTCAAATTGCAGCTGGAACAGAAAATTTTGGACTTCTGTGAAGGCCTGAGAGTTATAGGAGTGAAGCCAGATGAAAAAATTGCCCTTTTTGCTGATAATTCATGCCGATGGCTTGTTGCTGATCAGGGTATTGCAGAAATTATCTTTAATATTGCTGCCTAAAGGATGAAATGATTAACTAGTTGCATTTCTTACTATTTTTTTTTGCTTATATATCTTTGTAATGTCATTCAAATGTGTTGACATAGAAGTAGAAAGGGAGAATTATGATGTAGAAAATTTCCACGATTCAATAATTGATACTTATCTCTGTTAAAAACAAATAAAATAATGGATACTTATGAGAGATTAAGAGATATTTTATGAGCATGATTTAGCTGGAATCAAAATACAAAAGACACCGAAAGAATGGGTAAAAGACAGATAAATAGCCTCAATTTAACTAATGAGTAGAGATGATTGCAATAGATTGTTTTCTGGTAGCTATAGACTCTAAACATCAGTAGTAACTTAATCAAACAGACTTGTACTATCATTTTATGTAGGGCAATATTTATGCAATATTCTAGAGCAATATTATAGTGCAAAATCATACATTACATAGTAAACTTTGCTATATTCTGGAGCAAAGTTAATTTCTCTTATATTTTGCACGAATTGTACTATATCCTTATTCATGTGTTTCATTTCGTTTTACATAATAATACTTCAGAATCTTAAATACATAGCTTACTTTTTTCATTTTGTTGTAGGTATAATGGCTGCTGGAGCAATCAATGTGGTAAGGGGTTCTAGGTCAACTGTCGAAGAACTACTACACATATATAACCACTCAGAAAGGTTGGAAACTAAAGTATTGCATTCACTAATATATAATGTGTGGCCTTGGTACTGTTGATTCAGATGGTTTATGATAACTGTTCTAAAATTCAATTTTGCAAATACATAATATTCCCGAGTTTTTATTTATTTGAATATTTTTATTTGTTCCCGAGGAGAGATTGCTATGGTATGGGGTATTCAAACTGGAACTTCTCCATTTTTTGATTGTTGAGATCAAAGTAGGCAGAGACAAAATTAAAAAATTAAACATCTTCAGTATGCGTTTGCTGATAATAATGAGAGAGTAGAACATATTTTATAGACTCAAGAAACTTAAACCTTAATAAGACTTTAATTCTCACAGGAGAAGTTCAAATTTGATAATTTATTGCTTCAAAGCTGGAGTAGAAGTAGGTTATATATGCAATCTTAGAGAATGAAATGTTGTAGAGTCTACTGATTTTTGTATATATTTTATATTTTATTTTTGTTTTATGAACTTAATAGTACAATTTTGGTCGTTCTCTTTGGTTTTAGAGAGGTGTAAATGATTAAAAACTATTGGTTTTACGATGACATGAGTATAGGCTTGTATCTCAATATACATTTTCAAAATTAATTTTATTCTACTATTGGGAAATAGGAGAATTTGGTTTTGGAAGTTCTTTGCTTCTTCACTTTCTTTTCGTTAACTAAGAAATATTCTAATTATTATTGCTATTAGCACCACAGTGTTGCACTTGCAGTTGATGATCCAACATTATTCAATCGAATTTCAGAAGCATTCCATTCAAAGGCTACCATGAGATTTGTCATTCTACTTTGGGGGGAGAAATCATGTGTACATGGTGGAGACATAGGGGTGCCTGTGTATAATTTCAATAACATCATAAACATGGGACAAGAGTCTCGTTATGCGATGAACGATCCCAATATTAGTAGTAAGTGCCATTTTAGAAATATATGTTCATTCTTGGACATACTTAATTGGAGCAATTTCTCAATTAGGTTAACACAAACACAAACATGTGGCCAATGTTGCCTGGTCTCAAGATGCACCACATGGACAAAATGGTAATAAATCATGGAATTATCAATGGGCCATGTAGAAGGAACAATGCATAAAAACCTGAAATATTGTGTTTGTTGAGTTGCTTATAACTTTTCCTGCTTTGATTGTTACTAGACTCTTGAAATTTGTTGTGGAATCTAAATTTATACAGCTCTACATTTCTATTGCAAACAAAATCCCTTTACATATTGTGATGTATATTTCCTAGAGAGCTTGTCCCCTAGAAGTACTCTATTAGTCATTCTTCTTAAAATATTTGCTTGTTTTTAAGAAAACATTATAGATATTTAAGAAGTTAAATTGTATATTTGTTGGCTCTGTATTTTTTTGTACCCATATAATCCGCCAATTGGAAGATGAATTAAAACTTGTAATTTTACTATTTTCATCAGGGAAACACTATACATATGAGCCTATCAGCTCTGATGATATAGCTACTCTTATGTATACTAGTGGAACAACTGGCAACCCCAAGGGTGTGATGCTTACTCATCGAAATTTGTTGCATCAGGTTTCAATTGTTTGATCCTTTTTTTTCTGATATTGCTGACTTGGCAAAGAATAGGTTATATGTGCTTTACAAATACTCATATCTCATCTAGTCTTCATGGGAGTCTTGTGTTCATTTTAATAAGAACATGGGCATAAGCAAGTTTCACAATTGAAGAGTGCATGAGCCACAAATTGTAGTTCGATGATTAAACCTGACCTCAACTTAAAACAGAATCAACAAATTGACCCCAAGACGTTGACATATTATGCTTCATCTTAAGCTGAAGAATGGATGTTTGTGCTACTTTAGAAAACCATATTCCTAAAGCTTTTGTAAGACTATCACATAATTGATGTCCAAATGTCATGTCCACAGTCGCACCCTACTTGCCCAGAGCTATATGCTCCGTGTAATTGTGATCTACCTCTTGCAGAAGTCTTTGATGAGATCAGGAGCAATCTCTTTATTGCTGATTAGTGTAATTATTTAAATTTCAAGGGAAAATGTATTTCTACTTTGGCTCTTTCATTAATTTTTGGAATTTTATTTTTCTTGCATTTGCATGATGGTATTGCTCCCTCTTCTTTGATTACCTTATTTTTTCCCAGGTCAAGCCTTTGTACATAGTTTAGTCTAATTTGATGGTTCTTTTCTATGTTAATTGTTTGTAGATAGAAAATTTGTGGGATGTTGTTCCTGCAGAAGTTGGTGATAGATTTCTCAGCATGCTTCCAACTTGGCATGCATATGAGCGTGCCTGTGAATATTTCATATTTACTCATGGAACTGAGCAAGTATACACATCTGTCCGAAAATTGAAGGTATTGCTATAACAAAAATGGATTTTCATGATCATGTTATTGTTGTCTTTTGAGTATATGAAGTTTTGGAGTCACTTTGGACAACTGCAATATAATCAATAATGGTAATATTTTCCCATTCGTTTACTCTCTCAATTGTGTGCAGAAAAAAGGAAAACCGTATAATTTCCCTTATAATTTTATTCCACAATTTGTACATAATAGTGATATATCACCTTTTAAATATATTTTTCCATTAATTATTTTTAGTTTCATTCAATAGGATGATTTGCGATGCTATCAACCAGACTACTTAATTTCTGTTCCTTTAGTGTATGAGACGCTTTACAGGTATGGTCATTTCTTGAGAAATTCTCTTCATCCTTTCACATTCCATTCGTCGATATTTTTTTCTTTGCTAATGATAGTATCTCATTAATGAACTATAGAAAAGTTAAGGAATTTGAAACTGAATGTTTATATTTTTGTATCGTTGTGTATTTACAATTGATCTATAAAACTAGGCTAAGAAGAAAAGAAAACAAATTCACTAATAACTAATAGAAATCTCCTCGTTAACTATCGTAGATCTCAATATTTATCTCCTAATTAATTTACAATATCAAATCCCTTATTTTTTGGGATTTTAATACTTTCCTTAAATTGAATCATAAATGTTAATTATATCCAACTTGTCAATGAAATCATCCAAATTTGGCTAAGTAATTTGAGATATTAGTAGTTTGTTTTTTGTTGGGACATAGCTCATGCAAATGGTCACATCTTCAATTTTTTCTTTGATAAAGTGTATCCACTTCTTTTGGTTTTTCATGTTGAATGGATTAAGAGAAATATTGGTGGTTGTCTTATTATCACAGTAAAGTTTGATTGGAGACTTCTCTACAAGTTGGAGTTCATTTAAGAATTTCTTTAGCCATAGTACCTTACATATTCATTGTGCCATAACCCTAAATTTGGCCTCAATCTTCTAATCATCATGTTTTGCTTCTTATTCTCCCATGTTACTAAATTCGCAAATATAATGGTACAATGTTTGGTAGTGGATCTTCTATCTTCTACCAAGTTAGTCTAGTTAACATCGATGAAGGTTTCTATTCCTTTGTTTTCATTTATATTGAAAAACAAATCTCTACTTCATGATCCTTTTAGATATTTGAGAATTTCATAAAAAGCTTCAAAATGAGCTTCTTTTTGGGAGTGCATGTTTTGGTTCACCTTGCTAAATACAATGGCAGGTTTGGTGTGAGATAGATATATTATCTCTTCTACTAATGTTTAATACCTATCTTTGTTCATTAACTCTCCCAGCTCATCTTATTTTTTTTTCCAACCTTGATTGGAGTGTCACATGGTTTACACCAAAGCATTCCACTCTTAGCGAAAAGGTTGAGAATATATTTTTGTTGAGAAACACTTATTCGTCTTTTTAATCTGGTAACTTCTATTTTTAAGAAGTATTGTATTTGTCCCAGATCCTTGACTTTAAATTTTGTTGCCAATTTTTTTCTAGTTTTTCCTTTATATCGTCTCTAGTCAAGATTATATCATTAACATCAACTATCAAGATTGTTTTCCTCCCATTTCTCTGCTAGCATAGCTTTTAACATACATCCCTAATAGAAATCAGAATCATCTATTTCTAAAATTAATTTATCACTTGAATTAAGAAAATAAACTTCTTGAAGATGTTGTATTTCTTCTTTTATTTCTTTTAAGATTTGTTTATTTTTTTCATTCTAAGAGAATGTAGTATCTTTCTTTAATTTGTTGATAAAAAGAATTTCTTTTTGAGATAGATTTTTTATAAAACTCATTCTATGATTAAGAATTCCTAATAATATTTGTAATTGTTTTTTGTCACTAATTTCTTCTGCGAATTCTCTTACTTTTGATGTAATATGTTTTTAAAGTTTTATTGATTTAAAATGATCCCTAAAAATTCAATAGATGTTTTTTCTACTTCTATTTTCTTTGAAAATAGAATTATTCCATATTTTTGGAAATTTTCACATAATAATTTTAAATGTTTTTTGTGTTCTACTGTTTTAAAGAAAACAAGAATATCATCAATATATACCACACACAAGTCTTTAAAGTTTTTAAAAATACTATCCATCGATCTTTGGTAGACTTGTGAGGCTATATTTAATCCAAAAGACATTACATTCCATTGATAATGTCCTCTTGGTGTGCTAAAGGCTGTTAATGGTTTTGACTCTTCTGTTAATTTGATTTGCTAAAATTCAGATTTATAGCTTGTGAAATTAAAATATCCTAAAACATAATTATAACATTTTTTACCATAATTTGGTGGGAATATTATTTCTTCTATACCTATTTAGATATGATAAATTTGAGTTTGAAGTATATCTTCTTTTTGACATTTTTAACAACAATAATCTTATTATAATTATCTTCAGTTTTAGAAGATGATTTACTAATTCTTGCCTTATGTTTAAAGTGTTCCCAATCTTATTCAGGATATGAAGTTTGCTTAAAAATGTACTTGATTTCATGAGACTTGCATTTCTATTTTTCAAGGAATTTTTTGTCTAGGATTATCTATGAGATTTGTAAATAACTATTATTTTGGTATTTCTAATTCTTTCCAGTTAATAAGTCGTGGTTAAATTTCTTTTTCATAAGGGAGTTAAATAATTCTACGAAACTTATCAATTTCTTTTGTTGAAGTTTCAGGAAAATTTGTTAATTCATGGATAGTTTTCCATTGAATAGCTAAATTTTGAGATTGATGATCCATACTCAAATTTTTAAATTGAATCTTCATTTTTATTGAATTATTTATATTATGATATGTTATAAATCTTATGTTAAACCAAACAATTCCATGAACTAAATTTGATTAGACACTACCTATTATGGATTGAAATGGATCTTTTACCCTTCCATCTAAGATTATTGAAAGTAAAGGAGTGTCTAATCCTTGTCTAAATAAACCTATAATTGAGATTTGTATTAGACCTTTACGGACGTATTTGATTTTTGGATATTTTTTCTTCCATCGTTCCATTTTCTTTTTATCAAAAAGTTGTATTTTAGTTGTTCCATCTTTAGTACATTTAGCATCAAAGTTTCCAACAAATTGTTTAAAAACTTTTGTTGAGAAAAATTTAAATTTAGACATTTTATAGATATCTTCTTTTTTAACCTTTTATTTGATCCATTCAATTTCTTCAAGTTGTTCTTGAGTATAACTTAGTTCTTTTTCCATTACATCTTTTAGTTTTATATTTTGTAGTTTTTTAATAGGAGCTTCATTCATTTTAATCATATAACTTGTTTGTTCTTTCATCATAAATATCATCTCTGTTTCTTTTTCGCTTTCTACTTCTTATATTATTTATTCTAAATCAGAAGTTTAATTTCATATAGAACTTCTAATTCATTTGTTTCCAAAATCCTAATATCTTTTTTGCATATTTTCATTTTTTAGGACATTCTGGTGCATAGTGACCTTCATTACAAATAATAACATTTGCATTTTTTCTTTGAATATGTTTTAGATTTAGGTTTTTGTTTTCTAATATATTTTTTCTTTTTAAACAAGTTTGTTCTTTTCTTCCAAGGTTTTCACTTGAATTTTATTTTCTTATAGGATTTTTTATTTCCTGGTATAGGACATCTTATCTTCCAATCTTTTTTTAATATTTTATCACAACATTGTTGTCCACATTTTGTATTACTAATTTGATTTTTAACTTGCTTTTTTGCTTTAACTGATAAACATTGTTCATTTATTAGTCTAAGGACATAATTTATCCTAAAGCCTAAAGTGTCTGCTTTATTTAGCTTTTTTAGCCATCCTAGATAGCTTTTAATAGCTAATTCATCCTATGGGTTTGGTAATTTATGCAAAAATCGATCTAACCAATATATATCTTAAAGGGGTTCTAAAAAAAATAATACTTTTTAAATAATTTTACATATTCTTCAAACTGACAAATATTACATAATTCTAATTTTGATAAAGCATAGTTAGCATCTTTTTGAATTATTGGTTCCCTTGCATCTCTTATCAAATTTTCTTTAATTATTTTAGTGAATTCTCTTAGTATATTATCATGTCTAAGAAAGTTTGATAATATGAGCCCTTTTTTGCTCTCTATCTCTTGGGTTTTTTTCCCATTGTTTTAACCATTGCAGAGCATCACCTTGTAGAGTTCCTACAATATAATCTAAGAATTTTTTTTTTGTTCAAGTGCTTCTATAGTTAAGTAGAATAATGGACATTGATTGTGCCTATTCTTCTATATTTTTTTCTTATCTTTAAATGGTAGATTAATAAGGTTTAAATAAGTACCATATTGTGATATTGGTTGTTTACTTAAATCATTTCTTCTAGTATAGGATGGAATCGGTTCATCTTCTGATTTTGTTCCACTTGATGAAGCTTCATTCATATCAATATAGCCTTTATCTTGAGTTCTTTTTAGATATTCTTCAAATAAGAGATTACAATCAATGGTGGGAACAAGAAGGATAGAATCGAGAATAAAGGAATTTGAAATTTTTGCTTAATCAATCATTGTTACTTTGGATACTAATCCATCGACAATTTTGACAATGTGTCCTTGTAATAGTGTAGTTGGACGTTGGGTTGTTGATAGTTTTTTTTAAATAAGTTGGAGTAGTAAATAGGAAGCATCGAAGTGGAGGACGACGATGACTAGATAAATAGGAAGCACTGAAGTGGAGGACGACGGCGACTGGGTGCCTACAGAATAGGAAATGGGCTCGCGACAGTTGTCGTTATTGTTAAAAAATAGAACTATACACGAAGAACTGTGATGTTCGTGGGAGATGTACCAGGTGGTGCTTGGGTTGTGAACAATGACAGAAGTCGTTCACGACTGTGGTTGAAGTTGCACGAGACTTGATGATTGAAGTCTCGTGCGTGAGATGATGGCCACACCAATTCGCTCTCAGGTTCGCTCAAATGGAATTGGCGCTAATGAATATTAGATTGGCTCTATTTCACTCAAATGGAGAAATGCTCTCATACCATAAAGAAACTTTGAGAGAAAAACCACTGAAATATTACTTATTATTTCTCTGATATATTTCAAATGTATGTACAACAATATATATAGGATTAGGAGTTAGACAAATAGACTACTAATCTAGGAATATAGTTAACTATTATAGTCTTTACAACTACTATTATAGCCTGTATAACCACTAATCTAGGACTAATTAAGATAATATCTTTGAAATTTTACAAAGTATATTGATATTTTGCAAATTGACAAACTTCATACTAAAAATTGATTATTTTATTTGAAAACAATTATTGGAAGTAAATTTTTCAAGTACTGGAAATTAGGATGACTCATTCTATAAGGTGACATTTGGTTCAGGAAATGGAATGAGAATGAGAATGAGAATGAGAATGAGAATGAGAATGAAATTGAATGGAAAGGAAACAATTTTGTTTGGTTTGATCACTGAAATCAAAAAAAGAATCAGTATTACAGTGTTTGATTTACAACTAGAATGAAATGAAAAACACTATATTATCGTAATATCCTTATATTTAGTAAAGTTTAAATAATGTCATTTACTTATTATTTTTTCGTCAGACAAATTATATTATTGAAATCATTATTTTTCTAAATAATTATTACTTAAAAATAAAATATATTATTAAAATTATTATTTTTCTAAATAGAGTTTGGGGTTTTGAGTTTTGGGATTTAAGATTTGGGATTTAGGGATGTGGGGATTTAGGGATTTAGGTTTTGGGGATTTGGGTTTGTGATTTAAGGTTATATTCGTGGGTTAAGATTTAGGGTTAAAATTATTATTTTTCTAAATAGGGTTTAGGGTTTTGAGATTTAGGGTTTGGGATTTAAGATTTAGGGTTTAGGGTTTTGAGATTTAGGGTTTGAGATTTAAGATTTAAGATTTAGGGTTAAAATTATTATTTTTTTAATTAGGGTTTAGGGTTTAGGGTTTAGGGTTTTGGGATTTGGGGATTAGGGGTTAGGTTTTATGGTTTAGGGTTATATTTGTGGGTTAAGGTTTAGGGTTAAAATTATTATTTTCTAAATAGGGTTTAGGGTTAAAATTATTATTTTTCTAAATAGGGTTTAGGGTTAAAATTATTATTTTTCTAAATAGGGTTTAGGATTATATTTGGGGTTGGGGTAAAATTGAGAAAAAAATTTAAGATGGTAATGAAATCATGATTCTTTAAGGGGAGAAGGAATTTTGATTTCTTCTCTTTTAAGAATTGATTACATTCTATTCTCCTTTTCAACTCAACCAAACATAGGGTAATGTCATAACAAGATGTCACTATTCTTACAAACAAATGCAGAATCTCAATTTGTAATTAACTACATTCACGCATATTGGCGACATCAAAGTAGTAAAGTTTTCACTCTTTAACACTTCCAATTGTGTTCCCCGATTGTAGGTCTTGAAAGGTACAATGAGATGGAAGAAACTTAGTAGAGCAATGTAGGCCTGTTTGAGCTGATTAACATATATCAATTACAAGGTACAATATCAATTACAAGGTACATGTGGGACATGAATGATAGATTTAAGGACAATAGAGTAAGAAATTTGAATGCTCCTGTTGCCTGCAACTGTTGAAAGAGATTCATCTTTTAACTTTAAAATTATCAACACATGATGAATAAGAAGTATATAAATAATGTGTTTGTCATACGATCTTTTGCACTAGAGTTAATAATCCAAGGTTTTTTTGCCTATGAAGTGGTAATTGGGGTACTTAGGTCACTACCATTGTAAGTTAGTGAAATTGAGGAACATTGTTGGATGACTAACCATAGTATTGAATTACTCAAGAAAAACTTGTAAAATTGATCTAGTTATTATAAGATAAATGCTCTCTCTAACTTAGCTAATATGTGATTTCTAGTGGTCAACTAACACTTGAAATCCTCGTATCCTATTCTATCTCGCCTTCCAATATGTTGATTTTTTATGAATTTTTCAGTAAGTGTCCTTTATATGACCTAACTTACGGCAGTATTCACAAAATAAATTCTTTTGCATCATGGGTTTGGGTCAGTTCTTGATTTATTACCATGGGGCTATAGGTTAAATTTGTTAACGGCCCATGAAGCCCACCAAGCACAAATTCTCCTTTAATTTGATTTTCTATAGAACCCCACTTGGTATTGCAGAAATCCCACTTCCAAATGCAAGCCTAAGCCTAAGTCCACCAGGTTCAGGCCCTTTTCCAATAACTATAGAAGCCCTCACCTCATTCGGTAAGAAATCATTTCTCGTTAGCCAGCATCTCTAGTGTTTAGGGTAGAGACCTCACGTGAAGCCTCCTGCAACAATCCATGACCACTAGTGCTGGCACAACCTGTTTCGGTTGTGACTTGTCATCGGTTTTCTTTTCGACGAACTTCTGAAAACACTTCACGGACATAGGGTAAGGTTTTTTGCCAAGCATTCTCTCCCTTACTAGTTTAGCTCAGCCTAGAAATCAAACTGTTTTTTCTCTACCTTTTTATGGTAATGAACACTATCACTAGAATACTCATATTTCTCCTTGAAATACAAATCGATTTCTTACCAGAGCTATCATCTCCGTAAAAATCTACAGCTAGGTTAGGGTGAACCAAAGTTTTGATACCATATAGAAAAGTTAAGGAATTTGAAACTTAATGCTTGTATAGTTGTATTGCTGTGTTTTACAATTGATCTTACTACATATTATAGTAAATTAGACTAAGAAGAAAATGAAACAAATCCCCTAATAACTAATACAAATATCCTCATTAAATATTGTAAATCTCCTAATAATGCTCCCAATGAATATTGAATCCCTAGGATTTCAACAAGAACTAATGTTCACTTACATTTAACAAATTCATTGAAATTTTGATCAAACCTTATCAACACAATGTATCCTTTGAAAACTTCTAGTTATGAAGTTTGTAACAAAAACCATCAATATTTTATAATGACATGCTTCAACAGCAAGTACACCGTGTACACTGGATCTCCATGAAGATTAATAGGAAAATGCTACACAATAAATGATAGATGACTCCAAAAGACTTAGAAGTGACTCATAGTTTGGAAATTTTTTGATTTCTTTTTTCCTTTTTTCCTCTTTTTTTTCCTCATATATTTCCTTGCATTCATAGTTACTAAGCTTTTCCCTTCTTTATATTTTTGATCTATAGTGATTTAGCAATGTGTTTAAATGGCAAGAGATATGATTTCACCAATTTTTTATTGTTATTATTTTTTTTTTCAAATGGTTTCACCAACGATATCAATGGAATGGTACTTTCTATTGTGTTAATTTTCTCTAATAAATTTTTTCATGCTTGGTGATTTCCTTTTGATTCTTTCAATTTGTTTGCAGTGGCATCCAAAAACAACTTAGTACCAGCTCTGCTGCTCTTAAGTTTATTGCCCTTGCATTAATTAGGGTCAGTTTGGTGTACATGGAGTTAAAGAGGATTTATGAGGTTTGATTATCTCCTTGTGACCTTGTCTGCCTAGCTTATCAAGCTATTTGCTATTTTACAAGTCAAACTGAATCTCTGAGTTTTGACCTTTTAGTAAAGGGTTGTATTTCTGAATATAACAATGATGCTAATCTTGTAATGTGGCACCACCATAACATTCATTCATTTCATTTTTATAAGATGCAGCCATTCATCCTACGAAATCGGATGTATCTCCATCAATAATTATAGCTACTTTTATGATGTTATATCTTACTGGTTGCAAATATTTTTTATAAGAATCTTCTGGTTGCAAAAAAAAAAAAAAATCATCTTCACCTCCATCTACTTATTTAGAATTAACAGCAAAATTTTCAGATATTTTAAGATAATAAAGAGCTAAGCTTAAGTTGCGGAAGAGATGGAGATCCTTTGATAATCCTCCTTCAACCATTGTTGACCCTTCATGATCAATAGTGGTCCCTGGTTATTGGCCATTTTCATCTCTCTGGAAACTGTTGTTCTGTTAGATATTAGAACCGACCATTTTTTTTAAAACTAAAGTGACAAATAAACTGTAAACATATACATAAAATTTGGGTACATTAATAATTTTACACTTGTAAATTAGACCACAAATAGTAGTCTTGTCCCCTGTTTTGTTTATGTGAATAACAGATAATTGGTTTCACTCCCATCTCTGCCATCCATTGCATATGTTTAAATTTCGGCACGAAAAATATATATTTGATATGTTCTGCCAAAAAGTTAATTCTTCAAACCAATTAGATTGGCTTAATTAGTTGGAATTTTCTAGTATGTATTTAATTGTCCTTCAGTTTAGTTTTATTATTTCTTATCTTTATAAAATGAACATAACTTGTCTCATATGTGATAAAATTAGTGTTTTTAAATAAATAAACATCAATAAAACAAAAACAAAAACAAACAAAACAACTCAAGACGTTCACCTAGGGTCATTTATGTACTCAACCAAAAGTATATAGGATGTGGTTCTAATGTAAACGTGTTTTTAAGTTAATATGTATTGCACCTGAGTGTTTTCAATTTGGTTTATAGGGAATGTATTTAACAAGGACCCAGAAGCAACCTTCGTATCTTGTTTCATTACTGGACTGGTCATGGGCAAGAATCATTGCTGCAATTCTTTGGCCAGTGCATATTTTGGCCAAGAAACTTGTGTACAGTAAGATTCACTCTGCTATTGGAATATCAAAGGTATTGTTATGTTTGCATTATTCATTTTAAGTAAATCTGGAGACAAATGCCTAGTAGTACAGGATCCTATGTAAAAGAAAAATTACTTAAATCATACCAGAACTCCATTAGTACTTTGGAAGACTAGAAATCACATTTTGTGTATACCACTGGACCTTGGTCTTCTGAAAAATTGTTTTAAATATTTCTCTCCCCTGAAAATAGACTACTTTTTTATTTGTTTTAACTGGGAATATTTTTTGATAATTGCTTATACCAGCTGTGAACTCCTTTTGAATTCTTTTCCATTGCAAATTATGACTGAGAAGGGCTTTAATGGTGATGCTTTATCTTGCAAACTGTAGGCTGGCATAAGTGGAGGTGGTAGTTTTCCTGCTCACATTGACAAGTTTTTTGAGGTTTGCTTCTGCATATTTCATCGGCAAGGATGAGTTTTCTACTTGTGTTTTCTTGCTAATTTCATGTATGTGCAGGTGATTGGAGTGAAAGTGCAAAATGGCTATGGTTTAACAGAGTCCTCACCTGTTGTTGCTGCTCGAAGACCAACTTGTAATGTAAGAGATACTATGTAGTATGTACTATATTTAATAATGGTAGGAACTGTCAATCTTTCACAAAAGATCACAAACATATTACTACAGAAATATTTTTCTTTACTAATTGAGCACATTTTAGTTGCTTCCTGATTTTAGATGAGGTTATGTGCAAGAAAGTTGTTCAAGCTATTCATAAAGTATATCATGTATGAGAGATGTATACTTCTTACAGTCATACAATTGGGTGAAGCTATAATAGGAGATGCTTAGTTTATAACTTTCATTCATTTTCTTGAGCATTGAACAAAAATAATTAGCATAATGGCATAAGATCGTACTTGTGGTAAATCACTGCTTGTAGAATCAATAAAAATGCTATCGGGACTGTATCATGTTATTTGTATTCATAACTGTTTTTCATGTATGCCTAGCTGGTAAACAAGCTCTCCAAACTTAGAAGTTAATTGTTATGTATCTCATGATTTTCAACTACCTCTAGAGAGTTGTGTACATCTAATTTCTCTTCTGATAAATGGTTGATGTTTCCTTGTCTTAATTGTATCTTCTACTAAGTAGATTGGTATACCTTTTGATGATGTTATGAATGTAACGTTACTGAAGGTCCTTGGCTCAGTTGGTCATCCCATTCAACATACAGAGTTCAGAATCGTTGACTCTGAAACTGGTCAAATTCTACCACCTGGTTCAAAGGGCATTGTCAAAGTGAGGGGGCCACAAGTAATGAAAGGTTACTTCAAGGTATTGGTGTTTTTTTTCCTTCAAAGTGATTTTTGTTTTGTTTCTGAACGCAAAAAAAAACTTCTAAAAACAGTGTTGTCTTTTCTGTGGAGCATACAAATGGGTTCTTGAACATCTTTCTTGCTTGTCTTTTGTCAATTCACCAGTAAACTTTTGTTGCTGAAATGCATACGTCAAGGAGCTAGCCATTGTAATCTGTCATCAAAAAATCTTCTACTATTACCTTTTACCAATAAACAAATGCCATGTCAATCCAATAGCTATTTCCAATTGATTGCAATGTCACTGTTTGCAAAATTCAGGAAAAAAATTGTAGGAATTCAAACTAGCCACATATTAGAAACGGTTAGTTTTCTATGATTGTAGATTTATATTTTAGAGATTAATATTATGTATATAACTGTGATTTGTTTTTCTTAACTAGTGTAAATTAGTTCTTAGAAATTATGATCAAATCAAGATCAAATCAAAATATTTCTTTTACAGATATTTGTGTATATATTTATCAAAACTGTACCTAAGAATAACAAAAAAAATTATTCCTATTATATTCTTTATGGTATCAGAGCATGGATTCTAAAACCTATTTTTTTCCTTTTTCCTAAATTTTTCACATTTCTCTGTAAACTATAATCTTTTCGGTATTACCGATCTCTCTTTCTCTTGAACTCGCGTCCACCATAGCTGATTTTGAGCAGACTTCCAGAGAATCATCTTTGCCTATCCATCCCAATACCTCTATCAATCTTCAGATCACTTAGACCCTTCACGAAAACAATTTTACCCATATAATCAATCAAACACTCAATGGCCACAACTATCTCCAATGGTCTCAATCCATAATGATGTTTATCAGTGGACAAAATCGAGATGATTATCTTATAGGCGCTGCTGGCCAACCAAGTTCAAGTGATCCTAGATTCAAAGTTTGGAGGGCAGAAAACAACCTGGTTATATACTGGTTAATCACTTCAATGACTACCGAGATAGGTGAAAACTTTTTCCTCTACACTACAGCCAAAGAAATATGGGATGTAGTTCGTGACACCTTCTCTAGCAGTGAGAATACTACTGAAATCTTTCATGTAGAGAGCATCCTACGTGATCTAAGGCAAGGAGAAAACACAATCACCATTTACTTCACCACTCTGACACGGTATTGGCAACAATTGGACCTCTTTGAATCTTACAAATGACAATGTCCTGATGACAGTACCTATTTCAAGAAAATAGTGGAGACCAAATGCATCTTCAAGTTTCTAATGGGTCTTGATAAGTCACTTGATGAGGTGTGAGGTCGTATACTTGGAATCAAGCTTATACCAAGCCTTCGAGAAACGTTTTTCGAGGTACGTCGAGAGGAGAGCTGAAAGCGAGTCATCCATTGATGGGACATTCTAATATACCTACATCCATTGATGGCTCAGCCCTTACTGCTGCCAAAGACCACTTGCCCATGGTCAAACCTATTGCTTGTGCTGCTCGTGGGATGTTACATGGAAAACCACTAGATTGGAAGCCAGGCCACATTAAAGAAACTTGTTGGAAGTTACATGGAAAACCACTACATTGGAAGCCAAACAAGACTGCTAGCGATCGTGAGAGTTGAGTAAATGCAATCTCCACAGAAGCAAACCAAATACCTTTTTCGAAAGATCAGTTGGAGCTACTTCAGCATTTGGTTAGGAAGGCAAATCTATCAGCCAGTCCATTTACAACTGGAATAGGGAACCGTTTTGTCCACAACAATGAAAATCAAGCACTTCATGTGGCTCAGTCACCTTCAACATCTTGGATAGTAGATCCAGGCGCATCATATCACATGATAGGTGATAGATCACTGTTCTCCACTTATACTCCATGTCAATACTCATATAGTGCGTATTGCCAATGGTTCACGCACAAGAGTTCTTGGAATAGGAACCATATATGTCTCACGCAATCTCATTCTACACTCAATTTTCTTTGTACATGATCGTGTGTGTAATCTAATCTCTATAAGAAAATTAACCCATGATCTTCACTTTGAGACTATATTTTTTTGGCAAATTTTGTGTTTTTCAAGACTTGAGTTACGAGAAGATGATTGACAATGCTGAACTTTGTGCAGGCTTGTATGTCATCAAAGTAGACTCCTTTTTTGTCCCAGTTCAGAGTAGTAATGATAAAATAATATCAGACCCCAGTGTTGGTCAGTTCAAAGTCATGGGTCAATAGGTCAGTCCAATAAAACAAGTGCAATCTTGTTGTGGCACTATCTTTTAGGTCATCCAAATTTCTTGTACTTGAAACTTTTATTTCTATCATTATTCATTAATAAAGATGCAAAGTTATTTCAATGTGATGTCTATCAAAGCACACTCGAAGTACATATGTTCCACGACTATACAAACCAACTCTCTCCTTTTCTTTTATCTGTGGTGATATCTAAGGGCCAATCAAAATCCCTAATATTTCTAGAGCTAGGTGGTTTCTATTGTTGGTTGATGATCATACATGATTAAGTTGGACCTTCCTTATGAAAGATAAATCTAAAACTAGCCAACTCTTCGAAACTTTTCATACCATGATTCAAACTCAATTTTAATTTCTAAGCAATCCTTCAAAAACACATATGAAGACAGTTTATCATATTCTTAGATATCTTAAGAGGGACCCTGGAAAGGGACTAATGTTTAAAAAGATGTTTAATTGCTCCTTAGAGGTCTACACGATGCAGATAAGGCTGTATCCCCCATTGATCGAAAATTAACTTCAAGGTATTGCTCCTATGTATGGGGAAATTTAGTGACAGTGGAGTAAGAAACAACAGGTGGTGGCACGTAGTAGTGCTGAGCTAGAATTTCAAGCCTTAGCTTAAGGTATTTGTGAAGGAATCTGGTTAAAACGGTTACCAGATGAACTCAAAGTTAGCATTTATGATCCTATAGATAGGATGCGTGACAACCAATTAGCTATAGCTATTGTCAAGAATGCTGTCCATCATGATAGGACAAAGCATATTGAGATCGACCGACACTTTATTAGCGAAAAGATAGAAAGCAATGTTATATCACTAAAACATGTTCCATCTCGACTTCAAGCAGCAAACATCCTCACAAAGGCACTCTTTCGTCCAAACTTCATTGAGCTAAGTTCTAAACTTGGTTTAATAAGTATATACCACTTAGTTTGAGGGGAGTGTAGGAATTTAAATTAGTTACATATGGAAATTGTTACTTTCCTATAATTGTGGACTAATATTTTAGGGATATTAATCTTGTGTATATAGCTGTGATTTTTTTTCCTTAACTTGTGTGTTCATAGAAATCAGAATCAAGATCAAATCATGATATATTTTTTTTTACAGATCTTTGTGATCTTTGTGTATATATTTGTATCAAAATTGTACCTAAGAAATAACAAAAAAAAAAAAAAAAAATCCCATTCAATTATGCTTCTAAAACCAATTGACTCTTTTGTGTTAACATTTCGATTAGAATGCAGCAGCAACTAAACAAGTACTAGATGAGGAAGGTTGGTTAAATACGGGTGATATAGGTTGGATTGCTCCCCATCATTCACAAGGGCGAAGCCGTTTATGTGGAGGAGTAATTGTCCTTGATGGACGTGCTAAGGATACAATAGTTCTTTCAACAGGTATGCCATATACCTAAATTTCTTTTGTATAGTACTGTTTTTTGGCCTGAAAGAAGGATATTTTGTATAGTATTGCCACCATTGATCTATGATATAATGTGAGATGCTCTTCTTATGGTCTAAATAACTCCAGTATCTTTTATGAAACTATATAGGAATGAGTGCTGCTTCTATTAAATTTATGAGTGTGACATTTTGAGCTATTGTTTTATGTGATAACTTCATGCTTTTATAAGTGTATCTGCTTGGAGATCTCTGCTTTATATATTTAAGGTAGTTATATGGTTTAAACAGTTTAAATACATGCTTTTATAAGTGTAAAATTTCTGCTCCTTCGTGTTAAAAGTTCGCCTTTTTAACTATTAGAAACAAGTCTTCACACACCAGTCACTTGTGTTTGTGCTGAAGGAAGTTTTGAAGTCTAGTTCACTGATAGTGATTTTCAAAGCTAAGAGTTGTGTTCCTTATTCTATTGATTGGACTGCTCATCACTTACAAAGAACGAGTAAAACAGATGTGGAAAACTTCTTATATAATTTGTTGGTTAAATGGAAATATCAGAATTTGCTTGTTTATGAGAAGAAACATTTGCTTGGCAAAGACCATGTTGGCTTCTCAGGCTAAAGTATGCTCATAAACTGATCGGTTAGCCCCTTCTATATGTTAATGCCTGGGGAGATTATGAAAAGTACAAAGCTGGTCTTGATGTTAGTATGCGTGATGCATCTAGTACTTGTATTTTAGCAAGAACATTAAAGGTTTCATGTGGACTTGTGGATACTGGAGAGTGCTATCCATGCAGAACTATTGGCTTAGGAGGAAAGGAGGGAGTTGGCTTCTGAGCTAGCAATGGACAGTGTTATTCTCAATAGCAGCTCTCTTCAATTTAAGGATGCTTTATACTATCTGCGTATTCCTAAACAAAATAGGATAGTGCATTGTTTCCATATTGATAATCTTGTTGGGCAATAGCTTGCAAATTGGGCAAGATTTCATGCGAGTGAATGTTTTTTTATCATTCATTTCCTGTCCTGACTCTTTTTTTTTAAGAAGGGTATGTTTGCTTATGGTGACTTTTAGTATACGGAAATCCTGAAGGATGCTGCTTGATGTTTCCTTTTATTTTTCATTTGTTCTATTATTTTTTCTTGTCTCCTTGCAAAAATGAATATTGAATTGTGTACTCTTTTTGTTGAGAAAATAGGAGAAAATGTTGAACCACTAGAGCTTGAAGAAGCTGCCTTAAAAAGCCCTCTTATTCAACAGATTGTTGTAATTGGCCAGGTTCCTTTTTTTTTAATGTCTATTTCAAATGCTGCTTTAGCACCTTATGGGCTTCAATTACTGCTATATTGTTAACACATTAGAAGAGACACATATTTCATATTTAACAGCATTGCATTTGTCCCTGCAGGATCAACGGCGACTTGGAGCTATAATAGTTCCAAACAAAGAAGAGGTTCTAAGCACAGCAAAAACATCATCTATTGTAGATGCAAATGCAACTGACCTAAGCAAGGACTTAATGACAAGTCTCTTATATGAAGAAGTGCAGAGACGGTAAAACTTGTGCATAACTTGTTCCGAATCCACCTCACAGATTTATATGACTGTTCAAATTTCTTTTTCTTTTCATTTCTTTTTTACTCTTAAATAATAATTGAAAAGAAAAATTCCATTTTAGTGGTATCAACTTTTTGGAAAATTACTTAGGTGAGTTTGAGGAATTACCACACTAATTTGATGTAGAGATTTCATGCTCAGATGAAACAATACGAAGAGACATCCGAATTTTATTTTGGAAGACTTTTTTTTTGTTGTTGGGGGTCACAAGAGAAATAGTCTTTTTCCATTTGAATCAATGTCAACATAGTTCAACCAAAACAGAAAACTACTCTCAACATAAACTAACATGAAACAGAGGGCAAATGAAGGACGTAACAAAGCCCTTAGAGCACATCCAATGGTTCCTCAGAGGCTATCTACATAGTTCAACCAAAACAGGAAAACTACTCTCAACATAAACTAACATGAAATAGAGGCCAAATGAAGGACCTAAAAAAGCCCTTAGAGCACATCTAATGGTTCCTCGAAGGCTATCCAAGATAGCATTAGAACCCAAGGGCACACCTTTAAATCAAGCCATAACATCAATATTCAGTTAGAACAAACTATTGCAACCTGTGTTGCCTAAGGTTCCTAGAGAAATTGATATTACATAAAACAAGCAAGAAAACAAAGAATAAGACTCAAAATCTCAAATACTCTGGAAAAAAATTCTAGAAAACAACTAAAGAACATAGAAAAAAGGCTCCACACTCAAAACCTGCAAAACATAGCATACAACCAACAAAATCAACAACTGCTACCCGAACAACTACCATGTCATCCTCTATCAAACCACTGAGGTGATGCAAAGGATCAAATATGAAGCCCTACAAACTCAGTCTCCATGGTATGGGAAGGACCCAATAGCCATTAGCCAAATAACGATGTCATCTTCAGCCTCAACCACTACCATTACATTACTGTAGATTTTCAGAGAATATTATTAGTGTTGTACAGGCTGTAGAGTTAGTGTAAATCAAGCTGTATTTTCATTATTGTTACCAGCTGTTCTATTCCTAGAATTAGTAGACACTTTGTATTTCTATAAATAGATTGTATTATAGTGTTGTAGAGAAGAAGAGAAAACAGAGAATACATACTCCATATTATCTCCATCTTATCTCTCGGAGTACATTTAACATGGTATCAACAGAGAATACATACTCCATATTATCTCCATCTTATCTCTCGGAGTACATTTAACATGGTATCAACAGAGAATACATACTCCATATTATCTCCATCTTATCTCTCGGAGTACATTTAACATGGTATCAAAGCATTTCTGAAATCCAGAAATCCAATTTTATGTTATATCACTTCTGTCCAAGGAACACTAAAATTCTGAAATTCAGAAATCCAGAAATTCTGAAATCCAAAAATCCAAAAATCCAGAAATCCTAAAATCCAGAAATCCAGAAATCCAGAAATCCAGAAATTCAGAAATCCAGAAACCAGAAAGCAGAAAGCAGAAAGCAGAAAGCAGAAATCCAGAAAGCAGAAAGCAGAAATCAGAAATCTAGAAAGCAGAAAGCAGAAAGCAGAATCCAGAAAGCAGAAATCCAGAAAGCAGAAATCCAGAAAGCAGAAAGCAGAAAGCAGAAAGCAGAAATCCATTTTCTGCAGCAGCTTGCATTCCAGAGACAAGTAGAAATCCATTTTCTGCCGCTTGCTTTCCATCTCAGTCATCGTCGCCGACCATCTCCTCATCGTCGGCGCCGATCATCATCATCGCCGTCTATAGTAAGTCTCAGTCTTGCAGTCACATTCTGCTTTGTTTTTTTTTGTTTCCCGTAGGAGTAAGCTGTTTTAATATATAACAGCCCGACCCGGTTAAACCCTACCCGGACCAGTCAAACCCTACCCGGACCAGTCAAACCCTACCCGATTCGGCCAAACCCTACCCGATCCAGCCAAACCCTACCCGAGCCGGTCAAACCCTACCCGACCCGGTCAAACCCTACCCGACCCGGTCAAACCCTACCCGACCCGGTCAAACCCTACCCTACCCGGTCAAACCCTACCCTACCCGGTCAAACCACACCCGACCCGATCAAACCATACCCGACCCGGTCCAGCAGATTATTCAAAAAAAAAAAAAAAAAAAAAAAAAAAAAAACAGCCCACAAATTTCAATCCACGTATAATCTACAATTGCAAAAAATGGCCACGGGAAAACTTATAATTCTTGGTTCCACGGACAATAGTCTTATGCCCATCACCAGTCACAAATTAAATGGGCACAATTATCTTCAGTGGTCCCAATCCGTCATGATGTTTATATGTGGAAAAATGAAAGATGATTACCTTACTGGCGATGCCGCAGCTCCAAACAAAGACGATCTACAATACAGAACATGGAAATCTAAAAACAATATGGTAATGTCTTGGTTGATCAATTCCATGACAAACGAAATTGGAGAGAATTTTCTTCTCTACAAAACCGCCAAAGGAATATGGGATGCAGCCAAAGACACTTATTCCAGTTCTGATAATATGTCCGAACTATTTGAGATCGAGAGCATCCTCCATGATCTTCGCCAAGGAGAGTTGTCAGTTACACAATACTTTAACTCTCTCACTCGATGTTGGCAACAATTAGATCTCTTTGAGGTTCACGAATGGACCTGTCCAGCAGACAACATCTTGTACAAACAGATTATTGACAAGAAACGGGTTTTCAAATTTTTACTGGGACTCCATAAAGATCTTGATGATGTGCGCGGCAGAATTCTCTGCACAAAACCTTTGCCCAGTATTCGTGAAGCCTTCTCTGAAGTCCGTCAAGAGGAGAGTCGAAAGAAAGTAATGATGGGTCCTCAATCTACAATGATAGGTTCTCAATCTACCATTTCCGTGACTGGAGAAGGATCTGCACTTGCCATTCGAGGCCATCAGCACTCTTATAATACAGACAACCGTCCTCGTCGTGGAAGACCTTGGTGTGATCATTGTCGTAAACCTGGTCATACTAAGGAAACCTGCTGGAAAATTCATGGTAAGCCCACTGATTGGAAACCACCGTTCACACAGCACATCAACAAAGAAAGTCATGGAAAAATTGCCTCTAAATCTCAAGGCAATGAGTCAACTGAATCTGCTCTGTTTAGCAAGGAACAGATTGATCTCCTCTAGAAATTATTTGGACAATCCTTGACCACATCATCTGCCACTATAGCTCAATCAGGTAACACCCTCAATGCTCTTAATGTGAAACAGGTTATGAGACCATGGATTGTTGATTCTGGTGCTTCAGACCACATGACGGGTGATGCTTCTCTTCTCATAAATCTTAAATTCTACCAGACTGGACACACGGTCCGAATTGCTGACGGTTTGGTATCCAAAGTAACAGGAATTGGTTCAGCCAAAATTTCAAACTCATTTATTCTAGATTCTATCCTTCTTGTTCCTACACTTGATTGTAATCTTGTATCAATTACTAAACTCACCCGTGATAAAAATTGTATGGCTAAATTTGTTCATAACCTATGTGAATTTCAGGAACTGCATTCGGGGAAGATGATTGGCAGTGCTAAGGAATGCTCGGGACTCTATCTCCTCAGTAGTGAAGAACCTTCAACAAGACAAGCCCACCAAGTTGTATCCGAAGTTTCTAATCAGAATAAAGCTTTGTTAAACCTTAAGTCCAATAAAGATGGTGAAATCATGTTGAATCACTATCGTTTAGGTCATCCTAATTTCAAGTATTTACAGAAACTTTTTCTTTCATCATTTAGAAATAAAAATTCAGAAGTTTTTCAGTGTGAAGTATGTCAATTTTCAAAACATGTTAGAACTTTATATCCTCATCTTCCACATAAAAAATCACATCCTTTCTCATTAATTTACACTGATATTTGGGGACCTTCTCGAATCAAAAACATCACAGGGACACGTTGGTTCATTTCATTTGTGGATGATCATACTCGAACCACTTGGTTATTCCTAATGAAAGAAAAATCTGAAGCATGTCAAATTTTTAAAAATTTTAATACCATGATTCAAACTCAATTTCAAACAAAAATCCAGGTATTGAAATCCGACAATGCTAAAGAATACTTCACTTCCACCCTTACTGATTATCTGTTAAGTCAAGGGATTGTCCATCTAAGCTCATGTGTTGACACACCTCAACAAAATGGGGTGGCTGAAAGAAAGAATAGGCATCTTCTCGAGGTCGCCAGATCCCTCATGTTCACAACTCATGTCGGGGGATGCTGTTCTTACAGCTACCTATCTTATCAATAGGATGCCATCTCGTGTCCTCTTATTTAAAACACCTATCAATACTCTATTTGAGTCATACCCACACACCAAAATCGTGTCCCATGTTCCCTTTAAAATTTTCGGATGTTTTGCTTATGTCCATGTACATCATAGTGGCAAACTTGATCCTCGAGCCATCAAATGCATATTCCTAGGGTATTCATCATACCAGAAAGGATACAAATGTTTTTCTCCTATCACAAAACGATTCTATAATACAATGGATGTCACATTTTTTGAACAATATCCGTACTATTCCAAATCTGTCATTCAGGGGGAGAACATAGGCAATGAATACCAGCTTTCGAATATCATAAGTACTCAGTCTCCCACAAATCCTATTCCGTAACCTCTAGAAAGTGAATCAATATCTCAAATAAATACTCTTACTACTCCCAATGAATCCTCAACTTCTCTACCAACAGATCCAAACTTCCTTGTCCCAAACAATGATCTCCTTGTCTACTCTAGAAGGAAAACAACTCAAGAAAGAGCAGAGAACCGAGCATATCTTGAGCCATTCCAGGAATCCAACCCGAGTACAGGCCACTCCGATAATTCACAAGGTAACACCACTGAACCTCATATTATTGAATTACCTCCTAATGATTTGAATTTGCCAATTGCTATAAGGAAAGGTGTAAGATCATGCACAAACCACCCCATCTACAACTTTATTTCCTATAAAAATCTCTCACCAGGGTATAAGGCATTTATCAGCAACCTCGATCAAATAGAGGTTCCAAATTCTGTTCATGAAGCATTTCAGATACCTGAATGGAAGACAGCTATTCGTGAAGAACTCAGTGCCCTAGAGAAAAACAAGACTTGAGATCACAGAACTACCATCGGGAAAACAAACTGTTGGGTGTAAATGGATCTTTACAATCAAACACAAAGCAGATGGTAGTGTAGAAAGACTCAAAGCTCGCCTTGTGGCTAAAGGATTCACTCAGACATATGGGCTTGATTATCAGGAGACTTTTGCACCTGTAGCAAAACTCAACACTATTCGTGTTCTTCTCTCCATAGCATCTAACTTGGATTGGCCTCTCTACCAGTCTACATGGACATTCCTACTGGAATTGAATCTCCTGTTCTAACCAATAGAGTCTGCAAACTTAAGAAATCCTTATATGGATTGAAACAGTCTCCACGTGCCTGGTTTGATAAGTTCTCTAAAGTTCTGAAGAGATATGGGTACAATCAATGCCAATCAGATCACACACTATTCGTCAAACACTTCTCCAATGACAGAATAGTTATCCTAATTGTGTACGTAGATGATATTGTTCTAACAGGTAATTCTACAATTGAGATGGATAAACTCAAAGAATTCCTTGCCAAGGAATTTGAGATCAAAGATCTAGGCAATCTCAAATATTTTCTAGGGATGGAAGTAGCACGAACAAAAAGGGGCATATCTATATCTCAAAGGAAGTATGTACTTGATCTTCTCAAAGAAACTGGAATGATGGGGTGTAAACCAGCAGAAACGCCGATGGATTCTACAATAAAACTCGGAATCAAAGAAAATAGTACACCTGTGGACAAAGGTCGTTATCAAAGATTAGTGGGAAAACTCATTTACCTATCTCACACTAGACCAGATATTGGTTTTTCAGTAAGTGTTGTAAGTCAATTTATGAACAGTCCTACTGAAGAACACATGGAAGCAGTCTATCGTATACTCAGGTATCTCAAGATGACACCAGGAAAATGATTATATTTCAGTAAGAATCTCACTAGAAAAATTGAAGTCTTTGCAGATGCTGATTGGGTAGGCTCTATAGTGGATCGCAGATCTACTACTGGATATTGTACATTCGTATGGGGAAACCTTGTAACTTGGCGAAGTAAAAAACAGTCAGTAGTCGCTCGAAGCAGTGTAGAACCTGAATTTAGAGCCATGGCTCATGGGATTTGTGAAGGAATGTGGTTAAGAAGGCTACTCAATGAACTGGACTTCACGACTCTCGAACCTATCAGCATGCATTGTGACAATCAAGCTGCAATAAGAATTGCGAAAAATCCAGTTCATCATGATCGAACCAAACATGTAGAAATCGATCGTCATTTCATTAAAGAAAAGATAGATGAAAAAATTGTGGACCTACTATATACATCTACTAAACATCAAATTGCAAATATCCTTACCAAAGCATTACCTCGAACAATCTTCGAAGAATTGAGTTGCAAGTTAGGAATGATTAATATCTATTACCCAACTTGAGGGGGAGTGTAAATTTTCAGAGAATATTATTAGTGTTTTACAGGCTGTAGAGTTAGTGTAAATCAAGCTGTATTTTTATTATTGTTACCAACTGTTCTATTCCTAGAATTAGTAGACACTTTGTATTTCTATAAATAGATTGTATTATTGTGTTGTAGAGAAAAAGAGAAAACAGAGAATACATACTCCATATTATCTCCATCTTATCTCTCGGAGTACATTTAACAATTACTAATGGGAGAGTCAAATCTAATTGATGTTGAGAGTGAAAAGTGTTGGCAGACAATTAAGCAAGAAAAGAGAAACAATTGTAATGGAGGAGATCGCACGCTTGTTAGGTCGATGGGATGTGGTGGTCTATTGGCTAGTGGCAGATAACGGTGGAAAATTAGAAGGTGGTTGTGATGGGTGAAGGAGATGAGTTGAATTTGAGGGTGAAGTGGCTGAGGAGATTGGGGGAATTAGAAAAGATTCTAGAGTTCTTACAGAGAAATGAGGGCTTCTTTCCATAGACACACAATATTGTGTGAGAGGTGTGTTTGATTTAGAGCCTGTTTGTATGTGATTATCCTAGTGGTTTTAAGAGAAGTGGTTTGATTAAGAGTTTTTTCAAAAGAAGCATTTAGGTGTTTGGCATTTAAATGCTAAAAATAGTTTTAAGGAACACTTATATCTTAGGAAGCATAGTGCATTCAAACTGTCTTAAAAGTACAGTTAGTTCTCAAAACTACTCTTGAATATTTCCAAACACCATTAATATGTGTTCTTATGACTCTTGGTTTGTCTTTGTGAAATTGTCCTATAAACATAAGAAATTAGAGAAGTTGGGATCCAGTTAAGTAGAATCTTACTCTGACTGCTAGCTTCTAAGTTTCTTCCCCTTGGAAGTTACCTTCCAACAACATCCTAAACATGGGACCCGTAAGAAAACAGGAAACCTAAGGCGACACTTCAAAGGTATTCTGTGTGAGGCCGTAGTGTTAAGTACTACTACTTGAGGCCAGTTGAAGGACGAACATACAATTGTGACCAAGTTGTTCTAATCTTTTAATTTTTGGTGTGAATGGTTTTGATGATTGCTTCGTGGAATGTAAGTCATGAACTTCCTCTTTCATTTAGGAAAAGAGACTGGGACTGCATGCAAAGCATACAAGGAAAACTTATTTTCACATTCACATGAAAAACTGGATTGAAAAAAAATTATTGTGTATAATTGTAGGCTAATGAACTTAAGAAATTCTGTTCTTGTACCAAATACCAAGGCTATGATTATGGGTATTCAAAAAATTTGATCATTTGATTAAGCTGACAAATCCGTTAAATTTTGAGTGGTTTCAAACCGAAGATTGAATTGGATTGAAAAAAATTTAGTCCATTTAGTTCATATTGGTTAGTAGATTGTATTGTTTACCATCCGTTATAATTTGATTTGAACCAATCAAATTAATTAAGATTTATATTTTGTACATGTATCACCATTTTAAGATTTTATAGCTTTTACTCCCTTAATTAACTTGTGAATCCGTTAAAAGATTACGATGTTATTGAGTTCTTTTTACATTTTTAACTTAATTTTAGATTTAATTTTGTATTCACGTTTAGTTTAAGATTACAATATTATTAAATTGTAGTAGTTTGTTTTATATGTTAATTACTGATGAAAAAATTAGAACAAATAATCAAAAATAACCCAAGACTTCATAAATTATAGATCGTATTGATCCTATTTGATTCGTTCAATTAACAAATCGGATTGAATGAAAATTATGCAATTTGATTAAATGATTATTGGACAAATTTTTCAAAAATAAGTCAAGAATGTTGTATGAAAATGACCGAATGATTTGGTCTTATGATTTTTTTTATTTATAGACTACATAATACAACAAACCTACAAAATACATCAAAGCTGTCTATGAACAGCTGTGGACAGCTGTTTATGGACAGTTTGTGGGCAGCCATGGATTGCTGTCTATGGACAGCTATGGACAATTGTTTATGGACAATTATTTACAACTAAATAAACTATGGACAGTAGCTGTGTACAACTAAATGAATATGGACAACAAATTAAAGCAAAATTGTTATGGACAGCTAAGCTGTCAATGGAACACTGCAAAGCTGTTATGGATAGCTAAGCTGTCCATTGACAGCTCCCCTCAAATTGATGCGGGTTGATCAATAAGTATCAATTTGTGACTTAGGAAGCAATGTCGATGACGAGTGAGAGACTTGGTGAAGATATCAGCAATTTGTAGTTCAGTAGAAATATGTGGAAGAGTGATAACACGAGCTTCAAAGGCTTTACGGATAGAGTGACAATCGACTTCAATATGCTTTGTGCGCTTATGATAGACCGGATTGGCCGTAATCTGAATAGCACTTGTATTATCGGCATGTAAAGGTGTAGGATCGGTCTCAGAGAAGTCTAACTCAGCTAGCAAACCTGGAAGCCAAATAATTTCGGAACAAGCAAGAGACATTGCTCGATACTCAGATTCTGTAGATGACTTAGAAACTTTGTCTTGTTTCTTACTCTTTCAGGAGATCAATGCATCACTTAAGAACATGCACCAACCAGTGATGGAGCGACGGGTATCAACACAGCCAGCCCAATCAGCATCGCTATAAGCAACAAGACGAAGAGAATTGCCTGAAGGAAAGAATAAGCCACGTGCAGAAGTGCCATGAACATAGCATATGATCCGACGGACAGCAGCCAGATGAAGATGACGAGGAGCCTGAAGAAATTGGCTGACTTGTTGTACAGCAAAAGAAATATCTGGTCTAGTGATGGTGAGATAGACAAGGCTACCTACCAATTTCCGATATAAGTTGGGATTAACAAGTAAGTCACCTTCCTCTTTGCGAAGCTTGACATTTAATTTCATGGGAGTATCAACAGAGGTAGCTTCCTATAGTTCAGCTGTAGTCACCAAATCACTATCATATTTGTGTTGATTGAGGGAAATACCAGTGGGGCTACGATGCACCTCAAGACTAAGAAAATATGTAAGAGACCCAAAATCCTTCATATGAAAAGATTGTGAGAGATGGGTCTTGAGCTGGACAAATAAAGTAGAATCAGAACTAGTGATCACAATATCACCAACATAAACCAAAAGGAAAACAATGCCCATGTCTGATTTTCGAAGAAACAATGAAGTGTCATACTTGCCCTACATGAAAGAAAATTGTAATAAAGTGGTTCGAAATTTTTCAAACCATGCTCGTGGAGCTTGTTTAAGACCATAAAGAGAACGACGAAGTTTACACACATTGGATGTCGGAGAGAAAAACAACCCTGGAGGTGGCTTCATATAAATACATTCTTTAAGATCTCCATGAAGAAAAACATTCTTAATATCCATCTGATGTAGTGGCCAATCATTGGAAGCAGCAAGAGCTATTATCGTTCGAACAGTAGTCATTTTAGCCATAGGAGCAAAGGTTTCCTCATAATTAACACCATATTTCTGTTTGTTCCCAAGGACAACAAGCCGAACTTTATAACGATCCAAACTTCCATCAGAGCGAACCTTGACTGAGTAAACCCATTTGCAACCCAGAGGAACTATAGTGGAAGGACAAGACTCAATATCCCAGGTGTGATTGGCCTCAAGAGCAGCAATTTCTTCCTGCATAGCTTGGCACCAACAATCATGCTTGACAGTATGTAAGTAGCATGTGGGAATATCAAAATTGGACAATGCAGTAGTAAGAGCTGAAATAAAATTGCCAGAAGAAAAACCATACCTATCAGGGGGTATAGACACTCGAGAAGAGCGATGTACCAGAGGCTCTGGAGGTGCTGCAACTGACTGACTTTGGTGTATGTTAGGATCAGATATCGGGTGAGCCATCGGAAGAGACTGTGGGCGGGATTGTCTTGTATATACCATTCCTGGTTTGGAGCGAGAACTATTTTGAGGAAGAGCTAAGAATTGATGCTCAAAGGAGGGAAGGACTACAGTAGAAGAAGAGGGCACAGAAGACAGGAAAAAAATATTGATTTTTAAAGAAAATAACATTCCTAGAAATACGTGTACGATGTAATGTAGGATCATAACAAACAAATCCCTTTTGACACACATTATATCCTAAAAATGCACATCTAACAGATTAAGCAGATAATTTATTTCGCTCATGAGGTGGTAAATGAACAAAACATACACAACCAAAGATACGAAGATTATCATAATTAGGTTGCTTAGTAAACAAACGGAAATAGGGAGATTCCATGTGCAAAACTTGGGAAGGTAACGATTAATCAAGTGAGTAGTAGTCTTTAGAGCCTCAACCCAGAACATGGATGGAGCAGAAGATTCTAACAAGAGAGTACGTACCATATTAAGATGATGATTTTTGCGTTCAGTTACTCCATTTTATTGAGTAGTAGGACATGAACGTTGATGGATAATACCTTTAGAAGCCAAAAATACCTTAAACTCAGTGGACAAATATTCACCACTAGAATTTGTGCAAAATGTCTTAATATTTGCAAAAAAATGATTTTCATCATATGCTAAAAACTCGATAAAAGTACAAAAAACCTCAGATTTAGAGCGAAGAAAATAAACCCAAGTGAATCTGCTATGATCATCAATGAAAGTTACATAGTATTTAAATTTGTCATGTGAAGTAATCGGGGAAGCTCCCCAAACATCACTGTGAATAAGATCAAAGCAGTGAGAAGCTCTACTAGCATGGAAAGAAAATTGAAGAGTTTTGCTTTTACCAAGTTTACAAGAGTCACATTCAAAAGGTAAAGATGAACGTTCTTTATTACCAAGAAAGCCCGAGTTCATTATATGAGATAAAACTTGAGTATTAGGATGGCCTAAACGACGATGTCACACTATACTTAGATTAGGAATATTATTACAAGCAAAAGACTCAATAGAAGGAATTAGATAAATTGCTGGAATAGGTAAAAGTAATGGAAACAAACGTCCCACTTTAGGTCCCTTTGCGATCGGCTCTCCTGTTACCTGGTCCTGCACAACACAACCATCACTAGAAAAGTTAACAGCACAATTGTTATCAACTAATTGACCAACAGAAATGAGATTTGTAGAAAGTTGAGGAGTAAGAAACACATTAGTAAATGTAGAAGAAGCATTTCCAACAGCTTTGATTGGCAAAGAACTATCGTTGGCCATCTGAATAGTAGATTGGCCAACATAAGGCCGAACATGAGACAAAGTTGTGGGAGTATTTGTCATATGATTAGAAGCCCCTGAGTCTACATACCAAAGTGTAGTAGAATTTTTACCTTGAAATCTCATTGCAGATAATGCCGAAATTAGCATCTGTTGCACCATTTCAGGAGTGCAGTAAGTTACTGCAGGAGGTGGAAGATTAGGAGAAACACCAGACACGTGCTACAGTAGGTGCTACTGGAGGAACATCAACAGAAGTCTGAAATGCTTGGGCCTGACGATTCTGGGAACGAATACGACATTCTCTGATAATATGATCATTTTTCTTGCAATAAGAACAACAGTTTTAGGACAATTGGTAGCAATATGCCCATATTCTTTGCAGCAAAAACATTGCATATTTTTAGAAGGCATAGATGATCCATGCCCTTGGACTGCATAAGCCATAGTTATCGTCGTGGAATTGCCATAAGATTGTTCAAGAATAGTTTGAGTACTTAGACGTTGTTCTTCGCGAAGTAACTCAACAAAGCAAATATCTAGAGAAGGAACAAGAGATCTATTCAATAGAGAAGAGCGAACTGATTCATATTCTGGGCGTAATTTCATGAGAAATTGATCGCGCTGACTAGTCCTGTGAAGATTTTGAATAGTTGATATAGCAGCAACAGGAACATTTGTTGTAACTAAATCAACATATTCATGCCAAAGAGTTAAAAATGTCGAGTAATAATCCTGGATGGAAAGACTACCATGTTGGAACATGGCAATCGCATGTTCCAACTGAAAGCGACGAGCATCATTGTCTTGATGATAAACTTTCTTCAAATAATTCCACATGAAGTGAGCAGAGCGATGAGCCATCAAGTTGGTGACGATATGTGGTTCCATCGAACTAAGAAGCCAAGACATGATTCAAGCATCAAGCACAGCCCAAGAAGGAGAAGACACGACTTCCTTAGAGTTGACAGTATCAGATGTTGGTGTAACATCTGTGCCATCAATATGGCTCCAAAGGTCTTTTTCCTTGAGAAAAAGTTCAAACTAGAAAACCCAAGTAGAGTAATTTTTTCTCGTAAACTTAACACACACTGGTGCAGTGTCCATTGCAAGTAAATAAAACCCGAGAAATATTCAATCAAATTAAAAAAAACAAGATAAGGACCTTAAACAGAGATTACTGAAGAACACTTGTTTAGCAACAAACGCTAAAAAAATATCAATGAAGATTTCCTCAGAAATAGAAAACTGAATTTTTTTTTCTCAAAGAAGCTCTAATACCATTTCAGAAATAAGTCAAGAATATTGTATGAAAATGACCGAATGATTTGGTCTTATGATTTCTTTCTATTTATAGACTTTACATAATACAACAAACCTACAAAATACATCAAAACTGTCTATGAACAGTTGAGGACAGCTGTTTATGGACAATTTGTGGGGAGCCATGGATTGCTGTCTATGGACAACTATGGACAGTTGTTTATGGACAATTATTTACAGCTAAATAGACTATGGACAGCAACTGTGTACAACTAAATGAATATAGACAACAAATTACAGCAAAACTATTATGGACAGCTAAGCTGTCAATGGAACACTGCAAAGCTATTATGGACAACTAAACTGTCCATTGACAAAATTCAATAGTTTTGAACCGATGAACACCGACTACATGGAAAATAATAAAACAGGGATAACATAACTAACTCTATAAATGATAGTAAACGAGAAAAAATAAAAAATAAAATGAAACTTCTTAATAAGCTAATAAGTTCACCCTCCCGCTCAAAGAAAATAACGCTGGTTGAAGATGTTCTTTATTTCAAGCTTGCTATTGACCAAAGCCATGTGCTGTATAACCGTGAAAGCATCTGACACTGCATTCAATATGTAGTGTTTAAAGCTTTTAGAAAGTTACCTTTGTCAGCTAAAGAATTAGAAGGAATATACGTGGAAGACTGACTTGATGTTTGAAAACTAGAAATTATTTTGTAAAGTTCTATTTGTTCTGAGTTGAAAGTTTCATTAGATGTGGATTTTTTCCCTTGAAATTTATTTGTCTGATGATCAATTGATGTTTGATAACTACGATTTTTGTTGTTTTGTCTTGGTTTCTAGTCTATTGGTTTTTCATGTATTTTTCAACACGTCTTTAGTGTATCCATTTTTTTCGACAGTGTTCCCAACAAGAACGTGTTTTAAACTGACCTTGAACAATGTTAGTTTGGGCCCCATGTGAAATAGGCCCATTTAAATCATGCGCATATGATCTACAAGTTGAGTCTTGGTTTCTAAAGCCATTTCCATCATGCCCATTAGGCACATATCATAACCCATTTGTTTCTTGCCCATTAGGCCTATGCCTATTAATATCTCCTCTATTCATTCCATCCACTTTAGCCTTATAAAAGCCATACGAGAGTAACACAACCCATCACCAACCATTTCAAGTTTTTCATTCAGCATCACTCCTCTTTGCCTCTCTTCACGATGCACTTTCAATAATACCTCTCTCGTCGACGGGCCAAAGTGTCTTCCTTTCACTTCGTCTTGCTCTCGGTTTAGGCCAACAAGAAACTCGAAGACCCTTTAACTTTTCACCTTTCTCTTATATCAAACACTATCACAGGTACATTCCCACTGTTTTTCATAACTTGGGTTTAATTCTTACCATAACCCAACCATTTTTATGAGTATCATAACCCTCCTTTGGGTTTTGATTTCAAAGATTTGGGAGAAATTTTCAACGTTCAAATAGTTCTCACGAATTGTGTCCCACAATTCCTTGGTTGATGGAAGAAATAGGTACATTTTTCCAATAGAGGGCTTCATGGTTACACTAACTAAGTCATCACCAGTGAATTCTTTGATTTTCATTTTTGAAGTAATGGGATTGGTTGGAGCTGGTTCTTCTATATAACGGGTGAGGTAACCTAACTTCCCTTTGCTATCAATAACAAGTTTAATAACTAGTTTAATAGATTGTGTCCACTCACGGGATCATGGTTGATTTCTCCTCTGTTTCTCAATTAATGTGATCAGAGGAAACATGATCAATATTGTTTTTTTTTGTCTCGACCATTAAGGCAGAAAACTAAGATACAAACGTGACTTTGATACCACGTGGATTTGAAAATTATTTCACTTAATTAAAATCGTACTTACAAACTGTATTTATAATACAATAAAAGCAACAAGAAAATAAAACAATCTCTAAAAATCAAGAGAACAACTATTTGAACTTTTACTAAATGTACAGAAAGTTTGAATCATTTTTAATCCTAAAATATTTCATATATTTCAGGATTTCAACACTAAGTATCAATTAATAATAAGGATAAAAAAGGTACCAAAAATAAAATTTAGGTATTATTAAAGTACAAACTCGTATACTCTTTATATGTGCAATTAATTTGTTTCACCATATTTTGAGTCTTTTTTATTTCTATTTTAGGGGAAAGTTACACCGATATTTATAATCTTATTTGAGTTTACTATATTTCATAATATATCTAGGTTATTATTTATTTTATTTTCATTTTCTTAATTTTTATTCACAACTTTTACATACCTATGTGAAATTCGAAGCACAAATTGAACATCCTTGTTTGAATTTGCACATGGGTATACATACTTATTTTACTTCTTTTTCCAAATGGGTGTGCAAAAATTTCACAAATTATACATTAAAAAATTCGCTTAACTCATCGTTTGTAAAATACCCTAAAACTTGCCCCACCAAATGGGGTGATTTCTTTTTTATATATGTATATTTTGTTTTCCCCTTAATTTTTCTCTCTCCTATGCAGGACTTCAGGGTGTTCATTCCAAATTGGACCGATCCTTGTTGTTGATGAAGCCTTTACGGTGTGTTATACTGGCAATGCCATAAATTTTCCTATTAACATTAATATTCAACTATTTTTCTGATTATCATATACTTGAACTGCAGATTGATACTGGTTTGATGACTCCAACCATGAAAATCCGAAGAGACAGAGTAGTTTCTTTATACAAAGAACAAATAGATAATCTTTACAAGTAAACATCATAACCATAGAGATAAAGGTATTTGATACATAGACCACATGTAATCCAAAAGCCAGTATTTCTAATAATATGAGTAATTCAAACAATGCATCAAATTTTGTCGATGTACATATATGATAGTGGAATGTTGGGTTGGTTGTTAGTTGAGAGGTGAGATCCAATTGGAGTTTGGGCGTGAAATTTTCATATATTCGTGTAGAAAGATGAAGTTAAATGGGTGTGTAGAGTTTTTACATTTGTGTGAAAATTTCACATAAGTGAGGTATGTGCAAGTGATGTGGAAGTGAAAATTGAGAAAGTAAATAGTCATAAATAGTGACAGAAATATATCGTTAAGTAAGGATTATTAAAACTAGATTATGATTATTATTATGACTCAATCTTATTTTAAGAGTTTTTTTTTTTTTTAGTGAGGTATGTGCAAGTGATGTGGAAGTGAAAATTGAGAAAGTAAATAGTCATAAATAGTGCCAGAAATATATCGTTAAGTAAGGATTATTAAAATATTTTAAGAGTTTTTTTTTTTGGCTAATTCCCCCCCCCCCCCCCCCCCCCCCCCCCCCCCCCAAAAAAAATAATTCTATGTTGTTTATAACAAATAGCTTCGTGTTTTAATAACAAAACATAATATTTTTAATGAAAAATTAAAATAATATAATTTATCCTAATTTATTTTCAACTCTAAAGGAAATTTAATCTAGGAAATTTTAGGGGAAGTTTGGATGAAGTTTACAAGCTGCTTGAATTAAGTGAATTTTATGACGTGGAATTAAGAGTAGAATTTTTATATAATAATGTGAAAATGAAATAATAATATTAGTTACATTGGTTGCGTGTAATTTTCATACTTGCAATGGTTATTATTGGAAAAATTAGATATATTTTCTATATTCTAAGTAGTTACTATTTATTTATGGTTTAAATAAATAGAACTTAAATTAATCAGATAAAATAAAGTTATTAAAAATATAATGTTAAAAAAAACTAAAACATAAATATTAAAATTGATAAATAAAAGCACCATAAACTTAACGAGTTTTAATATAAATGTTATCAATATCTTTAGGCATCATTGATAACTTTTACCATTTTTAAATGAATGAATTCTAAAATTACAACTAATTGGCCAAAATTGAGCTAATCAATTACTCTTATAAAATTGTAATGAACGTCAATGTGCTTTATACGTGCATGATAGACTTGGTTCTTTGTTAAATGAATAGCACTTTAACTATCACAAAATACTTTAATATGTTTTCCTAAGTCTTCAAACAAATCTCGTAACCAATTAGCAACATCCAATGATCTTGGCCTTGTTCAAACCTTAGTGGCCGAGGGATTATCAATTTTTGATTTCTGTTAAGCGTTAATGTTCTATCACATAATTGTTTAGCTCTGATGCTAACATCTTTCTCTTGATATTGATTGACATATGAAGAATCATAAAAAATTGCTAAATGCGATGAGTGATTATGTTGAAGTCGATAATAACATGCCTTATATAAAAGAAGTATAAATAAGTAATTAGATAATATAAATATAATTATATATGTTCTACATAAATGAAATAAATTTACTGATTTAAGACTCACCTTGTCCACACATGAATTATACTTAAATCGATCATTTGATATTCAAATAGCTTCAATATGCACTCGATCAATATATAAGTTTGGCCGAGTTTACACCAGAAATTTCTATAGAAAGTGGCACAGTCCATCCATCATTTATGCTAGATGCCCTCGCAAAAATAGTCATCAAAGCGCCAAGATTTCTACTGAAGTTTAAAATATAATCATAACTATACTTTTTCTAAGGCTTTTTCTTGAATGACTTAGTGCGTAATGTTGGACACTAGACATAGATTTAGCATGAGATACTTGCTTCGTATCTCTTACATGTGCTGCATTTAAGAGTTTTGGTATAATATATTAAAGAAGTATTATGCATGTTAGTAAAAATAAAAGATATAATAAAATAATGGTAGTAAACAAGTGTTATCTTTTAAGTTAAAAAATAGTACCATGTCAAAATTTAGAACAACTTGAGTGAATAGCCAAGCCACATACTATCCAAACGCCTCTTGGATTGTGATAGCATCAGAAGGCACAGGTAGTAGACAATCATGGAGCAATGATTGATCAATTACTATTCGTCAATGATTTGACAAATATTGATTATGAATCATTCGATCATTGCTCAATTGTTGTACTGTTCCAATAGCAACAAAGTCTATTAATGAAGGATGTTTCAACAAACATTTCATATTCTGTAAAAAAATTAAGGGTTATATATAATAAATAAAACATATAATAAAAAATAAAAATAATAGATTATCTACATGAGAAATTAAAATCTTACCACATATGATTCATCAAATAGAGGAGGACTCCCATATGGGGTAGCTATTGGATGTATATTCTCACCAAAACATTCATCGTGATGTGATTGATGGTAAGAATGCTTAGATTGCATTGGAGAAAATGAACTACTACTTGATTGCATATGCATTCTTGGCATAAAGGGAGGACCAATAAGCTGACTATATCCCATACTGGATATAGTTTGAGTGCCATGAGATTGTGTGGGTGGCATGGATGATTGCATGCTTGGCCAATATGGCATGCTCTTATTGTAGAATAATGTCATGCTTGACATGTGTTGTGCTTGATATTCTTTTATAGTGGCAATCTCACTTAACATTGAGGCCTCAAAGGAGTTGAGTTCTTCTTTAATTTTAGTGTACTTCTCCTTACTGACCGTTTGAGGCTTTTGTTTTGGAATGTTAAAATACTCCATATAACCATCATATTAGCTACCTCCCTTAATAAGACCAGGATGCTCGCGTTCGAATGCATGATATATAACATCTCTCTCAGGCTCTTCGATTATTTCACCCCTGGATATTTGTTCTTGAACATCTCTCTACAAATAATAAAGCAAACAAACATATCATACATTATTACATGAATTATTAAAAATCATATGGACTTTGTGTCAACCGAAATTACTAACCAACTTATTTAGTTGTTCTTTTCCTTGCTTAGTCATCAGTCTTGACTTCTATGTACAATTCAGATCGGGTAACCGGTCTACCCAATTCAGCTTCCTACATAAATTATGAAAACTTTATTAACCATGACATCAACTTAAATTTGAAAAAAATAAATATAAAAATATTTATAAATTAAAACAAATTAATAATACCATTATATATCTAACTTTAGGATTTGAAGACCTCCCAGTACAGTTAGGAAGAATGTTATACATTTGTATATTTTGATGTTCTTCTCTAATAATTTGAAATTCATTTGTATGTTTTGATGTTCTTGAACATCTCTCTACAAATAATAAAGCAAACAAACACATAATACCATTCCACAAAATCTTTTCAAACTTGAGGTGTAATCTAGGGGTGTCCTTCATGGATTTTGTAGAGCTCTACTTCATCATGTGGTTCCAAATATGGAAACAAATAATTTCTTGCAAATCTGAAAGTTTTGTATTCCTTCCACGCCTTATTTGCAATCTTATAACACTTGCTCTTCCAAGTGTCATCGACTTTGTAACGATTTTGTAAAAATACACTACAAAAGATTAGATATAATACAAAAATGATATAATATATGTAATTAGTTATAAAATATAAGAGACTTACACAAATGGTTTTCCATATTTTGAATTTTTCATCTTCGTCAACTTGAGTCCAATCATTTATATTGATTGGTATATTGGACTTCACAAGTCTACCAATAGAGGATTTCAATTGTTGGTCATTTTCCCCTATTGGATTACTAGTATCATCAAATAGAACGGGTATTCTATCATTTGGGTTAAGTGGAGCATTAGGTATATTCGCCCAACCCCTTCTTTTCAAATGCCCCAATTGATCATTTGGATCTACAAGCTCTGTTACTCGAGGATCCATGAAATATCTGCAAACAATGAAGAAATATAAATTAATTGACAATTTTAGGAACATACATATATATATATATATATATATATATACACATCCAAGAGTTATTACAACAATAAAGAACATACATTATGTTTAATTAGGTTATTGATCGTATACATATATTCCTTCACAATCATTTAAGTCCATGACAAAAAATCATCATCATCAATTAGATCATCACATACATTAGGAATTTTTTTTGAGAAATTACTAATATTGGTTAATGTATTAAATATAGGGTCGTCATCTTCTAAAGCATCACAATGGTAAAACTCTTTTTGTGGAGGCATTAACACAACAGATCATCTTATGTCAATTTGATCGCTCACATAAAATACTTGTTTTGCATGAAGTGCTAACATGAAAGGATCATCATTGTGACTTATCTTGGATAAAATTACAAGGGTAAATCCAAAATTATCTATTTTATATCCAACATTGATAACATCTTCGACCCAATCACATAAGAAAACAGTTTCATGGAAGACCTCATAATCCAATTCCTAAATCTCTTGAATTATACCATAATATGTTCTATTAGAAAGTACAGAATTACCATCTTTTGAACTAGCAAATTGCATAGTTTGTGCAACCATCTTCACACCACTATTCTGATTTACTCGGACTTTGTCTCTAGCTTAACTCGTAAACCTTGATCCATTTATTGTGAAACTAGAAAATGATTTGACATCAAATTTTGGACCATGTGCAAACCATTATAAACTTTCTGTTATTTTATGATTGGGTTTCTTGAGTTCATCTCGAATCTATGAATACAAAAATATGAAATGTGTTTAAAGCAAAGTTTTAAAACATTGCATAGAAGTACTAATGAATTTTTTTATGTGACACTTACATGGTTACGAAACCAATTAATAAGCTCTCGCTTATGTTCATCATACAACCATTTTTCTCCTCCTATTTTTTATAATGAGAATCGATCTTCAATAAATGTTATTAAAGATATATGAAGTAGATATCATCTTTAATAGTTAAATAAAAAATAATTTTTGCATAAATGAAAAGGTTAAACATCACTTTCTCTTTGTACGGTTGTGCCTCATTATTATTTACCAAAATGATTCGGTGTGCTTTTTCCCATCGAGTGTGATCAATAAACAATTTCTTACTTCCACCAAGCATAGGGTTACCTACTTGGATAATGTGACGTTCTAAGAACAACTTGTATGTAGGATTCCCAATTTTAGTGCAACCACTAAAGTATTCAGAACAAAACTCAATGGCCTCTTCAACAATGTAACGTTCCACCATGCATCCTTCAGGTCGATTTCTATTATTTACATATCCTTTAAGGACTTGCATATCTCTCTCAAAAGGATATATCAACCTTAAGTAAGTAGGACCACACAATTGAACCTCTTGAACTAAATGAAGACACAAGTGAATCATTATATCGAAGAAAGAAGGAGGAAAATATTTTTTAATTAGACATAGTCTCTACAATATCTTTCTGTAAAGAATTTTACCCACCAATTGATATAGATTTCTTGCATATTGTATTAAAGAATGAACAAAGACGAATTATTGATAATCAAACATGATTTGGAAGAATTGATCTAATAGCAACTGGTAATAACTATTGCATTAATATATGACAACCATGTGATTTCAATCCATAAAGTTTCTTATAGGTGATAGACACAAAATTTCTTAAGTTAGATGAGTAACCATCAGGAACTTTCACACTCGCCAAACATTTACAAAACACATCCTTCTCTTCTGTTGATATTGTATATGATGTTGGTGGCAAGTATGTTCGATTCTTGTCATTTTCCACCCTTGGTGCCAATTTAGATCGTATGCCTAGTTTCTTTAAATCCAGTCTTACATTAATTTCATCCTTTGTTTTTCCAGGTGTATTAAGTAATGTACCAATCAAGCTCTCACATAAATTTTTCTCAATGTGCATAACATATAAGATGTGACGAATATGTAGGTCTTTCCAATAAGATAATTCCCAAAATATTGATTTTTTATTCCAACAACCATGGTTTACTAATTCTCCTCCTTTTTTTTCATTTTCACCCCTTTCATTAGTTGACCTCTTTCGTTTCCCTACCTTAGTGAGTATTATTTTTTTCATCTTTCCATATCATTTGAATGTCTTACCATTCAATTTCCTTAATATCTCAACACCTCACAAAGGTCGGGGTGCATGATCATGATCTTCTTCACCATCGAACGGTTTCTTTTGGTATCTAAACTTGTGTCCAAATGGAAAAAATATTGTATGTCTTCTATAAGACATATTTTTTCCATGAACAAGATAAGTTGTAGAAGTGCCATCACTACATATAGGGCATCCCTTGTAACCTTTTGTTGCATGTACTGATAAGTTTCTATAGGCAGGAAAATCATTAATTGTCCATAAAATGACCCCCTCAAGTTAAAGTGTTCTTCCTTATGTGCATCGTAAAAATTTACACCATCATTTCACAACATCTTTAAATCATTTATCAGAGGCTGCAAATATACATCAATATCAACACCAGGTTGTTTCGGTTCTAAGATCAATAATGTTAACATCATGAATTTTTTTTTCATACACAACCAAGGAGGAAGGTTATATGTTACCATAATTACTGGCCAATAACTATATCTACTACTAAGGGAACTATGTGGATTAATTCCATCCGGAGCAATGGCAAGACGAAGATTGCGTGGATCAGATGCAAATTGAGGGGATAAATTATCTACTACTTTCCCATTTGGAGAATCACAAGGATGACGTAGCACGCCATCATCAGATCGATTATCTAAATGCCAAGTCAACATCTTTCATATATTTTTACTTTTGAACAACTTATGAAAACGAGGAATCAGAATAAAGTACCAAAGAACCTTTGGTGGCACGCCTTTCTTAGGTGTTGTTTTATTTGTAGCATGCTTCCATCTCGTTTATTTACACATCAGACAATCATCTAATGTCTCATATTCTTTTATATAAAGAATGCAATCATTTGGACAAGCATAAATCTTATGATATTCCATGCCAAATCGACTAAGAGATTTCTTCACTTCATACATTAAAGATTTAAATTCAATACCCTCAGGAAACATATCGACTAGTAGATTTTGTAAAAAAAAACCATGTTTTGCCTTCACATTGTACAAATGAACAAATCCTGACATTTTAGTGTATTTCTTGCATTTTGGATACAATGGTTTTTTGGCATCTTCTAAAAGTTTTTTAAAGGTTTCGGGATGAACCTCATGTAGTTCATATTCAACACCATGAAACATATTTTATGTCTGTACATTATGATAAGATGTATGTAATCCACTCATATTCTTATTTATCTCTTCCCCATGAGTATTATCAATATTTTCTCCAGGATAATATCAACATTTATAGCTCAAAAGAATACTACTACGGATAAGGTGATACTTAACCTCATCAACATCATGAAATCACTCATTTTTACATTTAATACATAGGCATCAAATTTTACTAATTTCATTATTACTATTTCTACAAGCAAATTTCATGAAACTGTCAACTCCAGAAATGTAGTCCTGCTTAATTCTACACTTTGACATCCACGATTTGTCAATTTTATATTAATGATATTAATTAAGCATATTAGTTATGTATCCAATAAATATATTTCAAGTATTATTATATATGAATTCACTAATTATTAGAATATATACTAAAACATACATAATACAAAAATTTATCATTTTAAAATTGTATTACTTTTACTTAATAAAATATAATTATTTATATATAAATAAATTTATCTACGTACGGTAAATATTATAGTCTCTCAAACACATAACATCCAAATATTATTTCCATAGAAAATCAACCAAACATATAATAACAAACATAATACAAAATATACATAAATCAAATATTTATACAAAAAATAAAAGCAAACTAAATAATAAGTGTGTAGGATTAATAGAAATACTTACAAGAGTAAATGAAAGAAATGAAGAAAAAATTAGTGTTTTGTAAGTGAGAATAAGTGAGAAATGGGTATAAAATATTTGAGTATTTCGCTCAAAATAATAGGAGATCTAAAAAATAATATGGAGAGGAAGATAACCCATAAAATGGCATGGGAAATGGTGGTAAGAGGTGGCTGGAAAATGAGAAAGAGTGGAGGAGGTGAGCTCAATTTTGAGGTTTTTTGGTGCTATGTAATTGAAAATGGTGTTCTAATGGAAAAGAGAGAAAAGAAATGGAAAAGTGCACGTGGATAGCGTCAGTTGATATGTTGAATCGACGCTACACACGTGGATAGCATCGGTTCATAAGTAGAACTGGTGATATCCATATGTGTAGCGTCAGTTCAACACGTAAATTGATGCTACGTCCTACGTGTATTTTTTTATTTTAAAAATGCAGTTTAAAATTAAAATTATATAGTACAATTTTTAATATTTTTTTGGTCAATTATGATTTATTTAAACTCTTTAAAATTGAATTTGGATATATATATATAGTATAATTTCTTCTTTTTTTAGTCAATTGGTTTTTAAAATTATATAATTTTGTGTATTTGTTTGGATACTTAATTTTATGTAAGTACGTACATGTTTTTCATACTAGTTATTGAATTGGATAACATGAAAAATATTTGCATAATACAACAAAGTTTCAAAACAATATAAAAGGTTTATAGTTAAAATCAAATAAAATAATAATTGACCAAAATAATAATAAAAAAATTGTACTATTTAAATTCAATTTTAAACTGCAATTTTAAAATAAAAAAGTACACGTATGGATAGCATCGATTCTACACGTCAACTGACTCTATGTCCTACATGTATTTTTTTATTTTAAAATTGCAGTTTAAAATTGAAATTAAATAGTATAGTTGTAAAATATGGATGTACATAGTCCGCAATCTTATACTATCTATTCTTAATACAAGCAACACCACCCATAACAACTACATGTCCACTTATTTAAATTAACCAACATGTTGCAACCATCCAATACTTCAAATATTGCATCTCCAACATTCATTACCTTTAAAATTCTTCCTTTCTCTTGTCTTTGAAAACTGTATTTCATTACATTTGGTGGAAAACGAGTACTCCACTTAAAATCCTCTTCATTCCTCTTCACTATTAACCGCATCAATTTTCTTCTTACTTCTTCAAATAACTCCACAATAGGTCTAGACCTTACTCTTTTCAACTAATTGTTAAAACATTCAGTCATGTCATTGGTCACATGCTCAACCTTTATATCATCATCAAAAGCATGTCTACTCCAATGTAAAGCTTGAATATTACTTAAATATTCATGTTCTTTAGATTCTTCATTCTTAATTTCATTCATCAAATCATTAAATTTAGTTAATCTAGTTACTTTAGATGTTGCCTAGAACAATGATCCCATTTTCATGCTTGGATGTTTCATTTCAAGTTGGCATAAATATCCCTAGCACAAAATCTGACATGCGAAGCTGGGAAAAACTTATTGATTGTTGCAACAAGACCTTTTTGTCTATCATACATGAAGGATATCCTTCTATTTTCAAACTCTCTAATATATTGGTCCAATAGAGCCATGAACCACTTCCAAGTTTCATTATTTTCAAATTCAGCCCAAGTAAAGGAAATTGGAAACAAACCTCCATTAGCATCCAATCCAATAGCAACCATCAAGACACAATTATATGGACCCATTAAAAAACATCAATCCACACCAAGGAAAGGCCTACATCTACTTGAATACCCTTGTTTTGGAGCGAATAAGCTAATGAAATATCTCTTAAAACAAGGGTTGGAATTTGGTATTGGAATATGGATATCAACAATTACATTTCATCCTGGGTTGGTTCTTAAAATCATATGGCAATATTTCCTTATTTTTTCAAAACTACCAATATGGTCACTCAATTCTCCATCATTAACAAATTTTCTTATCCTATACAATGTTAAGTCTGGTACAAATATACCCCATCTTCTTTTACACTCAGTAGCCAATACAAGGATACTTACATTAGGGTTTCTCGTGACTAAGTTCTTTAATTGAGAAGCTAACCAAGAGGATGTTGCAATTCTTTGTTTTTCAAATTTTTGACAGCAATATCTCCCTTCATTGTTTGCTGGTTTAAGTGTCTTAACCATAAAGGTTTTCTTATCAGTTCCAACAGAAGCGTGTATCCTCCAACCATAATCAGGTGCTTTACACTTTGCAATTACTCAGGTTTTGTCAACTTTAACCTTCTCACACTGAAACCCAACTTGAACAATGTACTATTGTAAGATAGCTTTAATTAGTATCCTTAAATGTATCTATGACTTTGAAGTCAATGCTACGATCACTTCTTCTTTTAAATTCTCTACTTTCATACTGTCTGTTGACTTTTTTAGAATTTTTCCACGACAATCTTCTAAGTCAATATCAATGATATAATGGGCATTTTCATCCCCTAAGTCCTAAAGACTATCATCAATATAATAAATTTCACCATCATTTTTCCTTCGTTATTATCACCCTTATTATCTTTTTTGTCATTTATAATATCATCATGCCAACCAAGATCCTCCTCATCACTACTCCAAAAACATTCTCATCTCCATCATAATGTTCATCTTCAATTTCAATAATTGTTCCTACTTTATATTTTTTCAACCTTTTACAATTTCTTGAAGGTTCACCCTCTTTTTGGTTATGAATTGGGTTCATGTATAGTTCATCACCATGGGATTGTTTATTAGTAGTTAGGAATAGCTCAAATGAATCAAGGTTAAAATCATCAATGTCAAAGTGAGGACTTTGGTTATCATTTGGGCTTAGGGGAAACTCATTCAAAGCATTAAAATAAGGAATGTAATCATCAAAAGCTGGTTCATTTGTTGGTTTAAAAGATGGTTCATTTTGTGATTGTTTGGTAAAATAATGGGTGATTCCATGAAAGGATAATAATATAACATGAGGGGTGATAAAACCACTTCCAAAGGATTGAATTCTACAAACAAGTCTAACCTTTTCTTTTTATTATCTCTATAATCTTTCATCAATTCTTGTAATTCGTTATCAATTTTTAATACACTTTTCTCCTCACTATCAACTTTCTTTGCGTCAATCCTAAAGTATTTTTTAAGCGTTAACCCCTCTTTTATAATAGCGCTCTTAGCATCATGGAATAAATAAATGAGATTATATTCATCAGCAGGTATATGAATAACCCATCTAACTTCACCAAATATATGGACATACACATTGGCTCATTCACTCATTTTTATCGCCCTATATAACAATCAAAAAGCATTTTTAAAAAATATGTTACTCATGAACATTAACACATAATATCAAACATATGATCATGAACTTGATACAAAACAAAGCACACAATATTATACTCATACAAAACACACAATGAAATATAGAAATGGAAGAGCATCTTTGAAAAATTCCAAATAAAGAACTCTCATTCCATATATCCCTACTCAAAGCACAAAATTTTACTATATTTTTTATTACATGCACAACCAAATTAAATATAGATTAAATACAAGATTAAATACATATAGATTAAAAACCAGATTAAATACATATGAAATATATATGAAATACAAGCAAAACACTATGAAATAATGCTTTCTAAAATACAAATTAAAAACCATATTAAATACAGTTGAAATACGAATATAATACTATAATGGATTCTAAAATACAAATTAAAAACTAGATTAATTACAGATGAAATTAAGATTATGCAAGTGTGCTTAAAAACCAGATTCTGCTCCAAACGAACCAAATATAGATAAAATCTAGAATATATCTAAAATAATAAGAAATAAGTCAAATTATACCTTTTATTCTAGACTGATGGTTTTAGATGGAACGATGGGTCGTTTTAGGGCAGCAGGTGAAACATTGTATTCTCGTGTGAGGATAGGTTACGTAAGGGATATGGTGAAATGATAGGTTCGCATCTGGTGAGGGTTAGGGTGAAGGTGGTTCGTAGGATAGTGGTGAGGGTGAGAGAGATGGTGATTGGAAGGATAGCTACGAGGGTCAAGGAATGAGTGATTGGAACGATGCATCCAGTGAGGGAGTGGGTGACTGGAATAAGGCATCTGGTGAGGCTGAAAGAGTGGAAATCACTGTAAGGACTTGTCCGGTGAGGATGGAAGATGAGGAAGACAGATTGCGTGAAGAAGAAGGTGGCAGTTGTGTGTGCTTTTTGAGAAATGATATTATACGGGAGTGATATATATTATAGGGGGAGATTACCTTTTTTGCCCCTGAACTCAGACGATTATCTAACGTTAATAATGTTGGAGGGAATTTTGGATATTAATTAAACATCAAGGGTAATTTTGAAGAAAAGAAATATCTCAAGGGTATTTTTGATACTATTCCCTTGTTTCTTATTAAGAAGGAACATCTTACAAACATAAGGGAGAAAGAAATAGGCAAAGGACATAACTGGGATGAGCACAGATATGAGCGAGGATGATTTTTGATATAATTGTCCCCAAATTTAATTATAAAATCTATATCCAAAACCGCCCAAAAATCGTTATGGTTTGGGAACAGTTTTTTACCTGCAAGTAACAGTTTAGGGCAATTATTAAAAAAATACCCAAAAAAGATATTTTTGCAAAATTTTAAAAAAATTCTTAATAAACCCTAATTATTAATTAACATATAATTTAATTTACTAAATATATAAATTAACTAAATAAATATAATTAATTTTGGGTACGATCATCAGTATAACCGTACCAGTTGTTTTGTCCAAAACCGTACCTATCCCCGAAATTTATTGGATAAAAACTGAACCAACGGTGTGGATAACCAAACCTATAATTTTTTTTCCCATTCCTAGACAGAACAACATGATGCCACAGACAGAACAACATGATGCCACAGATAGAAGAAGATAACCACCTAAAATGAAGGATGGTTCGCATTGGGGAACTAGACGTAATATCACACTAGAATTCAAACTCCATGATAATTATAAATATAATCTTTTAGTATAAGAGATAGGAAAGAAGCTTTAGATGAATGTACTAGTGATATGAGTGTGCTCATCATACAAACCTTTCAATCTATAGGGTACTAGTAGCTCATAAAATGACAGAAAATGTTAAAGTTTGGTTTTCAAACTTAACATATTAGCAACATTTTTTAATGCAAGAGAATACTCACACAAGAAAGGAATACCTAGATACACTAATAAATGAAATATACCAGGAATTTATTAGAGAAGATAAAGGAAAAAATATCACTTAATTTAGTGAAAATGAAATAAATGAAGCTAAGTGGCATCTAACAAATATGGAAATTGGTGACATGTGTTAGATAAATTCTTTTATTTGTGAATATGAAGCTTATTATCATAAATTATCATCCTTTATCTAAACAACTTATAAATAAATGTTCTTTTTTCTAAAAATTACCTAGAAACACTACATAAGACCTTAACATAAAGTTGAGAATAGATAAATAGGAAAACTATACCAGACATCTTAAGAGGAAGAATAAGAAGCTTTAAAGTTAGATAATTATTAAATGCCAAGAAAGAAAGGAATATAAATAAATAAGAGGAAATAATAAAATATGTTGTGGTATAAAAGATTAAAGAATACTAGAAAAATATGAATGTAATATAAAACCTTACAAAAAATTATAACAAATACAAAAATACAAAAGATTTAAAAGATATAAATTCAAAAAATAATATTTTCAAAAATATAAAAAGAAATTTAATAGGGAAACCTATAAGAAAAGTAGAAGGAAGAAGTATAAACCTCCCAAAAATAGGAATTATTGCCCTTTAGAAAAGAAAAATATAGATGTTGGATCTGTAATGAAGAAGGACATTATGCCAATGAATGTCCAAGCACACTTCAACATAGGAAAGAATTTATATAGAAATTTCTACAAAAAGCAAAATTATTTGAGGAATATTTCAAATGGAATTAGAACTAATCAAAGAATCTCAAATAGATAATACTTATGATATTTATCTATTATAAGAAATTGAGAAAGAAAAAAACTAACTCTGAATATGAACACTCAGATTATGGGTACTCTTCGTCAGAAGATAAATGATATTATAGTATTATAAATACAAATAGTATCTACATCAAAGTAGGACTAAAAGTTAAAGGCTATGTCAACTATCATTTACATGCATATATAGATACAAGAGCCAATGTCTAGCAAGTAAATATATATTTCCAAAAAAATACTAGAAACAAGCCCCAAAAGATTTAGTTGTAAGAATTGTTAATGATACTACAATAAATCTTAATAAAGTATTAAAAGATACAGATATAATGATAGAATGAGAAAAGTTTCACATGCATGCCATATATCAATAATAAACAAGAGTTGATTTATTAATAGGAAATAATGTTTTAAACTTATATCAACATTTCACACAATATTTAAACAAAATAAGTCTAACAACATTAGATGGTGATACCATTTATTTATAAAAATAAAAAAATCTTTAGTTGTATCAAACCCAACTTTTAGGCAACAATATAAAATGCAACAATGTGGTGAGATAAAACAACAAAAACCTTATTTAGAAAATATTTCATTAGATATAGAAGAAAAATAAAATTATTTTCTTATTGAAATATAGGAGGATAAAGCCCTAACAAACATGAGAAAACTATTAAAAATAGTTAGTTCAGAAAAATCCTTTGGATACAAAAATAAATAAATCTAAAACAATTGTCAACATAAAATTAAGAGACACATACTGGGTAAAACCAATGATAAAATGATAACTGAAACAAATTCTTTACAAAAATATTGGAGAGTAGTTTTGAAAGCAAAAGTAGATGAAAATGATGAATATATTTGTAGATATACATTAGGATCTTTCCAAGTAACAAAGTTAAATTACCATAGTAATGAAAAAGAATATATAGATGTTAAAAGAGCTATTAAAAAATTCACAATACATGTTATAAGTTCCAGATTCATTGTTAGAATAGATAACAAGAATTTTGGTTATTTCATAAGAACTAATATTGCACTTGATTACAAAAAACGAAGATTAGTTAGGTGGCAACAATGGTTCAACCATTACAATTTTGATGTTCAATATCTTTCAGGACATAAGAATAGTTTAGCAGATACTCTTACTAGAGAATTAGTACCTTTAACTATTTTTATGCTTTCAGGAATGGAACATCTTGACATCAAGATCAAGATAAAGGAAAATGTGATAAAAATCCTATAGGAACAACTCGAGCTATTATACCTCAAGAAATCTCTTATAGGGATAAGAAATAAACAAGAAGAACATAATTGTTCAAAATAACTTCTAGAGTCCAAAACCTCAAAAGAAGAATCTTCATTAAAAATTCAATCTAAAGAAGATGAAACTTCTAAAGAAAAAATTAAAAATGAAAAGGAATAACCTAACAGTTTAAAAGAGAGAAAAAAATTTGAAACCAAAAAGCTCAACTATGCAAATGAGATAGAAAAAGATGAATATAAAAAGGTTTATGTGGTCTATAAAGGCCCAAGACTAGGAATCTATAGCAAATGGGCAGAAGCTAGTAAATCTATTCTACGATTTAGAGGAGTAACTCATAGAGCCTTCACTAGTATAATAGAACCTGAAGGTGGTTATGTCAATTATAAAACACCAAAGCTAATAACTCTAGAGAAAATGGTAAGAAATTATTTTGCACTATTACAACAACAACCAACAACCCCAGATTGAAAAATCTAGGGAAAATAGCAAGGACTTCGTTGCTATTTAGGGAAGCATCTCTCCTAGAGATATCAAAGATAGTAAACACATTCAATGCTATTCAGGAAGACATCCCCCCAGAAATTTTCCAATCATTTAAGATAAGAAGGACCAATATAGAAACCTCTGCAAACCACAATGGTTAAGTCTCTATAACTTGGCTAGAGAATCTACCCATGAATATATTGAAGATATGAAGTTCTATATCACATACAAGGAATTTTATACAAGAAATAAATTCAATAACTTGGAAGGAGCTAATCCAATATTTTTTTATAAATCTTTCCATACAAGACTAATAGAAAATATATATCCAGGAATTAATTTAAGTGAATTAAATTATTTTGGAGAGAATTTTAAAAGAGCAATCAAGAATTTTAGAAAGAAGATTAAAGCAGGAGACAAGCCTATTTATCTAAGATTTTTATGCTCACTAATGGACTTGAATGAGGAAGACGGATGTATCAGTCCTTACCACTTTATCAAGATAGGAATTTTCAATACAAATAGAGAAGTTCCCAAACCAAGGGCACTTCGAGAAAAGGAATTCAACACATAATAACTCTATTTACTAAGAGATCAAATGTTAGGCCAAATTTACTATAAAATCAGAAAGATTGATAATTCTACTGTCATCAAAGTAAATTATTTAACTAGTAAAATCATCATCATTTCCCACAGCAGCGTGGCTCTATCAGAAGAAGATGGTGAAACATTTTCAAATATGAAGCCAATTTTAATAACAACAACCTATAAATTGGTCAAGAAACAAGGAAGATATTCTACTTCTATACTAGAAAAGCTACCAAAGATCACAGATCCATCCACTGTATCAAAGATTGAGAAGACAAATATGTGTCATCATCAACATCATCAAAAGTACTGTTGGTAGAAAATAACAAAGAAGAATAAAGAAAGGAACTGTTGACAAAAGACGACAAAGAAAATAAAGATATAGATCTCACATCTTAGTCGGCAAAATGTTCCAAGGAAAAAAAGCAGTGGCTATCATTTAAAGCAAAACGCAGACGAATTATTAAAGTAAGGGTAAAATAGTAATTTTAGTCTTATAAGCAGGGATTCCTTGTGCTATAAAAGAAACCCTTAGTCTCATTTCAAAACACACAAAAAACCAAAGTAATCTACTATGAAAAACACACAAACTCTAGCATAGAAATCCTCTCTATCTAGAAATCTCAAACTAGTAATGATATACCGAGTAAGTATAAGTGGCTAAGAATCCTTTCAAGATTCTTAGTTGGACTTAAGTTTTTAATTATTATTATATTATAAATAAAATGAAGTTCAATTACTCTTCTCTAGTAAGTCAAGTGTTATACACCATCTATGTACGGATGTAAAAGGCTCACCATTGCTAGGAGGGCATCGAGGTTTGAGCAAGTTGAGGCAAAACTAGTGTAACAAAAGGAGACGAACAGAAAGGAAGATCGTGGTGGACCCATTAAATTCAGGTATAATAATTATAAATTTAAGCTAGTTAATAATCTTGAATATTTAATTATTAGCTTATATCAAGTTATAATACTGATAAACAGGAAAATGAAAACTATTTTTAATTATAGAAATAAACAACTAGTTTCAAAAGAAATTAAAATAAAGATAAAAATCTATTTCTATTAGAAAATTTTGATAAAGGATATCTCATAGTTTTAAATGAATATTTTAAAGATGAGGATTATGAAACTTGTTTTGAAAATTTTAAGAGATTTAACACCTTGTTAGACATATATACAGATTATATTAAATATATCACAAGGATCATAGACCATCTTGTTTCAAGGACATTAAGAAACTATTTTAGTCAAAAATATGTAAGAATAGAAGAAAAATAATTCAACAATTTAATGTTTCGATACTACTTCTTTGAGGATTATAAATACAATGTATGTACACAAAAAAAACCATTTTGTAGACTACGAATAGGAGAAAATAATGTGCATTCAACACATATGACTTATCAAGGTAATAATTTAGTAAGTACATTAAGGTCAGATTGATTGAAATTCTGCCACACCAATATTTGGCAATCGAAACCCAAAAAATTGGTATAAGAGCCATATGAATAGTAATAGATGTAAAAATTAACACTATTAGATTTTGAAGAGACCAATGATACTAACCATAAAATCTAGGAACATTTTAGACATTTTTATAAACCTTAAGCACATAAGTTAAGATATATTAAACAGGTACTTGAGATATTATTCCTAAATGAATTAGCATTTAGATCATAAAGATATTATAGAAAACCAAAAATGATAAATTTTATTTGTGTTAATGAATTACATCATGGTTGAAATAGAATACTTATTTAAATCAGATTGAAAAACTTTGGGTTAGTTATTTTAGTAGTATTATGATTTTATTTTTGGTATTATTTTATTTAGATTTTTGACGTGATTCCTTAATCATATCTGATTTAAAAAAAGAGTATCAATTTAATATTTTTAAAAATATTTTTAAATAATAAATTAATTAATACAAATGGTAAAATGTGATACCATAAAATAACAAATCCAAAATGTTTTACTTACAACCCGAACAAGTACAAAAATAAGGGATCTAATAAGCTCACATGGTAACATTACTATAAATATATCTACCAATCAAAAATCGACCATTTCTTAAATCCTTTTGACCAACATGCATATTTAAGATGACTATTTTCAATGCTAAAAGATCATTATTTTCAACATTAATTGTATCATAAGCAAAATTAGTTATCATTGTCAATTTTGGTTTTGCTAAAATTGTTGATGTTATATATGATAAAAAAAACAAAATAACGAACAAAGAAAATGAAATCACAGTAGATGAAAATAGGAAGACAAAATTCCACCCCAACATGGAACGTAACAATAGACATAAATAGGAAAAATACCTTGAATCGAAGATGAAAAATTCATGGTGCGTGTGTCTTTGAGTGAGAGATATAGAACGATAAAGAGCTTGAAAGTTTATGTTTAAGAGCAAAAGACAAAATAACTTGGAATTTTCATCATTTAGTTATGATAAAAATGTTATAATGACTTAATTATTATTATTGAAATGTGTGGAGCACATTATGTAATTTTAGAAAGTAATTGGATATTAATGCTAAACTAATGAAAGCATAACCTATCATATTTCATTAAAAAAAGGAAAAAGAAAAAGAGTAATTAAAATAATTCATATTTCACACCGATTAAATTTTTAGAAAAATGAAACCACAAGAGTAATTAACCAATCAATTTTATAAATAAAAAGAAAGTTTGTGATTTAATTAAAGAAAATACGAAGAATAAGTGTGTTTTACATTATATAGAAGGCAAATGTGAAAGAAAGGGTAATGCATTATTTTCCATCTAAAATGCTAAACTCACACTTTCTAAAATAGTAATAATATAGTATTTTACCCAACTACACTTTTAAAATAGTAGTAATAATTATAATAATAATTAGAATTATCATTATTAAAACATTTAGTTTCCCATGATGCTCTTGCTTTTTTTTGTACATCTTATAAGTTTGAAAGATATCTACTCATATAAGTGCTTTCTTAAGAAGTTCATCTTCTATATAAAAAGAGGCTGGTGCCTCTTGTTTATGGCCATTTTCGATTTTTTTTAATTTTTTTTAAAACATAAATAAAAACATGCTCGTTGCCTCTTATTTATAGTCATCTTAGAATTTCTTTCTGTAAATTTTTATAGGAATTTGTTTTGCTAAATTTTTTTCTTCTAAAATTTATTTTGAAACAATTATTTGATCTGATATTCTACTAATACCCATATTAATTATTACTTTAGTATATATTTTTACCCATTTTATTAAATGATATCATTTTTATATTCCCATGTTCTTCTATTGATATCCCTTTTATCAAAAACCTATAATAACTCAAAAGTTTGGTTATATAAAGATGGATAGTTTTGACATTTAACATTATTTTCTTTAAAATAGGTAGGTGAAAACTTTTTTCTATTTTTTCTATTTTTAAAATAACAATTACACACTCACACTCACACTTCACACATATAAGGGGATTTGAATTCATGTCATTTTAATGTTTACAATAAACATATATCATTACACTATAAGATAATTAATAATTTTTTACTTGTTAATAACAAAAATAAACATGCCACAACCACTACAAATAGTGTCATAACTATGAAAAATACTTGCATGTTTGTATTTGTTTTGAGGATTACTAGATAATTTTACTAAAATGTATATTCTTATTTACACAACAAAAAAATCATTTTACTTATTCTATAAAATTATAAATAGTCTTTTAAAAAACTTGTTTTTCTTGGCTAAGCTATGTCACCTTCAGTAGTTTTCATCACCCCTATATGTATTAATGAAATAATCTTAAATGCTAAAACTACTTTGACTCTAATTTGAAGTTGTTGTAGATCGACAAAAAGATACGAATAGAGAAACTTAGGTATTAAAATGACACCTTTTAATAACATAAGTGATAATGAATACAAAAAATAATAATATGGGTATCATTAAAGTAATTCATTTCCAATTTTATTTTTTAGTAAAAAGAGAATTTTTGACAAAGTAGTCAAAATCATATACTATTTATAACGTGTTCTAACATTAAAAATTTAATAAATTATGCAATAATTTCATCTAAAATTATTGTTTAGAAAATTCAAAACATATGTTATATTGATTAAGGAAATATTTATGTCCTTAAACATCATTTGAAAATTTGAATAAAATTTAAGATGACTTGATATTTCAAATTGTCTGTCGAGAATAAGAAAAAAAATGTAAGAACGAAGACAATTATTTAATTTCTAACTACTACATCTCTCGTTTACTAAATGAATAAAATCAACTCATTCTTAATCCAAGTCACAAAAGATGAAATATAAAGCCATACCTAACTAGCCTATAAGCATTAAAATAATTAGCTCTTCTAAAACAATAAATACAAGAAAAAGAACGAGTTTGAGAAATAAAAAGTTTAATGTTGTCAACAATGTGCCCCTCTAGCGAAAGCGAGCTCAAGTTATTCAAGATTGAAGTTATATTCATTAAAACAATTGCACGTGGTTGAATTCTAGGACCTAGCTAGATGAGAGGGTAGAAATATGATAGGTTATGGAATCATTTCTTAATCTCTATTCTAATTTGGCCAATCAAGCCTCAAAACATTAATTAAGTAGATAGAACAATGTAAATTTAAAATAAACACAACAAGCTTAATTCAATACACTACAAAATAACCAATAGAAAACAAAGAAGAATCTATGGTAAATATACTAGTGACGGTGTACTTTATAGGTTCCTATTCAAGTTAACAAAATGCATTATCAAGGCAAATAGCACATAACATATGAAGTAGAAAAATATATGTTTGAACATATTCAATAAATGATGATTGTACTCTCACAAAATGCGATCATACATAACACAGTATGTAACGAGGTACACCCACATAAGATCTAGCTCTTATACCATAACATCATTGGGTTGCTTAAGACAACCACTCAACAACAAGCAATTTACTAATAAAAACAAATCAATAATTCACAACTAGAGATAATATGCTCTTATACCTTAATCACCTAGAGCACCATGCTCAACTGCACCTAAGTTTCCTCCACTCGTTGTTAAAATAACACTTGATCTGAATAAATCCAAGTTCATCCCCAAAGTTCCATTACCATGTGATGTGATTAACTACTAATGGTTTAACCTCCTAATATGAAAATATGTTGCAACCTCTTAACACCCAGTCGAAACATAACACATCATCACATAGGCTTCTCACATGCTCCATATCTATGCATAATGATTTGATCTTGTAGTACCCAACTGACACATGGTACACCACTATATAGGCTCCTTATTTATGGGAACTATTACACATCTATACCTACCATCTGACATAAGACAACTTAACCCTAAGAAAGACTCTTCAAAATGATGTGACACTTCATTAGCCAAACATGCATTTTAACTCTCAACAATATCTTACTTAATCTTACATTTTTTCACTTAACTCGGTATTGAGAAATATAAGAGTGACTCCTCCCTGATCCTACATATGAACACACTATTTTTCGGACCCAATATTAAAAAAATGGAGCAAGAAAGGACTAAGGAAGTCTGGTGCCAAAATGATAGAGCTTTTTCCTAAATTATGAAAAAAAAACAACTAAATAAGAGGAGAATTCATAAAAAACTTCATTCCCTCAAACAGTCAGTGATAGCCTTGGAAACCCTTGTCGAATACCTTGGTGAGGGTAAATGCTATTAAAACAAAGCCATCAAAGCTCACTGACCACCTTGGCAAGCTCTTAGTAACCTATAACAAAAGCATCAGTGCGCTCTTCGAGAGAAGTCGAGTCCTCAACGGGATAACACAACAACAAATACACCCAATAATGCAAACTATATGCAATCTAAAAGAGTGAGTGTTGATGAATGCTTGAAAATTACAAATATTTCATAATTTTATTATATTTAAGTATGAATAAATAGATTTGATTATACATATTTTTATCATTATTTAAGCATATCTATATGTTTTAAATCATAGGTATTTTCTATTGTATTTCAAGTGTTTTTTAGCTTTAAATGTATAAATTTATCAATACTTGAAGCATTCAATTTGCACCTTAAGAGCTTAAAAGAATAAGATATGTAAGCCTTTCATGAAGAACCAACCAATATATAAGAGTGCAATGTAAGAATTCAAGTCAAACATTTTGTTCGGCAATGAGGGTTTTATGTGCCGCGTTGGACTTTCCATGGGAAGAATCACTAAGCATGTTATACATTCTGTGCCACGGCGTGCTTGCATTTATTCAAGCTGAAGCCCTTACACAAGTCTCCTTCCTTATAAATATTTCAGTTTTGTATTAGGTTTAGAAATCAAAAATATTAGAATTTGTTTAGTTTCTCAAAGCCATCAAAGCTCTTAAGTTTGTTTTTTCAATTTTATAGATTTTACATTTTGGTTAGATTCAAAATAATAGGAGGTAGATCCTTAGGAGGTTTTTAGATCAAGAAAAATACAATAAATATATGTCTATTCAGAGAATTCAGTGAGGACTAAGATAACAATTACGGAGTAGGGCACACCATCTATCTTAAATTGATATTGTAAATCTGAATTGTATTCATTTATTTATATATACAAATTATATTGTTGTATTTTCTTATTTTATATCTGATACTATTTTTAATCCAGTGGTCATGTAATTTAATCTATGTATGTCTAGTTGATTTTAATTATGAAAATTAAGTTTTGTTGCCATGTTTGTGGAGATTAATTTAGGTGAATATTTTTATAAAATAAATTGAGGTTATTTCTTTATTCAAGATTTTTACAAAATTTATTATTGATTAATATATTGACGATATATTTTTTATAATAACTTTATAATATGAGAAATAGGTTTTAGAAATACCAACTAGATCTAATTTTAACATCTTTAATAAAAATTTTAAATCAATGACTCAACCTAAAACATTGATTTAAATTGTTTATTATTTCCTTAAAAATAGAGCATAATTTAATCCATTAGGTAATGATCTCCATTTAAAGATATTGATTGATTTGATTAACAAATAATATGATCCCTATCTAAGGATATTTTTATATATAAAAGGAAAAATTAATAACCTAAATTTATATATTTATTAACCTAATTAATTCTAAGCAAGCATGATTAACTTACTAAGTATTTCTATAAATTATCCATTGATTGTTAATTTCGTATTATCTTTGATTTTTTTGAAGCAAACCTATCTTTTATTATGTTTAACTAAATGTTATTATATTAGTATTTTTGAAATCAAAATATTATGACAAAATGTTTAGGTTTTATTTTCATGCTTGTTTTTAAGAAATTTGAAAAATTATTTAAAACCTTATAATTTCTCTTTAGATTGACATTAAGAGTATACTTATATCTTATTATAAGTGATTCGTACATTTTCAAACTTTTTATAAATTTATAAAATTTGATTATGAAGTTTTTGTGCATCAAGTGTGTGCAATAGAAAATAAAACAATTATGTCCTAAGTAATATATTAAGACACCAATAATCAACCTTATAAAGGATAGATAGAAATATTAAATAAAATACATACATATGTTTTGTGAATGGTTACACCCTAACCATAAGTGCACAGATCGTGCAAGTAATATAATGTAATTTAAGTACTAATATTGATTCCATAGAGAGTTTAATTGCTTTGCAACTGAGTACCAATTTGAATATTTCTAATGCTATTTGAACAATAATAAATTCAATAAATTGCAAAAAACTACTAAAGTAATAACTATAAGTTACTAAATCGATGAGTAGACAAATATTAGAAAAAGTTATTAGAACCTTAATCCCCCCAATTTCCTAAAAATTCATCTCTCATGTAAACTATGTAAGATATATTAATTAATTGAATCATACTATCATACCAATCATATTGCATAGTACTCATTAGGTTCATAATTATCGATCTCACACATGAAAATCATGTATATCTACCTATAAACTATACATTTTATTTAGTCATGATGAATAATTAGATAATTCTCTAAAATATACATAATTACCTCTATAGACTAATTGGCCAAAACAAATTATTGCATGAAAATTAGGTTACATAACATGATCTCAATAATAATCACGATGGGTTCAAAAAACATAGTAAAAATTGGGTTTATAATACCCCTAGACAATAAAATATAGCCTCTACACTTCTTGATGAAGTTCATTATTTTCATATAAAAGTTCATGGAAATTAACAATTGATTAGAGATGAAACAATATACAATCAATCTCTTGACTTGTATTGGCTCTATCTTCAATCTCCTCAATTTGCTTGAGTTATATATATGTGAATTATGACCTATAAATTAGTTCTAAATAGATTTAAAATGACCTAATTTAGTTCATTAAATGTAATCACTTCGATCTGATGAATAAGATTGATAGTTGGATGTAAAAATAAGATTGATGTGGAAATACAGATGTTGTTTGATTGATTGAGTTACCTAGATCAATCAAGACACTTTTAGATCGATTGATTTGCAATAACCCATTTTCATATGTGAATCTTCAATTGAAATTGATTGAAGTAAGATCGATTGAGTTGTCCTAATATGTCCCAATTGGCTCAGCTTGACTCTATTTGATGTTGTTCCACCTTCATTAACATATTTAAACATAAGATATGCCATTTTGATAGCATTTAGCCTAAAACAAGAAAAATAACTAGGTTAAAGTGGCTAAATAACTTAATTTTTGTATAGTTATCACACCCCTAAATTTGACTCTTTTCTTGTTCTCAAGCAATGGTAAGGCTTAAACTAAATAACTAAACAATAGCAAAACATGTGTAGCATATTTATAAACACATATCCTTCAATATATGCAATTTTGATAAAATAAATATACCCCTTAAAGATTGTACAATCATGTGAGAAGGAGTTCATATGGATATTAAATAACATTAAATTAATACAAGGGTAAGCATGATTTTTAATAGAATAATCCATGTATGTGTGACTTGCAAATTATGTCATTCAATGTACTCAAGATATAGACTTATGTGAGTAAGGCACTAGATTATAATCTTAACATATTTCATAAGTTTATTTTTCACATATCTCTCTATTAATGTTAATCATGCAAGTGGTTTGAAATGAAAATGACTTAAAAGAAATTAAGCTTAGGTGACAGTAGGTAAATGCCCAATACTTAGGCTAAAATTCACACCACTTATTACTTTTCATTATCATACAATTGAGTTTTTCTTCAATAACTTAGTGTACTCTTTGTGATATTCTTTTCTTTCAACAACATTTTTTTCTTTTTCTTTTCAAATCTACACCTCTAACTTATTTTAAAGTTTATTCATTTTCATTTTATAGGGATAATGGTGTTTTGAGTTTACTTTAATTTTAATTTTAGATGCATCACCTTTCATCTAAATATTTAACATTACATATAATTTCACATACTCACAAGTTAAAGGTGTCAATGTAAAGGTAATACATTCGAGTTAGGTTCAAATGTGGTTTAAAGGCATAACTGGTATCTGATTAGGCTTAAATGTGTGTCTAAGGTTATATATATATATATATATATATTCAATAGTTAGCATGAAATGCTCAATTGATCCAATTAAAGCCTAAATCATTTCCTAAACTAAATACTATATAGGATTTCACCTCAACAAATGATTAAATAGATTATAAAATATGAAAGACTCATATAATATGACATTACTCACACCAAGTGTTCTCCCAATAAATACATCGCACAATCAATCACATGCTTTGTACATTTATAGTGAATCATTTCAATAAAAAAAGAGCAAGCATACCACATGGCTAATGTAGGTATCTCAATACTTACATGCTAGATTTCTTATCATTAAGTTTATATATTCCATATCAAGCATACATACATTTGATTTCATTATATCATCAATTTGTACTTATATCTTATCTAACAACAAAACATCCTAAACATTGAAAAAAAAATAAGCAACTTCCTAACTAAAATAAAGATGATAAATTGATAGCTAAATTAGATAACAAGTTACCTCTCTATACTAGTAAATTAAAATAGTAAAAAGTAAAGAAAACTCTCTTGACAGTAATATAACATACATGATCTCAAAGCCTTTTCCATTTATTGTGCCATTGTTCTGTACTTTTACTTCCTACAAAACAAGAAAAAAAATTAATAAAAGCATTAGGTTCTTCCCAACAAGAGACATGTTTAATGTCTTTAGCTAGACATTTCCATAAATTCATAAGGTTGATCCACCAATTTAGCATTTACAGCACTACTCTTAGAGCTCCTCCATATCCCCATTCCTTCCTTGGCCTTTTTTCTACCACCTTGTGCAATGTTTTCACTTTTGAAGTTCTCCATTGTAAATGACTTGAACTCATCATCCCTATCTGAGTAATAACACTTCTTCACCCAAAATCCTTTTATTTTATTCTTTTTTTAATTTTTTGGAATCCTCATTTTCTTATTATTAATGCTTTCGTCCTATTTTTCTTGGCCTAATACTACATTCACTTCTTCCATTTTCCTAAGGTTTTAAGGATATTTTGAAGATTTAATAACTTTTAAAGTGACTTCCTCTTTTTTCAATCTCATTATTAACTCCTCTCTTTCCACTTTTATTAAATTCCTCCTCATGGCTAGGGAGGTCTCCTAAAAAATAATAGGTATCTTGTTGTTTGTCTTCAAGTCTAGAATAATAAAATATGTTGGGAATATAAATTTCTCCACCTTAAGCAACATATCTTCCACTATCCCCAATGGATTCTTGATTGTACCATCCATCATTTGTAGGATGAAAAATGTTGTTTTAGGTTCTCCAAGCCTAAGTTGTCTAAAAATTGAAAGAAACATAAAGTTCACACTTTCTCCAAGATCAAAAAGTACATTGTCAAAGTGTAAATTACCAATTTTATACAGGATTACAAGGTTTCCATATCTTTTTTCTTGAGACGTAATTGTCTTTTCAAGATAGCACAATACTTTTTAGTTAAATGTAATGGTCTATAATCTTATTTTTTCCTCTTCTTAGATAGATTTTTTTCATAAATTTAAAGTAAGAGGAAATTTCCATTAAGTCATCAATTAAATGTATATTTATTGGTAAATTCTTAAACACATCCAATAAATTAAACAATTACATATATATTGTGTGCCTAAGATGTCGTTAGGGGAAAGGTGGGATAGAAGTGTAAAGGGTACCTTTCGTGCTTGTTGATTTCCACTAGTTTTATATTCTTTTCTTGCTACTTCATCACCATTTTCTTCTTTTTTTAGCTTCCCATCCATCACTTATTTTTCCCTCTTTCTTATGGTTGTTCAAATCATTCCCAACTATAGTGTCCCTTCTTAACATAACTACATTCTATTGTTCTTTATCAGATCTCTTGGGATTCACTTAGGTGTCACTTAATAGGTTGCCTTGTGGTCTTTAACTAACATCTTGAGCTAGTTTCCCCACTTATAACTCTAAGTTTCAAATGGAGGCTTCATGTGTAGCTTTTAAAGGATCCATCTTAGATTCATTGATTGCATAAAATCTTTCATCATCCCAATCAAAGCACATGTGTTATTTTTATTAGTAGGTTTTTTTTGTTGATGTTGTTGTTGTTGGAAACTTGATGGTGGAAATAATTGGCGATTGAATTAGTCACCACCTTGATTGTTGCTCCATGAAAAATTGGGGTAGTTTTTCCAACATCGATTATAAATGTTGGAATATGGTTTCCCTTGTCGATTTGGATTGTTAACATAATTCTCAACTTTAGAAAAATAACCACATACTTCACTTGAATGGAATCCATTACATTAGTCACAGACAATAAATGGGCTTTGTGATGACTCTATGAAAGTTAAGTTATTAACGTATTTTTTTACTTAATATTTATTTATTTTATTCAATAAATAATATTTTGGGGCTGAAAATATTAAAATATAAATTTTTTAATGAAAATGAGTGAAGATATAATTTCTGGAATTTTTTGGAGGTTTTTGGAATTTTTATGAATTTTTAATGTATGACTAATTAGGAGTTACCACGTGGCGTCAAATAAGTAGATGAGCTGAGTGGGTAGCCACACTAATGCCACACCATTAGAGACAATGAATTGTAGATCGCTGCATGTGAGGAGTGATGTCACACATGCTATGTGATAAATCCCTTTGCCACGTGTCGTCATATGATTGGTCATCACTTTTCGCCAGTGCGTCCACCATCTATTTTCATGAATCACATTACGCCACATGGTGTTGACTTAGACCAGTCTCCCTTGCCATGATAGGTGCTCTGATTTTCCTTATAACTTTCACGTGCCATATGTCAATTTTGTATTCATTAGCACTGTAGTTTTGCTTGTTTTAATCCAAGTCCTTGATCTGAAGTTGATCTGATGATCCAAACTCTACCTGAGCTATGCTTAACCCCTTAATCACCCCATAAACCCTAACGAGCTATCATTAGCATAATTTTGATCAGCTTTTAGAGTTAAGAAGAGAAAAAAATATAGAAAATTTCAAAATGAGATACAATTTTGGTAGAGATTCAAGAGGAGATTAGTACTACAGTTCAAGAGATTGTTTGTATTTATTTTTATACTCCTTTCTTTATTAATTTTTATATCTTTCTTTATGAAAATATACGCTTTATGCATAAAATTATGTTTACTTAATTTATTAATCTAGGAATCTTATGAACCCAATTTTTCACCATGTGATAATCTAATATTTTATCTCATTTATGAATTCAATTTAATTATATTATTTAATCTGATTCTTATGTTATTAATGGTTTGTACAAAAATTTATCTATAGAAACAATTAAATAAATTTGAGAGAATTATTTAATTGTTTGTCTTGATTAAATAACATACATTGTTTCTAGGTAGAGATGTATGATTCTTATGTATGTGATCCATAATTAATAAACTTAATAAGTAGTATACACTTTAATTGACATAAGAGGTTGATTAAATTAATTACTATATGATGTGTAGTTTACTTGAGAGATTGATACATGCTAAGTTAGATTCAATTGATCATGTAATTAATTAATAATTATATTGTGGGGATTTTAGTGATTCACATGTTTAGAAAATTGAGGGATTAAATATTCCTAGATATTTTCTCATGTATCTTTGTAGTTACCAAATCTGATTTATTTACTTATTGTTATTTACTTTTAATTATTTTAATTTTGTTTTCCTAAAATATAAAACACCAAAAAATTGATTTTTTTATTTTTTTACTTTTAAAAATATTAGTTTCTAATAAAATAATCTCTGTGGGAACGATATTTTCTTATTATTATATTATTTGTTGCGATACGTATACTTATGTATTCATTACGTGTGTGGCAATCACTTTGTACCATGTTTACCTCAACTGATCCAATATTTAACTTCTTAGACAACACTAACAATAAAGCGTTGGTTTAAGCTTGCAATATTGTAAGAGTGTCCACATTCATTAGTCCATCCACTTTTCTTGGGTTAAGACTATCCACAGGTCATTGATAGTTGTTGGAAGCCATCTCATTAAGTATAGCAAAAACTTTACCTTCGATATTACTCACTGAAGCACCTCCAATTGCAACATCTATTATGGTTCTTAGTTGACCCATTAATCCATTGCAAAGTATTTATACTAGTAACCAAGTAGAAAGACCATGATGTGTGAACCTCCTTAAAATGTTCTAATGCTTTATTAAAAGATTCACCATTAAATTGTTGAAAAGAAGTGATATCATTCTTAAACTTGGCTATCTTTGAAGGTGGAAAATAAAAGAGAATTAAAACCCAAGACTTAGATTGCATGCTTAGGTCCCTGAACTTTGGATAAGCCATACCTTTAGGATTCGTGATATTGACTATTGGTAGTTATTCATACCACTTGGTGGTGAGGGCTTCATAAGAGAGACAGATTTAGCATTGGATCATTGTAGCTATAAAGTAAGCTAGCAAGGGAAGCATAGGTGTAGTTAGGACATCTGTCCTAACTAATAGAGGTATTTTATGTTTATATTTCTATTTAGTTGTAAACTCTTTTATTAATTAATGGATTATTTACTTCCAAGTAGCTACATAAGTAACCTAAGGATGTCACCACATTAGCAAGGGTTCTATATAGGTTTACTTTGTTATATAGTTGTGTTTTCATACTCTATTGTTTAGTTAGTACAAACATAATTTTATCTATATATGTACCAACATTTGAGGATCTTATTGTGATTGGAAAGCATTTCTTCCATACTAATTTCCTTTATTATTGATGCCATATTGTGTATTTTTCCATGATGTGTGTCAAGTATTAAACTGTATGTCTCTTTTGTTTAATTTATTTATTTTTTTTCTTCCTTTTGTGTATATGATTTTTGTTGTTTGATTGTTTATTTATTTTCGCTGCTAACGAGATTTGGGTGAGCCCTTAGGAGTTTGCATCTCCTTGTCATAATTATGCATTAGGTCCTGAATTCTTTCTAAGAGCATGACTCGATAGATTTGCAAAAGTAATGAAGAACCAATGATACCAACAAAGACATCAGACAATACGATGTTCTTCCAACATATTAGAAATGGGAAAATAATAATTTTGATAGTGGATATAGTCCTGACCGGAGATAACTTGGAAAATATTGAGAGAATAAAAACAAACTTGAGTGTAGAATTTGAATCATTGTCTCTCAATATAAGTAATTTGTTGACCTCATTACTAAAATAGATAGGTTTAGATGCAAACCAAGTGATACTTAGTTAGATGCAAACCAAGTGATACTTCTTTAGATGCAAATTGAGTGATACTTCTTTAGATGCAAATTGAGTGATACTCCATCTATAATATGAACAAAATCAATTGACGTGAAAAAATTAGTATAAATAAAAAGATATCGGAGACTAATAAGAAAATTGATATACTTGTCTCACATTAAATTTGACATTGTTTCTACAATGAGTATAGTAAGTTAACACATATATCTTCCAAAAACAACTAGCCTTGAAATAGTTTACAACCTGCCATGCCTTTGTTATTAAAAAAAATGGTTATTGGTTCTATTACTAGTAAAACTCTAATTTTACTATTTTTTTTAATTGAATGTACTCCTTTTAGTTTTAATATTATTTTTTTGATGAAACCTTTTAATTTTGAATTTATTTCAATAAAGTATATCAGCTAAATAGTTCACTGAAATTGAGGATTTTTCAATCATGCGCAATCTATATGACTTTTAAGGGCATTATTATTATTTATTTGTTTTTAGTAAAAAAAAAAAAGGCATTATTATTAACCATTCACATTTTAACACCAAAATGGAGATATTATATGTACGCCGGCTCCACACACGATAGACTATTCATTTTGTTCTTCATCTTTAATTACTCTGAAATTTTCTTCCACGCTTAGTTGCTTCGTATAAGGAGACTGCCCCATAGTGTAAGAGAAGCTATTAGATGTTGATAATTGATAAACTTTGTACATTAAGCATGCAAATGCAGAAGGGTGACTATTAGATGTTCATAAATGAGTTCTTCTCACGAAAGTGACTTTGGTTTTATTAATAGCACTCTCACAACATTCATCAAGCCTCTTGCTTCGAGAATCTGACATGTTGATCAACTTATAATCTATAATAATAAGAGTAGAAACTATAATACTTTAAATTTCAGTTGTACAAATACAATGAAATTAACAATTAATCAGGAAAAAAGAAAGAAAGAAAGAAGAGATACCCAAGAATCAAAACTGAAGTTGTAAAATTTTGAAGGGTGGGTTATTGCAACGTCACTATATTTAATATAAATTTTAGAAATTAATAAAAATATTTTTAAAATTAATTTAATTGGCACATGTAATAAAAATAAAATGATTCATATTTCGGTTTAAAAAATTGATATTAAATATGATTTTGAAGTAACAAAAATAAGCCTGCCCATTTTAAAAATGGTAAAAATAAAAATAAAAAGAAATCAATTAAGGTTGTGTATCCGAGGTTCTTCTGATGAGAAAAAGGCCGTGAAGGTTTATTTGTAGGACACCGAAAAGACTTGAATATTAGAATGAAGATTGAATTTGAACAAAAATTTAATATATTAGATATTTATAGTAAAAATAAAAACAACATTATTAGTAATTAATATATATATTAAATCAATATTTTTCTTACTTTTTAAATTATAATTTTAAATTTTTAATTCTTATTTTTATTCATTTTATTTTTACACGTAAATAACACTTATATCATTTTCGAACTCATATTCATTCGGATCCCTCTTATTACTACAGCAAGAATAAAAAGGCACTCGTTTTAGTTTTTAGTGTGCTTTGATTACATAACATAATTCTTTTTATATATAAAATTTTAATTTTAACTATAAAAAAATAAAACATATATTATTTTTTTTATAATATAAATAAAATATATTTTTTAATGTTATAAAATAATACACATTTTTTAAAATGATTTATACGAGGAGATTAAAAATAAAACTTTTTAAATATATATGATATTTATATACCAAAGTATCCTAGTTTTTCCTTTAAAAAAGTATAAGAGTATCATATTCTTATAAAGAAATAATAGATATTTTGAGAAAGGTGTTATTTATTATTCTTGAAATATATTTCTTATTGATTACATTTGAAAATTTATAAGATATAGATCTAATTAACCTAGAGGGGGTGTAAGAATAAAATACAGAAATAAAATAATAACACACGATATTTTTAGGTGGAAACAACCTAGACCACAACCAAGAGGAAAATTATCAGTTCATTTGACCACCTAACTTTCTACTATGAAAAACAAATCTTCAAGTACAAACTCGGTTTTATATTATCCTCTTTAAGATACTGCCCCAATGTACCTTACTTATAAGTCCATGCTCTATTTTTACAGTTTTCAATATTAGCGTGAGCAGTTTCCAGACCAACGTTCCAATAAGCTTTCTATCAATCAAATACGTTCTCGATTTAACTGTAAAATGGTTAACACAAAAACACAAGTGTTTATGTGTGTTTTAGAATGGATTTAATAATGAATAATCCTAACTAGATGATTCAAAATATATGTCATTTAAATCAAATTAACTAGTAAATCCTAGAGCAAAAAAATCAAGTATAAACTCAATAAAATAGCTTCTTTAAAAATTAATAATCAAATCAAATAATTATGATACAACAAAAACAATTATTTGATCTAACAATTTAAAAACAAAAAATAAAGAAGAAGTCATAAGAACATATTATCAAAATATCATAAACTAATTAGGCTTATTAATCAATCAAACATAACACCAATATTTCATAGATTAACTAAATAAAGAAATCTAAAGAATTTTGATATTATATTTGTAAAACAAGCTAGAGAAATTAAGAAGAATAGAATAATGCTCTTGTGTGGTTGATTGAAACAATGAGCAATAATTTTTATTTATAAGAAAAATTAAAACCCTTAATCCAATGTAATTAATACATATATTTTCTATTACAAATAAGATTAGTAATACTTATTAATTAAGAAAACTTCTATATGATTGATAAATATATTTTATATTACAAATAGCATTAGTAATACTCACTAATTAAGAAGACTCCTATTTAAAGAAGAGTTCTTTTAAAATAGATTTTATACTATCTTTTATGCTAAATATTTCAACTATAATTGAAAGTATATCTTATTCCATATTTTAGCACTAAAAATAATTTGAGATTTATAAGCATGTGCTATTAAATGCATAAATGTAATCTTATGTGTCATAGTTATCAAATATATATCTGAAGTACAATTATCTAGAACTCGAGTATTTGTTTGAATTTTCTTGATAGACTTGATAATAAGTCTAAAAACAAATTCACAGATAAATATTTTGTTCACGAAAATAACTAACACTCATAGTCCTTATAATATTTATTATTCTCTATTAAATATTAGGTATTTTTTTTAAAATAAATAATAAAATAATTACAATAATCTTAAATTTAATTTATACAAAATACCACAACATAATAGTAAATAATTTATCCCACTTTTAGTATCAAAATTTTGAATGGACAATAACATCCTAAAAAAAAGTCACATGTACTCCATGTGATTAAAAAGAAAACTCCCAATTTGAGTCACTTTTGTTCAATTTGCTAATTTAATTGGCAGGAATACTTGATCGAAAGGAAGAAGAAAGTAATAATTGAATGAAAAAGTAGCAAAATGAAATTTTATACAAAGTTTTAATATTAATATAAATTAAGGATGATAATTAAGCATATTAAAATAGGTTGTTTTTTACAAATACGAACATGATATGATTTAATTCAATAATTGAATCCAAATTCGAATAATCAATTTAAAATGATTTATAGTATTTAAATTTTAAATTAATGTATAAATTATAAAATTTATTATTTATAGTTATCATTAAGAAAATAAAAAGAATACAAAATATGTTTAAATAATTATTAAATTATTATAGAGATTTAATTGTATATTTTTTAATTCGAATTTAATACAATTATAAAATCAGTAAACCAAATCTAATTCGAATTTGATAAATCAGATTAGACTTATCGATTTAGAAAAATTGAACAGATTATTTACTTGCTGGTATTACAAACATTTATCTAACTTGATTTGGTATTTAAAAAATATTAATAAAATTGATAAAATTAAAAGTGAAAAAAAATAGTTTTCAAACCTTGTTATTTTTTATCTTCAAAAAACCATCAAAGCTCGTAATCAAAAATTTGAACATTTTGAAACCTGAAAATATAACACTTTACTAAGCACATAAAATTACAGATGATGTAATCGAAAAATTAAAACTGATTTTATTTGCCAAGTTCTATCATGCTATCAGGTACCTTCAATCGGAAATTACAAGTGTAAATTATTAGGCTTAACTATTCATTATTCTTCTAACTTTAAGCCGCTTCAAACATAAATCTTTAAATTTATAAAATATATGATTTTGTTATGTAATTTTTAAAATTTTAGAGATAAATTTTTAAAAAAATTACTAAATTTATTCAATTAATTAAAGTAACTGTTAACCAATAGTACTTGTACAGGTGTTGGATTGACTAAATTCTACCATAGAAGGGTGGATTTATGGTTCGATTTTAGTTGGAATGTTCAGCTATTAGAGCAGTCGTATGACTACTAGAGAAAAATGGATTGCTCTTGAAGAAACCTTCACAATTGATGTTCAATTCAAAACTATGGATTTACGCTGTCAGCTTCAGAATTTGTCCAAAGATGGTTCAACTGTTTCTCAGTATTTTATCAAAGCGAAAACATTGGCTGTGCATTTGGCTGTTATTGGTGAACCTGTGAGTGATAAAGACTTTTTGCTGTATATTCTTTGTGGTTTGGGGCTAAGATATAATAATTTTATTTCTAATATCAAGATAAGGGATGTTAAGCCTTCCATTAATATTGTTCAGAATCATCTTGAAGAATTTGAAAAGATGTTGCACAAGGAATCATTTGGTAATCAAAAGAGGTCTTTTTCAGGAAAATCTTACCAAGCTTCATCGTAAGAATGAGAATTCTTCCAAGTCCAATTTCAATAGAGGAAGTGATGGAACAAATAAGGCTGATACATGGAATTTTAAGCATTTCTTGAATCAATCTGTGCAGGGTCAGCAAAGTTCCTCTTCTAGATAGAATGTTTTCAAGAATGTGGCCAAGAAAGGTGACTCTAAACGCCCAGTATGTCCGCTATGCATGTGACAAGGTTGGTCATAATGCTCAAACTTGTTTCTTGCTAAGAGAAGTGCTTACTAGAAAGTTACCTGTTTCATCTACCATGGTTGCTCAATGTAATGAAAGTCAAACTGAGGATACCAGTTGTTCTTCGTTTCTTGATACAGGAGCTAGTCATCACAACATTCCTGATTGAAAAAAATCTTCCAAGAGTTGTGCCTTATACCGGAAATGAAGGATTTATGTTAGGTAATGATCATAGAATTCTCATTCAGATTGTTGGTTATGGTGATTTGAATGCAAATGATTCTGGTGTTCTTTCTTTAACAAATGTTTCGTACACTCTTAAGGCAACTACCAATCTACTATCTCTTAATAAACTCTATATATTATGGTAATAATGTGTCGGTACGTAGAGTTTAATCCTTACAGCTCTTGTGTAAAGGACCTGCATTCAAGAGAAATGAGGTTATAGAGCTAAAGTGATCGTGGATAAATGTACAAAGTTAAAGGTGGCTCTTCTAAAGAGAAGGTTCCTGTAATGTTTTCTACTTCACTTGAGAAATGGCATGGAAGGCTTAGGCACCCATCCTTAACCACTATGAAGTCTACTCTCAAAAAGTTTGGTGTAAGTTCTGTTCTTCCTTCCAATACTTGTAGTTATAGTAGTATTCCTTTTTGTAAACAATGTAAATAGGGGCGTATCCATAAAAATATTTGGTGGGACTAAAAGTGTAATTTTTTATATATAAAATAGAGAATTACATTTAAATATTTAATAGTAGAAAATATATCATTATATAGATCTAGTAAGAGGCTAAAAGCTAGGGTGGATTCTTCTTAATTAAAGATAAAATTTGCATATTACATTACATGAGATACATATAGTTGATATATTATAATTTATTATAAAAATTATCTAACATAAATAAAAATATAAAAATTTAATAAGTAATAATATCATACATATAGTTGATATGCCAAAGTGCGGTTTGAATTTATGTAGAGATTGTTGCAATCGTAATTAATATATTATTTCTTAATTTTAATACTTGAGTTCATCTAAGTAAAAATAAGAGAGAACATAAGCAAACTCAAAAAGAGAAAATACTAAATGAGTTTGAGAGTTTTCTGTGAGTTTGAGGAAACATTTGAGAGATATTATTAGTGAGTAAATTTGTATATGTATTCTAAATATTTCATACTTAGTTTAATAATATTTGCTACCTCCCGTGTATCTAGGAAAATTACCAAACCATGTAGATTTTGTGTTTTTTTACCACTTTAATATATTCATATACCGCTATTTATTCCTTCCATACACAACAAATTGGTATCAAATTCAAATATAACAATATTATATATCAAATCAAAGCTCTCGATGAGAGGAATGCAACAGTGAAAGAATCTCTCAAATCAAAAGGCAAAATCACCACAAAAAGCCGCCGGAGTGCTGTTGCCAGGAACTGAGTCAACTCACTGACTTGGACCGAGTCAACTCAGTCATTAGTGATATTTGGACTGAGTTGATCTGTTTTTCATCTATTTTCAGTTGAGTTGGACTTATTTCTAGCTAATTGGACCGTTCTGGATTCAACCACAGACTCCATTTTTTTCAAATAAGGTATACAATTTGGAAAAACACTGTTTTAAGTTGTTAGTGCAAAATTTATATTATCCGTTTGTACTTATGGATGATAAAATAGATATCGAAGAAGGTGAACAAGATGACCTTATAATTTTTGGCAAACCAAGTTGTTCTACTCCAAGAACTATGTTGTCCAACGCAAAGTTTGAGCTGAAGAAATTCGACGGCACCAATAACTTTGGCATATGGGAATGTGAAGTATTAGATCTATTGATCCGAGAAGGATCTAATATAGCCTTGGAGAACAGGCAAGAAGATTATTCAAATGAAGATTGGAATTATGTCAACCGACAAGCTTATGGCATAATTTGACTATGCTTAGGAAAAGATCAAAAATACTTTGCCATGAAAGAGAAGGTAGCCGCAGTTCTCTGGAAGAAACTAGAGGACAAGTACATGATGAAAAGTATTGAGAGTAGACTCTACTTGAAGAAGAAACTTTTATGTTTCCATTATAAGAAAGGTACCCCTATGAATGAGTACTTAGATAATTTCAATAAAATTTTGGCCGATCTGCAAAATTTAGATGTTAAAATTATTGATGAAGATAAATCTTTGTTGTTGCTAAATTCATTTCCTGGGAGCTATGAGCATTTAACCAAAACCCTGTTATATGGAAAATATGAGGTTAAATTCATAGATGTTTCAAATGCTTTGGTAAATAATGAGTACCAGAAGAAGGATCAACATGATCACAGAAACTCAATATCAGAAGCATTAACGGTAGCTAGAGGTAGGACGGACAACAAAAAATTTGGCAGATCAAATAATAGGTAACGATCTAGATCAAAGTCTAGAGAATAGTCATCCAGAAGACGTCCTACGAACGACAAATGTGCCTATTTTCACCATAAAGGGCATTGGAAGAAATATTGTCCAAATAAGGACAAGTCAATTGCAAATGTTGCACAGAAGGCCGTTGAAGATGAAGAATCAACCTTTTTAGTTTCCTCATTAGATACCTACTCAGATAAGTGGATCCTTGATTCTGGATGTTCTTATCATATGTGTCCGAACAGACATTGGTTTTTAAGTTTTGAGGAGCTCGATGGAGGAATTATGCTTATGGGTGACAACAATGCCTGCCAAACAAAGGAGATCGAAACAGTATGACTAAAGATGCATGATGGTACAATCAGACGACTTAAAAATGTAAGGTATATTCCTGACCTAAAGAAAAACCTTATTTCTTTAGGTGTTCTAGATTCTGATGGTTACAAGGTAACATTAGGAAATAGAGTCTTGAAATTTGTACGAGATGCATTTGTAGCGATAAAGGGTACTCAGAAGGTGAACTTGTATTTCCTAGATGGGAGTACAGTTACAAGACGAGAAACTATCTCAAGCAGTTCTAAAGAAAAGACAAATGATTCTTCCCACTTGTGGCACATGCACTTAGGGAATTTCGATGAAAAGGATTTGCAAGGCTTAATGAAGCAAGGTCTTTTGAAAGGTGCCAAGATTGGAAAGTTTGATTTCTGTGAGCATTTTGTAATGGGAAAACAAACAAGAGTCAAGTTCGGCACTGTCATTCATTTTACTAAGGGATCTCTTGATTATATTCAGACAGATGTCTAGGGACCTTCCAAGAATGCTTCAATTGGAGGTAAACGTTGGTTTATGACTTTTATTGATGATTTCTTTAGATATGTCTGGATATACACCATGAGTCATAAATATGAAGTTATGGATATCTTTCTTAAATGGAAGAAAATAATTGAAACTCGGAAAGGCATGAAAATTAAGAGGCTCAGATCTGATAATGGTGGCGAGTACAAATTAGATTTCTTATTCAAAGTTTTCAAGGATGAAGGGATAATCAAAAAAAATTTAGTTCCTCATACATCACAGCATAATGGAGTTGTAGAACGAATGAATCGTACTTTGGTTGAGAAAGTTTGATGTATGCTATCTCAATCCAAATAAAGCAAGGCATGTTGGGCTTAGGCTTTGTCATATGCAACTCATATAGTCAACAGACTTCTTATGACTACATTAGATGGGAAAACTCCTAAAGAGGTATGGTCTATAAAAATTGCTTCTGATTATGATTCATTGCGAATATTTGGATGTTCTACATATTTTCATGTTAGTGATCCAAACTAGATCCTAGAGCAAAGAAAACTATTTTCTTGGGCTTTAATGAAGGAGTTAAAGGGTTTTGACTTTGGTGTGGTGAATCGAAGAAGATCGTCTGAAGCCGAGATGTCACATACGATGAGTCTGTTATGTTGAGACAAACAAATTCAAAGAAAGTGAATCAAAGTCCAAACACTTTTTCTAAGGTGGTGCTTGAGACTTTAGAAGATCCAGAAAATATTGCACAGACTACCGATCGTGGTGAACATGAAATTGATGATCAAGAAGAGATCTTAGTTGAGGTGGAGGTTCTCTCAACATCACCACCGATCAATCAACAACTAGAATCTATTGCCACTACTTAACCAAGAATAGAGATTAGAAAGCCTACCAGAAACACAAACATGGTAGCATTCGCACTTCCAGAAATTGATGATGATGTCCCATGTACTTATAGAGAATCCGTGCAGAGAGTTGATAGTATGAAGTGGAAGATGCCAATGGATGAAGAGATGAAGTCTCTACACTAGAATCAGACTTAGGAGTTGGTTCAACTTCCCAAAGGAAAGAAAACTATTGGTTGCAAATGGGTCTATGCCAAAAAGGAAGGTGTTTTTGGTAAAGACAACATCAGATTCAAAGCCAGATTGGTAGCAAAAAGCTATCCTTAGAAAGAAGGAATATACTACAATGAGGTATTCTCATCTATTGTTAAGCATTCATCTATTCAGATATTGTTGGCTTTGGTAGCATAGTTTGATATTGAGTTAGCTCAACTCGATGTCAAAATAGCTTTTCTCCATAGTACTTTGAACAAAGAGATCTACATGTCTCAAGCCAATGGCTTCAAAATTCCAAGATGTGAAAATTGGGCTTGAAAGTTGAGCAAGTCACTTTATGGTTTGAAGCAATCACTGTGACAGTGGTACAAGCGCTTTGATAACTTTATCAGAGAGTAGAAGTACATACGCAACCAATTTGATCACTGTGTATACTTTCAGAAACTCCAAGATGGTACCTTCATTTATTTGCTCTTATATGTTTATGATATATTGATTGCATCTAAGAGAAAGGTAGAGATCGATAGATTGAAGGCTCTGTTGAGTTCAAAATTTGAAATGAAAGATCTTGGAGAAGCTAAGAAAATTCTTGGGATGGAAATCACAATAGATAGAGTTACAAGCACAGTCTGTCTGACATAGACTCAGTATCTGAAGAAAATACTACAAAGGTTTGACATTGATGAGAAAACCAAACCAATAAGTACACCACTTGCTCCTCACTTTTAGTTGAGTGCATTGATGTCACCTAGCACCACCAATGAGAAGTAGCAAATAAAGTGTGCTCCATATGAAAATTCCATTGGTGCCTTGACGTATGCAATGGTTTGCACCAGACCTGATATTTCCCACGTTGTTAGTATGGTGAGTCGGTACATGCATAATCCTGGTAAAGGACACTAGCAAGCAGTGAAGTGGATTCTATGGTACATTTATGGTACTTTGGATATTAGTTTGAAGTTTGAGAAAGAAAATACTGAAGGTAAGCACCTAGTTAGATATGTGGATTCTGACTAAGTTATAGATTTGGATAAACGTCGATCTACAATTGGTTATGTGTTCACAATGGTAAGAGGACCAGTTTGTTGGAGATCAATATTATAGTCAAATGTAGATTTTTCTACTACAAAGGCAGAGTATATGGTTGTAATAGAAGCATTCAAAAAAGCTATATGGCTTCTCGGGTTGACCAAGGATTTGAGTATTGTTTAGAAGAACGTGGAGGTTTTCTACGATAGCTAAAGTTCCATTTTTTGGAAAAGAACTAAGTTCATCATAGTCGCACCAAGCACATCAATGTTCAATTTCATTTTGTTCGGGAAATCGTCGATAAAGGGAATGTTATACTCCAGAAAGTCGGGACTGCGGATAACCCTATAGATATGCTTACAAAGGTGGCTACATGGATCAAGTTTCAACACTGCTTGAACTTGATCAACATCTCTCGAGCTTGGAGCACCTAAGGCGCATTTGGAGGCAACGTTATGAAATTTTTCCCCAAGGTGGAGATTGTTGAATATTGGCTCTAAAAAGTAACAAATTAGTGGCCTAGTTTAGGGAAATTAATGGCCTAATTTGTGGCATAATTTAAGGCTTAAATTATGACATAATTTAGAGAAAGAAAGTCTTGCTTCATCTATAAATATGAAGGAGTTCAAAGAGACAAAATACTAAGTGAGTTTGAGAGTTTTCTTTGAGTTTGGGGAAATACTTGAGAGATATTATTAGTGAGAAAATTTGTATCTGTATTTTGTATATCTCTTACTCAGTTCAATAATATCTGCTACCTCTCGTGGACCTAGAAAAATTATCGAACCACATAAATTCTATATGTTTCTTTTTTACCGCTTTGATATATTCATATATCGTTATTTATTGCTTCCGTGCACAACAGTGGTAACCAAACATGTAGTCTTCAATGAAGATTGTATTCCTTTTTCATTCTTGTCTTACTGCTAAGTCATTAGTTTAAGAGCTACCTCTTAATATCATAGGGTTAATTAATGTTCCTATTGAATTACCTTTGGTAAAAGTTGCATGTCACTTGGATAATTCTTGTCATTTTGTGCCTAGTCTTAATGAGCTTACTATAGTAAATATGCTTTTTACAGCTAGTGTGGTAGTAGTGTTAATGAGTCTTTTGTAGCTAGTGATGATTAGGTCATTGGACTTGTGGACAACTCTGGGGCTAGCAACGAACACAAGTCTATCGTTCATAGTTTAGGTGTACTTGAAGTTAACATTGTGGTTCCCTGTAATGAATTGGGTATTGTTGATGTTCCACTGGTTCCTACTTGCACTTTACCTATTCCTGTGATTGGTTCATCTGTTGCTCAACATTGTGAGCTTGTTATTCTACCTATTCGTGCCCAAAACTCTCATGCAATAACCACCAGGTAAATGACTGGTTCACTATAGCCAAAGGTTTTCTTTGCCTCGGTTTTAAAAAACCCTATTTTATCTATACCAAGGTCTTTTAAGGATTCTTTAAAGTACCCTAAGTGGAAAACACTATGAAAATGAAATAGATGCTTTGTTAGCAAATGAGGCATAGGAATTGGTGGTTTTACCCTATGATTGTTCCTCTATTGCATGCAAATAGGTATGTATAGTGAATTTTTTAATTGATGGTTCTCTTGATAAATACAAGACAAGACTAGTGGCTAGAAGTTTTGACTAGGAGTTTTGCAAAGACTACACTAAGATCTTCAATCTAGTTGTCAAACAATTACAATAAGAGTTGTTCTAGCTTTTGCATCGTCCAGAAGTTAGAAAATTCATCAAGTGGCTATAAATAATGTTTTCTAAAATAGTGATATGCTTGAAGATGTGTACATGTCTCAACCTCCTAGTTTTGAGATAGATAATAAGCAACTAGTATGTAAGTTGAAAATGACACTTTATGTCTACAAATAGGCTCCATGTGCATAGTATGAAAACTTGTGTAGTTCTCTCCTGGGTATGGGTCTTCATAACTCAAAAGCATATAGTTCCTTGTTTTTTAAAGGTGCCTCCATTGATTTATTGATTGTGCTAATTTATGTTGATGATATACTCATAATTGGTATGCAAATAGTGATTGTGGATTAATTAGTTATTGATCTTAATCTCAAGTTTGCTTTAAATGACTTGAAAATCTTGCATTATTTTTTGGGTGTGAAAGTGTCACATAGTCAATCTAGTTTACATTAGTCACAAACAAAATATTTAAATGATTTGCTTGTATAGTTTAACATGGAAGAAAGTAAACTAGTTTCAATCCTATGAGGTATATATATGGCAAAGATTTAAGCAAGTTTTATAGGCAATGTTTTTCTAATCTTACTGTTTATAAGAAATTGGTTGGATCATTACATTATATGACACTTAATTGTCTTGATATCATCTTTTGGATTAACAATGCAACAACTGATATTCATTGGCTTATTGCTAAGCATTTGGTGTGCTATCTCAAAGGCATATGCACATATGAACTTAGGTTTTTCAATCTAGTAGTTTGGATTTGATGGGTTATTGTGATGCAGATTAAACTAGTAGAACTAATGATAGAAAGAGTACTAGTGCATATCGTATGTTTGTGGGTGATAGTTTGATTTATTTACATTCATCCATATTGAAGGTTGTGTCAAGAAGTAACATTGAAATTGAATATCAAGCAATGGCTCAAGTGATTGCAGAAATTGTGTGGTTTTAATCTATGTTTCATGACTTGTATTTTAAGTTGTGTTCTTTACCTTTATTATATCTTACATTGTCTAGCAATCCTATGTTTCATGCGCACACTAAACACATCCAAGTAGATCATCATTTCTTACGTGATCTTGTTGTCAAAGGGACCCTTCATGTAGATTATATGCTTTCTTCATGTCAGCTTGATGACATTCTTACCAAGTCATTACCAACTCCTTCGTTTATTCCATTGCTTATCAAATTCACGATTTTTCCCAAACCATTTGTTTGGCTATGCTTGTGTATTCAATTAGTTAAAGCAATTGTTAGTTACTAGCTATCCAATAAAAATTGTGCATGTGTTAGCTATGGTTGTATAGATGCTATAAATAGTTCACTAGTACAAGAGCATAATTCTGTAATTCATTCTCACTGTTAGAGATCTATATGTTTATTTTTGAAAATTTGAAGATTAAATCATATATTTTTAAAGTTTAAAAACTTGTGTATGAATATAGAAAAAGTGTGGGATTAATGATATAGTTTAACCTATAGCTTTACAAACTTACTTGGTAATTAAATTTTCATACAAGCTAACAACTCATCCAAACGATTATTATAGTATCTGTCAATAAAGTCTAATACAATCTGGATGAACTTACATATTTATTCTAAAAGTCATTACAAATTGAAATACATTTTCCATAGAGACTTAGAGACGTTTTAAGGCCATATGTCTGAAGTGCAGTCACCTCCAGGGTATCTCATTTCATGAGCTAGGGAAGGACCATCTGGTTCAACTCCAAAGTCAACAAAAAAATTTGAATTTAAAGTAAGACCACCTTTCTCAGTATCAACATCAATTTGTATCATGTGAGATCCTTTCTCGAGAAGCTCCGAGTAAAACTGACGATCCCATGCACTGAATAGTGAGTTTGTGGCATAAAGCCTCTTCCCATCTAAGCTTAACTGAATCATTTGTGGACCTCCCCTCAGCTGATGACCCTGAAGAGAGACAAGATCAAGATAAGAAGCTCATCAATTTAAGCTCATTTATGGCATAGAAATCTACCAAAAAATGAAAATTAGAAGAAAAATAACTTTGGAAAATTACTTCAATTAGTACCTTTAATTAAAACTTATACCAATAAAAATAACACACCAATAACAGTGAACGGGTTCTAATTGAATGGAATTCAACTTAAATAATCTAATTAATTAGAGTTGAACTTAAAAGACATCTAATTGGTCCCTATTTAATGTAGACTATTTAGACTGAGATTGACTTTTACAGTAAATAGTAAAAAAAATTATAAAAAAAAGAAAAGAAAAAATGAGTTAAACATTAGTTATTTTTGTAATTATAATTGTAAGGAGTGCTAATGTTATTTTCCATAAAACTTTATGCCACTTAAAATGTCTAAGACTAATCAAGCCTATATAGCTCATAACTATGAAGTACAAGAATCACAATTTTAATTCGAACTTAATCAAGCTCTAAACAACAGAATTAAACATATTCTCCTTATTTGTGTGAATCTTTTAGAAAACAAATAAATAGAACTTAAAATGAAACATGCACAAAATCTACACAAGTAATTTACGTGGAAAAACTTTTCCGATGTAGGAAGGAAACAACCACGACACTCCTTTTCAAAACTTCTACTATCAAGAAATAATTGTACAACAATTATCTCTAGGAAAAACTAGAGGCAAACAATCAAAAAATATCATCAAGAATACATTTCTTGGAAACTAACAATTATTTCAAGAAAAATAAAGAGTTTGGTTTTTTCAAGAACAGAAAATAAAAAATGACTGAGAAAAAGGAGATGAGAGAAAAAAAATATAATTACTAACAAATTGTTGAATTGGTTTTAATTTGTACTTTTTTTAAACTAAAAATAATATTAACACTTTCTTAAACTATTATAAAATATATGAATTTTTTTAGACAAATCCACTTTATAATAGTTAGTCTGTTTTCTAAAGTGAGTTGTATAAAAATAAAGATATTGTTTAAAGGGGTTTGGTTGATACTTTTTGAAAGTTAAAGGGGCGTTTGATATTTGAGCAAAACTCAGTTAAAGTAACAACCCTTCTGATATATTATGTTCAAATCATGAAACATACGATCAAAGAGAGAAAAAATATTGGAGCTATTAACACCTTAGTGTCTGATATCCGGTGTATCATTTGTCAGAGAATAGGCAATTTGCTTAATAATCAATACAGGGCCAGATAACCCATTTTCCAACAGATATTGCCATTTGATAAAGCTAATGAAGGAAGTAAATCGACCATCTCATTCCTATTTATGCCAAGCTTTCTGATGCAAAACAGCTAATAAGTTCACGTTTGTTTGGAATAAATGAAATTCTTTTCACATATTTCTAGGTTTGATTGTAACATACACATAAATTGAAATTATAAGGATTATTAAAAAACGGCACTACCCCTTAAGAAAATTATTCCTTTCCCTTTCTATTATATAATAAATGTTTTATTTCAATTTTTTTAGATTATTTAAAAATAATAATTATTTTTAATAATATATTTTTATAATAAAAAAATAACTATTAAATTAAATTATTTAAACTTTACTAATATAAAGATATTAAAATAATATATAATATTTTTAATTTTGTTTTAATATATTAATATTTTTTATTTCAATTTTCAAACCAAAAATACTGTAATAATATTATTATTTTATTATTTTATTTACGTTCAATTCCATTACTATTACTTTTTCATTTATCTTACCAAATGTTCCCTGAAAGTTTTTGCCAGGAGAAAAAAAAATTATGAGATGCTTAATGAACATTTCAATTCCAATATATGCAGAATTGATACCCATTGAGCAAACAAATTAATAAATGGAGATCATAAAAACCTGGATTTCCGGTCCTTGAAACTGAAATGTGTTACCATCTTCAGCCTCAGCAAAGATTGGGCTTCCCTTTTGGATTAGTCCTCCAACCCATAATTGGCCGGTCAACTTTGGATGTTTAGGGTCCTCAATATTGTATTGTCTAACATCACCATGAAGCCAATTAACAAAGTATAGAAAACGATCATCTAATGACATTAGAAAATCAGTTATCAGTCCAGGCATTTCAGGAAGTATCCAGTTCTGCACCTTCAATGGTTCCACTGAAATTGCAACCTGCAGAAAATAAATTAGTGATTTTCCCCACTATTTCTGCACATAATTGTAAAAAAATAATAGAGAAGAAAATGTAAGATTAAGTGTTTGAACTGGAGTTCTCCGATCTCGGAATATCTACGTGGGATCTAGGATTCTGGCGTTGATATTCTGTACCGATATATGTTCACAGTGGGGCGATTATAGTCTGACACATGTTTCTTTCGCTCTTCTCAAATGGTACTAGCTAGCTTCCTAAGGTCTACTTAAGGTAAGTCTTGGGTTCGAGAGCTGGGGAGAGCGAAAGAAACATGTGTCAGAATATGGCCACTCTACTAGTCAAGAACTAGCTTGAGCAACGTCGTAGTCCTGGGCCCCCACGTAAATATCTTTAGAAAAAAAGGGTACCTTTTGATGTTTGAATCGAAGTTCTCTGATCTCGAGATATCCACGTGGGATCCAGAGTTCTAGCATTGATACTCCGCATCGATCTATGTTCACAATGGGACGACTATAACCTGACAGGTGTTTCTTTCGTTTTCTCCAAATGGTACCAGGTTACTTCCTAATAAGGTCTTAAGGGTTAGGACTGGGGTTCGAAACCTGAAGAGAGCGAAAAAAATACGTATCAAGCTATGATCGTCTTACTGTGAACATAGATCGATGCGGAGCATCAACGCCAGAACCTTGAATCTCATGTGGATATCTCGAGATCGAAAAATTCTAGTTCAAACATCAAACATACAAGTTGAAGCACAAAGGAGGGATATATATACAATATAAACATATGATAGATAAAAGTAGTACATACCTCATGGCTCCATGAACCATCCTCTTTCTTGAAAAACCGCACCATGTTACTTGTTAAGGCACATCCAACAAAACCAGTATCTTTAGATGGATCATGAAGAAACCTTATCTGTAGTGTAATGAGATTGAGTAGGGGTGTGTAATGAACATAACTTACTTTTTTACATTTTAATTATGCAATCAAGGAAGCAGATTAAGATTATCCACTAACCTCCAAGGGTAACAATCCTGTGTTACCAAGATCCAATGTTTGTTTCAATTCACCACCAGGCCAGCTGTACACATGTAGGTGTCTCCCATATAAGCCATCGAAGACATGTTGAAGATCAAAACCTTTGGTAAAAGCAGCAGGGGCACCCCATGAAGAGCTTATCATTGTCCCATGTCGTGGTTGGTACCAAAAATCGTAGCCAAACAATGGGTTGTGCCCTGGTTTCTCCCACCTGATAGTTGTTATTTATGATGAAGCTCTAGTTAGTACATATCAAAATCAATGCAAAAATCTAAATCTCTTGTACTTGCTACGAATCTAGCATTTTGGAAGTGCTAACACATAGTAGAAGATGCATTATATAATAAAAGTTTAGCCAGAGATAATTCCATCTTGTTATGTTAAAAGTTTCAATATTGTTCCTTCTAAGTCATGTCCATCCCACTTATCCCCTTTAGAAGAAGATGCATTATATAATAAAGTCGATAAAAAAAACTAATATAATAACCAATTCGACTAAGTGTTTAATTACTTTGACATAGACACAAATAGGTCAAAAAACCAGCATTGAAAAGTACCAACAGTACCTTAGGAAAAACAAATGTAAATTTTTTAAAGATAGAAGGTTCTTTATGGTTGAACTCATGCTCTCTAACATTATTACAACCTAAATTATGTCTGATGTATCCGTAACTCTCAAACATAAATACCTACCTTCCTTTGACATTAAATTCTGAATCAAGGAGAAGAAATCCACTTCCAGTAGCATTTCCATTTTTGTCGCCAAGGCATGACACCATTATATCACCAGAATCAAGACAGTGAGATGTATGTGGATATGCCAATCCAGTTTTTTTAACAATATCTTCAGGATCAACAACTTTATGTATAGTGGGCGCTCTTGGATTTGTTTTGGTGTCAATCACATAAATACGACCAGATCTGAAAGATACACGTAAAACAATTACTATTAGAAATGCAGTAGACCTTTCCAGGAGATGAACGACCAAAAACTGGTAATTCTTCAATAAAGGAAGCATTAGTATTCATGTCTGAAATGGGTCATTCTACAATCCATTGCAGAAATCTAGAGTATCCACACACTTCCAAAACATATTCACTACAAAACTTCCATAAAAGGACTGCCTCCATCCTCTACCTGAATGAAGCACATGTTGAGAAAACCTTGAAAACAAACTGTCCAACTAAAATTTGCTAGTCCTTCCTCTTTCTACTGTTGATTGGATTGCGAATTGCAAAGAAGAAAAGATCTAATGGATTTAGTCTAACACTAAAACCAATAGCTCAAAAGAGACATTCGAAAATTGTATCAAATTTTCTCTTCAAGTGCAAAAAATTTACATATATTGGACATGGAGACAAGACTCTAGCTAAACCAGTTATCCTTTTATGCTTGTTTTTTTTTTTAATCATTTTAAGCTTAAGGGTTGCAGCGTGAACCTTATAATGTTGAGTGGTTAGGAGGGAGGCATTCAGGGCCATGGCTCATAATTCTTGCATATTTTCTTTGGTAAGTAAGTTTACATCTATTTAATTAAAATTTAAATAATACATGAATCAACGTAAAAGGAAAGAAAAATTCTTGATGCAAAAAGAATTTAGAATTTAGCAGATTACATTATTGAAGGGAGGATGAGGAAACGACGATCTGCTGATGGATCTCCATGGCAAGAGCTGCAAGCGTTCCATCCTGAATGATGTAATTCATCACCTAAAAATGGCACAGGCAGCCTGTGGATAACTTTTGAGTAAGTAGGAGAACTAGGGTCTATGTCCACTGTGGCCAAGTAATCTGGCTTCTCTCTTCCAGTTCCTATATGGTTTTGAAGCAATAGATTTAAATTAGCAACATCGATTTGGTGTAAGAGACCTAATCGCTTACTCAAGAAAGAGAACACTCTAAAGAAGGAATCAAATTTTGAAGATTACTATTAGCATGGTCATCTCATTTCCATGTCTTTCAGTACAAGTTAAAGCATCTTCACAAAGACATAATTTAGAGCAGATAATCAAACTGAAAATAATACAGAATAATGAAAAAGAAACACTTAAAAGTGTCCCACATTTGTTAGCAGTAAAAAACACACTTCCAACAAAGATCCAATCATTAAATAACCTGACACTACTACAAAAAGGGGTATATAAGTCGCTGTGTAAAATCGGTTTTTGGAAAAAACCGACTTATAATGAATTTAAAGTCGGTTCTCCACGTCAACCGACGTCACGTGGATAGCGTCGGTTATCCACGTCAACCGACGCTATCCACCTAATATATTCACATTCAGCTCATTTTATACGCAGAATCCAGTTTTCTTCCTCTCTCTCCTCCATTTTATTCCTCACATTATCTGTTAGTTCTTCTATTTTTTTGAGCAAAATATTAAAAAAAATTATACCTATTTTCTGTTATTGATTTAGGTACTTAGCCAAAATCAAGGAACTATTCGTACGTTCTTGAATAGAAGTAAGGAGTCTCAATCTTTTCTAATTTTATCAGTGTCTAATTGTTTTAAAATAGGCCCATTCAACGATAGAAAATATTCCAATGTGATAAAAGAATCAGATCCTAGAATTCCAATTTGTAATTCATTAGAAACAACCTCTCAAATTGCGAATTTTTATTACCTTTTAAAAACCCATAATAAGATCTCGTCAACTAAATATTTGCAACTTGACAATTTAAAACAGACTTTTCAAGTAATTAAATATTATTTAATGGATGAAAGCGGTAGAATTTCTAATTCCGATCCATGCAGCAACATCCTTTTGAATCCATTCAACTTAAATTGGCATTTTCTTCATCATAATTATGATAATAATCATCATTATTGTGATGAAACATGCCCAATAATTAGCCTTGGGCAGTTTCTTTGTGAAAATGTATGGATAGCCAAAAACGGACAACACCTAAAAATTATGTTTGACTTAGTTTATGCAGAATGCAGCTTATTATTCGATCAGTTTGTTTTATATTTTGTATAAATTTTTGATTTAGTTATGTTTTTTAGTTTGCTTGTAATAATGTTTGACTTATTGTATGTATTCAATAATATCTAAAATGTTGTGTGGGTTTGCGTGGATAAATTTATTTATATACATATAATTAATATTACTTTTTAATTATGATATAGTAACATGCTTAGAAATAAGAATCAACTGCGTGATTGGTTTTTATATATATATTCATGAAACATGTTGCTTATTTTTTAATTTGTATATAAATGGTTTTGTAAAATGATTAAAATAAATGATAATTGTTTTGCATTATGTATGTTTTGATATATATTCTAATAATTAGGAAATTTATATATAATAATACTTGAAATATATTCATTGTATACATAATTAAGTAATATGTTTAATTAATGTCATTAATAGAAAATAGACAAATCTTAGATGTCAAAGTGTAGAATTGAGCAAGACTATATTTCTCGAGTTGAAAGTTTCATGGAATTTGCTTGTAGAACTAGTAATACTAGAAGTAGTATGATTCAATGCCCATGCGTTAAATGTAAAAATGAGCGATTTCATGAATTTGATGAGGTTAAGTATCACCTTATTTGTAATGGTATTCTATTGAGCTATAAATGTTGGTATTATCATGGAGAAAATATTGATAATACTCATGGGGAAAAGTACAATAAGAATGTGAGTGGATTACATACATCTTATCATAATTTACAGACAGAAAATATGTTTCGTGGTGTTGAAGATGAATTACGCGAGGATGATCACGAAACCTTTAATAAACTTATAGAAGATGCCGAAAAACCGTTGTATCCAAAATGCAAAAAATACACTAAAATGTCAGGATTGGTTCATTTGTACAATGTGAAGGCAAAACATGGTTTTTCTGACAAGGGATTCACAGAATTACTAAATCTACTAGTCGATATGTTTCCTAAGGGTATTGAATTTCCATCTTCAATGTATGAAGTGAAGAAATCTCTTAGTCGATTTGGCATGGAATATCATAAGATTCACGCTTGTCCTAATGATTGCATTCTTTATAGAAAAGAATACGAGACATTACATGATTGTCCTATGTGTAAAGAATTGAGATGGAAGCATGGTACAAATGAGAGTACAACACATAAGAAAGGTGTGCCTGCAAAGGTTCTTTGGTACTTTCCTCCGATTCCTCGCTTTCAAAGGTTGTTCAATAGTAAATATACATCAAAGATGTTGACTTGGCATTTAGATAATCGATCTGATGATGGGGTGCTACGTCATCCTTATGATTCTCCAAATTGGAAAGTAGTAGATAATTTATCTCCTCAATTTTCATCTGATCCGTGCAATCTGTGTCTTGCCATTGCTGTTGATGGAATTAATCCACATAGTTCCCTCAGTAGTAGATATAGTTGTTGGCCAGTAATTATGATAATATACAACCTTCCTTCATGGTTATGTATGAAAAGAAAATTCATGATGTTAACATTATTGATCTCAGGACCGAAACAACCCGGTGTTGATATTGATGTATATTTGCAGCCTCTGATAGATAATTTAAAGACATTGTGGAATGATGGTGTAAATGTTTACGATGCACATAAAGAAGAATACTTTAACTTGAAGGGGGTCCTTTTATGGACAATTAATGATTTTCCTGCCTATGGAAACTTATCAGGACATGCAAGAAACGGTTACAAGGGATGTCCTATATGTAGTGATGGAACTTTTGCAAATTATCTTGTTCACGGATGAAAGATGTCTTATAGAAGACATAGGAGATTTTTTCCATCTAGACACAAGTTTAGATACCAAAAGAAACCGTTCGATGGTGAAGAAGATCATGATCATGCAACTCGACCTTTGCGAGGTATTGAGATATTAAGGCAATTGAATGGGATGAAATTCAAACGATATGGAAAGATGAAAAAAAAACTCACCAAGGTAGGGAAACGAAAGAGGTCAACTAATGAAATTGGTGAAAATGAAAAAGAGTTTGAACCGAATTACCATGGTTGTTGGAAAAAAATCAATATTTTGGGAATTACCTTATTGGAAAGACCTACACATTTGTCACATCTGAGATGTCATGCACATTGAGAAGAATGTATGTGAGAGCTTGATTGACACTTTACTTAATATACTTGGAAAAACAAAGGATGACATTAAAGCAAGATTGGATTTAAAGAAACTAGGCATACAACCTGAATTGGAACCAAGGGTGGAAAATGATAAGAATTGAACATACTTACCACCAACATCATATACAATGTCAACAAAAGAGAAGGATGTGTTTTGTAAATGTTTGGAAGGTGTGAAAGTTCCTGATGGTTACTCATCCAACTTATGAAATTTTGTGTCTATCACCGATAAGAGACTGTATGGATTGAAATCACATGACTGTCATATCTTAATGCAATAGTTATTACCAGTTGCTATTAGATCAATTCTTCCAAAACATGTTCGAATATCAATAATTCGGCTTTGTTCATTCTTCAATACAATATGGAAGAAATCTATATCAATTGGCGAGTTAAATTCTTTACAGAAAGAAATTGTAGAAACTTTGTGTCTAATTGAAAAATATTTTCCTCCTTCTTTCTTCGATATAATGATTCACTTATGTGTTCATTTAGTTCGAGAGGTTCAATTATGTGGTCCTACTTACTTAAGGTGGATGTATCCTTTTGAGAGATATATGCAAGTGCTTAAAGGATATGTAAATAATAGATATCGACCTGAAGGATGCATGGTGGAATGCTACATTGCTGAAGAGGCCATTGAGTTTTGTTCTGAATACTTTAGTGGTTGCACTGAAATAGAGAATCCTACGCACAAGTTGTTCTTAGAATGTCACATGATCCAAGTAGGTAACCCTATCCTTGGTGGAAGTAAGAAATTATTTATTGATCGCACTCGATGGGAAAAAGCACACCGAATCATTTTGGTAAATAATAATGAGACACAATCATACATAGAGTAAGTGATGTTCATTGTTTCATTTTTTATTTAACTATTAATGATGATATATAACTTAATATATATTTAATAACATTATAGGATGCATTTAAACTTATTGAAGATCGATCATCGTTATAAAAAAGAGAGGAGAAAAATGGTTGTATGATGAACATAAGCGAGAGCTTATTAATTGGTTTCGCAACCACGTAAGTGTCACAAACAAAAAATCATGCATGTATCTTCCTAGATCTATTCAATGTTTTAAAACTTTGCTCTAAACACATTTCGTGTTTTTGTATACATAGATTCGAGATGAACTCAAGAAACCCAATCATAAAATATCAGAAAGTTTACAATGGCTTGCACATGGGCCAAAATTCGATGTCAAAACATTTCATAGTTTCACAATAAATGGATTGAGGTTTACGACTCAAGCTAGGGACAAAGTCCGAGTAAATCAAAATAGTAGGGTGAAAATGGTTGCACAAACTATGCAATTTGCCAGTTCAAAATATGCTAATCCTGTACTTTCTGATAGAACATATTATGGTATAATACAAGAGATTTGGGAATTGGACTATGAGGTCTTCCATGAAACAGTTTTCTTGTGTGATTGGGTCGAAGATGTTATCAATGTTGGATATAAAATAGATGATTTTGGATTTACCCTTGTAAATTTATCCAAGATAAGTCACACAGATGATCCTTTCACGTTAGCACTTCATGCAAAACAAATATTTTACGTGAGCGATCAAATTGATCCAAGATGGTCTGTTGTGTTAACGTCTCCACAAAAAGAGTTTTACCATTGTGATGTTGTAGAAGATGATGACTCTATGCTTGATACATTAACGAATATTAGTAATTTCTCAAATAAATTGCCTAATGTACGTGATGATCTAATTGATGATGATTCTTTGACATGGACTCGAAGTGATTGTGAAGGAATATATGTATACGATCAAAAATCTAATTAAACATAATGTATGTTCTATATTGTTGTAATAACTCTTGTATATACGTGTGTTCCTAAAATTGTCAATTAATTTATATTTATTCATTGTTTGCAGATATTTCATGGATATTCAGCTTGTAGATCCAAATGATCCATTGGGGTATTTGAAAAGAAGGGGATGGGCGAATATAACTGATGCTCCACTTAACCCAGATGTTAGAATACCCATTCTATTTGATGCTACTGGTAATCCAATAGGGGAAAATGGTCAACAATTGAAATCCTCTATTGGTCGACTGGCAAAGTCCAATATACCAATCAATATAAATCATTGGTCTGAGGTTGACGATATAGAAATGTTCAAAATATGGATAACCATTTATGTAAGTCTCTTATATTTTATAATCAATATATATATTATATTAGGTGTATTATATTTAATCTTTTGTACTGTGTTTTTACAGAATCATTACAAAGTCGATGACAGTTGGCAGGGCAAGTGTTATAAATTGCAAATAAGGCATGCAAGGAATACAAGACTTCCAGATTGGCAAAAAATTATGTGTTTCCATATTTGGAAACATTTGATGAGAATGTGATCTACAAAATCCCTGAAAAATTTGAAAATTTTTACCTGTAAAGTCAATTCATGCCGTGAACCGACTTTACGTGTAAATTCGATTCATCCCGTGAACCGACTTTAATGCCTATTTATGTAGTAGTGTGAAGTACAGATTACACAAACAAACACCAACTCAAACCATCAAGATATTATCAAATCATGCATCTTTAAAAACCTTCAATCACAAGTTAATTTATCAAATAGGCCTTGAAAAACTTGATTCACAAGCAACAAGAAACACATGGTTGCGTAATTCAGATTTATTCAATATTCTCTTTAGGAAACTATTAGGTACCTCATAGAAACTCATTGTCTTTAACAATTTCCAAAATCTTGAACTATTATTCGGGACACTAGTTTGTTACATAGCTAAAATGGAAGGTTGGTTATAAATATTTTTATGCAAAATCTCACACACACACATATATATATATATATATATATATATATTTGGATAGATCATCTAAATTGATAAATAGGACATGAGTATCTATATTGTTTTTTAGGCTGGTTTCGAACATCTTCTCATTTCGGTTAAAAGTGGTTTCAAACGACTTAAATAACTCTCAAGGATGTTTGACAATCTCCATAACTAGTATCTTCAAAACTTTGAGAAGCATTATTTGTGCTTTTAAAAGATTCGATAATATGGAAATACCCAAGTTAATATATTGGTACCTATTTTCACCCATGTTTTCAAAAGATTCAAATTTAATACCTTAGCCCATCACTTGGTTCTAACATTGCAAAATTGAAAACATCAATCCCATTCAATCAAGAGTAATTTTTTTATTACTTTTTTTGTCCATTTCTTTTTCTTCTTATCCTTCATTTCTTCTTCTTCTTCTTCTTCAATTTTTTCATTTAATTTTTAATTTTTTATTATTATTTTCGTCCCTTCGTTTATTAAATGAAGAAAGAAAGAAAAATTGAGGAAGAAAAACTAAAAAAAATTAATAATAAAATTACCCTTGATTAAATGAGGTTATTCTTTTCAATGTTGGAACCAATGGATGGAAGTTTCTGGTATATGTTAATGCTGCTCCTTTTCAGTTTCCTTCTAACTACTACCAGGTATTGTTATCTTATTGGGTACTCTAGAAAGAGTGTGGATGAGAGTTGACTATAGAGGAGTTCACTTTTTGTTACTTTCCACAGCTTTAAGGTGATCACGATTGGTTTTATCTTAGGCCTTATGTCAACCACGTTCTAATTTATAAGCTCCCAAACACCAATAATGGGTGGCATGAATCACTTTTCATGATAAAGGGGGATTTTGATCAAGATCTCCTGAGGATCCCTCCTATACCTACGAAACATGAGAGGAATGATAGGACATTCTGAGATTTAGCCTAACAGTAGCATTCTTTATTTGTTTTTAACATTTTTTTTGTTTGTAGTGCCATCCTTCCAAAGAGTAGCTAGAGTTTATCATTTTTCTTTATAACACACCTTTGGAAAAGCGACATAGTGATAGGCTTATACCTCCTAAGCGAATTTCTTTCTTGGGTTTAGACCCTACAGTAGCTAAGTTAGGGAGCAATAACTCCTTATATCTGAACAGTGAGTAATGGCTATTTTTTTAATTCCAATATTTTCTTTTGAACACTTAGTTGATAATTGTGCCTTTTTATAGGTATGATTTCTAATCTTCCTACTGATAAGAAAAATAAGAGTATGACGGATTTTAGGTTCCTCAAAGTGTCCAGCCAAAGGAAGACTCCCATACAAACCAAGGTGGTTCAAAGTTTGGAGGTTTTAAAAAGGAAGAAAGCCTTCACTTCTGAAGTGACTATCGTCGGATCGTCTCTCAAGAAGACAAGGTCTGCATCAACACCTGTCAACATTCTGTCGGTGTCGATTGTAGATGGTACAAGTTCACGACATGTTGACTCGAATGTTCCTTCTATGACTTGACCAAAGTAAGCTGAGGGTTCAGAGTGGTACAACAAAGTTACTAGGGCCAAAAATCTTGTTACAAATCTAGACAGTGCTATTAAGGTTCAAGTTGGCTCAAAGGGTCATTTGATGTTTATAGAGGAGGAAAGCTATAGGGAAATTGAGACTTAAGATATCGCTGAGGTTGCCTATCGTGAGATGGAATGAGAGTTAGAAAAATTACAAAGTGAAACTTATACAACCCATCAAGATCACATTACATCTTTGGCAGTATAGAAGGCTGCTTTAGTAGCTCGGAAGGTTTCCTTGGGAGAAGAGTGGACCACTTTCAGGAGATGGAGCGAATTCAGGAGCTATCTACGAGCCTTGGTACATGTCGAGTGTAGGTACAAGAGCTTACTATCAAGATTGAGATAGCCCAGGCAAGTGTAGTTGTAGAGTATAGAGACTCTGATGAGTATACTCAGATTTATCTAGACATAACTCTCTCTATCACAATCTTTCAAGATGCGGAGAAGAATTCTTCCCATTATGACATGGTTTCCTCTGACTGGGAGGAGGAAGGTTCTGATGGGTCTAGCGATGATGGTTTTGAAGCTCCTACGGAGGATGCTAATGCAAATGATGGTGCTTCTTAGAGCACAACTAGATGTAGAGATTAGTAGATTATCCCTTAGTGTTATTTTGATTTTAGTTCCCACCAAAGTGTATGTACTTGGTTTTGATTTTAGTTCACACCAAATTACATGTACTTAGTGGATTTATTTTATAGTGGTAGACTTAGTCATTGTATGAACCTTTGTAAACATATGTTTGGTTGTTTCATTACTTTTGTACTTTTGAGTTTTATACTTTACTTTTATCTTTCAATAGTGACTCTTTGGTGAGGTCTATCTATGATCTCATCTATTTTTGTGATGGTGGGTGCTCTTTGAGCCTATCCCTTGTTAGGAGTTATGGTCCATTGAGTTGGTACGCAATGGTGGCTATTTTTCAGGAAGTGCATCCATAGTCCGGGATAAGGCACTTGCACGGAGGACAGAATGTGGCATGATTGATTCATAGCATAGGGATTCTTAGTCCAGAGTGGTCCAAACAACTATAGGCCCATGCATGTCTGGCCATTAGCTTAAATGATCAGGCATATGTGCAGCTATACATGCCATGTCTGACCATATGCACCATGTCTAGCCACATGTGCCATTTTCGATTGTGCATGGAATATCTAGCCATATGCGCCATGTCCATTCACATATCCATGTCCAGCCACATATGCAATTTGGTAAAGATCAGGTCAACCTATTTTGTCACATGTCCATCAGCTTGTTCGACCATTTTTTACATGTTCAAGTTCTCATTGGGCTTGTGCCTAAACTTCATCACATTCATGTGACTTTTTTTTAGTTTTTCTAAGTTAAGATGGTTTTTTCAACCAGTATATTCCTTGAATACTAGCCCCTTTCTTAGTGCGCTTGAGTTTATCAAGTCATCCAAGCATTTGGTTTTGAGTCTTAGAAATTTTTTGTTATTCTTGCTGGATTATTCCATATTATTATAAGTATCATTGCACTTTGTTCATTCTCGGTGGTTTTCATTAACCGCTAGAGTTGAAGACTCAAGGTCCCCAATGTGAGCAAATATGAATTTGCATGGACGGGGTGCATGAGTTATAGCGACTCCTAAACCCGGAGCATTGTTATTCATTTAAGGCCCGTACTCAAGATCTATCATCCTAGGAGATAGAGAGTATTTTAAGTTGTTCATAGTGTTGGTTTTAGTATGGACTATAGAGCCTATACTTAGGAGGCATCCTATCTTTAACTATAGGTACTAGCTTCTATATATGGTGATGGACTCTTCTCAAGGATGTGGAGTGTACCAATAGGAGTGTTGTGGTTTTTTATTTATCAATGGTGTGAACCAAAGGATACTGGAGCACAAATTTTCTAGAGTTTGTGCATCTCAATTCCTTTAACCATTCATGGCCTAAGTGTGCCTTATATTTGTGAATTCAAATTACAAAGTAAATAAAACCTAAGTTTATGAACTTGAGATGCAACAATTGAAATTAAACTAAAGGAAACTATTGTTTGGTCTTTTGGGATCTTATTTCTGTCCCATTTGGACTCCAAAGGCATAACATTTCCTGACCACTTTCTCTTCTCTAAGTATTATTCATATTTTGATTTTTATTTGGAGCTTTCGGGCGAGATGGTAAGTGGAGGCTACAGTTAAGGCTACGTGCAAGAATGGCACCCAGAATCCCATTTTATGATGATAGGAAGTTTACTATGAAAAAGTATACCATGATTGTTTTCAAATAAGTACCCTATCTGATTGTGACTAATAGAGTCACACTTCCTTCTAGGTTCACTAAGAATTTGGAAAATCTCACTAATGGAGTTGTCATTGGTCTAAGTGGGTGTGTGAGCTTCAGAGCTTTCCATGCTTCAGATAATTGGATGTCAATCGAGCTGCTATTGTCCATTAGGATTTTACTACTAAAAAAGTGATTACTAATGCATTAGTATAGGGATGAAGTAGTCTATGAACTTCCTTTTTTTGAGAAAGTTATCTCAAAGCCTGTCAACCAAAGATGTTTGTTTGGACCGTGTATACAAGAAATGTGGAGGGCCTTTTGGCAAGCCTCCTTGATGTGTACTTGGCAAGAAATATTAGGATCTCATTGAGTGAGGCTGCTTAGGATGACTTGGACTTCTCAAACTTCTTGTCCGAGGGCGTGTTCTTACTTTCTTGGAGCAAAGACCTATCGTTGTTTTAGTCTTCCGTTTTACACAAATTCTCTCAATTGTCCCCTCCTAATGAGACAATTTCATCCTTCATATCTCAACACTTTAATTGAGTGCCCTGAGTCCCAATGGAACCTACAGTACTGATTTTTGTTCCGACCAACATCCTTAAGTTTATTGGCCTAGTGTATTATATGTTGGTTTTCAACTTACATACAGAGTGTCTCCTAGGGCACTGTTAGGGGGAGCATAGGTACGAAAACATAGACCAGAGTAACTTGAGTCTTGTCCCCTATATTTCTCATCTAAATGGTCCTAATGGGGTCTTTTATTCCCTAAGAGTTTGGGCTTTTCTTTACCCTTTTTTCTTGGTTTTGTACTTTCCTTAGTTGGGAGGTCATTGATTTTCTTATTGTTGGCCATTTCTTCAATGCTAAAATATGTGTTGCCTAACTGAGTGGCTTTTGCATATGTAGTTGGAAAATGTTTTACCATGTCCTTCTAGAGGGTCATTGGCAAAGATTTTAGTGTATGGAACTCACAATTACTAAGTTAGAATATTCTCTCACTTGGATTTTCTCACTATTAAACCTATCGAAGAAATCCTTTAGAACTTCATATTTCCCTTGGCATAGAGTCATCAAGTACACTATTGTTTTTGATCTTCTTCTCTTAGCTGAAAAATAGGAAAGGAATTTTTAAAAAATTTAATGAAGGAACCAATTGTGCTAGGCCTAAGCGTACGGTACCAAGCTCAAGTTTTGTCAGTTAGAGTAAGTTGGAAGCCCGAAATCTAACTGCATCATTGTAAGCATAAAGGTCTATCCAACCTTTAAAGTTCTCAAGGTGTTCCAATGGGTCCTTGCTACCATCGTGGGAACTTACGTTGGGCATTTTGAAATTGTTTGAAAGTGGGACGACCATTACTTTTGGCTTGAAAGGGGTCTGAGTAGAAATAGCTAAATTTAGGAGTCTAGCCTTGTTTAACCTTTGTTGTACCTCCTGAATTTGGATAGCTAATCAATCGATGGTGGGACGGAGGATTATGGGTATACCCCCGTGTTGATTGTCCTTGAGGTGGTCACCGATTAGCGAAGCTGCATTTTTTCCATGATTGGCTTGAATAGAATGGTCATTCCTGCAAAGTTCATAGCACATGTGTGGATTAGAGTGAAGGGTCCCAAGCAATCCAAGATGAATAGATGAAGGAACGGGGTTCAATCCTCTATGATTGGAAAGCTCTAGACTATATGGGTCGATTTTGTATGTCCAGCCCGTGGACTTAGGCCTTACTAGGGCGAGTCACATCTCTGATCTGAGCCTACTTGGCTATGGACCAGATCATGTGTACTATGGCCATTGGAAGATGCCATATGGATGTATTTTGGTTTAGGAGCTTGTGGCCCTAGCAAGCGTTCTAGGATGGTATTGAGCAAATTCTACATTATGGTTAGGCACATTTGCATCATTGCATTTTATCGGTACTTTGCCTGGGCCCATTATGGTCGTGGTGGTGTGGGGTTAACAACCTAGATAGGTGGTTACACGACTTGCTGGACATGAGGAAAGACTTCATTATCCTTGCAAAATCTTGGCTATCTAAACCAAGAGGGGAATTCATCTTAAAAGGATAGAAAATCTGCCTTCCTAGAGACCATGTAAAATGTGAACTTCTTTTGGAGAAGTTTTCTCTAAACTTTTAGGGTCTTTTCTTCAAAGACTATCTACTCCAAAGCCTAAGAGGATACTACAAAATGTTTTCTCTCTAGTTTTTATTCAACTAGTATAGCAAAATCTTTCCCATAAATGGCACCAAATGTTGATACTGATTTTTTGTCAACATCAATAATTAGATGCATCTCTCCTTCATGTAGACCTAAGAACAGAGAACATAACGTTAGGACCTCGAACCACCACAAAGTGTGACAACATTTTTCCCTCTGATGCTTAATTAAGTCTAGGTAGTACGAAGAAAGATGAGACTAATATCTATCCTCATAATTTGAGAGATGGAGAGAGAGATTTAAGGAAAGAGTATAGATTCAAGTTTTTATCTATGGTAAAGTGAAGTCAAATTCTATTATGAGAGATTTATCGTGAATATATATAGGAGAATATATGATGCCCTTTACCCTTAGAGATAGACTTATTTTAGTGTCGAAGCTATCTATTCGTAATTATCTCTTTGTTAGATAATTAAAAAATTATATATCGATCGCTTATCTTGTTAGATATTTATTTAGTATTGATGTTCATATACTGACTCAACACTTATTAGACTGGCCTGCAAGTTATCTCATATCTTGACACATATCGTGAACTAATTTACACCAAACAATTGGTTTTTCCTTTTCCCATTTTGATTTTTCTACTTTAGAGAGAGAGGAAAAGGAGACACAATGGTATAAGTTGCACATTAGATTTAGATTATGATTCTTTAAGTGGGCTAAATTTGTCTTTCTTTGATCATAGTGGGGTGTAAATAATATTGTATAGAATCTTATAGCATAAGACATCTAATCTTAAAAAATTAATCCTCGAAGGAATATAAGACACATGTTACTTATAAACTTTCTACTAATATTATTCTATCAAATCTTAAAAAGTTAACCCTTAAAGTAATGCAAGACATATTATACTTGTAAATATTACTCTATATTACGCGATGAACTGATTTTACATTTTAAGTCGCTCAATTTAAAATCGGTTCAACGAACCGACTTTAATGTCTATTTTTGTAGTAATGTTTCACCTATTAGAAATTCAATTTCACTCTAAACTCAAATTGGTGCCAAACTAAAAATTTCCTTTCACTTTCAAGCATTGGCTAGAAGCTCATTGCAATAGCAAAAAAAAAAAAAGAGAGAGAGAGAAAGATGGTCATTCGGTGATTAATTCCTTAGAAACCAAAGTAATCGATTAAAGTATTATTCCGTATCTGATCTAACCAATTGTACGAGTAAGCGATATTTGAAATGCACAAATCAGAATCATCGTGATACTTAATATATCAGTGTGGTTAAAACAAATTGAGAAAGTAATATACGATGAACAAAATTTCTTTACAGAAAAACCGAATTATTATACAACATATAAATATCTAGCAGGTTTAATAGCCATTTTATTTAAAATATTTAGATTTAGTAGTTTTTACATTACAATTTAGTACATTAATTTTAAAAAATGAAAATTTAATCCTCTAGTGGCCACAAGAATGAGCACAGTGGTTGCGAAAAATTTCGAATTCATAGTAGAAAATGAGCAATAAACATTCACTTGGCCCAAAAATCATTTACCAACATGCTATCTACCAAGACTAAAAACCCATTGAATTAGAATTTAAGCAGACATAACAATAATAATTCAAATCAAAATCAATTCCAGCCCCAGTTAATAAAAGTTTATTGATTAGAAACCAAACCCAAAAGACATAATAAAAAGAGAATCAAACAAATTACAGAAAATAACAAAAAAGAAGCCAAAGCCAAAAGCAAAACAAAGAGAGAGAAAAAAAAAGAGAGGGTATGAATTAATAATATCAAAGAGACTCACCAGTATAGACACAAGTTACATAAATAAGAGACTCTCTTGGACCAGACATAGCTTCAAGTGGAGTGGCATAACCTGGTCCAGCACCCTTGCAACAACCATTTTCATTGCCCTGCCTCTTCCCGATCTCATAGTGTTCCGAAACCACCATATGCGTATCCATCTCTCTCGTATTCAAAGAAATTATTGTCCTGAGACTTTCGTCAGAGAGTGAAAATCGGTCGACTTATTTACTACAAGAAGTCAATGAAAGAAGTTGTTCAATGTTCACGTGCAAGGTTCTCATTTCTCAGTAACGGCCAGCTAAAATGAGAGAGACATGGCACTCCTAATATGACAGATTGCAATAATGTTTGTTATTTTCATTTGGAAGCCGTTTTTGGAATCCTCATCCAACAAAAATAATATTAAATTATTAAATTGATATGAATTTGACGTAAATTCTTTTATTTATATAATTTTTAAAATATAAAATAATAAATTTTATTATCAAATTACTAAATAAATTATAATTTAATATTAATTAATTATAATAATTTTTTATTATACATAAAATATATATTAAATTTCTTAATAATAAAATATATTATCTAAAAGTTCTTTTACTATATTATCGCACGTCACTTTTCTATTTAAGAAGCAATTAAATGCACGAACTTTTGCGCATATACGTAATATTATTATTTTTTTTATTGGGGATTTATATTTTTAAAGTAATAAAATAAATGATAAAAAAATTAAAAAAAATTATAAATTAATGTTTAAATAATTTTAAAATTAAAAATTTATTCTGATATTAATAAAAATAATTTTAAAATTAAAAATTTATAAATTAAAAAAAATTATAAATTAATGTTTAAATAATTTTAAAATTAAAAATTTATTCTGATATTAATAAAAATAATTTTAACCCTATTAAAAAAACAATAATAAATAAATAGTTGTAACCATACAGTTGTCCCTTTTGTTTTACTACTTTTAGTCACGTACGGAAGTGTTAGTTTTCAAACCATATTTATATATTATATTATTATTGTTTTAATATGTTCAAGCTGATATGATAAGTGACACCTCATTTGTGTTATTTTTATTATTTAAAACAACTGTTTTTATTTAATTAATTACATTATAATTCTAACTTTTATAGTTACGATATTTTTTCGCCCTTTTTCGATAACATAAATAGTTTGCCATATATAACTATGTTGTTTTTATGATTAATGTTAATTAAATAAATATAATAATCTCTAAATTTAGATAAACCAATTTGAAGATTTTGAATGAGTTAAACGTTGATCGTGATTGTACTAAAGTATTATCTAGTTATAAGGGCTTCAACAAACAATTTATCGTTTATATGTGTATAGCTAAAAGAAAATATTTCCAAAAAATAAAACAATCGGAAAAAGTGCACTAACAATAATATAATTAACCATCCGCGATGAGCTCACTTCTCGCTTTAGCTAGTTCAATAGGTGTGCTTATTATAATTACATTGTGTAGCTACCTAACTAATATAAATAAGATATTAAGTGTTGTTTATTGAAAATAATAAATCGATAAAGAAGTTAAAAATAAAATTATTTTATTAAAAATTAAAAATATATAAATATAAATAAATATATATATATATATATTATAAATACAAAATTTAAATAATATATATTTTAAATAGAGTAAAGAATCGAGGTCTATATATTATATAGTATCTATAAGATAATTTTTTTATTATCATAAGTGTTAGAAAATTACGAAAACTTATATCTCAATATATAACGATTAAATAATAATAAAGTTATACTATAATTTATTATTTCACAAAATTTCAAGTAAATAAACTCTATTAGATGAATATAACTTTAGAGAGAAAATAAAAAAAAAAAATTTTTTTCTTACCTTTCCATATTCTACCTCTTTTTATTTTTCTTTTTTAATCTTTTCCTTTCTCTTCTCTTTCCTTTCATTTTCTTTTCTCTTTCTTCCGTTCTTCTTCTTCTTCTTCTTCTCTACTCAGCTCTCTTTTCTTTCTTTTCTTTTCTCTCTTTCTTCCTCCATGAGCAAAGCTTTAAATAGAAGAAATAATTCAGAAATAAATTAAGACAAAAATGGAAAAATAATTCAAAAATGGAGAAATGAATTAAGATAGAAATAGAAAAATTAATTCAAAAATAGAAAAGAAAACAATGTGTTTTTTATTTATTTTAGAGCAATTTTAATTCACAATTTTTTTTAACAATCTCCCATATGAATAAATTAAATTTTGACACAAAAATAGAGTTCATCGAATTAAAACCTACATAGGATAGATAGATGTTACCCTTTGAACTTTCGCCTATGAAAATATATTTATCTTACTGACTGACCAATAGACGCGATGCCCTTAAATTATTCTACTGTTTATGTAAGCGATGACATACTTTACACAAGAGTCTTTCCTAACACAATTCAATTCTTACTGTCATGTTCGTTTTGGTCATGAATATCTGTGAGAGTCTCTAAAGAATTGAGTCCTATATAATTCTCTTTTGAAGCGACCCTACTTCTCCCTCACATAAGCAATCTCCCATCTTTAAAAGTAATCCGCAAAGAGTAACCCACGTACTTTGCTCGGTATACTCTTCATAAGAATACCCTACAGTGATCTGACTAAGTCTTTACAATTAGGTTTTCCCTATAAACCTAGATCTTGGGATCTCCAGTCAAATAGGTTGGGTTTTCTTCATAAATCTTTATTCATTCATGGGCTTGAGTCATATTCCTCTCGACGATTTATCAACTAATTCTCAATTTAACACTTTTAGTTAAGGAATATGATATGTTATCCTTTGACTTCACATAGTTAATAGAGATAACCCCAGTTGAGAGTAGTTATCTAATGATATTAAGTCTACGAAGTATATGTTGAGACTTACCATTATACATATTGCTCTGTGTCATGTCAATAGTAGATTAACTATTACAATGGATACATATTGTAGGTACAGGCTTCACCCACTTAGGAATATCCTCTAAAAAATTATGTAGCCAATTGGCTTCTTTGAAACATTTATCTGAAGCGATGATCTTAGATTTCATCATGGATCTAGTAATGCACGTCTGTTTAGAGAACTTTTATGAAACAGTTGTAACACCTAGTATGAATACATATCCATTGGTAGACTTTGAGTCTTTCATGTCAAATATCCAATTTTCATCACTATATCCTTCTAATAAAATTGGATACCTTGTTAAGTATAGTTTATAGCTATGTGTATATCTTACGTATCTAAGTAGTCTTGTAATACCCTTCAAGTGATCAGATTCTAGATTACTAGTATATCTACTTAGTATGCTTACAGTGTAAGATATGTTTGATCTTGTATAACTAATCAAGTACATAAGACTTTCTATCACTTTAGAATATTCTAATTGAGACATAATCTCACTTTTATTCTTAGATAGGTGTAGATTTACATTTATCGGTGTTCTCACAATTTCAGAATCATCCTTGTTGAATTTCTCAAGTATTTTGTCAACATAATGACATTGACTTAGAATAAGATCGCTTGATATCCTTGATATCTTAATTCCCAAAATTACATCAACGGGCCCATATCTTTTATATCAAACCTTGAATTTAACATAGTCATAGTAGATTTGATCATTACTACCTATAATTAGTATGTCATCAACATAGAGACACAAGATAACATAATCATCTTCTTTGTCCTTGACATATACACATTTATCACATTCGTTGATTTTAAAGCCATTTTTTCTCATGAAATTATCAAAATTTTCATGCCATTGTTTTGGTTTTTATTTCAAGCCATATAAAGACTTTACCAATTTGCAAATCTTTCCTTCTTTCCTTAGGCATTAAAACCCCTTGAGTTGGTCCATGTAGATGTCCTCATCTAACTCTCCATTTAGAAAGGTTGTCTTTACATACATTTGATGTATTTCAAGATTTCATAGAACGACCATAGCAATTATCATCCTTATGGATGTTATTCTTGTCATAGGAGAATAAGTATCAAAATAATCAAGGTCATGTCATTGTTTTTATCCCTTAATTACAAGCCTAGCCTTGTACTTTTCAATTGATCCATCTGGTTTACATTTTCTCGTGAAAATCCATTAAGACCCTAGTGTTTTACTACTTAGAAGTAAATTAACGAGTTCCCAAGTGTGATTTCGCATAATTGACTCAATTTCACTATTATTGGATTCTTGTCATTAAGGATCTTCAGAAAAATTCACAACCTCTTCATAGGTTTGAGATTCACTTTCTAGCAAGTAGGTCAAAACATTTAGACCATATGATGTTTCTGTCCTAGCTTTCTTGCTACGTCTGACCTCAATCTCTTGTTCAGGTTCTTTGTTTTGACTATCTTCATTCATAGTCTCATACGTTTGTTTAGATGAATTTGATTCTCCTTGAGATTTACCCAGAAATACATTTAAAAAGAACGATACATTCTTTGATTTCATTATTGTGTTCTTGTATATGTCTGGGTTCTTTGAATCATACAAAAGAAACTGATAAGCACTACTATTATGTGCATATTCAATGAAGATGCAATCTATCATTTTTGGATTTATCTTCACCTTCTTAGGCATAGGTATGGCTACTTTAGCAAGACACTTAGAAACTCGTAAATATTTATAAGAATGAACCCTTTTCCTTTAAATAATTCATATGGTGTCTTATGTGTCTTTTTATGGGGTACCTTATTTAAAAGATAATTGACTGATAAAATAGCCTTGTTGTCTTCTTCCATTTCGAATCTTATCAACAAGTCTTTCAAAGACACTTCCTTTTGCTTGTGCTTAAGGTAGGCCTTAAAACCTATCCATGAAAGGGGAAACTTTTCAATAATAGCTAAAACTTGGAAGGTTTCACTATGTACCATCCCTTTATCATACATATTTATTAAGATATCTTGGATTTCACATACTTGATTGTATACAAATTTAGAATCCACCATCTTATAATCAAGAAAGCGACCAACCAAAAATTTCTTGGTACTATCATTTTCAGTTTCATACTTCTGGTCCAATGATTCCCATAAGTATTTAGTTTTCTTTTCCTTATTGTACTCTTTGTACAAAGAATCAATTATACTATTCAAAATATAGTTTCGACATAGATAATCAGAATACTTCTATTCTTCAATAAAACTAGTAGACTAAAAATCTTATTTACTCTCAGGTTGATCAGGAGCTTTTTTAGTCAAGAATCTTTCCAAATTCAAGGTGGTGAGATAGAACATCATCTTACTTCTTCTTCTCTTAAGTTCAAACCATTAAACTTCTCTAGTTTCTCTATCACAACATGGTTCATAGGAACAAAAATCAGTAACATTGGGGTTACCCCATGAGTCATAGAAGACCTCATTATTTGGTTCACATTAGTACCACCCACAGGAGGGTTACCAACATTCATAGTTGGATTCTCAATTCGTGACAAAGGAATGGTCATTTCAAATATCATAATCTCTTTTCTCTTTCTGTTAAATACACAAATAACAACTCAAGTTTTAAAAACCACCAAATAAAGTTTTAGATTATCAAAAAATATATTAGTATCACCAATTTATTCATAAAACAAACAACTTTCAAGCAGTAAAAAAATAATAACAACAAGAATAAATACAGGACTAAAAATATTAGTAAACAAAAATAAACCAAATCTAAACAAACAATAACAAAGAAACTATTATTTATATTATCTATATAGTAAGCAAGATATTGATATTTAAAAAAAATCCTAATAAAGTAACAATAGAATAGAAAGTTAAACAAATAAATAAAAGATGAAATAATAAAAACTTTTCACACATTATGAAATAATAAAAATAATATTAATAGGCTACCAAAAAGCAATATTTATAGCAATTTAAATAAAAGATGTAAAAACTTACGGTAATGATAATAAAAAATGTAATAACAGTCAGAAGTATATAACAGAAAAGATATATGTAATAGAATAAATATATATAATAGAATAGAATAGATAAACATAATAAATTATGAATAATTTATTTTTCCAAAAATACTTATTAAAAAGATTAAGATTTTGAATTTGTTTGTCCAAAAAAATAAAATAAAAATTATCTTAAAATTGTTTGAAATAATACATGAAGAAATAAGTTAAGATTAAAATTATAGTAATGAATTGAGGCCTATGTATCACATAGTGTCCTTAAAATAATTTTTCTACTTATCGTGGGTGTTAAAGAATTAAGAAAACTTATCTTACATAATACAACGGTTAAATAATAATAAACTTACAATAGAATTTATTATTACACAAACTTGAAGAGTCTTAACTTTAATGGAGAAACCTAACTCTAGATAGAAAATAAAAATATATTTTTTTCCTTCCCTTTTCGTACTTTGCCTAGTTTTCCTCTTTTTTTTCATTTATTTTCTCTTTCTTCCTTTTTTTTTCTCTACTTAGCTCTATTTTCTTTTTTTCTTTCTTTGTTCCTTCCTCAATGAACGGGTATATATACACACCTCAGTAGAACTTTAAATGGAAGAAATAATTCAAAAATGAATTAGTACATAAATGGAAAAATTAATTTAGAAACAGAAAAACTTCATAAACGAAAAAGAAAAGAAAACAACGTGGTTTTTTTATTTTAAAGCAATTTTAATTCATAAAAAAATCAACAATCTTTTCTTTCTTCTATGTTTTTTGGTGTATTGGGTTGGGTTAAGGGTAGTAATATAATAAAAATATGGATAAAAAATTTAATAAATATTAATCAATAATTTTTTCATATCTTTAAAGGTCTTATTATTTTTTACTATTATCAATAAGCGACACAAAAAAGTTAAGTATTTTTTATGTGGCAACTAACATAGACACCAACACCATTAATAATAAAATATGACATGAATAATATAAAATAAACATGAGAAAAATACGGCTAATACGACACGATTATCACCCCTGTGGTGTTGTGTTTTGGGGTTTGAGAATGACCTTGTGACATATACACAACTATTAGTGAATAGACAATAGAAAAAATGTCATAAAAATATCTTAGATTAAGTTATTTATATCATTTAGTTAATTAGATTAGAAACAATATAATTTAGTTTATTGACTTTGTAAAAATGACCGATTAAAGATAAAATTATATTATTTAAATGATATTATTTTTAATTTAATAAATTAAATAACACAAATAATCTAATTTAAGAGACTTCTATAATAACTCATCCTAAATAATAATACAACGTAACCCCATTTGCCTAGATAACCAAGATAAATATTTCTTGTAAACATGTATATACTTATATAAAAAGTATAATTTATCTATTTTGTTTAATGTTTATTTATAAAATTAAAGTAAGCACGTATGTAAAAAAAAAAAAAAAAAAGATAGCATGAATTGAGTGGCCCATAGTTTGTCCACGTTCATAACTTGCTGTAGGTGTGTATTTTTTATTTTATTTTTATAAAAGATGAGTTGTTGGTTTCATTCTTATTTGACACGTTTTATTTGACAATTTTATATATTAAAAAAATTTCAAAAAAGTCTTTGATTTATTTGATATTTATTAAATCTACTTTTAACAAAACAAATGATTGGTAGAAAATATTTTCTCCTTTTTTTTAGTTGCATATGGATGTATCTAGCTACTTTTTTACATTTTTATTTTTATTTCTTTAAAGTTAATGTTAACATTAAAATGTATAAAGTTTTATTATTTATATGCTTTTATTTTATCTATTCGATAGTTTGTTATTAATTTTATTATTATTTTTATACTTTTATTAGAGGTATTTTGTAATAACTTTCTTTACTTTCCTCAATATTTTTATTTTAAGTAATATACTATCTATTAACTCTTTATTTTTGAAAAATTGTTTTTATAATTAATTCTCTTAATATTAAAGGGGTTAACAATAGGTTAAATTTATGAAAAAATATTATATCTTTTCTTTTTATTAAATGTGATGAGAATCAATGGCCAAGGTTAAAAATAAAAATGTTTATTTATTTATTTTATTTAAAGATTTTGTCTATAAGAACCCATCTCTCACATGATAGTTTAAAAATGAGTTTAAGTGTGAATTAGTTTAAAAATGGACAAAATCTTACCATAAATTTGAAAGCAAAATTTTTAATCAATTTTATTTAAAAAAAAGATATATTAACTCTATTTTACAAAACATAATTATTATAAACATAAAAAAACACCAACATCTTATAAATTTATAATTAATTTTAAATACATAAATCTCTTTTATCATATCATATATTAAAAAATTTATTTTAAAAAATAAAAAATAATTTATTTTATAATAAAATAAATATAAATTTATACCTATATTTAAAATGATATTCTAAGCATTTTGAAAATTCATAAATAATATAATACATTATTATTATTATTAAATACAATTATAATATTAATTATAATTATTATATAAAAAATAATATTCATAAAAATAATTAAATTATTAAAAAAAATTGTGAAGCCTCTTTATCCAACTTTTTACAATATACAATACAAATATAAAATATTATATAGCAAAATTTTGTGAAAATATTATCTAATATAATATTATTATAATTATTTCCAGTTTTTATAATTTATTTTATAATAATAATTATTAATAATTTTGTAATTATTTTATAATTTATTATTATTATTTTAAGTTAATTTATAATAAAATTTTGATAAGTTATTTGTTATAACAAATTATATATTTATTATTAAATATATTTTTGTATTATATAAATATAAATTATTTTTTATTCACTCAAAATTTTATTTATTATTTATTAAAAAATTATAATTTTTTATTCGGCACTTTAAAGTTGCAAAGGGTAGTTAAAATATTTTTTTTGTCTTGTTTTTAAAAACAAGGGGAGAGAGAAAAAACATGAAAAAAATTGGGTTGATAATTGAAATATGAGAGAGAAGAAAAAATGACAGATTACTTGATTGAGAGTTTACAACTTGATCATTTTTTAACTAAATTAGCAAGAATCTTTTTTTTAACTTTTGAATGGGATGCCCATTATAGACAAAAACCCTTCTATTTATTTAACCATATTTATATAAAAAAAATTATAGTTCAAGTAAAATACTTTGATTGAACTCAAAATTATATAAATTAAAGAAATTATAGTTACCATGAATTATTTAATTTTAAAAAATAAAGAATGCATTTATCATACCAAAGTCTTTGTTGTCTCTTTAGGAGAACATAAAATCGTGCAAGCATACGCGGTCACAAGTAATAAAATTTGATAAGTAAGTTATCGTTCTCACAGAGATTTGTTAGTATAATTTGTTGAGTACAAAAATTATCTCTCTCTGATTTTATCCAAAAACGATCGTTGATTGGAACAAGTTAAGAAAAGAGTTGAATAACAAAATAAAAGAAATCTAGGATTGCAGTTTTTAACCAAATTAATCTACTCAAATCATATTATTTTCTCTTGATTTATATTTTTATAGTACATTTAATTTGTCAACCGAAAACTTCTAATTTTATCCATACATCTCTTCCGAGCTCCGTATAAACACACATCGCTAAATTAATTCACTATATTCCTATGAGAATTAAATTTACCAAGATTCATTACGTTCTAAGTTCTCAAATGGCCACACATACAATTAGGGTATATTCCTATCCTTCATCATACATGTTATTCTACCTATGAGCAATATACACAAAAATGCTTCTTCCAAGTTTATTTAAGTGCCACGGATCATTTGATAAAATTCGTAAATAATCAAAAGCATTAAGCACAAAATAGAATAAATAAATCGAACGCCTTATAAATTGTTCAAAAATAATTAAAATCAAAGCTTTATAAATTTAGATCAAATGCAACCCTATTAAAATTAAATTACTTCATAAATTTAAAATTAAAATTACAATAGTTTAAGGAAATTGAGATGAAGAATCCAAGATGGCGCCACCCGCAGTAGTAACCTCTTTTGACAGGGAAGTGGACTCAATTTTGGCGGACCGCTTGATCCGGCGTAGGGGCGTACCAAGTTATAGAGAATACTTGGTCAAATAGAAAAATGCCCCAGATGTAGAAGCGAGCTGGGAACCTGAGGAGTCTTTATGGCAATTCAAAAATTCCATAGGGAGGTTTCAACTTGAAGACGCGACGAAGGCGTCGCGAACTTGAGTGGGGGATGGTGTCACGTCCCGCTCAAATGTCCCTAAAAATCCAAATAAATGGTGCTTGCCTAAAGGATCTAGACTATTCTACATGGAAATTTCTAGATTTGCCTAAAGATGTCTAGAAAGAGCTAGAGTTGGATGGACTCAACTCAAGCTTTGAAGACCCTAGAATGTTCTAGAGCACGCTGGAGGGTGCTAGAATGGGCTGGAATATTCTAGAACATGCTGGATGGTTCATGAAAGATGTAGAAGCCGTTGGAAGCTTACGAAACATCCCAGAACGTGCATGAAGGAACTAGAAAAACCTAGAAGACTCTAGAGTTGGCTAGAAGGTCTTAGACCCTTGTGGCATATTGTAGATAAAACAAGAACACTCTTGTATATTCTAGAACTAAAGAATCTAGAAAGTGGTGGCATAGCCTTAAGCTTAGAGCCACACTATAAATAGACCCATTGGTCTTCATTTGTATTCATCTTGGGAATTCTTAGCATCTTGTAAAATAAACTCTCTCTAGAGCAATACAAAACATTCTTTACAAACTCTCTTTCTAGTCTCTTTGAAGATTCATTCGGATTTAAAGGCAGACTTAATACAACAGACGGTATTAAGTGTCGCACGATCGTTACTTGAAAATAAGGTCGTGACACAGAGCTTTCTAGCTCTCCAATAGTATATTTCATGTTTGAATTTGATTCTCGGTTAAAGAGATATCAAAAGTTAAAGTTGTATTGAAGAAGATCAATTGTTCCTACTTATGTATTCACATAGAGATTTCTTAATGACTGCAAAACCACCACCATCACTTGCACGGTGCATGAGCAGGCAAGGGAGCTAACTAGCTTGCACGCCATGACAGACAAAAAGCAGGGCAAACCAAGGATGCAAATAAAAGTTAGTAGACTAGAGCTGGTCGAGCTAGTCTTGTCGGTTGGTTAGACCAATCTTGTTGGTTGGTTGGGCTAGTCTTGTAGAATAAATTGGTTGGCTTTTCAACTGGTCGGACTGGCTAAATGGTTGGTATTTTGTTTGGACTCGTTATGGTTGGTAGGAGGCTATCATACCATGGCCTAACTAGATGATAACTGGTCGACAATGGAAAAGGTTTCTAGTGGGAGGCGAATGTTGTCCTAGCAGCATGGCGGTGTATCGTTCCCATGTGCTAGGCTATCAGAACTTTGTTTTTGTAAGTTGCTGACGACAAAACATCATTGTTTCTAGTTACATGCATGCATCTTTGTCTGAACGTATGGTGCATGGATTTCTCTGTATTTGACTTAATATTCTTGTAGGAAATTGGAATTTTTTTCTAAGTTTTGGGCGATAAAATGACTAGGTGTTGTTCCTTAGAGACCTTTAGTTTCCCCAAGACTCCTTAAAATGTTTTGAAAGTGTGGGGTGGTCAACACGTGGCATGTCACTTCTTCAAACCCTTGGTTTCCCAGCCTCTTTTCTTCAAAAACTTGTGGAATTCAGTTGTCATAAACATAAAGTTTTTCTTGGGTGCCAGCATGGTGACAATCATATCTGGATCTTGTGTCAACATCGTTTGGAGAGTCGAGCATATGTTGTTTTCTTACTTCGTTGTGTATGGACTTGACTAGTCTTGTCTTCCACGCAGGTCTGATCCATGCTCTTGTTAAATTGAGGAGTAGTATGATCAAAATTGTCCTCAAACTAAGTATGTGTAATAACTACCTACTATGGCCGGGAGAATGGGTGCTTGCCATTAGCTTCGCCTCCTACCATCGCTGGAGCTACCGAAGAAAATTGTCACAAGTTGGATATTGATGGAAAAATGACTGCCTATAGTCATGGTTGGAATAGTCTTCTATTGTTTTGGAAAATTCTTTTTCAATAAAAATCAATTTTTTATGGATGAAAACTGCATAAGCAATTAATATTGGGTAACAAAAATTTACCGTACATAAATTTTATGATATTAATAATTTAACTATAATAAAATAAAACAAGAAACATACCTTTGTATCATATGAACAAACATATTTCCCTTTGGATTTTTAAACCTTATCTTCCAATAAATAAGAATCTGATTGTTGGGAATCCTTATGAAGTCTAAAATTTAGCCTATTGGTGATTAGTAAATTATTGAAGAATAATTTTTTTCTCAAAGACATTTTCTTGAAACTCTATGGATTTAGGTTAAATTTTATTCTCACAATATTCTCTCAATTGATTACTAAAAAAATTCTAATTTTTATTCAAGTGGTCAGCTATAAGTGAGAGGAAGATTGAATAGTCTCTAATTTAACTTTAATATAAAAAAACAACTCCTAATTTTATTCTCATTAGGAGTCTTTCACGTAATAAAATTGTGTGCTCTAATACAAATATTATTCATATTATTTTAGCTCTTTCCATACCTCACAAGGAGTTCCACTCCTTGTAGTGTGCTACAATTGTATAATTAATTCAAAATTAAATCTAATTTGAAAATTATTAAAATAAATTTTTATCCTATAAGTATTTAATTGACCAAGAAATATTTAAACTTAGAATTTTAATTTTTAATTAATTCAAATAAATATTTAATCCCAAAAAATATATTTAATTAATTAATTGGATTAATTCGACTATGCTAAATTATTATTTTATCCTTACATATTTATTTGACATTTATGATCATCATAAAATATTCGAATGTATTTTGAACACATGAAATAATTAGTTTTAAATTAGTTATTCATTTATCTTGAAAGTAACTTCATGTAGTTATTGTTATGAAGCAAATTCGGGTACCATGAATCTATGAATTCAAACTTAAATAAATCATTGATACATTAATTAATATATTAACTAATTATCAATATTTATTCATCTCAAAGGTACTCCACAATTAAATCTAAGACTAAAACTCTCTAATATCATATTTGATATTTAGCCAACACAATATATATGAGTAACCCATTATTATAACCATTAGGTATAGTTCAACCCTCTATATCCAGTTCGTAATACAATTAAGGTCTTTAAGTTTGTTTTATTTCATCTATTACATCTTTTCCTTGAGTACATGTGATGCATATAAATATATATCTATAATAATATTATAGATTACATGCAACCATTCAAGCTCTAGATCACCAAATAAGAGAAATGCTATCTAAAATCTATCAGCAGACGAAATGAATTTCATGTCTTGTGAAATAAGCTCATAGCCCACCATAAACTCTAAGATACTAAGTTGCAAGGTATCTTAGCCCATTACTTTAGGCATTACCTAGTAAATCAAATACTAAGGTACTACAGTAAGGAGCCAACTAAATCACTCATAATTAAGATATTCTCATACGTGGTCACCAAGTGACATAGAGAAGTAATTGTGAGTAAGCGGATATTAATATTATTTCTAATATGTTTGATCTAGTTCTATATAATCAATTATTAAACAAAGTATTCCCAATTAGATGTATTTACACTGGTCACCCTGGATAAGGGTTACTCTATTCTAAATGGATATGGGTCTAAAATGACTTAATTAAATACCCCATTATATAAACTTTAATTAATCGTTATAGAAAATTTGATTATTTCAATTTCAACCAATCCTCGAGTATATATTATACTATACTAAATTTTAAGCACAAATGAATAATCAAATATTTTTATGATTTATTAAAATAGCATATGTAAATAAATGAAAATTTATTTTTATTTATTATACTTTTAGCATAAATTTAAATACAAACTCATTTGTATTTAGAGTTATGTCCTAACAATCTCCCATTAGCCTTTAAGCAAAAATGGCATATTTTAATACAATCTCTTTTAGATGACCCCCAAAAATCTTAGTAGGTAATGTCTTGTTAAATGTGTGAGTAAGGTTGTTCTTATATGGTATCTTTTTGAATGCTACATCTCTCTTATGAACAATTTCCCAGATAAAATGATAATTTCAATTTATATGCTTTCCTTGTTTGTGGCTTCTTGGTTCTTTTGAGTTAGCCACTACTTCACTGTTATCATAGTACAATGTTTAAAGTTCATCCATATTTGGAGCAACTTCCTAATTTTCCAAGCACTTGTAGCATATTCAGCCTCCATTGTAGAATTGACTATACAACCTTACTTCACGCTTTTCCATACTATGGCTTCTTCATTGAGGGTAAACATTGATCGGGATGTATATCTTCAAGAATATTTGTCTACTTAAAAGTTAGAATGTATGTATCATGTGTTGATCAAATCTCCATAAGAATATACTAGCATATAATTCTTCATTCTCCTAAGATACCTAAGGTTGCACTTAACTACAACCCAATGATGGGTTGGATTAATATCAACTGATTATGCCAATAACATAATGAAGGTCAAGCTTAGTATATAACATAGCATACATTAGATTTCTATTTGCTGATACATATGGCACATGTCTCATATCCTCTATCTCTTAAAGTATTTTTATACACTACTCCTTAGATGAGGTAATTCCAAGTCTAGTAGGCAAGGTACCTTTCTTATAATTTTACATCTAGAATCTAAAAAATACCTTGTTTATATATGATGCTTGAGATAGGGCTAAGAGCTTGTTCTTATGATCACAAATGATTTGAATGCCAAGAACATAGCTTGCTTTACCCAGATCCTTCATCTGTAACTACTTAGCTAGCCAATTATTTACATCTATAAAGCATTAGGAAAACAAGATATCCTTGAGGAGTTTGTAATCACAAGGTTCATTAAGGCTCTACTCACTACCATATGTCTTCACGATTTATTCAATCTGCATGTTCCATGATCTTGGCACTTGTGTGAGTCTATAATGGACCTCTTAATCTTGCAAACCTTTTGCTTTTGGTCTTCCACTATGATCCTCTAGTTGGACCATATAGATGGTCTCCTCAAGATTTCCATTTAAGAATGCCCTCAAGATTTCCATTTAAGAATGCTATCTTGACGTTCATTTTCCAAATCTAGTAATCAAAAGCTACCATTATGGATAAGAGTATCCGAATGGATTTAATTATTGCTATTGTCTAGAAGGTTTTCTCATAGTCTTACTCCTTATTTTGAATAAACCATATGCCACTAGTCTAGTTTTAAAAGTCTTCACTTTCTCATCCACTCCTCTTGTTCTCTTATAGAAATTTTTTCACCTAATAGGTATAACTGCATTATGTTTGTCTACAAGCTCCCAAATAGAGTTGGAGTACATCGATTCCATCTCGATGTTTATGGTTGTATTCCATTTATCAATGTTAATATCCTTCATTTCTTGCTTATAAGACAATAGGTCATTTATATGACTATTAGTAATAAGAATTTGTGCCTTACAAGATTTCATGTACTAGTTAAGTAATCTAATTATCCTCCCACTACAACAAAATTATGGTAGATCTTGACTATAGATCATGATTTCTAGCTTTGATTGAGTATTAACATTAATAGGTGGTGGTTGTCTAATTTTGTTAGACTCCAATTAATTGAGTAACACCTTGCTTCGAGGTTTATTGTTTGCATATAATAATGTTCAAGAATATGATATTGGCAACACGAACACTTTATTTCCTTTACTATTATAGAATAAGACTTTTTTTGTTTCTTTAAAATATACACTAATACTTTTGGCATTGGTTTTAACTTTCTAGTCTTTCCTTTAAGTATGTCTGCTGGACATCCTCAAATATAGATGTGGTACAAACTAGGCTTACGTCGCATCCATAGTTCTATATTATAATCTTAGGGATAGATTTTGAAGGAACCACATTCAATATGCAAGTATTTATTTGTAAGTCATATCCCCATAATTGTGTAGGTAGGAGGGATTCACAACTTATTATTGACATAACCATCTTAAGCAAGGTTTCATTTCTCCTTTTTGTAACACCATTATGTTGTGGTGTACCAAGTGTAGTAAGCTGCGAGGGTATCACATGCTTTAGTAAGTTTTCATTTAACTCCATTTTAAGGTATTCCATGCCATGATTCAATCGTAGAGTCTTTAAAGACTTATCTAACTACTTTTTAGCTTCAACACAAAATTCCTAGAACTTTTTTAAAAGTTTTTGAATTTTACTACATTAGGTAGATATACCCATATCTTGAGTAATTGTCTATTAATGTGAAAACAAATACTCATAACCACATTTGGCTTGAACATTCATAGGTCCAAAAACATTCGAGTGTACTAGTTCAATTGGTTGCGTGGATTTTTGACCCTTAATTGAAAAGAGTCTTTCGCTCATCTTACCTAATATACAAGATTTAGAGACTAAGAGAGTATCAATAATTAGTTCTCTAAAAGGACCATTCTTTACTAGTCTCTAAATCCAATCAAGGTTAGTATGACCAAGTCTTAGGTGCCACATATAGGCTTCTGTTAGGATAATACCCTAAATGAAAAGGATTTTTTTATTTAAATTTATATTAAAATTAGAATAAAGAAAAGGAACATTTAAATTATTTACATGTTCTATTTAATTCTTTAAATAAATCATAAAAATCTATGATTATTGATGTCTACTAAGAACTCAGTACATTAATGTATATACATGAGGATTGATTTTAAGTAAATTAATCATATTATCCGTGACAATTAAATAAAGTTTATTTAATGGATATTTAATTAAGTCATTAGTATGGTAATATTCATTTGGAATGAAGTGACCCTTATTTAACATGACTAATGTAGAGACATCTAGTTAGGGGGTACTTTATATAATTGATAATTATACATGAATGGACTAGATATATTAGAAATATTTTTAATATATGTTTGCTCACAATTGTTTCTCTATGTCACTCAACAACCATGTGCAAGATAATCTTAATCCTATGTGATTTAGTTGGCTCTTTGTTGTAGCACCTTAGTATTTGACTTGCATAGTGATGCTTGAAGCATTGGGCTGAGTTACCTTTTATCTTCCTATCTCGGTATTTTATGTTGGATGAGAAGTTATCTCACGAAATTTAGAATACACTTGTTTTCATATATGTTAGATGACAATTTTCTTATTTAGCTATCTAGAGCTTGAATAATTGTGTGCAATCTATAATATGATAATTGATAGTTAGTTATACACATCACGTGTGTAGAAGGAGAAGATGTAATCGAGGAGATAAAATGGACTTAATGACCTCCAGTGTATTACAAATTAACTATGAAGTATTGAGCTACACCTAATGGTTATATCAATGGATAGTCATATAGATTGTGTTCGGTAAACATAAACTATGAAATATTAGAGTTTTTAGTCTCATGTTTATAGTGAAGTAACTTTGAGTTTAATAAACACTAATAATTAGTTTAGGGGTTATCTAATCTATCAATGCTTTATTCAAACTTGAATTTATAGTTTTATCGGTCTCTGAGTCTTGTCAAAATAGTAACTAAAATAAGTTACTTCTAAGATAAATGAATAACTAATTTAAAATTGATTATTTCATATGATCAAAATTCTTATTTTTTATTACAATATTTTATGATGGTCATAAATATCAAATAAACATGCAAAGATAAAACTATAATTTGGCATAGTTGAATTAATTAAATAATATTTAGTTGGAATAATATTTGTTTAAATTAATTAAAATATGCTAAATTTAAATTTGATAGTCATTTAAATAATTGTAAGACAAAAAGAAAATTTTAGTAATAATTAAATTGAATTTTCTTTTGGAATAATTATACAATTTAATTTAGAATTCAATTGTAGCAAACCACAAGAAGTGGGAATCCTTGTAGGGTGTGGATGGTGCTAAATAATGAAAATAAGATTCTTATTAGAGCACACAATTTGATTGTGTGAATGACTACTAATGGGAGGACAAATAGTAGCTGTTTTACATGAACTCTTAGCTAAATTAGAGACCATGTAATTATCCTCTCCTTTTTCACTAAAGAAAATTAGATAATTTTTCTAACACTTAGTTGAAAGAAATTGTGTGAACAAAATTCAACCCAAAGTCATAGAGTTCTAAGAAGGTGTTCTTGTAAAAAACAAATGTTATTGAACAAGTTACTAATCTTGCATATGAGGTTCTAGTTGGAAAACTTGAATCAAGTTTTGATCAACATGGTTTTTGCAAGGATTTCCACCAGTCTCTTTCTTGTTTATTCGAAGACAAGGTTTGGAACCCTCAAGCTTCCAACCATTTGTTCACACGTTATGAATGTATGTTTCTTATTCTATTTGTCATAATAAAACTATTATTATCATATCTTTTTTGAGAAAATTTATGGCTCCTAATATCAGTTTCTTCCGCAATTTTTGTTGATAAAAATTAACTTTTTACCATAAGCATAATTTTCAAAATCAACGATTGGTATTATAGCCAACTTATGATATTATAATTTAATTATGCATGAAAATACATTAATATTGTAGGAACTAAATTATGTGTGATGTGATTTGATATGATTTTTTATTGGTTGAGTTAAATTATTTATGATCCTTAATAATATGTTGTTTTGAGTTCTTGCAATGGAAAATTTATATACACCACAACTAAGGGTACAAAAGTTTTATAAAAATTGTTTTTTCAATTTTATGGATTTTATGCTTTTCTTTTTTGGAATTTTTAATTTTTTTTTCTAGACCTCATTTTTGTTTTGTATCGAGTTTGTATCATATGTTGTTGTTGAAATAGTACCAAATCAACCACAACTCCCATTTTTCAATTATAGAGTAATTTGTACCTAATAGGTCTAACCTCATCGAGTTTGTCTACAATTTCCCAAATAGAGTTAGAATACATCGATTCTATCTCAAGATTCATTGTTATAATCCATTAATCTGTGTAAATATCCTTCATTTCCTTTTTATAAGACAATCGGTCATATATATGCATGTTAGACATTATAACTTGTCCCTCTATAATTCGTGTGAATGAGTTGGGTAAACTAATTATCCTCCTACTACAATGAAGCTACGAAAAATCTGACTATGGATTATGGTTTCCTGGTTTGATCAAGTATCAACATTAATAGGTGGTGGTTTCCTAAATCCATCAAACAATAATTTCTCGAGCAACACCTTACTTTGAGCTTTATTGTTATTCATATAATAATGTTCAAGAAATATCACATTCGTCAACATGAACACTTTGTTCTCTTAACTATTATATACAAAGCCTCCCTTTATTTCTTTACAATATCCAATAAACACGCATACTTCTAACTTTGGATCAATCTTTCCATTATTCCCTTTAAGCATATGTATTGGACATCCCCATATATAGATGTGGTGAAAATGAGGTTCATGTCCCATCCATAGTTCCACTAAAGTATAGGAATAGACTTGGAAGGAACTACATTTAGTATATATGTCACTATTTGTAGAGGATATCCCCCAAAATGTTGCAAGAAAAGATGCATAACTCTTCATTAGCCTAACCATCTCAAGCAAGGTTTTATTTCTCCTTTCTGCAGCATAATTCTACTATGGTGTACGAGTTTCTATGAGTTATGAGACTATCTGGTGCTCTAACAAATGGTCCTTGCACTTTGTGTCAAGATATTTCCTACCACGATATGATCATAACATCTTTAATGGCTTGTCTAATTACTCTTCAACTTCAGTGCAAAATTCTTGAAACTTTTAAAAAGTTTCCAAATTCCATTGCATTAGGTAGATATACCCATATCTTGAGTAGTCATCTATGAATATTACATAGAACTCAAAAATTTAATAGACGTTTGTATACTTTTGTTATAATTAGTATATTTTTGCTACATTTTATTATAAAATAAATATATATACTTTTAATTATTTTAAAATATATTTCTTGATTTTTTTTTATTTCATATGCTAACAAGACAAATTTATTAGGCTAATGCTTCATATTATTTTATTTAAGGTATTTTTGTGTTATGCTACATTTATTTAACCACCTCTTTCTTAAACACTTAAGGGTCCATAGACATATGAGTGCATCGGTTTGAATGGTTGTGTGGCTCTATATCTCTATGCCGAAAAAGGTCTTTTGGTCATTTTATCTTCTAAACAAGATTCATGGATTGTGAGAGTATCAACACTTAATACTTTCAAAGGGATATCCTTAACTATTTTTTGAATCCAGTCAAGGTTTATATGACCAAGTCTTAGTTTCCATCTATAAGTATCATTATAAGGAGAAAATATTTATTCTTTAGGTTTAGGTTCTTCTATTTTGAACATTTTAGAGTTAAATAGAAAGTTAGATAGAACATTTTAGATTTAAATAGATATAGGCCATTTTCCAAAAATATCATACAAGGAAAAGTTCCATTTTTATAAATAGTCACATTATTATTATTTAATGAAACTTTATAGCATTGTTCATATAATCTAGAAATAGAAATCAAATTTCTTGTAAACCGAGGAATGAAATAAATAATATCTAACACTAATTATTTATTACTGAGGGTCATCTTCTCCCACTACTTTAGTCAAGACTACATCCTCATTTCCTACTTGTATGATGAAGTATTGATGCGAAAGTGTTGGAAAAAAGTAAATTTTTATAAAACAAATGATGCCAAGTTTTTGCCTTGTCCCACATTACTATTTTACATCACTTTGGAGATGTATAAATAGAAATAAGATTGGCTATTGGGTTTGGGCCCCAAGGGGCACCCACTTTTATAGAAGGGGAGATGACCTAGGCAAACGTGGTACCACACACGTGCACACACCACCACTATCCGTCCGACCAACCATTATTTTTCTTTACTCAAAAAATGGCCATTATTGTTTTCTTTATTTAGAAATATCCTTTAAATAAATGTTATTATTCTTTACTTAGAAAATTACCGTTAATTATTCTTTACTCTGAAAATGACCGTTACTTTTCTTTACTCAGGCATGACCATTATTATCATAATGGCCACATGTTTTCTCAACCTATAAATAGAAGGCCTCAACTCTTAGTTTAATAACAACAATTTCCAAACATCTCTGACTAAGGAAAAACTCTCAGAAAGAAAAAGAAAAAGATCCTAAATTGTTTTGAGTTTTCTGAGCAACGAAATTTCATAGGTGTAGCATTCGGGTCTTCATTAGTATAGTGAAGTTCCAAGACAAACAACAAATATTCTGGGCTATTTTATCCTGGGGACGATGGAGCTGTGTTTGCTTGCACAATTTTGGATAGAGCCGCGAAACATCTTAAAAAAATGACCTAGTTCGTAACTCAACCCAAGCAATTCATTTTAAATTATTGGTAATATTGTTCCTACATTGTTTTGATGTACTTCTTTCAAAAAATTTAAGATGATTTTCTATTTGTCATGTCTATTGAAATGTTAACTACTGATCTCAACAAACCGTTCTGTTTTGAGGGACTACACTTTAAAAGATGGAGACAAAAATGTTATTTTTCTTAACCATGAAAAAGGTCACTTCTACTATTACTACTGAAAAACCAACACTGTCTAATCATCCTACTTAAGAAAAAACTAAGGATTTAAACACGTGGATAGAAAATGATTTTCTATGAAAAAAAATTATTCTTAATGGATTAGCTGATGACTTGTATGATTATTATAATTCTGATAAGTCTGCTAAGAAATTTTGGGATGCTCTTCAAAAGAAGTATGACACTGAGGAAGCTAGAACTAAGAAGTGTGATGTCAGCGGATATACGAAGTACCAAATGATTGATGGAAAATTTATGGAAGCTCAATCACACATATTGTAGAAGATAGCACACGAGATTACTTTTGAAGGTATGACTTTAGATGAAAAATTTCAAGTAGCTATTATTATAGATAAATTACGCTATATTTGGAAAGATTTTAAGAATGCACTTATACATAAAACTAAGGAATTATTTTTAGAAAGTCTTATAACCTGTCTAAGAATAGAAGAATAAGCCCAAAAATAAGATCAAAGAGATGAAGTACTCGTTGTCTTAAACAACAATACCAATAATAAATCCTCCTATGTAGTAATGAAACCTAAAGGAAAAATATGAAAAACTTGGAATCACAATAATAACCAAAACCATAACCACCAAAATAGAAATAGAAACCATCCTCCCTAGAATGGACCTCAACCCCCTTAAGAAATAACATATTCATGTGTTATAGTTGTAACAGGCCTAGCCATTTGACCAGGAACTTCCAGAATAGGAATTGTCCTACCCCACAGGCAAACCTTATCGAAGATCAACGTATTGCTATGATATCTAAAATCAATTTTGTTGGTGGATCTGAGGGGTGGTGGGTGGACACTGGTGCTATTTTCATGTTTTCTATGATCAAGACATGTTCAAGTCCTATTCTGAGTCTGAGGATAAGAAAGTGCTATTTGGTGAATCCCACTCTACTAAAGTTGTTGGTATTGGCGAGGTGGAATTGAAGTTTAACTCTGGAAAGTTTGTCATCTTGAAGGATGCCTTGCATACTCCAAAGATGAGAAAGAACTTTGTTTTGGGATATCTTCTTAACAAAGTTGGGTTTACTCAAACTATAGGGGTTGATTTATATAAAATAACTAAAAATAATATATTTTTTGGGAAAGGGTATGCCACTGATGGCATGTTTAAATTAAATGTGGAAATTAATAAAGCTTCTTCTTTTGCTTATATGTTGAGTTCTTTTAATATTTGGCATGCTAGACTTTGTCATGTTAATAAAAGCATAATCAAGAACATGAGTACCTTAGAACTAATTACTAAACTATATTTGAATGATTTTGAAAAATGTGACTTTTGTAGTCAAGCTAAAATAACCAAAACTTTACATAAGTCGGTAATTAGAGAATCTAAACCTTTAGAATTAATACACTCTGACATATGTGAACTTGATGGAAATTTAATAAGAAATGAAAAGCATTATTTTATAACTTTTATAAATGACTGTTCAGATTACACTTATGTATATCTAATGAAAAATAAAAGTGAAGTGTTTGACATGTTTAAAATATTTATGACTAAAATTGAAAATCAACTTAACAGAAAAATAAAAAGGTTTCAAAATGATAGAGGCACTGAATATGATTCCAACATTTTCAATGATTTTTATAAAACACATGAAATCATTCTTGAAAAAAGTGCACCTTATTCTCTTGAAATGAATGGCAAAGCTGAAAGAAAAAATAAAACTTTTACTCAATCAGTTGTTGCAATTTTCTTAAATTCTTGTGCTACTTCCTATTGGTGGGGAGAAATTTTATTAATTGTTTGCTATTTGCTAAATAGAGTGCCTAAATCTACTAGTAAAATTTCACCATATAAAATTTTGAAAAATAATAAACCTAACTTAACTTATTTTAAAACTTGGGGTTGTTTAGCCTATGTTAGGATCCCTGATCCTAAAATAAATAAAATTTCTAGTAGAGCATATGAATGTGTATTCATAGGATATGTTATGAATAGTAAAGTTTATAAATTCTATGACTTAAATTATAATGTAGTTATAGAATCAAATGATGCTAACTTCTATCAACATAGGTTTCCCTATAAATTAAAAAAGAGTGAGGGCTCATCTTCTAGTATAATAGACTCTCTTGAGTATAATAGAACTTGACATTTAGTTGACTTACCTCCTGGTTGCAAAACCATACGATGTAAATGGATACTAAAGAAGAAATTAAAACCTGATGGTACTATTGAAAAATACAATGCTCGTCTTATAGTAAAAGGTATAGGCAAAGAGAAAATGTAGATTTCTTTGATACCTTTTCACCAGTCACACGAATAATTTCCATAGTGTACTTTTCTCTCTTACTTTTATCCATGATTTAGTAGTGTACCAAATGGATGTAAAAATTTCTTTCTTAAATGGTGACCTAGAAGAAGAAATTTATATAGACCAACCTCAAGGTTTTGTTGTCCCATGTCAAGAAAATAAAGTTTGTAAAGTAGATAAATCCCTTTATGGTCTAAAACAAGCACCTAAGCAATGGCATGAAAAATTTGATAAACTAGTTATCTCACAATGGATTCAAAATAAATGAAAGTGACAAATGCATTTATTATAAATTAGAAAATGACATTTGCATTATTATATGTTTATATGTGGATGACATGCTTATTTTTGGATCAAATATTCATGTTGTGAATAATTTGAAAACTTTTTTAAGTGCTAACTTTGATATAAAATATCTAGAAGAAGTGAATGTAATCCTTGGTATTAAGATTACTAGATCTGAAAAAGGAATTTCTCTAGATCAATCTCATTACATAGAGAAGATCTTAAAGAAATATAATTACTTTAACTGCAAACCTGCATGTACTTCTTATGATCCTAGTGTAAATTTGTTCAAGAACACCGGAGATGGTGTTAAATAAATTGAGTATACGAGCATCATTGATAGCTTACATTATGCTCCTGACTATACTAGACCAGAGATAGCTTATATTGTGGGACTACTATGTAGGTTTACCAGTAGACCTAGTATAGAGGATTGGAATGCTATTGAAAGAGTTATGAGATACCTTAAGAGAACTATGAACCTTGGATTACATTATAAAAAGTTTCTCGCTATTCTAGAAGGATACATCGATGCTGATTGGAAGACTTTATCAGAAGACTCCAAAGCAACTAGTGACTATATATTTAGCATAGCTGGTGTAGCCATTTCTTGGAAGTCTAAAAATAAAACAATATTAGTTCAATCTACAATGGAGTCTAAAATGATAGCACTAGATACTGCTAGTGAAGAAGTAGGTTGGTTGAGAAGTCTATTAGTTGAGATCCCATTATGGGAAAGATCGATACTAGCTGTCCTGATCCACTGCGATAGTACCACGGCTATTACAAAGATTCAAAACCTTTACTACAATAACAGAAGACGACAAATACATCATAAGCATAGTACTATTAGAGAATTTCTCTTTACAAGAGTTGTAAGAGTAGATCATGTACGTTCTGATGAAAATATGGTTGATCCTTTGACGAAACGATTACCAAGAGAGAAGGTTTTCAAAACCTCCAAAGGAATGAGACTAATGCCCTTAGAATGAAGATTCACTCATGATGGTAACCTAATTTATAGATTGGAGATCCAAAGAAATAAGTTCAATGGGTAATATCAAGTCATGAAGTGATATGAGAAGAATCATGCTATTTTGAAGTCCCATTCTATATTAATAGAAGCTTGAAGTCATAAAGCGATAAAAAAGGATAATTTAATTATTAAACTCTTAATGAGTTCTATACTCGATGTGGAGTGGAGTACATAGCTATAGGAGTGCTCTTAATAGACTCACCTATGTGAATGTGTAGGTATGGCCGCTTCTTATGAAAATTTCTTGGGCAAAATTTACTAGAGCATTCACTATACTGGGATACACGTGTATGGCCGTAAAGCATGGGATATTTGAACTACACCTTGGAAAGGTTGTATGTGTAATGTTGTTAGAGATAGTGTTCAAAACTACGAGTTACTCTAGTATATTCTAAAGCATCAACACTATGCAAAGGTTCAAGTCGATAAACACCTTTTACTTATGAATAGTTTTATACTATTAATTGATCAATTTCTCGATGGAAAACTATTTTTATATGAAATTCAAGTCGAGGATTGTTGGAAAAAAAAATGAATTTTTATAAAACAAATGATGCCAAGTTTTTGCCTTGTCTCACATTGCTAGTTTACATCACTTTGGAGATGTATAAATAGAAAAGGATTGGATATTGGGTTTGGGCCCTAAGGGGCACCCACTTTTGTGGAAGGGGAGAGGACCTAGGCAAATGTGATAACACACGCACGCCGCTGCTATCGTCTGACTGACCAGCCGAGTCCGAGTGAGAGTACGAGTGCGTGAGGTGAGGTGGCATTTTATTTTTAAATTTTTTTTAAATACTTTTCCACTCAGAAAATGGTGGTTACCTTTTTACTTAGAAAATAGCCATTATTTTCTTTACTCAGAAAATAGTCGTTATTTTTCTTTACTCAGAAAATGGCCATTATTTTTGTTCTTTACTTAGAAATATCTGTTAAATGGCTGTTATTCTTCTTTAGTCAGAAAATAACCATTACTTTTATTTACTCTGAAAATGGTCGTTACTTTTCTTTACTCAGACATGACCGTTATTGTCATAATGCCCATACATTTTTTCAAACCTATAAGGAGAGGGCCTTAGCTCTTAGTTTAATAACAAAATTTTCCAAACATCTCTCACTAAGGAAAAGCTCTTGGAAAGAAAAAAGAAAAAGATCCTAAATTGTTTTGATTTTTCTGAGTAATGAGATTTCATAGGTGTAGCATTCAGGTCTTCATCAGTGCAGTGAAGTTTCGAGATAGATAACAATGATTCTGGGTGGTTTTATCTTGGGGACGATAGGGTTGTGTTTTCTTGCACAATTTTGGACAGAGCCACGAAATGACTTAAAAAGAGCGACCTAGTCCGCGACTCAACCTAAGTAGTTCAATTTAGATTGTCGATAATATTGTTCATATATTGTTTTCACGTACTTGTTTCAACATAACGTTTTATCAAAAAACTAATCAACTACAAAGAAGAATAGACATGGTTCATTGCCCCTAAATCAACTATCAAGAGTGATATATCACACATATATGCAAATTATTCAAGAAAATGTAAATCCTATTTATCTTTCTCCTTATTCTTGTCCTTTTTTAATGAAAATAATTGAGCATGATTCCTCTTTCAATGTCAACATTGGTTGCAATGGAAAGAAAATCCTTTGATGTGTTCTTCATCTTTCCCTTTCTGCCTTTGAACTTGTTAGCCCTCTTTTGACTTAGCTTGGCCTTTCCTTTTGTTACTAAGGAAAGGTATTATAACATTTTCCTCTCCTTTCTTGCCATTCATAAGAACCTCAAAGGTAGTTAGCTCATTTAGCAGTTGAGTTAGATTGTACATCAGCTTGCTCCTAAATTAATTACTTTTGAATTGTAAGAACTTGTTTGAAAAAATATCTAAGATCATTCCAACATGATTAGCCTCATCAATAACTTCTCCTTTCAATTCAACATCATTGATAAACGTTATCATTCCAAGAACATGATGGTGATGTATAGATGTACCCTTTTCATCTTGGCATTCATGATAGCCTTCCTAACTTATGCCTTTCTTGTATAATGGGTGACCAAACATGAGTTGAAGAGACTCCATTATCACATAAGAGGTCTCAAACTTTTTTACTTGGTCTTGATGACACATCCATCACAACAAGAAGATAACAACATGCCTTATTGTTAGATTCAATCCAACATTCGTACGCATCACAAAAAACTTTTGCAACATTGATGGCTAGGATAAAAGGACATTAATTCCTCTGTCAGTACAAAGAAGACATTCTTGGTGACTAAAATTAGGCTTAAATTGGATTTTCACTTGTTAAAATTTTCACAATTTAATTTATCTTTAGCACTTAAGGTTAAAATTAGATTTGTCATAATGCTAAAACAATATATAAAGAAAATTCAATTTATATGCTTATCATTGCTACTAATTCATATATAGTGAATGATGTAGGTATGCATGATATATAGTTTTATATGTTACTATGATAGCAATTACCCAACTCCCACGAAATTTACATGCCAATTCTATATCAATCATTAAATCTCTCAATTAGAGGTACTTTTCCAATTAACAAAACTACCCAATATCCCATATTGATAAATCATTTTAATCACTATGTTTTGGTCCAAACATAATTAACTCTTTATTTATATTTTTTTTAGTATAACCCACCATTTTGTGCCCCACTACTTATTGCAAAGACCACCCTATAGAAGTTACCATTTAGCTTCCATATCTAACTAAGAAGTCATGATTTCAAATAGTCTTGATATTATGATTATGTATTATAAATCATAATTGAACTAGGACATATGAGGTTACCTAAAAAATATCATAAGCATGCTCGATACCCACATAGTAGACAACATTATAGTCGCACCACATATCTGCTACACCTATCGTTGGTCAAGAAGGTGGTTGAATACGAGGAAACATGCTTTCCAATAACAATCGTTAAATCCATTTAGATACTCTTATCTACAACGGTAGCTCTCGATTACGAGATTTGACAAATGGACTTCAAGATGGCATTCTTGAATGGCTAACTTGAGTAGACCATCTATATGGTACAACTAGAGGGTCGTAGTGGAAGGTTGAGAGAAAAAGTTTGAAAGCTTAAGAGGTCCATTGATGTTCTCAAGAAAGCATCAAGATCATGGAACATGTGGTTTGATGAAACCGTGAAGACTTGTAGTTATGAAAAGGAGCTTGATGAAGCTTGTATTTTCAAACTTATCATGGATGGAAAAAGGGTTTTTCTAGTGCTTTATGTTGATGACATTATTCTTGTTAGGAATAATATAGAGGTCTTGTTAGATGTAAAGAGTGGGTAGCTAAGCAATTCTAGATGAAGGATCTGGGAGAGGCAAGCTTTGTTCTAGGAATACAAATCACTCATAATAGTAAGAACAAGCTCTTAGTACTATCTCCAGAATCATTTATAGACTAGGTGTTGTCTAGATTCTTAATATCAAATTTAAAGTAAGGTACCTTACCTACTTGACATGGAATTTCCCTATCTAAAGAACAATGTCTGAATACAGCTCAAGAGATATAGGATATGAGATGGGTTCCATATGAATCAATAGTTGAAAGTTTTATGTGTGCCATAATATATACTAGACCTAACACCTGTTTTACCATTAGCATAGTTAGTCGATATCAATCCACCCCAGAATTGGATCATTTGATTTCATTCAAGTGCATCCTCAAGTATCTTAGAAGAATAAGGAATTATATGCTAGTCTAATATGGTAGAGATTTGATCCCTAAAGGATATGTAGACTCTAAGTTTCAAGAAGATAAAGATTCTTAGAGATCAATATTTGGGTCAGTGTTTACCAGAAGTGGAGTAGGGAGCCATATTATGAGGAGTATGAAGCAAGGTTGTATTGCTAATTCCATAATGGTGGTTGACTATATTTCCACTTATAAATAAACAAATGAAGGCATATGGCTTCGCAAGTTCTTGGTGGATTTGGAAATTATTTTAAATATGGACTAATCACTAACACTATATTATGATAATAGGGGAGTAGTGTACAACTTAAAAAGAACCAAGAGCCACAAATGAGGAAAGCCTATAAATTGTAAGTTTCATTTTTTCGAGAGATTATATATCAAGGAGATGTAGCAGTCAAAAAGATAGCTTCTAAGAACAACCTTGCTAACCCATTCACCAAGACCTTACCTATCGAGAATTTTAAGGGCCACCTAGAAAGAATGGAGTTGAAAGAAATATCCCTTTTTCTTAAGGGATAGTGGTAGATTGTTAGAATAGAGCCTTAAATACAAAAGAGTTTGTATTTAAATTTATGCTAAAATTAGAATAAATAAAAGGAATATTTCTTTTATTTATATGTGTTATTTTATTCTTTAAATAAATCATAAAAATCCCTGGTTAATCATATCCATTTAAATCTCAATATATCAGTGTATATATAGAAGGGTTGTTGTAAGTAAAATAATCAAATTGTCTATGACGACTAATTAAAGTTTATATAATGAGATCTTTAATTAAGTCACTAGTGTGGCCCACATCCATTTGAAATGAAGTAACACTTATCCAAGGTGGTTGATATGAAGGCATCTAGTTTAGGGTATTTTGTATAATAGTTGATTATATAGAATTGGACTAGAAATATTAGAAACACTATTAATTTTAGTTTACTTAGTTATTTCTCTATGCTAGTCGATGACCATGTACCAAATGATGTTAATCATAAGTATTTAGTTGGCTCTTTGTTGTAGGACCTTGGTATCTGACTTGCTTGATGATGCTCGAAGTGTTGGGCTAAGATATCTTGTATCATGGTATCTTGGTATTTATAATGGACAAGTAGGTTATCCCACTCTATTTTTTTGTAGATGTTATATAGCAGTTCCATTGTTTAGTGATCCAAACCTTGAATTATTGTACATAATTGACAATATGATTATAGATAGTTATTAATATACATTGCAAGTATTCAAGGAAAAATGTAAAAGAGGAGGTAAAATAGACTTAATGACCTCGATCATATTACGAATTGGTTATGGATGATTGAGTTGTATCTAATGGCTATTTCAATAGATTATTTGACATTGATATGTGATATCCATCTCATTTGGCAAAAATGTTGGTAAAATGTTAAGAATGTCGCGACAATATTGATAAATGTCGTCGTTGAAAAAATGTCAATAAAATGTATTTTCCTTCCAAAATATCATGGATACTATAGATATTGTCGACAAATATCAATAGATGTTGTTTGTTATTAAAAACATATTTTTTATTTTTTATTTTTAAATAATTTATCTTTAAATTTATCTATTTATAGTTTTTGTATCTTCGAATAAACCATTATTTCTTTGATATTTGAGACAATATTTTGTACTTTTTTCATATATTCTTTTATTTCTACCCCATTATTACGTTTACTTTTCTATCTTACCGATTTTCATAATTGAAATTATACTATATATAGTAGATATTTATTCATTTATAATACTATTATAATTACAATCTAAATAATTATTTTATATTTTAACTACTTATTATGTAATTTTTTGATTAATTAATTGGCTTAGTAGTTAAAATAAAGATCACTATTTATAAATATATGTATTAAATAAGAAAATAGTTTAAAGCATAGATAATTGATTGTTTTGATTTTTTTTTGTGAAGTTTTATAAATAGATTCCATAATTTTATCTGGATCAATTTTTTGATCTAGATAATTAATTAATCAATTGGAATAAATACAAGAAAATTATAAAATAATCTAAACTAACATATTTATCATGTAATTAATTTAGATTCTTGTCCAAGAGAGCCCAATTTGCCACATGTGATGTTTCTAACAACCTAATTCAAACATATTAATAATAAATCAAGATTTGATGCATCAATAATTCATAATTAAAGATATCAAGAAACAAGAACATCAAATTTTCTAAACTTTTATTAAAAATAATTAATCTATCATTCCAAAATAATTATGGTAGCATAACTAAAATCCCATAAATATATTTTACAAACATAATTAAACATAAAATCATGAATAAAATTATTAAAGACATCATCATTACAATCCAAATCAAAATGAAACAAAAGAATAAAATACCTTTGATGATACAAATACCCAAACTTTTTAACTAGTTGATCTTCCTTCTACAAATGCTTAAAATAATTTCCAATGGTAGATTTCTTCTCATAGTTGCTGCTACTATTTGGGTGTTCTTCTCTCTAATTTTCATGAAAAACTTGTTCAAAGAGAGCTTAAAATGATATAAATATGCCATGTTAATCTGGGAATATTTTGGACTATTGGATGATGAAAATCTAATAGATGGGATTACTTTGTGTTAAAAATGTGAAAAAATGATGAAGGACATGCTGATTGGACCAAAAATGACTTTGTTTGGGTCATCAATGAAACAATGACATTTTAAGGCTTAGAAGCACACTAGAATAGGAGCTAAAATGACATTATTTTGGCACAAAATTACTAAGTTCATCCAAGACACATACTAATTACATCCATGAAATCGGTCCTATTATGCAAGGCTAAGTTCATCCTATACCCATTATATAGATTCACTTGGGCACATTTTATGTTTCTAGGTCTATTTTATTCAAAATGCAACCCAAATAATTATTAGATGCAACCACCAAAAATTAATAAATAAATTCAAATATATTACAAAAAATTCCAAAAAAATTGTATAAACATTTCAAATATTTATTCACCTGTAAACACCCTCACAACAACAAAATAATTAATTAAAATATAAAAATAATGTCTCAAAATATGGAAAAATACTATGACAAATATTAGTTTATCAGTTGGTCCCCATTTTATTTTTTAAGCTAAAAGTTTTAAACAAAGGCTACTGTTTGTCAATCACATCACCATTTACATTTATAACTTATTTGGGTATTTTTATAGTCTATCCTACTTTTATACAAATCTACTTTTTCTTGAACTATAGGGTATTGTTAATGCATTTGGTTCAAAGGATAAGGAGTAAGTACAAACAATTGACTCATATAAGCTTAAATTGGGTCACTAAAAGGGGTTCTCCTTATGAGAATAATAGAATTAATGGTAGGACAATCTAGGCAAGAATGTTGATCCTAATGCCTTAATATATTTTTTTAGAAAATACTCAATCAACATTATCTTTGATAAACTCAAAAAATATTTCTTGCAAACTAATCATGCTCATTGTAATTAAAACAAAATTCTAAGAAATTAATATAGCATTTCATAAATCAAAGACATAAATCATCATATTACCAATTTAGTTGTGGTAAATCCATTTTTTAAGCTAAATTATCACCAAGATTCTACTAACATTAATTATCATTTAAAACCTCATGTTTTAAGCATTATTGATCAATCATATATTAGAAAACAAGGAGGGAACATGTGATTGTTGTTTTCAATTCAATCTACTCATCCTAACTATCATAAAAACACAATAAATAATCCTAAAAATTAAAAAAAGAAGTTATGCTACTTAATCCTAAAACATACTAAACTAATAAAGTAAGAGAAACTAAAGATAGGGACATGCTAACATTCCTTCACACTTAATTCTTACATTGTTCTCAATTTAAGCACATACATATATGTAATGTAAAAAATGTAGAAGGGAGTAGAAAACAAATCTAGTGGGTTTCCTCCCAAAAGGAACTTGGTTTAATATAGTAAGCCCAACTTAGCCAACTCTCATTCAAATTCATCTTCACTGTCATCTAATACTTCATTTCTTCAAAGATATTGAAGCAAATTATCTCCCACATCAAACTGAGAAGTTAGCTCTCCATTATACATGTCTATCTTAGTGTGAGTTATTTTCATAAATGGTCTCCAAAAAAATAATGCTATGGAAATGGTGAAGGAATTATCAATTATGTCCAATATATAGAAATCCACTAGGAAGATCATCTCATTTAACCGAGCTAAGAGATCCTTAATAACACCCTTTAGATAGACATTAGTCCTATAATAATACCGATTTCTTTTAAAGGGCCTAAATTTAGTGAAAAATAAATGTTATAAGGTATGGCATTAATAGATGCAACTAATTCTAGTGTAGCTTTTTCAAGCCTTGAGTTACCTATCCTTACCAAAATGGTGGAACTACCTTGGTATTGGCACTTGGGTGTGAGCTTTCTATTTAGCACGGTCAACACATTCTCACACACTTACCACTTTATTGCCTTTCAATTTATGTTTGGTGGTGTATATTTCCATAGAGAACTTGGCACATTTATGCACTTTCTTGATAGAATCTAGAAGTGGTATGTTTACTTAAACCTTTTTGAAGGTGTCTAAAATTGCCCATTCATACTCTTATTTCTTTTTATTTCTAAACCTGCTAGAAACAAAAAGCAAAATAGGTTCATAGGCAGAAAGGGAAATTTTGCAAACTACTTTTGGGACCTCCTTAGGGTCTTTTGGAATGGTCTTCTATTAGTTAAGCTCTTCCATTTGGTTAGTTTCCTTTTTTTATTTGGCTATTTTAGGGATTTTTTTGTACTCTTAATGCACTAGTACTCACTAGAGGGCTTTACTTTGATGTAGGAAATAAGGAGATCACCTTAGCATTTAAAAGGTAACTTTTAAGATCTTTGAAGTCAATAACCTTCCAAAAGATGCAAGTGGAAACTCTTGGTTAGACTAGGTGAATGAGCTTGAGAAATTCAAGTTCATTAAGGAAGATTCAATGGATTCCTTTGATGATGCTTTTAGGTAAGAAATTTGTGATGAATACTTTCAAATACTTAATATGGGTCATGATGCCTCAAGAAAGAGGAAAATGGTTTGGATCCTAATAACTAATCATGATGACTATGTGTATTATCCACCATGATGGATAATAATGGTTTAATCAAGAACCTAAAAATGCGATGTTTCTTAGGAGAGAACCCAAGAATTTTAAAAAAATTAGTTTATTAATTATTATTATTATTATTTATGTTTTAGGTGAAGAAATAAGAGAGGGACACAATGGTGCTTCCATGGACTTATCAAGTTGTGAAGATAGGCCTTATTGAGGGAACTTTTCTTTACCTTATACATTTATTTAAGTTGTTTCTCTATGTGTATTGGACATTGAGGACAATGTGTAAGCCAGGTACGAGGAAGAAAACTCCATTTTTTTCTTGTTCTACTGTTTTTATGTTATTTTAGGTGAGATATGGATGATAATTTTTAATATTATGATAATTTATGCTTATATATATGGTGGTTAGAGTATAGAACCAATGATGAAATTATGTTTCCTTCAACATGATGATGAATGAAGCATACTTGATGATATGCAAGTACTCAACTTGTTGTACACTTTAATATTTGATGTTAATCTTTCATTCCTATGCACAAAATTCCTTGGATGTATGATTTGAAATGTTTGTTAAAGAAAGATTAAGTGAATATGGTGATGAATGCTTATAATATCCACGCTTTACAATTTATTTGATGATCTTTTGAGGTGAAATCTTAGAATAAGGACTCAACCATAACTCATATAGATAGGAAATCAAACACTTACGTAGTATACACAACAAAAGCATAAATAGTATAATATCAGATAAACAAATAAATTTGAACAACATATATTATATAAATTCAATAGATAGTAGGCAAGAATATAAAGACTTTCTAATCAAAGTTTAAGCTTTTAATATGTTGTAACATACATACCTTAAAATTAGATTATACTAACACAATAGCATATCAAACATAACAAGCAATATAATGAGGTAAACCCACATAAAGACCATATATATGTGGTAACATCCTCAAGTTACTTAAGGCAACCACTCAGTAGCAAATAATTCACCAAATAAGAAAATAGTTACAACTCTAATAGACAAAAAAATAACTATTACCTCTATTAGTTGGGACCTTTATCTTAATTACTTACTATTGTTCCTCACTCACTCCTTTCATAACTGTTTGGTTCAACACTTGAACTCAATTGTCCTCCATAGCCAACACCACCCAATGTGGTGTGATTGATAACTAATGATCAATCACTAGAAGTGTATAAATTCACACTCTCAAGGAACACATAGTCCACCACTAAACTCACTAAGCTATCCACACTCAAATGTAGTCTCTTCAAAATAATTTTGATAATAGATATTAATCTTAGAATGAATTTTGGTAAAGTTTAAGTTTTTAAAAGAGGGGTAAAGAAAAGAGAAATGAGTAGGGTATTTATAGCACTTAAATTTTCCACCTCACCACCACTATTGGTGAGGTCCATAGCGAGCTTCTTGGCAAGCTTCTTAAATTATTGTTCTATAGTAACCAACCTTATACAAAGGAACATAAAAATACTAAGTAAAATAACAAACATCATGTTTATACATGGGAAGCCAACACACAGACACGAGTATAATGATACTTACAAATTTTATTAAACATATTTTTGCTATCTTTTAGTCATTTAGGTCAATATATAAAAATAAAAAAAGAAGTTGATACAAAATTATCATGCTCTTAGTTAATTTAAAGTAAATAATTGAGTATTTGTTGTATTTTTTGATGTCTTAAACATGTTCATAGATTATTATAAAAATTAGTTCTATTTACATTTTATGTGTCATGCTTGGATATTGAGATTGAGATAAAATAGGTGTTCAGGATTTAAATAGTACAGACCTTGCGAGATTATTGAGCCAAAATCATTTTATTCTCTTATACTCTTTAAGCACTTTATTATTATTTGAAATTGTTATATAATCTCTATAGGCTTTTATTGAATATTAGGATTTTAAACATCTAATGAAGTATCATGCACTTATTTTCATTTTTTAGATTGAATGATTTGAGTAGAAATTAAAATTATATGCCTATATTTATTCATGCTTGACTTCTGGTTAATATATATATGTGATTCCCTTAGAAAAATGAGCTAAATAGCTACTCACTATAACACATAGATGTATATGGGTATATTTTCTAAAAATGATAAAGAAAAAAAGAAGAATAGAAAAAATAGTATAATTAAATACTATAACCCTAAGTTCTTGAAAGAAGTGAAATGATTATTATAAACAAAATAGGAATAACTTCTTGAAGTCATTTTCATTTTCATTCATCTTGATGCATATACTTAGGGGTGTGCAAAAAATCTGATCATCCGATCAATCCAATCCGATCCAATCCGATGGTCGGATCGGATGGAAATTTTTTCCATCTGTTAAGTGCGGATCGGATGGCGGATTTCACTACCATTCATCTGATCCGATCCGACCGAAATTAATTATATATATATTTAATTAATATATATTTATTAAATTAAATATATATATAATTAATATATATTTATTAAATTATATATATATATATAATATTTATTTATTTTATTTTTTAATGTTTTTTATGTCAAATAATTTTATGTTATGATTTATGTGAAAATTTAAAAAATTTATTTAAAAATACAAAAAATATAGTTAATTAAGTTTATTGGTCGGATTGATTGGATTGATCAGATGTCATCCGAATAGTTTACGGATCGGATTGAGCGAATGTGAAAGGTGATCGGATCAGATGAGTATAAAATCAGTGGTTTCGATCTGATGAACAACCTTACACATACTTGATAATTTTGCTTAATGATTTTGATTAAAGTATGATGCAAGTAATATGATATATGTACAATCCTAGCATTTGATTCCTTTCATGAGATCCATGTTATGCACTTTTAAGTCTTTCTTATTCATAACAAATGAAAATCAATTTGTTTTTTTCTTTATATAACTTATGTTCACATAGTCCTTGTGAAGTGCTTGAACCCATAGGATTAGTGTGAAATTGAGAGTATATCTTATGAGGAATAGAGTTGAAACAAATTTGAATTCCTAACATTAAGACTAAGTGAGTCATTGTTGATATCTTCAAGTAATGGGGCATGAATTTGTGATGTGTACTGATTTAAATGATGAACTTTGTTCCTTTGGGATGTTGAATAAACTTGCACTTGAAATTTTGATTATAGACTGAAAACAATCTGAAGCGTAAGAATTTTAATAGTTTTGTTTTTATTTTTGTTACTAATCTTTTTAGTTTTATTTTTTTCTTTCTAATATGTTATGGGTATCAACACTGAAAGCTCTCACGAAACTTTAACTCATCCACATGGGTTACCTAGGGGTTTAAAGGCTTGTTCCATACACTAAATGCAACGATGTCATTCTTTATAAATGGTTTGGGTTAGATTAGTTTAGTTTATTTATTTTTGTTTAGGTTTTTAAGTTGCTTTACTTGCTAGAGACAAGTAAGAAGCTAGTTAGGTATTATGATAAGTGCTTGAAAAGAACTGATATTCTGTGATTTTACTTTGCTTAGTTGAAATGAATAGGTTTGATTTTAGCATTTATTTGATTATTTATGCAAATCTATCTATTCAAAATTATAAGTATGTTTTGTTTTAGTTTATGTATTTTTTGCTTTAAAATAGATAAACATGTGAACACATGAAGACAAAACACTTGGAGCACTCAAATTGCACCCTAATGCTTAGAAGACTAAGGCATGTAAGCCTTACATCAAGTACAAACAAAAGTTCAAAGGGTACAAAGCAAAATTCAACAAAAGCACTTTGTGCCACGGTGAAGGAATATGTGTACATCTCTTGGAAATTATACAAGGAAAACTAAACAATTCATGCCACGACATGAAACAATATGTGTTGAAACGAGACCTTTTTGGGTTGAATTTTGCATGGTAATCAAAACTTATGTGACAATGGGGAAAATCTTGTACCATGACTTGCAATGCTAATTTTTTTACTCAAACCCCTATTCAACGACATTTTCTTATAAATATATCTATTAGGCTTTAGGTTTGATATAGTTTTATATCACATTTTTTTCCAACCATCAATTTATGCTCCCTGAGTATCTTATATGTGTTCTTATCTGAGAATGTATGATAATGATGTTTCATAATTGATTGAAAATGGATGGAATTGTCCTTATCAAACTCTTAAAGATGACACAGTGGAGCAAAAACCTTTCAATAATTGGAATGAAAAAGAACTTCAAACAAGTGAATAGATCTACCAAGGGTTTTAAATCCTGAGAGCTATGCCTACTAGTAAAGTTAAGTTTTTATCTAACTATAAGAGTTATATAGAGGCTTGGGACTATTTGGAATGAAATTACAAAGATTATTTCTATATTATGGTGGAAAATAGGTCTTCAAGTTCTTAAGTTTGTACTTCTAGGTGCTCAGTGTAAATGGGTTCTCATTCCAAAGAGGTGTCTACTATGTTAACTTATTGGAAAGATGTAGAAAGTTGTAAAGAGCACTTCTTACAAGATAGCTTTGATCAACTAGTCTATTAACACTTGATGCTTAAGTTGATGATAGTAAAGATTGACCACATTCCAAAAGAAATGGACAAAGATCACTTGGATCTTTAAAGTTGTCTATTGAATGTTACCTTTAAAGGAGAGAAAGTTGTTAAAGACTTAAAAGTTAAGGTTGGATAATCACATCAAGTCTCTTTATATTATTCTACGGGATAATGAGAAGTATTTCTTTCATATCGATGAGCTCAAAAGGTTAATATAACATTGGGAATTAAAAAAATTGTATGTTCCTATAGTATAGGAATACTTCTGACAAATTCAAGGATGCCACTCAATTGGAGCATGAGGTGTTTATTCTGGACATTGAAAAGGCATATCTCGAATCTTTGTTGGATGATAAGGATGTTGAGAATAATAATCTCAAAGTTAAAGCTAAATCAAAGATGAATGAAGTTAAACTCCTTGAACCTTAATTAGTGGACAAAGCAAAGATGAAAGAAATCCTTCTCAATTCAACAACAAAAAATTGAAAGGAAAATTAAAAATAGTAGAGAAACTATTGAAAATTTGTCTTTTAAAGAACAATTTCATTATGAGATGTTAAAGATTTGAATGTCTCATGGTGATATAAGAGATCTTGGCAACTTTGATGAACAAGTTACCTATTTTCTCTCTCCTTCTCAATTTATCCGTGCGATAAATGTTGAAGTTGATACGCATCATACCATTTCTTCAAAAGACATGCGTGTTATGTGTGAGTCACTATCTCATTATTCTGTTGGCCTCATTCTGATGGTGATTCTTGTGAATTTTTCTCTCTAGCCCTTTTTAAGAGTTATTATTCTCAAACAAATCAATATTTTTTGTATTGTACCAAAGAGTTGCTAAATTAGTCTATTTGACTCATGAATGAGGCCTTGGTGTTGCAAAATAAGGCAATGATTATAATCTAGACTATATTTTTGGTCAAACTACTTTGAAAGATGAAATGTCTGGCTGTTGGTACTTTAACAACAATTTTTCCATACATATAATAGGGGACAAATATTATTTAATGAAGGATTTGTTACCTTCGATGATGATAGAAAGGTGAAGATCTATGGAAAAAGCACCATTCATGCATCGAGGATGCATTAACTAAAATATGTCATCTTTATTAATAGATATAGCAAATCTTATCATCGTCAATCAAATTTGTGATGATAAGTGCCTTTTTAAGTTTACTCATAAAGAGTGTATTATGTAACTAACAATGGGAGTGTTTCTACTATGGGAACTATATCAAGAGGCAATTGATACAATGTTAGGTCTCCCCCTTCTCTTTTGTGCAACAGAGCCAGCTTGAGTATAAAGAAACTATGGCATCAAAGACTAGGCCAGGTGAACTACAATATGATGAAGGAAATCTCTAAGTTTCAGACAGATAGAGGCCTTATGAAGATCTCCTCTCAACCTAATCATGTGCATGGTCCTTACCAGCTTGGAAAGTAAAGTAAAAGTCACTACAAGTAGAATTAGCATCTTTCCACTTCTACGCCATTCAATTGCTCTAGAAGGATTTAATAGGACCAATGGGAACAACCATCGTTAGAGGAGGAAAGTACATAATGATTGTGGTGGATGATTTCCCTAAATACACTTAAGTGATGTTTCATCTTGAAAATTTTGAGGCATTTGCTAATCTTAAGTGTATACGATTATACTACATCATTTTTGCCTAACTTGCATACACATAGGAGAGTATAGTATGAAGTTAGGAGAAGTTATGTTTCTATTTTTCATGTTTGATTGGGCTTAGCCTATCAATATGTACTTGTAAAGAAATATCATAATAGTATTTGGTTAGACTACATATAGATCAAATTTTATGGTGAAGTTGCACTTAGTTAGGGATGGGAGTGCTGAGGTGGGGAAAATATTTTGATTGCATAATATGATCATAGGTATGTGATGTTTTGTATGTAGAGGATACAAGTATAGTAACATATTGTGAAGCTTAAGTGGAGCTATGAGTTTAGACATGTAGTAGGGAGTGGTGCATCAAGATAGACATGTTGATTTATGAAGATGGATGAAGCATAAGAAGTCGGATGTACCAGAGTTATATGTGTTTAGGGGTGTTTGTTTTGCTATGTTGGAGTTTGTTCACAAAAATGAACATATATACTTCATCTTACATTAATGTATTAGTAGTGATGTAGTGCCTGTATAGGTTGTACAATGTTTTACCATAGAAAGACAAAATAGGAAAATTCTAAATCCTATTTTCTCGTGTAGGTATTTTCAAACGCAAACCATAAAGGCTATATTATTTTATTTAAAGCATATTTGGTGCACTGTATTTGAAATGTTAAGTATAATTGTATTTGACTAAACTATATTAAAGTGTATTATAATTATTATATATATAATGTTTGGTGACAACTTGCATAATATAACGAAATCAAATTGATGATAAATATTTTAATAAAATAATTTATATTTAAAATAGAATATTTTTAGGGTAGTTTTGTTACTTATCAAAATATTTCATCATTAAAAATTATTTAAATCAATATTTATTTTATTTTCATATTTTTCTTACATTTTAAAATTAATTTGGGATGAAAGAAAAAAATCAAGATAGATGATTTTAGAATTAAAATTTTAGACAGGATAAGTAAAGTATCCAATACGATTTAGATTCACACCTATTACTAGTACTAAATTTCTATATAACCATATAATTTTTATTTTGTAGAATATGATCTCATTTTCTAACCAAATACATAAATACAAAAAATATATAGTCAGGGTATTCAATACTTTGTATAAAATATGGCCTGTCAATTATTTTTTTTAGTATTGCACATATTCACATATTTTTTATACTTTGTATGTTTGCATGAAACACATACCATTGGGGTTATGAGCATGGAGTTGGAATGTTATTTTTGTATATGTTAATCGGTTCATTTTTTCTTTTTTGTATTTTTGGAAAATTACTTGAAAATTTTTCCAAACAAAACAACTAGTTTTTGGAGCTTATTAAGATGTTCACCAAGTAGTCACAAGATACTCAACGAGATGATCAACATGAAATTATGGCCATTATGCTTGTCGTGATGGCTATTATCCTTGACGAGGTAGTCTACAAGGGGCTAGGTAAAGGCCATAATAGCTCAAGTATTTTATATAAATAACCCTTCATTTACAATTTTGAAATTAATTAAAAAATGTGGAAAACATCTTATAGTTGGAAAATGTACTTGAGTTTTGGAAACTTAAGTTTTGAAGTGAAAGTGCTTTTAAATTCTATATTAAAAATATGTTGAGAGTGGTTCTGTATTGTTGATATCTTCAATGATTTGTAAAAACAAGCTTTTAGTTGGATTAGCTAAAATTTGATTAACATCATGACATAGGCAATTACCCTAAGATTTAACACATACTAAGTTGTAGGCGATTTTATCAAATCACGTGGTCGTGGGGCTCTAAAGGAGACCCAAATTCATAAATTGTATCATAGTAGTTGAGGAAATAATAAAAGAGGCAACTTAGATAAAGTTGAGCATGGTGCTCCAAATAATAGAGGTATTAGCATATACTGTATAGGTTGTGAATTGTTTCTTTACTTTCACAAGTGAAATTTTTATTGTCAAGTGATTGCCTTAAAAAAACTCGTAGATGTTACCACATTGATGCAAATCGAATGTGGGTTTACATTATATTGTAGTGTTTTTATGATCACATATTGTGTTAGAACAATTGGAATTACAACCAAATATTTTTTTACATAGTAGGATCTAATTGTGATGGAAAGCTTTTCTTTTCTTACTTCTCTTCTTTCTATTACATGTTGATGCCATGCTTTTGATAATTGACATGATATGTACTAGCTATTGACTATCTATTTATTATCTACCTTGAAATAAGCTTGTTATTTTTATCTCTCTGTTTAATTTTTTTTGTTTCGTTCAACTACTCGCGAAAGTTAGGTGAGTCCAAAGGTATCTGTATCATCTTACCTTGGTTGTGCACCAGATTCCAGACTCTTTTATAAGTATTTTAGATCTCAAATTGTATTGATATCCTTGTTCCTATTGCATTCAACTACTTCATGAGTATTAACTACCATAAGTATTAGTAAAACAAAGAAAAATAAAAATAGCAAATAATATAAAAAATGTAAAATAGATCATATGCAACATGGTGGCAAAATTTTGACACGCCTAAAAGGAGTAGTCAAATATTATTACCCTGTTTTTCTTAAAAATAGATCAATTGTTAGCCATTGATGACAATCAAAATATTAAAGCTAATGATCCAAAAATAGAAAAGTAAAAATGGGAGATTTTTTTGTTTAAAGAGGTAAAATAACATAAAGAATAAAATCAATGAAAATCATAAGTAAAAACTGATTATATGCAAGCATATGATTAAGGGACTATCTTCAATCTAGATTCTAATTCAATAGTTTATGATGTAATTAATTATTTTCCTATTCTTTGTTATAATACAATTTTGAACTTATCACCTTAGTAACTTTAGCTTTAGGAATGCTATATTGCGTAATACTCCCTATCTTTTGATTTAATTGATTAACAAAACAATTACTAACCATTTTTTGTTGAATAATCTAACGACATGATCACATATTCAATTTAACAACAACATTAATTACTAAAATAATAATAACAAAACTAGTAAAAATTACATCCATTGAATTTTTTTTACTTATCTAATTGAATTTACTTATAGTTAGCAAATCATAAGTTGCTACCTTTATATCACGGAAAATTAGAAATTTTGAATTAAAATTATAATCGAGTAATAAATACTACAAATAACTAATTAGTAGTGCTCCTAACCATTCAAAAGAAATATTTTAACATTCATGCACAAAATCAATCACATTACCAATGCAATTAACATAAAAAACAATTAATTTATAACATAAACTAGACTCGAATCATTTTTAGGTCTTAGAAATTACCTATAATCACATAAAACAATTTAGCTATCCATAAGCATGACATAAACTAGAAAATAAATCATGCAAAGCATTGAATTTGAGAAAAAAAAAGATTTAAATAGAAAAAATTGAAATTGATGATGACTAAAACACTCTAATTTGGTAATCTCCTTAGTCTTCTTCGTATTGTCTCCAAATCTCTATAAAATTGATATTTATTAGCTTTTTCTCCTATTTCAATTGTGTTGTATATAATCTAATATGATGTATATAATATGTTTCTTGAGTGTATATTTGGACCTTAACCTCAATTCCCTCAATCCAACGGATGTGATTAAAAACTAAGGCTGAAAATGCCAATATTTTTACTGATTGGATTGAGACCCAATACTCGATTGATTGAGCAATGCTAAAATTCCACTTGAGAGATCTTGATTGAACCTCTCTTGATTGAAGCTTTCTTGATCAAAGGAGGGCTCAATGAATCGATTTGCAATCAATTGCACAATCTCAATCAATCTTTATTCGATTGAACGGTACCTTGAACTAAAGTTTAGGTACCACTTGTTAGATCAATGATTCAAAAAGGACAAATAGATAATTTTGGGGATATGCCTTACAAAAGAGACATAATTGTTGAATTTAGTTTCTTCCAATTCTATTATGAAGACCTACGGAACTATGGATGGGAGGCAAACCCATTTTGTGCCACATTTTCAATCTTAAGATGTTCAGCACACGTGCTTAAAAGAAAATCTAAGAAGTCAAAATAAAGGTTAGAAGTATGCATGTGTTGTTGGATACTGTAAAGAAAAAAGAAGAGGTATAATAGTAAAGGGAATAAGGTACTTGCTTCAAGGAATGCCATATTTCTTGAAGATGATTGTATGAATAATCACAAACCTCATAGAAAAATAATGCTCAAAGAATTGGAGTATGGTAGGATTAGATACCACAACCATTGGTTAACATTGATAATCGACCAAACCTAGCAACAATGATACATAGTCAAGATCTACCACAAATTCACCATAGTGGAAAGCCTAATAGAGCACTTAATCGATAAGCAGGAGCTAGTGAGGCACAAGTTGATGTATTTGATAGTCAAATAGATGACTCATTATCTTATAGATAAGCAATGGAGGATACTGATAAAGATAATAGATTATAGCTATGTATCGTGAGATGGAATTGATGTATTCCAACTTCATTTGGAAACTTGTAAACAAGCCTGATAAGTTTAGAACTATTAGGTATGAATGGTTCTACAAGAGAAAAAGTAGAGTGAATGAGAAAGTAGAGACTTTCAAAACTAGGCTAGTGATACAAGGTTTAACCTAAAAAGAAAGGGTTGACTATGAGGAAACTTTCTTGTAAAAAATGATGCTTAAATCCATTAAGATACTCTTATCTATAACATTATCTCTTGATTACGAGATTTGACAAATGGACATCAAGACTACATTTTTCAATGGTTATCTTGAAACGACCACCTATATGGTCCAACTAGAGGGGTTTGTCGTAGAAATCCAAGAGCAAAAGGTTTACAAGATTAAGAGATCCATTATGAACTCAAGAAAGCCTCAACATCTTGAAACATCAAGTTTGATGACACTGTGAAGACATGATTTTGAGAAAAACCTTGATGAGCCTTTTGTTTACAAACTCATCAAGGATGTAAAAGTGGTACTAGTGCTTTATATAGATGGTATTCTACTTGTTAGGAATACCATAGAATTATTATCAAATGTAAAGAAGTGACTGGATAAGTAGTTCTAAATGAAAGATTTGGGAATAGTAAGCTATGTTACAGGTATATAGATCATTTGTTATCATAACAATAAGCTATTAGTTCTGTCTCAAGCATTGAATATAGAAAAAGTTATTGTCAAGGTTTTTGATGTAAATTTCCAATAATAGAGCTTTACCTACTAGACATTGAATTACCCTATCTAAGGAGTAGGGTCTGAAGGCATCATAAGATTTAGAGGATATGCAATGGGCATCATATACATCAGCAATTGAAAGTTTGATGCATATCATTTGGTGTACTAGGCATGACATCTGCCATGTCATTTGTATAGTCAATCAATATCGATCCAATGCAAGATTGGATTATTGGCTTGTAGTCAAATGTATCCTCAAGTATCTTAAGAGAACAAGTAATTATATGCTAGTCTACAATGGTAAAGATTTGATACTCACAGGGTACACAAACTTTGACTTTCAAGAAGATAAGGAATCTAATAATATATATGTCTGGGCCAATATTTATCGTCGATAGAGGAGGCATAGTATAGAGGAGAGTGAGAAAAGTTGTATAGTTGATTCCATAGTTAAGGCTGAATATGTTGATGTTGTTGAAGCAACAAAAGAAGGTGTATGGCCCTATATGATTTTGGTATATTTGGAAGTTATTCATAACATAACAACAACCTACATTGTACTATGACAACATTGGGGTAGTGGTTAACTCAAAATGATAAATAAACGACTATAAAGAAAAGCATATAGAGCACAAGTATCATTTAATTTGAAAGATTGTACATCAGGGAGATATAACAGTCATAAAGATAGTTTTAAAAAAATGATGACCCATTTACCAAGACACTACCTACCAATAGTTTAGGGTCACCTCAAAGTTATGGGGTTAAAAGACATGCCCTATTTGCTTAAGGGCTAGTAAGGATTGTTAGGACGTAAGCCCTAAATACAAATGTGGATGCTTAAAACTCAATGTAATAACATATACACAAGAGGATTTAGTTTAAGTGAAATAATCAAAATAATTAGTGACTATTATTAAAGTTTGATAAAGGGATCTTTAATTAAGAACTAGTATGGAACATATCCATTTAGAATGGAATGACCATTATTTGGAATAATTGACACAAAGACATCTAGTTAGTGATACTTTACGCAATAGTTTATTAAACATGACTAGACCAGACATATTAGAAACACTATTGATATTTTTTTACCCACATATGTAACTCAATGACCAAGTGTGAGATGATCTTAATCCTGAGTGACTTAATTGGTCCCTTGCTATAGCACCTTGATATTTAACTTACTTAACGATGCCTATATTGATGGATTAACATTCCTTATATCTTGGTATCTCGGTATTTATAGTGGGCAAGGAGGTTATCTCCTAAGATGTGAAATCTACTCCGTCTGTTGTTATATTTTAGATAATAGTTCCTTTGTTTAGCGATACAAAGCTTGCATATATATATATATGGTTTACTTTATTTGGACCCTCATTTCGTTGCTCAAATTTGAGAAATGACCTTTCAATACAATAGACCTTAGAGGAAGATAACCACCTTAGCCTATTCCTTGAGTTTCCTAACACGTCATGTTATAGGTGCTTTTGCGGCTGGGTCTTGCTCTTGATCAATTGAGTAAACAGTTGCTCTTTCAACTTGCTTGCATGCGACTATAATATGATTATAGATAATTATTCATATGTATTAACTGTGCTCATGAAAAAGATGTAATAGAGGAGTTAAAACAGATTTAATGACCTTGATCTAATTACTAAGTTGCACCTAATAGTTATATGAATGGATTACTCATATACAGTATGTTAAGTAAATATAAATTATAATATCTGAGAGTTGAATCTTAGTTTTATAGTGGAGTAACTTAAAGATTAATAAAAATTGATAATTAATTAAAGAGTTAATTGATGTATAAATGATTTATTCAAGCTTAACACATTACATTGTGTCAATGTGGGATATTTTGTACATTTTAACAAACACAAATACCTTAAAATGTTAAATTTAATTTGGTACGTGTATAATAATTTTTTTAATATAAGACTAAATACATCATTACGACCTAATAAAGTTATAATAAAATATACTTTATTATTTATAATATAAAACAACAGTTAATTTTTTTTACTCTTTTACAAGAGGTTTCACTTTTGATGTTATATTCATGTATGCAACAATATTGTATATATAAAAAACTAATTTTTACATATAGATGGAGGGAGGGATAGAGAGAGGAGGGCAAAAAGTTGACAACATAAATATAAAATTGAAGAAAATATATGTATAAAAAAAGAACTCAAATGATATAATTGGAATATATAAAACAATGTATTAAATAGGAGGACTAAAAAAATGAAATTTAATATATACATAAGTGTCACGTGGGATAACCATAATTTTTAATCACATTGTAAAATAATAATTTTTATTTTAACGTCAAATTAATCTTTCAACATATAATATTTAATATAAAAATAAGAAATAGATATAGATATCATTTAATTTAATAGATAATTTTCCATTAAATGAAGTGCCCCTAGATCTAAACACAGTAGTCAAATTAATGCTGCTCAAATTATCACTTGTATTGCTCCTCTCATTGTAAAAAGCACTTGAAGACCAGTACTTAATTATTCAACCTAACCACCCACATCAAACAAAAATGGAAATCATAAAAGACGATTCTCTTTAAGTGCGTGGAGAATAAAATAATTGCTTATCAATTAGAGTAGTTTTAGGGTGCGATTTTATCTTATTAATGGTCTATTTTTTATTACTTATCATAAATAAATAAGTTAGTTTTTAAATCAGATAAAACTCTTAATAATTAATAATAAAAAAAATTAGAGTTTTTCTATCATTTATCTTAGGGTTGGTGAAGTGCGATGCTTTGGATTCCACTACTACAACTTTTCAAGAAAAAAAAATTATAATTTTCCCAGCTCGATCTATATAATCCAGCTTTGTATTAATTTTCAACAAAAGCCAAACAATATGGTCTCCATTCAATTCAACCACATTCTAATAATTATACTTGGTTTTATCTGTTTTTTCAGCAAAGCTTCCACTTCAGTAATGAGATATACATACACTGAGTGCAATGGATCAATAGCAGAGTGCAATGAAGAAAGCGAGGTTTTGATGGAATCAGAATCAAGTAGAAGGTTTCTTGAACAGAAGAGATACATATCACCTGGGGCTTTAAAGCCAAATCAACCAGTTTGCAGAGGTGGTGCTAGAGGTGAAGCTTATAGTAGAAATTGTCTTCCTCCACCTTCTAATTCAGGAGGAAGAGGTTGCTCTAAATATTACCGTTGTAGATCTGATTCTTAATCAGACCTTCATATATAGATTTCTTATTAACTTTCAGTACCTGAATCAAAAAGCTTCAAAATAATGTTAATTTCCAAGAAAAAAGAAAGAAAGTTACTCTTGATATAAAAAATGATATTTTTATGATTAAAAGTATTTTTTTTTATAATTATTAAATATTATTTTCTCTAACAAAAAAAATTCGATCCCATTCGAATTAGCAGTTTCTTCTCTACATTTTTCTCTTCTATTCCTGAATTTTGATAGACATTGAGTCCAATCTTTTGAGCAGTACAATTACAAATTTGATACATGCATGTCACTGATCAGAATGTTACTTGCTTTATTTTATTTTCATTTTATTTTTGGGGAAAGAAAAATAAAAAACATTCTATTAGTAAAAAAAAAAAATACTAATATCACGTAAATTTGTATATATTTTTGTACACACACTCCTTATATCATGCAATATTTCAGAATATCGGATTTCAGTTTTTTGAGATAATAGTGACACATGCCATAACATAAAATATTTATGTGCAAAAATGAATAAAAAGTTACTTATATAAGTTAAACATTTCTCTTATTAAAATAATAAAAAAGCGGTGGCCTAAATCAGAAGGAAAATTGCAAGGTAACAAAAACAAAAATGAAAAGCCTTCAACTTGCAAGCTAAATGTGAGTGGATCTCCAAGGCTCTTCAATAGCCACAATTGTAATATCACTTCCAAGAAATCCTCACTCAATATTACAAGATGTGCTCTCATCCCAATATCTAATATATGAGAATATATCACTATCTAGTGTCTAAGTTCAATAACGTATGATAATGTTTCGGAGACACGACATTCAAATAGAAATGAATTAGAATCACCAAGAAAGAAATGAACAGGTTAGGAAGAAACAAGGTGCAAGCTTAATTTTTCAAGTCATGTCCATTTTATATATATGTGCCGAAGCAAATTTCTATTAGGTCACGTTCTTTGAACACGTAAGCCTACAAGTCACTATAAAACTATGTCGAAAGAGACAAAATTGATGTGTGTGTATCTGTTCCGATACTTAAGTCATTTAAAAAAAAACTAATATTAGAGGGGATTTGAGAAAGTGACTCGTGTGCTCAGCATCTTATGTGTTAGTTTATGGGTACATTTTTTTATTTATGAGTACAAATTTAAAGGTTTTGATTAATGATATAATCGTAAATAACTAATATCAATCAATTAATATTTTAGTTTATAATATTTTAATATTGAATTAATTAATATATTATCATTTAAATCACTAATGATGTTCCATAAAATATGAATTGAATCATTAATATTTATTTTGAATTTAATTAATAAAAAATATATTTAATCATACAATAATTGTACTCATTTAATTTTTCAAAGTTAATGTGGACCAATAAAATAGGGTCATATTTACCCGATGATTTTCCTATCAACATAAGCCCTTTGGGCTGTTTCTGGTAGGATAGGTAGTCTAGTTATCTCACCAAGTACTCTGGTAGGATAGGTAGTCTAGTTATCTCACCAAGTACAATGACTCAGTGGTAGTAACTCTGGAGTGACTTGAATGAATTATGCAACTAGTACCCCAAATATATTTATTCAATAATAATCTTAAGGTCACAATCTTTCAAAATGTATTTATTATTCTTCAATCGGAGTTCAAGTTAGAAAGGTATGTTCGATCAAAATTCTGGAAACAAGTCAATTGTGGATCCATAGATTTGATTTCCTCAATCTAGTATCTTTTAAGTTTAATTCTACAAGTCCTCTCCTAATATATGCCTTTGGATCACTAGTTGATGGAATGTTAAGATTGGAACATCCAACCTATATATAAACCTACACTACTAAAATACTAATACATGGTTTTGGTCATGGTCTAATAAAAACCAAGACTATAGTGTATACATATAGCCTCAGTTTTTATCAATAACCGTGACCATAAGTTATATCAATTTTTTTATTTTTTTCTCTTTTTTCTCTTTTTTTATTTTTTTTTATTTTTTTTCCTTTTCTATCTCTTTTTTTATTTTTCTTTCTCTTCTTTTTTTCTTTTTTCCTTTTCCCCAACTCGCTTGCATAGCTGGTTAATTTCCATTTCGTGACCAAATGTAGAATTTGTTCTTCCTTTTCCCCTCTCTTTTTCCTCTTCTCAGACCATGTTGTGCACCTCCACTCGTTGACCACTGGCTCACGTAGCTAGTTTCTCAATTCAGACTTTATTCTGATTTAGGTTTTTCACTCTTTTCAATTTTCAATTTAGAGTTCATTTTTCGTTCTCAAAGAAATTTGTGTGAAGTTTCCTTCAGTTTTGACATTTTTGTGGTAATTTTAACTAAGATTTGATTTTTTCTTCAAAGTTTATAAGATATGGAGAGAGGGGTGAATAGGTTATTTTTAATTTTTTTTTATCAATTTATAACTTAATAACCTAAACAAAGTAGTCAGGCATGCAATCATGTGTAAGAATAAAGTGTAGAAATAAAAGAATAACACAATTTTCTAGGTGGAAACAACCTAGGCTACAACCATGATTTAAGAGGAAAACCACCGGTCCACCGGACTACCTAAATTTCCACTATGAAAACCAAATGTTCAAATACAAACCCAGTCTTATGCTACCCTCCCTAAGATACTGCCCCAATTTACCTTACTTATGAGTCACTGCTCTTTTTTCATAGTTTTCAATCCAATAAACTCTCAGCCAATCAGATATGTTAACGATTTAACTGCAAAAGTGCTAGGACAAAAACACAAGTGTCCGTGTATGTTTTAGAATGGATTTAATAATGAATAATCCTAACTAGATGATTCAAGACATATGTCACTTAAATCAAATCAACTATCAAATCCTAGAGTAAATAGATTAATCACAAGTTTACAAGTAAACATTTTGTCCACGAAAATAACCAACACTTATAGTCCTTAGAAATTTCCCTTTTGGCATTTTGGTGTGGAAAAACCTCTCACTCACTATATGACACTTATAAAAATAAGATAAAAATACAATGATGTTGTAGACTTTATAGTGGAACTATTCTATGGTCTAGTGAATCCATCTTTGATGCAACTTGATAAGCTTGTAAGTAACTAAAATGACACAAACAAAGCATATGACAATTTGGCTTGAAGGCCCCATTGTACATTAGTTTAGTTTACATAGAAATAAATGAAGTGTAAAGAATAATAATGTAGTATGCATTCATACCAATCAAGATTAACATAAGCTTAACTAAATATGTTCTCCCCTATATGCATAACAAAATAAAACATGGAAGTGAAACACATTATTCTCTCCCAATTTTGACATACGAGAAGGACAAAACAACAAAGATAAACTTTCCTTAACGATAGGATAATGTAAAAGAAGATTAATGCAAAAGTGAAATGTGGTTTAAACTCCCCCTAAGTTCTATGGTTCTCTAACTTAAAAACCAATTAAAAAGGTAATAAATAAAAAGAAGATGTAAATTAATAAAAATCTAAATTTTTTTAATTTTTTAATTTTTTTAATTTTTATAAATAGCAACAAAAGGTATTAAACTTAATAATCACAAACGAACACACAACTAATTGAAAGCTCGTCATTTTTTAACTCAAATTTTAATTATTTATTATATAAATAGGCAAGTAAAGTAGAAGAGGCACACAAGCACATATAATGACATATTGATATTTACTTAAAAGTAGTGTATATGTTGAAACTTCATACCAATTATTTCATTTATGACCAATCAAGAAAGACTCAAAAGAAAAAAATATCATCTATCATATAACACTATAATCAAGTCTTCAATCTCACAAAATAAAATATATCTACCAAAAGAGGACTTGATTTTTTATTTTTTTTTGTATTTTATAAATGAGGCATGTGATTTTTTTTAAGTACAAGTTTTATAAGCACTTTCTTTTTTGCACAATATTTTTTATTTCTTCTTCCTCTTTTGTTTTTTGCATGAGCCATAAACCTAGCATGATGACTTTCACACTAGTTGTGAGGTAGCCCTTTTTGCTCACTACGGTAGCTTCACACATCACAGTAGGTAACCCTCTCAATACTAGGTACATTCATATGGTTAAATTTTAGTAAGCAAAAAATAGAACTCAACACAATTTTACACTCAATATTAGTTGAAGTCTTAGATTCTTTCGAGAAAATTCATAAACTTCAAGCATAACATAAATGTGTGTTTATGAGTGTGTAAATAACTTCATGTCAACATTGATCATCACATGTACAAGAATATATGTATGCATGAGTCAAAATTGTAGAATAATATATACAATAAATATCAAAATGAGTTGAGTCACTAAAAATGAGGTTATATATATGTAAGTATTAAATAAGTTCAATATCGTATTGGCCAAATAATGATTCTACTTCTCTATCTCCTTTTTTTTAATTTTAACTAATAAATAAAATAAATATAATAAAGATTACTCACCTAGGGTCATTTAATCACTCTAACAAAACACCTAGATGAAGGAATAAAAGACAGTTAGGTGACCAAGAAAAAGCAATATGTTTCTTACCCAAATTTTCTTGCATTTTGGTTTCTCTATATCATTGGGTTGGGAGTCACCTAACTTAGGTTTTATAGGTGTGTTCTTGAACTTAGATGTATTTTTCTCATTCATCCCAAATGAAGATGAAATATATACAGTAGGATGATGATAATGAGTCCTAGCATTAAAAGTATTGAATTTTTTTTGCCTCTTTAAACCTAAGACTTCATGCTTTCTAGTAGAATTACTGAACAAGTTATTATAATTTCTATTCATCCTTGAAAATGATGTAGCATGCACAGATGGATGATGATTATAGGTCCTATTATGTGAAAACATGGAAAGAATGATTAAGTTCAGGAGCATTCATCAAAAATATACATTTTGGTATTGTATGACATTTCCTACCACAATGATAATAGACAAGAACAAATTTAACAAATGTTTCTACCACATGTGCAATAGTTCTTTGTACATAAGTAGTAATAGTAGGAGTAGAGTTTAAGGACCTTACAGATGTGATCTTTGATGTTGAAGGTGTTGATTGTTCATCTATGTATCCAAGACCTCTCTTATCTCCATGTAGCTTTCCATAGTCTAGGACTTTGGTCAATTTTTCAGTACCTATGGTCAAATTCCTCATAGTGTCTTTAGCAATACTAAGTGTTTTCCTAGACTTTTTGTTTTCCTCATTGGTTCTTGCAAGTATCAAATTCAGGGCATTAATATGTTTAGAAAATTCCTTTTTATCTTTCTCTAGGATAAAGGAATTTGTTTTATGAACATTGATGATATCAATAAGTTTACTTACTTCCACAAGTAGTTTATCTCTCTCTTCCCTGGCACTTAGACAATCCATGAATAGTTCCTCATAATAAAATACATTAAACTTAGATAATAAGAAAGAATATTTTACTTCCTCATTTTCTTCATCTGATCTAGAGTCAAAATCATTATAGTGTGCTTTGTTAGTTACGGTGAAGGCACGATAGTTAGTGTCATCATCTTCTGAGTTACCAGCATTATCCTGCTCACTTTTTGTGTCACTGAGTGTAGCATTAAAGGTCTTTTTATTGTTAGCACATTCTGCAGAAATATGACCAAAGCCCTCATAAGTAAAGCATTAAGAACTAGTGGGCTTACTTTTCTTATCATCAAACAACTGGATTATCCCTTGTTAGATTGATTACTCAATTGACCCTTATGTTTCAGAAAATTCTTCAATTTTTGTTCTAGAAAGACTAGTGACTCATCATTATTATCCTCATCACTATCAGAGATGTCAGTTTTGGAGCTTTTGAATGCCACATCCTTGATTTTTTTGGGTGGATCAAGAGTAAGCTCATAGGTTTGGATTAACCCGACAAATTTATCAATGTTTAGTGTGTCCACATTCTTACTTTCCTCTATGACTATAACTTTCATCTCGTAGTCTGTTGTTAAAGACCTTAGGATTTTGCATACTTGTATTGGTATTGGAATTTTCTCACCAAGGTTAGAACAAGCATTTGTGATATCACAAAATCGAGCATAGAATTGAATCAAACTCATATGTTAGCAATCTCAATTTTTTTTGTTTTACTTGGGAAGTTCTCTTATGAGCCAGAGCAAGTGCATTTCATACATCTTTAGCAGTCTCACAATTTGAGATATGACAGAACTCATCCATTGACACTACAATAAAGATTGAGCTTAGACCTTTTTGGTTTACCCCACTATTAGTGCATTCTTCAGTGGTCTAGTCTTTTCTTGGCTTTATTGTTGTTACACCATTTTTCATTACGGAAGATGGTTCCCAACCATCAAGAATAGAATCCCAGACTTTTTCATCTTTGATTGAGAAAGGCTTGCATGAGAGCCTTCCAGTAAGGGTAATTATACCACTCAAAGAGTGGGGGTCTAAGAGATGACTCACCTTATTTCATTTGGTCCATAAGTAGGAATATGTGTGTCCCAAAGGATCAAACTCACTAAGTGTCTAGTTTTTGCTCTGATACCAATTGAAAGTTTATAAGATATGGACCTAATTAACCTAGAAAGGGATGAATAGGTTTTTTTTTATCAATTTATAACTTAATAACCTAAACAAAGCGGCTAGACATGCAATCGTGTGTAATAATGAAGTGTAGAAATAAAATAATAACACAAAATATTTTTAGGTAGAAACAACCTAGGCCACAACCATGACTTAAGAGAAAAACCACTTGACCATTTAAATTTCCACTATAAAAACCAATGTTTAAGTACAAACTCGATCTTATGATACCTCAATGTACCTTACATATGAGTCACTGCTTTATTTTCACAATTTTAATATTAGTGTGAGCAGTTTTTAGACCAATGTTCCAATAAACTCCCCGCTAATCAGATATGTTAAAAATTCAAATGAAAGGATTAGCACAAAAACACAAGTTCCCGTATGTGTTTCAGAATGAATTTAATAATGAATAATCTTAACTAGATGATTCAAAACATATTTCACTTAAATCAAGTCAACTAGCAAATCCTATATCAAATAGATTAAGCACAAGTTCAATAAAAATAATTTTTTTGAAATTTAATAATCAAATCAAATAATTATGATGACACATAAAATATTTAATTTGAACGTATACAAATCTAGTCAAAAAGAAACTATATAAAGATCAAACATACCAAATAAATTTATTAATAAATATCTCTTGTATAACATTAATTTGATATTAACTGATCGATTTAATTTATCACGCTACAATTATTTTATTTGCTATCATCAGTCACCAATATATTTATATATATATATTGATAGCTTTTGTTTTTCCTCACTTCACTGCCGCCAATACCAATTATATATATATATATATATATATATATATATATATATATATATAAAGAGTGAACAAAATTGAAGACTTTGCATGCAATTAATGGAAATGAAACTGGGTATCAAACCGAAAGCTTCTTTTTTTCTCTAAGGATGTAGTATCAAACCGAAAGCTTCTTTTTTTCTCTAAGGATGTAGTTCCTTTTCTTTTCGGTATCTCTCTATTTTTTTGGCAGTTCGGCTAATACCAATTTTCAACCCTAATATATATATATATCATAACCTAGTAGTATTAGGGTTGAATATATTTTTTACTTAATTTTTCAAATCCTATTAAAAAATTTAATATTATAAAAAATCACTTTTCAAAACACATCTAAAAAATATTTAATTAATAATTTCATAAATTGATTCAAGTTAAATAAATATTTTAGCACCAAAAATAATTTTAGATTTATGAACATGTGCTATTAAATGTATGAATATAATTTTATGTGTCATAATTATAAAAGATATATTTAAAGTACGACTATCTGAAACTCGAGCATTTATTCGGTTTTTCTTCATAGACTTGATAGCATGCCTAAAAACAAGTTTACAAGAAAATATTTTGTTCACAAAAATAACCAACACTCATAATCCTTACATTTATAATTACCCACTTAATTACCTCAAATTTGTCTCTTAAGTTTGACTCAATTCCTCGATTTTGTAGGTTGTGGTTTGTTAGTTGGCTTGTTCCCTAAATTTAGTTCAAAGGCCTAGTTTTTAGGAAAATCGTGACTTTTGATGACTGAGAACTTTCAAGATTTAGCATATTATAGTGTTTTTACTCTTGAGACTCATGTGTTTTGTTGATTTCATGTTCTTAGCACCAAATTAGTTCTTGAGTTTTTGGAAAAAATGGAAAGTTTTAATTTTTACGGTAAAGTTTTCTATTTTTGCTTTAGTTATTTTAATTGGCCTCATGGAATAGGGTTTTTTTTGCCCCTTCATTAAGTTGATTTTGTAATGATGTTGTTTTAGGTTTCTTCTTAGTTATGCCATGGATTCTTGAAAAAAAATTGTATTTCCATTAGAGGTGCTCTATTACCACCGAACAGAAGAAACAAAACTATGACTTCTTCATTTAGAGTTCAGGTCTCCTATCTAAGGTAATTGAGCTAAACAGAAAAGAATCTATGTTGTGTAACTTAGATAGCTTCATTAGTGTTCTTGATGTTTTCATACATCAAGCCAGGGACATTCATAACATATGCATCTACCAAAAGTAAGATGTTTATGCTAAGCTTTGCTCGACGAGTGATCCCAAGAACATTGTTGCCACCAAAATTATAAATGGTGGTGGGAGGAATACTATGTTTAATGAGACTCTTTAGCTCAATATTCATACTGTGGAGCCTTTCCTCAAATGTGAGATATGGATGCTTAACAGGGTGAAGAATTATCTCGAAGACCAATTACTAGGTTATGCTTTGTCTGAAATCCTCGTGAAGAATGAGAGGCTACAAATAGAGTTTCTCTTGCTTCAAATGATCTATTCCATTCTCCAGTTGGATTTGTTCAATTATCTCTCTCATATACTAGAGTTTTGCCTAAATGCATCTTTATTTTAGGTAGAGGTGTACAAAAAATTCAATCATTCGACTAATTCGATCTGTTAATTTTTTGATGGTTTCAATCCAACCATCAGATTGGATCGGATGAAAAAAAAATTTAGTCTGTTAAGTTCAGATCGGATGACAAATTTCACTATATATCATCTGATCCTATCAAATCCGACAAAAAATACTTAAATATATATTTATATTTTATATATTAGTCATATTCTCATTGGTCATTCTTATATTAGTCATATTTTAAGGTTTCTTTTAGCTCAAATAAGTTTATGATATGTGAAAATTAAAATTTTTTATTCAAAAATACCAAAAATAAAGTTAATTAAGTTTATTGGTTGGATTCAACCGATCCAATTCGAATAGGTTACAAAATTGATTGGATTCAACCGATCTAATCCGAATAGATTACGGATAGGATTACATCGGATTTGAAAGGTGATCAGATCATATTACATCAGATTTAAAAGGTGATCAGATTGGTTATGGATTAGGATGTTTCGATCCAATCAAATGGCCGGATCAGATTGGATGAGTATAAAATCAACGGTTTTGATCCAATGCACACCCCTAGTTTTAGGCATGAATTCTACTGCACATAACTTGAAAATATCCAAGTTAGGACAAGATAGTTGGGGCTTCTTAACAAGATGGTAGTTGTGATATTAATTTAGACGAGATAACAACACTAAAACATGACATACTTGGTCTTCTATTCATGCCTATTACTGATCATTATTCTTTGGGTTCTGATTTCAATATTACCTTTGCATCTAATCATAATCTTGATAGGTATTCTTATCAAATTTCTTGCATGTGGTCTATATTTTATTTACATTTGAACTATGGTCAGACTCAGCATGTTGCTCTTGATATATGGAAATTTTATTTTATAGTTCAACTAGTTTCTTCTCATGATGTAGTTTTGACATTGTATATTTACGAAGCATATATTTTTTGGCAAGCTTGTACATGGATATGAAGTATTGAGAAAGCTTGAAAATGTGGATATCATAGATGGGATTCCAACTATGACGATGAAAATCATCAGATGTGGTGAATATAGTGTGGGTAGTAATAAATAATGCTTCTAGGAAAAACATAATATACCTGGAATCTTATTTAGTAAAATTATCCTAATAATCTACTTGTTATTATCTGTAGACAGAAATAATGCAAGTAGATCAAAAAGTGGAAAAGATGCTTCTTCTAATGATAATAGTCGTGAAGCAAAGCAAAAAAGAAAGCACAAGAAATCTTCAAAAGGAGAGACATAGTTTTATTGTTGTATTCGAAGTATATCTAATGATCTATGTCACTTGTAATCGTCAAATATTTATGATATATAATAATGCTCATTTTATTAAAAGTTATCGGTTTTGACTTATAATTACACTCTAAATTTTAATATAATGACTTTTAATTTTCTCAATTTATTTTAATTTATATTGAAAAAATGAGTTTAATTGAGATATATATGATCATGATTTAAGTATAACCAAGACAATAGAAAAATCATTTGGCTATAAAACTATAATCAAATGGTATGTCTATGGCCTCGGCTTTTTATAAAACTGAGGTCATATGGTATGTCTATGGCTTCGATTTTATAAAAAATCGAGGCTATAGACATACCATATGACCTCGATCTTTAAAAAACTGAGGCCATAGGTAACAGTCTATGCTCTCTCTCACTTAGGCCTTGGTTCTTATAACTGTGGCCATAGACCTACGATCATGATTAAAAATTAAGGTCATATGTCAACATTGTAGTAGTTCTAGTCGCTCTTAGTTTAGCTCACAACTTTATTCTAAAGCCAAAGTCATAGCTATATGGAATAGGAATGGAGAATAGTATGTTTTTTTGAACCTACTCTTGGTAAGTGCTTAATGGAAGATCAAATATTAAGGGGAAAGAAACCCATCTACAGTAGCGGTCCAGGCATCTGTTGCTACTAGGAGTGAAACCTAACTTCATGCAATTTCCAAGACCCAAGGAGTAAGCAATACCCATTATTATTATTTTGTTGAAAGATGTAGGTGGAGACGATCGTTGTAGAACTTAGGGTGTATTTGAAAAATACCTTAGGAGAGATTTCTAAATTAGATGATGATTGAAAAGTAATCCTTGATCAACATTTCAAGTATAAGTATTACGTGTAAGGAGAAACTTATGGTTTGTAGTAAAACACTGACATAGGCCCTCTTATACCTTTAATTTTATATAGTCTTTTTTATTTTTTGTCAAAGTGCTAGGAATTGGCTTTTACTTAGTAGCTCCAAAAGTGTTGAACTTTGAATGAAAAATATGAACATTTTTCTTTGGATATTTTTGCATTCCACACTTTTACTTTGCAATGCTTTTCACTTGTTAATACAAAACATGTATATCGATTGTAATCAACCTTGTATTCATTTTTAGAACTTAGAGTGGGAGCATTCCCTTAGCATTTTTTTAATCCTCGTAGGACACACTAAGTGCTTAAATGATCTTAGGAGGTCACATTTGTTATTTTTATTACCTCAAAAGATCACATTGTTATTTTTATGAACTTGGGAGATCATACTTGTTATTTTTATGACCTTGAGAGATCATACTTGGTTGATACGGAGTATGCACCTTGGTTGATATGGGGTACACATCTTGTCATTTCAAGGCATAAAAAAATGGTTGATGTGGGGCACCAACTTGGTGATACAAGGCATACACCTTGGTTGATATGTTTTGCATTCCACACTTTTACTTTGCAATGTTTTTCACTTGTTAATACAAAACATGTATATCGATTGTAATCGACCTTGTATTCATTTTTAGAACTTAGAGTGGGAGAATTCCCTTAGCATTTTTTTAATCCTCGTAGGACACACTAAGTGCTTAAATGATCTTAGAAGGTCACATTTGTTATTTTTATGACCTTAAAAGATCACATTGTTATTTTTATGAACTTGGGAGATCACACTTGTTATTTTTATGACCTTGAGAGATCATACTTGGTTGATACGGAGTATGCACCTTGGTTGATATGGGGTACACATCTTGTCATTTCAGGGCATAAAAAATGGTTGATGTGGGGCACCAACTTGGTGATACGAGGCATACACCTTGGTTGATATGGGCACACAATTTAATAATGTTAGGTAACCGCTCTTGATGATAGGGAACATGCACCTTGGTTGATATGGGCACACAACTTGTTGGATATGGAGCACCAACACTTATTCACAAAGGGAATTCACTCTTAGTCATAAGGGGAATGCACATTGGTTGATGTGGGGGCACACACCTTGTTATTGACATACCATTGCATCAAGATAACATTTAGCTCCTTATATTATTGAAATTTGGACCACTAGCTTCACTCTACACTTAGTGATCATAGAACCCTTGGAAAACACATTCATTTTTACAAAAAAATTGGGAGTTGGACATTAGATTGGGAGAAGTCAACCCCAATTATCAAAAGATGACCACGGTGTGACCAGAGAGTAAGGTATATTTGTAAATGTTTTTTAAGCTTCATAATTTATACCTAGATTTGAGTTCATTTAAAACGAGCTTGATATCATGAGTTTTATAACAGTATATCCCTTGCTTGAATGTGATCTACGAATTGTGAAATACAAGCTATCAAAGTTGCAAGAGTCAATCGTCTGCTATGAAATGAAGATGGGTGGACTAGCAAAAAGCATATGTATTATATGCATATCATAATTTATCAATTCATTTATACTTATATATATTTATTATTATAATGAGTTAAAAATACTTATGTTACATTTATTGAAAAAATATTATTTTATTGTTTTAAAATTTTTCTAAGATATTTATGAATTTTTTATGATTTTGATTTGATAGATAGATTAATTTAGAAAAAAAATAGATTTATTTAGCAAAACATGATGGTTTATCCTTTCTTTTGAACATTGTAGCTTATCCCTCCTATTAACCATCAAGCTTATCCCTCCTTTTAACAAGTTGTGATTTTTTTCATATTATTCCAACTTCGTGCGCGTACATTGTTGTAATCCTTGTCCCTTTGGTTGGCACGTGGTTTGCACTAATTCTTCCTCTCTTAGAATACTAAATTTTTTATTTATATCCTAATTTTATTTTTATCTCTTATAATTATAAAAAATAAAACACCCCACAAAATAAGGGGTATATCAAAATTAACAAAATCAATACAACAATTACAATAAGGAATAAGGAAGATAGAATGGCACATTTAGGAAAACTTTAGGATGAGATTTTAAAGATCTTCAAAAGCTCTTATATTATTCTTCTATTTACTTTTCCTATGATTATAATGTTTATTATTATAGAATCTAGCTAATTTAATATTGTGATTGTAGGTAAATTTTCAAACCCTAAACTATATATGTTAATTAATTTAATGTCATGAATAATTTAAATTTCAATTCTTAATTTTTGATTTTTGATTTTTAATTCAATGTTTGAATGTTATGACTATCTATGTTATAAATTAGGGTAATTAACTAGTATGTTGCATGAATATGTTTATTTTTAGTTTAAGATTTAATATATAATCGCTAATATTCTTATTCTAAGTGATACCTTGTAACTACTGTTATAAGTAGGATTGAATATCTTTGCTAAAGTGTAAACAATTATTCTAATCTTACCTAGTTTAGTTATCATTGTTTTAGATCCTAATGTAATAAATAAATTAAATCTAATAAGAGTTCTTCTAGATTGATCAAGATTTAGGTTGATATATGATGGTAATCTAAATCAATTACAAAGTAAGAAAATGTGAGAAGTCTTAAGTAGATCTAGACTTCTAAAACTAAAGTTAAGAACTCAGTAATTGTTTTAAATTATGAAAGTAATTTAGAACTTAAGAAATTAATTTACATTCATGATATGGCTAATGAAATTTTAGGTTAGTGATGAAAATAGTTTCATGATCACATATATCTCAATATTCTTGTGAAATTTATTTTATTATTTTGTATTATTTTCTTCAAAAAAAAACAATAACTCTCATTTTATTAACTTTAACTAACTTACTAATGAACTAGCAATTAGGAGTACGACAATTCTTGTTCTTAAATTATTTATCATACATACACGATCACATATACTTGTATGTTCTGAATCTTTGTCATTGATGTTTCAATCTTTTCCACAACATTCCATGAATGTATGATCTAAAATGTTTTTAGAGAAAGCTTACGTGAATATATTGATGAATGATTTAAGTACCCAGTTTTAGAGTATATATGCAACATTAGTCACCTTATTTGGGCCTTAACATTAACATTTTGTTTCTTTAACACACATCATATAGAAAAAATAAATACTCTACTTACCCTTCACACTTTTAGATAGATGCTTACATGTATAACGATAGTATTCTTTAATGTGAAAAGTGTGGTGCACCAAAACAATTAATAAAAGAGAATAGAAAAGTTGAAAAACCCAAATAGTTTTATACCCATAAAAAAGAATTATAAAAAATAAAACTAATAAAGAATGGAAAAAAAACTATAATACTAATAATAATAAGTTTCAAGATACAAGATTTCAACAAAAATAAAAATAAAGTGTGAAAATAAAGATAGAAAGAATCAAGAATAGAGATTCCCTAGATAAGAATAAGAAGGTCGTTATTTAATTTTATTAGTTATAAAGTGTAGATTAGGTTGTGATTTTACACTAAAAATTTTCAATTTATCATCCATACCTTAACCTTACGTTATATTCTTAATTAAAATATATTCATCTGAAGTTTAGTAATTGATTACATTTACGAATGTATGAAAAATAAAATTATGAAGCTTGTTACATGTATTTCAAATTTAACTTCATTATTTGCTTGCATGAGCTTATTTAACGCATAGCAAGATTACACAAAATGAAAATACACACAAACACAAGAGATTCCATTAAAAACCTATTTTACACTTAATTAAATGCTATGGATGATCAATGGTTATGTAAATTTTATAGTTGTGTGAGATTTTTTATTTTTGAGGGACTAGAATATTTATCTAGCATGTGTATGATTTCTACTTGTTAATTTATTATATACTCATATCTTGTTAGGTAACATAGAATTTTCAATTTAGGTAACATATTTTACTTTTTATTTTGTTTGTTTGATGAAAAGTAAAATGTTAAGTTTGATGGTTTGATAATTCTATGAAAATTAAACTATTAATATATTTTCAAGTGTTATATTTATCTTACCATAGTTAATAATAGATGACAATTATCTTTGCAACTATTCAATTTAAATATTAGAAGTCATAGAAAGTAAATATAACCTTTCTAGCATTGTGGTGATTTTTTTTTAAATTAACTTTGTGCATATATATGTAAAAAATATCTATTTTGTATGTACTAAGATGCTTGATAAATCAAAATTCGATCGACATCGATCAAAGATTCTCGAGTCGATTTTTGGGATCGTTCTTGGAGGTCTTGATTAATCGAGGGTTATATCAAGAAATTAATGTGGCTGCATTTAGCAAAAATGTGCTGAGAATTAGTCAAAAACGAGCCCGATAGATGCATATACGTATGGATGTCTAAAGAAAAGCATAACTAGATACCAAAAAATAACGCCATTTTATGTCCATGTTTGCACGTGTCCTTTTCCCAAACAGCATCGTTTTTTGCTGTTTATTTCATCCCCATACTGCCCAAAATGCATAGCACTAGTTTCTACCCACTTTTAGCCATCATATCAGAATTTATCCAACATTCCACACTTTTTTAGTCTATTTAACCAAAAGAGCATCTCCTTTCAGCTCATTCAACATTTTCTACACCTAACCATCATTTTTAGAGAAAGAATCAGCAAGTTTATAGAGAGAAAGCAAGTGAATGATCAATGATTAAAGGTTTTAGGGTCAATGTCGTCAGGAGATTGGTTCTTTGCCTGGTATTTAATTATTTTCTTGTGTCTTCTCCCTGTTTTGGGATTAAATTTAATACAATTTGAATTGTTTAACCTTGTTCTTAGGATCTTCTTCAACTCAATTTTCAATACAATAAATTAGTTTTATTTTTTCATTCATTGTGATTTTTATATTTTATATATTAATTAATCTATTTTTACTACTTTCAACTTAATGAGATAACTAGGTGATGCTTTTGAGAACCATTTAATTATTATTTATGATTAATTAATATGTATAATTTCAAAGGTATTAGACAAATGTACGCTAGTATAGGGTTTTTGATTAAGTATCTTATTAATAATTGTTTAGGATGGTAAATTGATTTATGAGTATAAAATTGAAAAAAAATAGATTTCTATGATTTTTTTTGTATCAAATTGTTAGTGTAAGTAAGTGTAAATATTATACTATATTATTTTCAGTTTACTTTATCAATCAATTTTTTTCAATCTAAATAGTGTTAGTATGATCGTAATTTGATACTCAAACATTTAATATCTAATACTCGTAAATAAAATAAAACAATTATTATTTTTAAATTATTTATCACTTGTATGTTATTAAGTATGTTCATATGTGCTCAAATCACATCAAATTATTCATATATGATAAATTTAAGTATATATAAATAATTATGGATTTTAACATTTTATTTAATGAAATAAATAACATATGCAAATAATTAAATAACACTTTTTTTATTCTAATTTAAATACAAATATATTTAGATTTAAGGGTTCTTATTCTAACATCTTCCGCTAGCCCAAAAGCAAATGGGATATATTTATCAATCTCATTCCAGGTGACCCTTAAAACAACTCTTGGCCGGCAATGTCTTCATAAATGGGTCAAAAGTTTTTTTTGCTAAAGTAATCTTCATGACTACGACATCGCCTCGATCTACTATCTCTCAAAATAAATGATACTTGAGCTCATATATGCTTTCTACTCAAGTGATCTCTAGGTTCATTAGAATTTGTTACTTCTCTACTAATGATGTCAACGGGACAGGCCTGTGACAAGGAGATTATCCACATCTCCCATTAAATATTATAGGGGTAAAGTAGGGATTATTTATCAAGGTTCGGATTTTTTATAGGATCAGAGATTCTCAAGTAATAAATAAATTATAATCAATTAAATTTTTAATAGACTAAGTTTCCATAATATTACAAGTATATTTATTTATTATATAATTATTTAATAAATTTAAATTTAGGGTACAAATTTTAGTTATAATTAAATTTTTATTTTATTAGTTTAACAACCATTATAATAATTGTTATCTCATATATCATAATATTAAATTTCTATAATTAAAGAAATGATTTATTAATGAAAGTAATATTTTTTATCAAAATTCATTTTATTGAACTCTAAAATTTTACAAAATATATAATATATTTTGAAAAAAATTATAAGAAAATGAGAATGATGGAATAGGCAAGAATGGTAGGGAAAATACATAAATATTGTTTCTTACATAGGGATATTCCCTGTCAAAATCGAGGTTTCTCCGTAGATATCATTTCTTAAAAATTAATTGATATCACTATGCCCCATTATTATAACAATAAAATGTGAGTGGTTTGTCCATATTTGGAATGAATTCCAAATTCGTTAAGAACTTCCAAATCCAAACGCCTTCCTTTACTTTTTCACAAGTAGCCACGTGTTTAGCCTCCACAATATAACTCATCTACCAAAAGTAAGCACTCACCCAAACGTGGACATCTAAGAATCCTTATCTTATTGAAGGTCAAAGTTTATGTATTTTGTTGGGGATCAAATTGCCTCCATAGTAAACTAACATATAGTGTCTCACACTTAAGTACGCACTTGTCCCACCCTTGTGATCCAATCCTGGGTTTGACCAATATCGACTAACTATGCCATTGATATAAGAGATGTCAGACATAGTACATAATATGACATACATTATATTGTTAATTACTAATGTGTATCACTTCCATCTCATTTCACTTTCCTCTTCAAGTGTCTTATAAGAGATTCATCCTTACAAATAGTAATTTCATATCTAGTAGGAAAGTTTCATTTCTTGAAATTATACATTATGAATCATACCAACACCTTATCGATGTACAATACTTGAGATAGAGTTGAGAGTATGTCCTTAGGATCATGAATTATTAATATACCCAAAACATAGCTTGTTTCTCCCAAATTCTTCATTTGTAATTGCTTAGCCAACCTCTACTTTATGTCTAACAATAGTTCTACATTATTCCTAACAAGTAAGATTTAATCAAAATAAAGTACCAAGAATACCACTTTGTCCTCTTTGATGAGTTTGTACACACAAAGATCATGAGCAATTTGATTGAAGTCATAGGACTTTATGTTTTCATCAAACATCATGTTCCTTGATATCAAGGCTTGCTTAAGTTCATAATTCTCTACTTAAGATTGCAAACATTTTTCTCTTGGAATTTAACCATGAACCCTTTTATTTGGACTATGCAATTGGTCTTCTCAAGATAGTCATTTTGAAATGTTGTCTTGACGTCAATTTGTCAAATCTCAAAATCAAGAGTTGTAGCAATAGAAAAGATTATCCAAATGGATTTTAGCATTGCTATTGGCAAGAAAGTCTCTTCATTCTCAACTCCCTTAAATTGGGTGAAACCCTTAACCACTAGTCGTGCATTGAAAGTCTCCATTTTTATATCTATTACTCTTTTCCTCTTATAGAGCAACTTGCACCTAATAATTCATACCTCAATGGGTTTCTCTATAAGGTACCTGACTAAGTTTTAATACATTGATACCATCTCTTGGTTTATAGCTTTAATCCATTTATTTTTGTAAGTATTCTTCATTGCTCACTTGTAAGATGATGGGTCATCTACATGACTATTATACACAACCACTTGTGCCTTATTAGCTCTAGTGTATCAATTTAGAAATATAATTTCTCTCCTAATACAATGAAATTGTTGTGGATTTTGAAATTTGATAGTGTTATGCTCGACAAGTCAAATATCATCTCCAAAAGATGGTGTTTATATAATCTTATCAAACTCCTCAAACAACACTTTGCTTCAAGGCTTGAAGTTTCTAGTGTAGTCACTCTCAAGAAATATGGTATTTGTCGACACATATAGCTAGCTGGGTTGAGAAATATTAAACAAATCTCATCTCATTTCTTTTTATTATACTACGATTAAGCATACCTTAGAACTTGATACCAACTTCCTAGTCTTCTCTTTAAGTACATGCGCTAAGCATATTGGCACATGCTACAATTTGTTTTCCATCAAGATCATTACGATATTAATAATTTAATTACATAACAATTAGATTATACAATATAACGTGGAACAACAAATTGGAATCTTTGGGCTTCCAAAGCCTGTCTCTCAATAATAATGACTATAACAGGTGGGAATTTTTACAATCTCATAGTGGATAAAAACAATTCTAGTTCCCCAACTACCCTTCTATGTATGAATAGAGTATTTTCTGATAACAACACAGGCAAACCAGAAATAATTTCTCTCACAAAAGTGTTTAGGTAATTTTGTTTTAACAAAATTCTCTTAATTGAGTCAAGAAAAATTCTCAAACTTTTCTACCTTGGTGGCTGACCACTATTATGGTGTTTAAATAGTGTGTAAGCCTAGCACAAGTTTATTAGAAATTCAACTCCTAGTTTCACTCAACTTGGAAAGTCACACACACAATCAAATTGTCATTTTCTAGTAGGAATCTCATTCCACACTCTTCTCATTCCAATAGTCACGCACAGAATCTCATTAAGTTTGAGACTAATATATGTGTTATTTACAATCAAGAATAAAATAAACAAAAATAGGGGATCAAGTGTTACTATATCTAAGAGAAAAATAGACAAAAATAATAGAGTCAATAATTAGAATGCAAATTTTAAACAAGAAGAAAAACGTTGACTTACCATTAATATACATTTATTGATCACTAAATCTCAAACCATAAATCTTAAACTAAAATCTTAAGATATAACACCCTTTTATTGGCTACTAATATATATAAATCGTAAACTTTAAAACCTAAATCAATTAGATCTATAGTTATTTTAGTCTTTCTAATATATATGTTTTTATTTTTTAAAAATGTGCATTTTAATTATTAAACATACTATTTTTATCATTTTATTGTTAAGTATAAATATCCATTATATTGAGTCTTTTATTCGAATCTTATTCACTTTGGGAGTGTCGAGTTTAATCAAATGAAATTTTATTTAGTCAAATATCAAACCCAATTTAGTATTTACTCAAATATCCTTGCTTGCCTACAATCCTTGAATACATACCAAATATATAAATTAATATTTTAATTTCACAATTCATTTCAATAAGTATTTAGTCTAACTAAATAAATGTATAATTAATTCTATAGATTAAATGGTAAACCAAATTACTATTTTACCATTGCATATTTATTTGAAATTTATTACTATCCTAAAATTTCTCAATAATAAATATATATTTTCATTACTTAAATAGTTAATGCATATTAATTAATTAATTAATTATCTTGAAAGCAACATCATTCATTCGTTGTTACGTAGCATATTTGGGAACCAATAGAGGTGTGAATTCAAGCTAAAATAAAAACTTGATTCATTAATTAACCTCTTAATTAATTATCAATCTTTATTAATTCAAGAGTTATACCAATATAAACCTAGAATTGAAATCTTGAATGTCACAACTACCATTTACCCAATTCGATATAATTTGACTAATCTATTGATATAACCATAAGATATATCTCAATCTTCCACAACTAATTATTAATACAATCGAGGTCATTATGTTTATTTCATCTCTTATATTACATATTCTTCTTAAGTACAAGCGATGCATATGAATAAAAATTTATAATCATATTACAGACTGTACATGTGTAGTTATTCAAGCTATAGATGGAACTGATATCTAATTCTATGAACCGACGGACTGGATTCAACATCTTATAAAATAACCTCTTAAAACACTATAAATATTGAGTCACTAATATACAAGGCATCTAAGCTCACCAGTTCAAGAGTCACCAAGTAATTCAAATATCAAGGTGCTATATCAAGGGTTAGGTACAATACTTAAAGATTAAAATCATCTTGCACATGGTCATTAATTAACATATATAAACATCTAATGGTAAATGAATATTAATAGTATTTCTAATATGTTTGGTTCAATCCTTTATAATCAACTATTATACAAAGTACCAATCAAATCTCATAATCATGGGCATAATTATCATACATTGAAGAACCTAAATGCAAATATTTATACAAGATACATTAAGGAGAGATCAAAACATTAAAGTATATATGCATCGCGATACAACACTCCCAATTGGAATCTCATAGAACTAGAAAGAAATTCATGCTGCAACATGAATTGACACACACCATGGCCCACGCAAATAGATTTGCATTCCAATGCATGATTCAAGCACATGTTTATCTAAATTTTTCTAGATTTTTTAGATTAGAATTTTAAATGTTTTAGATCTCTATAACCCTAATCCTAATTACATTATAATTACATGTAACTTTTTTACCATAAGCATACTCATAATGACTTAGAGATGATGAATAGGTCATCACTTAATTCTCACTACTGGAAAACTAAATAGGTATCACATAGTAGAAAAATATCACTAATAAATAAGAAAAGAAGAAAAACAATATCAAAATATAACGATAAACATGTTTCAATCACCTTAATAACTCAAATATTTAGGTAGTATAACTTAACATGTAATCATACAACATACAATAATATAACGTGTTAAATCATACAGATTTCTCGTCTATGTGAAAGCATCTAACAGTTGCACAACAACCACCGATAATAAAATAATTCTAAAATCAAGAATCTAACAATTCAAAACTCAAAAATATAAAAGAAAATATACATCTACTAGTTGGAAAGCAACCCACTAAACTGCACCTAGTGCTACCAAGTTATCTAGTAGGTAAGTTACTTTTCTTGAATTCTACATTGAATATCTTGGTAAAATCTGGCTTATATACAATGCTTTAGATACATCTAAGAATTTGTTCTTACGATCACAAATGTTCTTTATGGCTAGAACATAGCTTGTCTCTCTCCAATTGGAATTGCTTAGCTAACTAATGATTTACACCATATAACAATTCTACGCTATTATCAATAAGTAAAATGTTGTCAACCTAAAGCAATAGGAAAACCACTTTACTATTCTCGATGAGATTGTAAACACCAAATTTGTCAAAGTTTTGCTCAAAATCATAATTTTTGATGATTTCATCAAACTTGATACTCCATGATCTGGCCTCTTCAGCTAGCAAATCTGTTACTCTTGACCTTCTACCAAAGTTTGTCATTTTATAAAATATGATTATTTCAATATTACACTTTTGGTTAATTAATGGACGTGCTTAACAAAAAAAAAATTGGTGGACGAGTAAACTACAACAGAACCCCTAGGGTTTACTTTTATATTATATTACCAACACCCTTTTAAAGTAAACACTTACAAAATTCCATTAAATTAGTTAAAGTCTAAAAAATATAAAATATTCAAAAAGAAAAAATAGTACAAAAGTATTTAATTAAGATATTTACTATTCTAAATAAAATATGATATACCAAAATCAAATAATACAAAGAATATAATAATAAAAAGGAAGTTAAAATTTTGAGTTATTTGCTTATACGAACCCATATTAATCATATATCGAATTTACCCGCTTCCATTTTTCTTTGACAATGAAAATCTTATATTTTATTCAACAACGTTGACTAAGCAATATTTACAAGGGAATTATTGTTCCTTCCTATTTTAATTAATCAAAATATTCATGCAATTGAATATTGCATATAATATCGAGTCAATCACCGTTTCTAAACCAATTCACAAGACCAATCACAAGATGAAATTATGGAGCTTTTGCAGCATGAATAATCATGCATTAATCACCATTAATTTCCACTTAAACATACTTTATCTTGATTGTAAAACTAATAGTACACGAAGACAAAATAGAACACTCTCTCAAGACAAATTAGAATCCTAATTCCTTGCAAAAACAAAAGCTAGAATCGTAACTAAAACCTAAATTAAAATACAATTAGAGATGTAAATGGTTTCAACAAGCCCATCTAATTTCCCATTAACATTCATCTCATTTAGGCATGTCACATTTAAGCTTGGATCATATTTAGATCACATCTCATTTAACACAAGCACAAATGGCTTAATTATTTATTTTTTTCAGTTTTTTTTTTTAATATTCCCTCAAAGGCTAATTTTTTTTAAATAATACAATAAAAAAATAAATAATAAAATCCGTGCAAAACTTATAAATATACATTTTTATCTATAAATGTTGCTTTCTTAAAATGTCAAAAACGAGATAAAATTATTTTATAAATCTTTTATCCATCATTTTATCCTCTAATCATAAAAATCCAAGGAAACTCAAAGACAAAGGTAAAGAGATTGAATAATAGTCCTCTTACCAAGAATTGTTCTTAAAATTTTAAAGTTTTAACTAGCTATAAACAAAGCAATTCATGTATAGTGTGTAAAATACAATAATTGTTGCACAATAAAATTACACAATCTTAATAATTTCAACTAGAATAATATATAGAGTATGAAAATTTCAATACATCATAATTTCATGCTACTTCTCATGTGCTAAGAAAATGAACTTTGAGTCTTCACCTAAAATTATATAAAATTCAATAAAAAAAACTTAGAGGTCTCAATAACGTTAACATTAACAAATGATAGTACATATATAAATAAAAATGAATTTCATTAAAAATATTAAAATAGGTAGAAATTAGCATGCAAAGATAGCAAGTGCAAATATTGATTATTATGTCAAAAAAAAAATAAAGCAATTATCAAAAACTTTTACGCAGCACAATTCCAAATTAAATAGATTAACGTGCATGGCTAGCTTCAACTACTACAAAATTCAATATTATAAGAATTGCCCTCACTATTTTAATTAAAACTTGACTATGATAAGCCACAACATTCTGTAAGGAGTTATAAACCGAATCCCAAGTATTTGCGCCCTTAGTGGGTTGCGAGTTTTATGTACTTTTCTTTCATGCAGTTATGTTTGGTTTTACGTGTATTTGCATACGTTGTTTACGTGGGTTTATGTTCAGTTAGAATTCCTTGTATTTCAGTTTGTTTGTTTGAGATTTTGCTTATTTAAGCAGCCAATGGTTGTCAATGAAGAGGCAAAAAAATCATTTGAATTCAAATTGTGGTAACTTTTTCACTTTAAGAGAAAACAAATTATCTTAACACCTATACACGTTACATTGGGACCTAACAGACTATTCCTCTGTTTTCAGGAAAGACAAAAGCATAATTGTTAATCTAATTCGGACAAGCAACTTTCTAAAATTTGCAGGCCCTTGGTAATTTCAGAAAGAAAAAAAATAATGATATTCTACGAATTAATAATGAGAAGGAATCATGGAACATCAAAATCTTCATTTTTATTATCCAATATCATTTTGAATTATCTCATGACACTCGTCAGATCACCACTAAGTATCTCATCATCATAAGACATAGGTTTCCTCAATCTATCATGCCCAGATAATCTTCTCCTATTTCCTCATGCCTCACTAGTATTTTCTGTTTTTCATCTTCTACTTTAAAAAATAAAAAGACAACAAAAAAATCAAAATTCTCATCCTGGGTACTGGTCCAATTAGTTTTTTTTTTTTTTGGTAGATGAACGGAAACTCTTGCAATCCGCTTGGTCATTTCACATCCAAAAGGCGAGAGTTACACGATAATATTTTGGGATTATTGTCGGCAATGAACCATGGGCCTACTTGCCGGCGTTGTCGGCAATGAACCATGGATCTAGTTGTCGGCGATGAACAAGAAACTCGTGGACAGGAGGAGTATTATTTATTCTTATATTTCAGGAAGGAAAGAAAGAGTTCTGATGGGTTTCACGAGTACATTTTGTAAATAAGAGACAAAATCTTACCTTAAATTTAAAAGCAAAATTTTTAATCAATTTATTTAAAAAAAAGATATATTAACTCTATTTTATAAAATATAATTATTATAAACATAAAAAAATATTAACATATTATAAATTTATAATTAATTTTAAATACATAAATATTTTTTATCATATCATATATTAAAAAATTTATTTTAAAAAATAAAAAATAATTTATTTTACAATAAAATAAATATAAATTTATACATATATTGAAAATAATATGCTAAATATTTTGATAATTCATAAATAATATAATACATTATTATTATTATTATATCTAATAAATAATTATAATATTTAATTATAATTATGATATAAAAAATAATTAAATTATTAAAAAAAATTATGAAAACTCTCTATCCAACTTTTTACAATATACAATACAAACATAACACATTATATCCTAAAATTTGTGTGAAAATATTATCTAATATAATATTATTATAATTATTAGCCCAGTTTTTATAATTTATTTTATAATAATAATTATTATTAATTTTGTAATTATTTTATAATTTATTATTATTATTTGAGTTAATTTATAATAAAATTTTGATAAATTATTTGTTATAAATTATATATTTATTATTAAATATATTTTTGTATTTTATAAATATAAATTATTTTTATTATTTTTTATTTACTCAAAAATTTATTTATTAAAAATTTATAATTTTTGTATTCGTCACTTTAAAATTACAAAGGGTAATTAAAATATTTTTTTGTCTTGTTTTTAAAATAAGAGAAAAAAAAACTGGGCTGAGAATTGAAAGAGGAGTGAGAAAAAAACGAAAAAATTGAGATGATAATTGAGAGAGGAGAGAGAAAAAAAATGAATTGCTGCTTGATTTTTTTTAAACTAAATTAACAAAGAACGGGATATATATAAAAACCCTTTCACGATATGGACAAGCATGAATGTCGGATAGACACGCTTCAGTCCTCACTACAAAATGATGCGATCCAATTTGGGCCATGAAATAACTGAGATGAGCCATGGCCCAGTTGACAAGTCTAAATACAATACGTATCATGGGCAATGAAAAAGAGTACACCAACAATTAAATAAGGAAAAATTTCCATACAAATTAACCAAATATTGAAAGACCCATTAACTTTGTCATTATCTCACTGATAACGAGTATAAAATTATTTAAAAAAATAATAATTGTAGAATATTTCACCATTTTTAGCATAATATATATATACCTTTTGTGCTCCTAGCCGAAAGACCCCATAAGCCATATATTACTTATTAATCCTTATGCTTTTCAATTTGGATTCTTCGACTTGATTACAGATTATTTCTGACATCCTCACCTTTTTTGTTCGATAACATAAGCGAGATTTTGTTAATTGTTGTTGTCACTTCGTTGTTCAGTGATAATCTATTTGGGTATATTTATAAGTTTGAATTTCAGACGTTGGTGTTTTTATTTTTTATTTGATTATTAGTAAAAACATATTAAACTATTTCGCTTGTACCTAAATTTTGACTAATTTTATAATTGAATTTCTTAACTTTTACATGATTCAACCCAAAACGTTCTAAAACATCACAAATAAATTCTTATATTTTTGACTGATATTAACTAATTTTCAAACTTTTAAAAATTCACAAATTTATAAACTTTTAAATTACATAAATTATCAAATTGAGACCATCTATTATACAATTTAAAAGTACAGAATTATTAAAATTTAAAAAAATTGAATACTAATTTATACAAATTAAAATTACGAGAACATTCCATCCTAACGCTTATAATAAGTTGCTTTCCTGAACAGTTGGGCAAAACACCCTACTTCTTTTAGAATGCTGAATTACTTTGTCAATGTCTGAAATTTTACCAGCGTCATATATATACTTCTAATTTTTTAATTTGCAAGATTAAATGTTTAAATATTTAAAAACTTGTTATTCTTAAATTTTTAAATTATATAATAGTCTCAATTTCATAATAAACTTAAAAATCTATGTGGGTGAAATGCCATATTAATGTTGGTTTAAGTTTTTGGTGGGGTACATTTTTAAATACTTTTATTTATTAAAAATAAGAGGTTTTTTTATTTTTTTATTATTATTTACGAAAAAGTAGAAAGTTAATCGAGGAAATTTTTGAATATTTTCCTTCAATCAATTAAGCACATCACTGACATGTGGGACATATGAGCATAAAAACATGATACATATTTTTCTACTGGACATATTCCATTCAATCCAATACAAAAGCATGTTCCTCTCAAAGACAACAAGGGACTGTGAATTGGATTCAAAAATTATACTTCTACTTATTTTCATTAAAATAGGAACTTGATCGATAATAAAATTATGAAAGTGTGACGAGTGTAACTATAAGAAGATGGTCACTTTATCTTAGTACGACCGTATTCAAAACCAAAAGATCTGAAAAAGAGAGAACCACCCAAGGCAGAAACAAAAATACCTACAGGAAATTTTTTCCTAAACTTCAATAGATCTTGTTATAATCATTTCAAACTTTAGGGAATATTCAAGATTTACATATGGTGTGACAATAAGACTCATCAAGTTTCATCATTCTCCCGTTTCAAGCTACAAGTTGCGGTTAAAACCAAATGTCACCAATCACCTTAATCCATTTTTCATAAAATAAAATAAAATTATCCAATAAGGTAATAACTTTTATAATAGGATAGCAAAAGTTTAAGAAATATGACTAGCATCATTATCTCAAAAAGGTACAACAAAACATCCCAAGTAATTGTTGTCTCTGGAAAGATGAGAATAAAATTCTCAAAATCAGGACAAAGAGGCCTAAAGACCTAATCCAACAGTACGACCATCTCTTCGTCGGAGTCCAGCAGTGTACTGCTTCTCTAAATCCAACTGCAGTTCTTTCTGCTTCTCGGCTCGAAGTAAGTCGTTCCCATCTTTGCTTTCTGGATTGTGCTCTGGTTTCACTTTGCCTTTCACGCCCTACAATTGGCCATAGGCACCAAGGCAACCTCAGACTCTAAAATAGTGTTAGTAAGGCAATATTGATGAACTAAGGCAGTCATTCAGGAACAAGGAAAGAAAAGTCTTATTTGACATCAACTATGCTGATAAAAATAAAAAGTCATAGCAAAGAATTACCATGAGCTTGTTGAACTTCTCTTGTCTGTCATGATCAGTAAATAGAGGTGTATCCCAACAATGAACAGGCTGTAACATAGGACAAAGAACATTTAGCAAAAAAATTGACAGATCATGTCAGCCATTAAATAAATATGACAATAAATGCATTTTTCACTTGAACTCATCCTTCACTTTAAATTTCAAAATAAGACCAAGTCATAATATGATTAAGAGTAATCTGTCAACTGGACAGCCCTTATCTCTATATGTCCATGCATGTGTAACTTTTAGAGGGAGAATAGAACTAGATGTCTGGATTTATAAGGAACAAGACGGCTCATATCAACATACCCCATAAAAGTCAAAGGTAACCCACACAGCAATAAATCACAATTGCATGTTGTGTACTAAACTAAGTTGCGTGACTATTAAAACCATCTATTAAAACCTAAATGGTTTTTTTCTCATTTATATGCACATGCACAAGCTAACACACACACAGCTATAACTTGGGAGCCTTGCTAACAGAACAATTATGCATTTCAAGGTATCCAAAGATTGTAATATTCGTCAACCATAAGTAAATGACATGGAAGAATCAAATGTTCAAGCTAATGACTAGCAAGAAGTGCTAAGAAAGCAAATAAGTCAATGGATGTGCCTCTTCAGTAGTTGTTTTCTTTTTGTTTCCCCACAGCAGCTTTTTCTTCTCATCAGTAGTCATGGACCCCACCGCACTGAGATTCTTATTAACTGCATCACACAAAGCAGCCTTAACATGAGCATCATAACGAGGTCCACTATTGTTGGAATGTAACATCTGGACATAAGAGCTATTAGATACCCAATTCAGCAGCTTTCAGCGCGGCAACTTTAGCAGCACTTAAATCATGAGTTTCCTGGGTATCATTGGCCTGTATATGTCCTGCAGTCCCTTCAGTGTCATTACTTTGCTTGAAACTATATGAGTCCTTGCGATCAGCTACAGTAGAGAACTTTGAAACTAAGGATTCAAGAGATCAAAAGGCATGTAAATCTATTTAGGGATTATGAAAGTATTTTAAAATGAAAAAATAAACACAAGAAAAACAAAGTACAGAAAATAATTACCACTTTTCACACAATCAATGTCCTTTTCCAAGTGAAAGGACTTTTGTCTTTTTGTAGGAGATTCTTTATCTTCACTCTCAAGATTATACGTATCTCCAGACTTCCCAACTGATCCTTTAATATACCGATCCTTGCTCCTAGAAGCTTCCTGATCATCATATTTCTCTCTTTTTTCCTTAGAAAGGTCTTGATTGCCCATTCCCTTTACGTCATTATAGTGGGATTCCTTTATTAGTTCATTTCCACCATCTCTCCTGGAACTTGAGATAATTTGATGACCTCTGGACTCTTCATTTGGCAGCGTCCCATGAATTCTGTAGTTTCCTGAACCCCTACGATAATCTCTATTCTTATCATGGTCATCTCTGTCCATTGCACGCCTCTCTCTTTCCATTTCTTCATAATGTGAGTGTCTCCTGCCAGATCCAGATTTGTCAAATGATGAATCATGGTCTTTTTCCTTGCTTCTATGCCTGGAACCATCTTGAGAATACTTTTCCACGTCTTGCAAATGATCTCTTGTCTTACTATGTTCAGAATAAATAAAACCTCTCGAATCTCTACCAGAATGAGAAGACTTCTGATAACTTCTTTCTTCTTCATCACCATACATTTCATGTCTAATATAGTCATCATGATGCCTAGAGTGACCATGCAAACTCCTGGAGCTATGCCTATCAGAATGTCTATGTGAATCAGCATTTCTGCTACGACTTCTGTCAGAGTCCCTCTCTAATTCCTTGTCATTGTCTCTCCTCCTTGTTCGATGTTCACGGCTTCTTCCAAGATCTTCAGTTGAAAATTTTGGACTGGAGCGATGGTCACGTTTTGGACTCCCTGAATGCGGAGAAAATAAGAACCATAAACTGGAATCTTAAATGATCAACTTCATTGAAAGTGCTATTATCTTTTAACAAAAACTTCCCCAACTAAATTGATTTCCATTATGCAAAGATGAAGAGCAAGCTTATCTATTAGTGCATGTTTGTTGGAAAGGAATCCAAATGGAACAACCTTTCTATTTTTTGACTAAAATATTTTTATGTAGTAAATTTCTCATAATATTAAATTGGGGTATTGTTGTAATAGTTGATGTTTTATCTCATTTACAAGCCAAACATAGTAACAGTAATAATCTTTCAGTTTCTGTCAATTCTATTACTATCTGCTGACCTTAATATTTAGCTCATCCATAGTAAGCCATGTTATAATTTCCAATTTCAATTCCTTAATTTTAAAATTAGGTATTGTCAGTAATGAGGCAACTTCTGACACGAGAACACAAATATGATAACAAAACAAGGTTTGGAATCAAAATTGATCAATAATCATTTTGTACATTCAAAGGCCCGTTGTTCCCATATAAGACTGGCCGAAATGACTAAAGAAATTATCCAAATGTTCATTGTGTCAAAAACACACAAGTAGGACATGAAAATTATGAATCCTACATGATCACCACCCCAAAATGTTGCAAATAAACATAATCGTATAGCTTAGGTAATTATCATCTCAAACAGATATATTGGATAATCAATTTTCAAATTTTAAATTCAAAATTTTGAATCAATGTTAAAATTGAGGAAAACTCCAAAATAGTCTGTCTTGAAATTAAATTTCATTTTCTTTTCTACTTCTAAATCCAAATTATATTAGGAATAAGAGACCTCCAGACTAAATTGAAACAAACAAACAGGAGAAGAGGGATCATCCATGATATAATCTAGTTTTGACAAGAAAAGCAAATAGAAACGTCTCTTAACCAAACTTGGGGATAATTTTCAGAAGAACAATCTAAGCATTCTCCAAACACACAATAGCTCTATAAAATCTTGAATCCACCAATCATTTAGGAAAATGTTTATACCACCAGTTGATGCATTCTCAACTCATGTAATAATTGGTCCCGGTTATAAATGGTCCTTATTTTGCAATTAAGGGATCCCACAATACAACACTTCTATTACTCATATATAGTGACACATAAGTTGAGATAAACACCACAACTTGATGCATTGTGCTCAATCATTTAAGTTCCTCCTAAAATGAAGAGATCAGACACTAGGGAAAACAATTCTCACCAATGAACTATGATACTAGCTAAAAATGTACAAGCATGGAAAATGTGATGGTAGAGAACAAGAATCCAGTCACATCCTCCTCTCAAAAGTAAAACTTTTCTCCAATATCAGTCTACCTCTTTCATCGACCAAAAACTATTCATAATTCTTAATGATCATAGTACATGGGCTACATCAGGCACCTTTAGTCTCATAGTCATAATACTACCCATCAATTCAACCCACTTTTTGATGTAGGAGATTATTAATAAGTTTATTTTATTATTATCCTTGAGTCAAAAAAAATGTTTTTTATTTCTTTATTAATGGTTGTTTAGGGAACTAAGAGTCATATTACATATTATGTTTGTTACGGTCCTTGTTTGTCTTTTAGTGGAGTCTTTAGCTATAAATAGGAAGAGTATGTGAACTTTAAAGTTCATAATGAAATACTGTATGAACTTTGAACTGAGGTTTTCCTCTTCATTTTCGTGAAGCTTTTTTCGGATTTGAATCGATGAATTCAATCCTTATCTAAAGGCTCTTTAATTCCTTTAGACTAAATTGGGACTTATACGTCAATTGGTATCAAAGCTCTGGGTCGGATCCTTGAGCTGCGATGTCCAAGTCTCATGAAGCTGACTCACGCAGGGTAGACGATGGTCCCCTCGCGAAAGCTCTGCTTCAATACCTCCATGATCAAGACCAAAAATCAGAGTCGAGACACAAGGATTTTCTAGATGAGTTTTGACTTTCCATGACACAACTAACAACTGAAATGGTTTTTGAGGTACGAGCTCTTCCCATAACCTCCAACCAAATACCCATAACTTTCAATCTTTATCACCACCACCACGCACCACTCTTTTATTTTTTTCAATTCTAACCACCATCCAACAGCCTAAAATATTTAACAACTTAATCAAATCCAATAGCTTAAGCCCACTGCAAAACCCAAATATCCATACGTCGCCTGAGTCACTACAGCTTCCAATGTCAACCAACAACCTACACCACCCACAACTTTCCATGACCTTTGTGACTCCAATCATTGCAACCTTCACCCAAAGCCTACCCAGTCCCATAATCAGTTCTCAATCATCGTCAGCCACCATTTCCTTTCTTCACCATCACAACACCCATCATTTTCACTACCCACCACCAATCGACCACCTAACATCACCAATGATGATTTCGTTTCTCACAACCCTTCTATTTAGCAAAATCGACACCCCCTATCCCATGCCCACTATCCAAAACCCCTCATCTCTTCAACATGACCAATTCAGACCCACTCTAAGACTCCATTGAAGCTACAAGCTTCTTTCACATCCAAACCAACCCCCGTTTATCTGTCATTTGACGCAAAATACGACGTTGACAACAAATGGACCTACAACTCTCCAGACTCAATTTCAAAGAATATCGTTATGGCTATCCCTTTCAAACCTAGTTTCCTTATCGCTCAACGATAAACAATTTCATACCCATTCATTGAATGTTATTCTACTTGTTAGTTGCACCATAAAGCCCAACAACCAAACCTTTCACACCCAACAATAATTATCCAGAACCCAAGCCCAATAACTTTAGGTGAACCCAAACCCATCCCGAGCAACATAAAAACTAGGGGATTAATTATTTCAGTTGGATTAGAACCCAAATCTTGCGTGGAAGGAAAAGATGAGGGTTGCGCTAATCAAAATAGAAGGTATGCTCATAATTCTTGTTTTTCTAACACCTTTGAACACTTGGGTGCAAGAAAATAGATTGACATCTCACATTTTGATGGGTTTAATTATCCTGATAAGGTTCAAGAATGGTTAGGAATTATTGAAAATTATTTTCAGTTCATGAGTATTCCTAAGAATGAGCAAGTACAAATTATTTTTTTTAAATTGATTGGGGAGGCCTCTATTTGGTGGAAAGAATTGCAAATGTTTCAAGTTTCGAAGTTAATCTATCGGGTTATTAGGGATTTGTGCGGCATCATAGATCCTCCACTACAAGTCACTTGCAAATGTTTGTGGACAATACTATTGTGGTAGTGTTGATTTTGATCAATTGTACTAAGACTCAAAAAAATTCAACTTGTCTGCTTGAATTTTCTATATGCAAGGGGTTATCAAGTGATGTCATTGAAGACCCACATCAGGTACTATTCATTTGGCATGTACTAGCTGATGAAAAGAAGGAAGAAAAACTTCTTGTTTTGAGTATTTTGAAGACCCAAATTTCAGATACTACAATTGAGTTTACTAGAGCTGCTGTTAATGAATTAATTAAGTTAACGATTTATCAATTGAATGGATGGGCCGATGGGCTGCCTGAACAAAATCAGGTTGATATGATTGTTGACTGAAGGAAGCTGAATATTGGGTCTTTGGGGACCTGGGAGTTTAGGGAATTGGAATTGCGATTGGAAAGCTTGACTTATATGTAGCTGTTGCTGGTATAAATTATCCAAGGGTACTTCCTGTCATGATTAATGTTGGAACTAACAATGAAAAGACGTTCAAGGATCCCTTGTATTTGAGATTGCAACAGCATCGACTTTATGGTGATGAGTATCTTATATTGCCATCGTTGATGAATTCATGGAAGCCGTCTTCACTCAGTGGCCCCATGTGATAGTGCAGTTTGAAGATTTCCAAAGCAAATGGGCCTTTAAGTTGTTACAGCGTTACAGCAATATCTATATAATGTTTAATGGTGATGTTTAGGAAACTGCAGGAGTTGCCATTGCTGGTCTATTAGGTGCTGCAAGAGCACAAGGAAGACATATGATTGACTTCCCAAAACAAAAGATTGTCTATTATCCAGCTTGATAACTTTGGTAGCATTTTTCAACCTGCAGAAAGCTACCATAAACTCCTTGGACATATCAGATTATTCCATTTGCTCAATGATAATACCTATCTCTTGGATTTAATTCCTTGTTCACAGATTTTTCCAATGCAAGAAAGAATGACGGATGGGGTTATTGATTTTATTCTCTCACCCATCCTCAAGTGGCTTATTTTATGAGTATAATTTTTCAACTACAACTGTTTTCCTCATTCCACCAAGATTCCAGGACGAATATTTTCCTAAGGGGAGAATCCATGTAAGAGATTAGGAGTACTATTTACGTTATTAATAAATTGTTTATTTTATTATTATCCTGAGTCAAAAAAATGTTGTTTATTTCTTTTTTAATGTTTGTTTCTGGAACTAAGGATCATATTTGACATTATGCTTGTTATAGTCCTTGTTTGTCTTCTAGTTGAGTCTTTAACTATAAATAGGAAGAGTATATGAGCTTTAAAGTGTAGAATGAAATATTGTATGAACTTTGTATTGAAGGTTTCCTCTCCATTTTAATGAAACTTTTTCCGGGTTTGAAACGATGAATTTAATCCTTATCTAGAGACTCTTTAACTCCTTTATATTAAATTGGAACTTCTACATCACTTTTACTTTCTGATTTTATACCAGATGGTTAAATCTTCTATTGGAAATATCTTTCTATAATAAACATTATATCATATTAATATATGTAATAAATACAAAAATACAAAGTGAATTGGTAATACACTTGCAAAATAAAGCACCAAGCTACACTAAAAAAATAGTTAAATGACAAATCCTTAAAAAGTTCAACCACCTAACTAAAGAGTACAAGCTTTCCAATTAAAACTTATGCAAAATTGAGAATAATACTATAATTCTTTAGAAACTAAGCCTATGAAGATGCCAAAATAAAAAAATTTCGCACAATAATTTGTGATTACTAACGCCAAAAATACTCTTATTCCTCTCCATCCACAAAATTCAAAGAATTGCTCCTATTTCACAATTCTACATCATTGCCTTCAAAACCTTGTGTTACTCTTCCTATATATGTAGAATGTTTTCGAAAATAAAAATTGACATGATCTTGAAATAGCCCAATGAATTGCCATTCCATTGGAAATATCAAAAGACAATTTCCTGGTAAATACCTCATCTTTACAAGTCAAATCTCCTATTCTTAAATGACTCCCTTTCCTTGGCTTACTAATAATTTGCAAACCATACGATCTCTTCTACCATCATCATCATCCTTCACAAAGAGATTCCTCAGCACCTGTTTGGTCCTTGCACCACTCCCTCCCTCCCTGATAAGTTAGACAAAACAAAATAGATCACTTTTAATGTACCTCCTCTACGAAAGAATGCCCTTCCCCAACTACCTGACCCTTTTTAAACCTTTCTGAAATCAACTAAAAAATTTGTCTGCACGTAACAAAAGATGCATATACTTATTGGAACAAATTCCGAATTTCTCACCCCATCATAAACCACTAAACTCTATGGCTCAGCTCTAGCCATATTGAATTTCGGGCTAAGATGAAATAGAAATGTGTATCTCACATCGACCATGTAAAGACTTTCCTCCTAACCAACAAAGACCTTGGCTTTTTCCACACAACTTGTACAACAATTATAAACTCCTCACCCTTTCCACGGATATGTTTAAGCTATTTATCATCAAAAAATATTCAAAATTTATATGAACGAAATGATAAAATAGGATTGAGTCATACTAAACTCCTTGAATAAAAAAAAAGACCACTGGTCTTCCACCAACAATAACAACATTTAAGTCTTTAAAAAACCTATGATCCAACATCTATCTAGTGCTATTTAAGGACAAAAATAAGCAATATTCCTCAATTTATAATGAACATGAAACCCACTACAATATTTCTCCTAACATTCTTCCCAGCATCATTTGACACCAATATTGTATCTAATATTGAATGTTCGTTACGAAGAACATTTCATGCAGACATACTTTACTAGAAAATCATTGTGCCTAGCACTTCCTTCAATATTTTACCCTATGTACAAATATATGCTCTGCTTCAAACATTCAAATTAAAATTTTAAACAGTTGCATGAGTTGGAAACATATTGAGATAGGAAAGTGCTAATGCTAGGAACACACTATCCAAGGGACGGTGCCCCTCAGATATTGTAGGCAAACATAATGTATATGTGCCATTATTAGAGGGGTCCATATAGAATCATATAAGATGAGAAAATTGGGGGTCTTGCTGGGCACATGAGCACATTTGATCACAAGCCCAATCTAGCATAGGCTAGGTTGTAACATCCATTCTATGTGCCTTCATAAGAGACTAGTTCTCACTAAGAACCTTGTCTGGTTTGTCTATGACTATGGATGACTTGACTCTAGCTGTGAGAGACCACTCTAGAGACCAACCATTAGGTAAAACTAGCTATTATTCAAATACCAGATCCCCCACTCTTTTAGTTTGGCCATAATGCTAGAGTGAAAATAGATGTCTTTAATGTTGATGGTGCCTCATTATTATATCATTAAGGTCATGTTTGATTGGAATGAATGAGTGTAAAGGGAAAGAGTTTTTCAAATTGTCATGTTTGGTTAGGCCTTACACAAAAAGGAATGGTAAAGTTTTTCTTGTACTAAGCGTGATGTAGGAGGTTTAGCATACCTTTTATGACAAGTGATAAATTGTTAATGTCGTATTAGTTTTAGTATTATCATTGAGTTAAAGTTATGTCGTTTGAGTCTTTATTTATCGTTTATAGTTTATTATTGTTGATAATCCGAAAATAGAAAATAAATAAATGTGAGTTGTAGTGTTGAACAAAATATATATATATATATATATATATATATGATACCGGATGCATGTGTCATAATAAAAAGGGTCCATGTAAAACCATGTCAGATAAGGTTAAAAGAGGAACCCCACTAAGTGCATGGGTGCATACTTTTAATTGTAAACTAGGCTATGTTGGTTGGTACTAACCTGAAGCTTGGCCCTTATAGGCGAGGTCATAGTTAATGTCCAAACAATTATTTTCAATCCTAGTATGTAATTTGCCCACCAGCATGTGTCTTTGGTTGCCTCAAAAACGCATGTGTTTTGAGTAACAACCTTCTAACATAAATAGAATAATAGTGTAAAAGGAAGGCAGCCAATGAATGATAATTTTGAGACTTTCTTCAATGTTATTTCTCGGTGTTCTCTCTGGAAAAAACTGAAGTAGTCCTTTCCATTCAAAGATTTCAAGCTCTTGATTTCTCTCTGTGCTCCTACGCCTTTTAGAATCAAAGCTCATGCTTAATCTGAGTTGATCAATGGCCAATTTTAGTAACAATTCCTCTATGAAAGCTCTGACAGCTATTTATGCAAGCTAGACCAAAGGGAGGAAAAACGATTTCACTCTCCTTCAAGATTACCGTCAAACTATTCGACAATATATATCCCAAATTTGCAAGGATTTGGTGGCTGAGCTAAAGATACACAAGCTCAGTGAGCCATCACAACACACTGACACATATATTCACCATCATGAAACCCATCCTATTCAATCCTAGCTAACCCACCACCTACCACCCTATTGATGATTTCGACCCTCACTTACATAATCTATATCATATTGTGCCTTACTCGCATTCCTTGTCTCCTCACTTGATGTTCTAAGCATTTCACACTATTTTCTCATACCCTCTCTTCTTCTAGCATGGGGTCGATTAGGATTGGCACTTCAGGTCCACCAGAATATTGGGCAGGTTGTGTGTAGCTCGTGCTCTCTCCTCCTCTACTACTCGTTGTTTATGTTCAACTATAACATGGTCAACTTTGTTGTCATCAATCCGCACTTCTAGATCAACCCCAAAAGTAGCTGCTTTAAGTTGGACGTTGCTCAACTCACCCTTTTGTCTCCTCAATTCCTCATTCTCCCTTCACATATCCTACATGGCTTGTCTCATTTCGGCCTAATCTTGTGCCACGACCTGTGTGATGGCTGACTCAACGTTGTTTTCATTCTCCTCCAACATGTATCCTTCTTGGATTGCTTCACCACCCTTCTTACTATAGGTGGCCTCCTTCCAACCATTGTATTGTCATGTAGGCATTACCTAAATTGCAAATCCTAAGTTCAAAATGCTTTTCTAAGAAACTTGAGGTATATATTTTGAAATGAGAGCCCAAGAATCTTTCAAACCTGTCTAAAATCCCTAGGCCCCACGATGAGCGCCAAAATATTGGAAATATAGTGAAAGAGGAAGTGCTAATAATTGACAATGCCCCTCAGATACTATATATAGGCAAATACAATGTACACAAGTAGGCATCCACATGGGACCATATAAGACAAGAAAAATGACGGATCGTGTGGAGCCGATCTTTTAATGGCCAAATTGTAACATCCCTTTGGCCTTTCTAATGACTGTAGATTTGAGGTTCTATCACATGAAAATGTGAAAAATAGACCTTTAATAATAGACTATGATATAATTAAACACTCAAATCAGGTTATAAGATAAGAACTTAAGATGCTTCTATTGACAAAACACCAAAGCTCACATTTTCTACTGACATGTCTTCCCAACTTCCAGTAACTACAATCATCAAATTTAATACATTACAAATATAAAAACACGCCGAATAATTAAAAAACAGCTAAACATTATATCATTAATATTGCACAACATCATAATGTCTATAGCAATTGTGAGGATTTCAAGATGTTCTATTTGTAAATGTGCACAATGACTGCGAGTTGTTACTATACCATTTCATTATGCATATTTCTTGTTCAGCAGCATGGTTGGCTAGACCCCAAGTCCACTTCTATATGACTTTGTTGTATGATGAAAAAATGAAACTATAACTGAAATAGCGGCAAGAACCAAATATAAACTAGAACGAAAATTGCATGCTACAAAATGGTTTCTTTTTTAACTTTTCAGTTTGCTAAGTAAATACTACTAGTGAGTTGTTTGCAAGATAAATATCACAAAGATTGTAAAGTTAATTTATATGTTTCTAATTTTTTGGAGGGGCGAATAATTATGTCAAAAATGGTTTTTTAAAGATCAAACACTATTATAACTGAAAAAGAGAGAACAATTCAAAATTCAATAGTTTACCTTCAGATGAAGATATTGGAGAATGTCGTCGATACTTCCTGTTGGCAGCATCAGCTGAAGGCTTGCGAAAAGCCGCTTTTACATCATTGTTACCGGGGGATGAAGATGGCATGTTTGAGTCCATGATAACTCACACCTGAATAGGTGATGTCATTAGATCAAAAATACAAATATTACACGATCAAGTTAGTTCAAGAGGTAAAATTATCAAACACTTGGGGTTTACCCAAATATCAAGGAGCTCCAACACTTACACTTTCTATCAAGCGTGCCCCCTAAGGTTTATCCTAGTTATAAAGAAACACTATATACCATGATCTTAAAAAAATAAATAGAAATAAAAGATAAAAATAATATTAAAAATTTGAAACTCAGCTGGCTGAAAACTATTTACTTACATACTATTTTCCCAAATAAACAGAGATAATGAAACACCTTTTTGTTATAGTTAAAAAAAATTAAGAAACAACCTCAAAAGTCATAGGAAAAATCTCAGTTTCGGCCAAAACAGCTCTATTCACCACATTAATGAAGAGAAAAATCAGAGTATCTACTTACACAAAATTCAATCAATATCATTCCATCCAAAATCAAATAATTTATTGTTATAATCAGAGCACCTTGACCATTGTTCCAAGCTTAAGACATACTGTACCACACCAACGCATTAAGCAAAAACAAGAATAAGTACAAAAATTTGAAATGAAAAGAAAAGTGGGTAAAAATAGAGAGAAAAACAAATTGTCTCAATGCTCCTTCAAACAGTACTAATCCTGTAATCCAAATAGATTAAAAGCTCTCTGGTCATAGTTCATCAAAAAAAAATGTCCATATAAGAATGGGAAAATTCTCCTATTAATCACATACAACAACCCAGTAGGAAAAATCAGAACAGAAAAACCAGAAATAAGAATCAACAATTCACCATCTTACAACTCCTACTATGAGTAAGAGAATGTATGACCCTAACTCTGCATAAAAATAAAAATAAATCCTAAACCCTATATCTTATCGAAGAAAGATTCTCTTTCCTCTTATCTTAACTTAAAAAAACTATGAATGTCAATTTTCTGTCTTTTACCTAACATCCGAACACCAAAAAGAGTAAAAGAATGAGAAATCGAGTGAAAATTAACAGAAATTACCCTAAATTTCCAACTAAGGAGGTACCTGATTTGTGAAAACAAAGGCGACGAAGGGTTTGAGGATATTTGCAATGAATTCAGCCGAGAGAGTGTGGGACAGAGATAACGAGAAGGAGAGGGATCAGTACGATAAAGGAACCGGGAGGAGAGAGAAGGGGGAAGAAAATAAAGATCGGGAGGAGAAGGCGAGGGGGCAGAGAAAGGGGATGGAACTTGGGAGATAAAGGAGAGAGAAACAGATTGAATGAAATAGATCGAGAAGTGGGAGAAGATATTTTAAAAAAAACTAAATTACACCAAGAATTAATATATTCAACTAATTTTATATTTAATTTAAAAAAAATTAAAAATAAAAATATATTTATAAGTTATGTAATTTAACTCATCAAAGGAATTATTATATGAGATTTTTTCTTAATAAAAATATATTTATTTTAATAAATATAAAATTATCTGATTATATTTAATAAAAAATTATCATCCAATAATTATAATATAAAAAATTATTATTTTACTTAATATAAGTTCTATTTAAGTTTTTGTTTATGTTTAGAAACCATACATTTATCTCTAACTAATTTAATCCACGTTATTTAAATTTTTAATTTTATGGAGTCAATTTGGTCCTTAAATTTTAAAAATAATAATAATAATGGAATAGATTTTTTATATCAAAAATATCATTAAAATCAATACAATTCATTAATAATAGTAATTTATTTCATTTTAAAACTTTTATAATAATTTTATGAATAAAAATATAAAAACATTATTTAAAAAAATTGATTAGCTTCGTGAAAATCATAAAATTTTATTAAGAAGAATATATACAAATTTCTTGCCTCTGAATGTAATATTCACGTAAGAATACCCATCAATATTGCATTTGTCCCGTTTGTGGTATTTTCTTTAAAAGTGTAGATCACATCTTTAACTAAAGTTTCTTTATTCAAGAAATTTGGAGAATTTGGAAGATAACTTCAAATCATATTTTATCTACTTTCAACACTCTAAGGATTTAATCTTTTAAGGGTTTATTAATCATTAAGTCTTTGCTAATTTAAGGCTTGTAATTACACTTATTTCAACCAAATGTGTAGATAAAGAAATTAGTTAATTTTTGAAGAAAAACCCAAAATGGATACAATTCTATACAATTTGGAATCTCATTTTTCTGAATTCATAAATATTTTCACACAGTATAATCTCTTTCTAAAGAAAGACTCTTATGTAACAATTTCAACAATGAATATTCCTTGTGGCAATGTCTCCTTAGCAATCCTTCAAAATCAATCTTATAAAAGACAATAACAACTTACATGTTTTGCTAATACGAAATCATATGGGAGAAATAATTCATGCATAGACACTCATCAATAGTGGAAATTCTTTAGAAGTTGGCGAAATAAGAACCTTATTGATGTAGATGGGATAGAAAATTGAATTTTTCTTTCTTTTCATTGTAACAGGATAACATTTTTAACTAGGACCACATTTCCGTTTGTGCAGTGCACGCATGATGGTTGTTAGCGCACATGGGCATGTGAGTGCAAACGCTAGGTGGCATGCGTGAAGGGATGAGACATAATTTCCCTTTGTTAATTTTCATTCATTTTAAGTGTTTTGTAATTCTTTCTAAAGATCAAATGACGAGTTGCTCTTTAATTTCAATACAAGAATAACTAATGTTCTTGTTCTGATTTCTTACTGCATCAGAATTAGTATCAGAGCTTAAGTTTGAGCAGTAATTTAGATGGCAATGTCCAACAACCCAACTTGTGGCGATGGTAATGGTGATGCGAAAAACTTGTGAGCTTCAATGGCTAGCCTTGAAAGTCTGTTCAAACAAAGGATTGAAGAGGTGTCACGAGACCTTCAACAATCACTCCTACACACCACTACCCAAATCCAAGCCCACTACCTCAACCTCATCACACACCTGCATTTCCTCACAACCACTTCAATTCTGATACTCGCATCCACCCAGACTCTGATGATGACCTTGCAACTCTACCCGAAGCAAACCCTAATTTTTTTGGGTTCGATGGAGGCACTTCAAGCTGGACTAATAACAAAATAGTTTGTGTCAACCGAGAAGGACATTTCGAGAAGGGTAGTTTTTTTAACCAACAGTATGAGCGACAATTACATGGTAAGTAAGACTACCAACTTAATATGGACCTATCCACTTTTGCTGGTCACTTTCACATGGAAGAATTTCTTGATTGGATGGTTACTGTTGAGAATTTCTTCAACTACATTGAGATATAAGAAGAGAGAAAACTTAAACTAGTAGCTTATAAGCTCTAGGGTGGCACATCTACTTGGTAGGAACACATGAAAAATGAAAGAAGATTGAGAGGTAAGGCACCAATCACCTCTTAGGAAAGAATGAAGAAACTAATAGTGCAACAGTTTCTACCAGTTGATTACAAACAACTCATTTACCAGCAATTTCACCAATGCCAGTAGGGAAGAAAAAGTGTCACTGAAATCATTGAGGAGTTCATGAGATGGCTTGTGAGCCAACATATGGGAATGAGAACCTTAGAAGGTTGTTAGATATATGTCGGGTCTAAATTCTCCTATTAGAGAAAGACTAGAGTTAAGCCAAACCTCATGGTCTATCAACCAAGCCAACGATATGACATTAAAGGTGGAAAACTAGCTAGATAAACCTAGAAAATCCACACTTCTTCCAATAAAAACCCAAGTGGTTTCACCCCAAAAATCACCTCACCAATCTCCACAAAACCCACACCAATTCCAAAAACTTACATCCCTAAAACCAATAATCCAAACAACCTACTTCCAAAACCTAACCTCTATGCCAAACCACCACCTATCAAGTGTTTTAGGTGCTATCAACAGGAGCATAAATCTAATGCATGTCCACAAAGGCGCACAACTAATTTGGTCAATGAATTTAAGCATTCAGATGATGAGTTTGACCCACTATCTCTAAAAGATCTAGAAGGAGCACAAATCACTAAAGGTGATGAGAGTGACAGGGCTTTAAATTGTATAGTTAAAAAGGTGTTTATATCACCAAAACAACCAATACTATCAAAGAGGCATGCCATTTTCAAAACAAGGTGCATAGTTTAGCATAAGGTATGTGACATTATTGTTGATAGTGGTAGTACTAAAAATATTGTCTCACACACACCAGTGAAGTCCTTGGGACTAAGCACTCACCCTACCCCCACAAATATTCCTACAAAATATGATGGATTAAGAAAAGGAATAAGGTTAAAGTGAAAGAGATGTGTAGGGTATGATTTTCCATTGGAAAATTTTACAAAGATGAGGTGCATTGCGATGTGGTGGAAATGGATGCCTGTCAAATTCTTTTGGGAAGGCCCTAGCAATATAACTTGGATGCAATATATAAGGGTAAGCCAAACATCATCATTTTCATTTGAAAAGGTACCAAGATATCCCAACTCCTTTCAAAGGAAATCTTTCCCAACCCTACCAAACCAAAAATGCTTCTTAACTACAAACCTAACGAGTTTGACAATGAACTCAGAAAGTCTAAGGTGGTGTTATCATTAGTGGTTAAAGAACAATAGCATATCACTCATGACATCCCTGATGCTGTTAAAGAATTACTATCTATCTATAATGACCTTACACCAACTGACTTACCATGCACCTTACCTCCATTGAAAGACATTCAACACCACATAGATTTCATACCAAGCAATAATTTGTCCAATTTACCCCACTATTGAATGAATCCCAAAGACCATGAGCTCCTACAAGAGATAATGGAAGACCTCTTAGATAAGCACCTCATCTAGGAAAGCAAAAGTCCATGTGTTGTACCTACACTACTTGTACCCAAGAAGGATGACACTATGAGAATGTGTATTGACAACAAGGCTATTAATAAGATCACAGTCAAGTACAAGTTCTCTATTCCTATGTTGGAAGACATGCTTGATAAGCTACAAGGTTCCACTATCTTTTCTAATTTTGATCTTCGTAGTAGATATCACCAAATTCGCATCAAAAAATGAGATGAATGGAAGATAGCTTTCAAAGCTAAGGAAGGCCTGTATGAATGGCTTGTTATGCCATTTGGGTTGTACAATGCTCCCAACATATTCATAAGGTTAATGCATCACGTTTTGAAGTCTTTCAATGGTACTTATATGGTAGTATATTTTGATGATATCCTAATCTATAGCAGGAATCCTAACGAGTATCTAGAGCATTTACAGGTTATCTTGGAGATATTGAGAGAACACAAGCTTTTCCTCAACCTCATAAAGTGCGAGTTTATGACCACTAGACTCCTTTTCTTGGGTTATGTTATCTACTTTAAGGGCATCTCAATGGAAACTAAGAATATTGATGCCATCCAGTCATGGCCTAACCCCACGTCAATACATGAAGCTAGGAAATTTCCTGGCACAATAACATTTTACAAAAGATTCATAAGACATTTTAGTTCAATTGTAGCACCCATAACAAACTGCCTCAAGAAATGATAGTTTATTTGGGGTAAGAGTAAGAAGATAGTTTCCAACTCATCAAGGAAAAAATGTGCATAGCCCCAATTCTATATCTACCAGATTTTGACAAAGTATTTAAAGTTGAAATAGATGCATCCATGATAGGTATTGGAGTAGTGTTATCTTAGGGTGGCAAGCCTATTGAATTCTTTAGTGAGAAACTCAATGAAGCACGCCAGAAATGGTTCACTTATGACCAAGAGTTCTACGTTGTCATTCAAGCCCTTAAACACTAAGAATATTATATCATTTCAAAGGAATTTATCCTTCACAATGATCACTAGGAACTCATATGGATTCACTCTGAGAAAGACATCTCAAGAGTACATACTAGATGGGTCATCTACCTACAAAGGTTTGCTTATTTGTTTAAACACAAGGAGAGACATTCAAACAAAGTAATTGATGTACTTAGTAAGAGGCACACCTTGTTGACTACCCATCGAACTGAGATTACTAGTTTTGACACCCTCCTTGAACTATATACAACTGATGAAGATTTTGCAACTGCCTAGACCCAATGCAAAAACCATGAATATGTGCATGTTTTTCCATTTGCAAAAAGTTATCTCTTTAAAGACAGCATATTGTGTATTCCAAACACCATCTTAAGGGAGTACCTAATTCAAGAACTCTATACTGAAGGACTTAGTAGTCATACTGGTAGGCTCTATCTACCAAAACACTAGCCTCTACTCTCCTCTCCTAGTTCATACAACCATTTAGAAGGACCTTAGCATGGATTTCATCCTCAAACTACCAATCAATAAAAGAATAGTAGACTCTATCATTGTTATAGTGGACAGGTTTTCAAAAATGTCCCACTTGATTCCATACCAAAAGGTCTATGATGCTAGTAACATAGTAACTATCTTATTTCGAGACATTTTCAAGCTGTATGGCATCCTTAAAACCATCACCTTTAATTGTGATGTGAAGTTCATTAGTCATTTTTGAAAAGAGTTGGGTGCAGGTTTGATACCACCTTGAACTTTCACAATGCATATCATCCCCAGACTAATGGGCAAACAAAAGTGCTCAACAAAACCATAGGCAACATGCTTAGATGTTTGAATCATGAAAGCTTAGATATTTGACTCATGAAAAACCTCAAGAATGGGATATATATCTTCCTTATATTGAGTAAAAGTACACAACTTCAGTATAGATTTACAAGTCATACCCAATTCAAATAGCAAGGCTGATGGTGTATGGGATACTGATTACACTCAATTCCACTAGGAAATCTGAGAGCATATTGAGAAGATGAATGCATAGTACAAAATGTAGGTTGAGTTGCATTGCATGCTTACACATTTTCAAGCTAGTGAGCTCGTTATGGTGCACCTCAACAACCTTAAATTATCACAAGGCATTTGCCCCAAACTTTACCTTAGGAACTATGGCCCTTTTCAGAATTATTTAGAAAATCAATGACAACACTTATGTCATTGATCTCCCTAAAGACTGGAACATCTTCAAAAACATTCAATGTAACTGTTCTTCAAAATTACTATCCCACTGATGCAGGCAAGGAAATCTCATTGAATTTGAGATCGAATTCTGCTGAAGAGGACTATGATGTAGATGGGATAGAAAACAAATTTTTTTTATTTTCATTGTAATAGAATAACATTTATAGCTATGGCCACATTTTTGTTTGTGCAACACATTCACGATGAGAGTGTGAATGCACACTCTAGTGCCATGCGTGATGGGATAAGACTGTTACGCATAGCACCTATAAAACCACACATAATGTTGGCCGATAGAGACACAATTTCCCTATATCAATTTTCAATCATTTTAAGTGCTTTGTAATCTTTTCTAAAGATCAACCAATGAGTTACTCTTTTATTTCAATACAAGTATAATTCCTATTCTTGTTCTGATTTCTTACTGCATCACCTCATCTCTATGTAGATGACTTTAAAGCTCAATCTCATATCAATTTATATGGAGGGTGATAACTTAAATTTTTTAAAGCCTTATTTGAAAATGATTTCATCATTTCATAAAAAGCATAATAATTCATAGATTTAGTTAAAACTTTGTTTAATAAATTTAATATGTTTTAAGCTAAATGGGCTCCTAGAAATATAAATATACCTGATCATTATCTTAATAAGTGGGCTTTTAATAGTCGTATTTAAGATGTAATTTATTTACCTCAACAAGTGATTTCAGTCCATGTATTTCTTTTCTTTAATTAATGGAAGGTTATTTGAGGAGGAAAATTCAAAAAACATTAAAGCATTAGTATTTTCATCATATTATTTCAATAAGTATATGAGTCATTGAATTTGACTTGAAAATAATATATAAATACATGTAAATTATACTAATATTTATTTAATAACATCTATATTATTTAAATTAAACAATTCTTTATACATGTAATTTATAATTAAATTGATGTGAAATTAAAGAAAATATTTTATTTTATTTTTTGTGCTATTTAAAGTATAAAATTACAATATATTGTTTTTATCTGTTTATTATTTAGAAAAACTAAAATCTTTTTAGGTATTAGACATGGTTAATATTTAAAACATAAAATTTAATACAATATTTATATAGTTAATAAAAACAAAAATTTAAAATAAAATTTGATGATCAAAAAAAACACAAAATCTCATCCACTCAATCTAATCTAAACCCATATAAAGAATTCAACTTAGATTGATTTTATAACTTTTATTAGATTTCATCTATTTTTAATTTTTAGTAATTAACTATATCAATTTAGTTTTTATTTTAATGCAAATGTAAAACTTATAATATGCACACCTTTGGAAGTAGTTTAGTAATAACTAAGTTGGGGAGATTTTTTTTATAAACTAAGGAAAGTTTATAACTAAATTCTCATCTTTTAATTACCTGTTTAGTTGATAAAAAAACAAATTTTAAAATATAAGGAAGAGAAGGCAATGCAATCTCATCCAAATCCAAAACTCACTATATAAAGAAGAAGAACAACCTAACCGAATTATTAGGTGTAGTGTATAAAGGTTCTTATGTGGATGTTATTGTACAAGAGCTTATTCCTTTCTTGTCTCACATACAATTTTTTAGTCTCTCTTCTTAGTTGTCACTAAAGGTTGGGTTATCCATCCTTTCCCATTATTTGAGAAGATTTGAAAAAGTATAGTGTCTTTGGTGCTTCTTTAGGTTCAATTTCTCAGTCTCTTTTTTGTAAACATTGTCATGAATCCAAGTCTTATAAACTCCATTTTTTTAGTGTTCATTAGAGAGTATATACTTTATTTGATCTAGTTTATTTGGATTGCTTTACTTACAAATACGCTACTTGGATATGGGGACATCCCACAGAGTTACTACATCTATTCCTCTGTTTGGCCTAGTTTGTGATCATATTATTTGGCTTTGATGAAGAATTTAGATGGTTAGTAAGAAGAAGTATTTCAATGTGGTTTTGGATTAATAATTGGTTTGATACTCCTTTGATTGAAAGGGTGATCAGTTATTCAATTGACCTGGCAATGAATACATTAGTTAGGTATTCTTGGAGATAGATAGGTGGCATCTACCTTAGTCTTTTGAAGATTATTTCCTACATATTCCTTTGAAAATCCAATCAATAGTTATTGGGACAAGTATTAACACACGAGTTTAGACTCACACAATTAAGGATGGAGTCACGATTGGTGACACTTATGACTCTTCAAGTAGTTACGGAGGTTAAGAGTTAGGGTATCTCTATTTGGCTCCATTTTATATTACTTTCTCGATTCATTTTATTTAGGCATATTATTTAGAGAAAAAATTTCACTAACTATCAAAAGAAGAAGAAGAGGTTTCTTTCCATTCTCGATGTTCTTTGTGTAGCTCATATGAGGAAACTTTTCTCACCTATTATTGAGTTGTCATTTTGAAAGTGCACTCTATTATATTTGAGGTTCTTTCTTTATCAGATGACTTCATATGGAATCCATTATTCTAGATTTGTGGATAGATGCTATATTGATAGATTTTGGGTCATATATTAGTAACCTATGAAAAGTAAGGGTAATTTAGATAGCCAAAAATATTTTTGTTTTGAGGATAGGCAACTTCTTTGGGTTATGCAATTGCCACAATTTGACAATTTATTCTATAGGCTAACATGTTATAATAAAGGTGCATGAGAAATACAATGGATAATTTTCAAGTGTTACACCATCTATAAATACAAGGAATTCTATGACAATAGCCTAATATTATAGAGGTTACTTGGTAGGCTCTACCTTTAGAATGGTTAAAGATTAATACATATTAGGCTACTTTTGGCTCGATGTTTCAAAACTTTGAGATCCTTTTTCAAATAATGCTTTTGTATCCCACATAGTATTTCACATGCCTTTGAAGTAATTCATGTGGTTATGTATGTAGCCATTTTTAGATGTTGCAAGCTTTTGTTAGATCTAGACTCTACTTATGTTATGACTCTTTTTCTATCCATATCACTCTTTGACCCGTGTAGATAGTATGCTGCTTGGATTGATTGCATAGAGAATATCTCTCATATAGAGTTCCACTATTCTTACATTGGTAGGAAGGAAAAAGTCATAGCTGATAATATAATCTCTCGGGCTTCTAGTATTTGAACCACAATATAGTGGTGGGATGTACCATCTTTCGTTACTATTTTCGTTGTTTTTATGCTAACAACACACCTAGATATAGGTTATGATAATGGTTTCCTTATATGAATTCATTGTACTAGTTTTTTCTCTATTTAATAATATTCCTATATGAAGGGCTAGATGATGAGTGTGCTACAGAGGTGTCAACCTAGTTAGAAGGTCTCAATGCTCATATTGATACTTTTCACCTATAACCTTCATTAAAAAAATTCATAGAAGTATGTATAAGAACTCTTGTGGAGAAATGATTATTAGGCATACAAGAATTCTCTGAATTTTTTAATTTTGGTAAGTGAAGATTTCCATACGTATAAAAAATTACAAGAAAATCAATTGATCTTCTAACCTAAGTAGATAACCAGAACCTAGATAAGGAATGGAAACTCTAATCCATGGAATCTTTTCACGAGCCCTATATCAATTTGGCTAAGGAGGCCTCATAACGTGAATTAACCAATTAACATAGCTGAAGTACAAAATAATATGCTCAATTCAACATACAATAAAATAACCAACAGTAAGACAAAACTAACTATGGTAAATATACTAGTGATGATGTACCTCATATGCTCTTATCTAGACTAGCAACAAATATATACATGGAAAACAACTAACAACAAATGAGATAAGAATGTGTACTAAACAAAAAAGGATTTCCAATCACTTCAAGACTTCATATGTGGGAACATATTTTGTAAATAAAGATTATACTCTCATAGCATGCGATCAATCTAAACATAGCAAATAAAATAAAGAGTTTGACACCTTGGATACAATCAGGGTAAGGAGATACAAACTCCTTAAAAACTCACATCAAAATCACATACACATAATAGACATATGTAATATAAATTAACTAATTTACTATAGCATAAGCAATGATTAAAAAATTATAGGTATGTAGCATTGAATTGAAAGAAAGCATGTGAAAACATATAACAAATAAGGTTTCTCATCAGAGTCTACAACTAGTACGTTATTTCATACAAGATAAACACTTAGAATAGACTGACACATAATCTAATCACGCATAATGTCCAAAAAATAAATATATAAGTGATAATTATAGCAACATTACATATAATAAGTAAACAAAAAGCATGCAATAAACAATAAAAGCTTTCTAATCAGAGTATAAACTTCACAATGTAGAAACATATACATTTATCCTCTTAATGTACTAACCACATATTTAGGCATGCATAATAATAGATATTACGAGCTAAACTCATATAGAATGCTATTTGATGAACACAAGACTGACATCGAGGTAACAATACCAATATTGCAGATACTTTTGTTTTATATTTGTAAAACTCTTGCAAATGCACAAATCATTTTTATAGAAAATGATAAGCATACTTTTGAGGTCAATTTAAGGAAGGAATATATGAGGTTTTTAATTTATTATTCAAACTCTTAAAAACAAAATTAAATCTTAAACATCCTATCATAATATTTTGATTTGTGTTTCCTAATCTAATAACATAAAAAATAAACATAGGTATGTATTCAATAAACAATAATGCAAATTTTTATCATTTATAATAGTGGAGTATTTATGGATATAATAATTAAGTTAATTATACTTGCTTATATTATTTATGTTATTAAAGATATAAATCGATATTTATTGATTTTTTTCTTTTTAGTATGAAAGTGTTCTTAGGCGGGGTTCAAACTCTTTTGTTTAATATTAATTAACTAATATCTTTAGGTGGGGCCTATTAATTAATTAAGTATAAAATTTTAGTTTTATTTCTAAGAAAATTGCAAATCATCTAATTACAGCTTTAGACAGAGTCAATTAATTAGACTTTATTCAAAGTGTTTAAATTAAACATAAGAATTTAATTATCCGAGTACTAACTTTCAAGTTTTAAAACTATTATTAAAAATATATTGTTAATACATTTTGAATAATAGTTCTTATAAAAAATTTTAAAATAGAGCTTCACTCTAATTACCGAGCGATTGTACCAAGAAATAAAAGAACACTACTCTAAATCAGGCTAGATAATTAAACCTTAAAATCTAATTTTCAGATTTAAGTTTGTAATGAAAAATAATATATTTCTCTCTAACATCTTTAATATAAAATCTTTAATAAAAACAAAATCAATTTATTTTATAGAAATGTTTTACCTATTTGATATTTTGCAAGCATAATAACGTTATTATTATATCATATTTACAAATAGCCAATCATGTTAAAGTTAATCACAGACAAATTAAATATAACATAAAAATAACTATAAAGAATTCATTTAAAATTATACCTCACAAGAATCCTTATAAAAATTTGATGCTAATTCTATTTCTAGAAAACCTCAAAATGGATTTGCATTTTTGTTTATTGAATCAAGAATTATAAATCTACAAAGCATAACTAGTTCCTCTCAAAAGAGAAGAACTTTAAAACTAAAAAAACTAAGAACTAGAGTGAGAAAGATAAGATATTTGTGATTTTAGGGATAATGTTTACAATGGGGGAGAGAGTACTTTTATAAATGAGGAAAATGCCAAAAAAAGTAGGAAAATATCTCAAAAGTTGATTTTGGATGCGTTTTGATAGGCTCGCATCGGTGTGTGGGCGATATTTAAGGCAAACGAGCATTGGCAGGTATGGAAATGTGGTAGGCATGTCCTGGGCGTGTGTTGGGAATATGCTAGCTTGGGCACGGGACTCGACATTTTTGACCCATATTGTCCAATTTTTTATTTTTTGACTTTTTCTCATTTTGTTCTCAACATATTTGTAATATATTGCCTCTATTATTTTTCTTTGAGCCTTTAAGTTATTTTTGAATGAAAATACTTAAAAAAAAAATACCAATTATTCCAAAAAGAAAAATTTATATAAAAATATGATAAAATCATACAAATATAAATCTATTTAATCAATTAAAGTACATTAAAATATGGTAATTTTAGTGCTTTTAGGCACTCATCACAACCCCTAACCAACTTCTTGCTAGTCCCTTAACAAGAGAAGCGGTAAAAACTAAAATAAAAACTAAAAATTAAACTATCCTAAATCACTTTCGTGGATTGACACAGTTGCATTCAACATATGCAACAAGTCGTTAAACCCCTAGGTTGCACTAGTGAACTAGTTTAAGTCTCGTGAGAATTTTTAGTAATTATATCCACAAACATTGAACTAAACAAAACAATCTTTAAAATAAAACAATAGAACAAGTAAAATAAAACACAAAAAAATTCATACTTAAAATTTCATTTAAGTTTTATAATTAAAACTTTTAAGCATAGATTATTCTAATTTCTTAAACATTCATGATTTACTACAATAATTAGTCGAAAATCACTTTTATATTTTAATAAAAAATGTTTTGTTTTCACTTCCCAATTTCAATGTTAGGAATTCAAATTCGCTTTGACTATACTCCTCATAAGTCAATACTCTCAATTCACTGAATCTTATGGGTTCAAGCACTCATAGTAAGGTGTATGTGAATAGAAATTATGTTTAGAAATGAACTACTAAGTCTGTATACTTTCAAAAGAAGAAATGCTCAAAATAGTACATAACTTTTATCACATAAAAGGAATCAAATGTATTAATTATAAAGATATCATATTGATTATTTTCATGCATTAATCAAACTCATTAAGAAAGAATTTCAAGAAATATGACTTTTAGAAGTGTAAGAAAAATAAATGCAATGACTTTTAAGGGAATTATTTCCTATATTTATTTTGTACTAACCAACTCTCACAAGTGTTTAAGGCTAGAAAGGTTGTAGTACGTAAATTATATTATATATTCTTTATCTCTTTCTCTTTCTCTCTTTTAAAGAGATTTTTCAATATATTTTTTTAAAGAGTGGACCCATGTACAAATTGTACATTTTGTAGGATTTTGGTGAGTGGTTAATTTTGTGGTTTTTCTGTTTGATTTTGGTTTTTCTGTTTGATTTTGGTTTAAGTAACCTCATATATGTTTTTTTTTAGGTAAAAATCATGCATGAATAAGATGAAGGAATATATTATCAATTTCTACTTAAATAATTTAATCTAAGCAAATGAAAAATAAATATACAATACTCTATTGAGATGAGAAAATTCATACATTCAATGCTTATATCTATAAAGATCATCTAAAATTTTGAAGAAATAGAATAAGTGTTTTGAGTAGAAAGAAAATATTTCACACAGAATAAAGAAAATTAAGGCTCAAATAATATCTCACAAGGGTAGTCTCTACTATATGATTCCTAAACATCTATTTTGGATTCGTTTCATTTCAAAATTTTATCATAAAATATTAGTTATGACACAAACTTACTAATTATCATATTACTCCATGATATGTTTTTTGGAAATTAATCTGATAATGTAAAATGACCTAATTATTGCTTAAACTTAATTTTTAAGACATGATTATTTTTGTGACAAAAATTTAAACACTATTCTAATTTACCTAAACACACAAATAAAGAAAATAACACACATATATAAAACGAAAAAAAATAAATTAAAGGAAACAATTAATATGAAAATACACAACTAAATAAGCAAAATAAAGGCACATTGTTTATAAAAAAATTTAAATTTTGCCTTATTTGTGTAACTTTTAAATCCTACCACCCCTAACTTAAAATTTACATTGTCCTTAATGTAACAAATGGAAATTGTAAAAAGAGAAGGGATAGAAAAGTTACCAAATTGCTTTATGAGTTAAGGATTTTGATAGAGAACGCTAGCAACCAACATCAGATATGAATTATACAAACAGGTACTCTAACACATCTTAATAAGCAATTACTTTATGCAATAACGACTTAAACGACAATAAAAAAGGCCTAAATAGGCATAATTTTACATTTCAATTTTAAAGAAGTAAATGTGACGACTCTATAAAAATAAAGTCATTAATGCACATTTTTACTTAATATTTGCTCATTTTAATCAATAGTAGTATTTTTAGAGCTAAAAATATTGAAATATAAATTTTTTAGTTAAAAGGGGTAAAAATATAATTTTTTGAGATGTTTTTGGAATTTTTATAGATTGTTTTATAAATTTTTAATGTAGGATTAATCAGAAGCTGCCACATGCATGACACGTAAGCATGAAAGCTGACGAAGCAAGCCACCCAAATGCTATGCCAACAAAGACACCCAATCATAGATCACTGAGTATGTAGTGTGATGTAGCACCATGCCACATGTTAGCACGACGTTCATTCTGACTTCGTCCCATTTGGTCAACGTGTTTGTCATGTGTCTTCACCTAATTCGTCCAACTATTCTGCCCATACCCCACACCATCCGTAACTATGAATCATGTTGTACCGCATGATGTTGACTTTGCATACGTTGGCCAAACTAATATTCATTTGCCACATGTTGCGCTCTAATTTCCCTGTGAATTTTGTATGCCATGTGTTGAGCCCTCATTGGCTAGTGTTGTTAATTTTTCTTGTTTTCATCTCAACCCTTGACCTAAAACTGTTCTGACGGTCCAAATTCAATCTAAGCTATATTTAACCCCTAATCACCCCATAAACCCTAATGAGTAGTATTTAACATATTTGTTTATGAGTTTTTGGAGCTAAAAATATAGAAAAATTAAAAAAGAGATACAATTTTGGGGGAGATTCAAGAACAGATTAGTATTACGATTCAAAATATTGATTGTATATCTTATTCTACTCAATTTTTTATCAATTTTTATGTCTTTTTTTTATAGAAAATATGAGTTTTATGAATAAAATTATGTCTAGTTAATTTATTAATATAGAGATTTTATAAACCCAATTTTCACCATATGATGATCGTATATTTTATCCTAATTATACTTTTAATTTAATTATATTATTTAATCTAATTTTTATACTATAAATTATTAGGCCAATAATTGATTTATAGAGGTAATTAAATAAATATGATAGAATTATTTAAGTGTTTGTCTTGGTTAAATAGTATGCATAGTTTCTATGTAAAGATGTTTAATTCTTTTGTATGTGATCTATAATTAATAAGCATAATAAATAGTATGTAATTTAATTGATATAAGAATGAGATTAGGTTAATTACTATATGATGTGTAGTTTAATTAAAAGAGAAATATATGATATATTAGATTCAATTGATTATGTAATTAATTAATAATTATATTGACTGAATTTTAGTGATTCACATGTTTCGAAAATTAAGAGATTAAGCATTCCTAGACACTTTATTATATATCTTATTAGCTACTAAAACTGATTTAATTAATTATTGTTATTTATTGTTATTTCTTTTACTTTTGCTTTCTTAAAATATAAAAACACAAAAAAATTGATTTTTTTAAATTAGTTTCTAGTAACATAATCTCTGTGGAAATAATTTTTACATATCATTATATTACTTGTTGCGATACATATACTTACGCATTCATTGCACACAATTCGTGTGTCTCAATCATGTTTTTGGTGTCGTTGTCGGGGATGGGGATTATAAGTATTAGAAATTAATTTTTTATTTTATTTTATTTAGTTATCTAGTTATTTATTTATTTATTTATTTTAGTTAATTTCCTTTATTTATTTTTTAAATTTTTTGACTTATTTATTTTTAATTTAGACACACATTTAAGTATATTGTATGAGCAGAGTTCGTGAGGGAGAAATTTTGCCTTTAGATCTTGAAATTGAGCGTACTTTGAGGTCAATAAAAAACAACAAGTTGTCATTCAAGTGGAAGAAATGGCTAATCTATTAAAAATAAACAATAATGAGCTAAATTTGAACAATCAGTTACTTTTTATGGATGATAGGGACAAAACTATGAATGAATATGCAATACCTATGTTAGAAGGGCCAAATCCAAGTATTACAAGGCTAATTAGTTTAAACTAAAGCCATTGATGTTTCAAATGCTACAAACAGTTGAATAATTCAGCGGATTGCCAATATAGGATCCTCGTCTTCATCTTAGATTGTTTATTGAAGTTGGAAATTGATTCAAATTTAGTGGTGTGACCGAATAGGAATTTTGGCTTAGATTATTCCCTTATTCTTTGTGAGATTGTGTTTGAGCTTGGATAAACTCTTTGCCACTTGGTTCCATTACAACTTGGAATGATTTGGCGAAGAAATTATTGATGAAATACTTTCCACCAACAAATAATGTTAAGCTTAGGAATAACATTACCTCATATACACAATATGAAGGATAATATTTATACAAAGCATGGGAAAGATTCAAAGAATTTTTAAGGAAGTGTCCTTACCATGGTACCCCTCATTGGATCCAAATGGAGACTTTCTACAATGGTCACAATGCTCAAACAAGAATCATGATTAATGCATCTACTAATGGATTTTTGTTAGCCAAATCTTACAATCAAGCTTATAATTTACTTGAGAAAATAGCTAGCAATAATTATCAATAGCCAATGGATAGAATGCTAGCCACTAAAATAGTAGTTAGAGTGCATAAGGTAAATGATATCATGACACTTACAACTCAAATATCATCTTTGGTAAATATTTTGAAGGCTTAAAACTCGCAAGCGAGTATAAACTAGGTCTTAGATTCAAGGGTGTCTTGTGTGTTTTGTAGAGGAGCCCATTTGTTTGATAATTGTCTAGATAATCCTAAATCAGAATTATATGTGGGTAATGTGAATCAAAACAATAATCCATATTCGAACACATATAACCCAAGATGGAGACAACATCCCAATTTCTCTTGGAATAACAATAATCAAGGTGGTAATCAATTGAATCATCAAATATTTCCACCACCAGGTTTCCAACAACCATAAAAATCACAAGCCTAAGAAAAGAAGCCACCTACTGAATACAATACAAATGCTTTAATGGGGATGATGAAAGATTTCATCCAATCAATAAATACAAAATTGTCTACTTAAGAGGATTTAATTCTGAAATTAGACTCAAATGGGGAAACTTACCCAGACCATAAGTTAAAGACCTCAAAGTAACCTTCCAAGTGATAGAATTGTAAACCCAAGAAGAGAAAGTCATGAGCATGCCATAGCCTTGAAGAATGGTAAAACTCTAAAGGAGGAAGATGAGACTCAAAAGGATGAGGAGAATCATGAGACTAAAAAGGATAAGAAGGAACTGAAAACTAACAAGGATGATGAGGAATTAGTGGATAAAGAGAGCAAAGGATTGGTAGATAAAGAAAGTAATGGAAAGGAAATAATTCATCCAAAGAAAAAAAACCTTTATAAACCCACTATTTCTTTCCTTCAAAGATTGCAAAAGAAAAAGTCAAATACTTAGTTTTCAAAATTCTTGGAAGTCTTCAAGAAACTGTACATAAATATATCATTTGTAGATACACTTGAACAAATTTTGTCTTATGCAAATTTTCTAAAGGACATCCTGTCTAATAAAAGGAGACTTAGATATAATGAAATGATAACCTTGAATGAAGATTGTAGTGCCATCCTTGCTAGAAAAATACTCCACAAAATAAAAGATCTAGGTAGTTTTGACATCCCTTACACTATTGGGAACATCCACTTTGAGAAAGTACTATGTGACTTGGGTTCCAACACAAACCTTATCTCATTATCGCTCTTAAATATATTAGGGGTTGGTAAAGCCAAACCCACTTTAGTAACATTATAAATGACAAATAGATGAATTAAGTGATCTAGAGGTGTGGTAGAAAATGTGCAAGTAGAAGTAGACAAATTCATTTTTCCGATGGATTTCATTATACTAGACATGGAAGAGGACCTATCATACTTCTTCGTCCATTCTTAGCAACCAAAAGAGCACTCATTGATGTACAAACAAGTGAACTTACAATGAGAGTGCAAGATGAATAGGGGACATTTAAAGTTTTTAAAGTATCTGAACCCCCTGATATTGATAATGCTAATGAATGCTTTAAGATTAATGTTAATAATTGTGAGGATAACTTAAAAGAATTTTTTGAGTTGCTCACACTTAAGACTGTTACACATGATGCTATGAACAAGAACATAAGCTCACCCAAAAACAACTCAACTTGTTTTAACTTTGAAAGTATGGAATCAAAGTTTAATATTCTGAACTGTGTGAATTTTTTGGAGGCTTTGCCTCTCATGTGTGTATCAAAGACGTTTATGAATTTTTTTTGAGATAGGATCTAAGATCAAACCATAAATTGAAGGGATACCAAGTTTATACCACACACTTTTACCCCTCCCATCACTAATCAAGTCGGCAAAGGAAAGAGTCCAATAAAAAGGTGAAAAAGATGTTGGAAATACATAAATTAGATTAGTTACGGTGGAATGCTTATAAGAATGCCAAAAAGTACAAAAAGAAAATAAAAATATGGCATGATAAGAGAATTGAGTATTGTTTTTTAAAGCAAAACATAAAGTATTACTCAGCAAATCATGACTCAAACTATTTTCACGCAAACTCAAAAGTAAATAGACATAAAGGTATGTACCTTAAGAGTTGATATGAACGTCTAGTCAAGGATGTTAAACATGATGCTGGTTGAGAGGCAACCCAATGTTATTTTACTTATATTTTTTATTATTTTGTTTTATAGGTGAATAAATATGGAGAGAAATGACACAACAAGATAGAGCAATTTCAAAGACAAATGTGGTGTGCCAAGACTAAGGGAGTTTTCTTTCCTTTTACTTTTTCATATTTATATGTGCACATTGGAGACAATGTACAATTTAAGTTTGGGGAAGTGAACTTCATTCTCTACTTTAATATTTAGTATGCATTTTCAATTTTTAAGAAATTTTATTATTATTTTTAGGATGTCTTTAATCATGATTTGGGTAGAAATTAACAAATATATGGAAACTAGATGCATGCATGCTTAATATGAAACATATGAACTCAATGATAAAAATTAGTTATCATGACTAAGATAAGGAATATCAGATGCTTATTAAGATACTTACATTAGTCATGTGATATCCTTGCTAGTTTTGATTAAATTGATTCAATTTTTTTGCATATGTTCATGATTGAGTTTGGTGTTCTTATTGAGAGAAAATTTATAGTGAGTTAAGCGAGTTGATGAGATCTACAAAGTTTTATAATCTATTTTGATCATCTCTTGAGGCGAAATCTTGAATTTTATTTAGCAAAAGAGATTATTTAGGTCTTACTTGGATTGATTGAGCCTTTCAAGCTAACCATTGTTAAAAATCTTAACTCACCCTTTTGAGCCCAATAAAGAACCTTTCACATCTTTAAGTCACATTTTATGCCTAACCAATAAGCGTTACTTTTACCTTTGTACCTTTAGCTTTTATAAAAGAAAAAAATGCAATCATGTGTTATGCTATATAGTGACGTGAAATGTAGTGCACTTTATAAAAAAGGGAGAGAAAAAAGAAAAACTCACAACACAATTATCCCTCTAAATAAAAATAAAATAAAATTGCAAATAAGTTTAGAGGTGTTGTAAAGTTACAAAAAAAAAAAGATATGGTATAAAAGAATATGAAAAGAATGATAAGAAAGGGTGCACTAAAATATCAAGTTAAAGCTCAATTGTAGTTAAAAAAATGCATAATGAATAAAAAAAGTTAAGTTGTAGAAAGAGTTTAAATGTTTTCATTTATCGACCCCTACCTAAGCCTTACATTACAAGCAAGTGAAGTCTTTATTGATCTTTAGCTAAGTGCATATTTATATTAGTGGAGAGAGATATGAAAAATAGACTTACGAGACTTGTTCTAAAATTGAATTTATTAGATTTCTCATATACGTTGATTTCATGAATGCATTGGTTGATATCATGTGCCACACACACATACAAATAAATTTATTAAAACTTTGCATATCTTTGTATTGATGGAACGTTAATTGATGAATATGTGAACCTCTTTGTTATAGAATTGCAAGACTTTTGAAGAGGATAGTTTTTGCTAAATATGCATGTATTAATAGATATATATTTATGAATATACTACTGAAATCATTTGTTTAGTTAGACTTGGCTTAACTTGAGGACAAACAAATAGTTAAGTTTGGAGGTGTGATGACTCTATGAAAATAGAATGATCAGTGCACTTTTTTACGTAATATTTGTTATTTAAATCAATAAGTAGTATTTTTGGAGTTAAGAATATTAAATTACAAACTTTTTAGTGAAAAGAGGTGAAAATAAAAGTTTTCAATTTTTTTGAGATTTTTCTAAAACATTTATGAATTTTTAACACGACCAATTTGAAGCTACCACGTGGATGGCATGCAAGAAGGGGAGTTGACGGAGTAAGCCATATGGACGCCATGATAACAAAGACACCTTATCAAAAATCATCACGTGTCTAGTGTGATACAGCACCATGCCATGTGCTGGTAAGGTATTCATTCCAACTTCATCCCGTTTTGCTAATGCGCTCGCCACACATCTTCACCTGATTTGTCCAACCATTCCACCTGTGCACCACGCCATCCGTAACCATGAATCACGTTGCACCATATATTGGTGAATTAGTATGTATTGACCAAACCAGTCTTCCCTTATAACAAATCGTGCTCTAATTCTCCCAATAAATTATGTATGCCATGTGTCGAGCTCCCATTGGCTGGCGATGTTAAGGTTTCTTATTTTGATCTTAGCCCTTGATCTAAAACTAATATGATAGTCCAAATTTCACTTGAGCTATATTTAATCCCCTAATAATAAACCATAATGAGGCATAATTAACATATTTTTTATCAGTTTTTGGAGCTAAAAAAAGAAAAATACAGAAAAACTTAAAAGGAGATACAATTTTTGTGAAGATTCAAGAGTAGATTGGTATTAGAATTTAAGGGATTTATTGTATTTCTTCTTTTTACTTCTTTCTTTATCAATTTTTAGGTATTTTGTATGAAAAATATGAGCTTTATTAATAAAATTATGTCTAGTTAATTTATTAATCTAGGAATCTTATAAACATAAATTTCATCATGTGATGATCTAATATTTTAACTCAATTATGATTTTTATTTAATTATATTATTTAATATGATTTTTATGCTATTTATTGTTTGGCCAAGAATTGATCTATGATGTAATTAAAGAGATTAGAGAGAATTATTTAATTGTTTGTCTTGATTAAATAACATGCATATTTTCTGAGCAAAGATGTATGATTTTTATGTATGTGATCCATAATTAATGAACTTAATAAGTAGTATGCATAGTTTCTAAGCAGAGATGTATTTTCATGATATATATGTCGAAACTTACCATTGTACATATTACTCTATACCTTACCATTTAACAATATCTTCTAAGAAGTTGCATATCCATTCGTCTTCTTTACTACATTTATCTAAAGTGATTAACTCAGATTCCATTGTGGATCAAGCAATGTACATTATTTTTAAGGACTTCTATGAAACAGTTGCACCACCCAATGTAAATATATATCCACTAATAAACTTTGGGTCTTTCATGTCTGATATCCCTTTTACATCATTGTATCCTTCTAAATTAGCTACATATCTTGTGTAATGCAGTCTATAGCTACGTGTGTATCTTAAGTATTATTTTAATACTTTCTAGTGATCAGATAATGTATTACTGGTATATCTACTCAATTTACTTACAACGTAAGTTATATCCAGTCTTGTACAACTCATCAAGTACATAAGACTTCCTATCACTCACTCTAGAATATTCCATGTTAGATACATTCTCATCTCTATTCTTATATAGGTGTAGATTTACATCTATCGATGTTCTAATAATTTTGGAATTACCATTGTTAAATTTCTCAAGTATCTTGTCAATATAGTGACATTGACTTACAATGCAACTACTTGGTATCCTTGATATCTTGATTCCCAAAATTACATCAACAAGTCCCACGTCTTTTATGTCAAACCTTGAATTCAACATATTCTTAGTAGATCTGATCATTTGATCATTACTACCACAAGTAACATATCATCAACATAAAGACATAAGATGAAATAACCATCTTCAGTGTCCATGGCATTGATTTTAAAGCCATTTGTCTTCATGACATTATCAAACTTTTCATACTACTATTTTGGTGCTTGTTTTAAGCCATATACTAAATTTACCAATCTACAAACATTTCCATCTTGCCTTGGGTTAGAAAAACCCTTGGATTTTTTCATGTATATTTCTTCATCGAACTCTCCATTTATAAAGGCTATTTTTACATTCATTTGATGTATCTCAATATTTCACAAAGCTACGATAACAATTATCATTCTTATGGATTTTATTCTCATCACAAGAGAATAAATATCAAAGTAATTAAGGTCATGTCATTGTTTGTATCCCTTAATTACAAGCATGAACTTGTACTTTTTAATGGATCCATCTGATATACGTTTTCTCATAAACATCCATTTAAATCTGAGTGTTTTACAACCTGGAGGTAAACCAACTAGTTCCCACGTGTGATTTTGTAGAATGGACTCAATTTCATTGTTAATGGCCTCTTTCCATTGAGGACCTTCAGAAGAGTTCACAACCTCTTTATAGGTCTGAGGTTCACTTTCTAGCAAGTAGGTCAGAAAATCTAGACTATAGAACATTTATGTATGAACTCTTTTGCTACGTCTGGGTTTAACCTTAACCTCACCCTCATCCTTAACCTCTTGTTGAGGTTTTTGGTCTTGACTATATTCATTCATAGTCTCATAAGTTTATTTAGATAAACTTGATTTCCCTTGAGATTTACCTAAAAATACATGTTTAAAGAACGATGCATTCCTTGATTATATTATCGTGTTCTTTTATATGTCTCAATTTTTTGATACATGCACAAGAAACTAATAAACACTACTATTATGTGCATATCTAATAAAGATGCAATCTATCATTTTTGGACCTATCTTCACCTTCTTAGGTATAGGTATGACTACTTTAGCAAGACATCCCAACACTTGTAAATATTTATAGAAAGCTACCTTTCATTTAATAATTCATACGGTCTCTTATCTACCTTTTCTTGGGGTACTTTATTGAAAAGGTAGTTGGTTGAAAAAATAACTTGCCCTTAAAAGTTCTATGATAACCTAAAATCTACTAGAATTACATTCATCATTTCTTTCAAGGTACGATTCTTGTACTCAGTAACACCATTTTCCTAAGGTGAATAACGTGCTATGGTTTTATGTATAATTCTATGCTATGCATAGAATTCACCAAATAGTGCTTTATACTCACCACTACGATAACTACATAGTACCTTGATTATCCTATTGAGTTGATTCTCAACTTCTGCTTTAAAAAGAATAAACTTTTCTATACCTTCATCTTTACTATTAAGTAAATACACATAGTAGTATTTCTTGCTAGCATCGATAAAAATAATAAAATACTTATTGTCATCCCTTGTTTGAAGAAATATTAAATCACATAGATTACTATGCATTAAGTCAAGTGGTTCAGTATTCCTTTCAATCGAATGGAACAATGACCTGGTCATTGTTTCCTTAACATAAGTCTCACACTTGTGTTTGAAATCAATTTAAACATGGGTATATGATCCAAGTTAATTAATCTATGTAATATATCATATTTAATATGACATAGTCTATTGATGAGTGCTCAAAAAAGAAATAAAATTACCATGATTTTATACACATTAATTGATTAAAAATATATATATTTATATGATTTTATCATATATTTATATATATTTGTCCTTTTAGAATCACAAATATTTTTATTGTTTTTCAGGTATTTTCGCTTAAAAACGTAACTTAAAAACTCAAAGAGGAATACTGGAGGCAATACATCACAAATATATTTATAAAATAAATGAGGAAATGTCAACAAATATGGAAAAATTGGACAAAATGGTCAAAAATGTCAAAAAGAAGTAAATCGTGCCACCCAGCCACGCCGACCACGCCTGCTCTCCATTCAGCGCACGTGCATGTGCCCATCTGTGCACGTTGCCCCGCCCATACCAACATGACATCATCAGTATGACATCATCATTCACTACTCCGCGTTTTCTCCATTTTTAATCATTTTTTCACCCACTTTTTCTTCTCATCCTCACCTATAAATACCCTCATTCTCTTCATAACTAAACACACCTCAAAACACATCTTCTCTTCTCTTTATTTCTCTCCTTTCTTAGTTTTTTTAGTTTTTCTTAGTTTTTAGTTTTTCTTAGTTTTAGAGTTATTCTCTTTTTGAGAAGAACTAGTTATGTTTTTGTAATTTATTTGCTTTTCGATTCAATAAATGGGAGTGCAAATTTCGTTTGTAGGTTTTCCAACAACGGGAATAACATCAAAGTACTATAAGGATTTTATTTTCTTTACAATTATTTTTTATGCTTTATTCTTACATGTTATATTTAATTTGTCTATGATTAAATTTAACTTTGTTGGATGTTTATAAACATGATATAATAATAACGTTGTTATGCTTGCGAAATATTAAATAGGTAAAAATTTCTAAAATGAATTGATTTTATTTTTATTCAAAATTTTATATTAAGAATATTAGAGAGAAATATATTATTTTTCATTACAAACTTAAATCTGAAAATTAGATTTTAAGGTTTAGTTATCCGGTCTGATTTAGAGTAGTGCTCTTTTATTTGTTGGTACAATCGCCCGGTAGTTAGAGTGAATCTCTATTTCAAAAGTTTTTATAAAAATTATTATCTGAAAATGTATTGACAACATGTTTTCAGTTGTGGTTTTAAAACTTGAAAGTTAGTACCCGGATAATTAAATTCTTAGGTTTAATTTGGACACCTTGAATAAAGTTTAAACTGTCTAACCCCACCAAATATGACATTTAAATGGTTCATTTTCAATCTCTTAGAAAAAAGAATTAATTTAATTAACCAAATTAGTTATCAACCCCACCCATAGGTGTTAATTGATTTGTTTAGTTAACAAAGAATATCTAACCCCACCAAAAGTGGTATTCATATAAAAAAGAGAGAATCAATAAATATCAATTTATATCTTTAATAACCTAAATAATATGAGCAAGCATAATTACATAGTTATTATATCCATAAATACTCCACTATTATAAAAGATAAAATTTGCATAAATGTTTATTGAATCTGTATCTATGTTTATTTTTATGTTATTAGATTAGAAACACAAAAACCCAAATATCGTGACAGGATGTTTAGGATTCAATTTCATTTTTAAAAGTTTGAATAATAAATTAAAAACCACATATATTCCTTCCTTAGATCGACCTTGGGAGTATACTTATCATTTTCTATGAAATGATTCGTGCACTTGCGAGGGTTTTATAAATATAAAACCAAAGTATTGGTAGGATCGACGATGCTGGTTGTGCTCATAATCTACCATGCCATAAATTAGAAGACTTAAGCAAATAAGTACAAGAAATTAACTATTAATTTTCTTAGGCATTACTGTTGTAATACTTAGCTTAAACAACCTATTACATAGATACCTTTTTCCCACAAATATAACCCTTTTAGTTAACACAAACTTATCTAACTCAAAGATAATTCTAAAGCCATGCCTATTTAGTAACAAATAGAAAACAAGATTCTTGCAAAACTCAGGTACAAACAATACATTATTCAGAGTTAGATCCTTTTCAAAGGTCATCTTCAGTACTACTCTTCCTTGCTCTTCAACAATAGAAGTAGCAAAGTTTCCCATAAATAACTTCTCACTATCCTTGACAGGTTCAAAAGTGGTAAATAGCTCATTGTTTGAGAAAACATGCATGGTTACACTAGTATCAATCCACCACTCCTTTAGATTTGACCCTATCAAGTTTACCTCAAAGACAACTGCACATAAGTCAACATCAAAGATAACTTGAGTGTTGCCTTACTACTCTTGTTTTCTTTTGGAAACTTGCAATTTGGGGCTTTATATCCCGTCCTCTAATAATTAAAGCAAATCCTTCTAAAGCTTAACTTATCAAAAGTTGTTTATTTAGGTCCCAACTTAGACCATTTACCTAGCTTACCCTTATTCTTATTGTGCTTGGAGCTTTGACTATGCTCCATCATATTAGCCTCTTTTAATAACTACAATTTGATGCGATATATTCTCTTTTATAAGAAGTCTTGTTGTCTTCTTCCACCATAAATCTTATAAGAAAGTCTTCCAAAGACACTTCCCTTTACTTATACTTAAGGTAGGCCTTGAACTCTATCCATAAAGAGGCAACTTCTTAATAGTAACTACAATTTGAAAGGTCTTACTCAGTACCATCCCTTCATTATGCATTTCTGTTAAGATATCTTGGATCTTATACTTGACTTCTTACTAGTTTAGAATCCACCATCCTATAATTAAGAAAGAAACTAACCAAAATATTCTTGGCATTGGTATTTTTCATTTCATACTTCCGGTCTAATGACTCCCACAATTCTGTAGTTATCTTATCCTCATTATACTCATTATACAAGGAGTCATTTAGGATATTTAGAACATAGTTCTGCATAGGGAATCAAAATGCTTCCATGTTTCAATAGCATTAGCAGATTTAAAATCCTACTTAACCTTAGATTGATTCGAAGATTCTTCAATCAAGAATTTTGTCAAATTGAAGGTGGTAAGATAAAATATCATCTTACTCCACCTTTTGAAGTTCAAGTAATTGAACTTTTCCGGTTTCTCTACCACAACATGATTCAAAGGAACCAAAATTGGTAACATTGGGTTAACCCCATGAGCCACAGATGACCTCATTATTTGGTTCACATTAGAATCACCCACGATAGGACCAAAAATATTCATATTTGGATTCTCAGTTTGGGATAAAGGAGTAATTATCTTAGAAGTCTTTTTTGTTTTCTTTTTTGAAAAATACACAATAGAGAAATAAATTTGAAAACATCAAATAAAGTTTTAGTTTATAAAACAAAATTGTTGGAACAAGTTAGAAACACTATTGAAATAAAATGAACAAGGAATAAAAAAATTATAATTATAATTATAATCCAAAAAAAATTGAAATTGTCATCCCAAGTCCTAAAGCAATACAAAGGTAAAAGGCATAAGATATAAAAGAAAAGCAGCTTACCTTAACTAAAACAAAACTGTAAACAACATATTAAAAGAAAATAAAACAGTAAAAAAAAATCAAAATGAATTATGTTATATATTGATCATATAAAAGATAAAGATCAGATAAAGGCAAAGCTAATAAAGGAAATACTTACAATATAGGTAGCAGTATTGAAATTAATAAAACTAAAATATATCAATATTAATTAAGCATTGAAAAGTAAAGAAGTTGTAACAATACTATAAAAAAAATAGTAGAAAAATAAAATTATAGTTTGGTAAGAATAACAAAAAAAATTGTTTGTCCAAGAAAAACATAGGATTGTAAGAAATAATATATGTACAAACAAATTAAAAATAAAAATATATTATTCTAAATTAGAAATAAATAAATATAAATATATAAACTATAAATATATGTATGACCGAGGCTCAGTATCACACGGTGTCCTTAAACATAATCTTTCCATTCATCTAGGTGTTTGAGAACTCCAAAAACTTATCTCACTAAATATAACGATCAATAATAACAAATATACACTACTATGTATATATAGAACTTCACCAAGAGCACAATGGGAGAACAAGCCAAATAAATGACTTCAACACTAGTAAAAAAAGGCCCAACTCGTCACAATTTTATATTTCAAGTTTAAAGAAATAAAAAAAATTACATTTCAATTTTAAAGTTATAAATATTTCAATTTTATGAAACAAAATAACAGCTTTACATTTCAATTTTAATTCAAAAATTTCAACAACATTATTTATAAATATGAGAGTAATGAAACTCTATGCCTGTAACTTTCTCTAAACAGTTAACCCAATAAAATATCACATCCATGTCACCGAGAGTGAACTAGTATGAAAAAGTGTAACAATATAAACCAAATTCGACTCTAGCCAAAGTTGACTCCACTTAAGGTTGGCAGCATAAATAACACATGTATTGTCACTACAAGTTTTGCTTCAAAAGCATATGAGATCCTAAGTGGGATGCACAAACATCATTTAAGAATTAATATTGAGGATCAAAAAACACTTACACACCTAAACAAGCCTCACAATCCAAAAGTAGTAAAACTTATATTAACCTTTATCCACCCCAAAGCTGACTAAATAACCTCTACAATGCATAGAGTCCGTTATGAGATATCTTGTATCTATAAATGGTTGAACACATAAAGTTCATTCATTGTATTTTGCATGGATCTACATTATGGTAGACCCATTGTATAAAAAAAATCACAAAACTGTAAAAAATGCAAAACTCAAAGTTGTCTATCTGTTATCAAATCGACAATCATTTTTAGCTATTCTTATCACTCAAATGGTGGAAACAATCTTAAATTTCAATACATTTTTGAGATGTAACCCAAAATAAATTTTCATTATGGTTCTCTAAGGATCAAAGATGGTAGAATTTGTAGAAGGTTGCCTACCAAAGAAGGAGCACAAAAGATCCTAGTATATACATACAAAATGACTGCTAAAAAAATGAGATATATGTTTCTCCATTAAGCCACACAAGGAACATCTAGAAAGAAATAAATTTCCCATCTTTTTTAACTATGATTCTGTGGGAGTTTATTCTAAATAGTATGCCATAGTAGAATATATTGTGAGGATGGTATAAAAGGGCCTAGAAGACCTTACCTCAACTCTTTAGTTCCCTGAACGCACGTAATGAATCATAAGCCTTATTGTTAATAATTCCTCCCTTAATTAAGCATTTCCAAACTATAATGATCCTACCGGTCCTAGCAACTAACAATCGAATCTTGGAAGTAATATATGTATAAGAGTCCTTAAAAGACTATAACAGGTATCATTCATCTTCTTGTAAAAAATCCTTCAATAACGAATATATCGATGGGTCCGTTGAGGGTCTTTCATCCTTTAAATTAGAGAAGTACTCAGCCAATTATCAATCCAAAACCATACTATAGAGTTCTTGCTAACTAAGCCAAGTAAAGAGGTTGTAAACCCAACCATATGAAAAACCAAACATAATCGATATGTGTGCATCCTCTTTATCAAAGTATTATTCGTGTAAATAAAATAGAATGCTAGAGTTCCCTATGATAACCCACCATACAAAATTTCTTAACATAACCTCATTTGAAAAGTGAAGGTCTCACAATCTAAGACCTTCTTTCTCTAGTTGGAGACAATGATCCCTTTAAGCAACATGTACCAATTTAAGCTTATCTATTTTTTTAGACAAAAATAAATTATGGATTGAAGTTGTTAGAATATTCAAGACTAAATTTGGCCATTTTTACGTCAGAAATGAGTGAAAGAACATACTATGAGTGAAAGGAATCAAGCATCTATGCCCTACCAATTCTTGAAACCAAAACTTTATTGGAGCCCATGAAAAAGATTGATACCTAAGTAGTATATAGATGATCCCCTTGTATGCATCCTAAGTTATTTCCTATAGTGACTATACCTTGTCCTAAGGTACTTCTTTACCAAAGTAAACAAATATTTTATCACAATTGACTATCTAACCTTAAAGATATTCATACAATTGGAGAGCCTCAGATGAGTTGTGATAAAATGGAGAACTTATAATTAGTCCAAGACCTAATTGAGATACATTTTTAATTTAATTATTTATTTCTAATAGAATTTAAATTATTGATAAATATGAATTTAGAATTGATTGGTACTAGAATTCGTAGTGGTTTATGTAAAGTTTGTGAGTATTGATGATATTTGTAAATAAAACATTTTTATGTAATATTAGTTTCTAGGTATGTCTTTCAAGAATATTTTCAAGCCGAAGAAACTATCAAGCTTCAATGATTATATCGTAGGTATATCTCTATTCCCCTGTAAGTTAGATTTCATATTAGACACAAGAACATTCTTTAATGATAACTCTGTGTTTTAGAATTATTTTGTCCAATTTATAAATTATAATTGCTATGTTCTTAAGGTTTTTAATTAATTTTAAATTCCTAATTTATTATTTGGTGTTAGTTTTGTAAGAAATTATATTTTTAGAGAAAATGAAACAATTTAGTAAAAAAAAAAGAACTTAAATGCAAATAACAAAATTTGAAAATTTAATGTTAATTAAAAAGAGGGCTCAAATGTAATTAACAAAAGTTAACAAATTTAAACTTTTTTTTGGTGTAGAATGTAATTCCATATGCAGAATGAGCTATGCATGTCTCGAGCCGTTAGATTAGAATTTCAATAGTGCAGATCAGGAGAGTGAGATTCATACACTACGTAGGAGAGTGCACACAAAATTCCAACCTATCTCACGTTAGTGTAAAATGGGGTCCACCAGCCTATCTTCTTGTCAGCGTAGAGTGAGGCCCAACCTGTTTGCACATACATCGCATAATATGGGGTCCACCTGTCTGCAACATCAGCACGTAGAGTGGGGACCCAATTGTCTGCTCAACCAGCGTTCGAATGCGTTGTGACGCGGTCCACCGAAGCTTCATGCACCCGTGCATTTTGCCTAGCCCGCATACGCCACGTGTCTAATTTTTCCTTCCAACGAATCAACAGTTTCCACATGTCATGCATTGTGTAAGAAGATTTTAGGAAATTTTTCAGCTGCTCAGCTTAATGTGCACACATGGTTTGTGTTCCTTTTAAAAGAAAAAAATGTCTCTTTACTAAGAGGTGTGTATTTTTTTTTAAACAAAATAAAGAGCAAAAAAATTGAGGAGAACACATAGAGGCCAAAAAATTTGTGTTATTTTGTTTTGTTGTTGAAAAAATGAGAGAACCAACTAAAAGAAAAATATGAAGATAGATCAAAAATTTATTCTTTTGTTTGTAGTTGAATATTGAGTTCGCAACTCTTGAATATTAGGGCATTCTTAAATACTATTGTGCAATATTTTGAAAGGGAATATTGTTTGGAGATTGAGAAATAATATGATTCAAATGGATTAATTTGGTGAAATTGCAATGCAAGAATTTTCTTCAAGTGTTACACTTATATATTGTTAATTAGAATTAGTTTAGTTTAAATCTATCCAAATATTGATTGTTTGGATAAAATTAGGTTGAGATAATTTTAGTACTTAATAAAGATTAGAAACAAATCTTTGTGGGAATGATATCGTATTTATCACTTATTACTTGTGACCGTGTATACTTGCACATTGATGTTCTTTTTAAACAACAACATTTAAATAGGTGATTTGATTGAACGAGTGGTGATTAGATCGATCAAGCTTAATTAAAACTGGCTGAATTTATTTTTAATGTGATTAGATCGATACAAGAATTAACTCGATCGATTAAACACTAGATTGATTGAAATTAATGACTAGATCGGTCCACTTATTTCTAAATTAAATAATTTTTTCACTAGATCGATCGAGATTTAACTAGATCAATCGAACTATTCATATTCAATCGATCGATCAACGGATTTTTTTTTCAAATTTAACCTAATTTTTACTCGAGCAAACTACTATTTATACTATATTGTTCTTATATTTTCAAGCTTTCTAAATGCTTTTAAGGGCAGTTTTGTAATTAAACTTTGACCTAGGGTTTTTACTCATGTTAATTAATCAAACCATTGACTCACAAATTTTGTAACCACACAAGAGAATTATTCTCTTCATCTCATTCTCTCTTTTATTTTACAAATATAAAATCATAATTATTTAGGTTTCTTTATTTAGTTAATATGTCAAGCATTAATGATTATGTTTGATTGATTAATAAGCCTAATTAGTTTATGACATTTTCATCATATATTCTTATAGTTCTTCTTTATTAAGAAACACAAGGATTATCTAGGTAATTATGACACATTTAGACTAAAAATTTAATTATCCTACCGTATAAAGCATTATTAAAGTTTCTAATGGCTGAAACCAAAATGATGGTTAATCTTTCTGTATAAGTTTGAAAGTATTAGTTAGGGGTTATATGTGTATAAACCTCGAGACAACTAATAAAGTAGAGCTTAAAAATGAATTAATTTAATGGGTGTTGAATGTAAGTCAACCAATCTTGTCTTTCCATAGAGGTTTGATAGAAGAGGATTATACTATTTCTTAAAATGATAATTTTATAAAACTAATGTGTACCAATTTAAGCTTATCTATTTTTTATACCAAAATAAATTATGGATTGAAGTTGTTAGAACATCTAAGATTGAATTTGGCCATTTTTACATCAGAAATGAGTGAAATAACATACTATGAGTGAAAGGAATCAAGCATCTATGCCCTACCAATCCTTGAAACCAAAACTTAATTGGAGCCCATGAAAAATATTGATACCTAAGTAGTATATAGATGAGTGCCTTGTATACATCCATGTTATTTCCTATAATGACTAGACCTTGCCTTGAGGTACCTCTTTATCAAAGTAAACAAAATATTTATCTCAATTGACTATCTGACCTAAAAGATATTCATACAATTGGAGAGGCTCAGATGAGTTGACATAAAATGGATAGCATATAATTAGTCCAAGATCTAATTGAGATATATTTTAATTTAATTATTTATTTCTAATAGAATTTAAATTATTGATAAATATGAATTTAGAATTGATTGGTACTAGAATTGGTAGTGGTTTATATAAGGTTTGTGAGTATTGATGATATTCATAAATAAAACATTTGTATGTAATATTAGTTTCTAGGTGTGTCTTTCAATAATATTTTCAAGCCAAAGAAATTATCGAGCCTCAACGATTACATTGTAGGTATATCTCTCTTCTTGTGCATGTTAGATTTCATGTTAGACATGTAGAAATATTGTTTAAATAGGTCATTCGATTGAACGAGGGGTGACTAGATCGATCAAGCTTAATTAAAATTGGTTGATTTAATTTTTAATATGACTAGATCAATACAATAATTAACTCGATCGATCGAACACTAGATTGATTGAGACTAATGACTAGATCGATCAACTTATTTCTAAATTAATTAATTTTTTTACTAGATCAATCAAACTATTCATAGTCAATCGATCGAGCTTAACTAGATCGATCGATCAAAGAGCAGATTTTCAAATTTAACCTAATTTTTACTCAAGCCAATGACTATTTATACTATATTGTTCTTATATTTACAAGCTGTTTTAAATACTTTTAAGGACAATTTTGTAATTAAACTTTGACGTGTGATTTTTTCTAATGCTAATTAATCAAACCATTGTCTCACAAATTTTCTAACTGCAAAAGAGCATTATTCTTGTTAAGTATCCTTTTCCCACATTGGCTAGGAGCAAGGCATCAATGCAACTTATAAGCCTGAGCAACCCTTTACTCAATGAGATCTTATTGGGTTAAGTTAGGCCTGAGTTTCTAACATGGTATCAGAGCATTGCTAGATCGAAAAGTTTTGATATGTTTGGAGAATTATGTTTCAACCATTTTTGTAAAGTTATTGTATATTGGTAAGATTTTAGAACGAGATTTCATAGGAAAGATCCAACTATAACAAGAATAATCATTAATAAAAACAAAAAAAATAATATCTACCAATACTAGTAACAGGAGATAGTCCCCAAGCATCAAAATGAATTAACTCAAAAATATTATTAGAGATAGATTCACTATTATTGAAAGGTAAAGCTGACTTTTTTCCTAACTAGCATGAAGTACAATCAAAATTGTCTTTAGACATAGAACCCAATAGACCTTTAAAAGCTAAATATTGTACCCGAGTGGATGAGGCATGACCAAGATGAGAATTCCAAAGTGCGAGAGAAGGTAATGAAGAAACTACAGCAGTTGTAGCAGTAATAGAGATAAGAGCAACATATGGAAGATAAAGATTGTCTATGGGAAACATACGCCCAACCCTAGGATTGGTCCCAAGCTCTTGCCCTGTCCTTGGATTCTACATAATACACCCAAACTAATTAAAAATAAGGTGATATCATAATTCAACTAATTTTCCCACAGAGCACAAATTATAGGATAGGTTAGGTACATGGAAGACCCTAGGAACAGAGAGGTTAGAGGCCGAAACAAAACCTAGACTATTCCCATCCATGGTGGAACCATCAACTATATGAATATTAAGAGGATGTGGTGCAGGGTCAAGTTTGGAGAATAAAGATTAGTGAGGTGTCATGTGATTACAACATGGAGAGCAGGGGAAAGAGATGCATTACCAACGATACGAACAACTTGAGTTATGATCTTTTATAGTTTAGTGAGGGATAGTTTGATAGTGGATCCAAAATACTGGGACTTAGTTGAAATGCAAGGCATCAGTAGAGTAGGCTCAGTATTACCAACAACAACAATAGATTTGTTGTGACGGTAACAAGTCTCAATGGTATGGCCAAGACACTTGCAATAATTACAAAAATTCTTGTTGGTTTGCTTGCGATGATTTCTAGAGCCAGAGGAATCACTTGAATTTTAAGGTTGCTTAATGGTAGGAGCATAAAGAGTAATAGTGAAAACATTAAAATTATTTTGGGCTTGAAGGGTTACAAGCCGAGTTTCTTCTCTAATCAACTCGTTTACAATAGTATTAAGAAAGGGAGGAGGACTACGATCGAGAAGCTGACCCCGAATGGGCTCAAAGTCCTTGTGAAGTAACATTAGGAACTCATAGAGACATAATTCATTTCTAATTGCAACATATTGCTTAGCATCCTTTGAACATGCCCAAATTGGATCACAAAGGTCAATTTGGTCCCAAAGTAAATGAAGCTGATCATATTAGTTATTGATGGATTACCTTGGTTCTTATTGAAGCTGATGCAATTCAACTACTAACTGATATTTTATAGATTCGTGAGTAGCGGAGTATATTTTGGCCAACATATCCCATGTTGATTTTGCATAATCAAAGTTGTCCAATAGATTGGACCTTGGGCTCTACCACAGTCTCACAGTGGTGCTTATGTCCACCTCTATCCACCTTGTGGAGCGGGGTTGTTAAGTATCCTTGTCTCTCATCGTCTTCGTGTTTCCTGTAATGTTATATTTTGGGTACACCGCTTATTTATTAAACTCTCACACTTTCACTCTTCCCTAACTAACTTTTCTGTTTTAGAAATCTTTCCATATAAGTCTCTTATTCCTTGTACAGATAATCTTGATTCTCCTTTGGACTTCGCTATTCAATCTTCAGATATTTTTAATGATTCTCCTAGATAGGTTGTAGATGAACAGGTTAATGACGTGCTACCCCACCTTGAACCTAGGTCCCCTACTTTTGCTTTGCCTGAAGATCCTCCACAAGACATTCCACCTTGCCACTTAACCCGAGTAAGATCCATTCCTACACATTTACTTGACTATCATTGTTACATTGCCTTTGCTACACTCCATGGGCCTCACACCTATCGTGAGGCATCTATTGACCCTTTATAGAAGATTGTAATGAAAGAGAAAATTGATGCATTAACCAAAAATCATACTTGGGATCTGATTACTCTCCTTCCTAGTCAAGTTACAGTTGGTTGTAAGTGGATCTATAAGATCAAGACTCACTCTAATGGGTCCATCGAGTGCTACAAGGCTCGTCTTATTGCAAAAGATTTTACACAAGAGTATGGGATTGATTATGAAGAGACTTTTGCTCTAGTTTCCTGTATCTCCTCTATTCGTGCCCTCTTAGTTGTTACCGTTGCTAGTAAATTGGACCTTTTTCAGATGGATGTTAAAAATACCTTCCTTAATGGGGATCTACATGAAGAAGTCTATATGCAACCTCCTCATGGTCTTTCTATTGAAATAAACAAGGTTTGTCACTTTCGATGTGCACTTTATGGCCTTAAACAAGCTCTACGAGCGTGGTTTGCCAAGTTTAGCTCCACCATCTTTCGCTTGGATTACACTGTCAGTCCTTATTATTTTGTCTTATTTCTTCGTCACAATGATAAAGGCACCATTTTTCTTCTCCTATATGTGGATGATATGATCATAACTGGTGATGAACTCAGTGGCATTCAAGAACTCAAGGATTTTCTTAGTGAGTAGTTTAAGATGAAAGACCTTGGACATCTCAGTTATTTCTTGGGTTCTGAGATCACTCGTTCCACATATGGTCTTCATATTACTCAAGGCAAGTATGCATCTAACCTTTTATCTCCAGCTGAACTTACTGACAGCAAGATAGTTGACATTCCAGTTGAACTTAATGTGCATCTGACACCCTTAGGGGGAAACCATTGTCTAATCCCTCTCTTTATAGTTGATTGGTTGGTAGCCTGTTTTATCTCACAGTTACTTATCCAGACATTTCTTATGTTGTTCATCAAATGAGCCAATATCTGTCTACTCCACGATCGACTCACTATGTTGTTGTTCTGTGCATTCTATGATACTTGAAGGGCACTATCTTCTATGGCCTTTTCTACTCAACTCAGTCTCCTCTTGTACTTTGTGCATTCTATGATGTTGATTGGGTTGGAGATCACATTGATCCTAGGTCCATTACAAGTTATTTCTTTCTCCTTAGTTCTTCTTTGATTTCTTGGCGAAGTAAGAAACAAACTTTCGTGGCTCGTTCCACTACTGAAGCAAAATATCGTGCTCTTGCTGATACCACATCTGAGCTCCTTTGGCTATGATGGCTTATTAAGGATTTGGATGTGTCCACATCCTCTACTACTCCCATTTTATTGTGACAATCAGAGTCCACCTCTGTCTGCCATGTGGATGGGGGTTGTTAAGTATCCTTGTCCCACATTGGCCAGGAGCAAGGGAGCAATGTAGTTTATAAGTCTGGGCAACCCTTTATTCAATGAGATCTTATTGGGTTAAGTTAGGCCTGGGTTTCTAACAATTCTCTTAATCTTAATCTCTCTTTTATTTTACAAATATAAAATCACAATTCTTTAGGTTTCTTTATTTAATTAATATGTTAAGCATTGGTAATTATGTTTGATTAATTAATAAGCCTAATTACTTTATGACATTTTCATCATATGTTTTTATAGTTTCTTCTTTATTTTCGTTCTTGAATTATTGGATCAAATAATTATGTGTGTCTTATCATAACTATTTGGTTTGATTATTAATTTTAAAGAAACTATATTTATTAAACTTGTATTTAAACTTATTCTTCTAAGGTTACTAGTTGATCTTAATTTATCAGATATATTTATTAAATTATCTAGTTAAGATTATTCATTATTGAATTTTCTATAGTACACATATTTGTATTTGTGTTATTGTACTAACTTTTCAGATACTGGTAGAACGAGTTCAATTACTTGTGACTCAAGTTATCAGAACGTTGGTCCAAATCTGAACATCTTTCTTATAGGGGACTATGATGAAAGAAATGACTTGTAAGTAGATTACTTAAGGGCTTTATCGTGGTGGATAGTATAAGACCTTACCTTGTAATTATACCTTATTTTTTATAGTGGATAATTAGGAGGTCCGATAGACTGATGATTTTCCTCTTGAGTCATTAGTGTGACCTAGGTTATTTGCACCTAAAAATCTCGTATGTCAATCTCTATATTTCTACATTATTTTATTTACACGCGATTAAATTTCTGACCGTTCTATGAATTTTTAATTTATTATACCTTCGTTGATTATCTTTTTACAATCCTCTCTAGCTAACATAATATGTAACTAAATAAATCCTTTTCTTTCAGTTTAGGATTCTAGTTTACCTTGGTGTCAATTGGTTATAACTTTCAAAAATAGGAATTACGAAAAAAAAAGGAATTCTAGGTTAGTTAGAATTCTTAATGATTTATAATTCTAATAAATTAAAGATTCAATTGGATATAAATTCTATTTTAAATATAATTGTGTTTGTTTAGAATTAGAATTTAATTGAGATTTACTAGTTTGATTGGCATTCAAATTTTAAGTGGTTAAAATCTTAAAACACCTAGAACTCAAATAATATAAATTTAAATTTTATTACTATGATTCTAATAAATAATAAGTGGCAATTATAATTATAATTAAATTGAGATTTTTATTTGAGTGATTATTAGTACTAGAAATTAAATAATAATAACTATATTTCAGCCTTTAATTGGGAAACAATTATACTTAAAAAATTATTAAATTATAATTTATTACTTGTGAATGTCATTAAAATTTTAATCGACTTTGGACCGAACTATTTTTAATATTTTAATAATTAATTTTTAATTCATTGAGTGAGAGTTATAGTATGAGTAGACCTCCCACCATAATTATCCTTAAAATATTATTTAGTGATAAATATTTAATAAAAAATATTAATAATAATTGATAAAAATATTTATATATTACTAACATGTTAATAAATATATTTTTAGTATATTACTAGTATTAAAAAATTTGTAATAAAATATATTTGGAAAAGTTATATTAATTAATAGAAGAATAAAATAAAAAAAAGACGTATATATTTCCAAATAATCATATAAGTTTATAACGTCACTAAAAATATGTAGCAAAAATAAAATATATTTTTAGTGTATGTGTCTACGAATGTAATAACTCTAGGACTTGAGTTAATTTTAAATTAATTGGGTATAAGATCAAAATAACATGCTAAAGTTGCCAATAAGACTTCTCATGTATATCTTGTAATGAAATGATTAACATATCATATAGAATGACTGACATCGTTCTATGTATCATGTTAGATTACTCATGAAGTCAATATTGCATTATTAATCACCTAATGTAGAAAAATATTTTTTAAATATTGATTAAATAAAAATCTAACATTTAATTACTTGAAAAGGAGAGGGGCTCTAGATTAAAACTTCGTTCAAAGTTTTATGAACCCGCAACTTCCATTAAACTCCTATAATTAAAATAATGTATTTCATATTACAATAGGTAGTACTCCTTGCGAGGCTATATGTCTAGATTTTTATTTCATAAAAGATTAACTAGTGTAAACTATTAGTTTGATAATCATACAATTAATGACAATTTTAGTAGGAAACACAGGGATTATCTAGGTAATGATGATACATTTAGACTAGAAATTTAATTAACCTACCGTATAGAGCATTATTAAAGTTTCTAGTGGCTAAAACCAAAATGATGGTTAATCTTTCAGGATAAGTTTGAAAGGATTAGTTAGGGGTTATATGTGTATAAACCTCGAGACAACTAATAAAGTAGAGCTTAAAAATGAATTAATTTAATGGGTGTTGAATATAAGTCAGCCAGTCTTGACTTTCCTATGGAGGTTTGATAGAAGAGGATTATACTAGTGCTTATAATGATAATTTTATAAAACTAATGGGCTTGTTAATGAATATTATTGTGAATAGCTAGAATTAAGTGCTAGTGTAAAATATGTTTATAGAAATATGGTTACTTAGTATACTCAATTATATTGTTATCCAAGAATGCTTAATTGAATGACACAAATTATACGGCATGACACAAATTATACGGCATGACACAAATTATATATGCACTAATTTTAGCCCAAAATACCTCATAGAATGCAACAGAAGCCTTAATAAGGGACAAGATATTTTTAAAAACTAACTGTCCAATGTGGAAAGGGTTGGTTATGTTTGAAATTATTTTCTGTAAAATTTTAATTTTTACCAACGAAAATTTTGGAAGCTATTTGTTTCGGAGAACAAAAAGTTTTCCATCAAAGATTTTATTATACTAATAATTTAATTGAATTAATAGAACCAATTTACATACCATTGAAGAAGGGTGTGAATGGTTGAAACATTAGGGTTTTCAAGCCATGCTCCCAACTAGGATGTTGATGTATAACTCAATAAAAATAGTCATTAGTGCATTTTTTTTATTTAATATTTGTTTATTTTATTAAATAAGTAGTACTTTTGGGATTAAAAATATATATTAAAATATGAACATCCTAGTAAAAAAGGATGAAAATATATTTTTTGAGAATTTTCTAAAAATTTTATGGATTTTTTAATACAAAACAGGACATGTGGATGTCACGCAAGTAAGGGGAGCCAATCAGAACATGGAGCTTATACAATTGAGTAGTCATCACCATGTGGATGCCACATAAGCAAGGGGAGCCAATTATAGCGCATCTCGTGTACCAAGTGATGTAGGCATTACCACATGTCAACACGATGTTCATTATGAGTTTTGTCGAGCGATCAATGAACATGCCATGCATTGTCATGGAATTTGTTTGTTCGTTCCTCAGGGCACCACACAATCTGAATTAATGAATCATAGCGTGCCATGTGGTGCTGACTTTGCATGCGTTAACAACGACCGGTCCCCTACCACGAGTCGAGGGCTAATTTGTGTAGTGTTTCTTTCATACCATGTTTTGCGATCCCATTAGTCAACACTGTTTAATTTTCCTTTTTTTTTATCTCAGTTCTTGATCTAAAACTGATTTAATAGTCTACATTCCATTTTAGCTAAATTTAACCCCCTAATTGAACCAAAAACCCTATTAGTTGAATTTACCAATTTTTTATCAGTTTTTGGTGCCAAGAAAAGAGAAAATATAGAAAAAGTTTAAAAAAATATACAATTTAAGAGATTTATTGTATTTATTCATCTTCTTTTTCTTTATCAATTTTCATGTCTTTCTTTATGAAAAATTTGAGCTTTGTGAACAAAATTATATCTAGCTAATTTATTAATTTAAGGATCTTATAAACCTAATTTTCTACATATGATGATCTAATATTTTTCCCTTATTATGATTTCAATTCAATTATATTATTTAATCTGATTTTTATGTTATTAATTGTTTGACCAATAATTGATCTATAGAGGTAATTAAATAGATTTGAGAGTATTATTTAATTTTTTGTATTAATTAAATAACATGTGTAATTTCTAGACAGGGATGTATGATTCTTATCTCTGTGAACCATAATTGATGAACTTAATAAGTAGTGTGCAATTTAATTGATATGAGAGTGATTAGGTCAATTACTATATGATGCGTAGTTTACTTAAGAAAGAAATATATGTTATGTAAGATTCAATTGATTATGTAATTGATTGGTAATTATATTGAGAGATTTTAGTGATACATATATTTAAAAAATTTGGAAATTAAGTTTTCTAGATATTTTATCATATATCTACTTAGTTGTTAATTTTTAGTTAATTAATTATATGATTTATTCTTTAGTTCTTTTAATTTTTCTTTCCCAAAATACAAAAACAAAATTGATCTTTACTTTTTAGTTTTAAAATTGGTTTTTAATAACATAATATCTGTGGTAATGATTTTTTCTTATAATTATATTACTTGTTTACAATACATATACTTGTGTATTTATTGCACACAATTCATGTCGATCAATCAATTTAATTCATACATGCATATTTTTGACATGTAAACATAGAATTGAACACATGAATTAAAAATTGAAAATAAAATTTATCACAACATTAAAATTAATTAAAATCATACTCTAGGACTCACACTTTCCCATAATCATATTAGTAAATTAACTTGAAAAATATTCTATAAGAATCAACATTATTTCTATGAAAAAATGATAAGTGCTTAAAAATTACTAAAATTATCATGATTTAATGTACTTTAATTGATTAAAAAGATTTATATTTTTATGATTTTAACACATTTTTATATAAATTTATCTTTTCAGAATCACAAGTATTTTTATTATTTGTTTAGGTATTTTCACTTCAAAAATAATTTAAAGACTCGAAGAACAATACTGGAGTGTGCATCATGGTGAAACAACACGCGCAACAGTGAACAATCATGCCAAAATAATGCACGCAACCATGCCTATTCACACCATAATTCCGCACGTAACCACGCGTGAATTATGCCAAATTTCAATATGCATCAACGTCTACATCAACATCCATCCACTCCGCGAATCCCGTGTGTGTCAGTGCATTTTCGGTTGCAAATATCGCTCAATTACGTGTTTCAGTGCCCCATATGCATGCCAGCATGTCCATTACACATTTATCATCATTTTAAAGATATTTTTCCTTTTTTAGCCTTTTCCTCACCTATAAAAAGCCTTTCTCCCTCATTGTAAAAATCACACCTTAAGAAACAATTTTCTCAACACTTTCTCTCTTTAGAATTTTTTTTTTTTAGTTTTTAGTTTTAAAGTTCTTCTCTTTTTTAGAAGAACTAACTATATTTTTTATAGATTTTTAGTTTTTGATTCAATAAATGAAAATGAAAATTTGTTTAGAGGTTTTCTAGCAACAAAATTAACCTTAAAGTGTTCTAAGGATTCTTTAAAGTTATTTTTTATGTTTTATTCTTATGTGTTATATTTATTTTCCTGTGATTAAATTTAACATGACTAGATATTTGTAAATATAATATAATAATAACATTGTTATGTTTGCGAAATATTAAATAGGTAAAACATTTCTATAAATCAATTGATTTTATTTTTATTCAAGATTTTATATTAAGAATGTTAGAGAGAAATATATTATTTTTAATTACAAACTTAAATTTGAAAATTATATTTTAAGGTTTAATTATTCGGTCTAATTTAAAATAGTACTATTTTATTTGTTGGTACAATCGTCTGGTAGTTAGAGTGAAGCTTTATTTCAAAAGTTTTTATAAGAATTATTATTCGAAAATGTATGATAACATATTTTCAATAATAGTTTCAAAACTTGAAAGTTAGTACTGAGATAATCAAATTCTTCGGTTTAATTTGGATACATTGAATAAAGTTTAAAATGTCTAACCCCACTAAATGTGGCATTTAAATGGTTCATTTTCAATCTAATAGAAAAAAAAGAATTAATTTAATTAACTAAATTAATTATCGACTTCACTCATAAGTGTTAATTGATTTGTTTAATTAATAAAGAATATCTAACTATACCAAATGTGGTATTCATATAAAAAAGAGAGAATCAATAAATATCAATTTATATATTTAATAACCAAAATAATATAAGTAAGCATAATTAACTTAATTATTATATTTATAAATACTTCACTATGAATGATAAAATTTTGCATAAATATTTATTGAATCTATACCTATGTTTATTTTTTGTTATTAGATTAGAAAACACAAAAACCAAAATATCGTGACAGAATGTTTAGAATTTTATTTTATTTTTAAGAGTTTGAATAATAAATTAAAAACCACATATATTCCTTCCTTAGATTGACCTTGGAGTATACTTGTCATTTTATATAAAATGATTCGTGCACTTGCAAGAGTTTTACAAATATAAAACCAAAGTATTTTCAAGATCGACATTGTTAATATGAGGCCAGTCATGTTCATAAAAAAATATGAAGAAAAATCTTATGAAAAGTAGAGGATGAAGCCAATGTAACTCCACTCTTCAATCTTTTATCTTCTCTTCAAAATTTCCTTTAAAAGTTGCATATAATGTGCTCTTTAATCTGATTCCTTGTATCAATTGTTATGTTTTAGTGACACCTTATGTTTTTTATAGTGTATTTCCAGAGCTTAATTTGATTTGAATTATACTTTGCTTGATCTGATGGCTAGTATTAAAAGTTGGTACTAAAAAATGATAGATTTAAGTATTGATTGGATTTCTCGATCAATCGAGACTCTAACTCAATTGATCTAACTTTAATGATTTCTATCCTAAGAGTTCTTGATTTATCCTTGATTGATGCTCGATTGATCTGGGAAATGTTTGATTGATTGAATCCATTTTGGATAGATCTAGAAAATAATAAGTCATATCTCGATCGATCAACACAATAGAGCCATAGGTTGATCGATCAAGTCTATTGATCCATATTTTATCCAAAGGTCCTCAATCAATCTTAATCAAAGCTCAATTGATCGAGTGTTCTATTCTTGCACTAAGTATATGCTTCTGCCTCTTTTTTCTTATTTATGTAACATAAAATAATAACATAAAACGTAGTGCGATGATAATTCAATATAAATATATGGGAATTAATTTATAAATGTATGTATAAAATAACTTTAATGAAGCTCATACATACTCTTTCTTAATCCTCGAACAAAGGAAAAATATGTCACCACAAACACAGTTTTTATTATTTTATCTCAAAGGCTTAATAAAAGCCAATGTTCCAAAATTTAACAAACATAAATAAGGATCTATCACTATTTTTTTGCTATAGAATTCTCCATAATAATATAACTCAAAGTGATTATGTGTAATGACTTTATTAGTGTTAGTCAAAATATGTAATTTAAACCAGTTAAGTTATACAATGCTTGAAACAAGGCTAAGAGCTTGTTTTTACGATCACCAATTATATGTATTCCTAGAACATAGCTTACTTCTTCGAGATTCTTCATCTGGTACTACTAAGTCACCCATCTACCATATTCTCAATAAGTAGAATATCATCTACGTGACACACCCCAAAAGGGCCAATCAAAAGTTAATCCTTTACACTTTTTTTTTAAAATGTATCGATGTAATATAATTGTAAGTAAGAGTCATTATCCTCAAATAATTGAATTACTAGCCAAGAATAAAATCTAAATGTCTCAAATAAAATAAATGAGAGATTTTTGGATTTTTAAAAAATAAAATAAAATAGAGAAAACACGATTATTGAGAGAAAATAATGGAAAATATGTGATTAAGAATTATCCTTACCACTAGATTATAAAATAACAAATTATGTTATGATCCAACTAGTTTCTAAATTTAAAACTTATTATATAATTTAGAACTATTTTTAATTTGATGAATTTAGCTTTAGGAGTCTAAGTACGATTAAAATTCCTACACTTTCTTACTTTTTAGAAAACTAATAATATGATAATTAATTAATTCTAATTATTGTATACCCTGGACGTACCTTATTAGATATAATTCAAAGGCTCCATTAAAATCTAAAATTATAATGATTAAACTAAACAAAATTGAATCCATTTTCAATCTTTAACCTAAGTGCTTAATCCAAATTCCTATTAAAAATTACCAATTACATACTAATATTATAATTAACCATAGTTAACATAATCAAAAAGCATATTAGTTTTACATATAATCCAATGTCTAGCATTTTTTACATTTAAAAATGGAATTAATCACATCTTCAAATTAAAAATAAAAACTTTAATTAAATCAAAACATAAAAGTATATAAAATCACATTCTAGGACTGTAAATTACTCATAATCACATTAAATATTTAGCTAGTCTTAAAATTAACAAAATTTAGTAAATAAACTAAATAATGATATACAGGCATATTATTTTTGAAGAATAAATGAAACCAAGTTCCCCAATTTTCAACATTCTTCTTGAATTTTCCTTCAAAAATCTTTCAAGAATGCTTTAAGATGAATTCTTTCTCAATTTTTTGTATTTTTGACTTCCAAATTTGTGTAAATGGGGTGTTATTTGGATATTTAAATAAAAAATTATGTTTCGAAGCTTGGATTAAATTAGGACTATTGAATGATGAAAATGGAGGGATATTTGTGTATCCACGTGGCATTGAAGAATTAGTCAATAAAATTCAATGATGATCAATGCGTGAATATATGGTTTTTCTAAGTTCATATCTAGGCTCTCTAAGTTAATCGAAATGATAAAAAATCTTTAAAAATATCAAAAAGTCTAAAAATTTATATCTTCTTATAAATAAAAAAAATGAAAAACTGTAGGACGTGGCAACATTAAAATGAATATATATGTAAATAAATTGATACCTAAAATTGTATATTTGATAGCACTTATTAAATTCTCTCATAGTTACTCTTTGTGGAGTGATTTATCAAACTAATAGAACTTTTAAGAGTTAGTTTCAATTTTGTTTTACCAAAATTGCTCCCAAAGATAAGGGTTACCACTATTAGGGTAACAAATTGCTTTGTTGTGGAAAGGCTTACCACAATATTGGATTTCAATGGTAAGCCTTCCCACATGGGCCCAATCACTTACAACGAATCTTATTATTATTATTTTTTTTACTAAAATTGCTTTAAGGTAAAGCTTATCACTATTGTGGTAAGGCATTACCTTATTGTCTTACCATGACACTAGATGTCAGTGGTAAGCTTTTTCATATTAGACAAATGTCTTTTCTCATCAGGCCAATGCCTTACCACATATTTTATTTTTTACCAAAATTGCTCCAAGGTAAGGCATACTACTGTTATAGTAAGCATTACCTCCGAGTGATTTAGGTAAAAAAAAATAAAATATTACCCAAAATTAGGTGATTTTAGGTAAAGTTTTTCTCTTTGTTAATTCTTGAGCAAAATGAAAATCCATAGTAGAGAGAATAAATAGACATTTCATCTTATGGGTTTAACAATATTATGGTTTTAAATTTATTTTTAGTTATTACTTCACTCTAGCAATTGTATAATAACCATGCTCAAAATATTTGTATAATGTATCATTTATTAGCAATAATCAATCCGTATAACTTAAATAAATTAGAACATTATTACTTCCTATAAAATACCACTATTATTTTTAGAATATAATTGGATATTATAGATTTTTTCTTAAAATCAAAAGGTTTTTTATTTGGTTATAATGTGGCTAGGCTTAATTATTCAATAAAATAAAAATAAAAAATAAAAAAAGAAGTTTATGTGTCCATGAAGTAAGAGAAAGAGATATATAAATAAGGCTATTCTAAGACCAAATATGTTAATAAAATAGGGTTCGATTTTATTGTTTTAGACCCATGAAATGGAACATTATTAGCTTCTTTTTTTCTTTTTGCAAATTCATTTCACCATACAACCCCTTTTTATATTTCATTTCAACTTGTTCCCTTTTATTTATTTATTGATTTCATTTTTTTATTTGTTTCAATAACATAACATGAGGTACATATTAATACTAAGGCTATTTTATGTATGGGATATTTAATCAATTATATCACATTAATTTTTTAAATATTATTCTAGAATTTTCATAAAATTTATTTTCTTTTTGTGCAATTCTAATTATTCTTAAATTATAAGACACAACTAGTGTGTTTGGTTCAAATGGTAAAGAATGGGTACAAATAATCATATAAACTCAAATTAATTCACTAAAAAGGTATGTTCTTAAAAAACAACATTAAGGGCAAGACAATTTAGTCAAAGGTTAACTCTATTACCTTAATCATTTTTTAAGAAAAAATATTTATCATTCGCCTTGATAAAACTAAAGAAAAGTTCTAGAATCTTCATCATATTCATTAAAATCATAGTGATGTTCAAATAGATTCATAACATTATTCACAAGTTCAAGCACATAAATTTTTATATCACCACTTTAGCTATTGTTATACAAGTTTTAAGAAAAAATATTATAAAGTCACATACACTTATGAACAAGATCAAGACCTATAAACATTCATCATCATTTTAAACCTAACAATGTTTAGCTAATTTCATCACAGATGCAAAAAACAAAGAGAAACATATTATTAATTCCTGACACATTTATTGATTCTAATTAAACAAAGAGAAAACATATTATTAATTCCGAGCCCAATTATTGATTCTAACTAAACATAAGAATGCAATAAATAATAAAAGAATTTGAAAAAAAAGCATCCTAAAGCATACTAATAATCTAATACTAAAGGCATATTAAACTAATAGAGAACATGTTTACTCTCCCCTACATCTAATTTTTACATTGTCTTCAATGTAAACACATGCATCAATATAATGAAATATGTAGAAAGGAATACAAAACAAATATGATGTGTTTCTTTCTACATAACACTTGGTTGAATGTCTTCCACCTTACTTAACCACATCTCCTATCCAAAGTCATTACCATTGTCATCTAGATACTTCATTCCTTCAAATATGTTGAAGTGAATTATCTCCCCATAAAACTTAAGAGCTAGTTCTTTTCCATACACTCTATCTTGGTGGAGTTGTTTTTTTGTAGCAATTCTACAAGTATACAGATCTTCTGAGTAATAAAGTATTTTAAGCACAAGTATTGTCCCATAAAGAGTGTTTGTCCTTTATAATTAAGTATCAATACACATCATTCACAATACTATCCATACAAGTAAAAAGGAAAAACTATCCAAACTATGAATTAAACCTAAAATTGATTCAAAGAAATAAATAATGATTAAGTAAAACATGTTCTAATGACTTAGAATCTATGAATCCCTTAATCATTTCACATACAATATCAAATATCATTGAATGATTTATGTACCTAATTGATTGGCTACATACTCTTATATACCTATAACTTTTTGTCAAGCATTCTCCTGGATTATGTGCAAACAATCACATTATCATGTTATTTCATTCATACATAAGTTATGATCATATGTAACATGTAACACATTCATCAATCATACTATCATACCATTTCAATTCATATGATAATAATTTCATGACTCTTTGTCAAGCTAGGGTATGAATTTGAAATCATATAATTATTGGCCAAAAAATCAAAGCATTAAGATCAAAATTATTATATCAACTAATAATAGAGAAATTCATTCACCAAACAAAATTAATCATATGGTTTATAACTAGATTCATCAAAAATTTCAGATAAGAATCTAGTCACTCATAGCCCTAAAACTCATAAAGAGAATATATGAGTGCATAAAAGTTACAAAAATGATAAAGAAAGGAATTAAATCCAACTTTGATGAAGAATCAAATTCCTTCTTAAATCTTTATTTCCAGCTATTCAATTGTCTCATTAACTTTTCCCTACTTGATCTCTCTTTGTCTTGTGAACTTTCTATGTTAATTATTGTTTATAGCAGTTTAATTGTGTTTAAATAGGTTGAAATAGGTCCAAACCAGTTTAAGATTAATATTAGCTTTGATGCAATGGTTGAGATTGAAAGTTGGACTTCAAATCAGGGCTTATATGTCTAATTTTGCTCTGTTCTATCGATCGAGACCCTATTTAATAGAAATAACTATGTCAGCATTCAACCCAAGAATACTTAATCAAAGCTCGATCAATCTACCCATACTCAATTGATCTAAATCTCTTTTGACATTCCTAGATGTAATGCCTTGGTTCCTCGATCGATTCTCAAATGATCAAGTCTCGTCTCAATCTATTGACAAGTGGCTCGATCTTTCAATGCTTGTTGATGTTGAGTTGTTTTGTTTTGCCTATTTTTTTCCTCTATTTGATGTCTTTTTACCTACATTACCGTAGTTAAACATAAGATAGATCTTTTTAATAATATTCATCTCAAAACAAGACAACAAAACTAGCTCAAAGTAGAAAAATAACTCTCCTTTCGTAGGGTTATCATCTTCATAAATGGTCTCCCTAAAAGTAATGTTATTGGCATGATGTGAGAATAATCACTCATATTTAATACATAAAAATTGATCAAGAAGATCATCTAATCCACCTGTACTAAAATATCCTCAATAACACCTTTAGGATAAACTTCAATCTTGTTAGCAAGTTGTAAAATAATATCAGTTTCTCTTAAAGGATTTAGATTCACTGAATCATAAAATCTATAAGGTATGACAATAAAAAATACTTCTAAATCTAATTTTTTTTTCCAAGTATAGTGTTATTTATCCTTATAGGGATGGTGCAACTACTTGATTCCTAGAACTTAGGTGTGAAAGCTTCATTTGTATCATGACATACACATGTTGTGCCCACAGTTACCACTTCATTACCTTTTAGCTTACATTTGAATGTGCGCAATTCCTTGGTCATGGAATCCAATAGTAGTATTCACTTGCACCTTCAGAAAGGTCTCTAGGAAAAGATAAAGCATTTTCATTAGTAGAAAAAGGAGTTTTAGGTGCTACATTTGGTGCAACCTTAACTATTTATTGGGTGGTATTTATATTCTCAATCTCTTTTTATTGGCTAATACCTTCTTTTGATATGAATTCTTGTAAACTTGTTTGGGTTTCTCCAATTTCTTATTACATGGCATTGATATTCTCCTTATGATTTACTACAATGTGTGATAGGAGTTTGCCAAATGCTTGTGCATCTGGTCTTTCAACAGTTGAGGCCAGTTGGCTAACTTGGTTTGCAAGGTCTCTAATAGATGATTGAGTTTCTTGTAGAAAATTAAGAATGTTAGTAGCCAAAGAATTAACTATATCTTTAAGAGACTACCTTTAGTAGGTGGTAAAGTTTGAGGCCAGGGAGAAAATTACTTCGAAGGCTTATAATATGGAGTGTAAGGTGGGTTGGTGGAATTATTGCTTTAGTAGCTCGAGTTAGGATGATATTTCCTGCATTACAAGTGTTAGAATAAGGTCCATACTTGGACCTTTGTGCTTGGAATCCATCAATAATGTAGTCTTGCTTAAAAATATTCTCTTGAAAGGAAGGAAAAATATCAATGAGGTGTCCCACAATAGAATATATGCCACACGTCTTAACCTCTTCAAAGCCAACTATTGCACCAAAGTAGTAAGATTATTAGATTTATGCTCAAGAGTGTTAGAAAAACACATTCCTTTGTTGTGGTGATTCGATTATGTATTGAAATGTTAAGAATTAGCAGCCATAGTTGCAATTAAACTCTTTACCTCAATTGGCGTCTTGTTTATTGTTGTAACTTCAATATTTGCATCTACCATGCTTCTCTGTATAGGCAAAGGTCCCTCGTAAAAATATTGAAGAAAAAGTTGTTAACTAATCTTATGGTGGGGGTAGTTGGCACACAATATTTTAAACATTTTCCAATACTCATATATGCTCTCCCCATTGTATTGTTGGATACCACAAATTTATTTTCTAATGAGTGTGGCCTTGGATGCTAGAAAGTACTTCTCCAAAGATAATTTCTTCATTTTATTCCATACAGTGATGGTATATGAAGAAACGTAGTAGAGCCATTTCTTTGCATTTTCAACTAATGATAATGGTAAGACTCTGAGCTTGATTTGCTCCTCTATGATTCCAACTATTTTATGCTAGAGTAGACTGTATGAAATTCATTCAAGTGCTTGTTTGGATATTCTCCAAATTTCTACTACATATAATTTCATTAAATACTTAGGTCATTCACTACCAATCAAAAATTGAAAAGAGAATAGAATTCAAAAAAATTATGGAAAAATTGTGAGGCAAACTCGATAGCTAAAAATCCAAATTGCTTTCACAAGCAGGAAAAACCACCCTTATCAATTATGTGCTACAAAATATACCAATTTATTCCATAAGTACTTTCAAGATCCCTACCAGTATTAGCGAAAATGCAAAATCTATGTACCTAAATCCCAAAGGTGTTAAGGATTATGAAAGTTTGAAGACTTTAACAAAATAATGCTATCAAAATCCTATTAGGAATTAATTATATAATTAGATAAACCTAGGTTAAATTGTTTAGTGTCAAATATCTTAAAGAAGAAAACTTCTTGAATGTGTAATAAGAAAAGGATGACTTGAGCATTTGGAAGGGTCTGCTATGGATTAAAGAAATTTTTGAACAAGGGTGTTATTGGAAGATTAGAGATGATAATTGTATTGATTCGTACACTAATCCTTCAATTCTTGCTTTACTAGCACAAATAATACCATCACATGCACTCAACAGTTAACCTTCAAATAATGCAAGAGCTAGTTCTATTGACTTAAAATAATGTTGTGTTTAGAACAACGACTGATATTGGAGTCATGACTCAATTTGTAATACTTTTGATAACAATTTTACTGCTTTCATAAATAGTATAAAACCCTTTTACAGAGGGAATACAAGATCAACTTTGCTAGTATAGGTCATGGAAATGACATTTTTTTATTAAAGATGCATAATGGGTACTAATGAATTCTAAATCATATAAAAATAGCTCTATTTTATGGAAAAATAATTATAGAAGGCTTAACTATACGAGAGACACAAACTTCTAGTTTGAAATATAATCAATGATTGTCTCATCACAAAGAAAAAGTTTGCAGCATTCAAAACTTTGGGTAATTATAATTGTCATTTATGTCATGCTCAGGTGGAAGATGTTAAACATTTATTTATCAGATGTGAAATTTTAAAATTATGGTGGTTACATTGAAATTGGAACATCCAGTTTTCTTTAGAAAAGCTAGACGTACAAGTTTATTTAATTTTCATGATCGACCAACTTCAACAATGGATTCTTAAGGAAATATCCAAGAACCATTTCAACTTAGTGGCAGTCTTAATGATAGAACATATTTTGTGGCTCATAAATGAAGTAATGTTAAAAGAAATGAAGATAAATCCTAATTTCTAATAAAGATAATATTTCTAAGGATCGAGTAGTTCACTAAACTACTCAAGGAAAAAGATTGTAAAGAACAATGCCATAGAAGAAGACGAAGGAGTAATAGTTTATATTCCACCATAATGGAAACCACCTCCATGTTTAACCATAAAGATAACTTTTGATGTAGCATAGACACAAGAAATAAGCTTCATAGTTACCAATCATCATTGTTAAACCACTCATTGTTGGACTCAATTCAACAATACTATTTACGTGGAAGAAGCAATGACCTTTATAGAAGCATTTAAATATGCAATGCGATACAAAAATCAATATGTTTATATTGAAAGAGATGTCAAGATAGTGATAGATGTGTTACTATAGGAAAATTGGCAACTAATCTCAAGTGCCACTAAACACATTTTAGAAGAGGCAAATCAACTTTATCAATTTGCTATGATCTTGATAAGATGGATTCATATCCATAAATTTAGAATGGAATAAAGCAATTGGCATTTAAAATTTACTAATTGATATTATTGAATTCTCTTCACGAAGAATTTTACCAATAGACATGAAATTATCTATTTTATTTGTAAAAAAAGAAAAATTAATAGAAAAACAAATAATGAAAGAATAATAAAAAGCAAGTATAATTAGGGTGTTAATTTTTAGCACGATTTAATAATGTAACATAAGATTGACTTGAATACGAAATAACCTAACACGATATGATATAATTAATTTTGATTAATTTATCACTACACAACACGATACAATAACTCAAAAGTAATTGACCTAATTAATATTTGATATTATTTTATTCATTAAACCTTACAAATTGATTCGATTAGAATAAATATATTAAGTTATATTTGATTAAAATAATATATTATTTATTGAATTTTTTTAGTAAACTATACTATAACCGATTCGAGATATTGAAATGTTTCGTACCATCAAAATGTTTTTATTAATAAATTAACTCAATACAACTTATTTATCAAATAAATTGATATAATTTACACCATTTGCCAGTGTAGCACGCCAAAATTGGGTCCATGTAACGTTGCTTTTTAAGTAAACATAACATTGTCAAGGTCGCTCAGGCAACCAATGTGACCAATGTGCTGCTTTCCAATTTGCATTTAAGACCACTAAGTGTCCCAAAGTCAAGTCCAACTCTCTAACTCTTCTTCCCTTCTCCTTCGCAACAGCATCGGTATTATCGTCGTTCAAATCTCACCCCATCGTCTTCATTCTTCATTGGCAATACCCAGAAAAGCCAATAAGCTTTGAGGTGACAATGCAAGCTCTTCAATCCCCAACTCTACGAGTCTCTCCACTAGACTCACTTCGCAAACGTACCCATGTTCTGAATGCCACCACTTGCAGTAAGGTTTCCTTCATTCGAGCCTCTTCTTCGCCTTCTCCTACTGTCTCTGCGCCCAAGCGCGAGAAGGACCCAAAGAAGCGTGTGGTGATTACAGGCATGGGCCTTGTTTCGGTTTTTGGCAACGATGTTGTTACTTACTATGATAAACTCCTTGATGGGGAGAGTGGGATCGGACCCATTGATCGTTTTGATGCTTCGAAGTTCCCTACTCGGTTCGGTGGTCAGATCCGTGGATTTAGCTCCCAAGGATACATTGATGGCAAGAATGATCGTCGTCTAGATGATTGTCTTCGTTACTGTCTTGTTGCTGGGAAAAGGGCCCTTGAAGATGCTGATCTTGGTGGTGATAAGCTCTCCAAGGTTCGTTCTCTTTTTTCCCCCCTTCTTCTTCTTCTTTCTTGTTATGCCTATGCTTTATTTTATTGAAACTCGTTCTAAGTGTGATTGTTGCAGTTAATGGATCTTTGAGTTGTTAAATTGGTAATTAAACAAGTATTTATCAAACGTCTTTATATGTGTGTTTTTTGGTTTACTTTGAGATTTCCATAGAAAAGGTAGAAACAAATTGCAAGTTCAAAAATATGTTTTTATGTGTTTAAGATTTGGGCTTATGTGATTGGTTTGAGACTTGGGTTTTTGTTCATTTCTTACAATGCTGGATTTGCATGCAAAATCACAGTTCTTTATAAGCCCAGCAACAATGAATAATTTCGTCATTTAGTGGATATCTTTCTCTCTGAAAGCATTGTATATTTGACCATTTTGTTAGTTATTAAGTTTTTGTGCTCATTTTTGTTGTGCTGTTGAGGAATCTCAATATGTAATCTCCTATATACATATCAGTTAGCTACTTGCCTCTTCAATGTGCTGATAATGAATGGTGAGGTCCTTATATCTTAGAGAGTCCCTTGTGGTGGCTTTTTCACCAGATACAATATTTTAATCTTATGCTAGTTCATCACTGACTCTAGTTGGATAATTCCTCAGAAGTATTATCTGCTGAAATGTCAATTTAATTTTCCAGATGTGAGAAGGGACCGTCAAGGTTTTAAATGTTTATTATGCCATAAATATGACATGATTAATTCATGCTGATGTGTTTATTACTTTATTTTATCATATGCCTTGTATTTGATTCACTAAACTAGTTGGTTTTGCCTATGTTGCAGATTGACAAGGAGCGAGCAGGTGTGCTCGTAGGGACAGGCATGGGAGGTCTTACTGTCTTTTCTGATGGTGTTCAGGCTCTAGTAGAAAAAGGTCACAGGAAAATAACACCATTTTTTATTCCTTATGCTATTACAAACATGGGATCTGCTTTGCTTGCAATTGATCTAGGTTTTATGGGTCCCAACTATTCAATTTCTACCGCTTGTGCTACATCAAACTACTGCTTTTATGCTGCTGCAAACCACATCCGTCGAGGTGAGGCTAATATGATGATTGCTGGCGGAACTGAAGCTGCTATTATTCCCATTGGGCTGGGAGGTTTTGTTGCATGCAGGGCTCTTTCTCAAAGAAATGATGATCCAAAAACGGCTTCAAGGCCTTGGGATAAAGATCGAGATGGCTTTGTTATGGGTGAGGGTGCTGGGATATTGGTAAGTATGCATTTACTGTGATAGCTTTAAAAGAAAATTGTTTGTAGAGTCATGTTAAAGAATGATCTGAAATTATCCATTATAAATTTTATTTGTCTCAATTGAAAGAAAAATGTGCAATGAGAACTGGACTAAGTTATCTTTTAATAAATATTTTATTTTCAGATGCTTTGTAATGCTGAAGTGGAGCCTTGTTCTGATTGATTGAGGTTAAATATTTACATTGAAGATGTATGATTTCGTTGACAGGTAATGGAGAGCTTAGAGCATGCAATGAACAGAGGTGCACCAATTATTGCGGAGTACTTGGGTGGTGCTGTTAACTGTGATGCTCATCATATGACTGATCCTAGAGCTGATGGGCTTGGTGTCTCATCATGCATTCAAAGTTGCCTTGAAGGTGCTGGTGTGTCACCAGAGGAGGTATTGTTAATCCCTTTAACCTTTCTTCTTACTCAATGGCGCCTGATTTTTAGCTTTATGTCCTGTAGAAAAAAAATATTTTGGTGAATGTACGTCTTATGATCTATTTGCATGGTTACTTTTTTCACTCATATTTTATTACCCTTTCAATCTGTCTATGTTTGTGCGTGTGCTTGGTTGTTTGTTTTCACAATTTATTTTTAACTGTGGGTGCTTGTGAATATTATGACACCTTTGATTTTCCATATACATTCTCTTTCACATAGCTACTGTTTGGGTTGTTACAGGAAAATCATATTAATTCTTTCTTAAATCTCAACCATAAACATTTGATGTTCAATTACCCTTCCAATAGTATTTTGACTATAGATTGAGTTGTTAGCTATTATAATCTTGAGCAAAAGTTTAGAAATAAAGAGGAAATAGTCAATTCAATCAGTTTCTTGAAACTAATTGAGAATTTCTGTTGTGGTTGGACTTCTTTCTTAATTTTTCTGTTTAAGATTGTGTTGCTGTTGCCTAATTCAAGCATGTCACTGAATTTCGATAAGATGCAATAAAACATATTATCTAGTACTAGAATGAGATTTATGGATTTTATATTCTTAGCTATGTGTTAGTCATAAAGCTCCTCTGTATCTTCTGTTCTTCAATGGTCATCCAGTCGAAATGCTTTTCTAAGCTAATAGAATTTTGTTCAATGCTTAATTACCCAGTAATTGTATTTGGTGATGGAATAGGATGTATTTGGTGATGGAATAGGATCTTCTACTTGTTTTTGTTTTTACTTGTCAAATCTAAGCCATACCTTCTTAATCTAAGGGTTGAAATATTATTTTTTATTAATAGCTTTAAATCACCACATGTATTGGATGTAAAATGGACAATTAAGATTTAAAAATAAATATAAACAAGCAGAGGATCCTAATCCTTTGATGATAGCTTTGATAAAGAGAAAAGGTAGAAAGTAAAGAGGAAATAGCAAAATAAGTCGATGCATTGAAACTAATTGATCTTGCATCTTGTCTGCAGATATTTTCCTTGATTCCCCTGTTCAAAGTTGTTTGTTGCCTTGTTTGAGCATGTAAAGAGCTTTTATAAGAATTAGTGAGAATATAGGTTAGACTTGCTGTTGGTTATTTTTGAGTTAGTTCCTAATGATAGCTTCAATAATGATAAGTTGAAATTTGGTCTTCCATTGTGGTAAACCAAGATAACAATTGTGCTCTAGATAAAAATTGTGCATTATCATATCTTTCTAGATGGTTTTGATAGTTTGGTACTGGAACTAGTTGGAACTAGCAAAGGGAAATTGTGATGATTAGCTATGTATATTATAAAATCAATTTAGATTTAAAATAAGGGAAAATGCTTTAGATAAAAGGTTCAGAATTATATTACTGGCATTGCATTGAGCTGACCTGTCATGCCAATTAGTGGCCAGTATTGCTGGTTTAGGGTGCAGGGGTTATTGTGCAAAATGCTAGAGCACCATTTATTATAGATGAAGTTTTAATTATTATTGAAGGAGGCTTGGAAGAGTTAGTCCCACATTCCAATCAGCTTTAGGGAGGATTTGGCAACCAATGCAATCTAAATTGGTATTAGAGCTACGGGACGTCTATGATCAAAAGCTTGTACCCCAGTGAATTAAATCCCAAGTTGATGAGCTTTACAAAAGGAGATAAAGAGACCCCAATTTGAGAGCTTTGCATCTTGATAAATCTTTTCAGAGAGTTATAGAAATACACATAACCCACTTATCAGAAGGCACTATACTCAATAAACTGAGATCTAAAAACACATTAGATCCGATCTTGTGAGTCAAATCTGACAAACTAAACCATTATGATGAGTTGTAACATATTATATATGAACAAAAACTCCCCTTCAGTAAAGAGAGCCAAGAAAGAGAGCAGTGAAAATCACTAGAAAGAAAAGGTGAGTACATAAAAGGAACTCTCCCTAAAGGGGAGGTCCCTCCCTGGAGAGGCGAGAGCTGAAGATGCAAATGCAGTTGAGGAAGGCAGAAAGAGCGAGGCTTTTTTCAATCTTGAGAAGTCACCTAACCGACTTATTAGTTTTTTCAAAAATAATGGAGGTCAAGTGACTTAAGTAAACTATTTTGAGAAATTGTAGACCGAGGGCCACTATTAATGATAGGTTGTAAGTTATCTTCATTTCTGAATGAGTTATAATTGAACTAGTTTACTTTCGTCTCAGGTAAATTATATCAATGCTCATGCGACATCCACTCTTGCTGGTGATCTGGCTGAGATAAATGCTATCAAGAAGGTTTTCAAAAACACATCAGAGATCAAGATCAATGCAACCAAGGCAAAACTCTATCTCCATCTTTCTCTGGTTATTGATCTTGTCTGACTTTATCGCTAATGCAGATAATAAGCTGAAGCCATCTTTTCTATTGATTGCTGATTGATTTCTTTATCTTTCTAAATTTATTTCAGTCTATGATTGGACACTGTCTTGGTGCTGCCGGAGGTTTGGAAGCCATTGCCACTGTAAAAGCCATAACAACGGGATGGTTGCATCCCAGTATTAACCAATTTGTATGTCGATTACACAGAGCTTGTGATTTTGTATTTCCAAGATTTGATCATTGCAATTCCATGCTTTTAGAATATTTATAATTTTAAATTCCTTGAATATGTGATGACGTATGACTTATTCTTTGACAAAATGCAGAATCCAGAGCCCTCAGTGGAGTTTGACACTGTTGCAAATCAAAAACAGCAGCATGAGGTTAATGTTGGTATGATGTCTTACACGTAAAACCAACCTGTCATTACTATTTATGCAAGGATTAAAAATATTGGAATTTCCGGATATATCGACTATTTAATTTTGCAAAGATATTATCAATATGGATAGAAATTTTTGTAGAATTTATAATTATTTAAAAAGATATAACAAAAATTTCAAGGATATTATGGATATTTTAATCCATGCATTTATGTTGCTTATCTTATCACTTATGCAACCATTGTCCAAGTTTATTCAATGAAATGATATTTTATTTTCAGCTATTTCAAATTCATTTGGATTTGGTGGACACAACTCGGTCGTGGCCTTCTCTGCATTCAATCCCTGACTGATACAGCTTGTCTGCAATTTTGTAGGAGTAACATCATATGCTTAATTCGAGAATATCTACTTATATATTATATTGTTGAGATGCTTCATGTTGTCATATTTCAGAAGTCCATGCAATTAATTTTGTCATCAGTAGTCCTGTCCAAATAACATTTTTAAAAGCTCAAAGAACAAAGAAAAATGAAGGAGATACAAAAGAGAGATCAGTTTTCAAGTTTAGGTGGTATTGTATTTTGCTTTTAGTTGTAATTTATATTTTACATCTCGTTAGCAAAAAATAAGAAAATTGCCTTATGTTTCTTTATCCTTCTATTTCCAGTAATTCTTTGAACGCATGTTTCTCCTATAAACATCTAAAAAATTATCCAAAATGTCTAGTATTCGACTAAGGTTGACACAAAATGATGATCGATAAAAGTCGATAAAAAGTTAATGTTTAGTAGATACTTTGATGACTGGTTACTACAAATAACAATCTACTGCAAATTCTATTTTAATGAAGTAAGGTCTTTATACTTTTTCACCACTTTTGACCCATTTTAGTCTAATACCGCTAAAATGTCAATAGTATTGGAAAATTGTTGAGACTTTTTGACCCATTGATATACATGATTTTTCATTACGGATGCATAATGGTTAAGATGGGTTTAGAAAAAAATTGGGTCAATCCAAGTGTTTAGCTTGCATATTGTCTGGGTTGAGCTTGACATTCAACCAAAAATCCAAGAATAAATGACCTAATATAGGGGTATTGTTTGGGGGTGGGGGTGCCTTATGTATTTGGTGCGAATATTCGTGTGTGTGGTATGTATATGGGGAGATTTAAGTATGAGGTAGATAGTGTGCGAGTTGCCTACTACACAGGGTGGTCGTAGAAATCGAAGTTTTTAAGGGTTATAACTCTAATGAGTTGACCAAGGTGTATGACCTGTCGAGGGGACATATATATATAAAGTGAAGAAAAGCACAGACATGACCTCATCGTATGATAGGATTTGATAGCAAGTCAGACGTGGTAGTTCCATTGGGATTTCCTCTATTTATAATCTCTTTAACCTTGTAGCACTTTGTAATTCTTTCCATTAGCACTCATCGTGAGCCTTGAGTTTTTTCAATTCATATTGAGAATTCGAGACCTTTCATTTAGAAAATTTAGAGAATCACCTCGTATACTAAGAAATTCACTTTTTATCATGACCAATCATCACACAACATCCGTTCACGAAGAAGTAATCCTCAAAGCCACATTAGGCACCCTGTGCTCGAGGGTCTTTCGGTTGATTCTATGGTGCACATACCTCATCAAGCAACCCATCTCACATCTCATCGAGAATTTGGATATCATTCTAATAACCCATCTGGCCTAGTAAATGGGGCTGAAGTTACTAAAATAATATTGCATGCTACTAGTTCAATAGGTACTAGCTCTGAAGATGTATCTGTAGATAAAAGTGCTCAAATGGAAAAACTTCAACAAGAAGTGGCGAAGTTGTAGCAAGCATTTATCCAGTCCCATAATGATAACAAGAAACTCCGTGCTCTTTGTTATAAGAAATCTATTTGGAAGAAGCTGAAAGCTTTCCAAACTATAATAGTTACTCCACCCTTATAACCATCACGCCTAACAAGAACTCATCAAATTTTTGGACCAAGAAAACATCACCATCAACCCTCCAATCTACCACAAGCTCAAGAACATGGCTATCCTATCAAACCCACGAATGACCAACTTGAAACACACACACAAACGCTTCACACAAAGACACATGCTAATACCCAATCAAATAATCTCAATAATGAATGGGACGAGAAATGAAAAAATATGGAAGAGAAAATGTCTTATCAACTAAAAAAATAGGAAAAGGGACGTCTTGTGAATGATAATGAGGCCATGTGCAACCAATTATCAACATCCCCATCTTCTGACTAAATGGAATTAATGATACCCTTACCTAAATTTTCAACCCCAAAATGTCCACCCTATAAAGGGATAAACGACCCAGTAGTTCATGTCATACACTTCAACATGGCTATGGCTCCAATGTCCATCTTGGAAGAAGAAAAAAGGACTCCATATTTTGTAAGATTTTTGCTTTAACATTTCAAGACATTCATCACAAATTACGCTCGCAACAAACTTATTCGAAAAGAATCACACTAACTATTCTCCATAATCCAAAAAAATGAAGACACGATAGAAAATTATATGAAGAGAAGGAGAAAATGGAGATTTCATAGTGCCTTAATTCTATCTCTATTGAGGCTTTCAAGAAAGGGATAAGAAGGGACACATGGTTTTTTGTAGAACTCATTAAAACTATCCCACATTCGCTAGAAGTGCTTTATAAGGAGACATAAAAAAATTTCAATGTTGAAAGAGCGATGAAACCACCCCAAAATATAGACATTATTACCATGTGCATTTCTTGACCCCATGGTTGCGATGTACCAAAGTTATGAGTCCAGGTTGAACATACAGGAATCGTGGGCTCAATATCCCAAATATCACCCCCAACATAGAAATAATTGTTGGGCAATTTTAGAATAAGACCATGAAGTGTGATGGTTGAGATGTATGATTTACCTTCATCCACCCTATTTATTTTTATACAATAAATGCTCATTTTCTCCCAAATCAAATCCTTGCCCTCTCTAGCCACATCCAAACTCAAAAGTATCCTTCAACCATTGGGGTTTATTTGGGTGAGAGGCAATTTGTAAGTGCTCAAGAAATGAGCTGCCACTTGAGGTATTAGAAACCTTAAACCAACACATAGAGCCTCTTTGTGTAAACCTTGAGGCGTGTCATCCATTTCGAGGAGACGTTAGGGGATTGGAATGAGGCTCATATGGGGTGGAATAAAGTATGCTCTTCTTAAATGATACATGTCATTTGTAGTCAGTTTAGAAGGTGATTTTTGAATTTTCTTCCTCGAAACTTATTCCATGGGCTTTCTCGTTGTTTCATGTCATGGTTTTTTCTCTCTACACCTTTTGGGGCATGGTGAGATGAATGAGACATATAGACCTAGTTGTGGCTCTCGAGGTGTTAAATGAAGGAACACTTGGAGTAATTAGGGTACTCGACTAGGTCACTTGAGCACCACTTGTTTCGGCATGACTTAAAGTTTTCTCGTGAGATGTTTGACCCACTTCAGATGTCCCAAAGTGCTTTATTATGAAATGTGTAGTTCCTTGCACACAGACTCTGTTCGTCAGACCTGGTGTTGTCTCTTTAGGAGAACATAAAACGTGCAAGTATACACGGTCACAAGTAATAAAATTTGATAAGTAAGTTATTGTTCCCACAAAGATTTGTTACTATAGTTTGTTGAGTACTAAAATTATCTCTCTCTGATTTTATCCAAAACGACAAGTTAAGAAAAGAGTTTAATAACAAAATAAAAGAAATCTAGGATTGCAATTTTTCACCAAATTCATAAACTCAAATCATGTTATTTTCTTTTGATTTATATTTTTTAGTATATTTAATTTATCAACCGAAAACTTCTAATTTTATCCATACATCTCTTCTGAGCTCCTTATAAACACACCTCGTTAAATTAATTCACTATATTCCTATGAGAATTAAATTCACCAAGATTCATTACGTTCTAAGTTCTCAAATGGCCACACATACAATTAGGGTATATTCCTATCCTTCATCATACATGTTATTCTATCTATGAGCAATATACACAAAAATGCCTCTTCCAAGTTTATTTATGTGCCACGGATCATTTGATAAAATTTGTAAATAATCAAAAGCATTAAGCACAAAATAGAATAAATAACTCAAACGTCTTATAAATCTTTCAAAAATAATTAAAATCAAAGTATCATAAATTTAGATCAAATGCAACCCTAGAAAAATTAAATTACTTCATAAATTTAAAATAAAATTACAGTAGATACAGAAAATAAGATGAAGAACAAAGAAAAATTAAATCATTTCGTATCGTGAATATTTGGCACACGCAGAACACAACAGAAGCCAAAAATGGCTTCTACGTGTTCCATAGTACACTCCCGAATACTACTAAAAACCTCAAATTTTAAACTCTCCAAAACTTTTTAACTCTATCATAATATCTCCTATTTATAGCTAAAAAAATACATCTAAAATAATACATTTTTTTTTTCAAAAATGCGTAAAAAAATTTCATCAAAAATAAAATCGACGTGTATCGATATTTGATATCGAAAACGTTATTTTAATTCACGCGTGAGACACAGAGCAAAGGCGTCGTTTCTGATTCTTTTTTTAAATTCAAAGTGCATGCCACGTGTCAGCGTTTGATTCTTTGCAAGGATTAATACGGACACATGGCAGCATTTCATTGGCTGAAGGAAATGATTTCACGTGATGTCGTCGCACGGGATAACAGCGCGAGGAACGTGGGAGACAATGGCTGAATGCGGGCGTGATCATGCGCTTTCGCACTCATCATAACATGCCACGTGTCAAAATATTATTGGCTGGAAGGAAAGGTGGGACACGTGGCAGCTTGTGATTCATAGAATAACCGGGCGCACGTGGATCGACCGCACGGGAAAAGAGGCGCGCGAACGTGGGGGGACAGCGGTTGGAACGCGTCAGACACGTGGGTCCCACCTACACGCCGCCCTGCGCGGCAAGTGTGCCCCACTCGGGGCACCGAGCCGTGTGATAGAGAGAAACCTACACCCACTCGCGTTGGTCGGGTGTGATAGAGACGTGTGCATCATAGCCGTTTCTTCTCTGATCTGACGGTCCACATTGTGCGCGTGGGATACTACGCGTGGACTTCTTCTCTCCTGCGTGAAAATTAAACTTTAATTAATTGCATTTTCACCCACAAATTTAATTCAAATTACATTGTAAACTTTCTTTAATTATAGTTAAGTCCTTTTCTAATTTAAATTAAATTTTTAAACTTCTAATAATTAAAATTAAGCCCAATTTTAATTTAAATTATATTTTCGACTTTTATAAATTGTAATTAAGAACTCTATTATTTGAAATTATATTTATGGACATAAATTTGTAATTAAGTACGGTTTCGATTCAAATTATTTAATTTTATTAAAAATGTATTTCTTAACACATAAAAGGTAAATATTAATTAATTTAACTAAAATTAACCAAAAATGTCAAGAACATAGAAATTATAATTAATAAAATAGATGAAAATAACTATATAAAATACAGTTATCACCTGGCATAGAAACATGAAGCTTTAGATCTCTATTTTGAGTCTCTGGCTTCCTTACTTGTATTGCTCTACCCCATGACTTATATTTATGAATTATAGGGGGTAGTAAGTCTTCGGTCTTTGAGGTGGACTTAGAAAGGACACTACTTGGTTGAGAGTTGGTTTGCTCGGCCATTAGATTAAAAAAATAAAAAAAAGTATAAGTTAGTAGAAGCACCTAAAGTTGGGCAAATCATGATAAAAAAATGTGAAAAAGTGGATTGGGTTTCTTTTAGCACATACTGGATTTCTTCTGACATAAGTTAAAGTTCTCCACACGGCTTGAAATTCTGAATGTTTGAGATAGAATGGAAGAATAAAGGGCTAAGGCCTCTAATATAATGGTTGAGGGAGCTGATTTATCCAAAAGAAGTTGAAAGGTTGACAGATGTAAAAGAATTTGAAAGGATTTATTCCAATGAATTTAATATGATTTAAATAAATGAAAGGTGAAAAGATTTTTCTAAAAATACACATTATTGTGGTTAAATGAGATTGATTCTTTCATCTTGCTTCAAAATAAAAGAATGAGAGACTTAATGTTTGGGGTGCTGTGTACTAGGAGGTGTCCCATGTATCTAGGGTACACACGAGGTGTGCAGTATGTATAGGGGTAATTTGAGTATACCTACTACACAATATAGTAGTTGAAACCAAGTTGCACTAGGTGTATGAACTTAACGAAATATCTGAGGTGTACAACCTACTGAGGGGACATAAAGTCGTGAAGTGCAGAAAAACACAGACATAGCCTCATCGTATGACAGATTTGACAGCAAGTCAGAAGTGGTCATTCCATTGAGATGCTGATACCTGGGGTAATAATGTCTAATATATGTACCTAAGTGACCTATTATAGAGATCTGCTCTCTCTCTTTATAATCTCCCTGATCTAATTGCACTTTGTAATTCTCTCCAAACAAGTATTTATATCTAATAGCAAAAGAGATAAAAAAATATCATGTTCAATAATTGAAAGACATATTTTAAAAAATATATAAAAGATTGAAATAACTCTAAATCTAATATTCCCCCACATGATCATCAAACCTCCAGCCACGAGTAAAGGGATATTATTGGTAAGTAAATGTTTTTCATTTTATTTAAAATATTTCTTTTAATTACTGATCAATATTTTTTTCTATTTTCCTCTTAGTTATAAATAACACCTATATTAGTCACTAACTAAGGAAAGAAAGGGTTAGTTTGGGGTAATTATTAGTTTAAGGTTATTGCTAATCAAGTGAGCTTCTTTATGTTCTTAGCATACCAATCGTTCCAATCTTGAAGCAATGTTTTCCATTCTTGTAGGGATACTAACATATTGGTGGCCAATTTATGGAACTAAAGAATTGAGAGTAAGATGACAATGAAGAGAAGAAAATGCTTATGTTGTATTGTTTTTTCATTGACTGAATATACAAGTATACATTGTTATATTTAGTAGCTATTGCTATGATATGGTCGATAGATCTGTAACTAACTCTAACAACTCAATATACATGTGTACAAAGCCTTTAACTATACTACACTTGAACTTAGAACCATAGCTTAACATCCCCCGTAAACTCAAGAATGAGGCAACACTAAGATTTGGATTTTAACAAGTGAAACCCAGCCTTTAAGACGGCGTTGCAAGAGTATTAGCAAGTTGAGTCTCAGATGAAGTATGTATAACATTCAATTGCCCTTCCATTACTTTATCTCTAACAAAATGACAATTAATTTCAACATGTTTCATGCATGAGTGCATCACAGGATTAGCTGCTAAGTGAGGGGTGCTAACGTTGTCACAATATAACTAAAGAAAACTAGCTAAAGGTGTTGGAAAATTACGCTAATTTCCGATAAGCCATATTTATGAGAAAGAAAAATAGACAAAATAACACATAAGTTTGATAACGGAGTTCGACCAATCTGGCTTACCTCTTCGGACCTGCTGCATATTTTTTTACTGAAAGTAAAGAAATTATACAAGGTGTTTACAACACTCACAACTCACAACCCAATTACACCCAAGAAAATTACTCTAAATTTTCTCTCACAAAAGCTTTTCTCTCTAAGATTTTCCCTCAATTGGAATGACACTTGGTTGATTAATTCATTACAATTACACATCCATTTATAGGAAAATTCACTTCTTGAATTACTCCTTAAATTAACGGTTCCTTGAATTGCTTCTTGAATTAAGCTCATTGTTTTGCTCCTTAATTTGCTCCTTAAATGAAGGAGCTTTATAACACACCAACAATCTCCCACTTGAAGATTGATTTCAATCTGTTTTCACACCTCAATCAATGCATCAACTTTTCCAGTTTTGTTACTCTAGCAGACCAACTGAAGTTGAGCACAACTTCAATTTGTCAATAGTCACCACCTTTGTTAACATATCTACTGGATTTTTTCTTCCTTGAATCTTCTTCAGTATTAACACATCATCTTCCAATATAGATTTGATGAAGTGATAACGAAGTCCAATATGCTTGGTTCTAGAATGAAATGCTTAATTCTTCACCAAGTGTATTGTACTTTGACTATCATTGTGCAGAACATTCTTCTCCTGTTTGAATCCCATCTCAATTAACAAACCTTGTAGCCATGTCATCTCTTTACTAGCTTCAGTCACTGTTACATACTCAACCTCTATAATGGATAGAGTGACAATTTTTTGTATTTGTGACATCCAATTAACAACTATAGTTCCAACAGTAAATATATAACCGGTGGTGCTTCTTCGGTGATCAACTTCACTTCCAAAGTCTATGTCTACGTAGCCTTGTACTTTCAACTCTCTTTTACTAAAGTACAAACACTTTTTTGTGGTGCCTCGTAGATACCTCAAAATTCACTTGATTGCTTCCCAATGAGTTTTCCTTGGGTTTGACATAAATATGCTAACAACTCCCACTGCATGGCCAATATCTGGTCTCATACAGACCATTGTGTACATCAAACTTCCATTGGTTGAGGCATAAGGAACCATAAATTCTCTCTCTTCCTCTATCTGAGGGAACTGATCCTTGGATAAGTGAAAGTGACTAGCCAAGGGTGTGCTAATTGGTTTGGCGTTACCCATGTTGAATCTTTGCAAAACATGATTGATGTACTCTGCCTGAGAGAACTACAAGGATGCTTTCTTTTTATTTCTTGTGATTTTCATTCCAAGAATCTTCTTTACTGGACCCAATTCTTTCATGTCAAACTCCTTTGACAATTGCTACTTCAATATTCTAATATCATCCATATCTGAACCTGCTACTAACATATCATCAACATAAAGTAGTAAAATGATATAACTGGACCTATATCTCTTAAAGTAGCAACAATGGTCAGCATTGCACTTCTAGAAACCTTCCTTGTGCATGAAGTTGTCAAACTTTTTGTACCATTGTCTCGGGGCTTGTTTCAGGCCATACAAACTCTTCTTAAGTCTACACACCATGTTCTTCTTCCCTCTTTCTGAGAAACCTTTTGGCTGGTACATGTATATCTCTTCATCTAAATCTTTGTGAAGGAATGCAGTCTTCACATCCAACTGTTCAAGATGAAGATCCTCAATGACTACAATATTCAACACTGATCTAATAGTATTGAGCTTCACAACATGAGCGAAAATGACAGTGTAGTCAACTCCTTCCTTCTGTTGAAACTCTTTGACATCTAGGCGGGCTTTGTATCTCTTGGAACCATCATGCTCCTCTTTCACCCAATACACCCATTTGTTGTGAAATGCCTTCTTTCCCATAGGTAACTCAGCTAGTTCCTATGTATGGTTGGAGATGAGAGATTTCATTTCTTCTTTCATGGCAAGCTCCCACTTGTTGGAATCTCGAGTCTGACAAGCTTCATCATAACATTCATGCTCCTCTCCATTAGTCAGCAACATATAGTTCATGTATCTCCTGTTAGGTACATGAGGTCGAGAAGACCTTCTCAATATAGGAGCTGGAGTATGAGGTTGTGGTGTGTCGGATTACTGCATACTGTTTTGTCCAAAAATTCCTCTGGCTGAGAACTTGTTACAATTGGTTCTATTGCATAACTATCTGGGACATCATCTGCATCTACAAATACCGACCCATTCTGCTCTAAGTTGTTGGCGTCTATTTTATGCATGTCCTTATACATCACCCTTTCGTTGAAAATAACATCTCTACTACCGATGAATGTGCATTTCTTTGATTTGGGATCAAGTTTATTCCTGCCTTGATCACTGATATGTAGAAATGCTACACATCCGAAAACTTTTAGATGTGATAGTTTCACCTCTTTTATGCTCCATACCTCCTCTGGTATTCTATGCTCCAATGGAACAAATGAACCTTGATTGATTAAATAAGTTGTCGTGTTGATAGCTTCGGTAGACTTGATTGTATATGAATGCTTCTGGCTCTTTCTATCAACATTCGATTCATACGCTCAGCTACACCATTGTGTTGAGGCGTACTTGGCATATTTCTTTCCATTCCGATCCCTTGCTCATAGCAATTTTTTTTGAATCTGGTGTCTTCATATTGACCACCATTGTTAGTTCTGAGCTTTTTGATCTTCAAACCTCTCTAATTTTCAACCATAGCTTTCCATCTTCTAAAAGCCTCGAATACTTCAGACTTATGCTTTAGAAAGTAAACCCATATCTTTTGAGAGTGATCATCGATTAAAGTCATGAATTAGTGTTTCCTACCGATGGATGAGACAGTTGTTGGTCCCCAAAATCAGAGTGGATAAGCTCTAGCCTTTCCTTCTTTGAGGTTATGCCACTTGTCTGAAAGCTGACTTTCTTTTGCTTTCCAAGTATGCAATCTTCGCATATGTCTATCTCTGTAGACTGTAGGCCTGGAAGTTTTCCATTTGAGTGTATAATTTTCATCCCTTTGTCACTTATGTGGCCTAGTCTCTGGTGCCACGAATTTGGTGTTTCATTTCCTGTTGCAACTGCAATTGAACAATGTGCCTTTGCTATCATGTAAAGAGTGACAGTCTTCTTGCCTCGAGCAATTTTCATTGTGCTCTTTGAAATATTCCAATCATCACCATGGAAGATCGTAGTGTAGCCTTCATTGGCCAATTTCCCTACTGAGATTAAGTTCCTTCTTAGGTTGGGAATATGCCTAACATCCTTCAGCTCCCAAACAGGCCCGTTCAACTTAATCTTCACTACACATTTTCCAATAATAGCACATGGTTGGTCATCACCAAGATATACCTCCAAGGTTTCCGGGGACATATTTCTCGAAGAATTATTTCTGTAAAGTAGCATGGAACAATGCTCTAGAGTCTAACACCTAAGATTCTTTTTTGCTCTCCAAAGAGCATATCAATGCATCATCTCCTCTTGAGGTGAAAGTAACATTTGCCTCTGCCTTCACTTGTTTGTCCTTTGGTGCATTCTTGCACTGATTTTTGTATTGTCTGATTCTCCCACAATTCCAACACTCGATAGTCTTCAAGCTATGGGAATTATTAGGATTCCTGGATTTAGACCTTCTGTCCTTTGATCTACCTCGGTGGTCTATTCTACCATATCCATTCCCTTGGTTGAATTTCTTCCTCTTGACTCTGTATGCAAAACTAAAGAAGTTGACGATTCACCTGACTCTCTACGTCGGATCTCTTCACTGAGAACCAAATCATGAACATCATCAAATTTCAACTTATTGCTTCTTGACGAGCTACTCACAGTCGTGATAGTAGCATTCCAGCTTTCTGGTAAAGAAGACAAAAGTATCAATGCTCGTACTTCTTCATCGAATTCAATTTCCACTAAACTCAACTAGGTTGTGACCGTGTTGAGTTCATTGAGATGTTGAGATACTGATGAGCCTTCCGTCATCATCAAAATGAACAAACATCTCACCAAGTGTACTTTGTTTGAGGTTGATGAATTCTCATACATATTGGAGAGAGCTGCCATAAGACCCACTGTGGTCTTTTCCTTTGCTATGTTGAAAGCAACATTACGGGATATCGTCAATTGAATAACTCCAAGGGCTTGTCTGTCTAGAAGATTCCAATATTCTTCCTTCATAGCCTTTGGCTTCTTCCCTGAGAGAGGTTGATATAGATTTCTTTGATACATATAATCCTTTATTTGCATTTTCCAAAACCCAAAATCTGTGCCATCGAATTTCTCGAGTTTCACATTTCCTTCATCTGCGTCCATTACTCCTACTCAAATCTAACTTTCTCCGGATCGTTTCTGACTATTTCTGCAAACCACCGTGTATTAGAACACCTTCGTCAACGAACAAATATCATCGACAAAATTTCACTATTCATGTAAATAGTATCCTTGCAAGAAAATGATAGAAATCACCACCAAAAGCTCTGATACCAATTGTTGAGAAATTACGCTAATTCGCGATAAGCCAGATTTATGAGAAAGCAAAATAGACAAAATAACACATAAATTTGATAACAGAGTTCCACCAATCTTGCTTACGTCTTCAGGCTTGCTGCAGATCTTTTTACTGAAAGTGGATAAATTATACAAGGTGTTTACAACACTCGCAACCCAATTACACCCAAGAAAATTAATCTCAATTTTCTCTCACAAAAGCTTTTCTCTCTAAGATTTTCCCTTAATTAGAATGAACACTTGGTTGATTAATTCATTACAATTACACATCTATTTATAGGAAAATTCACTTATTGAATTATCCTTAAATTAATGGTTCCTTGAATTAAGCTCCTTATTTTGCTCTATGTTTTGCTCCTTAATTTAATGAGATTTATAACAATCTCTAACAAAAGGAATCTTTAATTCATGCAAAACTGACTTTAATTACATCATTTCTACTAAAGTAAATGCTAATACCCTATATTCAACTTTTGTACCAAACGAAGAACAACCTTTTTCTTAACTAACATCCAAGAAACCAAGGATTTCATAAAGAATATTGTATATTCACCTGTGCTCTTTCTACCTTCCTTGTTGATTTCCCTATTAAAATCACAATTATCAACAAGGTTAAAGCTTGAACACTTAAGGATAGAGAGCCCACGAGACATAATACCTTTTAGGAATTTGAGAATTCTCTTAGCCGTAACAAAATGGATATTAGTAGGGGCATGAATAAATTGATACAACTGAGAATGCAATATCAGGTCTTATAAGCACATAGTATTGTAAATTCCTAACTAGGCACTGATAACAGGATGGATCACTTAAAGGAACACCTTCAATTTTTGAGAGAATATGACCAAATTTCATTGGAGTATTGGAAGACTTACAAGAAGTAAGACCAAAATTAGTTGTTTTATTTAGAACCAGCAAAATATTTTCAAAAAACAATGCCATATTTAGTACCGAAAATTTTATTTTATAAAAAAGGGTCTATTTTCTAAAATTGGAAAGATACTTCACAAAAAAGGGTCAGTTTTAAAAAATAGACGAAATATTTTACGTAAAAGGCTGATTTTTATAGCGGCAAAATATTTTTCCAAAAGAAGCAAGTTTTTTAGAACCAACAATTTGTTTTTAACAAAAAAAGGCCGTTTTTTGAAGAACCGGTGAAATTTTTGTAGCCGATTTTCATAAACTATTGATTTTTATTTTTTTCACCAAAATGGCCCAAGAAGAAACATTTCCCCATGGAAATTACTTCGAAATATTTAGAAAACATTTTCTAAAATCTCAGTATAAAAAGAACATTTTAACCATATAAACCACTCACCAAAATTGAGTATATAAAAGAAAGAACATGAACATAAACCATTTTCTGAAATTTATATAGATCACCAATCACTTGTTATTAGATTCTCTATAATTCCATTGGATGATTTATTTGTATAACAATATTATTCATATATAAGAAAATATAGTCTAAAGAAATAAAAACAAAGAAAGTTTTGAAAACAAACTACAAGTCTTGTAGTCGTTTGTGTCTTTATTGGCATTTCTATGTGTAGAATATAAAGTTTGTTTATTTCACTTAGTATATTTTTCTTTCACTATATAAGGTTGCTTACTGATTATTAGTAATACAAATATACACATAGTTAGATACACTTTATAAGTGAGCATGTTTACACACACTACGAGATTGTTTTTGTAATGTGCATGATGAGTTGAGTGTTATGATTTTTGTTTCGTTTCATTTGATGATATTTGTGAAAAATTACTCGATAATTTTTAAAATGAAAAATAAATTTTTTTGGTGAAAGTTTGGGTGCCTCGTCGGACTCCTTATCGGGTGGTTGGTGAGGCCTCGACAACGTACCCTTGGATAGCCCAAATTTTTCTATAAATGCTCTCTTTCTTTTCGTTTCTTAATGAGAAATTTTGTGACAAAGCTCTTTCAAATTGACATCTCATTTTTCTAATTATAGGTCATTATTATCTTGAGTGCTTGTTTGGTAATAGAGATTTTTGATTTTGTGAGCAAAATCGTGCTTTTAAGTGATTAGTACTCAAGGAAGTGTTTGATAGTAAGAGTAAAATAATGCTCTTAAATTGTGAGTACTTAAGACTAATTTACTAGTAGATTGAGAGCAATATTGTGTTCTTGGGATTGGGCTAAGTTAAAGTTGTGAGTTCTCAAGACAATGATTACTAATGGTTGTGATTGAGGTGGCTCCCATATTGGTGTACACATTGCTGATCAATTGATGGTTGATTACACTATTGTGTGTGATGTTGGGTTTGGATGAGAGTTGGATCCGTGTGTTGGATCAAGTTATTACGGATGTAGCAAGCAAGAGAAACAATAGAAAATTATGGTAGAGTGGTCTCGATTGATAGATGTATTTACGTTTATACTTGTCTATCGAGTTGTATTTTCTTATTTTATTTTAGTGGATTATTTGTTGTCGAGAATGTTACTAGTTAGGTAGGGATTCTATATGGGCTTACCTTGTTATATCACATGTTATGTTTGATAAGCTAATGTGTTAGTATAATCTATCTCAATCATGTATGTACTAACATACTAGACTTAGACTCTAATTAGAAATATTTTTTTATTTTTGTAGTTACATGCTTTCTTTCATTTCCTTGTAGCATGACTATGGCTTTCTATTTATTGCTTATGTTGATTTAAATTAATATGCATGTACATGATTTTATATGAGTCTTTAAAGAGTTAGTATCTACTTATCTTGGTTAAGTATTGAGTGCTGGATTTTTCGTTTGGTAGGTTATGTTATGTATGATTGCATGCTGTGAGAGTACAATAATCATTTACCGAATATGTTCTCACATATGAGGTCTTGAAGTGATTGAAAATCATTTATAGCTTTTTAGTATATATGTTTATGTATTTTGTTAGCTTTGATAGGAGCTTGTGAGACACACTGTCATTAATATGTTTACAACATATTGTTCTTTTTTATTTATTGGTTGTTTTTATTGTGTGTTGAATTGAACATGTTATTTTATACTTTTATTGTGTTATATGTTTAATTCACATTATGAGATCTGTTTGACTGAATTGGAATAAAACTTGCAAAAATATTCTATAAGTTAGTGTTTCCTTACTCGTTTAG